>CM057350.1:447985317-449371969 GCA_030015575.1 Agapanthus africanus | reverse complement strand
ATTTTGACCACAAGTTCCGCCATCGGATTGCATATTGAACCCAAGTTTCGCCCGGCTTTACTCTTGCATTGATCAAAGCTGTTATTGGAGTACGCTCGCTGGCGCTTGCGAAACGCTGGGTAAACAACAACTCCATTTCAGCGAAAGTTTTGACGGAGTCGTTCGGAAGCTCGGAGTACCATTCAAACGCCGTCTCCGATAAGCTGCCGACGAATTGGCGAAGCAGGAGCTTATCATTGCCGCCGGTGTTGCCACAAAGAGCCCTGAACTGGGCAACATGTTGATGGGGATTGCCTGTCCCCTTGTAGACATGGAATATTTTGGGATCGTGTAGCCCGGCGGGTATTTGATCTGATCATACGAGCTCGGATATGGTCGCCCCGTTTTGACAACTTGACCGGCTGCCTCAGTTGCCTGGTGAACTCGTATTTGTTGAGCAATATAATCATCCAGGGCAGCTTTGGAAATTGTCTCCTCTTTGGCTGTTGAAAGAGCCGGCGGTGGATTTGACGTTTCTCCTCTGTCATCTTCAAGGATAATCGGAGGATCTTCGGCTGGGGGATCCGGCTGGATCATCATCCCAACCATGTCTTGAAATAGGAGAGCCATCTGCTTTATATTGGCCGCTTGCTCTGCAGCCTCCATCTCCTTCTCTTCAAGCATTCTACGAAGGAATTCAGTATCGGTTTCGTGTTCGTGACGCTGCTCCGATGACGCCTCAGGGCTTTCTTTTGGTCCGATGAGCGCGGCCATCGCAGTCAACATCTCCTGGAGCTTCTGCTGCTGCTGTTCCTGGGCCCTTGTAATGGATCGGGTGAGCGGTCGGTGGCCCGTCGAAGCGCGGCTATCTTCCTTCCCAGATGGCCATGTAGACGGTATGGACGACCATGCCCCCGGACTTAGGGCGTTTGGGTTCAGTGTTTTTGGCTTTTGTCGCCGCCCACAGGGATCTTCTCTTGGACTTCTTTTCTCAGGAGCGGTCGAAGTTGAGGGAGCCGTCGAGGTGGGAACCCAGACAGCTTTCGTGGCTTAGCAGGATGGCTGACTTCCTGTTGGACCTTCAGCTTCTTGTGCTGGCGGGAGAAATTTGGATCGATCACCGAGTCTCGGGCCTGTTGCCAGACTTTATAGATTTTAGAGGACAGCCGTTGAGGGGGTTGGGGCTGTTCTGGCTTTTGCTTCCACAGCCTTTTCTAGCGGAGGGGGAGACCTCTTCAATACAGCGGTAGGAGAATTCCTACGCACTTTATTTAGCAGTTCAAAGTTGTTCCCAGTCGGAACAGCAGCATTAACTTCCATCGTCGGGGCTGGTGGAGTTAACCCAGAAGGGGAACTACCTCCGGACTTCCTCAATCGGCGCCAGTGGCGACGTCGAGCATGTCGAGTTATAGGAATTGGCCCGGTGACGGGGACGGCCTTGTCTTGTCCCCTGTTCAGGTGAGGGGCCGCTGCCGGTGTCAGCCTATTAAAGAATGATGCCTTTTGAGTAGCCGGAGCGGGAGTAGGAGTTGGGACGGTCAGTCTTGTGAAGACCGACCTCTTAGCAGGAGAAGCCGCCTTGACGACTTCAGGATCAGGTTTGGCTACTCTCTTTTGAATAACCTTCTTTGGGACCGCAAGCTTCATCGTGGGCCCGCAGGAGTTTTGGCCTAGTCTGGAAAAGACCGAGGCATTGGTGTTGGGCGACCCGTTGAGAGGGGCCGCAGCAGCTGTAAGTCGATCGAAGACCGACTTCTTAGGACCTTCTGGTACGGGCACTGGGACAGTGAAGCTCATTGGTGGGAGCATGGTCCCGAAAAATAGTCCAATAGTAGCCTGGGTGATTTGTTCCACCGGCATCGTGAATAGTGATGCCGCCTGACGTCTATAGACTACACCTCCAGGTGAGGCAGAGCGTCGGTTGCAGTTGCAGTTGGAGCAGTTCGAGCAGTTGAACGCCATTGCTGTTTGCTTTCTGCGCCAAGCAAGAGACTAAATCTTAGTAACTTGAAACCCGAGGGCAACCATTAACAAACCGCGATTCGTTCGCGCATACGACGCACGAAGTGTGGAGTGGAAAGAGAAAAAGGACTCACCGGGCATGCCAGAATCTGTTTACCGCCGGAAACTGGGAAGACGGACTGTCTTACCTGAATCTGGGGGCAGATGCTATTTGGTGCTATCCGTCCACCTCTCCGAAGATGCCAAGTTGATTTATGGTACCGTGTATCGAAGGTTTAAACGGATGCGGCCGATGTAGCAGACTTCGTCAGATTCCCCCTAGTTTGCGTGGTTTTTGATTGTGGGAACGCTCTTCCCTGCAGGCGCAAGCCCCTACAGTTAATTACGCTACCGCATTGCGGTAACAACTTTCTCCTTCTCCAGATGGTCACTTCGTGTCGTGTGTGTTTGTTTTGTTTTTGTTGCCTGTGGATTGTATACGGAGACTAATGTATGTTGTCGCCCGTAGGGCGTGGATTAGTCCAAATCCGTATCTTTCTTAGATTTGGGTTTTGGTTTGGGTTTAAGGATACGTTAGCCTCATTTAAGACTAAGATCAATTTAAACGTTTGTTAAGGATACGTTAGTCTAACTTTTAAACTAAGAACAACTTAACGGGATCATTTAGATCCAACAAGAGAGCATTTGAGCTCTATTGTTTAGTTTAGGGACATTGCGGTCGATTACCAGTTTAAGGACATGGTGGTCCAACATGCCCATTTTGGGGACGAATATTAGTTTAAGAATATTTCGGTCCACTGTTCCTATTTTGGGGACGAATATTAGTTTAAGGACATTTCAGTCCACGAGTTTAAGGACCCCACAGTCCGTAGAAATGTATGGTTGTCGGGACCCGTTACCTCTCTGACGACGTTGAAGGATTACAACGACAAATATCAGAGGAGTTCAGAGATGTACCCTTGAACCGGGTGTAAATTGATTGGGAGAGCAGTTGTGCTCAGTTCAATTTATATTGAGAACTTATGGCCAGAATTGGGCTAAATCCATTTGAAAATGTTCAACATTTTATTTATATTTCGCCTGTTCGGCTTCTTAATTGGGCTCTGCCCTTTTTAAATAATGCATGGCATTGGGCTTTTTTATTTAAATGCATGGCATTTATATTAGGCCTGTTAGGCTTCTTAATTAGACTCTGCCCCTTTTTTTAATAATGTATAGCATTTGTTTTGGTCTGTTAGACCTTTTAATTGGGCTCTGCCCTTTTTCAATAATGCACAGCATTTAATGGTCTAACAGTGCGTCACGTGGCCTGTCAGACGCTCTGCGCCAATTAAAGAGCGCAAGGCGCCAGCGCATGTGGAGGTGACACGTGTCACGCTCTGCTAAGCATAAGTCTGTTAGCGCAGTGCGCTGCGCTAGTGCGCTGCTGACACGTGGCGCGCTCTGGTGCAGTACGCCAATCCAAGCGCGGCGCTCTGTTTTTAGGAGCGCAAGACGCAGATTGACACGTGGCGCTCTCTGGTGACTTGCGCCAGTCCAAGGAGCGCAACAGCACAAATTAAGAGTGGAGGGCACTGTTCAATAGTGCAGAGCGCATCTTGATCAAATTTAGATAAAAAAAAAAGAATCTTTCTCATTCTAAAGAGGTTCTACCTCAAGATTCAAGAACCAATAGTTCTGATTCTCATCAAAAGGCAATGCCTTTATATAGATCAAAAGATCTAGGGATGAAGTAAATTACTTCTTTTAATTTTTTGTGATTGGATCTTTTTTGATCTTTTTTTCTTTTTTTTGTAATGAAGATCTTGATCTTGTTCTTAGATCTTTGATCTTTTTAGAAGAAATTCTTCTTTTTGTGAGATGTTTTCATCTTTGTTCTTCCAAGAATTTATTTTTTTTACCCTGAAGAAGACGATCTTTTTTCTTCAAAGGCTTGCCTTTTTTCTCTTTGAGTTTTTCTCAAGGTTTTTAGAGGATGTTTTTTTTGAGACTTGGTGTCTAGGGGCCTTTATATAGGGCCAATTAGTTTGTTAGGTTAGTTACAGAGATCTTTCTCTAATTGATCTGGGGATATTTCCCCACCATTGGATCTTTGATCCTAAGGCCTCTGTTTTACAGAAGATAATCTTCTTATTTTAATAAGATTAAAAAGATCTTTCTAGAATTTTAATTCTGATTAATTAAATAATTCATTATTTATGTTTTAGTGCTGGCACAGTTGGCGCAAGTGCACATGCGCTTGACACGTGTCGCGCAGCGCAGAGCGCAGGTTATCTGAAGCGTTGCTTCCTTTATTTTTTAAAATTTAAATTTTAAAACAGAGCCTTGCTCTGATTGGGGTGCGCTGCCTTGGGCGCAGCCTTGCGCTGGCATGTCTGCTTTTGACACGTGGCGCTCTGCGCGCAGTGCAAGGGATCTGAAGCGTTGCTTCACCTTTTGAATTTGAAATTCAAACAGAGCTTTGCTCTGATTAGGGGAAACAAAATAGAGCGGTACCAACGTTCCCTAGCCCAGTATAATAAGCGGGTTCGGTCAATACATTGTTATCTTGATTAAGGCGTGACATGGTCGCTACCTGGACAGAGAGAGAAGAAAATACTTTAGCGTGCGCTCTTGCAAGATTAGATTGGTTATTATCTTATCTAATCAGGATGGCTCCCACTGTTTTTATCAAATCTTTATTCAAACCCTAAAAGGTAAGATTAGTCGGGATTAATTACACCTTACAAGTTCGCTAATCGGTCAGCCAGGCAGGTGTTGGTACTTCAAGGGAGTCTCCCCATGTTTTCGCATGGAACTAATTAAATAACCTCGTTTCCGTAGGGGCATAAACCCGTTAACATTTTTCTTAGACACCTACTGGATTAGCTAATTGTAAAGTGGAAAACTCTCCCAGGAGTAACACTTACTCGCAGTGGGTATCGGGATCCAACTATCTCATATAGAAGGTATGAAATCTCATTGCAAATTTCAACACTTGAAATTCCCGATATCTGTTTTTACCCCATGCGGTCTATGATCTTGATAAGGTCAACAAACAATAAACCATAAGTCAAGTTCAATCCGTCATTTCATGATTGAATTAGACCTACCCGCACGACCCTTGACAAGGATAACAAGGCCGTACGATTACCCTAACAAATCGCATCAACATGCGGCAGAAAAGCACTAATCAGCTACTGAACACTATGCCTTGACAAGGTTGCAGCACGAATACTAAATGGTACATATCTGAAATGACGTTGGGCTACGACTGGTTTTGATGAAAACCTTTAACGTAATGAACTTGATATCGTTATAAAATCTAGTGATTTGAAAAGGAGTGGTTTAAGCCTAGCTTTAAAATTGAGTAGTTTTCAAAACAAACTGAGTGGGTTGTAGCATATGCTAGTTTTGCTAAAGAGGTCATTCTCGGTGAAAAGATTTAGGCTCTTTCCTCATCGAATGAGGTGCAAGATTTCTTAATTGAATACCGCTATGCAAAGCAAAAACTACAGCTACCTTTTTGAAAAATTTAATTCTACAATATCTTTTAGGTTTCTTCTGTTTTCATTAATATTATTAATTACGTCCTATCATTTATGTTTCCTAAACATCACAGAAGAAACGAAAATAAAACACACATATATGTCATCCGCATTCGCCACAGGGACCCGGGTTTTCACCGTAAGGTTACTTAACTTACGGCAGGGCGGGGCCAGGACTAGCGTGGATGTAAAACATATATAGTGTCTACTAGTATATCATATATATAAGTAGCATTCGTCTAATGCATTTATATGATCACATTACAGAAATAACAGAGGCAGATATATGAAATATAGGATATACTAGGAGGTCCGTGTTTTAGATTAAGCCAGTAATGAAAAACACGGATTCTACGGTCGTGATGAATAGCCAAGCCCACATCCTAGACCCCTATGAGAGCAGAAAGCAACCTTGCCAATTCTAGAGTTAGACAACTGGTCTCGACTCCTCGAGATGGCCTCCCACTGGACTCTAGAACCCGGTTACTTGTGCTCCCCGTCTTGGTTCTATCCTAATGTGGAAAAGTAAATAATATACATCAAATGGAGACACCAACCTCAATCCAGAAGCGTCCCAATAAAAGAATATTACATACAAATATTTACATGAATGAAAATTGAAAAACTCCTATCTCATGTAAAACTCCCCTGCTATTCAATTACGATGATCCAATATAACATATCAACAGCAACACAATAACATCACATGTTATCAACGTAAGTAAATATGTGTATCCCTAATGTCATTGTCATATAGCAACGAGATCGGGGATACTATCACATATTACACTTACGGTCGCAGAAAAGAAATGAAACTACATTAATTAGAATCCGCATCATCTTTAGACATCATAAACTCGGATTATCATATATTCCGAATTTCATGCCTAACCCTATAAACCTTGCATTTAAGTCTCGAATTGAAAACACTTTTAAAAATTTAAGTCGGGTAATTCAACAAGATTTCTGATTAAATGATCGAATGCTTGTTAGGAACTTTAGTAGATGGCCGCACCCTCGACGCCGTCAATAAAGTGCACTTGGGCGGAACACCGTGGCCGCGAGCACCCGAGTGGATGCTTTTGGCCATGAGGTTCTCCTATAGTCACTTAGTCGGGGTTATGAAGGGTTCCATAGGTCGGCAGCAAGGTTTCGGGAGGTATCGTCCATGCCATTTTCTAAATTTTGTCGTTCTAAAGAATCCTAACCCTAGAATCTTAACCAGAGAATTAAACAATACAATATGCAAACAACTTTGCAAACAAGTGAATGAAGGAATGCACCAGTCCTTCACTTCTAAAGCTCCGTGTAGTAGTCCCTTCGCTCCAAGTAGTGAACACCCGAACTCTAGTAAGGGTTCACATGAAGAAATGAACAAGCTTGCTCGAAGTCTTCAATGCCGAAGATGATCTACGTCGAGGAGACTCAAGCTCATGCTACCTCTTCACTAAATTAGGGTTTAGTGAAGCAAACACCCTAAACTAAATGACTAATGGTAAAGGATGATGAAGTAGGAAATGGGCTCACTTTAGATTTAATTTTCTCACAAAATTTTCTCACTTTAGAAAACAGCTAGCAAGATTTTTCTCATGAAGAAGAAGATGAAGTGATGAAGATGAGAGAATGAACTCATGAGGTGAGAATAGGAACCATGGGTGAGTTAGTGTCATAAACTAACTCATGTAGAGAATAAATCATGGGTAAATAATAATGGTTTGGTTAATAAATATCTTTAAGTAAAACAAAAAGAGTGGACTTTGTTAATGGTTCCACAAGCTTCAACCATGTGACAATTTCCAACCAATTTTGATTTACTTTAAATAAATAAAAACCCTTCATTATTATTTGCATGGTGTGAGTCTCATACACCCATGTAGCATATGGCATCAAGCATGACACATAAATAATGTACATTAATATATATCACATATATACTAAGTGTAAATTAGTGAGAAAAAGAAATCTTAAGTGAGCTAATATTAGTTAATGTAAGTTAATATATCAAATATATAATTATACATTAAATTATTAAATCAACACTTGATTTAATAATCCGACTATATCACATACAACCGACTAATATTAAATGTAACAATCTATCGAATCAATACTTGATCCGATAACCCGGCTATATCACATATAACCGACCGATATCGCATACGCGAGAATAGAATGCAGTATCATACGCGCATTAATATCGGTACCGCACGTATCAAATATGTGCTTGTTTATATCAGATTTTTGCATTTTTATACCGCCCATTTTCTATCACATTGCTTATAGGTAGGTACTCTTGATCCGTGTTTGCTAAATAATTGCAGGTTACAGGTTCTCAGCTCTAAGAAGTGAAATTCATGGAAAAGCGCGACAAATTCTGGACTACTGCCAACCACAGATAAAATACGGGTCTCCGCTCGCTATCCGTATGTTGCCGCACACCAGTTAAAAGGACAAAATGGCAAATCAATGGTCATTTTCATGCACAAAGCACAAGGGCAACACAAGATCCAAGACTTCTACGTGGAGCTCAAGAAAATCATGGCAAAAGGACCACATCAAATCACCTTTTGATCTGCTGAAAATCTGGAAGAAAAATGAAGAGGTTCTGAGAAACCAAGTATAACAAACTGAAGAGAACAGCAACATGGAGAACCGCAGGAAAAATGAGACAACAAGTCAACCAAATGGCCGCGGATCCGCGGCCAATATGCCATATATGCGGCAGATCCGCAGCCGAGTTGACTCAGTGTCAACTCGGATTTTGAGGGTAGTCTGGACATTTCATCTTGGGCCATATTGTATCCCTAGGGTTTCAGTTTCCTGCCTTAAATAGTTCAGAACAAAGCCAAGTGAAGTGTGCTTATTTTTTTGTGTTAGATTTTAGGATAGATTTTTGTAGTTCTTCTTCCTCTTTTCATCTTTCTCCATTAAAACCTTGTAGTGAGCTTTTATGAGTGAAGTGATGAATAAAAGAGTTCTTTTCTTTATCATGATTGTCTTGTTACTTTGTTAATTATATTTGCTTATAATTTTCATTTGCTAATCTAGTTGTTGTTATTTGTTGTTTGTTTCTTTTTTCTTCTATTTTTCTTTATCCTTACAACAATGATACTTAAGCTTGATCCTTGCCAAAGTGAGGTCTTAAATAGCTAGTTGTAATCTTCTAACCCCTTTCTTTCTATCTTCCTCCTTTTGTTGTATTTTCCTTTTCTTTTGTAATGGGTAAGTAGTTTCTCACTTGTTAGGGTAGGATAAGGAAAGTTTGAGAGAAGAAAATCTTTCTCACTCTTTTCTTGCCCAACATCTTAATTCGGACTCCCGTTAATTGAACCACAATCCGCTCCCTACGGCACCCTATCCTATATGATAGCGGTGATTCTTTAGTGAGACCGGTCGTGATTGAATTAACCGGGGGTTAAAGCTAAGAGCCAAGAACGGATGGATAAGGACCAAAAGGAAGAAACTAAGCGTTGGAAAGCCTAGCTTATACTCTCAAGTTATTTCCTAGTCGTGCTAATCCCCGTTGTTGCCGATTACCGTAACACCGATATTAAGAGTGGCAACGAAAGAAGTGAGCGACTCCTATCTCAATCTAACTTAATCCTAACCCTAACGATCTCTCTTTATATATATATATTTTAGCACATAGTTAATCTCAAACAAACCTGGACATTTGGACTTAACTCGTTAAAGCACATAGAAAAAGATTATCATCTCCCTGCGGACGACACGTACTCAACCGGCTAACTACCAAGTGAATGTAGGGTTCCTAGGCACACTAGTGAAGTCTCACAAGGCATCAAACATGGCTAATTCTAATTTTACAAGTGCCTACAAACCCTAATACGGATCGTTAACTAGATATATAGGCGATGCGAGCAAGTAAACGGAAATATAGCTAAAGGGAAGGGGCTACAACCTTTGTAGATCCGGTCATCCACCTCCTAGGCTCCGTGATGACGTCACTCCGCTGTCCAAATTGAATCCATGACTCTAGCATCGGCTTCATCGAAGATATGGGCGGGCTTGATCGTCGGCTCGATGCCGAAGATGATCTACGTCGAGGCATCACAAGATCAAGCTCCACCTTCACAAAGCCATGAAAACTTTTGAAGGAAACACCCTATACTACTTGGCAAGAGGTAAAGGATGAAGAAATAGGAGGTGGGTTCACTTTAGAATTGGATTTCTCACTCAATGGCTCAAGTTGCCATTAATGGAGCAAGCTTTCTTCATGTTGATGATGAAGAAGAAGATGAGAAAGAATTATGATAAGTTCATTAAAAAAAATAAAATAAAATGATACTTATCATATCTTTAACCTTAGTTAGGTGTAGAAAATTGACTAAGGTTAGTTTGAAGGGTTAGGGTTAAGCATGAAGACAAAATGGTCACTTAGTCAAAGTTTCAAGAAGCTTCAACTATAAACAAATCAAGCCACCATTTTCTATTCTTTTGCCAATAAGAAATAAATAAATAAATCAATAAAAAGATAAAAGAATAAGTAATTAAAATGAAACCCTAACCATTCATATAACCATGGTCAATTCTTTACACAAACCCAAGCTTGCATGTATCATCAAACATGATACAATCTTGTGCACAAAAGTATATCACATATACAACGTGCACAATCCAAGTGAGAAAATCCATTTAAAGTGAACCAATACTAGTTAATGCAAAGTAATATATCAAATATATAATTATGCATTAAATCATTAAATCAATACTTGATTTAACGATCCGGTCATATCGCATATAACCGACTAATATCTAATGTATCGGCTTATCGAATCAATCCTTGATTCGATAACTAGGTTATATCGCATACAACCATTCGACACATTCATCGCGAGAATGAAATACGGTATCACATACACGCATTATTCTCGGTCCCGCACATATCTCATATGCGCTCCTATTTCGTTTCGCTTGAGCTAGGAAACCTCTGTGAAGGACTCTAAAGACTCGTCAATACGCAGGCAGCAGATGATGATCATATCAAAACCCACAAGCCGCAAGCGGTCTGCTAAACGTAACGGCCACCCAGGTATTGAGCGATCAGAAGATCGACGAGCAAGCCCGCTCACACTCCTGTGAATCCAACCAGTAACACTTACCGTACAGTCCGGTCTGTTCGTCTGATATGTCGCATATCTCGCCTAGGGGTGGTAAACGTCAGACCGCAATAGCTTGATAAGTCATGCCGACGTGAAGTCCATGACATGTGTGAAACTACTGATAACACTTACCAGTAGGTCACTGCAGCCCTGGCCAGGGATTTCCTGTTATGGCCAGTCGAGCATAGCGCAACATCAACCCCCAATACCGGGAGAGACGAATCCCCTCCTATCGCTCATTGCCTCCATGTGAATCGGGACTGTACCCAAAAACCACCTGTTTGCACGACTCAGTAGAGCCGTGGTAGGGTGGAAATCAAAGCACAGTGGGAGACACACAAGACTCTATGACGATCTCGGGTCAACAGACTAAGTTGTACCAGTGTCACCAGAGAACTGCCATCTGACGTGAGGTATAATACCATCTGGGAGTTCTCGGCGAGTCCGTTCAGTGTACCCAGTCTCCACTGAGCACCCGCATACCATCTCTGATGTCAAACACCAATGGATATGGGATCATCCATCGCCCATCACATGGGTCGAGAAGATATACGCTAGTCTACTCTGGAATATCGATGCCCCGTCTCGATATTCCCATGACTAGGAACTTTGAAGGATGTACTCATTGACTACCCAGGCCCCACTAGTATGATCTTCATCATAGTCCTGGAAGTTGAGTACACATCCTAAGGGCTTTATCAACATGTAATCAGAGAGACAGGGAGTATACATGTTAAGATAAAGAGCAACCAGATAGCATACTATCATGTCGAGCAAGAAAGTCCTACCTATATATGTCCCATCATCCACTACAATATATATCCAATGTACAGTAATGGCCTCTAGGGCATACATATAACTAACAATCTCCCACTTGCACTAGGGCCATCTGTAGCAGTAGTTGTAGTATCTAATACTCAACCATCCCCTAAAAGTCTCTCTTTGGGAAAAGGCCTTCGTGAGTGGATCCACCGTGTTGTCCTCTGAGTCTACTCTCCTAATCTCGATCACCCTGGAGATCAACTATCTCCATGATCAGGTGATGCTGCCTCAGAATATGTCTGGGTCACTGATGGGACCAGGGTTCCTTGGCCAAAGCCATAGTTCCATTGTCATACAATGGTAGGAACCTAGTTCATCATATGAACCAATATATACCCAAACTGCCTCTTTGGTAGTATCATTAATAGCGATGTTACCAGCCTTTATCGTCTAGTTTGCCACGGTATCTAGCTTGGAACTTTTCCAACATACCGTCCCTTTACCGAGGGTAAAGACAATGCCTGCGACTGACATTCAGTCGTCCTTATCACTCTGGAACCTTTCCAGCGATTCTCCCCAGGATCGAGAAGGTATCACCTTTATCCTATTTGGAGAATCCATGTGATAATAGGAGATTGACCGATCGTAGTATAGGAAACTCTTTTCCAATCAAGAGTATGTTGTCTACGTACAATACGAAGATGACCACCTTACTCTCTACTACCTTTTTGTATATACAAGGTTCGTCTACCATTTTGATGAAGTCAAACACTTTGACTATCACATCAAAACAGACGTTCCAACTCCGCGATGCCTGCTTCATTATGTAAAGCAACTTGCACACGTTTCCGCTGCTCCCACTGTTCACGAAGCCCTCTGGCTGTGTTCTTATAGACGTTCTCTTCTAAATCATTATTTAGAAAAGTAGTCATGGCACCCAACCACCAGATATCGTAGTCATGGTATGTAGCAATGGCAAGTAAGATCTGGATGGACTTAAGCATAGTCCCTAGAAAAAGTTTCATCATTATCCACACCTGGTTGATGACTAAAACCTTTAACAAGTCTAGCTTTGAAAGTCTCAACTTTTCCATCTACACCAAGTAATCTTCTCAAGATTTACTTGCTCCTGATGGGGATTTAACCCTTCAGATATAGCAACCAAAGTCCATACTTTGTTGGTGTATAAGGATTCCATCTCAGATCGCTAAGCATCCAGCCATTCTTACAGAGTCCCTACTCTTGTTGACCTGCTCGAAACTAGTTGGGTCATCATCTCATGATGCAATCCTTGCTCCCACTGTCATCGAGAAACCGAAGTATCTCTCAAGCAGGTGAGGAACCCTGCTAGATCGGCGGAGAGGCTGAGGTTCGTCGGGAACTATTGAATCCTTTGGTTCTGTCAAATCATCAGCTGCAGTTTGTATAGCTGGAACATTTCCAGTTCTACATAACTGACCTTGCCTCGAGCTTGTCCGGATTTTGCATTTAGACATAGGCCGGACAACCCCAGATCTTAACTTACTTAAGAGATAGGCTCTTCCCACACCATATCTTATATGGAGTGGTAGGCACTGATTTGATTCAAACCTAATTCAATAGGTATGCAGCTTCTCTAGTGCACAACCCCTAAAAGGAAAAAGGAAACTCAGTAGTACTCATCATAGAGCACACCATATCTAATACGGTGCAATTGCTCCACCCTGATACACCGTTGTGCTGTGGTGTATTCAGAGGAGTAATACGGAGAGAGAATCTCATTTTCTTTTAGAATAGTCCAGGAATGCCATGCTCAAGTATTCTCCTCCCTGATCTTATCATAGGACATAATACTTATACCCGGTTATTGGTTCTCTACTTCTAACTTATATTCTGTGAATATCTCAAAAGGTTCGGACTTGTGTTTCAACAGGAACATATGTCAGAATCTTGAGAGATCATCAGAGAACGTAATGAAGTATAAAGAACCGGTCCTGGCATGTGTAGACAGGGGACCTTACATACATCATCATGTATCAGTCCCAAGAGTTTACTAACTCTTTCTCTGCTTCTAATAAATAGAGCTATGGTCATCTAATCTTTGTGACATGACTGGCAAGTTTCACAAGATGTAAATTCAAACTGATTTAAATATGCATCTAAAATGTAACTTCAGCCAGTCGGGTCGCATTGATATGACCTAGTCTACAATGCCTCAAGAAGGATTCGTTCTTTTCTGAACTCTTCCTCTTGTGTGTGTTCTGTATACGAGGAACTGTAGTTTGATTTAGAACGTTAATGCTTTTAGATAACGTGCCTGAACCGATCAACTTTTGATATAGGAAATGTTCAAAACATTATCCAACAATACAAAATTTTATCATTTCTTTACTAATAAAGAGACTGATATGATTTTGTATATCAGGTTCGGTATCTAATAGCATTTGTTCAGAATCAATGTATTGGTAATACAGGGTGATAGTGACCAACAGACTTGGCTGCAACACTTGCCCCGTTTTCTGCCTCATGAAACTTATCACCCGTTCTCAGTTTTTCTACCTTTTTGTAGCCCTATGTAACAGATTACATATCTGGGATCTTGATCCGGTATCATATACCCAGGATGCAGAGGATACTGAGAAACAGTTCTTTGTAATGAACACACCCGAAGGAGATGCATCTCATGCACTTTCTTCGTTTGGGCGGCATGGGAATCCTGGTATTCCCCTATTTCCTTCTCTGTCTTATAACAATTATAAGTTGGAGCGGGACTAACGTTCCCCAGCTCAGTATAACAAGCTGGTTCGATCAATATTCCGTATTATTATCTTGATTAAGGCGTGATATGGTCGCTACCTGGAGAGAGAGAGAAGAAAACACTCTGCGTGCGCTCTTGCAAGATCAGACTGGTTATATATTTTATCTAATCAGGATGGCTCCCACTGTTTTCATCAAATCTTCCTTCAAACCTTAAAAGGAAAGACTAGCCGGGATTAATTACACTCTACAAGTTCGCCAATCTTTCAGCCAGGCCAGTGTCGGTACTTTGAGGGAGGTTCCCCGTGCTTTCGCACGGACCTAATTACAGTAAACCTCGTTTTCCCAGAGGCGTAACCCCGTTGACACCTTTCTAGACACCTACTTGATCGGCTAATTGTAAAGTGCAAAACTCTCCCAGGAGTAACAATTACTCGCAGTGGGTATCGGGATCCAACTATCATATAGAAGGTATGCAATCTCATTACAAATTTCAACACTTGAAACTCCCGATAATGGTTTTTACCCCTAGCACTTATGACCTTAACTAAGTTCAACAAATCATAAGCACTAGTCAAGTTCTACCCATCATTTCGTGATTAATTAGACCCACCCACATGACCCTTAACTAAGGTCAACAAAGTCACGCGACTGTCCTAACTAATCGCATCATATGCGGCGTAGGAAGACATCACTTAGCTACCGTACACTGTGCCTTAACTAAGGTCAACAAACACAGCACGAATACTAAGTACTCTACTTCCTAAAATGACGGAAGGTTGCGAATGGTTTTTGTGAAAACCTTTAACGCTTTGAACTTGATCTCGTTGCGGAATCAAATGGTTTTTAAATGGAATGTTTTTGATGCTTTTCTAGTTTTGCTAAAGGGGTCACTCCCGGTGAAGGGATCGTCGGCCCTTTCCTCGTCGAATGAGGTGCAGGATATATCATATATATCACTGTGCAAAGCGGAAACTATAGAAGCGATCAAAAGACAAACCGAGGGTTGTAGCATCTGCCAGTTATTGCTAAAGGAGTCACTCCCGGTGAAGGGATCTCGGTCCTTTCCTCATCGAATAAGGTGCAGGATGTTCTATAATGAACACCTCGATGCAAAGCAAGAACTGTAGCTACCTGTTTTTATTTTGAAATTCGATTCCACAACATCAATTAGGTTTATTTTCTTTCATTAATCTTATTAATGAATATCCCATCATTTAAGTCCACCTAAACATCACAGATAAATATAACGTACGCTTATGCCATCCGCATTCGCCTCGATGTCCCGTCTGCTCCGTTAGGTTAGGTAACTAACGGCAGAGCGGGGCAGGGCTAGCACGGGTGTAAAACATAAGCAACGTTTATATAATATATCATATATACTATATATAATATCTGTCACAGAACATCACATGATCACATCACAGATAAATCACAGCAGAAGAAACATATGAAATATTGGATATACTAGGACGTCCGAGTTTTCAATACGAGCCAGTATAAAACACGGATTCCATGGTCGTGATGAATAGCCTATCCCACACCCCTAGACCTCTAAGAGAGCGGTAAGCAACCCTACCAATTCTAGGGTTAGGAGACCCGGACCCGACTGCTCGAGTTGGTCTCCCACTGGACCCTAGAACCCGGTTACTTGTGCTCCCCTCCTTGGGTCTATCCTAGTGCAGAAAAGTAAATAATATACAAAAGGTGACATCTTCCGCAACCTGGAAGTGCCCCAATAAAAGAATATTACATACAAGTTTTTACATGAATGAAAATGAAAAACACTCATCTCACATAAAAACCCCCGGCTATTCAAACACGACGATCCAATATAACATATCCAGCAACACATAACATCACATGTCATCAACGTAAGTAAATATGCGCATCCCAATTGTCGTTGACATATAGCAACGAAACCGGCGATATCACATATTACACTTACGGTCACAGAAAAGAAGGTGTAAAACTACAACAGTTGGAATCCGCAATCTCTTTAGACATCACATGCCTAATCAAATGAATTCTTTAGACATCGCATGCCTAACAATTATAAACCCCGCATTTTAGTCTCAAAATCGAAAACACTTTTCAATATAAAGTCGGGTAATTCAACAAGATTCCCGACATCCTGATCGAATGCTCGTCGCAAACTTTAGTAGGCGGCCGCACCCCCGACGCCGTCAACAAAGTGCACCAAGGCGGAACACCGCTGCCGCGAGCACCAGAACGGATGCTTTCGGCGACGGGGTTCTCCTACAGTCACTTGGTCAGGGCTATGGAGTGAGGCTGTCTATTAAGTTTACCCGGCGAGTATCCGCGTACACTACGTGATTACGACGGACTTTTGATCACATCAAAATTCCGTGGCAACCGATCAAGTGAGACTAAACTGCTATGTTTATAACATTCATCCAGTCATCTCATAACTACTTATGAATTCCAAATGTTGTATCACATTCCGGATAAGACAGAAAATGTTAAACTTTCCGATCGAACAATCGACCACCCAAGTTTTCCCGATACAGCTCAACACATGAAATAAGTCTAAAAACATTCAGTTCGTGCCTCAGTACCAACGGTCCAGCCATAGAAGGGTCAAGCCAACGCCTCACATGTGGCACGCCGTACTGTCCCAAACCCGAAGGTTCAAAGGGCAGTTCAAGACGGTCACATAATCGAGTTAAGGTTTGTTGTCTTCTAGAGGGACCATCGCATTACTTGCACTACTTAGAACGTCATTAAACTACGGAAAAGTCCAACAATTGGAAATTTCCCGGCAGGGGAAAAAGTGGGTATTTATATCCGGTCGAACTTTTTAACATATTCTAAAATTACCCGAAAAAACACACAGACAAAATTAGACAATCCGATCGATACATCGATTCCCTAAAACAACCCCAGAAAATTCAACTCTTGAATTCAGATTAAAAAATCCCAGAAAATCCAACAACAGAAAGTAGGAATTACTGTGCAAGAATTATAGGGTACTGTGTCAATACGGCCGCGGAACCGCCGCAGAAGCCATGCTTCTGCCGCGGTTCCGCCGCACTATAGGCATATCAATTGATCGTTTTTGCACCGTAATTCTTAGAAATTCCTGGTGTATTTTTTAAGCATTTTTAATTCACAAAAAACCACGAATTTAGAAAATGTACAGAGAGCCGTTTCGAGTTGAGGTTTCGGGTCGATCGGACTTCTAACTCCGTCTACGCATCGCCTAAGGCTCTAGCTAGGCTCTGATACCACTGTAGGGTTCCTAGGCACACTAGTGAAGTCTCACAAGGCATCAAACATGGCTAATTCTAATTTTACAAGTGCCTACAAACCCTAATACGGATCGTTAACTAGATATATAGGCGATGCGAGCAAGTAAACGGAAATATAGCTAAAGGGAAGGGGCTACAACCTTTGTAGATCCGGTCATCCACCTCCTAGGCTCCGTGATGACGTCACTCCGCTGTCCAAATTGAATCCATGACTCTAGCATCGGCTTCATCGAAGATATGGGCGGGCTTGATCGTCGGCTCGATGCCGAAGATGATCTACGTCGAGGCATCACAAGATCAAGCTCCACCTTCACAAAGCCATGAAAACTTGTGAAGGAAATACCCTATACTATTTGGCAAGAGGTAGAGGATGAAGAAATAGGAGGTGGGTTCACTTTAGAATTGGATTTCTCACTCAATGGCTCAAGTTGCCATTGATGGAGCAAGCTTTCTTCATGTTGATGATGAAGAAGAAGATGAGAAAGAATTATGATAAGTTCATTAAAAAAAAATAAAATAAAATGATACTTATCATATCTTTAACCTTAGTTAGGTGTAGAGAATTGACTAAGGTTAGTTTGAAGGGTTAGGGTTAAGCATGAAGACAAAATGGTCACTTAGTCAAAGTTTCAAGAAACTTCAACTACAAACAAATCAAGCCACCATTTTCTATTCTTTTGCCAATAAGAAATAAATAAATAAATCAATAAAAAGATAAAAGAATAAGTAATTAAAATGAAACCCTAACCATTCATATAACCATGGTCAATTCTTTACACAAACCCAAGCTTGCATGTATCATCAAACATGATACAATCTTATGCACAAAAGTATATCACATATACAACTTGCACAATCCAAGTGAGAAAATCCATTTAAAGTGAACCAATACTAGTTAATGCAAAGTAATATATCAAATATATAATTATGCATTAAATCATTAAATCAATACTTGATTTAACGATCCGGTCATATCGCATATAACCGACTAATATCTAATGTATCGGCTTATCGAATCAATCCTTGATTCGATAACTAGGTTATATCGCATACAAACATTCGACACATTCATCGCGAGAATGAAATACGGTATCACATACATGCATTATTCTCGGTCCCGCACATATCTCATATGCGCTCCTATTTCGTTTCGCTTGAGCCAGGAAACCTCTGTGTAGGACTCTAAAGACTCGTCAATACGCCGGCAGCAGATGATGATCATATCAAAACCCACAAACCGCAAGCGGTCTGCTAAACGTAACGGCCACCTGGGTATTGAGCGATCAGAAGATCGACGAGCAAGCCCGCTCACACTCCTGTGAATCCAACCAGTAACACTTACCGTACAGTCCGGTCTGTTCGTCTGATATGTCGCATATCTCGCCTAGGGGTAGTAAACGTCAGACCCCAATAGCTTGATAAGTCATGCCGACGTGAAGTCCATGACATGTGTGAAACTACTGATAACACTTACCAGTAGGTCACTGCAACCCTGGCCAGGGATTTCCTGTTATGGCCAGTCGAGCATAGCGCAACATCAACCCCCAATACCGGGAGAGACGAATCCCCTCCTATCGCTCATTGCCTCCATGTGAATCGGGACTGTACCCAAAAACCACCTGTTTGCACGACTCAGTAGAGCCGTGGTAGGGTGGAAATCAAAGCACAGTGGGAGACACACAAGACTCTATGACGATCTCGGGTCAACAGACTAAGTTGTACCAGTTTCACCAGAGAACTGCCATCTGACGTGAGGTATAATACCATCTGGGAGTTCTCGGCGAGTCCGTTCGGTGTACCCAGTCTCCACTGAGCACCCGCATACCATCTCTGATGTCAAACACCAATGGATATGGGATCATCCATCGCCCATCACATGGGTCGAGAAGATATACGCTAGTCTACTCTGGAATATCGATGCCCCGTCTCGATATTCCCACGACTAGGAACTTTGAATGATGTACTCATTGACTACCCAGGCCCCACTAGTATGATCTTCATCATAGTCCTGGAAGTCGAGTACACATCCTAAGGGCTTTATCAACATGTAATCGAGAGACAGAGAGTATACATGTTAAGATAAAGAGCAACCAGATAGCATACTATCATGTCGAGCAAGAAAGTCCTACCTATATATGTCCCAGCATCCACTACAATATACATCCAATGTACAGTAATGGCCTCTAGGGCATACATATAACTAACAGTGAAACCGTCTTGATTGCGGTAATTAACTAAGCACACAAAAACTCTAACAATCAGTGCTCCTACTTAGTTTCGCATGAACCAGGAAATCTCTGTGTAGGACTCTAAAGACTTGTCAATACGCCGGCAGTAGGTGATTATCATATCAAACACCCACAAGCCGCAAGAGGTCTGCTAAACGTAACGGTCACCCGGGTATTGAGCGATCAGAAGATCAACAAGCAAGCCTGCTCGTACTCCTGCGAATCCAATCAGTAACACTACCGTACAGTCTGGTCTCTTCGTCAGATATGTCGCATATCTCAGCCTGGGGGTGGTAAACATCAGACCCCAATAGCCTGATAAGGCATGCCGATGCATGGTCCATAACGGTTCGATAAACTACTGGTAACACTTACCAGTAAATCTCAGCAACCCTGGCCAGGGATTTCATGTTATGACCAATCGAGCATAGCGCAACATCAACTCCCAATACCGAGAGAGACAAATCCCCTCCTATCATTCATTACCTCCTTGTGACTCGGGACTGCACCCAAAAGTCATCTTTTTGCACGATCTGTTGGCCGTGGTATGGTCGAAATCAATGCACATTGGGAATCACAAAAGACTCTATGACGATCTCGAGTCGACAGACTAACCTGTACCAGTGTCACCAGAGAACTGCTTTCTGACGATAGGTATAATACCATCTAGGAGTTCTCTGCGAGTCCGTCCAGTGTACCCAGTCTCCACTGAGCAACCGTATACCTTCTTTGATGTCAAACACCAATGTATATGGGATCATCCATCGCCCATTATATGGGTCGAGAAGCGCATACGCTAGTTTACTCTGGAGTATCGATGCCTGTCTTGATACTCCCACGACTAGGAACAATTATAGGGTGTACTTATGGGTTACCCTTGGCCCCACTAGTATGATCTACATCATATTCCTGGTAGTCAAGTACATATCCTAAGGGCTTTATCAACATGTGAGAGCAAGACAGCATCACTTATACAAGTCAACATGTTAAGATAAAGAGCAACCAGATAGCATACTATCATGTCGAGCAAGAAAGTCCTCCCTATATATCTCCAAGCATCCATTATAATATACATCTCATGTACAATAATGGCCTCTAGGGCATACATATAACTAACAATCTCCCACTTGCACAAAGGCCATCTGTTGCAGTTTCCAATACCCAACAATATAGCAGTGGTTGTAGTATCCCATACTCAACCATCCCAAAATCTCTCAAATAGTATTTGGGGAAGCAGGCCTTGGTTTGTGGATCCTCCGTGTTATCCTTCGTGTCAACTCTCCTGATCTCGATCCGTTGGAGATTAACCATCTCCCTGATCAGGTGATACTTGCCTCAGAATATGCCTAGATCGCTGATGGGACCGGTGTTCCTAGGCTAAACCCACAACTCCATTGTAGTCATAATAACAGTTATTGGACGCTCAATGGTAGGAACCATGTTCATTTCATGAACAAGTAATTCCCAAACAACCTCTTTGGCAGCATCGTTGTTAGCGATGTATTCAGCATTTATCGTCTAGTATGCCACGGTATCTAGCTTGGAACTCTTCCAACATACCATCCATCCACTGAGGGTAAAGATAATGCCTGTGACTGACTTTCATTCGACCTTATCACTTTGGAAGCTCGAACCAAGAACATTCTTTTAGTGCTTCTCAAGTACTTAAGAATTTCCTCCGCAGCTGTCCAGTGATTCTCCTAAGATCCGATTGATTCCTGATCACTACACCTAGTGAGTCATCTACATCTGGTCTAGTACATAATATCACATACATGATAGAGCCTACTGCCGAAGCATAGGGTATCCCTTGCACGCGAGCTCTCTCCAAATCAGTCTTGGAAGACATCTTTTTGGAGAGAGTGATTCTTGAGTAAGTGGACGAACCACCACGCTTAGAATCTTCCATACTAAAACCCTTTAGTACGGTGTTAATGTACCTGGATTTGGGACACTCCCAACATCCACTTAGATCTATCATCATAGATCATAATCCACAAGATGTAGTAGGTATCATCCAGATCTTCCATGGAGAATCTTCATGATAAGAGGAGCTTGACCGAGTGTAGCATAGGAAACCATTACCTATCAAGAGTATGTCATCTACGTACAATACGTTAAGGCAACCTCACTCTCTACAACCTTCTTGTATATACAAGGTTCATTTACCATTTTGATGAAGTCAAACTCTTCGACTGCCATATCAAAACAGATGTTCCAACTCCGCGATGCTTGCATTAACCCTGATGGACTTAAGCATAGCTTTGAAAGTCTCAACTTTTCCATCTACACCAAGAATCTTCTCAAGATTCATTTTGCTCCCAATGGGTTTTACCCCTTCAGTGTAGGGTTACTAGGCACTATCACAAGGGTCTATAAGGCATAAACAATGCCGAATTTAAAATTTACAAGTGCCGAACAACCTAAAGCGAGGATCTTTGCTAGATAATTAGGGTTAACAAAGCATATAAACAACTTTACATCTAAAGGAAAGGGATTACAACCTTTGTAGTCCGCTCCTTCGCTTCATAAGCTCCGATTAGTAGTCCCTTCGCCGCAATCCATGAACTTCCGGACTCTAGAGAGGCTCCACAAGCCGAATGATCCATGCTTGCTTGAAGTCTTCCTTTTCGAAGATGATCTACCTTGAAGAATCTTTAACTCAAGCTCTCACTTCTCTAATCAAGTATTAGTGAAGTGAACACCCTAATCTAAGTGGCTAGAATAGATAAGAATGATGAAGTAGGAATTTAGCTATCTTTTTATTTCAATTTTTTACTTTTATTCATCATTTGCAAAAAGCTAGCAAGCTTTTCAAGAGGAAGAAGAAGAAAAAAAGTATTTGTGATGAATAATGAAATTCTTGTCCATGGTTACAAATCCAACCTTGAATTAATTATGATGGCTTAACCCTTGTAGAGAGTTGACTAGGGTAAAGCGTTTGGGTTAGGTTAAGAAATATCCACTCAAAATATCAATCCAAAATATCTAAGCATAAAACAAAAATAATGATTCTAGAAGCTTCATGAAAATGCTAACCCAAATCAAACCCTAACTATGTTTAATCTCCACAAATTATGTTGCATTTATAATCATAACTTGTTACAATATTATATATCACATATATAATATATTTTTGTAACAAAAGAAAATAATACAATTAACATATATCGCATATATATATCAATGTATTATCCGGTGAGAAAATGAATCAATAAAGCGAGCTTATATCAGTTAATGTAATGTAATATATCGCATATATAATTATACATTAAATTATCGAATCAACACTTGATCCGACAATCCGGCTATTTCTCAAACAACCGACTAATATAATCTGTATCAGTTCATCGAATCAACACTTGATCCGATGACCCGGCTATATCACATATACCCGGCCGATATCTAATATCGCGAGAATAGAATACGGTATCTCATATCGTAATATTCTCGATCCCGCACATATCACATATGTGCTCCTACTCCATTTTGCCTGAGTCAAGAAACCTCTGTGTAGAGCTCTAAAGAATCGTCAATACACTGGCAGCAGGTGATGATCATATCAAACGCCTATAAGATGCAAGCGGTTAGCTAAACGTAACAGCCACCTAGGTATTGAGCAATCAGAAGATCAACAAGCAAGCTTGTACATTCTCCTGTGAATCCAATCAGTAACACTACCGTACAGTCCGGTCTCTTCGTCTGATATGTCGCATATCTAGTCTATGGGTGGTAAACGTCAGACCCCAGTAACCGATAAGTCATGTCGATGTGAGGCTCATAACCAGTCGAGAAACTACTGATAACACTTACCAGTAGCATTCTATATCAGCCCTGGCCTGGGACTTCCAGTTATAGCCAATCGAACACAGCACAACATCAACTCCCTATACCGGGAGAGACGAAACCCCTCCTATCGCTCATTGCCTCCATGTGATTCAGGACTGTACCCAAAAGCCACCATTTTGAACGCCCTCTTAGAGGTGGTAATGTGGAAATCAAAGCAAAGTGGGAATCACACAAGACTCTATAACAATCTCGGGTCTACAGACTAAGCTGTACCAGTGTCATCGGAGAACTGCTATCTGACGATAGGTATATTACCATCTAGGAGTTCTCGGCTTTTTCATTCAGTGTACCCAGTCTCCACTGAGCACCCGTACACCATCTTTGATGTCAAACACCGATGGATATGGGATCATCCATCGCCCATCATATGGGTCAAGATGCGTATACGCTAGTCTACTCTGGTGTAATGATGCCCTGAATCGATACACCCTCGACTAGGAACAATTATAGGATGTACTCATAGACTACCGTGGTCCCACTAGTATGATCTCATCATAGTCCCAGTAGTCGAGTACATATCCTAAGGGCTCTATCAACATGTGAGAGCAAGACAGTAAACTAATACAAGTCAACATGTTAAGACAAAGTGAAACCAAATAGCATACTATCATGTCGAGCAAGAAAGTCCTCTCTATATATATCCAACCATCCACTATAATATACATCATATGTACAACAATGGCCTCTAGGGCATATATAACTAACAAATTTCCCACTTGCACTAAGGCCAGCTGTTGTAGTATCTCATACCCAACATCCCGAAGAGTCTCTCAAACTGTGTCTGGGGAATGGCCTTTGTGAGTGGATCTGCAGTGTTGTCCTTCGTATCAACTCTCCTGACCTCGATCTCCCGGCGATCAACTATCTCCCGGATCAGGTGATACCGCCTCAGAATATGTCTAGACTTCTGATGGGACCTGGGTTCCTTGGCCAAAGCCACAGCTCCATTGTTATCATAATACAAAGGTATTGGATGCTCAATGGATGGAACCACACCAAGTTCAATAATGAACTTCTTCATCCAGACAGCCTCTTTTGCAGCATCGTTGGCAGCGATGTATTCAGCCTCCATCGTCGAGTCTGCAACGGTTTCCTGTTTGGAACTCTTCCAACACACCACCCCTCCATTGAGGGTAAAGACAAATCCCGAGTGCGACTTAGAGTCATCTTTATCACTTTGGATGCTCGAATCGGTAAAGGACTCCACCTGGAGTTCTCCGTTACCATACACCAAGAACATCTCTTTAGTCCTTCTCAAGTACTTGAGAATGTTCTTCAGAGCTATCCAGTGACTCTCTCCAGGAACTGCTTGATACCTACTCACTATACTTAGTGAGTATGCTATATCGGGTCTGGTACATAGCATCGCATACATGATAGAGCCTACTGCCGAAGCATAGGGTATCTCTTGCATGTGAGCTCTTTTCAAATCAGTCTTGGGAGACATCTCTTTAGAGAGAGTGAGTCCAGAGATTGTGGGTTAGTTACCAGGCTTGGATTCTTCCATACTAAACCTCTTTAGTATGGTGTCAATGTAACTGGATTGGGACAATCCCAGTATCCGTTTAGATCTATCTCTATAGATCATAATTCCCAGTATGCGGGAGGCATCACCATAATCTTTCATTGAGAATCTTTGTGATAAGAAAAGCTTAACCGATTGCAGCATAGGAATATCATTTCCTATCAAGAGTATGTCATCCACGTACAATACGAGGAAGACAACCTTACTCTCCGCAACCTTTTTATATATACAAGGTTCATCTACGTTTTTGATGAAGTCAAACTCTTTGACTACAACATCAAAGCAGATGTTCTAACTCCGCGATGCCTGCTTTAACCCGTAGATGGATTTAAGCAGCTTTCACACCTTTCCGCTGCTCCTACTATCTACGAAGCTCTCTGGCTGAGTCATGTACATGCACTCCTCTAAATCATCATTTATAAAGGCGGTCTTAACATCCATTTGTCAGATTTCGTAGTCATGGTATGCAGCAATGGCAAGTAAGATCCGGATGGACTTAAGCATAGCCACTGGAGAAAAGGTTTCGTCATAATCCACACTTGGTCATTGACGAAAACCCTTTGCAACAAGTCTAGCTTTGTAAGTCTCAACTTTTCCATCTACACAAAGTTTCTTCTTAAAGATCCATTTGCTCCCAATAGGTTTTACCCCTTCAGGAGCAACTTCCAAAGTCCATACTTTTTTGGCGTACATGGATTCCATTTCAGATCGCATTGCATCTAGCCACTTCACAGAGTCACCACTCATGATGGCCTGCTCGAAGCTAGTTGGGTCATCATCTTCCATGATGCAATCCTCGCTCCCACCATCAACGAGAAAACCGTAGTATCTCTCAGATGGATGAGAAACCCTACTAGATCGGCGGAGAGGCTGGGGTTCATTGGGTACTACTGAATCCTCTGGTTCCGCTAAATCATCTGTCGTAGTTTGTGTTGGTGGAACTTCTTCCAGTTCTACCTCTTCGCCATAAATTTCCTTTGCAAGAAATTCCTTTCCTAAAAAGGTGGCATGTCGAGAAACAAATACCTTTTGTTCCTCAGTGTGGTAGAAGATATACCCTTATGAGTTTTTGGGATATCCTACAAACTTACATAGGACAGATCTTCCCTCGAGTTTTTCCGGATTGTGCCTTTTGACATAGGCCGGACAACCCCATATCTTAACATACTTAAGAGATGGTCTCTTCACTTTCCATATCTCATATGGAGTGGTAGGCACTGATTTGGTAGGAAACATATTCAATAGGTGTATGGCTGTCTCAAGCGCATATCCCCATAATGAAATAGGTAACTCAGCATTGCTCATCATAGAGCGCACCATATCTAATAGGGTGTGATTCCTCTGCTCCGATACACCGTTGTGCTATGGTGTATAAGGAGGAGTAAGCTGAGAGAGAATCCCATTTTCTTTTAGATAGTCCAGGAACTCATTGCTCAAGTATTCTCCTCCTCGATCAGATCGAAGGATCTTAATACTTTTGCCCGTTTGGTTCTCTACTTCGTGCTTATATTCCCTGAATTTCTCAAAAGCTTCAGACTTGTGTTTCATCAGGAACACATGTCCGTATCTTGAGAAATCGTCAGTGAATGTAATGAAGTAGGAAGAACCGTTCCTGGCATGTGTAGACATGGGACCACATGCATCACTATGTATCAGCCCCAAGAGTTCTGTAACTCTTTCTCCGTGTCCACTAAACGGAGTTTTGGTCATCTTTCCTTTGAGACATGACTGGCAAGTATCATATGATGATAATTCGAATGGATTCAAATATCCATCCTTATGTAACTTAGCTAGCCGTGTCGCATTGATATGACCTAGTCTATAATGCCATAAGAAGGATTCGTTCATTTCTGAACTTTTCCTCTTGTTTGTGTTCTGTACATTAAGAATTGTAGTTTGATTTAGAACGTACATGCCGTTATTTAACGATCCTGATCCTATCAACTTTTGATTCAGGAATATGTTCATAACATTATCCTGTATTACAAAATTATATCCTTCTTTATTCAATAAAGAAACTGATATAATATTACATATCAGGGTCGGAATGTAATAGCACTCGTTCAGAACCAATGTATTACCATTTGGTAATACTAGGTGATATTCGCCAACTACTTTGGCTGCAACATTTGCACCATTCTCTATTGTTACGGAATGATCACCCATTCCCAGTTCTTTACCTTTACGTAGCCTACGTTAGATATTACATATGTGGGATCCTGATCTGGTATCTAATACCCAGGACATAGAGTGAACTGAGAAACAATTCTCAATAACTAACACTTCCGAAGAAGATGCATCAGCATGCTTGTTTTTCGTTTGGGCAGTGTGAGAATCCAGATATTCTCCTATTTCCTGCTCAGTCTTATAACACTTATAAGAAAGAACGGGACCAACATTCCCCTGCTCAGTATAATAAGCGGGTTCAGTCAATACATCCATGTTATTGTCTTGATTAAGGCCTGACTTGGTCGCTACCTGGAGAGAGAGAGAAGAAAACACTTTAGCGTATGCTCTTGCAAGATTAGATTGGTTATTATCTTATCTAATCAGGATGTCTCCCACTGGTTTTATCAAATCTTCCTTCAAACCCTAAAAGGAAAAACTAGCCGGGATTAATTACTCCTTACAAGTTCGCCAATCTTTCAGCCAGATCAGTGTTGGTACTTTGAGGGAGGTTCCTCGTGCTTTCGCACGGACCTAATTAAAATAAACCTCATTTTCCCAGAGGTATAACCCCGTTAACACCTTTCTAGTCACCTACTTGACCGGCCAATTGTCCTGTGTAAAACTCTCCCAGGAGTAACTCTTACTCGCAGTGGGTATCGGGATCCATCTATCTCATAGAAGGTATGCAATCTCATTGCAAATTTCAACACTTGAAATTCCCGATAATGTTTTTACCCCAACGTGCTATGACCTTGACGAATGCCAACAAAGCATAGTCCGCTAGTCAAGTTTAACCCATACATTTGTCGATTGAATTAAACCCACCCGTATGACTCTTGACGAAAGCCAACAAAGCCGTACGACTACCCTAACCTAATCGCATCATATACTGCAGATAAGCAATAGTTAGCTACCGCACACTACGCCTTGACAAAAGCCAACAAACGCAGCACGAATACTAAGTAATACTTATCTGAAATGTCGGAGGGCTACGCAGGATTTTCAGAAAACCATGAGCATAATGAACTTGATATCGTTGTAGAAATAAGTGATTTTGAAAAGGAGTGTTTTTTAGGCTTTTCTAGTTTCGCTAAAGAGGTCACTCCCGGTGAAGGGATCTCGGCTCTTTCCTTATCGAATAAGGTGCAGGATATTTCACAAATACCGCTGTGCAAAGCAAGAACTATAGAAGCAATCAAAAACTAAACCGCGAGTTTTTAGCATCTGCCAGTTTTGCTAAAGAGGTCACTCCCGGTGAAGGGATCTCGGCTCTTTCCTCATCGAATAAGGTGCAGGGTATATCATATATACCACTATGCAAAGCAAAACTGTAGCTACCCTTTTTATAATGTTTTGATTCTACAATATCTTTTAGGTTTCTTTTCTTTTATTAATCTCATTAAGAAATCCCATCAGTTATGATTCCTAAGTATCACAGAAGAAATGAAAGCTGTAATATTTATATATCATATATATAGTATAAGCATTCGTCTCAGGCAGTAATATGATCTCATCACAGAACATTGCATATACTAGGATGTCCGTGTTTTATATCGAGCCTGTATAAAACAAGGATTCCACGGTCGCGATGAATAGCCAAACCCACATCCCTAGACCCCTACGAGAGCGGCAAGCAACACTGCCAATTCTAGGGTTAGGAGACCCGGTCTCGACTCCTCGAGATGGCCTCCCACTGGACCCTAAAACCCGGTTACTTGTGCTCCCCTCCTTGGGTCTACCTAATGCGGAAAAGTAAATAATATACAATGGTGACATCATCCTCAACCCGGTAGTGCCTTAATAAAAGAATATTACATACAAATGAATTTTACATGAATGAAAATAAAAACCCCCATCTCACATAAAACCCCCGGCTATTCAGAACACGACGATCCAATATAACATATCACAGCTTCACATAATATCTCATATCATCAACGTAAGCAAGTATGCGTATCCCGATTGTCGTTGATGTATAGCAACGAAGCCGGCGATACACCACATACTACGCTTACGGTCACAGAAAAGAAAGTGTAAAACTACAACATTTGGAATCCACAAATACTTTAGACATCTTAAATCCGAAATATCACATACTTCGCATTTCATGCCTAACTTAATGAATTCCACATATTGTATCACATTTCAGATAAATAGACAATGTTAAACTTTCCGATCGAATAATCAAATACCCAAGATTTCCCAAATAGCTCAACACTTGAGCGGAGTTCAAAAAATCCCAGAACATGTCACTGTGCCAATGAACCAGCCGTAGAAGGGTCAAACCAACGCCTCACATATGGCAACGCTAAACTACCACAAACCCTAGGGTTCAGCGGCAGTTTTGACGGTCACATAATCGAGTTAAGATTACGTTCTTCTAGAGGGTCCACAGATACGCTAGCATGATTTCCCGAAAGTTTTAAACAGAGGAAAAATCCAACTCTTGAAAGTTTTCCGTCATGAAAAAAATAAGTTATTGATATCCGATCGAACCTTTTAACACGTTCTAAATTACCCGAAAAACTAAACGATGTTAAACTTTCCGATCGAATCAACGAATTCTATAGATCTCCAGAACACTCAACACTTGAGTAATATTAAAAATTCCTAGAAGCATGTAGTAATACATACGGATGAACCCTAGAAATAACTATCCCTGACACCCAAGTACGGCCGCGGAACCGACGCCAAAAGCCTGTTATGGCCACGGTTCCGCGGCGACTTTAAGGAATTAGGGGTTCGTATTTCTCTGTTATCCATAGAATCACCTGCTTATTTTTTTGAGTATTTTTAATACGGAAAAAACCATCTTTTTTAAAATATTTCCAGAGAGGGGGTCAAATACGACGTTTCGGGGTTCGATCGGACTTTTAACTTCGTCTACACGTCGCCTAATGCTCTAGCTAGGCTCTGATACCACTGCAGGGTTACTAGGCACTATCATATGGGTCTATAAGGCATCAACCATGCCGAATTTAAAATTTACAAGTGCCGAACAACCTAAAGCGAGGATCTTTGCTAGATAATTAGGGTTAACAAAGCATGTAAACAACTTTACATCTAAAGAAAAGGGATTACAACCTTTGTAGTCTGCTCCTTCGCTTCATAAGATCCGAGTAGTGGTCCCTTCGCCGCGATCCATGAACTTCCGGACTCTAGAGAGGCTCAACAAGCCGAATGATCCATGCTTGCTTGAAGTCTTCCTTTTCGAAGATGATCTACCTTGAAGAATCTTTAACTCAAGCTCTCACTTCTGTAATCAAGTATTAGTGAAGTGAACACCCTAATCTAGGTGGCTAGAATAGATGAGGATGATGAAGTAGGAATTTAGCTCTCTTTTTATTTCAATTTCTCACTTTTATTCATCACTTGCAAAAAGCTAGCAAGCTTTTCAAGAGGAAGAAGAAGAAGAAAAGTATTTGTGATGAATAATGAAATTCTTTTCCATGGTTACAAATCCAACCTTGGGTTAAGTATGATGGCTTAACCCTTGTAGAGAATTGACTAGGGTAAAGGGTTTGGGTTGGGTTAAGAAATATCAATTCAAAATATCAATCCAAAATATATAAGCATAAAACAAAACAATGCTTCTAGAAACTTCATGAAAATGTTAACCCAAATCAAACCCTAACTATGTTTAATCTCCACAAATCATGTTGCATTTGTAATCATAACTTGTTACAATATTATATATCATATATATAATATTTTTTTGACAAAAGAAAATAATACAATTAACATATATCGCATATATATCAATGTATTATCCGGTGAGAAAATGAATCAATAAAGCGAGCTTATATTAGTTAATGTAATCTAATATATCGCATATATAATTATACATTAAATTATCGAATCAACACTTGATCCGACAATCCGGCTATTTCTCAAATAACCGACTAATATAATCTGTATCAGTTTATCGAATCTACACTTGATCCAATGACCCGGCTATATCACATATACCCGGCCAATATCTAATATCGCGAGAATAGAATACGGTATCTCATATCGTAATATTCTCGATCCCGCACATATCACATATGTGCTCCTACTCCGTTTTGCCTGAGTCAAGAAACCTCTGTGTAGGACTCTAAAGAATCGTCAATACGCCGGCAGCAGGTGATGATCATATCAAACACCCACAAGCTTCAAGCGGTCAGCTAAACGTAACAGCCACCCAGGTATTGAGCGATCAGAAGATCAACAAGCAAGCCTGTACATTCTCCTGTGAATCCAATCAGTAACACTACCGTACAGTACGGTCTCTTTCTCTGATATGTCGCATATCTAGTCTAGGGGTGGTATATGTCAGACCCCAGTAACCTATAAGTCGTGTCAATGTGAGGCTCATAACCAGTCGAGAAACTTTTGATAACATTTACCAGTAGCACTCTATATCAGCCCTGGCCAGGGACGTCCAGTTATAGCCAATCCAACACAGCACAACATCAACTCCCTATACCGGGAGAGACGAAACCCCTCCTATCGCTCATTGCCTCCATGTGATTCGAGACTGTACCCAAAAGCCACCGTTTTGCACACCCTCTTGGACGTGGTAAGGTGGAAATCAAAGCACAGTGGGAATCACACAAGACTCTATGACAATCTCGGGTCTACAGACTAACCTGTACCAATGTCACCGGAGAACTGCTTTCTGATGATAGGTATATTACCATCTAGGAGTTCTCGGCGAGTCCGTTCAGTGTACCCAGTCTCCACTGAGCACACGTACACCATCTTTGATGTCAAACACCGATGGATATGGGATCATCCATCGCCCATCATATGGGTCAAGATGCGTATACGCTAGTCTACTCTGGTGTATCGATGCCCTGTCTCGATACACCCTCGACTATGAACAATTATAGGATGTACTCATAGACTACCGTGGCCCCACTAGTATGATCTCATCATAGTCCCAGTAGTCGAGTACATATCCTAAGGGCTTTATCAACATGTGAGAGCAAGACAGTAAACTAATATAAGTCAACATGTTAAGACAAAGTGAAACCAAATAGCATACTATCATGTCGAGCAAGAAAGTCCTCTCTATATATATCCAAGCATCCACTATAATATACATCATATGTATAACAATGGCCTCTAGGGCATATATATAACTAACATTCAGGTGCAATAATCAAAGTCATACTTTTTTGGTATACATGAATTCCATCTTTGATCGCGTAGCATCTAGCCATTTTACAGAGTCCCCACTCGTGATGGCCTGCCTGAACCTGGTTGGGCCATCATCTACCATGATGCAATCCTCGCTCCCACTGTCACGAAGAAGACCGTAGTATCTCTCAAGTGGATAAGGAATCCTACCAGATTCGCGGAGAAGCTGAGGTACGTTGGAGACTATTGAATCCTTTGGTTTCACCAAATCATCAGCTGTTAGTTTGTCTAGCTGGAATTCCTTCCAGTTCTACCTCATGACCACAAATTTCTTCACAAGAAATTCCTTTTCTAAAAAGGTGGCATGCTGAGAAACAAAACACCTTTTGCTCCTCAGTGTGGTAAAAGATATTACCTTGCGAATATTCGGGATTTCCAACAAAATTATACAAAACTGACCTTGCCTCGAGTTTATCCGGATTTTGCTTTTCAACATAGGCCGAACAACCCCATATCTTAACTTGCTTAAGAAATGGTCTCTTCCCATTCCATATCTCATATGGAGTGGTAGGCATTGATTTGGATAGAACCTCATTCAATAGGTATGCAGTTTCTTAAGTGCATAACTGCCAAAAGGAAACAGGTAACTCAACAATACTCATCATATAGCGTGCCATATCTCATAGGATGCGATACCTCCACCCCGATACACCGTTGTACTGTGGTGTACTCAAAGGAGCAAGATGAGAAAGAATCATATTCTCCTTTTAGAAACTCCTGGAACTCCATGCGCAAGTATTCTCCTCCTCCATCATATCGAAGGACTTTATACTTCCACCCGTCTAGTTATCAATCTTCAAGTTTACATTCCTTGAATTTCTCAAATGTTTCAGACTCGTGTTTCAACAGGAACACATGTCGGAATTTTGAGAGATAGTCGATGAATGTAATGAAGTATAAAGAACCAACCCTGGCATTTGTAGATATAAGACCGTATACATTATCATGTATCTGTCCTAAGAGTTCACTAACTCTTTCTCTGTTTCCAGTAAACGGAGTATTGGTCATTTTATCTTTGAGACAAGACGGGCAAGTATCATAAGATGAAAATTCGAACAGATTCTCATATTCATCCTTATGTAACTTAGCTGGTCGTGTCGCATTGATATGACCTAGTCTACAATGCCTCAAGAAGGATTCGTTCATTTCTGAACTATTCCTCTTGTGTGTGTTCTATATATTTTGAATTGTGGTTTGATTTAGAACGTATATGCTATTACATAACGTGCCTGATCGAATCAACTCTTGATTCAGGAAAATGTTCACAACATTATCCTCCAATACATAATTATATCCTTCTTTAACTGAATAAAGAATCTGATGTAATGTTGTAAATCAGGTTTGGTATGTAATAACATTCGTTCAGAATCAATGTATTGATACGAGGTGATATTTGCCAACTGACTTGGCTGCAACAATTGCACCATTCTCTAAAACTTAGAGATAAATCACCCATTCTCAGTTCTCTACCTTTCTGTAGCCCATGTAACTCTTACATATGTGGGATCCTGATCCGGTATCTCATACCTAGGACGTAGAGAATACTGAGAAACAGTTCTCGGTAATGAACACACCCGAAGAAGATGCATCAACATGCACTTTCTTCGATCGGGTGGCATGGGAGTCCGGATATTCTCCTATTTCCTGCTCGGACTTATAACAATTATAAGAAAGAACGGAACCAACGTTTCCTAGCTCATTATAATAAGCAAGTTCGGCAATGCATCCATATTATTATCTTGATTAAGGCGTGACATGGTCGCTACCAGGAGAGAGAGAGAAGAAAACACTCTGCGTGCGCTCTTAAAAGATCAGATTGATTATTATTTTATCTAATCAGGATGGCTCCCACTGTTTTTATCAAATCTTCCTTCAAACCCTAAAAGGTAAGACTAGCCAGAATTAATTACACCCTGCAAGTTCGCCAATCTTTCGGCCAGGCCAGTGTCGGTACTTTGAGGGAGGTCCCCCGTGCTTTCGCACGGATCTAATTAAAATAAACCTCGTTTTCCCAGGGGCGTAACCCAGTTAACACCTTTCTAGACACCTACTTGATCGGCTAATTATAATGTGTAAAACTCTCACAGGAGTAACTTGTCACGACCCGAAAGAGCACGTGACTGGCCCTTGAACCATATGGAGTCTATAGGACTCCATCCGATCCAAGTAAACCAAAAGCCCAGAAATCTAAAACCATTTTAAGGAGTAAATAAAGAAAACTGGTTTAAAGAAGTGGAGAAAACATGTTTTGAAGTCATGATTTTTAAATAACTAGGCCGAATGTGCATTTTTAAAATGTATAGTCTTTTCTAAAAATTTCGGCAGAGTTTCCTTGTAAATACTGGCCCCGAACGGGGCACAACAAGAATAATATATATGCAATGATAAAAAGCATCCCCAAGCGGGAGCTAGCTCTTCGTCAATCGACGGTCACAATCACACAAGCAATATGATATACAACACCGAAGGGCGAAGATCAAACCTCAAAAGAAAACTCAAAATAACATGAAAACCCTAATACTACTACACGCGACTATAAGGTCGAAATAATACATCACTAGTGTCTAAGTCTGAAACAATATATAAGTTTTGGTTGATGGAATTTCTAGATACAATGAATAATACATATACAAGGGTGGTTCTGATGCAATAACCCACCTACCAAGCAAATCACCCGCAAAGGAAGCAGTGTGCCAGAAATGCCGCTATCGAACCTGTACGGCAAACCTGCAAGAACTGTGGCACAACGGGGGTGAGTTGCCAACTCGTGAATAGAAGATATCTACAAGCAGAAAACGAATGCACGACATAATCCTAGGTCAATACGATCAGTATATAATATAAACCTTAAGAGTAAGTCTGAAGCTTGATAAGGTGGCAATGTAACATCTAAACATGTAGGTAGTGCCAAGTACTCGTGCCAGTGCCTCAGGTAATAACATGTCACGAATATAAGGTATGTCTGCATGAAGTATGAAAATGGATATCAATACACATATACTAGCATCTCATTCCACTAATATTGGTGTAAGGGTATATATAACAGCGCCCCCATACCCTGTTATATATACAAATGAAGTATGATCAATGTAATAAAAGTCTGTATGTGATCAATGTCTGTATATATGTGGATCCGGTCCACCCGTCACCCAATGACAATAAGCAACATGCATGTAAACATGAGGATATAATCAAAATCATGGAAAACGTCATGAAACCTGTACCTAGCATCGATACGTAAATCCTCATACGTCGGGCTCCGTCAGTCCGGATCAGCACACGGGCTCCGTCTGCGGTATCGGCCCTCGGCCCTAGCAGTACGGGTCATCCCACATCCATCTATCGACTCTGGTCAGTATCCTCCGGATAACCGCCAGGTCCAACCAATCACCAGTAGGTAGTAGTCCCTCTGCCAGGCTCACCGTCTACTACACAGCGAATCCGTTCTCGTCCCGGGATACCATACCGGGTCCACCATGTACCCGCAATCGGCCTCGTCCGCTCCTCGATTCGGGTTTCACATGTCGCTCTCAGCACCGAGAAAACACATGGTGGACGCACTGAAATATCATATCAAGGGAACCGGGTTTTTAAAACAATTACATATTCTCTTTTGAAATATCCACGGTTCCTAAATCCAGAAATATCATGAAAACGAATATCTCAATGCGTATAATAAGGAAGCATGATGTATATAACATATAAATGAAATGCAAGTATAACAGTATATCATGCAACAAGGAATAATGGTATGCACATACAAGGTCATATCCTGATGCAATAATACTACTGTGTAGTGACATGGCAATTATCGATGATGAAGTGTGTGAGCCGGCAAGCAAGTGTATGTGGAACATATGCATCATCGATAATGGTGCTGGTGTCCTAACAGCATGATGGTAATATAGCAATAAACACATGCAAAGCGATGTGAATAGCATGAATATGCGGAAATCGAATAATCAACGCAACAGTAAAGAATCTACATCCATATGTATATGTCATTTGAAATAAGACGAATCAGGATTTTTAGTAAAATAAGGGCTACGGTGTTTTTATGAATAGCTGCGTCTTTTGAAAATACCCTTAGAATCCCTTTACTTGTCTTTAAAATATTCCCGATTCGTTGGTTTTGAAATAGGCATGACTCGGGTCTAGTCTAACATCTACTATGCCAACTATAGATCTAACTACCAAGTTAATCAGAAGGGGTATGGAAACCACCTAAATCTGAGTCGATACATATAAATATAAATATAAGAGTCGGTGATCCCGCCTCAATAGTATCGCGTACGATACCGTATATCATATGACATCCTCAAGTCATGTGTGCGGATCTATCATCAATTTATAGCTCGTACGGTAAATCTTCGTACAGCATCCCAATAGTTGGGTACGGGTCAATATCACATTCCTCTCATCAAATCTCAGGTATCATTATCATCATATCACATAATCTGGGGTACTGATCTAAGTCTAGTACAAATCGATACCATCTATATAGGTATGAATGCGGGGGTAAAACACATGCCCAAAGGCCCGGTAAAAATCACATGTCGTATCCCAAATACGAATCATATCCAATCACCGATCTCACGGCACTACGCCTAATATCATCGACTCATCTCCAATGTCATCCAATATCATCAAACACAGTGCAAGTATAATGAATATGCAAGGGTGTGCGTGTGGGTGTAAATCTATTCTAGGGTTCGCGACTATGAACTACACTAGTTTACTTCTAACCCTAAACTATCCATAATACACCTAACACGATATCCACGACACACTATAACTATTATATCTATAATATATATATATATATACATTATATCAACTACGGACCGTGGGGGTGCTATACGCCATCCACCCGACTTCCCCCTGTAGATATAATCTACTCACCTTGCGTCTTCATTTGTCGACGTCGCCACGTGCTTGCTTGTCGTCCCGAAGTCTTCATGGGGTAGCTACATATCAAAGTATCGTATACGCGCATTAAAACCAAATCAAAGCTAAAACGACACACGAAAACCAAAACGATACGCTGAGTGGCCTATAGGTTTAACCTATGGGTACGCTTTCAAAACCATCAATCCATACTCGATATCGTCGTATAAACGCCAAATAGTCGAGGTAAAACACAATACGTAAATTCAGAATTAAAAATACGGAATACGAAAACACGAATCCAAAACAGCAACTAAGGAAATAGGCTCCAGATTTCACCTTAGGTCAAATTAGACAAATCTATACATGCCAGGGGTCTAATCTATAGATGTGGGAGTTCTGGAACAAAAACGAGACATTTTGGTGCCGGTCTGGCCGCAAATTGCGGCCATTGGGAATTTATTTGCGGCCGAGAAAGGGAAGTAGGGGCTAGGGTTCTGGTGATGGCTTCCTGGGGGCCTGCACATATCACTGTCCAACCAAAATAATTTTCAGAGTCTCGGGTTGATAGCAGATTCAATATAACCTTCCCAGATTTCACAAATTTTCCGATATCGGTTTCTAAATCCGTATTATGGGTTTAAGCTTCAGGTTTGGGCCTCAATTCATGCACTAGGGTGTTGGTGTAGCCTCTACTGAGCTCAATTTCACATTACAACACAAAATTCTCTCAAACCCTAACTAGGTTTTCCTCAAATCCACAAAACACACAATATCGGTTCTATCACAACATGAGGGTATAAGAAATGCTAAAACGAAGCTAAGGGTTCAGTAAATACCTCATTTGGCAACTCAAGAATTTTCTTGAGTTGCTCCAAGTGGCAAAAATCCTTGCTTTCTTGGTCAAATGTGTAGATCTTGAGCTTGTGCACACTTTTAATGAAATGGAAGTGGGGTTTTGGTGTTATTTTAGAGGTGATTTGGGGCTTGAAGAGGGAAAGGAGATGAGGGGCAGCAGCTGCAGCACGAGATGGAGGAAGAGGGAGAGAGAAAATGAGAGGAAGAATGAATGGAAAGGCCAAGTCAACACCCTCACCTACCCTCTCTCTCACCATACCTATTTTTTTTTCTTTTTCTTATTTTCCTTTCTTCACTAAATCCCTTCTCACTTGAATAGTAAACCCAAATAGAACATGGTGGAAAAATGCACAAGTGTAGAAATAAAAGATATGTGCATGTTTTGCACAAAATTGTAAAATAACCGATTAGCGATTTTTAATCGCGATTAGCACTAAATTAACATATAACTAATCATAAAAACTTAAAAATGGCATAATTCCATAAAATACCCTATTTTAGAATTTTCCATAATTTTTCCTAATTTTTCTGTATTTAATTATACCAAAATATTAAAATATTCAATAAAATAATATTAAATTATAAAAATTCCCAAAAAAAATATTTTTTTTTGAAATGTTACAATCTTCCCCCCTTAAATAAATTCGGTCCCCGAATTTAAATTTAAACCCCCAAATCCTAAAACATTTCAGTAAAAATCCATATTGTCGGGGCTCCGAAAACATCAATACATAAAACGCATATAAGAATACCCCGTGTGTTTGGTGCGCACGGAATTCAAAATCCATATATGTGCCATACATGTGCACAAAACAACATCTAGGTGCAACTGGTGTGCATGAAACATCTGTCATAGGCTACGTGTGTGCCTGACAGCAAAATCAGGTACATCTGACATGCACAAGGAATCCCGATTTAGCGCATCTGGTGTGCACTAAAATCGTATCAAAACACTAAAGGTGTATGAAAACTATGCTGGAAGCGTAAATCAAATCACTGGCATAAAATGGGCATGAAATCAAAATTAATACCTCAAACGTAATAACTATGCGCAAAATATAAATACCTAGTGGGTGCAACCATGGTGCATATAAAAAAAAATATATCATGCAACTCAGTCGTCAAAACCAAAATCATGCGAACAGAACGTCCAAAACACCGAAATCCAAGATGACGAATACGTGATAATCGAATCACAAAATCACAAATCATAAATACCGTCGTCGGTAGTCTCTCCTTCAAAGTCGAGAAGGTGTCGGTGCATCCAATGCTAGCAACGCAAAATATCTACTTGCTTCGTGCTCACGGTCTGGCTTCCTCTGTCTCTGGGTCCGTATCTTCTCTGTGGATTACCAATCTCACAATCAATCGGCTCATCGGCCCTGTCAGGTGTGCTAACGGGGACGATTCCGTTTTGGCACTTCTCTGGTCATCTCTCGGTCAATCCTCACGACCACTCGTAAAGCAGCATGTCACTGGCGTCGGCCTCTGGCTCTCTGAATGCACATCACATATCTGTTCCTGATGCAAATCTTATTGCAGCAGTGTCCTGGAAGGAATCCCGCTCAAGGTCTCTTCCTATCTTGCCTATGCCGATCTGTACGGAGGCTGGTACTCTCACATAATCCTTTCTCGTTTTCTGGACATCTGCGTGTTCCGCACACATTTCCTCGGAAACTGGCCGTATCCCAATACCTCTGTAAGCCTATCAGGTCTCTAGCCTTGACGGAAAGTAATGACAGCTCGTCAGTGTCTCGCACGAACCTCTGTTTCCACTTGTCTTAATCGTCGTCCACTATGACGTAATGCCATGCCATCTACGCACTTCTCTGTTCTCGGCTATGGTCAATCCGAAGTCTCTCGCACGGACTCGAAATCACGTACTCTGTAGCTTCATCATTCTGTAGAAGATGTCTGGCCGAACAGGTCCTCGGGAACGCGTCCCAACCATCGGAGGAATACTCAATACTCGTCCGTCCTCGATCAACTCACAACACATCTGGGTGAGGTCCTTTATCCGAACCTGGTCAACTATCTCATCGACGATGCCGAACTTGGCCCGCTGGGTGTGCGCAATACGACCACTCCTGGGTCCAGGTCTTCTTGTATATCTTTTTTGCCGAATTGCCCGGAAGCCATCATCCTTTACTGAAGCAAATTCTTGTTCCGGAACGGTTGCATACTCCTCGCGACTCCTTCTGGAAGGTATATTCATATACTACGCCTCTGCATGCGTATCGCATCTCTGATGTCAGCGGAGTGGAACGTCACCCGGTCGAATTCTCATGCGAACTCTTCACTTCACTCGGCTCCAATGTCGACTGATTTGGACTCGTCTCATCATGGCTGCATGGACTGCGCTCCAACGGCTATGCTCGTATCTGGAGTCTCCCAAGCAGTGTCCCATCACATGATATCCGAATGATGTCGACCCATCCGATCGACTCGTCAAAACCTCATAACCCCCAGGAGCTCAACATCTTGGGTACAGTTTAACAGCATCGAGTACATACCACAGCATCGGTGGTCCAGCCGTAGAAGGGCAAACCCAAGCCTCACTAATGGCGCCGCGGAACTGCCGCAAACCCTAAGGTTCAAAGGCTTTCACACGGTAATTAAGTCGAGTTGGGGTTTCATTCTTCTAGAGGGTCCATAGAATCGCTTGCATGTCTTTCCGAGTACTTTAAACTTGGAATAAGGGTTTCTGACATTCGATCGGCGCTATCGACTCTCAACGAATCTGCGTGAAATCGCCTCTAGCTGGAATCAATCTATCTGATGACCTCGCATCGGGGTAAGCGAACGAACCACATGTCCTAGTCATTCATCCTCGGGTGACTAGCGACTCACTATCATATCTCTAAGCATATACTCATGCTGCAGTAGCTCCAATCATCTGGGCAATATCTCGTCATTTGCAGCAACAACTGGCTCATTCTTCTGTACGCTGAACAGCGCTTCAATCATCATGAATACACGATATATCGATGGTCATCACATCTGGCTGGGCTCTAGCAGTAGCCCGATCCTCTGGTACCAATCGGTACGTCCGAGAAATCTCATAAAAGCGATCAGTCAAACGCTCGTGGCGCGAAAACACAATAAGACGCTGCCTCTCAATGCAATCGTATGTCTCTGGAATCATGCCCTGGTCAGTCCTCGTCTGCGACGAGCTGAATCTGACGCAACTCTAGCCGTAGCTCTCTCTTCCCGTATGATCGTGGCAGCACAATCACAACCAGCATCGATGAGGATAGATCATAGGAAGGAATATAATACTGTGCAAGGAAATGTACATCCTAAGGTTCCTTAAGCGGAGTGGCGTGTCGTAAGTATGCCGCGGAACATACCCACGGTACTTCACTCTACTGAAGTCACCTACTCCATCAACCAAGGGTCATCCTACGCGACGAAAGTTCGGGGCTAATACCCCCTCAACTAAGTCTAAGTTCCGTAAGGTCAAGCCTAAGTTCCGTATATATATAAACGCCCTAGCCTCCACATAGTCAAACTTAGACTCGAACCAAGGTTAACATAGCGCTCTGATACCAACTTTGTCACGACCCGAAAGAGCACGTGACTGGCCCTTGAACCATATGAAGTCTATAGGACTCCATCTGATCCAAGTAAACAAAAAGCCAAGAAATCTAAAACCATTTTAAGGAGTAAATAAAGAAAACTGGTTTAAATAAGTGGAGAAAACATGTATTGAAGTCATGATTTTTAAATAACTAGGCCGAATGTGCATTTTTAAAATGTATAAAAATTTCGGCAGAGTTTCCTTGTAAATACTGGCCCCGAACGGGGTACAACAAGAATAATATATATGCAATGATAAAAGGCATCCCCAAGCGGGAGCTAGCACTTCGTCAATCGACGGTCACAATCACACAAGCAATATGATATACAACGCCGAAGAGCGAGGATCAAAGCTCAAAAGAAAACTCAAAATAACATGAAAACCCTAATACTGCTACACGCGACTCTAAGGTCGAAATAATACATCACTAGTGTCTAAGTCTGAAACAATATATAAGTTTTGGTTAATGGAATTTCTAGATACAATGAATAATACATATACAAGGGTGGTTCTGATGCAATAACCCACCTACCAAGAAAATCACCCGCAAAGGAAGCAGTGTGCCAGAAATGCTGCTACGGAACCTGTACGGCAAACTTGCAAGAATTGTGGCACAACGGGGGTGAGTTGCCAACTCGTGAATAGAAGATATCTACAAGCAGAAAACGAATGCACGACATAATCCTAGGTCAATACGATCAGAATATAATATAAACCTCAAGAGTAAGTCTGAAGCATGATAAGGTGGCAATGTAACATCTAAACATTTAGGTAGTGCCAAGTACTTGTGCCAGTGCCTCAGGTAATAACATGTCAAGAATATAAGGTATGTCTGCATGAAGAATCAAAATGGATATCAATACACATATATTAGCATCCCATTCCCCTAATATTGGTGTAAGGGTATATATAACAGCGCCCCCATACCCTGTTATATATACAAATGAAGTATGATCAATGTAATAAAAGTCTATATATGATCAATGTCTGTATATATGTGGATCCGGTTCACCCGTCACCCAATGACAATAAGCATCATGCATGTAAACATGAGGATATAATCAAAATCATGGAAAACATCATGAAACCTGTGCCTAGCATCGGCACGTAAATCCCCATACATCGGGCTCCGTCAGTCCGGATCAGCCCACGGGCTCCGTCTGCGGTATCGGCCCTCGGCCCCATTAGTACGGGTCATCCCGCATCCATCTATCAACTCTGGTCAGTATCCTCCGGATAACCGCCAGGTCTAACCAATCACCGGTAGGTAGTAGTCCCTCTGCCAGGCTCACCGTCTACTACACAACGAATCCGTTCTCGCCCTGGGGTACCATACCGGGTCCACCATGTACCCGCAATCGGCCTCGTCCGCTCCTCGATTCGGGTTTCACATATCGCTCTCAGCACTGAGAAAACACATGGTGGACGTACTGAAATATCATATCAAGGGAACCGGGTTTTTAAAACAATTACATATTCTCTTTTGAAATATCCACGGTTCCTAAATCCAGAAATATCATGAAAACGAATATCTCAATGCGTATAATCAGGAAGCATGATGTATGTGACATATAAATGAAATGCAAGTATAACAGTATATCATGCAACAAGGAATAATGGTATGCACATACAAGGTCATATCATGATGCAATAATACTACTGTGTAGTGACATGGCAATTATCGATGATGAAGTGTGTGGGTCGGCAAGCAAGTGTATGTGGAACATATGCATCATCGATAATGGTGCTGGTGTCCAAACAGCATGATGGTAATATAGCAATAAACACATGCAAAGTGATGTGAATAGCATGAATATGCGGAAATCGAATAATCAACGCAACAGTAAAGAATCTACATCCATATGTATATGTCATTTGAAATAAGACGAATCAGGATTTTTAGTAAAATAAGAGCTACGGTGTTTTTAATAATAGGTGCGTCTTTTGAAAATACCCGTAGAATCCCTTTACTTGTCTTTAAGATATTCCCGATTCGTTGGTTTTGAAATAGGCACGACTCGGGTCTAGTCTAACATCTACTATGCCAACTACAGATCTAACTACCAAGTCAATCAGAAGGGGTATGGAAACCACCTAAATCTGAGTCGATACATATAAATATAAATATAAGAGTCGGTGATCCCGTCTCAATAGTATCGCGTACGATACCGTATATCATATGACATCCTCAAGTCATGAGTGCGGATCTATCATCAATATAAAGCTCGTACGTTAAATCATCGTACACCATCCCAATAGTTGGGTATGGCTCAATATCACATTCCTCTTATCAAATCTCAGGTATCATTATCATCATATCACATAATCTGGGGTACTAATCTAAGCCTAGTACAAATCGATACCATCTATTTAGGTATGAATGCAGGGGTAAAACACATGCCCAAAGGCCCGCTAAAAATCACATGTCGTATCCCAAATACGAATCATATCCAATCACCGATCTCATGGCACTACGCCTAATATCATCGACTCATCTCCAATGTCATCCAATATCATCAAACACAGTGCAAGTATAATGAATATGCAAGGGTGTGCGTGTGGGTGTAAATCTATTCTAGGGTTCGCGACTATGAACTACACTAGTTTACTTCTAACCCTAAACTATCCATAATACACCTAACACGATATCCACGACACACTATAACTATCATATCTATAATATATATATATATATATATATACATTATATCAACTACGGACTGCGAGGGTGCTATACGCCATCCACCCGACTTCCCCCTGTAGATATAATCTACTCACCTTGCGTCTTCCTTTGTCAACGTCGCCACGCGCTTACTTGTCGTCCCGAAGTCTTCATGGGGTACCTACATATCAAAGTATCGTATACGTGCATTAAAACCAAATCAAAGCTAAAACGACACACAAAAACCAAAACGATACGCTATGGGGCCTATAGGTTTAACCTATGGGCCCGCTTTCAAAACCATCAATCCATCCTCGATATCGTCGTATAAACGCCAAATAGTCGAGGTAAAACACAATACGTAAATTCAGAATTAAAAATACGGAATACGAAAACATGAATCCAGAACAGCAACTAAGGAAATAGGCTCCAGATTTCACCCTAGGTCAAATTAGACAAATCTATACATGCCAGGGGTTTAATCTATAGATGTAGGAGTTCTGGAACAAAAACGAGACATTTTGGTGCCGGTCTGGCCGCAAATTGCGGCCAATGGGAATTTATTTGCAGCCGGGAAAGGGAAGTAGGGGCTAGGGTTCTGGTGATGGCTTCCTGGGGGCCTGCACATATCACTGTCCAACCAAAATAATTTTCAGAGTCTCGGATTGATAGCAGATTCAATATAACCTTCCCAGATTTCACAAATTTTCCGATATCGGTTTCTAAATCCGTATTCTGGGTTTAAGCTTCATGTTTGGGCCTCAATTCATGCACTAGGGTGTTGGTGTAGCCTCTACTGAGCTCAATTTCACATTACAACACAAAATTCCCTCAAACCCTAATTAGGTTTTCCTCAAATCCACAAAACACACAATATCGGTTCTATCACAACATGAGGGTATAAGAAATGCTAAAACTAAGCTAAGGGTTCAGTAAATACCTCATTTGAAAACTCAAGAATTTTCTTGAGTTGCCCCAAGTGGCCAAAATCCTTGCTTTCTTGGTCCAATGTGTAAATCTTGAGTTTGTGCACACTTTTAATGAAATGGAAGTGGGGTTTTAGTGTTATTTTAGAGGTGATTTGAGGCTTGAAGAGGGAAAGGAGATGAGGGGCAGCAGCTGCAGCAGGAGATGGAGGAAGAGGGAGAGACAAAATGAGAGGAAGAATGAAGGGAAAGGCCAAGTCAACACCCTCACCTACCCTCTCTCTCACCATACCTATTTTCTTTTCTTTTTCTTATTTTCCTTTCTTCACTAAATCCCTTCTCACTTGAATAGTAAACCCAAAAGGAACATGGTGGAAAAATGCACAAGTGTAGAAATAAAAGATATGTGCATGTTTTGCACAAAATTGTAAAAAAACCAATTAGCGATTTTTAATCGCGATTAGCACTAAATTAACATATAACTAATCATAAAAACTTTAAAATGGCATAACTTAAAAATGTCATAATTCCATAAAATACCCTATTTTAGAATTTTCCATAATTTTCCATAATTTTTCTGTATTTAATTATACCAAAATATTAAAATATTCAATAAAATAATATTAAATTATAAAAATTCCAAAAAAATAATATTTTTTTTTGAAATATTACATAACTCTTACTCGCAGTGGGAATCGGGAGCTAACTATCTCATAGAAAGTATGCAATCTCATTGCAAATTTCAACACTTGAAATTCCCAATAATCTTTTTGCCCCTAGCGTCCTATGACCTTGACGAAAGCCAACAAACCATAGTCCGCTAGTCAAGTTCAACCCATACATTTCATGATTGAATTAAACCCATCCGCACGATCCTTGACGAAAGCCAACAAAGTCGTACGACTACCCTAATCCAATATATGCTTAAGTAGATAAGTATTAATCAGCTACCGCACACTACACCTTGACAAAAGCCAACAAACGTAGCACGAATACTAAATACTACTTATCTGAAATGTCAGAGGGCTACGACAGGTTTTTAAGAAAACTTTTTGTGTAATGAACTTGATATCATCGTAGAATCGAGTGATTTTGAAAAGGAGTGTTTTTTAGGCTTTTACTAGTTTTCTAAAGTTGCCACTCCCGGTGAAAGGATTTCGGCTCGTTCCTTATCGAATAAGGTGCAGGATATTTCACAAATACCACTATGTAAAACAAAAACTATAGAAGCAATCGAAAGATAAACCGAGTAGGTTGTAGCATCTGCTAGTTTCGCTAAAGAGGTCACTCCCGGTGAAGGGATCTCGGCTCTTTCCTTATCGAATAAGGTTCTGGATATTCTACAAGGAATACCGCTATGCAAAGAAAGAACTAGAGCTACCTGTTTTCGAGAAATGTTTCTACAACATTTTTAGGTTTCTTTTATTTCATTAATCTCATTAATGAAGTCCCATTAATTATGCTTCTCAAGCATCACATATGAAACGAAAGCAGCAATATTAATTATATCTCATATATATAATATAGGCATTCGTCTCAGAACATATCAAGTGATCACATCAGAAAATATTAGCAGCAGAAGAATCACATATGAAATATTGGATATACTAGGAATTCCATATTTTAAATTAATCCAGTATAAAACATGGATTCCACGGTCGCGATGAATAGCCAAACCTACATCCCTAGACCCTTACGAGAGCGGCAAGAAACCCTATAAATTCTAGAATTAGGAGACCCGGTCTCGACTCCTCGAGATGGTCTCCCATTGGACCCTAGAACCCGGTTACTTGTGCTCTCCTCCTCGGGTCTAACCTAATGCGAAAAAGTAAATAATATACATCAATGGTGACATCATCCTCAACCCAGAAGTGCCCCAATAAAAGAATATTACCTACAAGTTTTTACATGAATAAAAATGAAAAACTCTCATCTCACATTAAAAAAACCCCGGTTATTCAAAACACGACGATCCAATATAACATATCATAGCAACACATAACATCACATTTCATCAACGTAAGTAAATATGCATATCCCAATTGTCGTTGACATATAATAATGGAACCGGCGATATACCACATATTACACTTACGGTCGCAGAAAAGAAAGTGAAAAACTACAACAATTGGAATCCGCAACGACCTTCGACATCATAAACCCAATGTATCATATACTTTAGATTTCATTCCTAACCAAATGAAATCCTTAGACATCACATGCCTAACAATTATAAACCCCACATTTTAGTCTCGATATTGAAAACACTTTCTAATAACCTTTCGGGTAATTCAACAAGACTCCCGATAACCTGATCGAATGCTCGTTGGAAACTTTAGATGACGGCCGCACCCCCGATGCCGTCTACGAAGTGCTCTAAGGCGGAACACCGCAGCCGTGAATATTAGTTATGTATATGCCCTAGAGGCCATTATTGTACATATGATGTATATTATAGTGGATGCTTGGATATATATAGAGAGGACTTTCTTGCTCAATATAATAGTATGCTATCTGGTTGCTCTTTGTCTTAACATATTGACTTGTGTTGGGTTACCGTCTTGCTCTCACATGTTGATAAAGCCCTTAGGATATGTACTTGACTACTAGGACTATGATGCAAATCATACTAGTGGGGCCAGAGTAGTCCACGGGTACATCCTATAATTGTTCCTAGTCGAGGGTGTATCGAGACAGGGCATCAATGTTAGTTATGTATATGCCCTAGAGGCCATTGTTGTACATATGATGTATCTTATAATAGATTCTTGGATATATATAGAGAGGACTTTCTTGCTCGTCATGATAGTATGCTATTTGGTTTCACTTTATCTTAACATGTTGACTTGTATTAGTTTACTGTCTTACTCTCACATGTTGATAAATCCCTTAGGATCTGTACTCGACTACTGGGACTATGATGAGATCATACTAGTGGGGCCACGGTAGTCGATGAGTACATCTTATAACTGTTCCTAATCGAGGGTGTATCGAGACAGGGCATCGATACATTAGTATAGACTAGCGTATACACATCTTTACCCATATGATGGGCGATGGATGATCCCATATCCATCGGTGTTTGACATCAAGGATGGTGTACGGGTGCTCAGTGGAGACTGGGTACACTGGACGGACACTGGACGGACTCGCCGAGAACTCCCAGATGGTATTATACCTCACGTCAGATGGCAGTTCTCCGGTGACACTGGTACAGGGTAGTCTGTAGACCCGAGATCGTCATAGAGTCTTGTGTGATTCCCACTGCGCTTTGATTTCCACCTTACCACGTCTAAGAGGGCGTGCAAAACGGTGGCTTTTGGGTGCAGTCCCGAATCACATGGAGGCAATGAGCAATAGGAGGGGATTCGTCTCTCCCGGTATAGGGAGTTGATGTTGTGCTGTGTTCGATTGGCTATAACTGGAAGTCCTTGGCCAGGGATGATATAGAGATTTACTGGTAAGTGTTACCAGTAGTTTCTCGACCTGTTATGAGCCTCACATTGACACGACTTATCGGTTACTGGGGTCTGATGTATACCACCCCTAGACTAGATATGCAACATATCAGACGAAGAGACCGGACTGTACGGGAGTGTTACTGATTGGATTCACAGGAGAATATACTGGCTTGCTTGTTGATCTTGTGATCGCTCAATACCTGGGTGGCTGTTACGTTTAGCTGACCGCTTACAGCTTGTGGGTGTTTGATATGATCATCACCTGCTGCCGGCGTATTGACGATTCTTTAGAGTCCTACACAGAGGTTTCTTGACTCAGGCAAAACGGAGTAGGGGCACATATGTGATATGTGCAGGACCGAGGATAACACGATATGAGATACCGTATTCTATTTTCGCGATATTTTGATATGAGCCGGATCATCGGATCAAGTGTTGATTCGATGAATCGGTACATGATATATTAGTCGGTTATATTCGATATAGATGGATTGTCGGATCAAGTGTTGATTCGATAATTTAATGTATAATTATATATATGATATATTGCATTACATTATTTAATATTGGCTCGCTTTATTGATTCATTTTCTCACCGGGTAATACATTGATATATATGCGATATATGTTAATTGTATTATTTTCATTTGTTACAAAATATATTATATATGTGATATATAATATTGTAACATGTTATAATTACTAATACAACATGATTAGTGGAGATTAAACATGGTTAGGTTTTGATTTGGGTTAGTTCTTTCATGAACCTTCTAGAAGGTTTCCTTTTGTTTCTTGCAAAGATATTATGATGGATATTTTGTGAGATATTTTCCTTACCCAAACCACACCCTTAACCCTAGTTAAGTCACTACATGGGTTAGCCTACTCATTATAAACTATGGTTGCATTTGTAATTATCACTTGAATTTCATTATTCATCACAAAAAGGAATTTCCTTCTTCTTCTTCTTGCTTGAGCTTTGAAAAAACTTTCTAGGTTTTCTTTAGGTGATGAATTAAAGTGAGAATTTGATAATAAAAGAGAGCATAAATCCTACTTCATCATCCTCATCTAATCTAGCCAATTAGATTAGGGTGTTCACCTCATTAGTGAGAAAGAGCTTAAGTTAATGAAACTTCGAGGTAGATCATCAGAGAAAAGGAAGACTACAAGCTAGCATGGATTATTTGGGTTGTGAAGCTTCTCTTGAGTCCGGGAGATCGTGGATCGCGGCGAAGGGACTTCTACTCGGAGCTTATGAAGCGAAGGAGCGGACTATAAAGGTTGTGATCCCTCACTCGTAGTTGTAAAGATGTTTACCTGCATGTTAAACCCTAATAATCTAGCAAAGATCCCGGCTTTGGGTTGTTCGGCACGTCTAAATTTTGAATCGGGCATGGTTGATGCCTTATAGACCCTTATAAGAGTGCCTAGGAACCCTACAGTGGTATCAGAGCTGTAACATTTCAAAAAAATAAAATATTATTTTTGGGAATTTTTATAATTTAATATTAATTTTTTAATGAATATTTTAATATTTCGGTATAATTAAATACTGATAAATGGGGAAAATTCTGGAAAAAATTATGGAAATTCTAAAATAGGGTATTTTGTGGAAATATGCCATTTATAAGTTTTTATGGATTAAGTATATGCTATTTTAGTGTTAATCGCGATTAAACATCGCTAATTGGATTTTTGGCTTTTGTGCAAAAATGTGCACATATCATTTTCCACACTTGTCACACATGTTTCATGTTTTGGATTCATAGTAGCCTAGGGTTAACCATGTTTAAATGAGCATGATGGTTTAAACCATTTGGTTAAGTTAATGGGGCTTGATTAGGGTAGGGGTTGACTAGTAGGTAGGTGAGAGAGAGAGAGAGAGACATGATGGCTTGAGCATGCAAACATTTATTAAGAGAGAGAGAGAGGTGGCTCTAGGGTGTGTCATGATCCATCTCATTTCAAATCTTTTGCTTTTCCCTCACATCTCTCCCTCTCACTCACATCCTTCCCTCACATCTCCCACTCTCACACTTCACAACACCAACAACTATAACAACAACAGCCACAACATCATAAGCAACAGCTGTAGCTGCTGCAACAGCAAAAAAAGAGAGAAAATTTCAAGCAGCAGCAGCAGCCCAAACAACAGCTTCAGCAACAGCTGCAACAGCATCATCAGCAGCAACAGAAAGCAGCTCAGCAGCAGCAACAAGACATTTTTCTTCTTCTTCTCTTCTCCTACATCTTAGGATCTCTAGAGGTATAATCCCTAAACTTTTTTCCTTGCTTGTTTAACTTAGGTGTTATATAGTGTAGTGAGTGTTATTATGTGAGTTAGTGCTAGTTTTAGGTAACTTTGAGTGAGACTTGACCAAGTGATGGTTTTGATTGTTAGTGTAGCCTTATTAGGTGTGTTTGAGACCAGTTAAACCAAGAATTGTCCCAGGTTTCACAAAAATATCAGATTTGTTCGACTTGGTGTAATTTGGAGATTTTTTCGACTTTTTGACCTTTCTGAAATCTGCTATCACCCGAGATGCCCTAAAATAAAATTGACTTGGCAGTATGCTGTGCAGGCACCCTGGAACCACCACCCAAAGCCTTAGCCCCTAACCCCTTGTTGTGGCCGCAGATTTATCCCTTCTGGCCGCAATTTGCAGCCAGACCAGGTTGAAACCCCCTCGTTTTTGGTGCATAGCCCTATACCCTGTAAACTTGACCCTTGGTATGTGCAGTTTTGTCTGATTCCAATCAGGGTAGAATCTGGGTTGGTTTTCTTGAGTTGGCACATGATTTATGACTTGTTTTAGCATGGATTTTGGTATTTGGTGATTCGTTTCTGTCGGGTGGCATTTGAACGTCAACGGCAAAGGGTTATTGGCTGTGTTTGCACGCGAGGCTATAGGTTTTTACCTGTAGGCGTAGCGTGTGCCGTTTTGGTTTCCGACATGGTTTTCATGTGTTTTAGCGTTTGTGATATCCTTGTAGGTACCCCATGTGACGTCGAGGCATTGGAGATGCAAATGGCGATGTCGGCATCGGCACGCATAAAGCGAGGTGAGTAGATTTATATCTACGGGGAGAAGTCGGGTGGATGGCGTATAGCACCCCCGCAGTTCGTGGTGATGTATACGGATGTGTATACACACATACAATTATTATATGTTGTTTGGGATTAATGATGATATTTAGGATGGATATTGGTGTGTTGGATTTGTGTAATGTTACGAGACCCTAGAGTAGTGGTTGCACCACACATACACAAACACATACATACTTGCATACATTCTTATTCATATGTGCTTATGGGATTATATGTAGTTATGTGTTCATATGGGTATGGGACTATGTGTTCACATACGGATTTGAGGATGATAATCGGGATTGAGATGAGTCGATGATATTTGATCTGAGATTATGATATTGGTGATATGACAGGATTCGTATTTGAGATACGTCCTGATGTTATAGCGGATCTTTGGACGACGACACCATGTGAATAGTGATACAAATAAAATGATCGACATGTGATGGTGTGATGAGATATGATATGTTAGGATGTTTTTGATAGGCCGCATTAGGCGATGTATACTTCTTTATGACGATATGTACTGATGATATCGGTTTATACGAGACTATCGGTCAGTAGTCACATCATGATTATACTGATGATGTTAGTATTGTACTAGACGTAGGTCAGTACCAGAATTGTGATCTTTGATAAAGAGGATACTAGCTGAATGATATAATGAATGTGATATCGACCCGTACCCAGATTTGGGATGCCGTACAACGTATTTACGTACGAGCTATATTTTTGTGTTGATCCGCACTCTTGACTTGGAAATAACTGATTATAGAGATATGGTATCGGATGTGATATTATCGAGGCGGGATCACCGACTAATATATATATATATATATATATATATATATATATATATATATATATATATATATATATATATACTCAGAGGTTAGGCAGTTTCCCTTACCTTCAGTTAGCCTATTAGCTCAGCCCTATAGTTGGTGTAGCTGTATGACTCTTATGACATTAAATGTGATTTAGCTATCATTGTGTTTAGTGTTCAGCTCCCGCACATTATTGTTGTTGCTCCGCATCGCATACTTATTGTGATTCATATTCCATTATTGATATCATGCTGTTAGGACACCAGCACCATTACCGATGATGCATATGTACCACGTACACTTATTTGCCGGTGCACACACATCTTCATCGGTAATTGCCATGTCACGTACACTTAGAGAATATTATTGCTTGATTTAGCTTGTTATCTAGTAGTTTAACATGATATTAGTGTACTTGCCTTATATGCCAGCTTAGACATTGTAGTTATTACATGTCACTTCATGCATACAGTTATTCATTGTTATGCCGCGTCCATGGATTCTCATGCCTATATTCATGGTTTTACATGCTATTGATGATTTGGATTCGGATTTCCATGAGATTTTTTGGATTTGGGGAAAAACCGCAAAACTTATATAAACTGCTTTTCTATCTTTTAAATAAAAAGTGCGATTTTCCCATGATGTATGAGTCGTCCACCATGAGTTTGCTGATGGATTTCGAGACCCGATTTGAGGAGGCGGATGAACCGTTTCGGGTACATGGTGAGCCCGGTGCGGTACCCCGGGGCAAGAAGATCGCAGAAGATGGCGTTGAGCCTGGTAGGGTTGCACTACCGACCGGTGATTTTACCTGACGCGTCGGATATCCGGAGAATACTGTCGTGGTCTTCAGATGGATGGTAGGGGCCGGTCTGGACTGACGGCGCCCTAGATAGTGAGATTGGGACATTGAGATTTTGAGATATTGAGGTACAGAGATTGTGACACAGAGATATCGAGATATTGGGATTACTGTTTTGTGCCGATGCTAGGCACTGTTTATGCTGATTTCATTTATGATACCTCATTTTTAAAATACAGAAATCTCACTGATTTATGAAAGCAGTTTTCTTCAGTACATGCATTCTATTTCATGCATTCATACATCATCCATAGGATACATTGCTGCCTGAGGTACTAACACGGGCACATGAGATTACACTTAGGTTGGATATTTACCCTAGCCATTGTTATAGGCTGCTGGTTTTATATTTGAGGATTATATATTATGATCGTATGACCTAGGATTGCGTCATACATGCGATTTCTGTTCGTAGATGTTTTTCTACTCACGAGTTGGCAACTCACCCCCGTTGTGCCCCAGTTTCTTGCAGGTTGCCGTACAGGTTTCATTACGGTTTTGCTGGCACTGCTTCTTTTCGGGTGACTTGCTAGTAGGGGGGTTTATTTGTATCGTACCCATCATTATATTTTGTATATTATTATTCAGTTGTATCTAGAAGTTCCATCAAGCAAACATGTATTTGTTAGTGTATATGCCCTAGGGGCTATTATTGTATCATACTAGATTGTATATTACTTAATGGAAGCTTGGGATGTTCACAGTTGTATATACAGTCTTGCTAAAAATAATAGTATGCTACTTGGTTTGTGTCTACTTTAATATGTGCATATGTTTCTTGTAACGTATCACTTATACATATTAGTAGAGCCCATAGGATCTTTGCTTGATTACCAGCGTTGTGATGGCAGTCACACTAGTGGGGGCTGGGTAGTCTGTAGGCAACATCCTATACAGGTCCCTGGTCGTTGGATTATCGAGATAGGGCATCGATATTCCGGAGTAGACTAAGTGTGTACGCTTCTCATCCCAGTTGGGGAGATGGTCTGTCCCACAGCCATCAGTACGTCGTACTGGAGATAGTATACAGGTGCTCGTTAGGTTACGGGTACACCGGACAGGACTCGCAGGGGAACTGATTGGTTGGTATTATACCCGTCGTCAGTTAACAGTTCCCAGATGACATGAGTACAGCATAGTCCGCAGACTTGACACTGCTACTTCGCCTCGAGTGTGTCCCACTGTTCTTAGATTGCTACCCTACCACGGCTCAAAGGAGTCGTGCAAACAGGTAGCAGTTGGGTGCAGTCCCGAGCACTTGGAGGCAGTAGTGGTTAGATAGGATTCGTCTCTCCCGGTATTGGGAGATGATATCGCACTGTGTCAGAGAGCCATTACGCAAAGGCCCTGGCCAGGGCAAGCGAGATATACTCGTAAGTTTAAGTAGCTTCTCAGGGTGTAATGGGCTTCGCTCCGATACGACTTATACAGCTATTAGGGGACTGACGCTTGCCGTCCCCTAGGCTTGATATGCGATAGTCTTAGACGAACAGACCGGACTGTACGGAGATTTTCACATCAGGCTCAGTAGGGGTTCGGATGGTTTTCCTCATCGGCCTTCTTATCGACATCTACCTGGGGACCGTTACGTACAGCTAGTGCCCCTTGCGATCTATGGTTAAATCCACTGCCAGCGTAGTATCGAGTCTTTAGAGTCCCACACAGAGAGTTTCCCTTCTCCAGGCGAAACGATATAGAGGTCGTATGGTTTTACGACAAGGGTTCGGACGCGTACGTGTGTTTACGCACGTACGACTTTTCGGACAGTTTTTACTAGCCGGCTTTGGTTTAAGCCAGATTCTAGTATCGGGTTACTGGATTTATACAGTCTAAAGTTTTTCCGTATTTTCACGGATTGTATGGGCGTTCTCGTAATTTGTCGGGAACCTTTCAGAAGAGTGGTGACTAAGGGGGTAAGGTGGCATTGCATTAAATGAGATTAGTGACTCATTTGTGTGATTCATCCATGTCATTAATGCACCATAAATGCTTAATGACTCATGGAGATGAATCACTCAAATGCATTTATGAAGCATGGTTGATTAATCATTTATATGTTTATTTGATAAATAAATAATGCTTCATAAATAATATGATAGATCATTATCTCATTTCATTCTCATCTTCACCTTCTCTCTCCTCAAGCTCACTCTCTCTTCAAACCCTAACCCTAACCTCTCATGTGTTGAGATCAAGGGTTAGCTAGACTAATACATCCATAACCTCACTCCATATCCCCTAGGTAGCTTAGATTAGCAATTTAAGCAACCTAGTTATCTCAAGTTTGAGATTAAGCTTGGCGTAGGAGCTTTCGAGTGGATCGTCTTTGATTCGAGGAGGCCGTTGAGGTGCCGATGTTCCAAGGAGCCTACGAGGAGTGGAGGACCGCGATGAAGACCCGAAGGACTAGTATCGTGAGGTATAACTTCGTATCCGAGTAGTTAAACCTCTAGTTGATAGTTAGCAATGGTTTAGAAACGATTCATGCGCTCAAGTCCGTGTTACGAAGCTTTGACAATCGTTTTTCATATATTCCGCCTCCCCGTAAGTTCGTGGGGTGCGTGACATGGACTTACAGTGGTATCAGAGCCAACTAAACCATTACTAGCTTGTTAGCAACTGATTAGAAGTTCGATCGACGGAAAATACGAAAAACCAAAACCCTAAGTTTCTGTTAATTTTAAAACTGTCTGAAAAAATATTTGACATACCTTAAAATTCACAGCAGGGAATTTAATCAAAACTGAGAAAATATGAGCCCCTAACTCGGCAACTCGGCTGCGGAACCGCGGCACAAAGGTGCTTTTGGCCGCGGATCCGCCGCCGAGTCAACTCCGAGTTGACTCGGATTTCCTCAGTAATTCATAATTTTTGGTTTTCTGTTTTCTTGTATGTTCTGTTTCTGCCCAGGTTGCCTCTGTGCTGATTTGATTTTGGGGTAGACACGGATAAAGGTAATCGATCGATGTTCTAAATTAATTGCTAATCGGGTTATTATCTGTAATGTTTTATGTGTTCGTAAACCTCCCCTAACTGCTAGTATGTCGGTTGGCAGGGGGTTGCACATATCTGTGATGTTATTTTTTAACTGTTTGTGTATATAAACTGTATTGGATTGTTGTGATGATTAGCCAGGTTTTGTAATGGGTTATTGTATTAATTCATTCGATGTAATTGTAATAAGTTGTTATATTATTTTGCGGGGCACATCCAGGTTGCGGTTGTAGCCACCGTTGTATTATTTCTTTTTACTGTTTTTGCTCCTAGGATAGACCCAAGGTGGGGTGCACAAACTACCGAGTATTTTGAAGTGTTGAGGCAGACCGCTTCACTTATGGTACTTGGTGGGTAGTTTGCCGTACCCGTAGAGGTCTAGGGTGGGGTAATGGCTATTCATCACAACTGTGTAATCCGTCTTTCCTTGCAGGCTCAAAAGAAACGCGGATTGCTTGCATATCCAATAAAGTTTATCTGTGATCTGGAATGCTTATTATTGCGTCTGACGAATGTACAATATTTATATATATATAGCTATTAGACGTCACTTATGGTTTACACCCGCGCTAGCCCAGCCCCCGCTCTGTCGTTAGTTAAGTAACCTAACGGGTGATGACGGGACCCAGTGGCGAATGCGGATGGCATAAGAGGACGTGGTATTTTCGTTGTTTTCTACAATGATAGGATAAATGATGGGACGCATTATTATAATGCAAAGAAAATAAACCAAAGTTTAATCGTTGGAACAAATTTAAAAGAAACCACTCGGTTATTTTAAAAGATCAGAATTTCTTAAAATTGCGGAGCTTTAACCACTTCTTTTAAAAAGTATCAGGTTCTTTCGATTATATCAAGTTCACTACGTTCACGGTTTTGCCAAAACCATTCGTAGACCTCCGTCATTTCATTTGGGTATTCAATAGTATTCAAGCTGTGTTTGTTTGGCCAAAGTCAAGGCACGGTGTTTGGTAGCTGTTGGATAGTCATATGTAGCATAGATAGATGCGTTGGTTTGGGACAGTCGTACTACCTTGTTTGGCCAAAGTCAAGGGTCTGTACGGGTGGGTTCAAATTAACCTAGACAATGACGGGTAGAACTTGACATGTGACTTATGATTTGTTTGGCCAAAGTCAAGGTCATAAGAGCATGGGGCAAAAATCCACATCGGGAATTTCTAAAGAAACTGAAATTTGCAGAGAGATGCATACCATTTTGGAGTTTGATGAATGTTGGTAGGATTCCTTCAACATTATCATACGATGATATTTTGGATCCCGATCCTACTGTGAGTATATACTACTTATCAGGAGATTCGTCACTTAACGATCAATGCTATAAACCAAGTAGGTGCCTAGAAAGGTGTCAGCGGGGTTACGCCCCCAGAGAAAAGAGGTTATTTAATTAAGGAACTTCACGAAAGCGTTGGAAAACCTCCCTCAAAGTATCGACACTAGCCTGGCTGAACGGTTAAGCAAGTATTGTACGGTGAGAATAGTCCTGGTTAGTTCTTCCTTTTTGGTTTGAGGAGGGATTCGAGAAATAGTGGGAGCCATCCTGTTTAGATAAACATAAAACCAATCTAAACTTGCAACAGCATCATGCTAAAATGTTTTCTTCTCTCTCTTAATTGCAGCGACCTTGTGACCACACATAGGTTACATCTAGATAACAATTTGACTGAATCTGACTTATATGACTGGCAGAGGTCTGTCCAGATGTCCATTGCCTATGACAAGTTGGACCACCCTATTACTACTCAAGATCCCCCCGTCCCAGGTCCAGTTTCCACCGTCACGGATATGGATATCCGCCAGACAAGGGAAAAGGATAAAGCGAAAGCCAAATGCCTCGTGTTAGCTTCAGTTGATGGTGTATACCAGAAGCAACACGAGAAGATGGACTTAGTTTCCATCTTTCTCCATAACAAAGATTTATATGGAGAGCAATCTCATATCACTAGATATGAAACCTCGAACGAATTAATTCAAGCGAGGTTGGCTGACGGGTCATCTGTAGGGGACAACGTCCTTACAATGACTAGCTGTATTGATGAGCTCCAGGACCTGGAGACCGCGTTGGGAAACGAGTCAGATACTGACTTGATTCTACAGTCTCTACCTCCTACCCTGAAGGAAACCAGGGTTGTAGAAGGAACGAGAAGGGCAAAAGTTTCGGAACTTAATGCAGTAAAAGAGGATAGTTCCTATTATTATGGGATTGAGCATAGGCAGAATGATTGCAGGGCTTTGGAAGCCAGTAGCCAAGATACAAAGCATGTTGTGGCTTCAGCCTCAAGTGTGTTTGTTATTGAGAACTGTTTGTCAATTAACTCTACTTCCTGGATATTAGATACCGGAGCAGGATCTCATATCTGTAATTCATTACATGCTTTGAGAAACCGTAAAGTTATAAAGGTGGGTGATTGGTCTTTCAAAGTTGCAAACGGAATGACAGTGAATGCTGGATCTGTGGGAGAATATCGCCTAGGTTTGATAAGTGGGCATATATTGATTTTACGTAGCTGTTTATATATACCTAGTATGACTTGTAATATCATATCAGTGTCCTCACTTTCGAGAGAGGGATATGATTTTTCATTCGTAAGCGATGTAGTTAACATCCACCTAAATCAAGTTCTGATTGGGTCAGGTACATTAGATAACGGCATATACGTATTAAGTCAAGCTCGGGTTTTCAATATCCAGAATACACTTAAAAGAAAATCTCCAGAATTAAATCAGGCTTTCTTATCGCATTGTAGACTAGGTCACATCAATGAGAGAAGGTTGACTAAGTTACATAGAGAAGGATATTTGAATCCGTTCGAATATCAATCTTATGCTACTTGTGAATCTTGTCTCATGGGAAAGATGACAAAGACTCCGTTTTCTGGACATGGAGTAAGAGCAAGCGAGCTCTTGGGACTCATACACAGTGACGTATGCGGTCCAATGTCTACACATGCGCGAGGTGGTTATTCCTACTTCATTACTTTTACAGATGATTTCTCTAGGTATGGATATATCTTCTTAATGAAGTATAAATCTGAGGCCTTTGAGAAATTCCAAGAATACAAGAATGAAGTGGAAAAACAAACCGGCAAAAGTATCAAGACACTGAGATCTGATCGAGGTGGTGAATACTTAAGTGCCGAGTTTCTAGGTTACTTAAAAGAGAAAGGAATTCTCTCTCAGCTTACTCCTCCATACACACCACAACACAACGGTGTATCCGAAAGAAGGAATCGAACCCTATTGGATATGGTTCGTTCCATGATAAGTAAGGCTGAGTTACCACGATCATTCTGGGGATATGCACTAGAATCAGCTGCATACCTTTTGAACCGAGTTCCAACTAAGACTGTGCCTACTTCACCATATCAGATGTGGTGTGGGAAGAAACCCTATCTTAAGCACATTAAGATATGGGGATGTCCAGCTTTTGTAAAGAAGCAGTTTGCGGACAAGCTCGAGGCACGATTAGTACAGTGTAAGTTTGTAGGATATCCAAAGAACTCCAAGGGATATTATTTCTATTACGCAGAGGAACAAAAGATTTTTGTTTCTCATAATGCTCGCTTCTTAGAAACTGAGTTTTTAGAAAATCAGATAAGTCGGGACGCAATAGAACTGGAAGAAATTCCAGAACCACAAACTATTACTGAAACCTTAGTAGAACAAGAAGGTTCAGGAGAACAGGACATCCCGACGCCACTCCGCAGGAGTAGTAGGCAATCTCATCCGCCCGAGAGATACTACGGTTTTCTCATAGACGGGGATAGAGAGGATTGCACTATTGACTATGATGAGCCTACTAGCTTCCAGCAAGCCATTCAGAGCGGTGACTCAGTAAAATGGCTGGATGCAATGCGGACCGAAATGGAGTCCATGTACACTAACAAAGTATGGACTTTGGACATTGCTCCAGATGGGGTAAAACCCTTAGGATGCAAATGGATCTTCAAAAAGAAGATTGGTGTAGATAGACAGGTTGAAACCTATAAGGCTAGACTTGTTGCAAAGGGTTTCCGTCAAAGACCTGGTTTGGACTATGACGAAACCTTTTCTTCAGTGGCTATGCTTAAATCCATTCGGGTCCTTCTTGCTATTGCTGCCTTCCACGATTATGAAATCTGGCAGATGGACGTAAAGACGGCCTTTCTAAATGGTAATTTGGAAGAAAGCGTCTATATGGATCAGCCAGAGGGATTCATTCAGAGTGGGAGTAGCGGTAAAGTATGCAAGTTGCTTAAGTCCATTTATGGACTAAAGCAGGCATCGCAGAGTTGGAACATCTGTTTTGATGATGCTGTCAAAGAATTTGACTTTATCAAAAATCCAGATTAACCATGCATATACAGTAAGATTGTAGGGAGAGCTGTAGTATTCCTCGTCTTGTACGTGGATGACATTCTCCTAATAGGAAATGATATTCCTATGTTACTGTCAGTCAAAAGATTCTTATCACAGAAATTCTCTATGAAAGACCTGGGTGATGACACCTACATTCTGGGGATCCGGATCTATCGTGATAGATCAAAAAGGATGTTGGGACTTTCGCAGTCCAGGTACATAGACACCATAGTGGAAAGATTCAGTATGGATGATTCTAAGCGCGGTAACCTACCGGCTTGTCATGGAATCACCCTCTCCAAAGATATGTCTCCCAAGACTGATTTGGAAAGGGATCACATGTCGATTATACCCTACGCTTCTGCGGTAGGCTCTATAATGTATGCAATGTTATGTACCAGACCAGATGTAGCATACGCATTGAGCGTAGTAAGCCGGTATCAGGCAAACCCAGGGGAGAAGCACTGGATAGCAGTAAAGAACATTCTCAAGTACCTGAGGAGGACTAAGAAGATGTTCTTGGTGTATGGCGGAAAAGACCTCCAGATGGAGGCCTTTGCCGACTCAAGCTTCCAGAGTGACAAAGATGACTCCAAGTCCATGTCGGGTTATGTCTTTACCCTCAATGGAGGGGCGGTCTGTTGGAAGAGTTCCAAGCAGGAGACCGTTGCTGACTCAACAATGGAAGCGGAGTACATAGCTGCTTGCGATGCCACAAAAGAAGCTGTCTGGATGAAGAAGTTCCTCACAGAACTTCAGGTGGTTCCTTCCAATGTTGGTCCAATACCTCTGTATTGTGACAACAACGGCGCTATAGCTTTAGCAAAGGAACCCAGGTCCCATCAGAAATCCAGACACATCTTAAGGCGGTATCACCTGATCAGGGAGATCGTAGATCGCCGGGAGATCGAGGTGAAAAGAGTAGAGACGGAGAATAACATTGCTGATCCATTCACAAAGGCCCTTCCTCAGACGCAGTTCGAGAGGCTATTCGAGATAATAGGTCTACGATATGCCAACTCATGGCCCTAGTGCAAGTGGGAGATTGTTAGTGTATATGCCCTAGGGGCCATTATTGTATCATACTAGATTGTATATTACTTAATGGAAGCTTGGGATATTCACAGTTGTATATACAGTCTTGCTAAAAATAGTAGTATGCTACTTGGTTTGTGTCTACTTTAATATGTGCATATGTTTCTTGTAACGTATCACTTATACATATTAGTAGAGCCCATAGGATCTTTGCTTGATTACCAGCGTTGTGATGTCAGTCACACTAGTGGGGCCTGGGTAGCCTATAGGCAACATCCTATACAGGTCCCTGGTCGTTGGATTATCGAGATAAGGCATCGATATTCCGGAGTAGACTAAGTGTGTACGCTTCTCATCCCAGTTGGGGAGATGGTCTGTCCCACAGCCATCAGTACGTCGTACTGGAGATAGTATACAGGTGCTCGTTAGGTTACGGGTACACCGGACAGGACTCGCAGGGGAACTGATTGGTTGGTATTATACCCGTCGTCAGTTAATAGTTCCCAGATGACATGAGTACAGCATAGTCCACAGACTTGACACTGCAACTTCGCCTCGAGTGTGTCCCACTGTTCTTAGATTGCTACCCTACCACGGCTTAAAGGAGTCATGCAAACAGGTAGCAGTTGGGTGCAGTCCCGAGCACTTGGAGGCAGTAGTGGTTAGATAGGATTCGTCTCTCCCGGTATTGGGAGATGATATCGCACTGTGTCAGAGAGCCATTACGCAAAGTCCCTGGCCAGGGCAAGTGAGATATACTGGTAGGTTCCAGTAGCTTCTCAGGGTGTAATGGGCTTCGCTCCGACACGACTTATACAGCTATTAGAGGACTGACGCTTGCCGCCCCCTAGGCTTGATATGCGATAGTCTTAGACGAACAGACCGGACTGTACGGAGATTGTCACATCAGGCTCAGTAGGGGTTCGGATGGTTTTCCTCATTGGCCTTCTTATCAACATCTACCTGGGGACCGTTACATACAGCCAGTGCCGCTTGCGGTCTGTGGTTAAACCCACTGCCAGCGTAGTGTCGAGTCTTTAGAGTCCCACACAGAGAGTTTCCCTGCTCCCGGCGAAACGATATAGAGGTCGTATGGTTTTACGACAAGGGTTCGGACGCATACGTGTGTTTACGCACGTACGACTTTTCGGACAGTTTTTACTAGCCGGCTTTGGTTTAAGCCAGATTCTAGTATTTGGTTACTAGATTTATACAGTCTAAAGTTTTTCCGTATTTTCACGGATTGTATGGGCGTTCTCGTAATTTGTCGGGAACCTTCTAGAAGAGTGGTGACTAAGGGGGTAAGGTGGCATTGCATTAAATGAGATTAGTGACTCATTTGTGTGATTCAGCCATGTCATTAATGCATCATAAATGCTTAATGACTCATGGAGATGAATCACTCAAATGCATTTATGAAGCATGGTTGATTAATCATTTATATGTTTATTTGATAAATAAATAATGCTTCATAAATAATATGATAGATCATTATCTCATTTCATAATCATCTTCACCTTCTCTCTCCTCAAGCTCACTCTCTCTTCAAACCCTAACCCTAACCTCTCATGTGTTGAGATCAAGGGTTAGCTAGACTAATACATCCATAACATCACTCTATATCCCCTAGGTAGCTTAGATTAGCACTTTAAGCAACCTAGTTATCTCAAGTTTGAGATTAAGCTTGGCGTAGGAGCTTTCGGGTGGATCGTCTTTGATTCGAGGAGGCCGTTGAGGTGCCGATGTTCCAAGGAGCCTACGAGGAGTGGAGGACCGCGATGAAGACCCGAAGGACTAGTATCGTGAGGTATAACTTCGTATCCGAATAGTTAAACCTCTAGTTGATAGTTAGCAATGGTTTAGAAACGATTCATGCGCTCAAGTCCATGTTACGAAGCTTTGACAATCGTTTTTCATATATTCCGCCTCCCCGCAAGTTCGTGGGGTGCGTGACATGGACTTACAGTATTTATTTGAGATAGAAACCAGTGATGTTTATTCATTCGACCTTAGAGTTGCGCGTATTATTTCTCTGGATCCTTGCTGTTTTGAGTTTCCTTTTCTGCTGTGATCCTCGCCTTTAGGCGTTGTATATTATATTGCTTGTGTGGTTGTGACCGTCGATTGACGGAGAGCTAGCTCCCGCTTGGGGATGCATTTTTCTCATTACCTGTGTTTTATCAGGTTTTGTACCCGTTTGGGGTTTGTTTTTACAAAGGAAACTCTGCCGAAATTTTTAGAAAAGACTTTGGATTTTAAAATGTACCTTTCGGCATGTGTTGCAAACTTTGGGATTTAAAAATGGTTTTTCCTACACTCTACTACTTTTCTTGGTTTTGGATTTCTGGGTTTTCGGCTTATTTAGATTACGTACACCTCGAGACGTTTCGTAGTCTAAGTGCCGGACATATTCCGTACTTTCGGGACGTGACAAAGTTGGTATCAGAGCATTAGGTTTTACCTTCGGAGCGTAGGATGACCCTTAGTTGATGGAATAGGTGACTAAAGTAGAGTGACGTACCGTGGGTATGTTCCGCGGCATATTTACGATATGCCACTCCTCTTAAGAAGCCTTAGGATGTACATTTCTTTGTTCAGTATTATATTCATTCCTGATCTAGCCTCATCGGTACCAGTTTTGGTTTTACTGCCACGATTACGGGCAGGGAGAGCTACGGCTAGAGTTGCGGTCAGCACGAGCTTGTTACGAACGAGGACTGACCAGGGCATAATTCCGGCGACACACGATTGCGGAGATGTGTCTTTTTATGATGTTTTCGCGCCACGAGCGTTGGATGGATCACTGTATGAGATTACTCGAACGTGCAGATCAGCACCGGAAGATTGAGCCACTGATAGAGGCCAGTCAGATTTTGATGACCGTTGAGGTATGACTTATTCATGATGATTGGAGCACTGTTCAGCATGCAGACGAGTGAGCCAGTGGTTGCTGCGAACGACGAGATATCGCCCCAGATGTTGAAGCTATTGCGGTACGAGTTGTACTAAAAGAATGATAGAAGGTCGCTAGTCACCGAGGATGAATGACTAGGACATGTGGATCGTTCGCTGCCCCGATGCAAGGTCATCAGATAGATTGATTCCAGTTAGAGACGACTTCACGCGGAGACGTTGAGAGTTGACAGAGACGATCGAATGTCAGAAACCTACTATTCCAAGTTTAAAGTAATCGGAAAGACATGCAGGCAATTCTATGGACCCTCTAGAAGAATAAAACCCTAACTCGACTTAATGATCGTGTGAAAGCCTTTGAACCTTCGGGTTTGCGGCAGTTCTGCGGCGCCATTAGTGAGGCTTGGGTTTGCCCTTCTACGGCTGGACCACCGATGCTGTGGTATGTACTCGATACTGTTAAACTGTACCCAAGATGTTGAGCTCTTGGGGGATTATGAGGTTTTGACGAATCGATCGGATGGCTCGACTTCATTCGGATGCTAGGTGGTGAGATCCATTTCTTGGGAGACTCTAGATACGAGGATAGCCGTTGGAGCTCAGTCCATGCAGCCACGACGAGACGAGTCCGAAGCAGTCGACATTAGAGAAAGTGGAGCAAGAGGTTCGTACAAGATCTGGATAAGATGACGTTCCACTCCGCCGACATCGGTGATGCGATATGCATGCCGAGGCCAAGTACTTGGATATACCTTCCAGAAAGAGTCGCGATGAGTATGCAGCCGTTCCGGAGCAAGAAGCAGATATAGTAGAGGACGATGACTTCCGGACAGTGGCAGAGATGGGACTTGGAAGAGACCTTGAGCAGGATTCCTTCCAGGACACTGCTGCAATGATATTTGCAACCAGGACCAGATGTGTCACGTGCATTCAGAAAGCCAGAGGCCGACGCCAGTGACATGCTACTTTACGAGTGGTCATGATGATTGACCAAGAGATGACCAGAGAAGTGCCAGAACGGAATTGTCCCCGTTCGCACACCTGACAGGGCCGATGAGCCGATGGATCGTGAGATTGGTAATCTACAGAGAAGACTTGGCCCCAGGGATGGTCATGTTACTGTTAGTTATATGTATGCCCTAGAGGCCATTACTATACATAGGATGTATATTGTAGTGGATGCTTGGACATATATAGGGAGGACTTTCTTGCTCGACATGATAGTATGCTATCTGGTTGCTCTTTAGCTTAACGTGTACACTGATTGTCTCTCTGTTACATGTTGGTAAAGCCCTTAGGATGTGTACTTGACTACCTGGACTATGATGTGGATCATACTAGTGGGGACATGGTAGTCCATAAGTACATCCTTCAAGGTCCCTAGTCATGGGTGTATCGAGACGGGGCATCGATATACCAGAGTAGACTAGCGTATACCTTCTCGACCCATATAGATGGGCGATGGATGATCCCATATCCATTGGTGTTTAACATCAGAGATGATATACGGGTGCTCAGTGGAGACTGGGTACACTGGACGGACTCGCCGAGAACTCCCAGATGGTATTATACCTTACGTCAGATGGCAGTTTTCTGGTGACACTGGTACAGGTTAGCCTGTAGACCCGAGATCGTCATAGAGTCTTGTGTGATTTCCACTGTGCTTTGATTTCCACCTTACCACGTCCAAGAGGGCGTGCAAAACGGTGGTTTTTGGGTACAGTCCCGATTCACATGGAGGCAATGAGCGATAGGAGGGGATTCGTCTCTCCCGGTATAGGGAGTTGATGTTGCGCTGTGTTCGATTGGCTATAACCGGAAATCCCTGGCCAGGGTTGCTGAGATTTACTGGTAAGTGTTATCAGTAGTATCTCAAACTGTTATAGACCACATATCGACATGACTTATTGAGCTACTGGGGTCTGACGTTTACCACCCCTAGGCGAGATATGCGACATATCAGACAATTAGACCGGACTGTACGGTAAGTGTTACTGGTTGGATTCACAGGAGTGTGAGCGGGCTTGCTCGTTGATCTTCTGATCGCTCAATACCCAGGTGGCCGTTACGTTTACCAGACCGCTTGCGGTTTGTGGGTGTTTGATATGATCATCATCTACTGCCGGCGTATTGACGAGTCTTTAGAGTTCTACACAGAAGTTTCCTGGCTCAAGCAAAACGAAATAGGAGCGCATATGAGATATGTGCGGGACCGAGAATAATACCAGTATGTGATACTGAATTCTATTCTCGCGATTTGTATCATCGGACGGTTATATAAGATATAGCCGGGTTACCGAATCAAATGTTGATTCGATATGATGATGCACTTGATATTAGTCGGTTATATGCAGTATGACCGGATCATTAAATCAAGTGTTGATTTAACGATTTAATGTATAATTATATATTGGATATATTACTTTACATTGACTAGTATTGTTCACTTAAGATTGATTTTCTCACTTGATGTGCACAAGTTGTATATGTGATATATGTTTGTGCACTAGTTTGTATCATGTTTGATGATACATGCAAACTTGGGTGTGTGTATGCTTTAAACCATGTTTAGGTTAATGGTTAGGGTTTTATTTTCTTTATTTATTTTGTAAAAACAAAATGGCGGCTTTCTTTCTTTCTTTGCTTCAAGCTTCATGAAGCTTCTTAGCATCTTTGAAAAGTCTTAACCATTTTGTTTTTTCCTTTAACCTAACCATTACCTCTAAACTCTAGTTCATTCTCTACATGTGTTAACTCACCCATGGTTGCAATATGATAAGCTTCACTTTAATTTTTTTTTAAAATTAATTCATTTTCTTTTCTTCTTCTTCATCTTCTTCAAGTGAAGAAGAAAGCTTTCTTGAAAATTCCAAGTGTTGAAATCAAGTGAGAAATCCAAATCCAAAGTGAACCCACTTCCTATTTCTTCATCCTCTACCACTTGCCATGTTGTATAGGGTGTTTTCTTCACAAGGTTCATGACCAAGTGAAGATGGAGCTTGAGTTTGAGTCGCCTCGACGTAGATCATCTTTGGCACCGAAGTCAACGACCTAGCCCGCTCATTTCTCCGACGAAACCATCGCTAGAGTCCGGGATCCCGATGATCGCAGCGGAGGGACATCATCACGGAGCTAAAGAAGTAGAGGACCGGATCTACGAAGGTTGTAATCCCTTTCACTTATTAGCAAAGTTGTTTGCTTGCTTTTACTTTCGCCTTACCTCTAGTAATCGATCTAGCATTAGGGTTCTTTGGCACATGGAAAATTTGATTTTGGCATGGTTGATGCCTCATGGAACCTATTGAGTGTGCCTAGAAACCCTACAGTGGTATCAGAGCCTAGCTAGAGCTTTAGGCGAAGTGTAGACGAAGTTAGAAACCCGATCGAACCCCGAAACCCTAATTCTAACCCTTCTCTGTACATTTTTCAAAACAGTGGATTTTTCCTAATTAAAAATGCTCAGAAAATAGTGCAGGGAAATATAAGGTTAACTGTAGAAAACGAAGCCCTAACTTTACTGTAGCGCCGCGGAACCGCGGCCTTACCCTGCTTTTGGCGGCGGTTCCGCGGCCGTATGTACTGATTAGTGGTCTATTTTCATACAGTAATGCCCGTAGCAGTTTCCTGTGTTCTTTGGGAATTTTTAATCTGTACTCAACAGTTGAGTTTTCTGGGGTGTATTGGGGACTCGTTGATTCGATCGGATATTTTAACCTCGTTTATGTTTTTCCGGATACTTTTAGAACATGTTAAAAAGTTCAACCGGATATAAATACCCACTTTTTCCCCTGGCGGGAAATTTCCAAGTGTTGGATTTTTCCGTGGTTTAAGAATGTTCTAAGTAGTGCAAGTAACGCGATGGACCCTCTAGAAGACAACAAACCTTAACTCGATTATGTGACCGTCTTGAACTTCCCCTTGAACCTTAGGGTTTGGGGCAGTACGGCGTGCCACATGTGAGGCGTTGGCTTGACCCTTCTACGGCTGGACCGTTGGTACTGTGGCATGAAGTGGATGTTTTTAAACTTATTTCATGTGTTGAGCTTTTCGGGAAAACTTGGATGTTTGATTGTTCGATCGGAAAGTTTAACATTTTCTATTTATCTGGAATGTGATACAATATTTGGAATCCACAAGTAGTTATGAGATAACTGATATGAATGTTATAAACACAGTAGTTTAGTCTCACTTGATCGGTTGCCATGGAATTTTGATGTGATCAAAAGTCCGTCGCAATCGCGTAGCGTACGCGGATACTCGCCGGTAAACTTAATAGACAGCCACGCCCCATAGCCCCGACCAAGTAACTGTAGGAGAACCCCGTCGCCAAAAGCATCCATTCGGGTGCTCGCGGCAGCGGTGTTCCGCCTTGGTGCACTTCGTCGTCGGTATCGGGGGTGCGGCCGTCTACTAAAGTTTGCGACGAGCATTCGTTCAGGATGTCGGGAATCTTGTTGAATTGCCCGACTTGATATTGAAAAGTGTTTTCGATAATGAGACTAAAATGCGGGGTTTATAATTGGTTAGGCATGCGATGTCTAAAGATGTTGCGGATTCCAACTGTTGTAGTTTTACACTTTCTTTTCTGCGACCGTAAGTGTAATATGTAATATCGCCGGTTTCGTTGCTATATGTCAACGACAATTGGGATGGGCATATTTACTTACGTTGATGACATGTGATGTTATGTGTTGCTGGATATGTTATATTGGATCGTCGTGTTTGAATAGCCGGGTTTTTTTTTATGTGAAATGAGTGTTTTCATTTTCATTCATGTAAAAACTTGTATGTAATATTCTTTTATTAGGGCACTTCCAGGTTGCGGAAGATGTCACCGTTGATGTATATTATTTACTTTTCCGCACTAGGATAGACCCAAGGAGGAGAGCACAAGTAACCGGGTTCTGGAGTCCAGTAGGAGACCAACTCGAGGAGTCGAGTCCGGGTCTCCTAACTCTAGAATTGGTAGGGTTGCTTGCCGCTCTCGTAGGGGTCTAGGGGTGTGGGTTTGGCTATTCATCACGACCGTGGAATCCGTGTTTTATAGAGGCTCAAAATAAAACACGGACGTCCTAGTATATCCAATGTTTCATATGATTCTTCTGCTGCGATATCTGTGATGTGATCATGTGATGTGCTGTGATAGATACTATATATAGTATATATGATATATTATATAGACATTACTTATGTTTTACACCCGCGCTAGCCCTGCCCCACTCTGCCATTAGTTACCTAACCTAACGGTGCACGAGGGGACATTGAGGCGAATGCGGATGACATAAGTGTACGTCGTATTTATCTGTGATGTTTAGGTAACTTAAATGATGGGACTTCATTAATGTGATTAATGAAAGAAAAAGAAACCTAAAAGATGTTGTGGAATCGAATTTTCAAAAACAGGTAGCTACAGTTCTTGCTTTGCATTGCGGTGTTCCTTGTAGAACATCCTGCACCTTATTCGATGAGGAAAGGGCCGAGATCCCTTCACCGGGAGTGACCGCTTTAGCAATAACTAGCAGATGCTACAACACTCGGTTTGTATTTTGATTGCTTCTATAGTTCTTGCTTTGCATAGTGGTATATGTGATATATCCTGCACCTTATTCGATGAGGAAAGGGCCGGCGATCCCTTCACCGGGAGTGACCCCTTTAGCAAAACTAGAAAAGCCTAAAAAACACTCCATTTTAAAATCATTTGATTCTACAACGATATCAAGTTCATTACGCAATAGGTTTTCAGAAAACCTGTCATAGCCCTCCGTCATTTCAGATAAGTCCTGCTTAGTATTCGTGCTACGTTTGTTGACCTCCGTCAAGGCGTAGTGTGCGGTAACTAACTAGTATTTATCTTCTTATGCATATGATGCAGATTGGATTAGGGTAGTCGTGCGACCTTGTTGACCTCCGTCAAGGGTCGTGCAGGTGGGTTTGATTCAATCAAGAAATGACGGGTTGAACATGACTAGTAGCCTATGGTTTGTTGACCTCCGTCAAGGTCATAGGGTGCTAGGGGAAAAATTATCGGGAATTTCAAGTGTTGAAATTTGCAATGAGATTGCATACCTTCTATGAGATAGTTGGATCCCGATACCCACTGCGAGTAATTGTTACTCCTGGGAGAGTTTTACACATTACAATTAGCTGATCAAGTAGGTGTCTAGAAAGGTGTCAACGGGGTTACGCCTCTGGGAAAATGAGGTTTACATTAATTAGGTTCGTGCGAAAGCACGGGGGACCTCCCTCAAAGTACCGACACTGGCCTGGCTGAAAGATTGGCGAACTTGTAGCGTGTAATTAATCCCGGCTAGTCTTTTCCTTTTAGGGTTTGAAGGAAGATTTGATAAAAACAGTGGGAGCTATCCTGATTAGATAAAATAATAACCAATCTATTCTTGCAAGAGCGCACGCTGAGTGTTTTCTTCTCTCTCTCTCCAGGTAGCAACCATATCACGCCTTAATCAAGATAATAATACGGATGTATTGACCGAACCCGCTTGTTATACTGAGCTGGGGAACGTTGGTCCCGCTCCAACTTATAAATGTTATAAAACCGAGCACGAAATTTGGGGAATACCAGATTTCCCGTGCCGCCCAAACGAAGAAAGTCAATACTGATGCATCTTCTTCGGGTGTGTTCATTACAGAGAACTGTTTCTCAGTATCCTTTACGTCCTGGATATGTGATACCAAATCAGGATCCCACATATGTAATTTGTTACATGGGCTACAGAGAGGTAAAGAACTGAGAACGGGTGATAAGTTTCATGAGATAGAAAACGGTGCAAGTGTTCCAGCCAAGTCTGTTGGTCACTATCACCCTGTATTACCAAAATACATTGATTCTGAACGAATGTTATTAGATACCGAACCTGATATACAAAATCATATCAGTCTCTTTATTAAAAAAGAAAGGATATAATTTTGTATTGTTGGATAATGTTTTGAACATTTCCTATATCAAAAGTTGATCGGTTCAGGCATGTTATCTAAAAGCATTGATGTTCTAGATCAAACTACAGTTCTTAGTATACAGAACAGACACAAGAGGCAAAGTTCAGAAATGAACGAATCCTTCTTGAGGTATTGTAGACTAGGTCATATCAATGCGACCCGACTAGCTAAAGTTACATAAAGATGCATATTTAAATTAGTTTGAATTTATATCTTATGAAACTTGCTGGTCATGTCACAGAGATAAAATGACCATAACTCTGTTTATTGGAAACGGAAAAAGAGTTAGTAAACTCTTCGGATGATACATGTTGATGTATGGAGGTCCCCTGTCTGCACATACCAAGACCGGTTCTTTGTACTTCATTACATTCTCTGATGATCTCTCAAGATTCAGACATATGTTCCTGTTGAAACACAAGTCCGAACCTTTTGAGATATTCACAGAATATATTTTATAAGTAGAGAACCAAAACGGGTATAAGTATTATGTCCTTTGATGTGATCAGGGAGGAGAATACTTGAGCACGGAATTCCTGAATTATTCTAAAGGAGAATGAGATTCTCTCTCAGCATTACTTCTCCGTATACACCATAGCACGTCGGTGTATCGGGGAGGAGCAATCACACCCTATGTAATAAGGTGTGCTCTATGATGAGTACTACTGAGTTACCTATTTCCTTTTGGGAGTTATGCAATTATGAAGTTGCATACCTATTGAATAGGGTTATGATCAAATCAATTGCCTACCACTTCATATGAGATATGGAAAGGGAAGAGCCCATATCTTAATTTTATTAAGATTTGGGGTTGTCCGGCCTATGTCTAAAAGCAAAATCCGGAAAAGCTCGAGGCAAAGTTTAATCTGTGCAAGTTTGTTGGATATCCTAAGCATTAGCAAGGGAATATCTTCTACCTAACCGAGGAACAAAAATGTTTTGTTTCTCAATATGCCACCTTTGTGAAAGGGAATTTCTTAAGAAGAAATTAGTGGTCATAAGGTTGAACTGGAAAGAGTTCCAGCTATACAAACTGCAGCTGATGATTTGGTAGAACCAAAGGATTCGATAGTATCTAACGAACCTCAGCCTCTCCACCGATCTAGTGGGGTTCCTCACCCACCTGAGAGATACTTTGGTTTCTCTATGACAGTGGGAGCGAGGATTGCATCATGAATGATGACCCAACTATTTTCGAGCAGGCCATCAGGAGTGGGACTCTGTAAGAATGGCTGGATGCTTAGCGATCTGAGATGGAATCCTTATACACCAATAAAGTATGGACTTTTGTTGCTTTATCTGAAGGGTTAAATTCCCATCAGGAGCAAGTATATCTTGAGAAGATTACTTGGTGTACATGGAAAAGTTGAGTCTTTCAAAGCTAGACTTGTTAAAGGTTTGCATCATAGACCAGTTGTGGCTAATGATGAAACCTTTTCTAAGTAGCTATGCTTAAGTCAATCCAGATCCTACTTGCCACGGCTGCATACCATGACTACGATATCTGATGGTTGGGTGTCATGACTGCTTTTCTAAATGATGTTTTAGAAGAGAGAGTCTATAAGTACACAGTCAGAGGGCTTCGTAAAAAGTGGGAGCAGCGGAAATGTGTGCAAGATGTTTTATGTAATAAAGCGAGCATCGCGGAGTTGGAACATCTGTTTTGATGTGTTAGTCAAAGAGTTTGACATCATCAAAATGGTAGATGAACCTTGTATATACAAAAAGAAATTAGAGAGTATGGTGGTGATCCTCATAGAGTACGTGGATGACATACTCTTGATAGGGAAGAAGTTTCCTATGCTACGCTCGGTCAATCTCCGCCTATCACAAGATTTCTCCATATAGGATCAAAGTGATACCTACTAAATCCTGGGTTTTGGATCTATGAGATAGATCTAATTGGATGTTAGGATACTCACTGGTTGTAGTGAGATGGTATCAATCGATCCTGGGGAGAATCACTGGAAAGGTTCCAGGGTGATAAGGACGACGGAATGTCAGTCGCAGGCATTATCTTTACCCTCAGTAAAGGGATGGTATGTTTGAAGAGTTCCAAGCTAGATACCGTGGCATACTAGACGATAATGGCTGGATACATCGCTACCAAAGATACTACCAAAGAGGAAGTCTGGGTGTATATTAGTTCATGAGATGAACTTCGTTCCTACCATTGTGTGATAATGGAGTTGTGGCTTATGCCTAGAAAGGCCCATCCCATTAGTGATCCAGACATATTCTAAGGCAGTATCACCTGATCATGGAGATGGTTGATCTCCAGGGGATCGAGGTTAGGAGAGTAGACTCAGAGGACAACACGGCGGATCCACTCACAAAGGCCTTTTCCCAGAGAGAGACTTTTATGGGATGGTTGAGTATGAGATACTACAACCACTGCTATCAGATGGCCCTAGTGAAAGTAGGAGATTGTTAGTTATATGTATGCCCTAGAGGCCATTACTATACATAGGATGTATATTGTAGTGGATGCTTGGACATATATAGGGAGGACTTTCTTGCTCGACATGATAGTATGCTATCTGGTTGCTCTTTACCTTAACGTGTACACTGATTGTCTCTCTGTTACATGTTGGTAAAGCCCTTAAGATGTGTACTTGACTACCTGGACTATGATGCGGATCATACTAGTGGGGACATGGTAGTCCATAAGTACATCCTTCAAGGTCCCTAGTCGTGGGTGTATCGAGACGGGGCATCGATATACCAGAGTAGACTAGCGTATTCCTTCTCGACCCATACAGATGGGCGATGGATGATCCCATATCCATTGGTGTTTGACTTCAGAGATGATATACGGGTGCTCAGTAGAGACTGGGTACACTGGACGGACTCGCCGAGAACTCCCAGATGGTATTATACCTTACGTCAGATGGCAGTTCTCTGGTGACACTGGTACAGGTTAGTCTGTAGACCCGAGATCGTCATAGAGTCTTGTGTGATTCACACTGTGCTTTGATTTCCACCTTACCACGTCCAAGAGGGCGTGCAAAACGGTGGTTTTTGGGTACAGTCCCGATTCATATGGAGGCAATGAGCGATAGGAGGGGATTCGTCTCTCCCGGTATAGGGAGTTGATATTGCGCTGTGTTCGATTGGCTATAACCGAAAATCCTGGCCACGGTTGCTGAGATTTACTGGTAAGTGTTATCAGTAGTATCCCGAACTGTTATAGACCACATATCGACACGACTTATCGAGCTACTGGGTCTGACGTTTACCACCCCTAGGCAAGATATGCGACATATCAGACGATCAGACCGGACTGTACGGTAAGTGTTACTGGTTGGATTCACAGGAGTGTGAGAGGGCTTGCTCGTTGATCTTCTGATCGCTCTATACCCGGGTGGCCGTTACGTTTAGCAGACCGCTTACGGCTTGTGGGTGTTTGATATGATCATCACCTACTGCCGGCGTATTGACGAGTCTTTAGAGTCCTACACAGAGGTTTCCTGGCTCAAGCAAAACGAAATAGGAGCGCATATGAGATATGTGCGGGACCGAGAATAATACCAATATGTGATACTGAATTCTATTCTAGCGATTTGTATCATCGGACGGTTATATAAGATATAGCCGGGTTACCGAATCAAATGTTGATTCGATATGATGATGCACTTGATATTAGTCGGTTATATGCAGTATGACCGGATCATTAAATCAAGTGTTGATTTAATAATTTAATGTATAATTATATATTGGATATATTACTTTACATTGACTAGTATTGTTCACTTAAGATTGATTTTCTCATTTGATGTGTACAAGTTGTATATGTGATATATGTTTGTGCACTAGTTTGTATCATGTTTGATGATACATGCAAAATTGGGTGTGTGTATGCTTTAAACCATGTTTAGGTTAATGGTTAGGGTTTTATTTTCTTTATTTATTTTGTAAAAACAAAATGGTGGATTTCTTTCTTTCTTTGCTTCAAGCTTCATGAAGCTTCTTAGCATCTTTGAAAAGTCTTAACCATTTTGTTTTTTCCATTAACCTAACCATTACCTCTAAACTCTAGTTTATTCTCTACATGTGTTAACTCACCCATGGTTGCAATATGATAAGCTTCACTTGAATTTTTTTTTAAATTAATTCATTTTCTTTTCTTCTTCTTCATCTTCTTCAAGTGAAGAAGAAAGCTTTCTTGAAAATTCCAAGTGTTGAAATCAAGTGAGAAATCCAAATCCAAAGTGAACCCACTTCCTATTTCTTCATCCTCTACCACTTGCCATATTGTATAGGGTGTTTTCTTCACAAGGTTCATGACCAAGTGACGATGGAGCTTGAGTTTGAGTCGCCTCGACGTAGATCATCTTCGGCACCGAAGTCAACGACCTAGCCCGCTCATTTCTCCGACGAAACCATCGCTAGAGTTCGGGATCCCGATGATCGCAGCGGAGGGACATCATCACGGAGCTAAAGAAGTGGAGGACCGGATCTACAAAGGTTGTAATCCCTTTCACTTATTAGCAAAGTTGTTTGCTTGCTTTTACTTTCGCCTTACCTCTAGTAATCGATCTGGCATTAGGGTTCTTTGGCACATGAAAATTTTGATTTTGGCATGGTTGATGCCTCATGGAACCTATTGAGTGTGCCTAGGAACCCTACAGTTACGCACACCAGCAGGCCAGAGTTCAGGATCGTCGACGAGACATGTTATGAGTGACCACGACAGTTGCCAGAGATTCTTGGAGGATGTGCTTGAGCGGACCTATTCCGCCATACTTGATTTCGATGTTTTGGGCGATCTATTCGCATGACTGATTTTGATGATCGGGTTTCATGATATTTGTTTTCATGCCCCTGGTTGCATCTACTGAGTATTTACGCTTTTGCACAGTTGTTGCACTTGATATCGTTCTCGTGCCTTGGTTTTCTCATGACTATGATTTTATGGGTTTCATACAGTTGAGTTGATTTTGTGTATATGTACGCACACGATTTGGTTCTTACACTCGGCGTTGTTCACATATGCTTGCAGTGCAGTGATTCGTATTTTGTGCACTTAGATGCACTGGACTCTGATTTCGATGGTGGTACTTGATATTTGTTTTGTGCAACTTGTGCACTTGATCGGATTTTGTGCATGTTCGGCGCTTGATATTGGATTTCATGATTTCGTGCATGATGGATGCACATGATTTGGATTTTCGCGCATGTTGGGCGCATGTTATGTGGTACGATTTTGGTGCACACCAGATGCACTAAATCGGGATTCTTCGTGCATGTCAGATGCACCTGTTTTGCTGTCAGGCACACACGTTGCCTATGACAGATGCTTCGTGCACACCCGATGCACTTAGATGTTGTTTCTATGCGCATGTATAGCACATTTATGGATTTTGATTTCCGTGCGCAGCAGACGCACGTAGTATTCATGTGCATATTTTGGGATTGATTTCTTATGGAGCAGTACGTTTTTATGATGTTATTATTGTTTTCGTACTGAGCAAGACTAGTCAGAGGACAGTACCTGAATATATTTGGCATGCATTGGTAGTTATTGAAGGGATTTCCAAAAGCGAGCTATAGTCTCAGTATTTACATACGTGTCCGATATGACACGGAACGTTTTAAATAGGAAACCTTTCTAAATTGTTTTCAAAACGGCGGAGCGTGCATATTAAACAAAAGATATATATACGTATATGGCTATTTTCTTAAAGAAACGTCCGCCACAGTGCAGTGTTATGCGCATTGCACATCGACTTTAAAGAATTTGGCATGCATTTCCTTCAGATATTTACATGTACAGATTTGATATTTACATGTATAGTTCCGATTTATAGCATATCGTTCTTGCTTTGGATTTGGCGTTCGTGTTTTCACCTTGACTCCGATGATTGCGGAATGCTTGAAGGAGTTTTGATTTCGAGTTATCTGCTCATTACTCATGCGCATGTATTGCGCTACGATGCGTTTTATGTATTGATGATTTCGGAGCCCCGTTGATTTGGACATTTTATTGAAATGTTTTAGAATTTAGGGGTTTAAATTTAAATTCGGGGACCAAATTTCTTTAAGGGGGGAAGATTGTAACATTTCAAAAAATTAAAATATTATTTTTGGGAATTTTTATAATTTAATATTAATTTTTAATGAATATTTTAATATTTCGGTATAATTAAATACCGCTAAATGGGGAAAATTCTAGAAAAAATTATGGAAATTCTAAAATAGGGTATTTTATGGAAATATGCCATTTATAAGTTTTTATGGATTAAGTATATGTTATTTTAGTGTTAATCGCGATTAAAAATCGCTAATTGGATTTTTGGCTTTTGTGCAAAAATGTGCACATATCATTTTCCACACTTGTCACACATGTTTCATGTTTTGGATTCATGGTAGCCTAGGGTTAACCATGTTTAAATGAGCATGATGGTTTAAACCATTTGGTTATGATAATGGGGTTTGATTAGGGTAGGGGTTGACTAGTAGGTAGGTGAGAGAGAGAGAGAGCGCCATGATGGCTTGAGCATGCAAGCATTTATTAAGAGAGAGAGAGAGGTGGCTCTAGGGTGTGTCATGATCCATCTCATTTCAAATCCTTTGCTTTTCCCTTACATCTCTCCCTCTCACTCACATCCTTCCCTCACATCTCCCACTCTCACACTTCACCACAACAACAACTACAACAACAACAGCCACAAAATCATAAGCAACAGCTGTAGCTGCTGCAACAGAAAAAAAAAGAGAAAATTTCAAGCAGCAGAAGCAGCCCAAACAACAGCTTCAGCAACAGCTGCAACAGCAACATCAGCAGCAACAGAAAGCAGCTCAGCAACAGCAACAAGACCTTCTTCTTCTTCTTCTCTTCTCCTACATCTTAGAATCTCTAGAGGTATAATCCCTAAAATTGTTTCCTTGTTTGTTTAACTTAGGTGTTATATAGTGTAGTGAGTGTTATTATGTGAGTTAGTGCTAGTTTTAGGTAAATTAGAGTGAGACATGACCAAGTGATGGTTTTGATTGTTTGTGTAGCCTTATTAGGTGTGTTTGAGACCAGTTAAACCAAGAATTGTCCCAGGTTTCACAAAAATATCATATTTGTTCGACTTGGCGTAATTTGGCGATTTTGTCGACTTTTTGACCTTTCTGAAATCTGCTATCACCCGAGATACCCTAAAATAAAATTGACTTGGAAGTATGCTGTGCAGGCACCCTGGAACCACCACCTAAAGCCCTAGCCCCTAACCCCTTGTTATGGCCGTAGATTTATCCCTTCTGGCCGCAATTTACGGCCAGACCAGGTTGAAACCCCCTCGTTTTTGGTGCATAGCCCTATACCCTGTAAACTTGACCCTTGGTATGTGCAGTTTTGTCTGATTCCAATAAGGGTAGAATCTGGGTTGATTTTCTTGAGTTGGCGCATGATTTATGACTTGTTTTAGCATGGATTTTGGTATTTGGTGATTCGTTTCTGTCGGGTGGCGTTTGAACGTCAACGACAAAGGGTTATTGGCTGTGTTTGCACGCGAGGCTATAGGTTTTTACCTGTAGGCGTAGCGTGTGCCATTTTGGTTTCCGACATGGTTTTCATGTGCTTTAACGTTTGTGATATCCTTATAGGTACCCCATGTGACGTCGAGGCGTTGGAGATGCAAATGGCGATGTCGGCATCGGCACGTATAAAGCGAGGTGAGTAGATTTATATCTACGGGGAGAAGTCGGGTGGATGGCGTATAGCACCCCCGCAGTTCGTGGTGATGTATACGGATGCGTATACACACATACAATTCTTATATGTTGTTTGGGATTAATGATGATGTTTAGGATGGATATTGGTGTGTTGGATTGGTGTAGTGTTACGAGACCCTAGAGTAGTGGTTGCACCACACATACACACACACACATACATACTTGCATACATTCTTATTCATATGTGCTTATGGGATTATATGTAGTTATGTGTTCATATGGGTATGGGACTATGTGTTCACATACGGATTTGAGGATGATAATCGGGATTGAGATGAGTCGATGATATTTGATCTGAGATTATGATATCGGTGATATGACAGGATTCGTATTTGAGATACGTCCTGATGTTATAACGGATCTTTGGACGACGACACCATGTGAATAGTGATACAAATAAAATGATCGACATGTGATGGTGTGATGAGATATGATATGTTAGGATGTTTTTGATAGGCCGCATTAGGCGATGTATACTTCTTTATGAGGATATGTGCTGATGATATCGGTTTATACGAGACTGTCGATTAGTAGTCACATCATGATTATACTGATGATGTTAGTATTGTACTAGATGTAGGTCAGTACCCGAATTGTGATCTTTGATAAAGAGGATACTAGCTGAATGATATAATGAATGTGATATCGACCCGTACCCAGATTTGGGATGCCGTACGACGGATTTACGTACGAGCTATATTTTTGTGTTGATCCGCACTCTTGACTTGGGAATAACTGATTATAGAGATATGGTATCGGATGTGATATTATCGAGGCGGGATCACCGACTAATATATATATATATATATATATATATATATATATATATATATATATATGTATCGACTCAGAGGTTAGGCGGTTTCCCTTACCTTCAGTTAGCCTATTAGCTGAGCCCTATAGTTGGTGTAGCTGTATGACTCTTATGACATTAAATGTGATTTAGCTATCATTATGTTTAGTGTTCAGCTCCCGCACATTATTGTTGTTGCTCCGCATCGCATACTTATTGTGATTCATATTCCATTATTGATATCTTGCTGTTAGGACACCAGCACCATTACCGATGATGCGTATGTACCATGTACACTTATTTGCCGGCGCACACACATCTTCTTCGGTAATTGCCATGTCACGTACACTTAGAGAATATTATTGCTTGATTTAGCTTGTTAGCTAGTAGTTTGACATGATATTAGTGTACTTGCCTTATATGCCAGCTTAGACATTGTAGTTATTACATGTTACTTCATGCATACTGTTATTCATTGTTATGCCGCATCCATGGATTCTCATGCCTATATTCATGGTTTTACATGCTATTGATGATTTGGATTCGGATTTCCATGAGATTTTCTGGATTTGGGGAAAAACCGCAAAACTTTTATAAACTGCTTTTCTCTCTTTTAAATAAAAAGTGCGGTTTTCCCATGATGTATGAGTCGTCCACCATGAGTTTGCGGATGGATTTTGAGACCCGATTCGAGGAGGCGGATGAACCGTTTTGGGTACATGATGGGCCCGGTGCGGTACCCCGGGACAAGAAGATCGCAGGAGATGGCGTTGAGCCTGGGAGGGGAGCACTACCGACCGGTGATTTTACCCAACGCGTCGGATATCCGGAGGATACCGTCGTGGTCTTGAGATGGATGGTAGGGGCCGGTTTGGACTGACGGCGCCCTAGATAGTGAGATTGGGACATTGAGATTTTGAGATATTGAGGTACAGAGATTGTGACACAGAGATATCGAGATATTGGGATTTATGTTTTGTGCCGATGCTAGGCACTGTTTATGCTGATTTCATTTATGATACCTCATTTTTAAAATACAGAAATCTCACTGATTTATGAAAGCATTTTTCTTCAGTACATGCATTCTGTTTCATGCATTCATACATCATCCATAGGATACATTGCTACCTGAGGCACTAATACGGGCACATGGGATTACACTTGGGTTGGATATTTACCCCAGCCATTATTATAGGCTGCTGGTTTCATATTTGAGGATTATATATTATGATCGTATGACCTAGGATTGCGTCATACATGCGATTTCTGTTCGTAGATGTTTTTCTACTCACGAGTTGGCAACTCACCCCCGTTGTGCCCCAGTTTCTTGCTGGTTGCCATACAGGTTTCATTACGGCTTTGCTGGCACTGCTTCTTTTCGGGTGACTTGCTAGTAGATGGGTTTATTTGTATCGTACCCATCATTATATTTTGTATATTATTATTCAGTTGTATCTAGAACTTCTATCAACCAAACATGTATTTATTTGAGATAAAGACCAGTGATGTTTATTCATTCGACCTTAGAGTCGCGCGTAGTATTTCTCTGGATCCTTGCTGTTTTGAGTTTCCTTTTCTGCTGTGATCCTCGCCTTTAGGCGTTGTATATTATATTGCTTGTGTGGTTGTGACCGTCGATTGACGGAGAGCTAGCTCCCGCTTGGGGATGCATTTTTCTCAATACATGTGTTTTATCAGGTTTTGTAGGTTTGTTTTTACAAAGGAAACTCTGCCGAAATTTTTAGAAAAGACTTAGGATTTTAAAATATACCTTTCGGCATGTGTTGCAAACTTTGGGATTTAAAAATGGTTTTTCCTACACTCTACTACTTTTCTTGGTTTTGATTTCTGGGTTCTCGGCTTATTTAGATTACATACGCCTCGAGACGTTTCTTAGTCTAAGTGCCGGTCATATTCCGTACTTTCGGGACGTGACAAGAGCCTAGCTAGAGCATTAGGTGACGTGTATACGATGTTAAAACTCCGATCGAACCCCGAAACATCGAACATGACCCCTCTCTGGAAATTTTGTAAAAATATGATATTTTCTGTATTAAAAATGCTCAAAAAAATCAGCAAGGAATTCTAAGGATAACCATGAAACACGAGCCCCCAAGGCTCTCAAAGAGCCGCGGACCCGCTTGCCGCGGCGGTTCCGCGGCCAAAATAGTGAATTGGGGACACGTGTTTGTACAGTATTATCCGTAGGTGTTTCTTCATATTTCTGGGTATTTTTAAACTTACTCAAGTGTTGAGTGTTCTAGGGATTATTTTGAATTCGTTGATTCGATCGGAAAGTTTAATTTCGTTCTGTTTTCCGGATTATTTAGATAGTATTAAAATGTTCGAACGGATATCATTAACTCAATTTTTCCCGACACGAAAAACTTTCAAGTGTTAAATTTTTCTTGAGTTTAAATCTTTCGGAAAAACGTGCAAGTAACGCGGTGGACCCACTAGAAGAACACAAACCTTAACTCGATTATGTGACCGTCTGAACTGCCTCTAAACCTTAGGGTTTGGGGCAGTACGGCGTTGCCACATATGAGGCGTTGGCTTGACCCTTCTACGGCTGGACCATTGGTACTGTGGCATATGATGGATGCTTTTAAACTCCGCTCAAGTGTTGAGCTATTTAGGAAATCTTGGTTATTTGATTATTTGATCGGAAAGTTTAATATTGTCTATTTATCTGGAATGTGATACAATATGTGGAATTCATATAGTTAGACATGAAATGCGAAGTATGTGATATTTCAGATTTACGATGTCTAAAGAGATTGTGGATTCCAAATATTGTAGTTTTACACTTTCTTTTCTGTGACCGTAAGTATAGTATGTAGTTGTATTGCTGGTTTTCGTTGCTATACTTCAACGACGATCGGTGTATGCATACTTATTTACGTTGATGATATGAGATATTATGTGTTGCTGTGATATGTTATATTGGATCGTCGTGTTCTGAATAGCCGGGGGTTTTATGTGAGATGAGGGTTTTTATTTTCATTCATGTAAAATTCATTTGTATGTAATATTCTTTATTGGGGCACTTCCGGGATGAGGTTGATATCACCATTGTATATTATTTACTTTTCCGCATTAGGTAGACCCAAGGAGGGGAGCACAAGTAACCGGGTTCTAGGGTCCAGTGGGAGGCCATCTGGAGGAGTCGAGACCGGGTCTCCTAACCTTATAATTGGCAGTGTTGCTTGCCACTCTCGTAGGGGTCTAGGGATGTGGGTTTGGCTATTCATCGCGACCGTGGAATCCGTGTTTTATACCGGCTCGTATTAAAACACGGACATCCTAATATATCCAATATTTCATATATGTTCTTCTGCTGCAATGTTCTGTGATGAGATCATATTACTGCCTGAGACGAATGCTTATACTATATATATATATATATATATATGCTGATATATAAATATTACTGCTTTCGTTTCTACTGTGATGCTTAGGAAGCATAAGCTGATGGGATATATTAATGAGATTAATAAAAAGAAAAGAAACCTAAAAGATGTTGTAGAATCAAAACTTTATAAAAAAGGGTAGCTACAGTCTTGCTTTGCACAGCGGTATATATGATATACCCTGCACCTTATTCGATGGGGAAAGAGCCGAGATCCCTTCACCGGGAGTGACCTCTTTAGCAAAACTGGCAGATGCTACAAACTTACGGTTTAGTTTTTGACAGCTTATATAGTTCTTGCTTTGCACAGCGGTATATATGATATACCCGCACCTTATTCGATGGAGAAACAGCCGAGATCCCTTCACCAGGAGTGACCTCTTTAGCGAAACTAGAAAAGCCTAAAAAACACTCCTTTTTAAAATCACTCGATTCTACGACGATATCAAGTTCATTACGTTCATGGTTTTCTAAAAAACCTGCGTAGCCCTCCGACATTTCAGATAGATATTACTTAGTATTCGTGCTACGGTAGTTTGGCATTCGTCAAGGCGTAGTGTACGGTAGCTATTTACTACTTATCTGTAGCATATGATGCGATTGGATTAGGGTATTCATACGGCGTTGTTTGGCATTCGTCAAGGGTCGTACGGGTGGATTTAATTCAATCAAGAAATGTACGAGTTGAACTTGACTAGCAGACTATGGGTTGTTTGGCATTCATCAAGGTCATGGCACGTTAGGGGCAAAAGCATTATTGGGAATTTCAAGTGTTAAGAAATTTGCAATGAGATTGCATACCTTCTATGAGATAGATGGATCCTGATACCCACTACGAGTAAGAGTTACTCCTGGGAGAATCTTACACAGGACAATTAGCCAATCAAGTAGGTGTCTAGAAAGGTGTTAACGGGGTTAAGCCTCTGGGAAAACGAGGTTTATTTTAATTAGGTCCGTGCAAAAGCACGAGGAACCTCCCTCAAGTACCGACACTGATCTGGCTGAAAGATTGACGAAATTGTAGGGTGTAATTAATCCCGGCTAATCTTACCTTTTAGGGTTTGAAGGAAGATTTGATAAAAACAGTGGGAGACATCCTGATTAGATAAGATAATAACCAATATAATCTTGCAAGAGCATACACTAAAGTGTTTCTTTCTCTCTCTCTCTCCAGGTAGCGACCATGTCAGGACTTAATCAAGATAATAATATGGATGTATTGACTGAACCCGCTTATTATACTGAGCAAGGGATCGTTGGTCCCGTTCTTTCTTATAAGAGTTATAAGACTAATCAGGAAACAAGAGAATATCTGGATTCTCATACCGCCCAAACGAAGAATATGCATGCTGATGCATCTTCTTCGGGTGTGTTAGTTATTGAGAACTGTTTCTCAGTTCACCCTACGTCCTGGGTATTAGATACCGGATCGGGATCCCGCATATGTAAATTATTACGTGGGCTACGTAAAGGTAGAGAACTGGGAAAAGGTGATCATTCCGTACAAGTAGGGAATGGTGCAAGTATTGCAGCCAAAGCAGTTGGCGAATATCACCTTGTATTACCAAGTAGTAATACATTGATTCTGAACGAGTGCTATTATATACCGAACATGATGTGCAACATTATATCGGTTTCTTTATTAAGTAAAGAAGGATATAATTTTGTTGTACAGGATAATGTTATGAACATATTTCCTGAAACAAAAGTTGATTGGATCAGGCTCGTTACATAATGGCATATACGTTCTCAATCAAAATACAGTCCTTAATATACAAAACACACACAAGAGGAAGAGTTCAGAAATGAACGAATGCTTCTTGTGGCATTGTAGACTTAGTCATATCAATGCGACACGGCTAGCTAAGTTACATAAGGATGGATATTTGAATCCGTTCGAATTATCTTCTTATGATACTTGCCATTCATGTCTCAAAGGTAAAAAGACCAAAACTCCGTTTAGTGGACACGGAGAAAGGGTTACGGAACTCTTGGGACTGATACATAGTGATGTATGCGGTCCCATGTCTACACATGCTAGGAACGGTTCTTCCTACTTCATTACATTCACTGACGATCTCTCAAGATACGGACATGTGTTCCTGATGAAACACAAGTCTGAAGCTTTTGAGAAATTCAAAGAATATAAGCACGAAGTAGAGAACCAAACGGGCAAAAGTATTAAGATCCTTCGATCTGATCGAAGAGGAGAATACTTGAGCAATGAGTTTCTGGACTATCTAAAAGAGAATGGGATTCTCTCTCAGCTTACTCCTCCTTATACACCACAGCACAACGGTGTATCGGAGCGGAGGAATCGCACCCTATTAAATATGGTGCGCTCTATGATGGGCACTGCTGAGTTGCCTATTTCCTTCTGGGGGTATGCGCTTGAGACAGCCATACACCTATTGAATATGGTTCCTACCAAATCAATGCCTACCACTCCATATGAAATATGGAAAGGGAAGGGACCATCTCTTAAGTATGTTAAGATATGGGGTTGTCCGGCCTATGTCAAAACACAAAATCCGAATAAACCCAAGGCAAGGTCTGTCTTATGCAAGTTTGTAGGATATCCCAAAAATTCACAAGGGTATATCTTCTACCACCCCGAGGAACAAAAGGTGTTTGTTTCTCGACATGCCACTTTCTTAAAAAAAGGTTTTCTTATGAAACAAATTAGTGGCATTAAGGTAGAACTGGAAGAGGTTCCAGCGACACAAACTGTAACAGAAGACTTGGTAGAACCAGAGGATTCAGTAGTTCCCGATGAACCCCAGCTTCTCCGCCGATCTAGTAGGGTTTCTCATCCACCTGAGAGATACTACGGTTTTCTCATTGATGGTGGGAGCGAGGATTTCATCATGGAAGATGATGACCCGACTAGTTTCGAGCAGGCCATCACGAGTAGTGACTCTGTGAAATGGCTGGATGCAATGCGATCTGAGATGGAATCCATGTACACCAACAAAGTATGGACTTTGGAAGTTTTTCCTGAAGGGGTAAAACCCATTGGGAGCAAGTGGATCTTTAAAAAGAAAATTGGTGTAGATGGAAAAGTTGAGACTTTTAAAGTTAGACATGTTGCAAAGGGTTTTTGTCAACGACCAGGTGTGGATTATGACGAAACCTTTTCTCCAGTGGCTATTCTTAAGTCCATCCGGATCTTACTTACCATTGCTGCATACCATGACTACGAAATCTGGCAGATGGATGTTAAGACCGCCTTTCTAAACGGTGATTTAGAAGAGTGCGTGTACATGACTCAGCCAGAGGGCTTCGTAAATAGTGGGAGCAGCGGAAAGGTGTGCAACCTGCTTAAATCCATTTATGTGTTAAAGCAAGTATCGCGAAGTTGGAACATCTACTTTGATGTTGTAGTCAAAGAGTTTGACTTCATCAAAAACGTAGATGAACCTTGTATATATAAAAAGGTTGCAGAGAGTAAGGTTGTCTTCCTCGTATTATACGTCGATGACATACTCTTGATAGGAAATGATGTTCCTATGCTGCAATCGGTCAAGCTCTTCTTGTCATAAAGATTCTCAATGAAAGATCTAGGTGATGCCTCCTGCATACTGGGAATAATGATCTATAGAGATAGATCTAAACGGATACTGGGATTGTCCCAATCCAGGTACATTGACACCATACTAAAGAGGTTTAGTATGGAAGAATCCAAGCGTGGGAACCTACCCACGATCTCTGGACTCACTCTCTCCAAAGAGATGTCTCCCAAGACTGATTTGGAGAGAGCTCGCATGCAAGGGATACCTATGCTTCGGCAGTAGGCTCTATCATGTATGCGATGCTATTTACCAGACCCGATGTAGCATACTCACTAAGTGTAGTGAGTAGGTATCAAGAAGATCCTATAGAGAGTCACTGGATAGCTGTGAAGAACATTCTCAAGTACTTGAGAAGAACTAAAGAGATGTTCTTGGTGTATGGTAATGGAGAACTCCAGGTGGAGTCCTTTACCGATTCCAGCTTCCAGAGTGATAAGGACGACTCTAAGTCACACTCGAGATTTGTCTTTACCCTCAATGGAGGGACGGTATGTTGAAAGAGTTCCAAACAGGATACCGTTGCAGACTCGATGATGGAGGCTGAATACATCGCTGCTGTTGGAGATAGTGCCCTCAGAGTCAATTATTGGATCACAGGCACGTGATTGCAATGATTGAGAGAGGACCTATGCCGGTAGGACAGTCTTACTCAAGATGATAGTATGCTATCTGGTTTATCTTTATCATCGTGTACTGCTTTAGGTGACCTTATAAGTCACTATTGCGCGTTGATAGAGCCCTTAGGATTCTTGCTTGACGACCAACAGTATGATGGCGATCATATACGTGGGAGCTGGGGTCTATAAGCACATCATTAAAAGGTCCCTAGTCGTGGGAGTTTTTGAGACAGGGCATCGATACTCCAGAGTAGACTAGTGTATACAGTCGAGACCCCGATGAGGGGCGGTAGCCGATCTCACAAGCCACTGGTGTCAGTTGGTTCACCTAAGATGTATACAGGTGCTCATTGGGTTATGAGTACACCGGACAGGACTCGCCGGGAACATGCTAGTTGGTCTTATACCTGATGTCAGATAGCAGTTCCCTGGTGACATGTGTACAGGTTAGTTCATCAACCTGAGATCGTTCTTTGTCTCGTGTGAGTTCCCACTGTACTTTGATTACTACCCTACTACGCTTAAAGGAGTCATGCAAACAGGTTTTAGTTGGGTACAGTCCCGAGCCACATGGAGGCAGTGAGCGGATCTTCAGGGGTTCGTCTCTCCCGGTATTGGGGGTGAGGTCGCGCTGTGTTTAGGTGAGCCATCACACGAAATCCTTGGCCAAGGCAGGAGATTTACTGGTAGGTATTCCAGTAATATCTCAGGGTGTTCTGGGCTACACCCCGACACGACTTTTACCGCTTTTGGGGGTCTGACTTTTATCAACCCCCTAGGCCGGCCATGCGATGCTCATAGACGAACGGACCGGACTGTACGGATATTGTCACTGACAGGCTCAGTAGGGTGTCGGGATGAGTTCGCTCATCGACGTCCCTTTTGGTCAATACCTGGTAGCCCGTTACGTATGACTAATATCTCTGACGTGCTAGTGGTTAAATCCACAGCCAAAGTATAGACGAGTCTTTAGAGTCCCCCACAGACCGTTTCTCAAGTTTCGGGCGAAACGCTGTAAAGGCCGTATGGAGATATAGCAGGGTTCGATCATATACGTGTGGTATTGCATGGATCATGATCGGATGGATAATACTAGCAGGCTTTGGTTTAAGCCGGATCTTAGTATTGTACAGTGTAGATTTTGTCTCATTGCATTTGTATTCAGTGGGAATACAAATGCGGGTATGTATATACGGTCGCGGGGTTTTCCTGTAATTTATTACGGGATCAGTATTTTGAAGTTGCCAGTTTGCATTCCGTTTCGGCCAGTTTTCCTTTGTTCCTTCATGGCCGGATTTTTCCGATGGAGGGGGTTATTTGCAAGTATGCAAATTAGCTTTGTGGAGGGGGTTTATTTGTAAATGGAGGATTATGATGGTTCAAGCATCTTTGCTTTTTCTTTCATCATTTCCTTTGCATTAATGGTGATGGATTTTGATAGGAGTTGATTTTGATATTGATGTGAGACTTTCTTTTTGTTATGATCACCTCTTGCTTTTACTACACTCACCTCCCATCATGGTTTTTGCTCTCTCCTCTTCATTTCTTATCATATGGCCGGCCACATTTGAGGGAGAGGGAGAGAGAGGTTCATTTTGGTGTGTGTGGGAAAATTATTCATCTCTCATTTTTCTTGCTACACAAATTTTAGCTCACTCCAAAGTTCATCTTCTCCACTCCATCATATATGGCAACTTCATACCCGCTTGAGACAAGTGACTCTACACTTAGCCTACAGCATTCTTGGACACGTCGACTCACCAACTTCGTGCCCAAGTTGCCTCGGTCCAGAGGTGGGAGCCCGTAAAAGAACCCGGCGATGTGGTGCCCGTTCCGACGAGGAGACGAAGACCGGAGATTCCGCGAGGAGATCGGAGTGGAGGCCGAAGACCGAAGGACACGGATCACTCGGTATAGCTTCCTACCCATTCTCTAGTTTGCTAGCATTAGGTTAATGGCCCGATCCGGGTTTTTAGTGCGCGGTAGTGCCGGTTTACAAGTTTTGTAAAAGTTTCGTTTCCGTATTCCGGCGTCGGATTGACGGCCGGGGCGCTGCCGTGCACTTACAGCTGCCAACAATGCTGCCAAAGAGGCTGTCTGGATAAAGAAGTTTATTACTGAACTTGGTGTGGTTCCATCCATTGAGCATCCAATACCTCTGTAATGTGATAACAATGGAGCTGTGGCTTTGGCCAAGGAACCCAGGTCCCATCAGAAGTCCAGACATATTCAGAGGCGGTATCACCTGATCAGGGAGATAGTTGATCGCCGGGAGATCGAGGTCAAGAGAGTAGATACGAAGTACAACACTGCGGATCCACTCACGAAGGCCATTCCCCAGATACAGTTTGAGAGATTATTCGGGATGCTAGGTATGAGATACTACAGCAGCTGGCCTTAGTGCAAGTGGGAGATTGTTAGTTATGTATATGCCCTAGAGGCCATTGTTGTATATATGATGTATATTATAATGGATGCTTGGATATATATAGAGAGGACTTTCTTGCTCGTCATGATAGTAAGCTATTTGGTTTCACTTTATCTTAACATGTTGACTTGTATTAGTTTACTGTCTTACTCTCACATGTTGATAAAGCCCTTAGGATCTGTACTCGACTACTGAGACTATGATGAGATCATACTAGTGGGGCTACGGTAGTCGATGAGTACATCCTATAACTGTTCCTAGTCGAGGGTGTGTCGAGACAGGGCATCGATACACCAGTATAGACTAGCGTATACGCATCTTGACCCATATGATGGGCGATGGATGATCCCATATCCATCGGTGTTTGACATCAAGGATGGTGTACGGGTGCTCAGTGGAGACTGGGTAGACTGGATGGACTCGCCGAGAATTCCTAGATAGTATTATACCTCAGGTCAGATGGCAGTTCTCCGGTGACACTGGTACAGGGTAGTCTGTAGACCTGAGATCGTCATAGAGTCTTGTGTGATTCCCACTGTGCTTTGATTTCCACCTTACCACTTCTATAAGGGCGTGCAAAACGGTGGCTTTTGGGTGCAGTCCCGAATCACATGGAGGCAATGAGCAATAGGAAGGGATTCGTCTCTCCCGGTATAGGGAGTTGATGTTGTGCTGTGTTCGATTGGCCATAACTGGAAGTCCCTGGCTAGGGCTGATATAGAGATTTACTGGTAAGTGTTACTAGTAGTTTCTCGACCTGTTATGAGCCTCACATCGACATGACTTATCGGTTACTTGGGTCTGACGTATACCACCCCTAGACTAGATATGCAACATATCAGACGAAGAGACCGGACTGTACGGGAGTGTTATTGATTGGATTCACAGGAGAATGTACAGGCTTGCTTGTTGATCTTCTGATCGCTCAATACCTGGGTGGCTATTACGTTTAGCTGACCGCTTGCAGCTTGTGGGTGTTTGATAAGATCATCACCTGCTACCGGCGTATTGACGATTCTTTAGAGTCCTACACAGAGCTTTCTTGACTCAGGAAAAACGGAGTAGGGGAACATATGTGATATGTGCAGGACCAAGGATAACACGATATGAGATACCGTATTCTATTCTCGCGATATTTTGATATGAGCCGGATCATCGGATCAAGTGTTGATTCGATGAATCGGTACATGATATATTAGTCTGTTATATTCGATATAGCCGGATTGTCGGATCAAGTGTTGATTCGATAATTTAATGTATAATTATATATATGATATATTGCATTACATTATCTAATATTGGCTCGCTTTATTGATTCATTTTCTCACTGGGAAATACATTGATATATATGCGATATATGTTAATTGTATTATTTTCATTTGTTACAAAATATATTATATATGTGATATATAATATTGTAACATGTTATAATTACTAATGCAACATGATTAGTAGAGATTAAACATGGTTAGGGTTTGATTTGGGTTAGTTCTTTCATGAACCTTCTAGAAGGTTTCCTTTTATTTCTTGCAAAGATATTATGATGGATATTTTTTGAGATATTTTCCTTACCCAAACCACACCCTTAACCCTAGTTAAGTCTCTACATGGGTTAGCCTACTCATTATCAACTATGGTTGCATTTGTAATTATCACTTGAATTTCATTATTCATCATAAAAAGGAATTTCCTTCTTCTTCTTCTTGCTTGAGATTTGAAAAAGCTTTCTAGGTTTTGTTTAGGTGATGAATTAAAGTGAGAATTTGATAATAAAAGAGAGCATAAATCCTACTTCATCATCCTCATCTAATCTAGCCAATTAGATTAGGGTGTTCACCTCATTAGTGAGAAAGAGCTTGAGTTAAAGAAATTTTGAGGTAGATCATCGGAGAAAAGGAAGACTACAAGCTAGCATGGATCATTCGGGTTGTGAAGCTTCTCTTGAGTCCGGGAGATCATGGATCGCGGCGAAGGGACTTCTACTCGGAGCTTATGAAGCGAAGGAGCGGACTACAAAGGTTGTAATCCCTCACTCTTAGTTGTAAAGATGTTTACTTGCATGTTAAACCCTAATAATTTAGCAAAGATCCCGGCTTTGGATTGTTCGGCACGTCTAAATTTTGAATCGGGCATGGTTGATACCTTATAGACCCTTGTAAGAGTGCCTAGGAACCCTACAATCGATACTCCAGAGTAGACTAGCGTATACGTATCTTGACCCATATGATGGGCGATGGATGATCCCACATCCATGGATGTTTGACATCAAAGATGGTGTACGGGTGCTCAGTGGAGACTGGGTACACTGAACGGACTCGCCGAGAACTCCTAGATAGTATTATACCTATCGTCAGATAGTAGTTCTCTGGTGACATTGGTACAGGTTAGTCTGTAGACCCGAGATTGTCATAGAGTCTTGTGTGATTCCCACTGTGCTTTGATTTCCACCTTACCACGTTCATGAGAACGTGCAAAACGGTGCCTTTTGGGTACAGTCCTGAATCACATGGAGGTAATGAGCGATAGGAGAGGTTTCGTCTCTCCCGGTATTAAGGGTTGATGTTGCGCTGTGTTTGATTGGCTATAATTGGAAGTCCCTGGTCAAGGCTGATATGGAGATCTACTGGTAAGCGTTATCAGTAGTTTCTTAACCTGTTATGAGCCTTATATCGACACGACTTATCGGTTACTAGGGTCTGACGTTTACCACCCTTAGACTGGATATGCGACATATCAGACAAAGAGACCGGACTATACGGTAGTGTTACTGATTGGATTCACAGGAGTGTGAGCAGGTTTGCTTGTTGATCTTCTGATCGCTCAATACCCGGGTGGCCGTTATGTTTAGCTGACCGCTTGTGGTTTGTGGGTATTTGATATGATCATCACCTACTTCCGGCATATTGACGAGTCTTTAGAGTCCTACACAGAGGTTTCCGGGCTCAGGTGAAACGGAGTAGGAGCATATATGTGATATGTACGGGACCGAGATTGATACGAGTATGCGATACCGTATTCTATTCTCGTGATATGTGATATCGGCCGGTTATATATGATATAGCCTAATCATTAGATCAAGTATTGATTTGATGAGATGATACATTTTTTATATTAGTCAGTTATATGTGATATTGCCGGATTATCGGATCAAGTGTTGATTCGATAATTTAATGTATAATTATATATTTGATATATTAAATTACATCAACTAATATATGGTCACTTAAGTATTTCATTTTCTCACTTAGGATACATTTAACATATATATGATATTTGTTTATTATATTCTTTTCTTTTGTTACATTTTATATTATATATGTGATATATAATATTGTAACATGCTAGGTTATAAATCCAACTATGGTTTAATGAGATTCACACCATGGCTAAAATTAGGGTTAGATTTATTATTTATTTTAGTTAATTCTAAATTGTGGATAAATACTTCAAAATATTTTCTTAAGTTGACTTAGTCCACTCCTTAGATATTTGCTAAGATATTTGCTAACCTAACCCTAACCCTAGCCCATGGTTTATTCTCTACATGAGTTAGCCATGATACTTTTAACCCTTGGTTACATTTTCTAACCTCATCACAATTCATTCTCACTTGATTTTGAGCTTCTTCTTCTTCTTGCTCTTGATTCTTGCTCTCTTGATTTCTTCATGTGGTGAAAAAATAGTGAGAAATAAAATATTAATGTGAGCAAAATTCCTACTTCACTATCCTCATCTATTCTAGCCACTTAGATTAGGGTGTTTGCTTCACTAATAACTCATTAGTGAAGTGAAAACTTGGGTTTATGTTGCTTCGACGTAGATCATCTTGGATTGTGAAGACTACAAGCAAGGATGCCTCATTCACCTCATGGAGCCTCTCTAGAGTCCAGGAGAATGATGATCGCAGCGAAGGGACTTCAACTCGGAGCTTTAGAAGTGAAGGAGAGGACTACAAAGGTTGTAATCCTTAATCACTTAGATGCTAAATTGTTATCATGTAGTTTGGTTTGATTCTCTAGTTAAAAATTCATGGTTAGGGTTATCTAGAACGGCAAAAATTTAAACTTGGCATGGATGATGCTACCCGAAACCTTACTGCCGTCCTAGGTATCCCAATAGTGGTATCAGAGCCTAGCTAGAGAATTAGACGGATAAGTGTAGGATTACGAAACCGAAACAACTCCGAAACACCCGATGTCAAGCCCTAGTTTCTGTAAAAAAAATTCCGAGAGTCAAAGAAAATTTCAAACAGTTGTAGAATGTTGTATGTGATACAATATGAACACCGTACAAATTTCAGCCCATCCTCTCGGAAAATGGTCGAGCACTTTGAGGGTAAAACCGGCCAGATCGCCCATTTAGTGGATTCCTGTGTTGAAATTACTAGGGTGCTCCAGTCTCTTGGGTTTGGTACTTCAGGTGTTGTTTGTTTTTGCTAAAATTGCATGTAATGTTAATTTACTGCTTTAACTATTCGGAGTGTTTCGTATTCGAAATTCTAGGTTTTGTTACGGGTATTTTAGAACGTGTTAAAAAGTTCGAACGGATATCAATAACTCACTTTTTTCCTTACTGGAAATTTTCCAAGTGTTGGATTTTTCTTTAGTTTAAAACTTTCAGAAAATCATGCAAGCGATTCTGTGAACCCTCTAGAAAAACGAAACCTTAACTCGATTATGTGACAGTCAAAACCACCACTAAACCCTAGGGTTTGTGGTAGTTTAGCGGTGTCACATGTGAGGCATTGGTTGACCCTTCTACAGCTGGTTCATAGGAGCTGTGGCATATTCTGGGACTTTTTGAACTCGGCTCAAGTGTTGAGCTATTTGGGAAATTTTAGGTGTTTGCTTATTCGATCGGAATGTTTAACTTTGTCTAGTTATCTGGAATGTGATACAATATGTGGAATTCATATAGTATGGCATGAAATCCGTAATATGCGATATTTCGGGTTTATGATGTCTAAGGTGATTGTGGATTCCAAATGTTGTAGTTTTTCACTTTCTTTTCTGCGACCGTTAGTGTAATATGTGTTGTATCGCCGGTTTCGTTGCTATACATCAACGGCAATTGGGATACGCATATTTACTTACGTTGATGACATGCGATGTTATGTGTTGCTGTGATATGTTATATTGGATCGTCGTGTTTTGAATAGCCGGGGGTTTTATGTGAGATGAGAGTTTTTATTTTCATTCATGTAAAATTCATTGTATGTAATATTCTTTTATTGGAGCACTTCCGGGTTGAGGATGATGTCACTATTGTATATTATTTACTTTTCCGCATTAGGATAGACCTAAGGAGGAGAGCATAAGCAACCAGATTCTAGGGTCCAGTGGGAGGCTATCTCGAGGAGTCGAAACCGGGTCTCCTAACCCTAGAATTGGGAGGGTTGCTTGCCGCTCTCGTAGGGGTCTAGAGATGTGGGTTTGGCTACTCATCGCGACTGTGGAATCCGTGTTTTATACAGGCTCAAAATAAAACACGGACCTCCTAGTATATCTAATATTTCATATGTTATCTTCTGCTGCTGATATTCTGTGATGTGATCATTTTATATGCGTGAGACGAATGCTTTATTGTTATATATATAATATATAATAAACGTTGCTTATATTTTGCACCCGCGCTAGTCCCGCCCCGGTATGCCGTTAGTTAAGTAACCTAACAGTGCATAACGGGACACTGTGGCGAATGCGGATGGCATAAACGTACGTTGTATTTTCATTTCTTCTATGATGCTTAGGAAGCATAAATAATTGGACTTCATTAATGAGATTAATGAAAGAAAAAGGAACCTAAAAGATGTTGTAGAATCAAATTTTTCAACAGGGTAGCTCTAGTTTTTGCTTTGCATTGCGGTATTCCTTGTAGAATATCCAGCACCTTATTCGATAAGGAAAGAGCCGAGATCCCTTCACCGGGAGTGACCTCTTTAGAAAAACTAGCAGATGCTACAACTCACTCGGTTTTGTTTTTGATTACTTCTATAGTTCTTGCTTTGCATAGCGGTATTTGTGAAATATCCTGCACCTTATTCGATAAGGAAAGAGCCGAGATCCCTTCACCGGGAGTGACCTCTTTAGCGAAACTAGTAAAAGCCTCAAAAACACTCCTTTTCAAAATCACTTGTTTCTACAACGATATCAAGTTCATTACGCAAAAGGTTTTCATAAAAAGCTGTCGTAGCCCTCGTCATTTCAGATAAGTCCTGGTTAGTATTCGCGCGGCGTTTGCTGACCTTGTCAAGGCGTAGTGTACGGTAACTAATTAGTGTTTATCTGGTAAAGCATGAGATGCGATTGGATTAGGCTAGTCGTACGGCCTTGTTGACCTTGTCAAGGGTCGTGCGGGTGGGTTTAATTCAATTATGAAATGTACGGGTTGAACTTGACTTGCGATTTATGGTTTGTTGACCTTGTCAAGGTCATAAATCGCTGGAGGCAAAAATATTATCAGGAATTTCAAGTGTTGAAATTTGCAATGAGATTGCATACTTTCTATGAGATAGCTGGATCCCGATACCCACTGCGAGTAAGAGTTACTCCTAAGAGACTTTTACACATGACAATTAGTCGATCAAGTAGGTGTCTAGAAAGGTGTTAACGGGATTATGCATCTGGAAAAACGAGGTTTATTTTAATTAGATCCATGCGAAAGCATGGGGAACCTCCCTCAAAGTACCAACACTGGCCTGGTTGAAAGATTGGCGAACTTGTAAGGTGTAATTAATCCCGGCTAGTCTTACCTTTTAAGGTTTGGAGGAAGATTTTATAAAAGCAGTGGGAGCCATCCTGATTAGATAAGATAATAACCAATCTAATCTTGCAAGAGCATATGCTAAAGTTTTTTTTTCTTTCTCTCTCCAGGTAGCGACCATGTCCGGCCTTAATCAAGATAATAATATGGATGTATTGACTGAACCCGCTTGTTATACTGAGAAGGGGAACGTTGGTTCTGGTCTTTCTTATAAGTGTTATAAGACGGAGCTGGAAATAGGGGAATATTCGGATTCCAACGCCGCCCAAATGAAGAACAAGTATGTTGATGCATCTTCTTAGGGTGTGTTTGTTATCGAGAACTGTTTCTCAGTTCACTCTACGTCCTGGGTATTAGATACCGGATCAGGATCCCATATATGTAACATGTTACATGGGCTAAAGAAAGGTAGAGAACTGGAAGAGGGTGATCATTCCGTAAGAGTAGGGAATGGTGCAAATGTTGCAGCCAAAGCAGTTGACGAATATCACCTTGTGTTACCAAATGGTAAGACAATGATTCTGAACGAATACTATTACATTCCGACCCTGATATGCAATCTTATATCAGTTTCTTTATTGAGTAAAGAAGGCTATAATTTTGTAGTACAGGATAATGTTATGAGCATCTTCCTGAATCAAAAGTTGATTGGATTAAGCTCGTTAAATAATGGTATATACGTTCTAAACCAAACAACAGTTCTCAATGTACAAAACACACACAAGAGGAAGAGTTCAAAAATGAACGAGTCCTTCTTGTGGCATTGTAGACTAGGTCATATCAATGCGACACGACTAGCTAATTTACATAAGGATGGATATTTGAATCCATTCGAATTTTCATCTTATGATACTTGCCAGTCATGTCTCAAAAGCAAAATGACCAAAACTCTATTTAGTGGACACGGAGAAAAAATTACGGAACTCTTGGGACTGATACATAGTGATGTATGTGGTCCCATATCTACACATGCCAGGAATGGTTCTTCGTACTTTATTATATTCACTGACGATCTCTCAAGATACGAACATGTGTTCTTGTTGAAACACAAGTCTGAAGCTTTTGAGAAATTCAAAGAATATAAGAACGAAGTAGAGAACCAAATGGGTAAAAGTATTAAGATCCTTCGATCTGATCGAGGAGGAGAATACTTGAGCAATGATTTTCTGGACTATTTAAAAGAGAATGGGATTCTCTCTCAGCTTACTTCTCCTTATACACCACAGCACAACGGTGTTTCGGAGCGGAGGAATCGTACCCTATTAGATATGGTGCGCTCTATGATGAGCACTGCTGAGTTGCTTATTTCCTTTTGGGGTTATGCGCTTGAGACAGCGGCATACCTATTGAATCAAGTTCCATCTAAATCTGTACTTACCACACCATATGAGATATGGTGTGGGAAGAGACCATATCTTAAACGAGTTAAGATATGGGGTGTTTCGGCCTATGTCAAAAGGCAAAATCCGGACAAACTCGAGGCACGATCAGTTCTCTGCAAATTAGTGGGATATCCAAAGAATTCATATGGATATTTTTTCTACCACAGTGAGGAACAAAAGGTGTTTGTTGCTCAACATGCCATCTTTTTAGAAAAGTAATTTCTTGCAAAGTAAATTAGTGGCGAAGAGGTAGAGCTGGAAGAAGTTCCAGCAGCACAAACAACAACTGAAGATTTAGTGGAACCAGAGAATTTGATAGTTCTCGACGAACCCCAGCTGCTTCGCCGATCTAGTAGGGTTCCTTGTCCACCTGAGAGATACTACAGTTTTCTCATTGACGGTGGGAGCGAGGATTGGATCATGGAAGATGATAACCCAACTAGCTTCGAGAAGGCCATCACGAATGGTGACTCTGTGAAATGGCTGGATGCAATGCGATCTGAGATAGAATCCATGTACACCAACAAAGTATGGACTTTGGAAGTTGCTCCTGAAGGGGTAAAACCCATTGGGAGCAAATGGATCTTTAAGAAGAAACATGGTGTAGATGGAAAAATTGAGACTTTCAAAGCTAGACTTGTTGCAAAGGGTTTTCGTCAATGACCGTGTATGGATTATGACGAAACCTTTTCTCCAGTGGCTATTCTTAAGTCCATCCGGATCCTACTTGTTATTGCTGCATACCATGACTACGAAATCTGGCAAATGGATGTTAAGACCGCCTTTCTAAATGGTGATTTAGAAGAGTGCGTGTACATGACTCAGCCAAAGGGCTTCGTAGACAGTGGGAGCAGCGGAACGGTGCGCAAGCTACTTAAATCCATCTACAGGTTAAAACAGGCATTGCGGAGTTGGAACATCTGCTTTGATGTAGTAGTCAAAGAGTTTGACTTCATCAAGAACGTAGATGGACCTTGTATTTACAAGAAGGTTGCAGAGAGTAAGGTTGTCTTCCTCATATTGTACGTGGATGACATACTCTTGATAGAAAATGATGTTCCTATGCTGCACTCGGTCAAGCTCTTCTTATCATATAGATTCTCAATGAAAGATCTAGGTGATGCCTCCTGCATTTTGGGGATTAAGATCTATAAAGATAGATCTAAACAGATACTGGGATTGTCCCAATCCAGGTACATTGACACCATACTAAAGAGGTTTAGTATGGAAGAATCCAAGCGTGGGAATTTACCCACGATCTCTGGTCATTCTCTCCAAAGTGATGTCTCCCAAGACTGATTTGGAGAGTGCTCGCATGCAAGGGATACCCTATGCTTCGGCAGTAGACTCTATCGTGGACGCGATGCTATGTACCAGACCTGATGTAGCATACTCACTAAGTGTAGTAAGTAGGTATCAAGTAGATCCTGGAGAGTGTCACTGGACAGCTGTGAAGAACATTCTTAAGTACTTGAGAAGAACTAAAGTGATGTTCTTGGTGTATGGTAACGGAGAACTCCAGGTGGACTCCTTTACCGATTCGAGCTTCCAAAGTGATAAGGACGACTCTAAGTCACACTCGGGATTTGTCTTTACTCTCAATGGAGGGGCGGTGTGTTGGAAGAGTTCCAAACAGGAAACCGTGGCAGACTCGATGATGGAGGCTAAATACATCGCTGCCAACGATGCTGCCAAAGAGGCTGTCTGTATGAAGAAGTTCATCACTGAACTTGGAGTGGTTTCGTCTATTAAGCATCCAATACCTTTGTATTGTGATAACAATGGAGCTGTGGCTTTGGCCAAGGAACCCAGGTCCCATCAGAGATCCAGGCATATTCTGAGGCGGTATCACCTGATCCGGGAGATAGTTGATCGCCGTGAGATCGAGGTCAGGAGAGTTGACACAAAGGACAACACCGCGGATCCACTCACGAAGGCCATACCCCAGATATAATTTGAGAGACTCTTCGGGATGTTGGGTATGAGATACTACAATAGCTGACCTTAGTGCAAGTGGGAGATTGTGAGTTATGTATATGCCCTAGAGGCTATTATTGTACATATTATGTATATTATAGTGGATGCTTGGATATATATAGAGAGGATATTCTTGCTCGATATGATAGTATGCTTTCTGGTTGCTCTTTGTCTTAACATTTTGACTTGTATTGGGTTACTGTCTTGCTCTCACATGTTGATAAAGCCTTTAGGATATGTACTTGACTATTAGGACTATGATGCAGATCATACTAGTGGGGCCAAGGTAGTCCACGAGTACATCCTATAATTGTTCCTAGTCGAGGGTGTAACGAGACAGGGCATCGATACTCCAGAGTAGACTAGCGTATACGCATCTTAACCCATATGATGGGTGATGGATGTGTAGGGTTACTAGGCACACTAACAAGGCTCTCCAAGGCATCGACCATGCCAAAATTAAAATTTTATGTGCCGAATAACACTAAGCAAGATCGTATACTAGAGTTTAGGCGAAACAATAAGCAAGTAAACAACTTTACTCTAAATGGAATACGAAATACAACCTTTGTAGATCGGTCCTTCACTTGTAAAGCTCCTTGATGAAGTCCCTTCGCTGCGATCAAGCTTCTCCCGGACTCTTGCATGGCTTCACGACGCGAAGGATGCGACCTTGCTTCAAATCTCCGAGGCCGAAGATGATCTACGTCGAGGGAATTCCGACTCAAGCTCCTACTTCACTAACTAGAGAATTAGTGAAGTAAACACCCTAAACTAAAGTGCTAGTCTAGTAGAGGATGGAGAAATAAGAAGTGGGTTCTCTTTAGAATTTTGTTTCTCACACTCTTTCTCACTTTGGATCAAACCCTAGTTTTCTTTCTCCTTTTCACAGTGAAGAAGAAGAAGAAAAGAAAGAGATGAGGATAATGATCAAGTGAGAAGGCTAACCATGGTGAGTGAGTATCATATACTAACCCTTGTAGAGACTTAACCCTAGGCTAATCTTTATGGTTGGGTTAAGAAATATCCATAGTAAAAACAAAACCAAGTTGAATTAGTCAATGCATCCACAAGCTTCCACAAGCTTTATGCATTTTCTAATCCTCCACTTGATTTTGTAATTACTTTAGATATTAAAAACCCAAAATAAAAATTAGCATAGTGTAATTCTCATACACCCATGTATAGTGTATCATCAACCATGATACAAAAATACAACACATTATCATATATATCATATATAGTAAAAATGTGTACATGTGAGAAAAAACCCTAAGTGAACATGTGTTAGTAAATGTAAACTAGTATATCTAATATACAATTATACGCTTAATTATTAAATCAACACTTGACTTAATAATCCGGTCATATCTCATATAACCGACTAACACCCATTGTATCGACTTATCGAATCAACACTCGATTCGATAACCCGGCTATATCATATATAGCCGACCGATACAAAAAGTCGCGAGAATAGAATACGGTATCACATACATGCATTTATTCTCGGTCTCGCACATATCACATATGCGCTCCTATTTCATTTTGCCTGAGCCAGTAAAACCTCTGTGTAGGACTCTAAAGACTCGTCAATACGCCGGCCGTAGGTGATGATCACATCAAGCACCCACAAGCCATCAGCGGTACTAGCTGGACGTAACGGCCATCCGGGTATTGAGCGATCAGAAGATCAGCAAGCATGCCCGCTCCAACTCCTGTAAAAGCCTGCCGGTAACACTTCCCGTGCAGACCGGTCTCCTCGTCTGATATGTCGCATATCAAGTCTAGGGGTGGTAAACGTCAGACCCCAATAACCGATAAGTCATGCCGATGTGAGGCTCATAACGGGTCGAGAAACTACTGGTAACACTTACCAGTAAATCTCTAATCAGCCAAGACCAGGGACTTCCCTGTTACGGCCAATCGAGCACAGCGCAACATCAACCCCCAATACCGGGAGAGACGAAACCCCTCCTATCGCTCATTGCCTCCATGTGACTCGGGACTGTACCCAAAAACCACCATTTTCCACGCCCTCATGGACGTGGTAAGGTAGAAATCAAAGCACAGTGGGAATCACACAAGACTCTATGACGATCTCGAGTCTACAGACTAACCTGCACAAGTGTCACCAGAGAACTGCCATCTGACGTGAGGTATAATACCATCTGGGAGTTCTCGGCGAGTCCGTCCAGTGTACCCAGTCTCTACTGAGCACCCGTATACCATCTCTGATGTCAAACACCAATGGATATGGGATCATCCATCGCCCATCTCATGGGTCGAGAAGCGTATACGCTAGTCTACTCTGGTATATCGATGCCCTGTCTCGATACACCCTCGACTAGGGACCTTGAAGGATGTACTTATGGACTACCATGTCCCCACTAGTATGATCCGCATCATAGTCCAGGTAGTCAAGTACTCATCCTAAGGGCTTTATCAACATGTAGCCATCAGACAGTATAAAGAGACAAGTATACATGTTAAGATAAAGAGCAACCAGATAGCATACTATCATATCGAGCAAGAAAGTCCTCTCTATATATGTCCAAGCATCCAATATAATATACATCATCTGTACAATATTGGCCTCTAGGGCATACATACAACTAACAATCTCCTACTTGCACTAGGGCCAGCTGCTGTAGTATCGCATACCGAGCATCCCGAAGAGTCTCTCAAACTGTATCTGGGGAATGGCCTTCGTGAGTGGATCCGCTGTGTTGTTCTTCGTGTCAACCCTCCTGACCTCGATCTCCCGGCGATCAACTATCTCCCGGATCAGGTGATACCGCCTCAGAATATGCCTGGATCGCTGATGGGACCTGGGTTCCTTGGCCAAAGCCACCGCTCCATTTTTATCGTAATACAAAGGTATTGGATGCTCAATGGATGGAACCACTCCAAGTTCAGTAATGAACTTCTTGATCCAGACAGCCTCTTTGGCAGCATCGTTGGCAGCGATGTATTCAGCCTCCATCGTCGAGTCTGCCACGGTTTCCTGCTTGGAACTCTTCCAGCCAACCGCCCCTCCGTAAACGGTAAAGACAAATCCTGACTGCGACTTAGAGTCGTCCTTATCACTCTGGAAGCTCGAATCGGTAAAGGACTCCACTTGGAGTTCTCCGTTACCATACACCAAGAGCATCTCTTTAGTCCTTCGTAAGTACTTGAGAATGCTCTTCACAGCTGTCCAGTGACTCTCTCCAGGATCAGCTTGATACCTACTCACTACACTTAGTGAGTATGCTACATCGGGTCTGGTACATAGCATCGCGTACATGATAGAGCCTACAGCCGAAGCATAGGGTATCCCTTGCATGCGAGCTCTCTCCAAATCAGTCTTGGGAGACATCTCTTTGGAGAGAGTGAGCCCTGAGATTGTGGGTAAAAATCCACGTTTGGACTCTTCCATACTAAACCTCTTTAGTATGGTGTCAATGTACCTGGATTGGGACAATCCCAAAATCCTTTTAGATCTATCTCTATAGATCATAATTCCCAATATGCAGGAGGCATCACCAAGATCTTTCATTGAGAATCTTTGTGATAAGAAGAGCTTGACCGATTGCAGCATAGGAATGTCATTTCCTATCAAGAGTATGTCGTCTACGTACAATACGAGGAAGACAACCTTACTCTCTGCCACCTTCTTGTAGATACAAGGTTCATCTACATTTTTGACGAAATCAAACTCTTTGATAACGACGTCAAAGCAGATGTTCCAACTCCGTGATGCTTGCTTCAATCCATAAATGGATTTAAGCAGCTTGCACACCTTCCCGCTGCTCCCACTATCTACGAAGCCCTCTGGCTGAGTCATGTACACGCACTCTTCTAAATCACCGTTTAGAAAAGCGGTCTTAACATCCATTTGCCAGATTTCGTAGTCATGATATGCAGCGATGGCAAGCATGATCCGGATGGATTTAAGAATAGCCACTGGAGAAAAGGTTTCGTCATAGTCCACACCTGGTCTTTGACGAAAACCCTTTGTAACAAGTCTAGTTTTGAAAGTCTCCACTTTCCCATCTACACCAAGTTTTTTCTTGAAGATTCACTTCCTCCCAATGGGTTTTACCCTTCAGGAGCAACTTCCAAAGTCCACACTTTGTTGGTGTACATGGATTCCATCTCGGACCGCATTGCATCCAGCCATTTCACTGAGTCCCCACTCGTGATGGCCTGCTCGAAGCTAGTTGGGTTATCATCAACCATGTTGCAATCCTCGCTCCCACCATCTATGAGAAAACCATAGTTCTCTCAGGTGGGTGAGGAACCCTACTAGATCGGCGGAGAGGCTGAGGTTCGTTGGGAACTACTGAATCCTCTGGTTCCACTAAATCTTCAGTTGCGGTTTGTGTATCTGGAACCTCTTCCAGCTCTACCACTTTGCCACTAATTTCTTTTGCAAGAAATTCATTTTCTAAAAAGGTGGCATATTGAGAAACAAACACTTTTTGTTCTTCAGCGTGGTAGAAAAAATATCCTTGGGAATTCTTAGGATATCCCACAAACTTGCAAAGAACTGACCGTGCCTCGAGTTTGTCTGGATTTTGCCTTTTGACATAGGCCGGACAACCCCATATCTTAACTCGTTTAAAATATGGTCTCTTCCCACTCCATATCTCATATGGTGTGGTATGTACAGATTTAGACGGAATTTGATTCAATAGGTATGCTGCTGTCCCAAGCGCATAACCCCAGAAGGAAATAGGTAACTCAGCTGTACTCATCATCGAGTGCACCATATCTAATAGGGTGTGATTCCTCCGTTCCGATACACCGTTGTGCTGTGGTGTATATGGAGGAGTCAGCTGAGAGAGAATCCCATTCTCTTTTAGGAAGTCCAGGAATTCATTGCTCAAGTATTCACCTCCTCGATCAGATCGTAGGATTTTAATACTTTTTCCGGTTTGGTTCTCGACTTCTTGTTTATATTCTCTAAATTTCTCAAAAGCTTCTGATTTGTGTTTCATTAGGAACACATATCCGAATCTAGAGAGATCGTCTGTGAATGTAATGAAGTACGAAGAACCATCTCTGGCATGTGTAGACATGGGACCGCATACATCACTATGTATCAGTCCCAAGAGTTCGGTAACTCTTTCTCCGTGTCCCGTAAACGGAGTTTTGGTCATCTTGCCTTTGAGACATGACTGGCAAGTGTCATAAGATGAAAATTCAAACGGATTCAAATATCCATCTTTATGCAACTTAGCGAGTCGTGTCGCATTGATGTGACCCAGTCTACAATGCCATAAGAAGGATTCGTTCAGTTCTGAACTCTTCCTCTTGTGTGTGTTTGTTATGCTCAGAACTGTTGATTGATTTAGAACATAAATGCCATTGCACATCGTGCCTGATCCGACCAACTTTTGGTTTAGGAAAATGTTCATAACATTATCCTATAATACAAAATTTTATCCCTCTTTACTCAACGAAGAAACCGATATAATGTTGCATATCAGGTTCGGCATGTAATAGCATTCGTTCAGAATCAATGTATTACCAGTTGACAATACAAGATGATATTCCCCGACGGTTTTAGCTGCAACAATTGCACCATTTCCAACCCTTATGTCTTTATCACCTTCTCTAAGTTCTCTACCTTTCCTAAGCCCATGTAACTGATTACATATATGGGATCCTGACCCGGTATCTAATACCCAGGACGTAGAGGAAATGGAGAAACAGTTCTCTGTAACGAACACACCCGAAGAAAATGCATCAACATGTACTTTCTTCATTCGGATGGCATGAGAATCCTGGTATTCCCCTATATCCTGTTCAGTCTTATAACTCTTATAAGAAAGAACGGAACCAACGTTCCCCAGCACAGTATAACATGCGGGTTCGGTCAATACATCCATATTATTATCTTTATTAAGGCATGATATGGATCTACCTGGAGAGAGAGAGAAGAAAACACTTTAGCGTATGCTCTTGCAAGATCAGATTGGTTATTATCTTATCTAATCAGGATGGCTCCCACTATTTTTTATCAAATCTTCCTTCAAACCCTAAAAGGAAAGACTAGCCGGGATTAATTACACCCTACAACTTTGTCAATCTTTCAGCTCGGCCAGTGTCGGTACTTTGAGGGAGGTTCCCCGTGCTTTCGCACGGACCTAATTAAAGTAAACCTCGTTTTCCCAGAGGCGTAACCCCGTTGACACTTTTCTAGACACCTACTTGATTGGCTAATTGTCCTGTGTAAAACTCTCCCAGGAGTAACTCTTACTCCCAGTGGGTATCGCGATCCAACTATCTCATAGGAGGTATGCAATCTCATTGCAAATTTCAACACTTGAAATTCCCGATAATGTTTTGCCCCTGGCAACTTATGACCTTAACATAGTCAACAAATCATAATTGCTAGCCAAGTTCAACCCGTCATTTCCCGATTGAATTAAACCCACCTGCACGACCCTTAACATAGTCAACAAAGTCGTACAACTACCCTAATCCAATCACATCTCATGTTTTAGCAGATAAGTACTAATTAGCTACCGCACACTACGCCTTAACATAGTCAACAAACGTAGCACGAATACTAACTAGTCTTTATCTGAAATGACGGAGGGCTACGCAGGTTTTTCAGAAAACCATGAGCGTAATGAACTTGATATCGTCGTAGAATCATGTGAAATTTTGAAATGGAGTGTTTTTGAGGCTTTCATTAGTTTTGCTAAAGAGGTCACTCCCGGTGAAGGGATCTCGGCTCTTTCCTCATCGAATAAGGTGCAGGACATATCATATATATCACTGTGCAAAGCAAAACTCTAAAAGCAATCAAAAGACAAACCGAGTTTTGTAGCATCTGCCAGTTTCGCTAAAGAGGTCACTCCCGGTGAAGGGATCTCGGCTCTTTCCTCATCAAATAAGGTGCAGGGTATATCATATATACCGCTATGCAAAGCAAGACTGTAGCTACCCTTTTTATAAAGTTTTGATTCTACAACATCTTTTAGGTTTCTTTTCTTTCATTAATCACATTAATGAAGTCCCATCATATAAGTCACCTAAACATCACAGATAAATACGACGTACACTTATGCCATCCGCATTCGCCTCGATGTCCCCTCGTGCACCGTTAGGTTAGGTAACTAACGGCAGAGCAGGGCAGGACTAGCGCGGGTGTAAAACATAAGTTACGCCTATATAATATATCATATATACTATATACAGTATTGATCAGTCGAAAATAATGTATTTTTAACACGGCAATTTCCTTATCATTTGCACTCATTTAGAAGTGTTCGATATTCATATTTCACATATTAAAAAATCAGTCATAAAATATCAGATTGCATGTGTTAGACTCTAAAACCGGCACTATAAAGGAAATTGACTGCATTTCATGGCATCGCATCATCTCTATGTTGCGCAACACTTGTCTTGAGAAATTGTGCAGGAAAATCCGGAAGAAAAGCCAAAATTGTCATTTTGCTGATCAAACATTACACCAACTCTAAGTTTTGAGATCTGGTAGCAATCCAAAGGGAGAAATACAATTCAACATATCAAAGAAAGGCCCACAACTCAATACCAACAAGAACCAGAGAGCCCGAGCCCCAACTCTTCAAAAGCGCCGCGGAACCGCGGCGGGAGCCGGCTTGAGCCGCGGTTCCGCGGCGGTTTGGTCAGATCAGCAAATTATTTTTAGTGTAAAATTCATATCTCAAGGCCTACAGCTCAGAAAGATATGTCAAATTCCAGAATTCTCGCGAAGCTACTGCCAGATCAGCAAAGATCATTAAGCAAAGCTAATCCTAATTAAGCTCCTAACTAATCTCTTCTAGAAGCTCCCTCCTAACTAATCACATCAAGAAGCTTCTCATCTAACTAACTTTTGGAGGAAAATTCAAATTTCATCCAACAAACTTTTGGAGGGAAATTCAAATTTCATCTAACAAACTTTTGGAGGGAAACTTAAAATTCAAATCCTAGATCTAGGGTTTTGATGGCTATAAATAGGAACCTAGATCTAAGGGTTAGGGGGTTCAATTAGTTCATCTTTAGTTCATTAATCCATTCATTCCCTCTTACATCATCTTCTTCCACAAGTCTAGTGACAAGACTTGTGCGAAACCCTAACCCTAATTCCACTCCAAATTCAAGATCTTGAGTACCAAATCAAGCAAGAAGCCCTTCAACCTTTTAGGAGCCGAGCCGATCTTCCATCGGGCAAGTGATCCAAGCCGATCCGCGACTCACGGAGACGAGCGAAGCCAAATCGACGATCGAGTTCTTCCTCTTGTAGTTCTTGAGCGAATGTAATGAAATCGTTGATATAAATAAAAGGTGAAATTCTTTAATCTTGCTTTCTTTTAATTCTTGCATCATGATTCGATCTCAGTGTGTGATTGCGATTCTTGTTGTGATGTTTGAGTAAAACTCCGCTCGTTAAGGAGTCGAGACGATCAATAGAATGATGATGTAACAAATCTTTAAACGATTCTTGAGTCCTACGAGTTTTGTAAACACTAGCAAATTCAAGAATCGATGACCTAGTTTCGTTGCGATGCTTTATTGATTGTGATCGCTCGAAATTAGGGATCTACGATCGTTTCTTGAATTTACTAGAGGCTAGAATATGAATGATATCGACGAAAGAACAAGGGATAAGATGAAACCCTAGTTTCATAAGAAATCCCTAATTCTTGATCGATTATCATCGATCTAGTATCAATTCAACGAAGGATAAGAATAAGTAATTGTAAGATTACATCACATCTATAGATCCGATCGATTCCTACGAGCCGCATTTCGATTCTTGATATTTGGTTTGGAAAAATCATCAAACTAACAATTCTTGATTCTATCTTTTTCTTGTGATTAGATCTAGGTTTTCTAATTCTTGAACTTCAAATATAAATCATGAATTGTTTTGTTTTGTTTTCCTTAATGTTTCGACTCATCTAATTTGAAACACGAACTATTACACTGTCCCTGTGGATGATCCGCACTCACTTACAATCTACATCTGACACCGTAGTTTGATTGCGGTCAAATAATTTTTGGTTGTGAATTTCTATACAATTTTCCAAATACTACACAACACGAAAAACATAACAATCAAAATGGCGCCGTTGCCGGGGACTATTTGATTCGATACTTTTACATCCAATCAAGAAATTATGACAATCAAAATGGCGCTGTTGCCGGGGATAGTGCGCTAATTGTTCGTATTTTGAAATTTGAGTTGAAAATTTTATTCCATCTAAATTTTGTTATCTAAACTCGCACAAACTCTAATACGTGTGTTGTGATTTGATTGCGAGGAATTCTGGAATCATTGGAGCTTGGATAAAAATTTTCTGAGCATTCCAGAGAGCTAAGGGGAGTAACAGAAGCATTTACCAAAAAAATTTTGCAGAGATCCCTTCAAGTGACCGCGTTTCCGCGGCAATAGGCAGCTTACGCGGCGGATCCGCGGTGGGTTAGGGTCTTCTCCGTACCAAATTTTCAGGTATACTTCTACTCTTTCTTATCTCTTCCCTCATCTGCTCCAATTAACAATTTCTGCAGATTTCTTTGCAAATAATCGCTGCGCCGCAAAAGCAAAATAAAATTTGTGCGTGTTTTGATTCTTGGTTGTTTGCATAATTAATACGGAAAATTAAGGGGCACGACCAAATCCAGATTAGGTGGGGAGTTCATTACCCTTCCTAAGCCCCGAAAATCGCAAAACTTGCATCCGCATTTACCCTCATTAATTAAAAGAAATCTAGAGATGACTCTAAGAACCGTCGTGCTCACTTAGGATAGAAGAAGGCCGTGGGTAATTCATTGCTTATCCACGTTTTCTTGTGGTGCCTAGGAAAGTGTGTCGAAGGCTAGTGGTTATTAATTAGGCCCACTACTTACGTAGTGGAGTACCTTCCCACTTACCTGGCACTTACCTGGCCACAGGGGGAGAAAGAGGCAGTGGAGGATTTATCCTGCGACTTGTCTTTTGGCAGTTAGGAGCGGTCTAGAGCCGGACCTAGGTGACCACTAGATTCTAGGGTTTTGTGTGCTGCATTTGTTGTGTTGCATCATTTTTTCAAAAGTCCGTATCATTTTTCAAAACAAACACCACATTCATCATTTCCCTTAATTATAAAATCACGCTGCCACTTGTACTAACCCTTTTTAGTGCAAGATAGGCTGGACAACAGGATTCTAGTGCCTGTTAGTCCGCGTTCCTCGATCGACCCTAAAGTCGGTATTTCTACATTTACCCTTCCTTTTACCCACCACCACACCCACATCGATGGATCCACCTCCATCGAACTTCTTTTCCACTACCCTGCCGCCGTCCGTTGGTGCGCAGAATCCACCTCGCATCTCTCTCCAAGAGAGGTGCTATCCTACACGAGGCCCACTTTCCACCTGTCTTTCCATTCCACCAGCCAACGGGGAAAATTTTCAAATAAAACCCTAACACATCAACCTTCTACCAAAATTTCACGGTACCGAGTCTGAAGACGCATACGTGTTTATCACAAAATTTGAAAATATATGCGCAATGATGGGTACCTCACAGCTTTCTGTGGATGCTTTACGTCTTCGTCTTCTCCCATTCACCTTGTGCGATATAGCCGAGAAGTGGCTGTATAACACTACCGCACATTCCATTTCAAATTGGGACGAATTCGTCAAAGCATTCCTTAAGAAATTCTACCCACATCAAAAGACAGCTCGAGTCCGTAGAGAAATCTATCAATTCACCCAGCTTCCGAATGAAACATTTTCAAAGTGTCTTGAACGTTTCAAGGATCTGTTAGTCCAATGTCCACATCACGGCATCCCGAAATGGGAACTGTGCCGAATCATTTATGAGGGCAGTACTCCTTACACAAGACAGACCCTTGAATCCATGTGTCAAGGCAATTTTATGACTAAAGATGATGGGGAAGCCTGGAATCTTTTAGAAAATTTCGCTGAAAAATCTTTACAGTGGGAGGGTGTGAGTCAATCGTCTAGGGATGGCAATGATATTTCCATAGGAATTAGAGCTGAAATTTCAGCTTTATACAAGAAATTTGACGCTATGGAAAACAAATTTTTAGCTGCCGCCCTAAGTCAAATGTCACTCTCCAAAACTGTATGTGGATGCTGTTCTGATCCGTCTCACTTGACGGAAGAATGTCCATTTCAAGGTCATGAGCATACCAATGCCGCATTTCAAAGACCTAGAAACGATCCATCTTCCTCCACATATGATCAGGGTTGGAGGAATCACCCTAACTTTGCTTGGAACCAATCACAATCTCAAAACACGGTTCCAACCCAAAACAATTTCCAAAAGGTCCCTTCACCACAACAGCACCCACAACTTCTTTTGAGTCAGCACCCCTTTCAATCACAAAACTTCCAAAATCCGGCCAACACTTTTGCACCGGCTAGTCCTTTGCAATTGACCGGTACAGATAATACCTCTGCATTAGCACAAACCTTAGATACTTTCATGAAACAATCCATCCAAGGGACGGCAAGTTTGCAATCTTCCATCGAGAATGTGATGAAGATCATTGTCTCTCAAAATGATAATATCAAATCGATGGAAGCACAAATTGCACAACTAAAAGCCGAGATGAGTGCAAGAGAGAAAGGGAAACTTCCAGCTCAACCTTTACCCAATCCTGGCTATTCACATCCTGTGGATGCAATCACGTTGAGATCTGGAAGAGTGCTTGACCATCACCTTGGGGAAGAGTTTGATACTGATAAATCAATCAATAACACCCCGGCTGAGACCTTTACTCACACACACACTTCTAGTTCTGATCCGTGTTCTTCTACCCCACCACCTTCTCACGAGCCTATTCTTCGTTTCCCAAAAGGCTCGCCACTTCAGCCCACCTCTTTTACTCCTCCACGGACGATCCCCACTTCTATTCTGGGATCGGTTCCACAAACACTTCCTTCTCCTATGATGGACCCAGCGCTTATTGCTAAAGCACCTTATCCGAATCGGTTAAGGGCTAACCCACCGAGTCCACATATGGAGAAGATTATGAACATGTTTAAGGAAGTTAACATCAACATCCCTCTCCTAGATGCTATCCAACAAATTCCGTCCTATGCGAAAACCCTTAAGAACTTGTGCACTAGGAAGAGGAAGACTCAAGTGCCTAAAAAAATCTTCATGTCAAGTACTGTAGACACGGCTTTTCCCCAACAATTACCACGGAAACGTAAGGACCCTGGTTGTCCTACTATTTCCATTTCTATTGGGGAGAAACACATCAACCGTGCGTTACTTGACCTTGGCGCTAGTGTTAACTTACTTCCTTACTCGGTATACGAGCAACTAGGTATCGGAGTGTTAAAGCCCTCGAGCATAACTCTCCAGATGGCTGACCGATCAATCACCAAACCTAGGGGTAAACTGGAGGATGTGTTAATAAAAATCGGAGAATTTATATTCCCGTTAGATTTTATTGTAATTGATACACAGCCTGTAGCAAACCCACGGAATCAAATTCCGGTGATTTTAGGTCGCCCCTTTTTGGCCACTTCCAATGCAATAATCAACTGTCGTAATGGTTCTATGACCCTATCTTTCGAGAATAGGTCAATAGAGCTGAACATTTACAAGTTGGAAAGTGTACCCTCCGAACCTACTACTCAAGTCTGTTCTGTCGACTTAATGGATGTCGACAGCAGCGAATTTGATGATCCTCTTGATACTGATCTTGACTCTTTTCATACGTTATTGTTTGACCCAACTATGTATCATACACATATGGACTCTTCCACCAGATGTCCGGGTCAACAATTAACACTGATTATGAACTGCTTTTGGAGTCTGAAGATCACCCCGCACCTTGTGATGACATTATTCTTCAGGGTATTGATGGAACTTTTGAGGAAATCTTCGCTGATGAACTCGCATTTTTGAATGACACGGGTGTTGAGACGAATCTTGTCCCAATCACTGAAATTGAACCTCTACCCCTTCTTCTGAACTGTAAAAACAATGCGAGTAATCCATCACAATCACTGCATCGTCTCTCCAATACGAGACACACACACATTCTATTCCACCACTTACCTTTTCGCCACTTTTTCTTCCACCAACCAGAGCATTGCATTGATAAAAAATTTGAATAGTTGGTGTTAACGTTCGGTCTTTGCAAAGCTTGGCATCGACCAATGATTTTAGACCCCCTCATGTGATTTTCAAAGCTTAACATTGCATAACTCAAGTTTGGGGGGGGAGGGTATGATCGGGCTCCTGAAAAGAAAATTTGTACAAAATTTTGAGCCAAAAATAAGTTTGGGGGAGGTTCTTCACTTAAATATTTTGCCCCCACTAATAAATTCCTCCCAAGCTTACAGGTTTTTCAAGATTTAGCAGAAGGCAACAGTGAGGACACTGTTGAAAATAAGTTTGGGGGAGGTTTGTGCTTATCTTCGCATCATTTGCATCATACTTTGCATAAGCACAAAACATTTTTGAAAAAAACCATAAAAATTTAAAAAATTTCAAAACTATAAAAATATTTTTGTATATAAATAAGATAATAAAAGTTTAGATAGTGAAAAATTACATCCATGAGATTAGAAAAATTTAAGAAAACCAAGAAAATTAGAAGTTTTCTTATACGAACTAGTAATAAGTAGTTATGAGCCGTTGTCCCAAGGGTTAGTAAGATGAAAGACGTCACTAATCTGAGGATAAAACTAAGTCTGAAAAATAGTTTCTATTCTGGAAGCCAAACATTTTGAACGTTGCTACCCTGCTATTCGCACTTACACACGTCTTAAAGCCTGGGATAGTATGGGATACCTTGAAATGCTCTTATCTTAAAGCCGAAGTATGAAGGAAATAAAAAAAAATGATGAAGAAAATATAAAGTGGTGAGAAAAATGAACACTGGTTTTGTTATCGCCAAGGGCAATAAAAAAATATATAGCGAGGGTGCTTCTTCACCTAGTGCCCTAAGGCCAACTGGTCTGGGAGTCACTGCTATGCTTAAGGTGGTGCAAGACGAGGAAAATACACCAAGTAAGCAAGCACATGAGTAATCGGTCGGCTAGTACCTCAAGAAGTATTAACGGTCGCATGAAAGTGTGTGAGCAAATTCAGCTAAATATTCATTAATTAAAAAGTACTGAGGCTGATAGGGAAGAGTATGATAGCTTGAATTGAATTCTCCGGGTGTAGGGATGTCTTTACACACACGCAGGGTTATATGATCAATGTTTGGAATAAAGATAGAAATGAAGAATAAGACGATGTTTTATTGAGGGAGGACGTGATTTCTAACATCTTTTCATGACCATTAAGATAGGGCTCATGACAACCGAAAAGCTAGCTTAGTTGGAAACCCAAATTTTCAAAGCTTTTCTTCTACAATTCTTTTCTTTAAATGTAATATTCATGATCTTTCTTTTATTATTGGATTTTGTGGGTGTAATCAGCTGAAAACCCTCAGGAGACAACACTCCTCCTACTAGGGACACCTAGAGGTTTAAAGGCTTGTTGCACGTGCTCAGTGCAATCGTGTTGCCTACGAAAGTGTGCTAGTTAGTTTTTCTCCTTCGTTATTTTCTCCTTCTCTTTTTAATAAAACAGTTCGCTCGAGACGATCGAAATTAAGTTTGGGGGTATTTGATCAGTCGAAAATAATGTATTTTTAACACGGCAATTTCCTTATCATTTGCACTCATTTAGAAGTGTTCGATATTCATATTTCACATATTAGCAAATCAGTCATAAAATATCAGATTGCATGTGTTAGACTCTAAAACCGGCACTATAAAGGAAATTGACTGCATTTCATGGCATCGCATCATCTCTATATTGCGCAACACTTGTCTTGAGAAATTATGCAGGAAAATCCGGAAGAAAAGCCAAAATTGTCATTTTGCTGATCAAACATTACACCAACTCCAAGTTTTGAGATCTGGTAGCTATCCAAAGGGAGAAATACAATTCAACATATCAAAGAAAGGCCCACAACTCAATACCAACAAGCACCAGAGAGCCCGAGCCCCAACTCTTCAAAAGCGCCGCGGAACCGCGGCGGGAGCCGGCTTGAGCCGCGGTTCCGCGGCGGTTTGGTCAGATCAGCAAATTATTTTTAGTGTAAAATTCATATCTCAAGGCCTACAGCTCAGAAAGATATGTCAAATTCCAGAATTCTCGCGAAGCTACTGCCAGATCAGCAAAGATCATTAAGCAAAACTAATCCTAATTAAGCTCCTAACTAACCTCTTCTAGAAGCTCCCTCCTAACTAATCACATCAAGAAGCTTCTCATCTAACTAACTTTTGGACAAATTCAAATTTCATCCAACAAACTTTTGGAGGGAAATTCAAATTTCATCTAACAAACTTTTGGAGGGAAACTTAAAATTCAAATCCTAGATCTAGGGTTTTGATGGCTATAAATAGGAACCTAGATCTAAGGGTTATGGGGTTCAATTAGTTCATCTTTAGTTCATTAATCCATTCATTCCCTCTTACATCATCTTCTTCCACAAGTCGAGTGACAAGACTTGTGCGAAACCCTAACCCTAATTCCACTCCAAATTCAAGATCTTGAGTACCAAATCAAGTAAGAAGCCCTTCAACCTTTTAGGAGCCGAGCCGATCTTCCATCGGGCAAGTGATCCAAGCCGATCCGCGACTCACGGAGACGAGCGAAGCCAAATCGACGATCGAGTTCTTCCTCTTGTAGTTCTTGAGCGAATGTAATGAAATCGTTGATATAAATAAAAGGTGAAATTCTTTAATCTTGCTTTCTTTTAATTCTTGCATCATGATTCGATCTCAGTGTGTGATTGCGATTCTTGTTGTGATGTTTGTGTAAAACTCCGCTCGTTAAGGAGTCGAGACGATCAATAGAATGATGATGTAACAAATCTTTAAACGATTCTTGAGTCCTACGAGTTTTGTAAACACTAGCAAATTCAAGAATCGATGACCTAGTTTCGTTGCGATGCTTTATTGATTGTGATCGCTCGAAATTAGGGATCTACGATCGTTTCTTGAATTTACTAGAGGCTAGAATATGAATGATATCGACGAAAGAACAAGGGATAAGATGAAACCCTAGTTTCATAAGAAATCCCTAATTCTTGATCGATTATCATCGATCTAGTATCAATTCATTGAAGGATAAGAATAAGTAATTGTAAGATTACATCACATCTATAGATCCGATCGATTCCTACGAGCCGCATTTCGATTCTTGATATTTGGTTTGGAAAAATCATCAAACTATCAATTCTTGATTCTATCTTTTTCTTGTGATTAGATCTAGGTTTTCTAATTCTTGAACTTCAAATATAAACCATGAATTGTTTTGTTTTGTTTTCCTTAATGTTTCGACTCATCTAATTTGAAACACGAACATTACACTGTCCTTGTGGACGATCCGCACTCACTTACAATCTACATCTGACACCGTAGTTTGATTGCGGTCAAATAATTTTTGGTTGTGAATTTCTATACAATTTTCCAAATACTACACAACACGAAAAACATAACAATCAAAATGGCGCCGTTGCCGGGGACTATTTGATTCGATACTTTTACATCCAATCAAGAAATTATGACAATCAAGTATTTATCACAGAACATCAAATGATCACATCACAGATATCGCAGCAGAAGAAACATATGAAACATTGGATATACTAGAACGTCCGTGTTTTATTTTGAGCCTCTATAAAACACGGATTCCACGGTCACGATGAATAGCCAAACCCACACCCCTAGACCCCTACGAGAGCGGCAAGCAACCCTTCCAATTCTAGGGTTAGGAGACCCGGACTCGACTCCTCGAGTTGGTCTCCCACTGGACCCTAGAACCCGGTTACTTGTGCTCCCCTCCTTGGGTCTATCCTAGTGCGGAAAAGTAAATAATATACAAATGGTGACATCAACCTCGACTCGGAAGTGCCCCAATAAAAGAATATTACATACATTTAAATTTTACATGAATGAAAATAAAAACTCTCATCTCACATAAAAAAAAACCCCGGCTATTCAGAACGCGACGATCCAATATAACATATCCAGCAACACAGAACGTCACATGTCATCAACGTAAGTAAATATGCGCATCCCAATTGTCGTTGACATATAGCAACGAAACCGGCGATATCACATATTACACTTACGGTCGCAGAAAAGAAAGTGTAAAACTACAACATTTGGAATCCATAATCTCTTTAGACATCGTAAATTCGAAATATCACATATTTCGCATTTCATGGCTAACCGTGTAAAATCCACATATTGTATCACATTCCAGATAAATAGACAGTATTAAACTTTTCGATCGAATAATCAAATACCCAAGATTTCCTAAATAGCTCAACACTTGAGCGGAGTTCAAAAATTCCAGAATACGTCACAGTAGCAACGGTCCAGCCGTAGAAGGGTCAAGCCAACGCCTCACATGTGGCACGCCGTACTGCCCCAAACCCTAAGGTTCAAAGGGCAGTTCAAGACGGTCACATAATCGAGTTAAGGTTTGTTGTCTTCTAGAGGGTCCATCACATCACATGCACGTTTTTCCGAAAGATTTAAACCCGAGAAAAATTCAATACTTGAATGTTTTTCGTGCCGGGAAAAAATTGAGTTAATGATATCCGTTCGAACATTTTAATATTTTCTAAATTATCCGGAATAACATAACAAAATTAAATTCTCCGATCGAATCGACGATTTCAAAATAAACCCCAAAATACTCAACACTAGAGTCAGTTTAAAAATACCCATAAAATAGCACAATCGGATACAAGAATTACTGTGCAAACCAACTGTCAAAGTCTCACTGTACGGCCGCGGTTCCGCGGCATAAGCAGGGTATTGCAGCGGAACCGCGGCGGTCCGTACATATTACGTCACCAATTTTGCTCCGTAATTCTTAGAAATCCCTGCTGTATTTTTTAAGTATTTTTAATTATGAAAAACCCCAGATTTTGAAAAAAGTCCAGAGAGGGGTTAATTTCGACGTTGTCGGGTTCGTTCGGAGTTTTAACTTCGTTAACGCATCGTCTAATGCTCTAGCTAGGCTCTGATACCACTGTAGGGTTACTAGGCACACTAACAAGGCTCTACAAGGCATCGACCATGCCAAAATTAAAATTTTATGTGCCGAATAACACCAAGCAAGATCGTATACTAGAGTTTAGGCGAAACAATAAGCAAGTAAACAACTTTACTCTAAAGAGAATACGAAATACAACCTTTGTAGATCGGTCCTTCACTTCTAAAGCTCCTTGATGAAGTCCTTTCGCTGCGATCAAGCTTCTCCCGGACTCTTGCATGGCTTCACGACGCGAAGGATGCGACCTTGCTTCAAATCTCCGAGGCCGAAGATGATCTACGTCGAGGGAATTCCGACTCAAGCTCCTACTTCACTAACTAGAGAATTAGTGAAGTAAACACCCTAAACTAAAGTGCTAGTCTAGTAGAGGATGGAGAAATAGGAAGTGGGTTCTCTTTAGAATTTTGTTTCTCACACTCTTTCTCACTTTGGATCAAACCCTAGTTTTCTTTCTCCTTTTCACAGTGAAGAAGAAGAAGAAGAAAAGAAAGAGATGAGGATAATGATCAAGTGAGAAGGCTAACCATGGTGAGTGAGTATCATATACTAACCCTTGTAGAGACTTAACCCTAGGCTAATCTTTATGGTTGGGTTAAGAAATATCCATAGTAAAAACAAAACCAAGTTGAATTAGTCAATGCATCCACAAGCTTCATGCATTTTCTAATCCTCCACTTGATTTTGTAATTACTTTAGATATTGAAAACCCAAAATAAAAATTAGCATAGTGTAAATCTCATACACCTATGTATAGTGTATCATCAACCATGATACAAAAATACAACACATTATCATATATATCATATATAGTAAAATTGTGTACATGTAAGAAAAAACCCTAAGTGAACATGTGTTAGTAAATGTAAACTAGTATATCTAATATACAATTATACACTTAATTATTAAATCAACACTTGACTTAATAATCCGGTCATATCTCATATAACCGACTAACACCAATTGTATCGACTTATCAAATCAACACTCGATTCGATAACCCGGCTATATCATATATAGCCGACCGATACAAAAAGTCGCGAGAATAGAATACGGTATCACATACACTCATTTATTCTCAGTCTCGCACATATCACATATGCGCTCCTATTTCGTTTTGCCTGAGCCAGTAAAACCTCTGTGTAGGACTCTAAAGTCTCGTCAATACGCCGGCCGTAGGTGATGATCACATCAAGCACCCACAAGCCATTAGCGGTACTGGCTGGACGTAACGGCCACCCGGGTATTGAGCGATCAGAAGATCAGCAAGCATGCCCGCTCCAACTCCTGTAAAAGCCTGCCGCTAACACTTCCCGTGCAGTCCGGTCGCCTCGTCTGATATGTCGCATATCAAGTCTAGGGGTGGTAAACGTCAGACCCCAATAACCGATAAGTCGTGCTGATGTGAGGCTCATAACGGGTCGAGAAACTACTGGTAACACTTACCAGTAAATCTCTAATCAGCCATGGCCGGGGACTTCCCTGTTACGGCCAATCGAGCACAGCGCAACATCAACCCCCAATACCGGGAGAGACGAAACCCCTCCTATCGCTCATTGCCTGCATATGACTCGGGACTGTACCCAAAAACCACCGTTTTGCACGCCCTCATGGACGTGGTAAGGTGGAAATCAAAGCACAGTGGGAATCACACAAGACTCTATGACGATCTCGGGTCTACAGACTAACCTGCACAAGTGTCACCAGAGAACTGCCATCTGACGTGAGGTATAATACCATCTGGGAGTTCTCGGCGAGTCCGTCCAGTGTACCCAGTCTCTACTGAGCACCCGTATACCATCTCTGATGTCAAACACCAATGGATATGGGATCATCCATCGCCCATCTCATGGGTCGAGAAGCGTATACGCTAGTCTACTCTGGTATATCGATGCCCTGTCTCGATACACCCTCGACTAGGGACCTTGAAGGATGTACTTATGGACTACCATGTCCCCACTAGTATGATCCGCATCATAGTCCAGGTAGTCAAGTACTCATCCTAAGGGCTTTATCAACATGAAGCTATCAGACAGTATAAAGAGACAAGTATACATGTTAAGATAAATAGCAACCAGATAGCATACTATCATATCGAGCAAGAAAGTCCTCTCTATATATGTCCAAGCATCCAATATAATATACATCATCTGTACAATACTGGCCTCTAGGGCATACATACAACTAACAGGATGATCCCACATTCATTGGTGTTTGACATCAAAGATGGTGTACGGGTGCTCTGTGGAGACTGGGTACACTGAACGGACTCGCCGAGAACTCATAGATGGTATTATACCTATCGTCAGATAGCAGTTCTCTGGTGACACTAGTACAGGTTATTCTGTAGACCCGAGATCATCATAGAGTCTTGTGTGATTCCCACTGTGCTTTAATTTCCACCTTACCACGTTCATGAGAACGTGCAAAATGGTGTCTTTTGGGTACAGTCCTGAATCATATGGAGGCAATGAGCGATAGGAGGGGTTTCGTCTCTCCCGATATTGGGGGTTGATGTTGCGCTATGTTCGATTGGCTATAACTGGAAGTCCCTGGCCATGGCTGATATGGAGATCTACTGGTAAGTGTTATCAGTAGTCTCTCAACATGTTATGCCACGACCCAATTTAGGCACATGACCGGCACTTAGACTACGTAACATCAACAGGCGTAATGCAATTTAAGTAAGCCGAAAACCCAGCAATCTAAACCATTACAAGAAGGAAAAGATAGAACACTTTTAAAATCTCGATGCAAAACTTTAAGCTTAAGTTTGTTTTTATAAAAATTCCGGCAGCACCTCCTTTGTAAAAGCTAGCCCCGAAACGGGTACAAACATAAGATATAAGTAAAGCATCCCCAAACGGGAGTGTAACAACTCCAATTTTTGTATACATAAATTTGATTTAAATTTGAAGTATACTTGGAGTATTTAATGTTGTTGTTACCAATTTAAGTATTTATTTTCCCACAATAATTACAAGAAGGAGCTTGTAGCTCATTGGTAATACCTTGCATTGCTGAACCAAGCCACCAGAGTTCAAATCCCATGCCCCACATTATTTTTAGATTATTTTTCTTTTAAAATTCTTGGAAGCCCAACAGTCCACAGGCCATAACTCCCAAAAGTTGAACTGAACCCTAAAAAGTAAAAATACCAGGAGCTACGTTTGAAGACCCCCCACCTAAAGACCACCGGACTCGGCCGACTCGGGCCGGCGCCGCCGGCCGGACTCGGCCGAGTCCCCAAAACAAAACTTGTGTCTTTTTGTCTTCTTAACTCCCCTGTATACTCTAAATGCTTGGATCGGTTTCCGAATCTTAAATACACCCTATTTACTACAAATTTTAATGTTTTTCTTTAATTTTTACAATTTTTTAAAATAAAAACCTTTCACCTACCCTACCCCAGCCTACCATATAAATACACCCCCTACCCTCTACCCTCTCATCCCAAAACACTAGGTTTACTCTCTCAAAAATTTTACAAGAAGGGTGTACTTTGAAATCAAGTTCACGGCGAAGCGCTACGGAATTCCGGCGACGTTTTCTTGAAACAACCGGCGACGAAGCAACGCCTCGGCAACTCATCTAGTTCCCCTATACTCTTTAGTATAGATCGAAACCCGTAAGTCCCATTCTATCTCCCTTTCTAATTCTCAAAAATACGAATTTACAAAAGCCGACGGAATCGGAACAAATCCGATTTCCGATTCGGTTTTCTATAAAATTTCACTTCTAATCAATTCAATCATGCTTAAACATCTTTATCTTGACTATTAAACTTGTAAAAATCAATTTGAATAAGTTTTCACACATGAAATGATAAGCTTTTCAATTTACCGTATTTTTTTCATTTTAATACCATCATGTTTCAATTTCACATTTAACCCCTTAACTTGCTATACATTTTAAGTAGAGCACGAGGTAACGACCTACCTCCACACACACGCAAATACAACCCCAAAACGATATCATCAAAACTTGGAATACGATAAAACGAAACTTTCAATAAAATACCATAATCTTAATAAAACCATTCTTAAAGGTTTCAGATTTGTTACACTTTTAAGTAAATACTTCTTACTAGGAAAATACGATAAGTTGTAGACATCGATCGTTTATCTAAACCTGACTTTGTGGTGTCTAGGCTAGGCAAGTGACCTTAGGTAACTTTAAAAGGCCCGCCTCACGATTCGTGAGCGGATCTCTCCCTCCTCACTTGTACTTACCTGGCCACAATTGGCGGTGAAGAGGCGATTTGAGGTTTCTAACGACTTGTCATTTAGACCATTTAGAAATAGGCTAGTTGTCTTAGGAAACCCTAGAACCTAAAATACGGAAAATTACACTTTGCAAATAAATACCTTTTACTTTATAAAACCGTTTTCTAAAGGACTAGTATTTTACAATCTTTGCAAAGCGCCGCTACAACCCACCTTTGGAGAACCCGTTAGGGATAGTATGGTTTATCGTGCACCCTCGGGCTTAGTAGTGCGAGATTCAGACCTCCGCAAGGAGCATTCGGTCTCGAAAGGTTTAAAATACGACATCTTAAGAAAATGAGATTTTTTGGAATATAAAATATTTATTAAAATTATATTTTGTATAAACATATGTATATTTATCATTTAAATATCTATTTTATTATAATATAAATTTTCCACCTTTTTCTAAAAGTCACAATAGTAAATTTTACACTAAAATACCTTGAACTTCAAATAATCAATATTACAAATAAATACCCTTATTTATAAAACTAGGATATTTTCACTAGAAATGTCACTACATAAAATCCACCCTCATTACAACTCTAAAGACGAGTAATAAATACTTGAGGTGTATTTTGAAAAGTATATAAAAGTATTTTTACATAAAACCCCCTCAAGTTTTATAAATTACCCTAAGGACCCTAGCAATTAAAAGACCTCGATTTATAGTTCTGATTGTCTGACTCGGGTTTGAATCTGATTAATCTGACTTGAATATGATTCAAGTCAATCTATAATCTACAAGATTCCAAGTCAATATGAACACATGAATCCACGAATCCAATTATCAATTTATACAACTTGACTGAACCGAACCATGGATATATATTCCTCTTACATGATTCTCAGTATTCCATTTACATGATTCTACGGTTATAACCGTTTCCTGATATCATGGTTTCGGCCAGTCGGTCATTCAATCTTACAATTCAATACAATTTACAAGATAACAATACAAACAATACATCGCGGGGTTTAAGGGTTGAATTGGTACGGAAGGTGTTAAAGGTGGCATGAGGTGGTCAGACTTAACACACCTAAGATGAATCCAGTTGCTGTTGTACCGTGGCATAAACGGTTCCTTGTACTATACGTGCCCCTAGTCTCTGGCATATAGAGACTCCCCTTGTATACACTGGCATCCTTTTGTACCAAGCTACAAACAACAGCATTGACATAACATTACAACAATAGTATACACCTTAAAAGATATCTTCTTATTTTGTCCTTTCAACTTTCCTCTTACCTTTGGGACTTACCGAGCGACCTGTTCGCTGACGACATTCTTTTTCTTTCTTCTTTGAATGTCGTCAGGTGTTTCCGACCCGGCAGAGGTCGAGCCATTGCAAGAAGACTTGGAGCAGTTTGCTGAAGACCATGCACTTTAGTTTCATTGAACACTTTTCCATTCAGTATTTTACATTTCCTGTTATGCCACTGTTTAGGCATCTTTTTATTTCATTTGTATTTCCTTCATGTATTGTACAAAGAATATTAATAAATAAAAATTGATGTTCTTTTTATTTCTTGTCTCTTGTGTACTTATTTTATATTGCTTAGATACGCCTAGCGTATGTACTTCTGAGTATATACGTAGCGGACCTCGTCGCGTCTCCTTCGCCGTACACTGGGAAGCGGGGCGTGACAGGGAGCAAATCTCGCCCAACGGCAGAAACAACTACCACAACAGATATACGACACCGTAGCAAAGAAATATGATAATCCACATAAATAAAGGCCGGCTCACACGAGCACGACAACCAGAGTCATAAGAATATACAATATCGAGCCTCACAACTTGTCTCTAAGTCAATACATGAAGGTGGTAGATGGAGAGTACTAGATACAAAGGATATATAATATACATCATCGGATAACTGCAACCCACCTATAGCAAACGGCTTCACAGCCAACCGAGACGGTATCCGCAAAAGTAGAGATAAAAAGGTTCCCTGCCATGACTACTCTGATGATCAGACCTGCAAAACACTGCGGCACAATGGGGGGTGAGTTGCCAACTCGTGAATAGTAAATAACATCATACTGTAATCGCATGTATGCACTAACAGCGATAATCTATCACATGTGTTCTGATAGCATAAGTATGGCAATATGAATATGCAACTATCATGATCAAGGTACACCACCAGGGTACTACATCTACATGAAACACATGCATATCAAATAGATGCGGAGTATGGGATAAAACATGTCATCCTCACGGAATCCTCATCATGGCAGGACCCGTGTCCATCAAGACAATCAATATCCCAAATTCCTCAAATCGGCCCTCAGATCGGCCCTCATAACCTGTAAGTCTCATGGAACCTAAGTGCCCAACATCGGCACCCGAAAACATCATGAAATACTCATGTCCAACATCAACACGTAAATCCACATATTGTATCTGTACATCTCATGGAACCTAAGTGTCCAACCCGACACTCGAAATCCTCGGAACCTGAATGTCCAACCTCGACATCCGCAATCCCCATATCCATATATCTCACGGAACATAAGTGCCCAACATCGACACTCGAAATCCCCAAATCCATATATCTCTCGGAACATAAGTGCCCAACATCGGCACTCGAAATCCTAAATCAAGAGAAACCGGGTTTTCAAAACAATACACATTTCTCAAAATATCCCTTGTTAGTTATATGTATGCCCTAGAGGCCATTACTGTACATTGGATGTATATTGTAGTGGATGCTGGGACATATATAGGTAGGACTTTCTTGCTCGACATGATAGTACGCTATCTGGTTGATCTTTATCTTAATATGTATACTTTCTGTCTCTCTGTTACATGTTGATAAAGCCCTTAGGATGTGTACTCGACTTCCAGGACTATGATGTAGATCATACTAGTGGGGCCTGGGTAGTCAATGAGTATATCCTTCATTGTTCCTAGTCGTGGGAATATCGAGACGGGGCATCGATATTCCAGAGTAGACTAGCGTATATCTTCTCGACCCATGTGATGGGTGATGGATGATCCCATATCCATTGGTGTTTGACATCAGAGATGGTATGCGGGTGCTCAGTGGAGACTGGGTACACTGAACGGACTCGCCGAGAACTCCCAGATGGTATTATACCTCACGTCAGATGGCAGTTCTCAGGTGACACTGGTGCAGCTTAGTCTGTTGACCCGAGATCGTCATAGAGTCTTGTGTGTCTCCCACTGTGCTTTGATTTCCACCCTACCACGGCTCTACTGAGGCGTGCAAACAGGTGGTTTTTGGGTACAGTCCCGATTCACATGGAGGCAATGAGCGATAGGAGGGGATTCGTCTCTCCCGGTATTGGGAGTTGATGTTGCGCTATGCTGGACTGGCCATAACAGGAAATCCCTGGCCAGGGTTGCAGTGACCTACTGGTAAGTGTTATCAGTAGTTTCACACATGTCATGGACTTCACGTCGGCATGACTTATCGAGCTACTGGGGTCTGACGTTTACCATCCCTAGGCGAGATATGCGACATATCAGACGAACAGACCGGACTGTACGGTAAGTGTTACTGGTTGGATTCACAGGAGTGTGAGCGGGCTTGCTCGTCGATCTTCTGATCGCTCAATACCCGGGTGGCCGTTACGTTTAACAGACCGCTTGCGGCTTGTGGATGCTTGATATGATCATCATCTGCTGCCGGCGTATTGACGAGTCTTTAGAGTCCTACACAGAGGTTTCCTGGCTCAAGCGAAACGAAATAGGAGCACATATGGGATATGTGCGGGACCGAGAATAATGCGTGTATGTGATACCGTATTTCATTCTCGCGATGTATGTGTCGAATGGTTGTATGCGATATAACCTAGTTATCGAATCAAGGCTTGATTCGATAAGCCGATACATTGGATATTAGTCGGTTATATGCGATATGACCGGATCGTTAAATCAAGTATTGATTTAATGATTTAATGCATAATTGTATATTTGATATATTACTTCGCATTAACTAGTATTGGTTCACTTTAAATGGATTTTCTCACTTGAATTGCACATTGTATATGTGATATATTTTTTGTGCACATGATTGTATCATGTTTGATGATACATTCTAGCTTGGTTTTGTGTAAAGAATTAAACCATGGTTAGTTAGTGGTTAGGGTTTCATTTCACTTACTTATTCATTTATCTATTTATTTATTTTATTTATTTCATTTAGAATAGATAAAGAGAAAAGAATGGTTGCTAGTTTTGTTTTTCTTTGAAGCTTCTTGAAGCTTTGAACAAGTCCACCATTCTTGTCTCTTCTCTAACCCTAACCACTCATCTAACCTTAGTTAAATCTCTACACTAAACCATGGTTGAAGACATGATAAGTATTCTTTTTATTTTCCTTTTAAATAACTTATCATATATCATCTTCTTCTTCTTCTTCTTCAAAAAGAAGAGAAAGCTTGATAGCTTCAATGGCAACTAGTGAAAATGAGTGAGAAATCCAATTCTAAAGTGAACCCACTTCCTATTTCTTCATCCTCTACCTCTTGCCAAGTAGTATAGGGTGTTTCCTTCACAAGTTTTCAAGGCTTGGTGAAGTTGGAGCTTGATCTTGTGATGCCTCGACGTAGATCATCTTCGGCATCGAACCGACGACTAAGCCCGCCCATTTCTCCGATGAAGCCGACGCTAGAGTCATGGATTTGATTTGGACAGCGGAGGGACCTCATCACGGAGCCTAGGACGTGGAGGACCGGATCTACAAAGGTTGTAGTCACTTTCCTTTAGCATTTAATTCGTTTACATGCTTGCATCGCCTATATATCTAGTTAACGATCCGTATTAGGGTTTGTAGGCACAAGAAAAAATTTGAATTAGCCATGTTTGATGCCTTATGAGACTTCATTTGTGTGCCTAGGAACCCTACAGTGGTATCAGAGCCTAGCTAGAGCCTTAGGCAATGCATAGACGGAGTTACAAATCCGATCGGACCGAAACCCTAACCCTAAACATGCTCTCTGGACAATTTTGTAAAATGTGGATTTTTCTATATTAAAAATATGCAGAAAAATCAGCAGGGAATCCTAAAAATTACTGTGCAACACGTGTCCATGATTAAACAAGAGTGCGGCGGAACCGCGGCAGAAGCAAGGCTTCTGCGGCGGTTCCACGGCCGTATTATCACAATGCCCAATACTTTTTGCACAGTAATTCCTATTTTCTGGTGCTGGTTTTCTTGGGAATTTTTAATATTTTTTCAAGAGTTGAACTTTCTGGGTTGTTTTGGGGACTCGGTGTATCGATCGGATTGTCTAATTCTGTCTGTGTGCCTTTCCGGGTAATTTTAGAATATGTTAAAAAGTTCGACCGGACATAAATACCCATCTTTTCCCCTGCCGGAAAATTTCCAAGTGTTGGATTTTTCCGTGGTTTAAGGACGTTCTGAGTAGTGCAGGTAACGCGATGGTCCCTCTAGAAGACAACAAAGCTTAACTCGATTATGTGACCGTCTTGAACTGCCCTTTGAACCTTAGGGTTTGGGGCAGTACGGCGTGCCACATGTGAGACGTTGGCTTGACCCTTCTACGGCTGGACCGTTGGTACTGAGGCATGAAGTGAATGTCTTTGAACTTATTTCATTCGGTTGATCGGGAAAACTTGGTTGTTCGATTGTTCGATCGAAAAGTTTAGCATTTTCTATTTATCCGGAATGTGATACAACATTTGGAATTCACAAGTAGTTATGAGATAACTGAATGAATGTTATAAACATAGCAGTTTAGTCTCACTTGATCGGTTGCCACGGGATTTTGATGTGATCAAAAGTCCGTCGCAATCACGTAGTGTACGCGGATACTCGCCGGGTAAACTTAATAGACAGCCTCACCCCATAGCCCCGACCAAGTGACTGTAGGAGAACCCCGTCGCCGAAAGCATCCGTTCGGGTGCTCGCGGCAGCGGTATTCCGCCTCAGTGCACTTCGTCGACGGCATTGGGGGTGCGGCCACCTACTAAAGTTTGCGACGAGCATTCGATCAGAATGTCGGGAATCCTGTTGAATTGCCCGACTTGATATTGAAAAGAGTTTTCGATAATGAGACTAAAATGCGGGGTTTATAATTGTTAGGCATGCGATGTCTAAAGAATTCATTTGATTAGGCATGCGATGTCTAAAGAGATTGCGGATTCCAACTGTTGTAGTTTTACACTTTCTTTTCTGTGACCGTAAGTGTAATATGTGATATCGCCGGTTTCGTTGCTATATGTCAACGACAATTGGGATACGCATGTTTACTTACGTTGATGACATGTGATGTTATGTGTTGCTGGATATGTTATATTGGATCGTCGTGTTTGAATAGCCGGGAGTTTTTATGTGAGATGAGTGTTTTTCATTTTCATTCATGTAAAAACTTGTATGTAATATTCTTTTATTGGGACACTTCCAGGTTGCGGAAGATGTCACCTTTGTATATTATTTACTTTTCTGCACTAGGATAGACCCAAGGAGGAGGGCATAAGTAACCGGGTTCTAGGGTCCAGTAGGAGACCATCTCGAGGAGTCGAGTCCGGGTCTCCTAACCCTAGAATTGGTAGGGTTGCTTGCCGCTCTCGTAAGGGTCTAGGGGTGTGGGATTGGCTATTCATCACGACCGTGGAATCCGTGTTTTATACTGGCTCGTATTGAAAACACGGACGTCCTAGTATATCCAATATTTCATATGTTTCTTCTGCTGTGATTTATCTGTGATGTGATCATGTGATGTTCTGTGATAGATATAGTATATAGTATATATGATATATAGACGTTGCTTATGTTTTACACCCGCGCTAGCCATGCCTCGCTCTGCCGTTAGTTACCTAACCTAACGGTGCAGACGGGACATCAAGGCGAATGCGGATGGCATAAGCGTACGTTATATTTATCTGTGATGATTAGGTGGACTTAAATGATGGGATATTCATTAATGAGATTAATGAAATAAAATAAACCTAATTGATGTTGTGGAATCGAATTTCAAAATAAAAACAGGTAGCTACAGTTCTTGCTTTGCATTGCAGTGTTCATTATAGAACATCCTGCACCTTATTCGATGAGGAAAGGACCGAGATCCCTTCACCGGGAGTGACTCCTTTAGCAATAACTGGCAGATGCTACACACTCGGTTTGTCTTTTGATTGCTTCTATAGTTTCTGCTTTGCACAGTGATATATATGATATATCCCGCACCTCATTCGACGAGGAAAGGGCCGACGATCCCTTCACCGGGAGCGACCCCTTTAGCAAAACTAGAAAAGCCTAAAAAACATTCCATTTAAAAACCATTTGATTCCGCAGCGAGATCAAGTTCAAAGCGTTAAAGGTTTTCATAAAAACCATTCGCAACCCTCCGTCATTTTAGGAAGTAGAGTACTTAGTATTCGTGCTGTGTTTGTTGACCTTAGTTAAGGCACAGTGTACGGTAGCTAAGTGATGTCTTCCTACACCGCATATGATGCGATTAGTTAGGACAGTCGCGTGACTTTGTTGACCTTAGTTAAGGGTCATGTGGGTGGGTCTAATTAATCACGAAATGACGGGTAGAACTTGACTAGTACTTATGATTTGTTGACCTTAGTTAAGGTCATAAGTGCTAGGGGTAAAAAACCATTATCGGGAGTTTCAAGTGTTGAAATTTGCAATGAGATTGCATACCTTCTATGTGATAGTTGGATCCCGATACCCACTGCGAGTAATTGTTACTCCTGGGAGAGTTTTGCACTTTGCAATTAGCCGATCAACTAGGTGTCTAGAAAGGTGTCAACGGGGTTACGCCTCTGGGAAAACGAGGTTTACTGTAATTAGGTCCGTGCGAAAGCACGGGGAACCTCCCTCAAAGTACCGACACTGGCCTGGCTGAAAGATTGGCGAACTTGTAGAGTGTAATTAATCCCGGCTAGTCTTTCCTTTTAAGGTTTGAACGAAGATTTGATAAAAACAGTGGGAGCCATCCTGATTAGATAAAATATATAACCAGTCTGATCTTGCAAGAGCGCACGCAGAGTGTTTTCTTCTCTCTCTCTCCAGGTAGCGACCATATCACGCCTTAATCAAGATAATAATACGGATGTATTGACCGAACCCGCTTGTTATACTGAGCTGGGGAACGTTGGTCCCGCTCCATCTTATAATAGTTATAAGACCGAGCAGGAGTTAGGGGAATACCAGAATTCCTATGCCTCCCAAACGAAGAAAGTGCATATGATGCATCTCCTTCGGGTGTGTTCATTACGTAGAACTGTTTCTCAGTATCCTCTGCATCCTGGGTATTCGATACCGGATCAAGATCCCAGATATGTAATCTGTTACATAGGGCTACAAAAAGGTAGAAAAACTGAGAACGGGTGATAAGTTTCATGAGACAGAGAACGGGGCAAGTGTTGCAGCCAAGTCTGTTGGTCACTGTCACCCTGTATTACCAGTACATTGATTCTGAACAAATGTTATTAGATACCGAACCTGATATACAAAATCATATCACTCTCTTTACAAGTAAAGAAATGATAAAATTTTGTATTGTTGGATAATGTTTTGAACATTTCCTATATGAAAAGTTGATCGGTTCAGGCACATTATCTAAAAGCATTGATGTTCTAAATCAAACTACAGTTCCTAGTATACGGAACACACACAAGAGGAAGAGTTCAGAAATGAACGGATCCTTCTTGAGGTATTGTAGACTAGGTCATATCAATGCGACCCGACTAGCTTAAGTTATATAGTAGATGCATATTTAAATCAGTTTGAATTTACATCTTATGAAACTTGCGAGTCATGTCACAAAGATATAATGACCTCAACCCTGTTTATTGGAAATAGAGAAAGAGTTAGTAAACTCTTGGGACTAATACATGATGATGTATGTAAAGTCTCCTGCCTACAAATGCCAGGACCGGTTCTTTATACTTCATTACGTTCTCTGATGATCTCTCAAGATTCTGACATATGTTCCTGTTGAAACACAAGTCCGAACCTTTTGAGATATTCACAGAATATAAGTTAGAAGTAGAGAACCAATAACCGGGTATAAGTATTATGTCCTATGATAAGATCAGGGAGGAGAATACTTATGCATGGAATTCCTGGACTATTCTAAAGGAGAATGAGATTCTCTCTCAGCATTACTCCTCCGTATACACCATAACTAGATGGTATATCGGGGAGGAGCAATCACACCCTATATGATATGGTGCACTCTATGATGAGTACTACTGAGTCTCCTATTTCCTTTTAGGGAGTTATGCACTTATGAAGTTGCATACCTATTGAATAGGGTTCGAATCAAATCAGTGCCTACCACTCCATATGAGATATGGTGTGGGAAGAGCCTATCTCTTAAGTAAGTTAAGATCTAGGGTTGTCCGGCCTATGTCTAAATGCAAAATCCGGACAAGCTCGAGGCAAGGTCAGTTATGTAGAACTGGAAATGTTCCAGCTATACAAACTGCAGCTGATGATTTGACAGAACCAAAGGATTCAATAGTTCTCGACGAACCTCAGCCTCTCCGCCGATCTAACAGGGTTCCTCACCTGCTTGAGAGATACTTCGGTTTCTCGATGACAGTGGGAGCAAGGATTGCATCATGAGATGATGACCCAACTAGTTTCGAGCAGGCCATCAAGAGTAGGGACTCTGTAAGAATGGCTGGATGCTTAGCGATCTGAGATGGAATCCATATACACCAACAAAGTATGGACTTTGGTTGCGATATCTGAAGGGTTAAATCCCCATCAGGAGCAAGTATATCTTGAGAAGATTACTTGGTGTAGATGGAAAAGTTGAGACTTTCAAAGCTAGACTTGTTAAAGGTTTTAGTCATCAACCAGGTGTGGATAATGATGAAACCTTTTCAAGTGGCTATGCTTAAGTCCATCCAGATCCTAATTACCACGGCTACATACCATGACTACGATATCTGGCGGTTGGGTGCCATGACAACTTTTCTAAATATTGATTTAGAAGAGAGAGTCTATAAGAACACAGCCAGAGGCCTTCGTAAACAGTGGGAGCAGCGGAAACGTGTGCAAGTTGCTTTATATAATGAAGCAGGCATCGCGGAGTTGGAACATCTGTTTTGATGAGTTAGTCAAACAGTTTGACATCATCAAAATGGTAGATGAACCAAGTATATACAAAAAGGTAGTAGGGAGTATGGTGACGATCCTCGTAGAGTACGTGGATGACATACTCTTGATAGGAATGGGATTTCCTACATTACGCTCGGTCAATCTCCGCTTATCACAAGGATTCTGCAAAAGGATCAAAGTGATACCTCCTAAATCCTGAGTTTTCATCTATGAGATAGATGTAATTGGATGCTAGGATTCTCACTAGATGTAGTGAGATGGTATCAATCGATCCTGGGGAGAATCACTGGAAGAGTTCCAGGGTGATAAAGACGACTGAATGTCAGTCACAGGCATTGTCTTTACCCTCAGTAAAGGGACGGTATGTTGGAAGAGCTCCAAGCTAGATACCGTGGCAAACTAGACGATAAAGGCTGGTAACATTCCTATTTAAGATACTACCAAAGAGGCAGTTTGGGTGTATATTGGTTCATAAGATGAACTAGGTTCCTGCCATTGTATGACAATGGAAGTGTGGCTTCGGCCCTGGAACCCTGGTCCCATCAGTGACCCAGACAAATTCTGAGGCAGCATCACCTGATCATGGAGATAGTTGATCTCTAGGTTGATCGAGGTTAGGAGAGTAGACTCAGAGGACAACACGGCGGATCCACTCACAAAGGCTTTTTCCCAGAGAGAGACTTATATGGGATGGTTGAGTATGTGATACTGCAACCACTGCTACAAATGGCCCTAGTGCAAGTGGGAGATTGTTAGTTATATGTATGCCCTAGAGGCCATTACTGTACATTGGATGTATATTGTAGTAGATGCTGGGACATATATAGGTAGGAATTTCTTGCTCGACATGATAGTACGCTATCTGGTTGATCTTTATCTTAACATGTATACTTTCTGTCTCTCTGTTACATGTTGATAAAGCCCTTAGGATGTGTACTCGACTTCCAGGACTATGATGTAGATCATACTAGTGGGGCCTGGGTAGTCAATGATTACATCCTTCATTGTTCCTAGTCATGGGAATATCGAGACGGGGCATCGATATTCCAGAGTAGACTAGCGTATATCTTCTCGATCCATATGATGGGCGATGGATGATCCCATATCCATTGGTGTTTGACATCAGAGATGGTATGCGGGTGCTCAGTGGAGACTGGGTACACTGAACGGACTCGCCGAGAACTCCCAGATGGTATTATACCTCACGTCAGATGGCAGTTCTCAGGTGACACTGGTGCAGCTTAGTCTGTTGACCCGAGATCGTCATAGAGTCATATGTGTCTCCCACCGTGCTTTGATTTCCACCCTACCACGACTCTACTGAGTCGTGCAAACAGGTGGTTTTTGGGTACAGTCCCGATTCACATGGAGGCAATGAGCGATAGGAGGGGATTCGTCTCTCCCGGTATTGGGGATTGATGTTGCGCTATGCTCGACTGGCCATAACAGGAAATCCCTAGCCAGGGTTGCAGTGACCTACTGGTAAGTGTTATCAGTAGTTTCACACATGTCATGGACTTCACGTCGGCATGACTTATCGAGCTACTGGGGTCTGACGTTTACCACCCCTAGGCGAGATATGCGACATATCAGACGAACAGACCGGACTGTACGGTAAGTGTTACTGGTTGGATTCACAGGAGTGTGAGCGGGCTTGCTCGTCGATCTTCTGATCGCTCAATACCCGGGTGGCCGTTACGTTTAGCAGACCGCTTGCGGCTTGTGGATGCTTGATATGATCATCATCTGCTGCCGGCGTATTGACGAGTCTTTAGAGTCCTACACAGAGTTTTCCTGGCTCAAGCGAAACGAAATAGGAGCACATATGGGATATGTGCGGGACCGAGAATAATGCGTGTATGTGATACCGTATTTCATTCTCGCGATGTATGTGTCGAATGGTTGTATGCGATATAACCTAGTTATCGAATCAAGGCTTGATTCGATAAGCCGATACATTGGATATTAGTCGGTTATATGCGATATGACCGGATCGTTAAATCAAGTATTGATTTAATGATTTAATGCATAATTGTATATTTAATATATTACTTTGCATTAACTAGTATTGGTTCACTTTAAATGGATTTTCTCACTTGAATTGCACATTGTATATGTGATATATTTTTTGTGCACATGATTGTATCATGTTTGATGATACATTCTAGCTTGGTTTTGTGTAAAGAATTAAACCATGGTTAGTTAGTGGTTAGGGTTTCATTTCACTTACTTATTCATTTATCTATTTATTTATTTTATTTATTTCATTTAGAATAGATAAAGAGAAAAGAATGGTTGCTAGTTTTGTTTTTCTTTGAAGCTTCTTGAAGATTTGAACAAGTCCACCATTCTTGTCTCTTCTCTAACCCTAACCACTCATCTAACCTTAGTTAAATATCTACACTAAACCATGGTTGAAGACATGATAAGTATTCTTTTTATTTTCCTTTTAAATAACTTATCATATATCATCTTCTTCTTCTTCTTCTTCAAAAAGAAGAGAAAGCTTGATAGCTTCAATGGCAACTAGTGAAAATGAGTGAGAAATCCAATTCTAAAGTGAACCTACTTCCTATTTCTTCATCCTCTACCTCTTGCCAAGTAGTATAGGGTGTTTCCTTCACAAGTTTTCAAGGCTTGGTGAAGTTGGAGCTTGATCTTGTGATGCCTCGACGTAGATCATCTTCGGCATCGAACCGACGACCAAGCCCGCCCATTTCTCCGATGAAGCCGACGCTAGAGTCATGGATTTGATTTGGACAGCGGAGGGACCTCATCACGGAGCCTAGGACGTGGAGGACCGGATCTACAAAGGTTGTAGTCACTTTCCTTTAGCATTTAATTCGTTTACATGCTTGCATCGCCTATATATCTAGTTAACGATCCGTATTAGGGTTTGTAGGCACAAGGAAAAATTTGAATTAGCCATGTTTGATGCCTTGTGAGACTTCATTTGTGTGCCTAGGAACCCTACATCCCTATGGTTCTCAAATCCGGAAAACCACATGAAATCCATATCTCAATGCGTAAATCCATGTATTATAATGTATGCAACATAGAACGACAATATGAGCATATCAAGGGAAATCCGCTATTTAAATGCACCAAGTCATTAAATATATCACGCGGTTCCCAATTATCCAAATCCAACTCAACATCATATAATGGTGAACATATAGCTATAGCAAGGTATATGTGTAAGTACATAGGTATAGCAAGGCATATGTGTTGGCATGTAGGTATACAAGTATGCTATATTTCATATGCGCCGTCGCATGAAAATTAATGCCTCAATGTCGCTAACCAATAGCAAGGTATATTATATGAGTATTTATGCTGTGCGTATCATGGCAATTACCGACACTGTGTGTGCAGCATACAATGAGTGCTCGTGCAACATGCACTGTCAATAATAGTGCAGTGTACAATGGGTACAGGTTCAGACACAACAAGTAACTATATGCAATGAGGTTCATGCACCATCTCTATATGTGCATATAAACATGCGGCTAATATCATATCATATGTAGCCCTGACGCTTAACGCCATACATGCGATTTTCCCGTAGATGTTAAATCTACTCACCGACAATCCCGGGCTAGGTAAATCCAATCACCTGATTCCCTTTCTTCGCAGCGTCCGAAGTCCCCGCCTGCGATCCTATTAACACAAAACATAACAAGTGCAAATCTCAGAAATCGATCAATATCACGTACACACTATGTTTGACCGACGCACCAACTCCAATCCAATACTCAAGTGTCCATCTAGTGGTTAACGTGTGTGGCAACACCTTAAAACCAACCCAGGTGCAACAGCTACACAAGATCACGAACCGTGTCGGATAACGTAACACGCATAATCAAAACACTAGATTATAGCAAAGTGATCCCAGATTTTTCATACTGTCAAAACTCAAAAATCAAACAGTACCAAACACCTCTAAACAACTGCAGACAGCTACCCTCCAAAAACCAAACCCCAACTCCCCCTATTGGCCGAGGTCGCCGAAAATTGCCCTCATGTCGCTGGCCAAATCCGAGGCTATAGGGTTCGTGCTTCAGGTGTATACTCAGGGTCACTATTACAACACTATTACACTGCTAGATTTTTCAGTAAAATTCCCAAGTCCTAGCAGATCACAGAGACTCTAATATGACACTAAAAATACGATATGTGCACGAAACTTTACTTTTAGTGTTCTAAATAACAAGTAACAAGCTACACAACACTATAACATCCTATTTAACAGTTAGAGGTCATTACCTAGCCACTCTTACTCAAAAATCCAATCTTTCCAAGCTTCAAGGCAACCTAGTGGCTAAACATGACATGTGATGTGTTTTAATAGGATTTTTGTGAAGTTTTGCAAGGATTTGTGAAGTGGTAGTAAGGGTTTCAGTTTGAGAGTGGAGAGGATGAAGAATAATGAGAATGGGAGAGTGATGGAAGGATAATGAAGAGAGGTGAGTATAGGGTGAACCTTAGCCTTACACTCACTCTCTCCCTCACCTCATTAAAGCTTACATTAATTGCCTCATGACTCACTAGCCACCTCCCTCAATCCAAACAACAAATATATCTCTCACACAAAATATCTAGGCAAGGTTAATTTAGGACATGGATTAACTTAAGGTGTCATGGTCACTTAACAAGGTTAACACTCATAAACCCTCACATTAGCATGAACAAGTGTGTGCAAGCCATAGCAATTTATAATAAAATATTAATTAATTGTTATAAAATGTGAGGAAACCGATTTGGTAAACTTTTCCTTAAAAGCCCGCATTATCGCTTAATTAACACTAATCGCATTCTAAGGTGTTACAATCTCCCCCCTTAAAAGAAATTCTTCCCCGAATTAAAATTCTTACTATGCGTACCTTCAAAGAGATGAGGGAATTTCTTCCGCATATCGCTCTCGGCCTCCCAAGTGTTCTCCTCATTAGTCGGGTTACGCCAAAGAACCTTCACAGATTGCAAGACCTTTGATCGAAGTTTCTTTACTTGCCGATCCAATATAACTATCGGCTGCTCGGTGAACGAAAGATCGTGCTCAAGCTGAACGGTCTGGTGCTGAATCATGTGAGAAGGATCATGAAGGTATCTATGAAGCATCGACACATGGAACACGGGGTGAACATCCGGAAAACTGGGCGGGAGTGCCAAACGATAGGAAACTGTACCAACTCGCTCAAGGATCTCGAAAGGACCTACAAATCTAGGACTAAGCTTCCCCTTCCTCCCAAATCTCATAATGCTTTTCATCGGAGAAATCCGCAGGAATACATGATCCCCCACTGCGACCTCAAGTCTGCGACTACGACGGTCGGCATAAGATTTCTGTCTGCACTGGGCTGCTCTCATCCTGTCCTGAATCAGCTGGATCTTCTCCGTAGTCTCCTGAACTAGCTGGGGACCCAAAACCCTACTCTCACATAGTTCGGTCCAACATACTGGTGATCGACACTTCCTACCATACAAAGCCTCAAAAGGTGCCATCTGAATAGTCTCCTGAAAGCTGTTGTTGTAGGAGAACTCAATCAACGGTAAGTGACGATCCCAACTGCCACCAAAATCAAGCACACACGCACGAAACATATCCTCCAGAGTCTGTATAGTCCGCTCTGACTGACCATCGGTCTATGGATAGAAAGCGGTGCTAAAACTCAACCGGGTACCCAAAGCTTCCTGATGCTTCCGCCAAAGACGGCTAGCAAACTGGGTTCCTCTATCGGATAAGATGCATGTGGGAACTCCGTGTAAACGCACAATCTCATCTATATACAACTGAGCATATAGAGCATAACCAAAAGTGGTCTTCACTAGAAGGAAGTGAGCCGCTTTCGTCAACCGGTCAACAATCACCCAAATGGAGTCATACCCCCGACTGGTCCTGGGTAGACCCATAACAAAGTCCATGTAAATCTGCTCCCATTTCCACTCAGGAACAGGTAAAGGCTGCAACTCTCCAGCCAGTCTCTGATGCTCAGCCTTGACTTGTTGACAAGTCAGGCACCTCGAAACGAAGTCCGAAACATCGTGCTTCATCCCTTCCCACCAGTAAATGTCTCTCAAGTCACGTTACATCTTGGTGGAACCTAGATGAACGCTAAAGGCCGACTGATGTGCCTACTCTAGGATCTCGCGTCTCAGCCCATCAATATCTGGTACACACAAGCGAGTCCCGTAACGTAGCATACCCTGGTCATCAATCAAGAACTCTGAATCTGTACCCTACCGAATAAGCTCAAGAATCTCAGACAAACGGCCATCACTGGGCTGTGCCCCATGGATACGATCAAGTAGAAGTGGACGGGCATGGATATGAGCAAGCTGTCCCCCAGTGGAAGTGAACTCAAACTGAACTCTACCATCACACAAGATCTGCCAATCTGCAGAAGACTGTCTCTGAACTGTGCTCAACTGGGACAAGCTACCCCCGGGCCTACGACTCAAAGCATCAGCTACCACATTCGTCTTGCCCGGATGATAAAGGATCTCATAATCATAATCCTTCACCAGCTCCTTCCACCGGCGTTGTCTCAGATTCAGGTCCCGCTGCTGGAAGATGTACTTCAAGCTCTTGTGTTCCGTGAAAATCTGACACGACTCCCCGTACAAGTAGTGTCTCCAAATTTTCAACGCAAAGACCACCACAGCCATCTCAAGATCGTGACTGGGATAGTTCTGCTCGTGCTTCTTCAGCTGCCTAGAAGCATAAGCAAACACTCTATCATGCTGCATCAGTACACAACCGAGCCCCACTTGAGACGCATCACAATAAACTACAAAGCCACCTGATCCAGAAGTCAAAGATAGAACTGGTGCAGTCGTCAACCGAGTCTTCAACTGCAGAAAACTGTGCTCGCACGCATCGGACCAAAGAAAAGGAACCCCCTTCCGGGTCAGTCCGGTCAGCGGTGCAGCAATACTCGAAAAATCCTGCACGAAACGGCAGTAATAACCAGCTAAGCCCAAAAAGCTGCGGACCTCTGTCATGGATAGAGGTCTGGGCCAAAGCTGCACAGCCTCGATCTTCCTCGGGTCCACAAGAATACCATCTCTCGTCACCACATGACCCAAGAAGTCAACTCTATCAAGCCAAAATGCGCACTTTGAGAATTTAGCATACAGCTGGTGCTCTCTCAATGTCTGCAAAGCAATCCTCAAGTGTTGCTCATGCTCCTCCCGACTCCTAGAGTAGACCAGAATGTCATCAATAAACATAATAATAAACTAGTCGAGGAACGGCCTGAAAATCCGGTTCATCAGATCCATGAATGCTGCTGGGGCGTTGGTGAGTCCGAACGACATCACTAAAAACTCATAATGCCCGTAGCGTGTACGAAAAGCAGTCTTCGGAATGTCATCATTCCAGACCCGCAACTGATGATAACCCGAACGCAAATCAATCTTAGAAAAATATTTCGCACCCCGGAGTTGATCGAACAAATCGTCAATGCGAGGTAAAGGATACCTATTCTGCACTGTAACTCGGTTCAATTGATAATAATCAATACACAATCTCAAACTGCAGTCTTTCTTCTTGACGAACAGCACAGGAGCTCCCCAAGGAGAAACACTCGGACGCACAAGTCCCATATCAAGCAACTCTTGCAATTGATTTTTAAGCTCTCTAAGCTCTGCCGGAGCCATCCGGTAAGGCGGTATAGAAATAGGCCCCGTGCCAGGAATCAGATCAATGCAAAACTCAATATCGCGCTCTGGCGGCAAACCAGGTAACTTATCGGGAAAAACATTGGGAAACTCTCGCACGATAGGAACCCGGTCCAACGACCCTACTGTGGCTCCAGTATCACAAATGAATGCCAAGAATCCCCGACATCCCCTCCTCAAAAGCCGACTAGCACAAATGGATGGAATCAAATTGTGAGTGGCGGCACCCCGGCCCCCTGCACAACCCGAACCGACTCGCTCGGAAAACTAAAACTGACTGTCTTCTCACGGTAGTCCACAGACGCAAAACAAGCTGCTAACTAGTCCATGCCAAGGAGAACGTTGAAGTCCAACATATCTAGAAGGATCAAGTCGACGGACGAATCTCTATCTCTAATACAAACGGCACACGACCGAAACACATGTCACGCGAAGAAAGAATCGCCAACAGGAGTAATCACAACAAGCGGCTGATCTAGCAAACACGACTCTCGGCCCAATCTCGGCACAAAGTGCGTAGAAATATACGAATGCGTAGATCCCGGATCAAACAAAACATGTGCCTCAAAAGAACATACAAGAAAAAGTACCTGATACCACTGCATTAGACGCCTGCGCATCCTGATGAGTCAAGGAAAACACCCGAGCCTGCCCTCTACCAGCGACTGGCTGACCTCTGCCTCTACCACCCCACCCTCTCGGCACAAAACCACCATGACCACGACCTCCCTGAACATGAGTCTGATGTGGAGCAACAACAGGCATAAGAGGCAACACCCTCTGAGGTGGGGAAGGTGGTAGGGTAACATGTGGTACAGCTGTCCCGCCCTCACGTGGCTTAGTACAATCTCGAACACGATGACCCAAACTCCCGCACCGGAAACATCCAGATGAAAACTGCTGACACTCCTGGGGATAAGAGCAAAAAGCTGGCCTCATCTCGAGTCTCCACTACCCCCGGTATCTGAACGGGATCTGTCACGGCGTCTAAACGCCTGCCTCCGTGCTGATACACCAGTACGAACCCTCTTCGGTTTCGGAACAACCGACGTCTTAGAAAGACGCTTCTCTACCAATAGGGCTGCGTCCACCGCTGCCACATACATGTCACACTACTGTACGCTGAAAGAGAGGAACAACTGGGTAAGCAGGCCTCGAACAAACCTCTTTACCCTCATCTCCTCCATAGCCACCAAATATGGAGCATACACAGACTGCTCGGTAAACAGCACATCGTATTCGGCCACCGTCATACCCTGAGTCTGGCGTAGTGACTCGAAACTACGCGCTCGAGCATCCCTGACGCTCTGTGGAAGAAAACGCGTAAGAAACACCGCCACGAACTCAGCCCAGATCATAGAAGAAAGACCTGCGGCTCTGCCCTTCTCTAAGGACTCGCACCACTTCTGGGCCAAACCCTCCAGACGGAAGCTCGCAAACTCCACCTATCTCGCGTTGGAGCATATCAACAAACGGCATATCCTGAACATCCGATCGATAAATGACTGCGGATCCTCAGCTGCATCGGTGCCAATGAAAACCGGAGGCCTCAGCCTCATAAACTCTGATAGCGATACGGTGATCACCTCTGTAGCTGCAGGTACAACCGCCTGAACAGTAGGCACCAATATAGTCCCTGTAATGGGTGGAACAACCTCCTGCCTCTGCGCTCGAATGGCCTCAACTAACGACCCCACCATCTGGCGTAAATCCTGCATACCAGCCCCTAGAATAGCCATATGGTCTGTTGAAGGTGGAACAATCTGCTCCTGTATAATGGGCGTACCGCCCGGGTCAGTCCTCGTCTCGGACGAGTCAACTCTGACCTCGGCCCTTACGGCCGCTCTCTACGTCCTCGTAGTCTTCGGCGGTATAAAGGCTGGAAATGGAAACGGGATTCGATATGAACACAGGAATCAAATCACAAGGATGTATATAATCACGGAAGTAATTTCAAACAATAAGTCCTAAGATTACTTAGGCGGAGTACCGTGTCATAAGTATGCCGCGGAACATAAACAGGCTACGTTACTCTGCTTAGGCTACCTACTCTATCATACCAAGGTCATGCTACACTCCAAAAGGTAAAACATAGCGCTCTGATACCAACTTTTTCACGACCCAATTTAGGCACATGACCGGCACATAGACTACGTAACGTCAACAGGCGTAACGCAATTTAAGTAAGCCGAAAACCTGGCAATCTAAACCATTACAAGAAGGAAAAGATAGAACACTTTTAAAATCTCGATGCAAAACTTTAAGCTTAAGTTTGTTTTGATAAAAATTCCGGTAGCGCCTCCTTTGTAAAAGCTAGCCCCGAAACGGGTACAAACATAAGATATAAGTAAAGCATCCCCAAACGGGAGAAAATCTCACCCAACGACGGAAATAACTACCACAACAGATATACGACGCCGTAGCGAAGAATTGAGATAATCCACATAAATAAAGGCCGGCTCACACGAGCACGACAACCAGAGTCATAAGAAGATACAACATCGATCCTCACAACTCGTCACTAAGTCAATACATGAAGGTGGTAGATGTAGAGTACTAGATACAAAAGATACACAATATGCATCATCGGATAACTGCAACCCACCTATAGCAAACGGCTTCACAGCCAACCGAGACGGTATCCACAAAAGTAGAGATAAAAAGGTGCCCTGCCGTGAATACTCTGATGATCAGACCTGCAAAACACTGCGGCACAACGGGGGGTGAGTTGCCAACTCATGAATAGTAAATAACATCATACTGTAATCACAAGTATGGACTAACAGCGATAATCTATCACATGTAATCTGATAGCACAAGTATGGCAATATGAATATGCAACTATCATGATCAAGGTACACCACCAGGGTACTACATCTACATGAAACACATGCATATCAAATAGAGGCGGAGTATGGGATAAAACATGTCATCCTCACGGAATCCTCATCGTGGCAGGACTGGTGTCCATCAAGACAATCAATTTCCCAAATTCCTCAAATCGGCCCTCAGATCCGCCCTCATAACCTGTAAGTCTTATGCAACCTGAGTGCCCAACATCGGCACCCGAAAACATCATGAAATACTCGTGTCCAACATGGACACGTAAATCCATATATCGTATCTGTACATCTCACGGAACCTAAGTGACCAACCCGACACTCGAAATCCTCAGAACCTGAATGTCCAACCTCGACACTTGCAATCCCCATATCCATATATCTCACGAAACATAAGTGCCCAACATCGACACTCGAAATCCCCAAATCCATATATCTCTCGGAACATAAGTGCCCAACATCGGCACTCGAAATCCCCAAATCAAGAGAAACCGAGTTTTCAAAACAATACACATTTCTCGAAATATCCCTACGGTTGTCAAATCCGGAAAACCACATGAAATCCATATCTCAATGCGTAAATCCATATAATATGATGTATGCAACATAGAACGACAATATGGGCATATCAAGGGAAATCCGCTATTTAAATGCATCAAGTCATTAAATATATCACGCGGTTCCCAATTATCCAAATCCAACGCAACATCAAATAACGATGAATATATAGCTATAGCAAGGTATATGTGTAAGCACATAGGTATAGCAAGGCATATGTGTAGGCATGTAGATATACAGGTATGCTATATTTCATATGCGCCGTCGCACGAAAATCAATGCCTCAATGTCGCTAACTAATAGCAAGGTATATCATATGAGTATTTGTGTTGTGCGTATCATGGCAATTGCTGACAGTGTGTAGCATACAATGAGTGCTCGTGCAACATGGACTGTCAATAATAGTGCAGTGTACAATGGGTACAGGTTCAGGCACAACAAATAACTATATGCAATGAGGTTCATGCACCATCTCTATATGTGCATATAAACATGCGGCTAATATCATATCATATCTAGCCCTGATGCTTAACGCCATATAGGCAATTTCCCCATAAATGTTAAATCGACTCACCGACAATCGCGGGCTAGATAAATCCAATCACCTGTTTCTCTTTCTTCGCAGCGTCCGAAGTCCCCGCTTGCGATCCTATTAACACAAAACATAACAAGTGCAAATCTCAGAAATCGATCAATATCATGTACAGACTACGTTTGACCGATGCACCAACTCCAATCCAACTCTCAAGTGTCTGTCTAGTGGTTAACGTGTGTGGCGACACTCCAAAACCAACCCAGGTGCAACAGCTACACAAGATCACGAACCATGTCGGATAACGTAACACGCGTAATCAAAACACTAGATTATAGCAAAGTGATCCCAGATTTTTCATACTGTCAAAACTCAAAAATCAAACAGTACCAAACACCTCTAAACAACTGCAGACAGCTACCCTCCAAAACCCAAACCCCAACTCCCCCTATTGGCTGAGGTCGCCGGAAATTCCCCTCATGTAGCAGGCCAAATCCGAGCCTATGGGGTTCGTGCTTCAGGTGTATACTCAGGGTCACTATTACAACACCATTACACTGCTAGATTTTTCAGTAAAATTCCCAGGTCATAGCAGATCACAAAGACTCTAATATGACACTAAAAATACGATATGTACACGAAACTTTACATTTAGTATTCTAAACAACAAGTAACAAGCTACACAACACTATAACATTCTATTTAACAGTTAGCGGTCATTACCTAGCTACTCTTGATCAAAAATCCAATCTTTCCAAGCTCCAAGGCAACTTTGTGGCTAAACATGACATGTGAAGTGTTTTAATCGGATTTTTGTGAAGTTTTGCAAGGATTTGTGAAGAGGTAGTGAGGGTTTCAGTTTGAGAGTGGAGAGGATGAAGAATAATGAGAATGAGAGAAGAATGAAAGAGTGGGGAAAGGATAATGAAGAGAGGTGAGTGTAGGGTGAACCTTAGCCTTACACTCACTCTCTCCCTCACCTCATTAAAGCTTACATTAATTGCCTCATGACTCACTATCCACCTCCTTCAATCCAAACAACAAATATCTGTCTCATACAAAATATCTAAGAAAGGTTAATTTAGGACATGGATTAGCTTAAGTTGTTATGGTCACTTAACAAGGTTAACACTCATAAACCCTCACATTAACATGCACAAGTGTGTGCAAGCCATAGCAATTTATAATAAAATATTAATTAATTGTTATAAAATGTGAGGAAACCGATTTGGTAAACTTTTACTTTAAAGCCCGCATTATCGCTTAATTAACACTAATCGCATTATAAAGTGTTACATGTTATGAGCCTCATATCGACACGACTTATCGGTTACTGGGGTTTGACGTTTACCACCCCTAGACTGGATAGGCGACATATCAGACGAAGATACCGGACTGTACAGTAGTGTTAGTGATTAGATTCACAGGAGTGTGAGCAGACTTGCTTGTTGATTTTCTGATCGCTCAATACCCGGGTGGACATTACGTTTAGCTGACCGCTTGCGGCTTGTGAGTGTTTAATATGATCATCACCTACTGCCGGCATATTGACGAGTCTTTAGAGTCCTACACAGAGGTTTCCGGGCTCAGGCGAAATGGAGTAGGAGCACATAAGTGATATGTGTGGGACTGAGATTGATTCAAGTATGTGATACCGTATTCTATTCTCGCGATATGTGATATCGGCCGGTTATATATGATATAGCCGGGTCATCGGATCAAGTGTTGATTCGATGAGATGATACATTTTTTATATTAGTGGGTTATATGTGATATAGCCGGATTATCGGATCAATTGTTGATTCGATAATTTAATGTATAATTATATATTTGATATATTAAATTACATCACTAATATACACTCACTTAAGTATTTCATTTTCTCACTTAAGATACATTTAACATATATGTGATATATGCTTATTGTATTCTTTTCTTTTGTTATATTATATATTATATATGTGATATAAAATATTCTAACATGCTAGGTTATAAATGCAACTAGGGTTTAATGAGATTTACACCATGGATAAAATTAGGGTTAGATTTATTATTTATTTTAGTTAATTCTAAATTGTGAATAAATACTTAAGATATTTTCTTAAGTTGACTCAGTCCACTCTTTAGATATTTGCTAAGATATTTGTTAACCTAACCCTAACCCTAGCCCATGGTTTATTCTCTACATGAGTTAACTATGATACTTTTAACCCTTGGTTATATTTTCTAACCTCATCACAATTCATCTCATTTGAGTTTGAGCTTCTTCTTCTTCTTCTTCTTGCTATTGATTCTCGCTCTCTTGATTTCTTCATGTGATGAAAAAAATAGTGAGAAATAAAATACTAAAGTGAGCAAAATTCCTACTTCATCATCCTCATCTATTCTAGTCACTTAGATTAGGGTGTTTGCTTCACTAATACCTCATTAGTGAAGTGAAAGCTTGGATTTGTGTTGCTTCGACGTTGATCATCTTGGATTGTGAAGACTATAAGTAAGGATGCCTCATTCACCTCATGGAGCCTCTCTAGAGTCCGGGAGCATGATGATCGCAGCGAATGGACTTCAACTCGGAGCTTTAGAAGTGAAGGAGAGGACTATAAAGGTTGTAATCCCTAATCACTTAGATGTTAAGTTGTTATCATGTACTTTAGTTTGATTCTCTAGTTAAAGATTCATGGTTAGGGTTATCTGGAACGGTAAGAATTTAAACTTGGCATGGATGATGCTACCCGAAACCTTGCTGCTGTCCTAGGTATCCCAACAGCGAGCACCCGAACAGATGCTTTTGGCGATGGGGTTCTCCTACAGTCACTTGGTCGGGGTTATAGGGCGTGGCTATCTAGTAAGGTTACCCGACGAGTATCCACATACACTACGTAATTGCGACGGACTTTTGATCCGCATCAACATTCTGTGGCAACCGATCAAATGAGACTAAACTGCTAAATTTATAAAATTCAAACTAGTTATCACATAACTGATTATGTGGATTCCAAATATTGTATCACAATCACAGATAGCTAGACGATGTTAAACTTTTCGATTGAATAAACAAACACCCAAAATTTCCCAAAGATCTCAACACTTGAGCGAAGTTCAAAACGTACCCAGAACATGCCACAGCTCCTATGAACCATCCGTAGAAGGGCCGACCCATGTCTCACTCATGTTGCCACGGAACTGCCGCAAACCCTAGGGTATGACCACGGTTCCGTGATCCAAAAAGTCGAGATTGGGTATCGCTCTTCTAGAGGGTCCACAGAATCGCTTGCATGATTTTCTAAAGATTTTAAACACGGAAAAAATCCAACTCTTGGAAAATTTCCTGCGAGGGAAAATATGGGTTATTGATATCCGTTCGAACATTTTAACGTCGTCTAAATAACCTGAATACATGTTAGAGTTACGAAAATGAAACACTCTGAATTTCCTTTGCATAAAGTTAACATTACATGCAAATTTAGCAAAAACTAGTAACACCTGAAACACCAAAACCCAGAGACTAGAACACACTACAAAATTGAACCCTGAACTCCCAAAATGGGCTGAGCTCACCGGTTTTTCTTGCACTCTGGCCGGCCAAAATCTAAGGAATGGGGTTCAATTTTCTACTGTGTTCATATTCCATCTCATACAATATTCTGCAGTTGTTTAAAAAAAATTTAGACACCTTTAAAAAAATGACAGAAACTAGATTTAGTGTTTCAAGTTTCGGAATAGTTTCGGTTTTATAATCTAACAAACATTGTTTAAATCTCTAGCTTGGCTCTGATACCACTGCAGGATTCCCTAGGTCGGCAGCAAGGTTTCGGGAGGTATCGTCCTTGCCATTTTCTAAATTTTGCCGTTCTAAAGAACCCTAACCCTAGAATCTTAACTAGAGAATTAAATAATACAACATGCAAACAACTTTGCAAACAAGTGAATGATGGAATACAACCTTTGTAGACCGGTCCTTCACTTCTAAAGCTCCGTGTAGTAGTCCCTTCGCTCCAAGTAATGAACACCCGAACTCTAGTAAGGGTTCACATGAAGAAATGAACAAGCTTGCTCGAAATCTTTGAGGCCGAAAATAATCTACGTCGAGGAGACTCAAACTCATGCTACCTCTTCACTAAATTAGGGTTCAGTGAAGCAAACACCCTAAACAAAATGGCTAATAGTAGAGGATGATGAAGTAGGAAATAGGCTCACTTTAGATTTAATTTTCTCACAATATTTTCTCACTTAGAAAAAAGCTAGCAAGCTTTTTCTCATGAAGAAGATGAAGTGATGAAGATGAGAGAATGAACTCATGAGGTGAGAATAGCAACCATGTGTGAGTTAGTGTCATACACTAACTCATGTAGAGAATAAACCATGGGTAAACAATAATGGTTGGGTTAATAAATATCTTCAAGTAAAACAAAAAGAGTGGACTCAGTCAATGGTTCCACAAGTTTCTACAAGCTTTACCATTTGACAATTTCCAACCAATTTTGATTTACTTTAAATAAATAAAAACCTTTCATTATTATTTACATGGTGTGAGTCTCATACACCCATGTAGCATGTGGCATCATGCATGACACATAAATAATATACATTAATATATATCACATATATACTAAGTGTACATTAGTGAGAAAAAGGAATCTTAAGTGAGCTAATATTAGTTAATGTAAGTTAATATATCAAATATATAATTATACATTAAATTATTAAATCAACACTTGATTTAATAATCCAGTTCTATCACATACAACCGACTAATATTAAATGTAACAATCTATCGAATCAACGATTGATCCGATAACCCGGCTATATCATATATAACCGACCGATATCACATATCGCGAGAATAGAATACGGTATCACATACGCGTATTAATCTCGGTCCCACACATATCACATATGTGCTCCTACTTCGTTTCGCATGAACCAGGAAAACTCTGTGTAGGACTCTAAAGACTCGTCAATACGCACCCACAAGCCGCAAACGGTCTGCTAAACGTAACGGCCACTCGGGTATTGAGCGATCAGAAGATAAATAAGCAAGCCTGTCCGTACTCCTGCGAATCCAATCAGTAACACTACCGTACAGTCCGGTCTCTTCGTCAGATATGTCGCATATCTCAGCCTAGGGGTGGTAAACGTCAGACCCCAATAGCCTGACAAGTCATACCGATGCAAGCTCCATAACGGTTCAAAAAACTACTGATAACACTTACCAGTAAATCTCAGCAACTCTGGCCAGGAATTTCATGTTATGGCCAATCGAGCATAGCGCAACATCAACTCCCAATACCCGGAGAGATGAATCCCCTCCTATCGCTCATTGCCTCCATGTGACTCGGGACTGTATCCAAAAACTGTTAGTGATTATGCCCTAGAGGCCATTACTGTATCATACTAGTTTGTATATTACTTAATGGAAGCTTGGGATATTCACAGTTGTATTGACAGTCTTGCTAAAAATGGTAGTATGCTACTTGGTTTGTTTCTACTTTAATATGTGCATGTGTTTCTTTTAACATATCGCTTATACATATTAGTAGAGCCCTTTGGATCTTTGCTTGATTACCAGCGTTGTGATGGCAGTCACACTAGTGGGGGCTGGATAGTCTACAAGCACATCCTTTTTTCAGGTCCCTAGTCGTAGGATTATCGAGACAGGGCATCGATACTCCGGAGTAGACTAGTGTGTAGGCTTCTCATCCCAGCAGGGGAAATGGTCTGTCCCACAGCCATTAGTACGTTGTACTGGAGATAGTATACAGGTGCTCGTTGGGTTACGGGTACACCGGACAGGACTCGCAGGGAACTGTTGGTTTGTATTATACCCGTCATCAGTTAACAGTTTCCAGGTGACATGAGTACAGCATAGTCCGCAGACTTGACACTGCTGCTTCGTCTCGAGTGTGTTCCCACTGTTCTTAAATTGCTACCCTACCACGGCTCAAAGGAGTCGTACAAACAGGTAGCAGTTGGGTGCAGTCCCGAAGCATTTGGAGGCAGTGGCGGTTAGATAGGATTCGTCTCTCCCGGTATTGGGAGTTGATATCGCGCTGTGTTTGGAAAGCCATTACGCAAAGTCCCTGGCCAGGGCAAATGAGATTTACTGGTAGGTTTTCCAGTAACTTATCAAGGTGTAATGGGTTTCACTCCGACACGACTTATACAGCTTTTAGGGGACTGACGCTTAGCGCCCCCTAGGCATGATATGCGATAGTCCAAGACGAACAGACCGGACTGTACGGAGATTGTCACATCAGGCTCAGTAGGAGTTCGGATGGGTTTCCTCATCGGCTTTCTTATCGATATCTAACTGGGGACCGTTACGTACAGCTAGTACCGCATGCGGCCTGTGGCTAAACCAATTGCCAGCGTAGTGTCGAGTCTTTAGAGTCCCACACAGAGAGTTTCCCTGCTTCAGGCGAAATAATATAGAGGTTGTATAGTTTTACGACAGGGTTCAGACACATACGTGTTCTTACGCACGTACGATGTTCGGACAGTTTATACTAGCAGGCTTTGGTTTAAGCCTGATTCTAGTATTGGATTATTGGATTTATACAGTCTCAGTATTTCCGTGTTTTCACGAATGGGAGGGGCATTCTCGTAATTAGTAGAGAAGCTTCTAGAAGATTGATGAGTTGGAGGCTTACGTGGAATTTGCATTAAATGGATTAGTGACTCATGGTGTGATTCATCCAAATGAGTTAATGAAGCATTTATTGCTTAATGACTCATGAGATGATTCACCCAAAGAGAGTTAATGAAGCATGGTTGATATTATTATTATGTTATTCATTTTAATAATTATCATGCTTCATATATTCTAAAATGAGAAATAATTCATGATGATTCTCACTCACACTTTCTCTCTCCTCAAGCTCTCTCTCTTCAAAGAACTAACCCTAACCTCTCATGTGTTAAGATCCAAGGGTTAGCAAGACTAATAGATCCCTAATCCTCTTCTATTTCTTCTAGGTTGCTTTGATTAGCACTCATAGTCACCTAGTTACCTCAAGTAAGAGGTTAAAGCTTGGAGAAGCAACTCTCGGGTGGATCTTCTATCACATCGAGGAGGCCGACGAGGAGGTGATCAACGAGAACAAGAAGGACTTGAATCTCTAGGTATAATCATCTATCATAGAAGCTAATCACTTCTAGATAGTTGTTAGTTAGGGTTTAGCAAAGATCCGTAAAGTTAGTCGATGTTAGTTTAAACAAAATGATTGTTTTACCTATTCCGCCTCCCCGCATTATGTGGGGTGTCTAACGTCGACATACATTGGTATCAGAGCCTCACTAAACCATAACTAACTTGTTAGCAAAGTCGTTAGAAATTCGATCGCAAAACGAATCCGAAAATACGACATTTTAACCAAGTTTCTGCCGTTTTTAAAACGGGGTCTAAAAATTTTTCACGGACCCTTAAAAATACAAGCAGGGAATTTTAAGAATTATGAAGAAATTTAGGATTGTGATTCTACCATAGCGCCGTGGAACCACTTCTGATCCAAGCGATCCGCCACGGATCCGCGGCCGAGTTGACTCGGAGTCAGCCCAAATTTGCTCAGTTATTCTTCTGTGTTGATGTTGTACTTTCTGGGATGTTTTGTTTCTGCTCAGGTTTCAAGTGCACAGAGAATTGTTTGGAGTAGATTCATTTGTGTTTGCTTGATCGAAATTCTAAGATGTTTGGCTAACTTGATTATATCTATGTTGTGTTTAATGTGTTCGTAAACCTCCCCTAACTGCTAGTATGACAGTTAGCAGGGGGCTGCATATTTCTGTAATGGTTTTTACTGGTTTATGAATGTGGACTTGTTGGATTGTCGTGAATGGATAGCCGGAGATGTGAGACGAGTGTTTCTTTCATTCAAATATAAATTGTAATTTGTTGTAATATTCTTTTGCGGGGCACATCCGGGTTGAGGTTGTAGCCACCGTTGTATTATTTCATTTACTGTTTTCTGCTCCTAGGATAGACCCAAGATGGGGTGCACAAACTACCGGGTACTTTGAAGTGTTTAGTGACCTACTCACGTCGTTGAGGGAGACCACTTCACTTCGGGTACTTGACGGGTAGTTTGTCGTACCCGTAAGGGTCTAGGGTGGGGTTTTAGCTATTCATCGTGACTGTGTAATCCGTCTTTCTTTGCAGGCTCAAAAGGAATGCGGATTCGTAGAAAATCCAATATGTTCATCTGTGATCTGGAATGCTTATTATTGTGTCTGATGAATGTACAATATCTATATATGATATCTAGTAGGCGTCGCTTATGTTTTGCACCCGCGCTAGCCCAGCCCCCGCTTTGTCGTTAGTTAAGTAACCTAACGGGTGAATGACGGGACCCAGTGGCGAATGCGGATGGCATAAGAGGACGTTGTATTTTCGTTGTTTTCTGCAATGATAGGTTAATTGATGGGACACATTATATTAATGCAAAGAAAATAAACCAAAGTTGAATCGTTGGAACAGTTTAAAAGAAACCACTCGGTTATTTTAAAACAGAAGATATTTTTTTTAATTGCGGAGCTTTAACCACTCCTTTTAAAAAGCTATCAGGTTCCTTCGGTTATATCAAGTTCACTACGTTCACGGTTTCGCCAAAACCAGTCGTAGCCATTCATCATTTCATATGAATGGTCAGTAGTATTCAAGCTATATTTGTTTGGCCCTTAGTCAAGACATAGTGATTGGTAGCTATTGGGGTGTTCACATGTAGCATAGATAGATGCGTTGGTTTGGGACAGTCGTATTACTTTGTTTGGCCCTTAGTCAAGAGTATATACGGGTGGGTTCAAATCAACCTGGATAATGATGGGTAGAACTTGACATGTGACTTATGATTTGTTGGCCTTTAGTCAAGGTCATAAGAACATGGGGCAAAAATCCACATCGGGAGTTTCTAAAGAAACTGAAACTTGCTAGAGTTGCATACCATTTGGAGTGTGATAATTTTGGTAGGATTCCTTAAGCTTTATCACACAATGATATTTGGATCCCGATCCTACTGTGAGTATCCGCTACTCATCAGAAGATTCGTCACTTAACGATCAATGCTATAAACCATGTAGGTGTCGAGAAAGGTGTCAGCGGGGCTATGCCCCCAGAGAAAAGAGGTTATTTAATTAAGGAACTTCGCGAAAGCGTCGTAAAACCTCCCTCGAAGTACCGACACCGGCTTGGCTGAACGGTTAAGCAAGTATTGTGCGGTGAGAATAATCCTGACTAGTTCTTCCTTTTTGGTTTGAAGAGGGATTCAAGAAACAGTGGGAGCCATCCAGTTTAGATAAACTAAAAACCACTCTAAACTTGCAAGAGCATCATGCTAAAGTGTTCCCTCTATCTCTCTTTGCAGCGACCTTATGACCATGACTAGGTTACATTTAGATAACAAGTTGACTGAATCTGACTTTTATGACTGGCAAAGGTCTGTCCAGATGTCCATTGCCTATGACAAGCTGGACCACCCTATTACTACTCAAGCCCCTGCCATCCTAGGTCCAGTTCCTACCGTCGCGGATATGAATATCCGTCAGACAAGGGAAGAGGACAATGCGAGTGCCAAGTGCCTCGTGTTGGCTTCAGTTGATGGTGTATACCAGAAGCAGCACGAGAAGATGGACTTAGTTTCCATCTTCCTCCATAACAAAGATTTATATGGAGAGCAATCTCATATCGCAAGATATGAGACCTCGAACGAATTGCTTCAAGCGAGGTTGGCTGTCGGGTCATCTGTAGGGGACGACGTCCTTAAGATGACTAGCTATATTGATGAGCTCACGGACCTGGAGACCACGTTGGGAAATAGGTCATGTACTGACTTATTTCCACAGTCCCTACCCTCTACTTACACCCTGAAAGAAACTAGGGAGGCACCTACTCTGCTTAATGGGGGACCTTCTTCTTCTACATCCAGTGTGAAAGCAAAGGGTGAAAAGAAGAAGACCTCCACAAAACAGATATACGGTGTCAGTAAAGTAGAAGGAAAGGGAAGAGAAAAAGTTTCGGGACTTGGTGTAGGGAAGGAGGGATATTCCTATTGTTATAGGAACGGACAATGGCAGAAAGATTGCAGGGCTTTGGAAGACAGTATCCAGGATTCGAAGCATGTTGTGGCTTCGGCCTCGGGTGTGTTTGTTATTGAGAACTGTTTGTCAATTAACTCTACTTCCTGGGTACTAGATACCGGAGCAGGATCTCATATCTGTAATTCATTACATGCTTTGAGAAACCGAAGAGTTATTAAGGTAGGCGATTTGTCTCTCAGAGTTATGAACGGAATGAGCGTGGACGCTGAATCCGTGGGAGAATATCGCCTAGGTTTGAAAAGTGGGCAGATATTGATTCTACGTAACTGTTTGTATGTACCTAGTTTGACTTGTAATATCATATCAGTGTCCTCACTTTCGAGAGAGGGATATGATTTTACATTCGCAAGCGATGTAGTAAACATCCACCTAAATCAAGTTCTGATTGGGTCCGGTACATTAGATGACGGTATATACGTATTAAATTAAGCTCAGGTTTTCAATGTCCAGAATACACTTAAAAGAAAGTCTCCGGAAATAAATCAGGATTTCTTATGGCATTGTAGACTAGGTCACATCAATGAAACACGGTTGACTAAGTTACATAGAGAAGGATATTTGAATCCGTTCGAATATCAATCTTATGCTACTTGTGAATCTTGTCTCATGGGAAAGATGACAAAGACTCCGTTTACTGGACACGGAGTAAGAGCGAACGAGCTCTTGGGACTCGTACACAGTGACGTGTGCGGTCCAATGTCTACACATGCAAGAGGTGGTTATTCCTGCTTCATTGCTTTTACGGATGATTTCTCTAGGTATGGACATATCTTCTTAATGAAGCATAAATCCGAGGCCTTTGAGAAATTCCGAGAATACAAGAATGAAGTGGAAAAACAGACAGGCAAAAGTATCAAGACACTGAGATCTGATCGAGGTGGTGAATACTTAAGTGCCGAGTTCCTGGGATACTTAAAAGAGAAAGGAATTCTCTCTCAGCTTACTCCTCCATACACTCCACAACATAACGATGTATCGGAAAGACGGAACCGAACCCTATTGGATATGGTACGTTCCATGATGAGTAAGGCTGAGTTACCGCAATCTTTCTGGGGTTATGCACTAGAATCAGCTGCATATCTTTTGAACCAGGTTCCAACCAAGACTGTGCCTACCACACCATATCAGATGTGGAGTGGGAAGAAACCCTGTCTTAAACACTTTAGGACATGGGGATGTCCATCTTTTATTAAAAAGAAGCATGCGGACAAGCTCGAGGCACGCTCAGTACAGTGTAAGTTTGTAGGATATCCAAAGAACTCCAAGTGGTATTATTTCTATTACGCAGAGGAGCAAAAGGTTTTTGTTTCTCATCATGCCCATTTCTTGGAAGCTGAAATTTTAGAAAATCAGAAGAGTGGGAGCGCAATGGAACTGGAAGAAATTCCAGAACCATAAGCTGTTACTGAAAGTATGGTAGAACCAGAAGTTTCATAAGAAAAGAACATCCCAGTGCCTATCCGCAGAAGTAGTAGGCAGTCTCATCCGCCCGAGAGATACTACGGTTTTCTCAAAGACGGAGATCGAGAGGATTGCATCATTGATAATGATGAACCTACTAGCTTCTAGCAGGCTGTCACGACCCGTAGGGTACGGAACGTGACTGGCACTTAAGTTACTAAACGTCTCAAGGCGTCCGTAAAATAAGTAAGCCAAAGCCCAGAAATCAAAACCAAATAAGCAGTAAAGTGAAGGAAAAACCAATCAATTGAAAATGAATTTATCAAATAAGTCATGTCAAGCCCTTTTAAAAGCAATGTCCATTTTTCCGAAAATTTCGGCAGAGTCTCCTTTGTAAATACTGGCCCCCAAAATGGGTACAACAAGAATATATATGAATACAAAAAAAAGGCATCCCCAAGCGGGAGCTAGCTCTTCACCACCAGGCGGTCACCAATCCTACGCAATGTAAATCAGCAATGTGCAAAATAAGCATAAAAAGGCATAAGTAAGAAACAACATGTCGGCTCAAGTGAGCACGACCCAAAGAAACAATATACATGCCCACAAATCTCACTGTCTCGCCTCTAAGTCAATATACAATAGTACTGGTAGATACTGTAGATGGAGTACTCTAGATACAAAGAATATACAAGGTGGTACAAAATAATAATACAACCCACCTACGAGAAAAAGCCTCGAGTCCAGGCAAAAGAAGCAAGTGCGCCCGCCGCTACTGTGCTGACGGAGCAGACCTGCAAAAGACTATAGCACAACGGGGGTGAGTTGCCAACTCATGAGTAATAAATAACATCTATAGAGGCTATCGCAAGCATGCACACAAGCATTCTAGCATCTATAATACAGGTATGGCAGGATATACTAGCAGGTATGTATGCAACATGAATGTACTAGCAGGTATGTATGCAATATGAATCAACTCATGATCTGAATGTGTAAGTATAAGAAATCATATTTTTCCTTTAGGAATCTCTTTTGAAATATCAGCACAATACTAATAGAATCAACAAGAATCTGTGTCCAGTATCGACACCTCAAAACTGTCTCAATCTCATGTATCCAAATCATAGTATCTCTGGCCTCAGCCGTCCGGCTGACCCATCTCAAATATCAATATCTCATCATCTCGCGGCCACGGTCGGTATCCTCTGGATATCCGCCGTGCCAAAAAGTCATCGGTAAGTAGTCTATCCCCTGCCAGGCTCAACGTCAGCAACACGACCTTCTCGCCCCGGGGTACCTTACCGGGCCCACCATGTACCCGAGACGGTTCATCCAACTCCTCGAAACGGGTCTCAAAAACCACAGCAAACTCATGGTGGACGACACTTACATCACTAGAAAACCGCAATTTTGCATATTTTAAAATGGGTAATAAGTTTTAGAAATTTTGCGGCTTTCCCCCGAAATCCAGAAATATCATAAATCTCAAGAAATCATCATGAATGCATACGTCAATGATAATGAATGCATATGGTATCAATGTTCAAGTTACAATGTATGGTTAATAGATTAGGCATGAACAAATGATATAATGATATACATGCACATGAATAGCAATTCTACAATGTTATTTTACGGATTTATTGCAATAGTACAGGTTTAAGTATCAAATATGGTGACAATATTCTAGATTATAAGTTATCTAGTGTCGTGGCATGGCAATTACCAGGGCGTGTGTGTACCATGAATAGTGCTCGTGCTGCATATAAAAACCCTGGCAATGGTGCAGGTGTCCTAGAGAATGGGTTCGCATATGTATGTCAAATAAAGCATGAATGTAGTTACTAATATCACTAGAAATCTTTAACTACTTAAACTATTGGGCGACATGCGCCATCCAAACGATAGTCCCCCGTAGATGTTACATTTACTCACAGGAATCCCCAGCAAGCTATGTCCAATCACCGCTTTCCCTTTTCGTACCGCGTCCGAAGTCTCCGCGACCAAACCTGGAATTTGCACCAATACAAAATATAAGGTTACATATCATGAAACGACGCAAATCCCAAACAAAAATATCAACGTTCACAAGCTAGGCACAACGTGCACAAGGTGCGCGGAACACAAACGAAAATCACAAAAACTAACTATAATCGTCGTTTTGGGCGCCCGGCAAAGCTAAAACCCGATAAAACCAAAAATCCGCATTCACACACCCTAAAAGTCATAGGAGATACCAATACAATCATCAAGATATCACAAATAATTCATCACATAATTTTATAAAAAATCTAGTAAGCATTTGCATTCCAAAATCGGTGCAAACACCGTCGCTTTGCGACAAAAGACTAATATCAATTATAACATCCAACCGCACAACTAGTTAGCCACAAACACTATAATTACAACACATTAGCAATGCTTCAAATCCTATTTTCCAACACTAATTCCTTTCTTGATTTTTCATACTTAGCAAATACAATCAAAATTTCACACTAGAAAAACTTAGATTAGCATAATTTGAAACCACTTAAGCAAAGTAACCTCATTAACTTAGGTTAGCAAACAACTAGATAGCAAAATAGATTTAATTAACTAAATAATGGTTTCTAAAACCCTAGTTAAACTCAAACCATTAACTTTAAAAACCTAGAATGAAATTAGCGCTAATATTAACACTAAAACAACTCAATTAAAGAAATCTAACCATAAGAACTTAAATGGGTAGAAATTATACCACAAGATCTAGAGATCTAGCAAGAAGTTTTGCCTCCAAAGATGGTCTCCTAGCATCCAAGATCCATGCAAGAAAGGCTAAGAAGAATGGTTGAAGGATGGGGATTAATTTGTGAGGTTTAATTTGGATTTTGATGGAATTTGAGATGAGTTTTGAAGAAAAAAAAGAAGGGAAGTTTTGGGGCTGTTGGGTGCAGGATTTTCGGCTGAGAGGGAGTGGGGAGAGGTGTGGGGGAGTTGTGGAAAAAGATCCAAGTCAACCCTCTCATATTACCACAATACTCTTACCTCAAATAAATATATATATAACCATTTTTAACCCATTTCCTAACATGATTTAAAGTCAAAAAGAGGGAAAGAAAATTCTTGGGCTGCTGTGGATAGGGCCGGCCAAGGGAGTGAGGAGTGAGTATGAGAGATTTTACAAAAAAATTCTATGCAAAAAGACCCCCCCACAATACCATATTTGCAAGTTTTAGTTCAAAAAATTAAAATTTTAGTTTCCTTCGATTATAACTAAATAGAACTTAAAATAAAATACTAAAAAAATTATATTACTAACTAGATTTTAGTTAACATGATTCCAAAGATTAAAATTAGCCCAATGAAATTTGTATTTATCGCTAATTAATGTATTTTTAACAGCTTAAAATAATATTAAAAATTGAAAAATAGGGGAATTTTTTTAAATGACCAGAAATTTATAAGTAACTCATTAGCTACTAAAAACTAGCAATTAATTATCCAAATTAGGTATAATTAGGCATAAACTGCAAAATAACAAAAAAGACGATTTACGGAAAAATACCAAATTTTCACTAATTTTCGGGAAAACACCAAAACGACTTTTCAAGACGCTACACAGGCCATCCAAAGCGGTGACTCGGTAAGATGGCTGGATGCAATGCGGACCGAAATGGAGTCCATGTACACTAACAAAGTATGGACTTTGGACATTGCTCCAGATGGGGTAAAACCCGTAGGATGCAAATGGATCTTCAAAAAGACGATTGGTGTAGATGGATAGGTTGAAACCTATAAGGATAGACTTGTTGCAAAAGGTTTTCGTCAAAGACCTGGTTTGGACTATGACGAAACCTTTTCTCCAGTGGCTATGCTCAAATCCATTCGGGTCCTTCTTGCAATTGCTGCCTTCCACGATTATGAGATCTGGCAGATGGACGTAAAGACGGTTTTTTTAAATGGAAATTTGGAAGAGTGCGTCTATATGGATCAGCCGGAGGGATTCATTCAGAGTGGGAGCAGTGGTAAAGTTTGCAAGTTGCTTAAGTCCATTTATGGACTAAAGCAGGCATCGCGGAGTTGGAACATCTATTTTGATGATACTGTTAAAAAATTCGACTTTATCAAGAATTCAGATGAACCATGCATATATAGTAAGATTGTAGGGAGAGCTGTAGTATTCCTCGTCTTGTACGTGGATGACATTCTTCTAATAGGAAATGATATTCCTATACTACAGTCTGTCAAAGGATTCTTGTCACAGAAGTTCTCCATGAAGGACCTGGGTGATGCCACCTACATTCTGGGGATCCAGATCTATCGTGATAGATCAAAAAGGATGTTGGGACTTTCACAGTCCAGGTACATAAACACCATATTGAAAGGATTCAGTATGGAAGATTCTAAGCGTGGTAACCTACCGGCTTGTCACGGAATCACCCTCTCCAAAGAGATATCTCCCAAGACTGGTATGGAAAGGGCTCGCATGTCAATTATACCCTACGCTTCTGCGGTAGGCTCTATAATGTATGTGATGTTATGTACCAGACCAGATGTAGCATACGCATTGAGCTTTGTAAGCCGGTATCAGGCAAATCCAGGGAAGAAGCACTGGATAGCAGTAAAGAACATTCTCAAGTACCTGAGAAGGACTAAGGATATGTTCTTGGTTTACAGAAGAAAAGACCTCCAGATCGAGGCTTTTGCCAACTCCAGCTTCCAGAGTGACAAGGATGACTCCAAGTCCATGTCAGGTTATGTCTTTACTCTCAATGGAGGGGCGGTGTACTGGAAGAGTTCCAAGCAGGACACCGTTGCTGACTCGACGATAGAAGCGGAGTATATAGCTGCTTGCGATGCCGCAAAAGAAGCAGTCTGGATGAAGAAGTTCCTAACAGAACATCAGGTGGTTCCTACTAGTGTTGATCCAATACCTCTGTATTGCGACAACAACGGCGCTATAGCTTTAGCGAAGGAACCCAGGTCCCATCAAAAGTCCAGACACATCTTAAGGCGGTATCACCTGATGAGGGGGATCGTAGATCGCCGGGAGATTGAGGTGAAGAGAGTAGATACGGAGAATAACACTGCCGATCCATTCACTAAGGCCATTCCTCAGACGCAGTTCGAAAAGCTATTCGAGATGATAGGTCTACGATATGCCAGTACATGGCCCTAGTGCAAGTGGGAGATTGTTAGTGATTATGCCCTAGAGGCCATTACTGTATCATACTAGTTTGTATATTACTTAATGGAAGCTTGGGATATTCACAGTTGTATTGATAGTCTTGCTAAAAATGGTAGTATGCTACTTGGTTTGTTTCTACTTTAATATGTGCATGCGTTTCTTTTAACATATCGCTTATACATATTAGTAGAGCCCTTTAGATCTTTGCTTGATTACCAGCGTTGTGATGGCAGTCACACTAGTGAGGGCTGGGTAGTCTACAAGCACATCCTTTTTTCAGGTCCCTAGTCGTAGGATTATCGAGACAGGGCATCGATACTCCGGAGTAGACTAGTGTGTACGCTTCTCATCCCAGCAGGGGAAATGGTCTGTCCCACAGCCATTAGTACGTTGTACTGGAGATAGTATACAGGTGCTCGTTGGGTTACGGGTACACCGGACAGGACTCGCAGGGAACTGTTGGTTGGTATTATACCCATCGTCAGTTAACAGTTCCTAGGTGACATGAGTACAGCATAGTCCGCAGACTTGACACTGCTGCTTCGTCTCGAGTGTGTTCCCACTGTTCTTAGATTGCTACCCTACCACGGCTCAAAGGAGTCATGCAAACAGGTAGCAGTTGGGTGCAGTCCCGAAGCACTTGGAGGCAGTGGCGGTTAGATAGGATTCGTCTCTCCCGGTATTGGGAGTTGATATTGCGCGGTGTTTGGAAAGCCATTACGCAAAGTCCCTGGCCAAGGCAAATGAGATTTACTGGTAGGTTTTCCAGTAGTTTCTCAAGATGTAATGGGCTTCACTCCGACACGACTTATACAGCTTTTAGGGGACTGACGCTTGCCGCCCCCTAGGCATGATATGCGATAGTCCTAGACGAACAGACCGGACTGTACGGAGATTGTCATATTAGGCTCAGTAGGAGTTCAGATGGGTTTCCTCATCGGCCATCTTATCGACATCTACCTGGGGACCGTTACGTACAGCTAGTACCGCTTGCGGCCTATGGTTAAACCCACTGCCAGCGTAGTGTCGAGTCTTTAGAGTCCCACACAGAGAGTTTCCTATTTCAGGCGAAACGATATAGAGGTCGTATGGTTTTACAACAGGGTTCGGACACATACGTGTTTTTACGCACGTACGATGTTCGGACAGTTTATACTAGCAGGCTTTAGTTTAAGCCAGATTCCAGTATTGGATTATTGGATTTATACAGTCTCAGTATTTCCGTGTTTTCACGGATGGGAGGGGCATTCTCGTAATTAGTCGAGAAGCTTCTAGAAGATTGATGAGTTGGAGGCTTAGGTGGAATTTGCATTAAATGGATTAGTGACTCATGGTGTGATTCATCCAAATGAGTTAATGAAGCATTTATTGCTTAATGACTCATGAGATGATTCACCCAAAGAGAGTTAATGAAGCATAGTTGATATTATTATTATGTTATTCATTTTAATAATTATCATGCTTCATATATTCTAAAATGAGACATAATTCATGATGATTCTCACTCACACCTTCTCTCTCCTCAAGCTCTCTCTCTTCAAAGAACTAACCCTAACCTCTCATGTGTTGAGATCCAAGGGTTAGCAAGACTAATAGATCCCTAATCCTCTTCTATATCTTCTAGGTTGCTTTGATTAGCACTCATAGTCACCTAGTTACCTTAAGTGAGAGATTAAAGCTTGGAGAAGCAACTCTCGGGTGGATCTTCTATCACATCGAGGAGGCCGACGAGGAAGCGATCAACGAGAACAAGAAGTACTTGAATCTCTAGGTATAATCATCTATCATAGTAGCTAATCACTTCTAGATAGTTGTTAGTTAGGGTTTAGCAAAGATCCGTAAAGTTCGTCGATGTTAGTTTAAACAAAATGATTGTTTTACCTATTCCGCCTCCCCGCATCATGTGGGGTGTCTAACGTCGACTTACAAAAACTACCTTTTTGCATGATCTATTGACCGTGGTATGGTGGAAATCAAAGCATAGTGGGAATCACACAAGACTTTATGACGATCTCGGGTCGACAGACTAACCTGTACTAGTGTCACCAGAGAACTGCTATCTGACGATGGGTATAATACCATCTAGGAGTTCTCGGTGAGTCTGTCCAGTGTACCCAGTCTCCACTGAGCACCCGTATACCTTCTCTGATGTCAAACACTAATGGATATGGGATCATCCATTGCCCATAATATGGGTCGAGAAGCGCATACGCTAGTCTACTCTAGAGTATCGATGCCATGTCTCAATACTCCCACGACTAGGAACAATTATAGGGTGTACTTGTAGACTACCCTTGACCCCACTAGTATGATCTACATCATATTCCTGGTAGTCAAGTACACATCCTAAGGGCTTTATCAACATGTGAGAGTAAGACAGTATCATTTATACAAGTCAACATGTTAAGATAAAGATCAACCAGATAGCATACTATCATGTCGAGCAAGAAATTCATCCTTATATATGTCCAAGCATCCATTATAATATACATCTCATGTACAATAATGGCCTCTAGGGCATACATATAACTAACAGGTTATAGGGCGTGACTGTCTAGTAGTGTCTCCCGGCGAGTATTCACGTACGATACGAGATTACGACGGAGTTTCGATCCAAATCCAAACTCTATGGTAATCCATCATTTTAGACTAAAATGCGAGATTTACATTTCGTTAACTAGTTTTCGCAAAACCAATCAATGTGGATTCCAAAAATTGTATCACATATCCAAAGCTATCTAGAAAATGTTAAACATTTCGATCGATATTTCAAACAATACCAATTCACAGAGACTTCAACAACTTGAGCCTCATTAAAAATATCCAGAAAACCAAAAATGTTAACATGAAGAAGCACGAAGCATTAATTCATCAAGTCGGTGGCGGAAACGCGGCCAAGACATGGTCTAGGCGACGGTTCCGTGGCCACTTAGAGGAATTAGGTCCTCATTTTTCTTGAGCATCCATAGTTTTACCTGCATGATTTTTTAAACATTTTTAATTGTGAAAATATCAAATTTTGAAAAATAGACAGAATTAGCCAAAATCCGTGTTTAACACTTCGATTGAACACTTTAACGTTGTCTAGACTTCGCCTAAGTCTCTAACTTGGCTCTGATACCATGAAAGTATGTTTTAGCACATCTACTATTTTTCTACAAGTATCAAGTATGCAATTTTAAAATTTTAGAGTGCTAAGTATACTAAACAAGAATCGAACTAGAGAATTAGAGTTTCAAATTAAGCAAGTTACATTCAAAACTAAGTGTAAAGAGTCTACAACCTTTTTAGTCTAGTCCTTCACTTCTAAAGCTCCAAGTTGAAGTCCCTAGAACTCTTCTTAAGGCTCCACATGAAGAAAAGATCGAGCTTGCTTGTTTTCTTCATTGCCGAAGATGATCCACCTTGAAGTCTCTTTCACTCAGGCTCACACTTCACTAATTAAGGTATTAGTGAAGTTAACAACCTAAACTAATGGGTTAGATTAGTGTAGGTTGATAAAATAGGAGATTTGCTCACCAAAATATTTCTCTTTTTTTTCTCAACTCAAGAAAATTCTAGTGAAAAGAGCAAGAAGGAGATGAACTTGGATGAATAATGAACCATCACACTTGAGATAAGATGAGAATAAGATTGTAAAATATCTATGAATAAAACAAAGAATAAGAGGTGAGTCATGGCTTCTCAAAGTTTCTACAAGCAACTGAAGAAAATGACTCATTCTCATTTTCTTTTAATTCATTAATCCATACAATTATCTTCTTATATTCATCTCTTATGTGATTCTCATACATCCATGTTCAATGTATCATCAACCATGATACAAATATACATACACATGTATGTGTGTGTGTGTATAAAGAGAAGAAAATCATAAGTGAGCTTAATATTAGTTAATATATATATCAAATAAATATATTTCAAATTATTAAATCAATACTTGATTTAATAATCTGGTTATATCATATATAACCCGGCTAATATCAAATATATATATGTATATCAGATTATTAAATCAAGAATTGATTCAATAATCCGGTTATATTACATACAACCGGCTAATATTCAATAGATATCAAATCAACATTTGATTCAATAATCTGATTATAACATATATAACGGGCTAATACCAAATATATATAAAAACATATATAAATCAAATCATTGAATCAACACTTGATTCAATAATCTGGTTATATAACATATAAGCTGACTGATATCAAATATTGCTAGATTAGAATACGGTATCATATACTCATATTCAATCAAGCTCCTGCACATATCTCCATACGTACCCTACTTCGTCTCGCTTGAGCTAGGAAACCTCTATGTGGGAATCTAAAGACTCGTCAATATGCCAACAGTATGTAATGATCACATCAGATACCCACAAACCATCAGCAGTACTAGCTAAACGTAATGGCTACCCAGGTATTGAACGAATAGAAGATCAACAAGCAAACTTGTCCAAACTCCCGTAGAGCCTATAAGCAACACTAACCGTATAGTCCGGTCTCTTCTTCTGATATGCCGCATATCGAGTCTGGGGGGTAGAATCGTCATACCCCACTAACTCGATAAGTCATGCCAATGTGTGGCCTATAACCTTTCAAGAAACTACTGATAACACTTACTAGTAAATCTCATCAGCTCTGGACAAGGACTTGCTGTTATAGCCAATTGAGCATAGTGCAACATCAACTCCCAATATCGAGAGAGACGAAACCCCTCCTATCGCTCACTGCATTCATGTGACTCGGGACTGTACCCAAAATCCACCTGTTTGCACAATTCTTTTGAGCTGTGGTAGGGAGGAGATCAAAGCATAGTGGAAACTACACAAGACACTATGACAATCTTGGGTCTACAGACTAACCTGTACAAGTGTCATCAGAGAACTGCTATCTGACGATAGTTATGGTACCATCTAGGAGTTCTCGGAGAGTCCTGTTCGGTGTACCCATTCTCTAATGAGCACCTATATACAATCTTTGATGTCAAACACCAATGGTTACGGGATCAACCATCGCCTCATACAGGGTCAAGAAACTTATACACTAGTCTACTTTGGAATATCGATGCTCTGTCTCGATACTCACTCGACTAGGATTTATTAAAGGATGTGCTTGCGGACTACACAAACCCCACTAGTATGATCTGCTTCATAGTCCTGGTAGTCAAGCTAACATCCTAAGAGCTCTATCAATATATATCAATGAGATAGTAAAGTAAAACAAGTTCACATGTTAAGATAAAGAGCAACCAGATAGCATACTATCATGTCGAGCAAGTAACTCCTCAATATATATGTCCAAGCATCCACTATAATACAATAATGGACTCTTGGGCATACATATTCCTAATAGGTACACTACCAAGCCAGGAGTCGTCCATTCTAAAATACTTTTAGAATGTTTTCTAAGTACCCGATTTGGGAAACATCCCAAATCTAGATCTAGTCACCAGAATTCCTGATATACTATCCACATCTAAGGTGGAGAAAATACTATGTGGCAACCAAACTTTGACCAATTGTAGTATAGGTAAATCACTTCCTATTTGGAGTATGTCATCCAAATCTAGGATAGTAATCCCTACATCCTTCTTACTGGGTTCATCAATTATTGTGATGAAGTCAATCACCTTGACTGTCACATCAAAAATAGATGATTCATCTCCGCTGTCCATGTTTTAGTCTACTAATAGACATGAGCAACTTGCACACCTTCCGCTGCTCCCACTGACTATGATAACCCTCCGACAGAGTCATATACACGTGTACTTCCAAATTCCCAGTTAGAATGACGTTATAGTCATCCATCTACCAGATATCATAGCTAAGAATAAAATCAGTGCCGAGTCATATTCATATGGACTTCAGCGTAGACACTGAAGTAAATGTCACATCACAATCCACAACGGGTATTTGATAAAAACTCTTTACAACAAATCTAGCCTTATTAGGTTAGTACCTTTCTACCTGTACAGATCCCGAAAGATCCTCTTGCTCCTAATGGGTTTCACCCCTTCAGGAGCACCCAGCAAAGTCCAAAATCCATGATTTGGTGAAGTGCGTGGAGTCCATCTTGGATATGAAGTATCTGGTCACATGGAAGTTACCACTTCCTATGACCTGCTGATAACAAGTAGGGGGAATAGCAATGCCAAGTCATATTCGTATGGGCTTCAGCATAGACACTGAAGTAAAAGTTTCACCACAATTCACAACCGATATTTGATGAAACTCTTCACAACAAGTCTAGCCTTAGGTTGGTAACTTTCCACCTGCATAGATCTCGAAACATCTACTTGCTCCTAATGGGTTTTACCCCTTCAGAAGCACCCAGCAAAGTCCAAAATCCATAATTTGCTGAAATGCGTGGAGTCTATCTTGGATATGAAGCATCTGGTCACCTAGAAGTTACCACTTCCCATGACCTGCTGATAACTAGTAGGGCCATCATCACCATGATGCTGACCTCCATGTCACCGTCTACGAGAAAACCGAAGTATCTCTCGGGTGTATGAGGTCACCTACTAAAATCTGCGAAGTGGCTAATGGTTTGTCAAGTCCAATTGAATTCTTAGGTCCTACTAAATTTTCGGTAATCGTTTGAGGTTCTGGAATCACTTCCAATTCTACCATAATCCTACTAGTTTCTTTTGCAAAAGGATTCCTTTTATTAAAAGGTAGAGAGTTAAGAACAATGTAACTATTGATCTTGAAAATTGTTGAAACAAAATCTTAGCGAATGCTTCGAATAATCCATAAATTGCCATTACCGAAGCGTGCCTTGAGTTTGTCCGGATTCTGCTTTTAAACAAAAACTGGATAACTCCATGTCTTAACAACATCAAGATATGTAGACATTCTATGTCTATATAGAATCAAGGCACTAATTTAGATGGCACCAGATCCAAATGTATGCAGCTGTTATCAGTGCATATCACCGAATGGAAAAAAGGCCAACACAGCATTACTCATCATGGAGCGCATCCACGGATGAGTAACCTATAAGGGAATCAAGTTCTCAATATTACTATGATGGAATACTTAGCATAAGTATCTACAATTTCGATCACCTCGAAGAATCCTGATACTTTCAATATATGGTTCTCTACTTTATTCTTATTCCTATAAACTTCTTAAGATTTTTGGACCTTGCACTACAATGAATGAGCGTCTAAAACCAGAGAACTCATAGATAAACCTGAATGAAGTAAGAGTACCAACCCCTTGTCCTGAAGGACAATGGACATCATACATTTTCACGTATAAGTCCCAAGAGTATACTATCCCAAATTCTATGTTTTTAAGATTGAAAACTGTATTTTGGTCGAGAATGTCTTACACCGTTATTCAATATACCTTACCTTATCCTTAACTAATAACGGTAAATGTTTATAACATAATTTTCAAAATGTATATCTCACTTTATAAAATAAAGGTACAGATATTTTATTTTAAAATTTGGTGCATAACAACGGTTATTCGAAACCAAAAATTTGCCGTTAAGCAAAACCAGGAGATTTAATCTAATATCACCAATTGCAACGAATTCCGATATTGAGGATAAAATCGCCCATTTCCTAATATACTACTCCTACTCATCATCTGTAAAACCTTACAAATGTGAGATCCAAATCTTGTAAATACATACCCTGAAGTCAGAACTGATTGGGAAAACAGTTCTCTTTTACAAGTACACAGAAATACTGATACATGAAAATGTTTCATAGGGGGTAGTCAGGTATTCCTAGTAATGCCTTTTCCATTATCCAGAGTCATGACAGTTGATCAGTCGAAAATACTGCATTTCTAACACGACAATTTCCCTATCTTCTGCATTCATCTAGAGGTGTTCGGTATTCATATTTCACATATTAGCAAAACATCTCTGAAATACCAGTTTGCATGTGTTAGACTTTAAAACCGGCACTTTAAGGTAAATTGACTGTTTATCATAGCATCGCATCATTCTTGTATAGCGCAACACTTGTTTTGAAGTCTGTGCAGGAAATTCCAGAAGAAAGGCCAAGATTGTCAAAGTGCTGATAAAAATTATGCCAACTCAAAAGACACAGATCTGGTAGTATTATAGAAGGAACTGTGAGAATCAACATATCAAGAAAATACCAAGAAGACATCATAAGGCAGTGCAGGAAATTTGGCACAGTGCCTCCCCAACGTGACCGCGGATCCGCGGCACAAGCAGGCACGTGCCGCGGATCCGCGGCGTCCTTGCCACGTCAGCTTCACTTTTTTGCTTCATAATTCCTCTCTCTGTGCCTACACCTCATCAAGCCAATACATTTTCCACAGAACTCTCGAAGCTTCTGCCAGATCAGCAAAGATCATTAAATTAAGCTAATCTTGATTAAGCTCCTAACAACCTAGTTCTGGAAGCTCCCTCTAACTAACTACTTCTAGAAGCCTCTCTAGCTAACAAACTTTTAGAGGGAAATTCAAATTTTGAATCCTAGATCTAGGGTTTTGGATGGTCTATAAAAAGGAGCTTAGATCTAAGGTTAAGGGGTTAATCATTAGTTCATTAATCTCTCATCTCCCCCATTTTCCACCCACAAGTTGAGTGATACGACTTGTGTGAAACCCTAACCCTAATCAAGAAACCAAATCCAAGATCCTTTGAGTTCTAGCAAAGCAAGTCTTCAACCATCCTTTAGAAGTGAAGCCGGACTTCAACGGAGCACGAGATCCAAGCCGATCCACGACTCAACGAGCCGATGCAACGCTTGATTCGACAATCTTGTTCCTTCTCAAATTCTTGTAGTCTTGAGCAATGTGTAACAATTTGTGGAATAAATAAAGGTGAAGATTCTTTTAACTTTCTTATATTTCAATTCGAGCATTATGATTCATCTTCAATTCTTGAATGTATTCTTCGTGATGATGCTTGAGTAAAACTCCGCTCGTGGAGGAATCGAGATGATTGTAGAATGATGATGTTGATAAATCTTTAAACGTTTTCTTAAGTCTTATAACAATTGTAAATTCTTGGAAATTGAATGATCGATGATCTAGATCGATGCGAAATGCGTTCTTGATTCTTTTTGCACGATCTAGAGATCAACGATCAATCATTCGATTTCCTAGAAGCTATCTTGTGAATGTGATTAATCGAATGGACAAAGGATAAGATGAGGAAACCCTAATTCTTCGCAAGATCCTTAATCCTCGATAAATCGACATCGAGTAGCATCAATTCGTTAATGGATAAGAAACGGTAATCTTTAGTCTTCTTCACATCTACGATCTAATCGATTCCTACGAGCTTTACTTCAAATCTTGAAACTTAAATCGATTGGAATTATATCAATTCTTGATTCTTGATGTTTAACGTTTTCTTGATTCTTGATCAGATTTAGTTGATTCTTGAAATTCATCGATATAAATCTTGAATCATTTTTTCTTTTCTTTTCTATTAAATTTTCAATTCAAACAAAACAAAATACGAACGAATCGCACAATCCCTGTGCACGATCCGCACTTACTAACGCGCTACATTCGACACCGTTATTGATTGCGGTCAAATATTTTTGGTTGTGATTTCTATACAATTTTCCAAATACACACCGGAATTAGAATCAATCAAATGGCGCCGTTGCCGGGGATCGTGCGCTAATTCGTTCTTTATTGAAATTTGAATTGAAAAGTTTATTCCATTACGATTTTTAGATCAAAATTCACACAAACCCTAAATGTGTTGTTGTGATTTGTTGCGAGGTAATCTGGAAGCTGTGGAGCAAGTGAAAATTTTTTCAGAATTTTCCAGAGGACTGAGGGAGTCAAGATAAGCTCTCTGTAAAAAAAATTTATGCAGTGAGCAGTATATACGACCGCGATTCCGCGGTTTAAGGGAGCATTAGCGGCGGTTCCGCGGCTTGGTGAAGGGTTCTCTGTGCAATTTTTTTCTCAGGTGATCTCTAACTTTCTTATCTCCTCCTCTGTCTGCTCCAATTAACAAATTTCTGCAGGCTTCTTTGCAAAAATCGCAGCGCCGCAAAAAGCAAAATTAAATTGTGCGTGTTTTTGATTTTGTGGTTGTTTGCATAATAATACGGAAATTAAGGGGCACGGCCAAATCCAGATTAGGTGGGGAGTTCATTACCCTTCTTAAGCCCCGAAAATCACAAACTTGCATCCGCATTTACCCTCATTAACTAAAAAATATCTAGAGATGACTCTAAGGACCGTCGCGCTCACTTAGGACAAAAGAAGGCCGTGGGTAATTCATTGCTTATCCACGTTTCTTTGTGGTGTCTAAGGCAAGTGTGTCGAAGGCTAGTGGTTATTAATTAGGCCCACTACTTACGTAGTGGAGTACTTTCCCACTTACCTGGCACTTACCTGGCCACAGGGATACAAAGGGGTAGTGGAGGATTGATCCTGCGACTTGTCTTTTGGCAGTTAGGAGCGGTCTAGAGCCTAACCTAGGTGACCACTAGATTTTAGGGTATTGCTTGTTGCATTTGTGTGTCGCATAATTTTTTCAAAAATCCGTATCATTTTTCAAAACAAACACCGCATGCATTCATTCCCCTAATTATAAGTCACGCTGCCACTTGTACTAACCCTTTTTAGTGCAAGATAGGCTGGACACGGGATTCTAGTGCCCGTTTAGTCCGCGTCCCACCGATCGACTCCGAAGTCGGTATTTCTACATTTACCCCTTCTTTGCCCATAACCACACCCACACTGATGGATCCTACTCCATCAAATTTCTTTACCACTACCATGCCGCCGTCCGTTGGTACGCAGAATCCACCCCGCATCTCTCTCCAAGAGAGGTGCTATCCTATGCGAGGTCCTCTTTCGACCTGCTTATCCATTCCACCAGCCAACGGGGAAAATTTTGAAATTAAACCCCAATACATCAACCTTCTACCCAAATACCACGGTCTCGAGACTGAGGACACATACGTGTTTATCACGAAATTTGAAAATGTATGCGCAATGATGGGTACTTCACAGCTTTCTGTGGATGCTATGCGTCTACGTCTTCTTCCATTTACCTTGTGTGATATAGCCGAGAAGTGGTTGTATAACACTACCGCACATTCCATTACGAATTGCGAAGAATTCGTTGCAGCATTCCTTAAGAAATTCTACCCTAATCACAAGACAGCTCGAGTCCGCAGCGAAATAAATCAATTCACCCAGCTTCCAAATGAACCATTTTCAAAATATCTTGACCGCTTCAAGGATCTGTTGGTTCAATGCCCACATCACGGAATCCCGAGATGGGAACTTTGCCGAATCATATATGAGGGCAGTAACCCTAACACTAAACAGAGTCTTGAAAACATGTGTCAAGGAACCTTTATGACCAAGGATGATAGGGAAGCTTGGAAATATTTAGAAAATTTCGCTGAAAAATCTTTACAGTGGGAAAGTCCATCATTTAGGGGTGGCAATAACCAATCGGATGTTTCCATAGGAGTTAGAGCTGACATTTCAGCTATACACAAGAAACTCGAGACTATGGAAAACAAATTTTTAGCTGCCGCCCTAAATCAAATGTCAATTCCCAAAACTGTATGTGGATTCTGTTCTGATCCTTCTCATTTGACTGAAGAATGCCCACTAAATTCTCCGTTTCAAGGTCATGAACATATAAATTCTTCCTTTCAAAGACCTAGGAACGATCCATATTCTTCCACATGCAATCCGGGTTGGAGGAATCACCCTAACTTTGCGTGGAACCAATCACAATCTCAAAACACGGTTCCAAGCCAAAACAATTTCCAAAGGGTCCCTCCACCACAACAGCAACCACCACTTCAATTGAGTCAGCACCCCTTCCAATCACAGAACTTTCAAAATCCAGTCAACACACCTGCACCGTCTAGTCCTTTACAGTTGACCGGGACTGACGAATCCTCTTCATTTATAAACTTGCTTCTGACAAATCTCATGCAAGTATCGGCTGAAATAAATACTTCCGTCGATGATATAAAGAAAAAACTCAGCGTCCCAAGCTGAGAGTATCAAATCGATGGAAGCAGAAAATGCACGATTGAAAGCCGAAATGAGTGCAAGAGAGAAAGGGAAACTCCCAGCTCAACCTTTACCCAATCCTGGCTATTCACATCATGTAAATGCAATCACCACGTTGAGATCTGGGAGAGTGCTTATCAATCACGTTGGGGAAGAGATTGATGACACTGAAAAATCTATAGATGATACCCCGGCTGAGTCCTTTCCTTCCACTTCTACTTCTAATTCTGACCTTAGTTCTTCTACCCTACCACCTTCTTGCGAGCCTATTCTTCGTTTCTCACAAGGCTCGCCACCTCAGCCCAGCTCTTCTAGTCCACCGAAAACGATCCCCACTCCTATTCTTAGATCGTTTTCACCCACACGATCTTCTCCAATGTTGGACCCTGATCTTATTGCTAAAGCACCTTACCCGAATCGGTTAAGGGGAAACACATTGAGTCCACAAATGGAGAAGATCACGGAAATGTTTAAACAGGTTAACATCAACATCCCTCTTCTAGATGTAAGTGCACGGCGGCGCTCCGGCCGTCAATCCGACGCCGGAATGCGGAAGCGATGATTTTCTTTAACTTTTTGAACCGGCACCACCGCGCACTATAAACCCGGATCATGCCATTAATCTAGTCCTAGCTAACAAGAGAAGGGTAGAGAGATATACCGAATGATCCGAGTCCTCCGGTCTTCTCGTCGTCGTCCCGATCTCCCCGCGGAATCTCCGGTCTCCACCTCGTCGCCGGAAGGGCACCACGTCGCCGGCTTCTTTTACGGGCTCCCGCCTCTGGACCGAGGCAACTCGGGCACGAAGTTGGCGAGTCGACGTGCCCAAGATTTGCTGTAGAATAAAGTGTAGAAAGCTATGTCTCATTTGGGGTATTGGAAGTTGCCCTTTTAGTGGAGGTAATGAAGTGAGGAATTTTGTGGATGAACTTGGTGATTTTGCAAATATGAAGAGAACCAAAATCCCCTACCCAAAAATTTTCAGCCCTTTCCCTCTTCAAGTGGCCGGCCAAACAAGAGAATGGAATTGGAGAGAAAAGCCAAGGGGTGTGAGTGTATCAATCATGCAAGAGAGAAGGTGATCATGAAAAGAAATCATCACAAAAACAAAACCACACTCCACCAACCATTATCATTACTCCAAAGTCAAGGAATCATGAACCATCATGAACAAAGGAAAGTCAAGGGTGGTGGAACTTATCATGATACAATAATATGCAAATACCACCCTCCACAAATGCTTATTTGCACAAATGCAAATAAGCCCTCCTCTACCATTTTTCGGCCAATGAAAGATACAAAGAAATATGGCCGAAACAGAAAACAAACTGGCAACTCCAGAAAACTGATCCCGTAATAAATTACAGGAAAACCCCGCCACTGTATATACATACCCGCATTTGTATTCCGACCGAATACAAATGCACTGAGACAAAATCTACACTGTGCAATACTAGGATCCGGCTTAAACCAAAGCCCGCTAGTATTTTCCGTCCGATCATGATCCGTGCAATACCGCACGTATCTGATCGAACCCTGCCATATCTACATACGGCCTCTACAGCGTTTCGCCCGAAACTTGAGCAACTGAATGTGGGGGACTCTAAAGACTCGTCAATACTAGGGCTGTGGATTTAACCACCAGCACGTCAGAGGTATTAGCCATACGTGATGGGCTACCAGCTATTGACCAAAAGGGACGTCTGTGAGCAAACTCATGCTGACACCCTACTGATCCTGTCAGTGACAATATCCGTACAGTCCGGTCCGTTCGTCTATGAGCATCGCATGGCGGGCCTAGGGGGTTGGTAAAATTCAGACCCCCAAAAGCGGTACAAGTCGTGTCGGAGTGTAGCCCAGAACACCCTGAGATACTACTGGAATACCTACCGGTAAATCTCCTGCCTTGGCCAAGGATTTCGTATAATGGCTCTGCTAGACACAGCGCGACCTCACCCCCAATACCGGGAGAGACGAACCCCTGCAGATCCGCTCACTGCCTCCATGTGGCTCGGGACTGTACCCAACTAAAACCTGTTTGCACGTCTCCTTTGAGCGTGGTAGGGTAGTAATCAAAGTACAGTGGGAACTCACACGAGACTAATGACGATCCTCAGGTCGATAAACTAACCTGTACACATGTCACCAGGGAACTGCTATCTGACGTCAGGTATAAGACCAACTAGCATGTTCCCGGCGAGTCCTGTCCGGTGTACTCATAACCCAATGAGCACCTGTATACATCTTAGGTGAACCAACTGACACCAGTGGCTTATGAGACCGGCCACCGCCCCTCGTCGGGGTCTCGACTGTATACACTAGTCTATTCTGGAGTATCGATGCCCTGTCTCGAAACTCCCACGACTAGGAATGTGCTTATAGACTACCAGCTCCCACGTATATGATCGCCCTCATACTGCTGGCAGTCAAGCAAGAATCCTAGGGGTGCTATCAACGTGCAATAGCGACCTGTCAGGTCACTTAAAGCAGTACACGATGATAAAGATAAACCAGATAGCATACTATCATCTCAAGTAAGACTGTCCTAGTGGGATAGGTCCTCCCTCAATCATTGCAATCATGTGCCTGTAATCCAATAATTGACTCTGAGGGCACTATCTTCAACAATCTCCCACTTGCACTCAAGGCTAATTATTGCGATGCCGCATACTCACAGCCCGTGTGATACCGAACACCCAACTCCTCTACTAGTCAGTCTCACAAAGCTCGTTTGCGAAACTATTGCGTTCGAGGAATAGCCTCAGTGAGTGGATCCGCTTTGATGTTTCTTTCTATATCTCTCTATATCTCAAGTTCGCGGAGAAAGCCATCTCCCGAAATGAGCAATACCTGTCTTAGAATGTGTCTGGATGTCTGATGGGACCTAGCTCATAAATGAACTCCAAATCCAAACTTCTTAGACTGTATCGTTAACTGAACTTAATCAGTATCCTGCGCCATGCCTCCCTCAGTATTGCCTTGGACCACCTGTCCAAAATACTGCCCCTCGTCAGAAGGAAAACTATAACTCTGACAACCTCCCTGTCGTCCAAGTCACCTTGGAAGCCTGGAATGATAACTGTCTCCCGAATGAGGCTGTCGTTATCATATCCCTAGAACATCCACTTATGTTCTAAAACTGCTTCCGACTGTTTCTCCAGGATTGGATTAATATCAACTTCTTGCATCTACTGCAAAAACAACATCTGGTGTGGTACTTGACATCTCATGATTGACTCAATTGCCTAAGCAAGTGATCTGCCAATTGTTAGTTATATGTATGCCCTAGAGGCCATTACTGTACATTGGATGTATATTGTAGTGGATGCTGGGACATATATAGGGAGGACTTTCTTGCTCGACATGATAGTATGCTATCTGGTTGCTCTTTACCTTAACGTGTATACTGATTGTCTCTCTGTTACATGTTGGTAAAGCCCTTAGGATGTGTACTTGACTACTTGGACTATGATGCGGATCATACTAGTGGGGACATGGTAGTCCATAAGTACATCCTTCAAAGTCCCTAGTCGTGGGTGTATCGAGACGGGGCATCGATATACCAGAGTAGACTAGCGTATACCTTCTCGACCCATACAGATGGACGATGGATGATCCTATATCCATCGGTGTTTGACATCAGAGATGATATACGGGTGCTCAGTAGAGACTGGGTACACTGGACGGACTCGCCGAGAACTCCCAGATGGTATTATACCTTACGTCAGATGGCAGTTCTCTGGTGACACTGGTACAGAGTAGTCTGTTGACCCGAGATCGTCATAGAGTCATGTGTGGTTCCCACTGTGCTTTGATTTCCATCTTACCACGTCCAAGAGGGCGTGCAAAACGGTGGTTTTTGGGTACAGTCCCGAGTCACATGGAGGCAATGAGCGATAGGAGGGGATTCGTCTCTCCCGGTATAGGGAGTTGATGTTGTGCTGTGTTCGATTGGCTATAACAGGAAATCCCTGGCCAGGGTTGCTGAGATTTACTGGTAAGTGTTACCGGTAGTTTCTCAAATTGTTATAGACCTCATATCGACACGACTTATCGAGCTATTGGGGTCTGACGTTTACCACCCCTAGGCGAGATATGCGACATATCAGACGATCAGACCGGACTGTATGGTAGTGTTACTGGTTGGATTCACTGGAGTGTGAGCGGGCTTGCTCGTCGATCTTCTGATCGCTCAATACCCGGGTGGCCGTTACGTTTAGCAGACCGCTTGCGGCTTGTTGGTGTTTGATATGATCATCACCTGCTGCCGGCGTATTGACGAGTCTTTAGAGTCCTACACAGAGGTTTCCTGGCTCAAGCGAAACGAAATAGGAGCGCATATGAGATATGTGCGGGACCGAGAATAATGCGTGTATGTGATACCGTATTCTATTCTCGCGATGAATGTATTGATTGGTTGTATGCGATATAACCTAGTTATCGAATCAAGGATTGATTCGATAAGTTGATACATATGATACTAGTCGGTTATATGCGATATGACCGGATCGTTAAATCAAGTGTTGATTTAATGATTTAATGTATAATTATATATTTGATATATTACTTTGCATTAACTAGTATTGGTTCACTTTAAATGGATTTTCTCACTTGGATTGTGCACATTGTATATGTGATATACTTTTGTACACAAGTTTGTATCATGTTTGATGATACATGCTAACTAGGGTTTGTGTAAAGATTGAACCATGGTTATATGAATGGTTAGGGTTTTGTTTTCTTATTCATTTATTTGTTTATTTATTCTTTTTTGGCAAAAGGAAAAGGGTGGCTAATTTGGATATATGTTGAAGCTTCATGAAGCTTTGACTTAGTCACCATTTTTGTCTTCATACCTAACCTAACCATTCACTTAACTTGAGTTTAGTCTCTACACTTAACCATGGTTGATTATGATAAGTATTCTTTTATTTTTCTATTTTCAAAAAGAACTTATCATAACACTTTCATCTTCTTCTTCATCTTGACACATGAAGAAACCTTACTTCATCAATGGCGATTGATGAAAACAAGTGAGAAATCCAATTCTAAAGTCTACCCACTTCCTATTTCTTCATCCTCTACCTCTTGCCAAGTAGTATAGGGTGTTTCCTTCACAAGTTTTCATGGCTTGATGAAGGTGGAGCTTGATCTAGCGATGCCTCGACGTAGATCATCTTCGGCATGGACATCGACGACCTAGCTCACCATTTCTCCGACGAAGCCGACGCTAGAGCCCGGGAATTCATTTGGACAGCGAGGGGACTTCGTTGCGGAGCTATGGAGGTGGAGCACCGGATCTACAAAGGTTGTATTTCCGTATTCTCTTAGTAAAGTAGTTTACTAGTTGCTTTTTCGCCTAGAATTCTAGTTAACGATCCGTATTAGGGTTTCTCGGCACCGTTAATTTTTGAAATTGGCATGGTTGATGCCTTGTGAGACCTCTTGAGAGTGCCTAGGAACCCTACAGTGGTATCAGAGCCTAGCTAGAGCCTTAGGCGAAGTCTAGACGGAGTTTGAAGTCCGATCGACCTGAAACCCCAACTCAAAAGATGCTCTCTGTCCTTTTTCTAAAATCTGGGATTTTTCAACATTAAAAATATGCAAAAAATTCAGCAGGTGGTTTTAAGAGTTTCTGTGAAATTCGAGTTCCTAAATCCGTTAAACGGCCGCGGTTCCGCGGCACGAGCATGGCTCGTGCGGCGGTTCCGCGGCCGTACGGCCACCTTATTTAATATATTTTACACAGTAACTCCTAATTGATAATGCTGGATTTTCTGGGAATTTTTAATTTTTATTCAAGAGTTGAATTTTCTGGGGTTGTTTTGGGGATTCGGTGTTTCGATCGGAGTATCAGATTTTGTCTATGTGGTTTTCCAGATAATTTTTAGAATATGTTAAAAAGTTCGACCGGATATAAATACCCAATTTTTCCCCTGTCGGGAAATTTCCAAGTGTTGGATTTTTCCGTAGTTTAACGACGTTCTAAGTAGTGCAAGTAACTCGATGGACCCTCTAGAAGACAACAAACCTTAACTCGATTATGTGACCGTCTTGAACTGCCCTTTGAACCTTAGGGTTTGGGGCAGTACGGCGTGCCACATGTGAGGCGTTGGCTTGACCCTTCTACGGCTGGACCGTTGGTACTGAGGCACGAATTGAATGTTGTTAGACTTATTTCATGTGTTGAGCTGTATCGGGAAAACTTGGGTGTTTGACTGTTCGATCGAAAAGTTTAACATTTTCTAATTATCCGGAATGGGATACAATAATTGGAATTCACAAAGAGTTATGAGATAACTGAATGAATGTTATAAACATAGCAGTTTAGTCTCACTTGATCGGTTGCCACGGAATTTTGATGTGATCAAAAGTCCGTCGCAATCACGTAGTGTACGCGGATACTCGCCGGGTAAACTTAATAGACAGCCTCAGTCCATAGCCCCGACCAAGTGACTGTAGGAGAACCCAGTCGCCGAAAGCATCCGTTCGGGTCCTCGCGGTAGCGGTGTTCCGCCTTGGTGCACTTCGTCGACGGTATCAGGGGTGCAGCCGCCTACTAAAGTTTGCGACGAGCATTCGATCAGTTTTTCGGGAATCTTGTTGAATTGCCCGACTTGATATTGAAAAGTGTTTTCGATAATGAGACTAAAATGCGGGGTTTATAATTGTTAGGCATGCGATGTCTAAGTAATTCATTTGGTCAGGCATGCGATGTCTGAGGTGGTTGCGGATTCCAACTGTTGTAGTTTTACACTTTCTTTTCTGTGACCGTAAGTGTAATATGTGATATCGCCGGTTTCGTTGCTATATGTCAACGACAATTGGGATGCGCATATTTACTTACGTTGATGACATGTGATGTTATGTGTTGCTGGATATGTTATATTGGATCGTCGTGTTTGAATAGCCGGGGGTTTTTATGTGAGATGAGTGTTTTTCATTTTCATTCATGTAAAAACTTGTATGTAATATTCTTTTATTGGGGCACTTCCAGGTTGCGGAAGTTGTCACCCTTTGTATATTATTTACTTTTCCGCACTAGGATAGACCCAAGGAGGAGGGCACAAGTAACCGGGTTCTAGGGTCCAGTGGGAGACCAACTCGAGGAGTCGAGTCCGGGTCTCCTAACTCTAGAATTGGTAGGGTTGCTTGCCGCTCTCGTAGGGGTCTAGGGGTGTGGGTTTGGCTATTCATCACGACCGTGGAATCCGTGTTTTATACTGGCTCGTATTGAAAACACGGACGTCCTAGTATATCCAATATTTCATATGATTCTTCTGCTGCGATATCTGTGATGTGATCATGTGATGTTCTGTGATAGATACAGTATATAGTATATATGATATATTATATAGATGTTACTTATGTTTTACACCCGCGCTAGCCCTGCCCCGCTCTGCCGTTAGTTACCTAACCTAACGGTGCACGAGGGGACATCGAGGCGAATGCGGATGGCATAAGTGTACGTCGTATTTATCTGTGATGTTTAGGTACTTAAATGATGGGACTTCATTAATGAGATTAATGAAATAAAAAGAAACCTAAGATGTTGTAGAATCGAGTTTCAAAAATAAAACAGGTAGCTACAGTTCTTGCTTTACACAGAGGTATATATGATATATCCTGCACCTTATTCGATGAGGAAAGGACCGAGATCCCTTTACCGGGAGTGACTCCTTTAGCAATAACTGGCAGATGCTACTCACCCGGTTTGTCTTTTGATTGCTTTTAAGAGTTTTTGCTTTGCACAGTGATATATATGATATATCCCGCACCTCATTCGACGAGGAAAGGATCGACGATCCCTTCACCGGGAGTGACTCCTTTAGCAAAACTGGAAAAGCCTCAAAAGCACTCCATTTTAAAATCATTTGATTCTACAACGATATCAAGTTCATTACGCAATAGGTTTTCAGAAAAACCTGTCGTAGCCCTCCGTCATTTCAGATAAGTCCTACTTAGTATTCGTGCTACGTTTGTTGACCTCCGTCAAGGCGTAGTGTGCGGTAGCTAACTAGTATTTATCTGCTTATGCATATGATGCAGATTGGATTAGGGTAGTCGTGCGTCCTTGTTGACCTCCGTCAAGGGTCGTGCGGGTGGGTTTAATTCGATCAAGAAATGACGGGTTGAACTTGACTAGTAGCCTATGGTTTGTTGACCTCCGTCAAGGTCATAGGACGCTAGGGGCAAAATATTATCGGGAATTTCAAGTGTTGAAATTTGCAATGAGATTGCATACCTTCTATGAGATAGTTGGATCCCGATACCCGCTGCGAGTAATTGTTACTCCTGGGAGAGTTTTATACATTACAATTAGCCGATCAAGTAGGTGTCTAGAAAGGTGTCAACGAGGTTACGCCTCTGGGAAAATGAGGTTTACATTAATTAGGTTCGTGCGAAAGCACGGGGGACCTCCCTCGAAGTACCGACACTGGCCTGGCTGAAAGATTGGCGAACTTGTAGTGTGTAATTAATCCCGGCTAGTCTTTCCTTTTAGGGTTTGAAGGAAGATTTGATAAAAAGCAGTGGGAGCCACCCTGATTAGATAAAATTATAACCAATCTATTCTTGCAAGAGCGCACACTGAGTGTTTTCTTCTCTCTCTCTCCAGGTAGCGACCATATCACGTCTTAATCAAGATAATAATACGGATTATTGACCGAACCCGCTTGTTATACTGAGCTGGGGAACGTTGGTTCCGCTCCAACTTATAATTGTTATAAGACAGAGCAGGAAATAGGGCATTACCAGAATTCCCGTGCCACCCAAACGAAGACAGTGCATACTGATGCATCATCTTCGGGTATGTTCATTATACAGAACTGTTTCTCAGTATTCTTTACGTCCTGGGTATGTGATACCAGATCAGGATCCCGCATATGTAATATGTTACATAGGGCTATAGAAAGGTAGAGAACTGAGAACGGGTGATAAATTTCATGAGGCAGAAAACGGGGCAAGTGTTGCAGCCAAGTCTGTTGGTCACTGTCACCCTGTATTACCAATACATTGATTCTGAACGAATGTTATTAGATACCGAACCTGATATACAAAATCATATCACTCTCTTTATTAGTAAAGAAATGATAAAATTTTGTATTGTTGGATAATGTTTTGAACATTTCCTATATCAAAAGTTGATCGGATCAGGCACGTTATCTAAAAGCGTTGATGTTCTAAATCAAACTACAGTTCTATAGTATACTGAACACACACAAGAGGAAGAGTTCAGAAATGAACGAATCCTTCTTGAGGTATTGTAGACTAGGTCATATCAATGCGACCGGACTAGCTGAAGTTACATTTAGATGCATATTTAAATCAGTTTGAATTTACATCTTGTGAAACTTGCCAGTCATGTCACAAAGATATAATGACACAAGCTCTGTTTATTGGAAACAGAGAAAGAGTTAGTGAACTCTTGGGATATACATGTTGATGTATGTAGGTCCCCAGTCTACACATGCCAAGACCGGTTCTTTGTACTTCATTACATTCTCTGATGATCTCTTTAGATTCAGACATATGTTCCTGTTGAAACACATGTCCGAACCTTTTGAGATATTCACGGAATATAAGTTAGAAGTAGAGAACCAAAATACGGGTATAAGTATTATGTCCTTTGATGTGATCGAGGAGGAGAATACTTGAGCACGAAAATCCTGGATTATTCCAAAGGAGAATGAGATTCTCTCTCAGCATTACTCCTCCGTATACACCATAGCACGATGGTATATCGGGGCGGAGCTATCTCACCCTATATGATAAGGTGTGCTCTATGATGAGTACTACTGAGTTACCTATTTCCTTTTTGGGAGTTATGCACTTGAGAAGCTGCATACCTATTGATTAGGATTCAAATCAAATCAGTTGCCTACCACTTCATATTTGATATGATAAGGGAAGAGCCCATCTCTCAAGTTAGTTGAGATTTGGGGTTGTCCAGCCTATGTCTGAAAAGCAAAATCCGGACAAGCTCGAGGCAAGATATGTTATGTAGAACTGGAAATGTTCCAGCTATACAAACTGCAGCTGATGATTTGAAAGAACCAAAGGATTCAATAGTTACCAACGAACCTCAGCCTCTCCGCCGATCTAGTAGGGTTCCTCACCCACCTGAGAGATACTTCGGTTTCTCTATGACAGTGGGAGCGAGGATTGCATCATGAGATGATGACCCAACTAGTTTCGAGCTGGCCATCAGGAGTAAGACTCTATAAGAATGGCTGGATGCTTAGTGATCTGAGATGGAATCCTTATACACCAACAAAGTATGGACTTTGGTTACTATATCTGAAGGATTAAATCCCCATCAGGAGCAAGTATATCTTGAGAAGATTACTTGGTGTAGATGGAAAAGTTGAGACTTTCAAAGCTAGACTTGTTAAAGTTTTTCGTCATCGACCAGGCGTGGATAATGATGAAACCTTTTCAAGTAGCTATGCTTAAGTCCATCCAGATCCTACTTGCCATGGCTACATACCATGACTACAATATCTGGCGGTTGGGTGCCATGACTGCTTTTCTAAATGATGTTTTAGAAGAGAACGTCTATAAGTACACAGCCAGAGGGCCTCGTAGACAGTGGGAGCAGCGGAAACGTGTGCAAGATGTTTTATAGGATAAAGTAGGCATCGCGGAGTTGGAACGCCTGTTTTGATGAATTAGTCAAAGAAGTTGACATCATCAAAATGGTAGATGAACCTTGTATAAACAAAAAGGTAGTAGGGAGTATGGTGACGATCCTCGTAGATTACATGGATGACATACTCTTGATAGGGAAGGAGTTTCCTATGCTACGCTCGATCAATTTCCGCTTATCACAATGATTCTCCAAATAGGATCAAAGTGATACCTACTAAATCCTAGGTTTTGGATCTATGAGATAGATCTAAATGGATGTTAGGATTCTCACTAGTTGTAGTGAGAAGGTATCAATCGACCCTGGGGAGAATCACTGGAATGGTTCCAGGGTGATAAAGACGACTGAATGTCAGTCACAGGCAATGTCTTTACCCTCAGTAAAAGGGACGGTATGTTGGAAGAGTTCCAAGCTAGATACCGTGGCATACTAGACGATAAAGGCTGGATACATCGCTACTTAAGATGCTACCAAAAGAGGATGTTTGGGTGTATATTGGTTCATGAGATGAACTATGTTCCTCCCATTGTGTGACAATGGAGTTGTGGCTTATGCCAAGGAACGCCGGTGCCATCAGTGATCCAGACATATTCTAAGGCAGTATCACCTGATCATGGAGATGGTTGATCTATAAGGGATCGAGGTAAGGAGAGTAGACTCAGAGGACAACACAGCGGATCCACTCACAAAGGCCTGTTCCCAGAGAGAGATTTTTGTGGGATGGTTGAGTATGAGATACTACAACCACTGCTACAGATGGCCCTAGTGCAAGTGGGAGATTGTTAGTTATATGTATGCCCTAGAGGCCATTACTGTACATTGGATGTATATTGTAGTGGATGCTGGGACATATATAGGGAGGACTTTCTTGCTCGACATGATAGTATGCAATCTGGTTGCTCTTTACCTTAACGTGTATACTGATTGTCTCTCTGTTACATGTTGGTAAAGCCCTTAGGATGTGTACTTGACTACCTGGACTATGATGCGGATCATACTAGTGGGGACATGGTAGTCCATAAGTACATCCTTCAAAGTCCCTAGTCATGGGTGTATCGAGACGGGGCATCGATATACCAGAGTAGACTAGCGTATACCTTCTCGACCCATACAGATGGGCGATGGATGATCCCATATCCATCGGTGTTTGACATCAGAGATGATATACGGGTGCTCAGTAGAGACTGGACACACTGGACGGACTCGCCGAGAACTCCCAGATGGTATTATACCTTACGTCAGATGGCAGTTCTCTGGTGGCACTGGTACAGAGTAGTCTGTTGACCCGAGATCGTCATAGAGTCTTGTGTGGTTCCCACTGTGCTTTGATTTCCATCTTACCACGTCCAAGAGGGCGTGCAAAACGGTGGTTTTTGGGTACAGTCCCGAGTCACATGGAGGCAATGAGCGATAGGAGGGGATTCGTCTCTCCCGGTATAGGGAGTTGATGTTGCGCTGTGTTCGATTGGCTATAACAGGAAATCCCTGGCCAGGGTTGCTGAGATTTACTGGTAAGTGTTACCGGTTGTTTCTCAAATTGTTATAGACCTCATATCGACACGACTTATCGAGCTATTGGGGTCTGACGTTTACCACCCCTAGGCGAGATATGCGACATATCAGACGATCAGACCGGACTGTACGGTGGTGTTACTGGTTGGATTCACTGGAGTGTGAGCGGGCTTGCTCGTCGATCTTCTGATCGCTCAATACCCGGGTGGCCGTTACGTTTAGCAGACCGCTTGCGGCTTGTGGGTGTTTGATATGATCATCACCTGCTGCCGGCGTATTGACGAGTCTTTAGAGTCCTACACAGAGGTTTCCTGGCTCAAGCGAAACGAAATAGGAGCGCATATGAGATATGTGCGGGACCGAGAATAATGCGTGTATGTGATACCGTATTCTATTCTCGCGATGAATGTATTGATTGGTTGTATGCGATATAACCTAGTTATCGAATCAAGGATTGATTCGATAAGTTGATACATATGATACTAGTCGGTTATATGCGATATGACCGGATCGTTAAATCAAGTGTTGATTTAATGATTTAATGTATAATTATATATTTGATATATTACTTTGCATTAACTAGTATTGGTTCACTTTAAATGGATTTTCTCACTTGGATTGTGCACATTGTATATGTGATATACTTTTGTACACAAGTTTGTATCATGTTTGATGATACATGCTAACTAGGGTTTATGTAAAGATTGAACCATGGTTATATGAATGGTTAGGGTTTTGTTTTCTTATTCATTTATTTGTTTATTTATTCTTTTTTGGCAAAAGGAAAATGGTGGCTAATTTGGATATATGTTGAAGCTTCATGAAGCTTTGACTTAGTCACCATTTTTGTCTTCATACCTAACCTAACCATTCACTTAACTTGAGTTTAGTCTCTACACTTAACCATGGTTGATTATGATAAGTATTCTTTTATTTTTCTATTTTCAAAAAGAACTTATCATAACACTTTCATCTTCTTCTTCATCTTGACACATGAAGAAACCTTACTTCATCAATGGCGATTGATGAAAACAAGTGAGAAATCCAATTCTAAAGTCTACCCACTTCCTATTTCTTCATCCTCTACCTCTTGCCAAGTAGTATAGGGTGTTTCCTTCACAAGTTTTCATGGCTTGATGAAGGTGGAGCTTGATCTAGCGATGCCTCGACGTAGATCATCTTCGGCATGGACATCGACGACCTAGCTCACCATTTCTCCGACGAAGCCGACGCTAGAGCCCGGGAATTCATTTGGACAGCGAGGGGACTTCGTTGCGGAGCTATGGAGGTGGAGCACCGGATCTACAAAGGTTGTATTTCCGTATTCTCTTAGTAAAGTAGTTTACTAGTTGCTTTTTCGCCTAGAATTCTAGTTAACGATCCGTATTAGGGTTTCTCGGCACCGTTAATTTTTGAAATTGGCATGGTTGATGCCTTGTGAGACCTCTTGAGAGTGCCTAGGAACCCTACACCAATCATGCGCATCCCTCTCTACTTTAGTCTATAAGACACCTTTAGAGAGAGTGACTCCATCATCTGCAGGTACATTACCGTGCCAGGAGTCGTCCATTCTAAATACTCATAGAATGCTGTCTAAGTACCCAGATTAGGAAACCACCCAAATCTAGATCTAAAACCATAGATCTAGTAACCAGTATGTCTGATATAATGTCCAAGTCCCATGTGGAGAAACCACTGTGTGACGACCAAAGTATAACCGATCGTAGTATAGGAATATCACTTCCTACTCTGTGTATGTCATCCAAATACCAGGACATCACACCCTACTACCTTTGTAACAGATCCATCCCCTCTTCTGATGAAGTCAAACCTATGACTGTCACATCAGAAATAGATGATCTATCTCCGCTATATCTGCTTTAGTCTATAAATAGACATAAGCCACTTGTCCACCAATGCTTCCGCTGCTCCCACTGATTATGACAACCCTCTGGTAGAGTCATATAGACGTACACTTCTAAAGCTAATTTAGAACGACGCTATACTCATCGTCCTGCCGGTTCTCGCAGCCTGGAACAACAGCAATGTAAGTCTGGGTAAACAAGAACCTCCCTGTCACCGTCCTTGAGGCTACCGGAGTACCTCTCAGGTGCCTGAGGTTACCCACCGTATCTGCGGAGTGGCCAATGGAATGTCAAACCAGATTGAATCTTTAGGTTCCTATCAAATCTTCAGTAATCGTTTGTGGTTCTGGAATCACTTCCAGTTCTACCATACTCCCAATACTGTTTTCTCAAAAAATCCATTTTTATTAAAACTGTGGCGAGTCTAGAACAATATCACTATTGATCTTCCAGATGGTAGAAAGTCAACCCTCGTCATAGCCTGGGTCAACCCACAAACAGCCATTACAGAAACGTGCCTTGAGTTATCCAGAGTCTGGTTTTAAGCATATGCCAGACAACTCCCCGTACCTTAACAATGTTAAGATATGAACTGTTCTATATCCAATACAGAAACAGAGGCACTGATTTAATTGAACCAGATTCAAATCATGCAGCTGTCTCCAGTGCATGTCAACTAAATGGAAGGAGGCCGATCATCGTTACTCAACTTAGGAATGCTTCCATTTATGAGTAACCTGAAAGAGAAGCAATTTCTCTTAATCATTACTATCATCTGAATACCCTACACAAGTATCTACATCTTCGATCACCTTGAAGAATCCCGATACTTGCAACATCTGGTTCTCTACTTTACTCTTATACCTATAACTTCTCAAAACTCAGACCTTGCGTTTCTACGAAACACCTGTCTAAAAACTAGAGAAGTGATAAGTAAACCGAATATAGTACGAGAACTAACCCCTTTGTCCTCATGGATGCTGGACAACGTACAATACTCTGTACAAGTCCCTTGAGTCTAAAAACTCACTCCCTGTGTGTTGTAGGTTGAAAACTGTATTTATGTTTAAGAAGAATTACACCGCTGTTTAATGCTCCTTACCTAACCATCAACTGATATAGGTAAATCTCATGGACATAATTTCAAAAAGGTATATCTCACTCTATGAAAATAGACGTACAGATATATCAATTTGAAATTAGTGCATAACAACGGATATTCAAAACCAGATATTTGCCGTCCGGCAAACAACCCTGGTGACTTCCTCAAATATCACCAATTACAACGAATCCCGATATAATGAGGATGATCACCTAATTACCAATAACTTACTCCCACACATCATCTGTAAAACTATACAGATGTGAGAATCATACCTGGTAAATAGATGCCCTGGAGTAAGTATCTAATCGGGAAATCAGTTTTCCTTTAACAGTGCACAGTGAAACTGAAACATTGAAAATGTTTCGATGGGGTATCCTGGTATTCCTAGTAATGCCTCGTCCAGATTCACAACTATAACCGTATAAATCTCTGCCACCTCTCCAAATCCCTTCATATGTCTTTAGTCATTACCTTCTGTACACCCCTTTAGGCCAAATGGTTTTCTTCCTTCCCAACCGTTCGGCACCAGCCTATGGTTTGGAAGAAGACTATCCAATAAGCATAATGGGTGTACTGTCCCAATCCTAGGAACACTCGCAATGCGAGAGAAGGTGAAGATAAAAGACACCTGAATAAACCTTAATCCTATTTCTCCTGACCCAGAATCCATCCCCGAACTGGAACAAATTCCTTTCGAGTTCGTATATAACCATACGATGGAATATCCAATAAACTGTGGATCTTCGTAGTGATACGGAGTGTCCTGGAGAAATGCAAAGGTGATGTGGGAGTGGTAATGAAATACTTGGTTTGGTCGTGAATAGCATTCGCAATTTACTTTGCCCTCCTTCTAATCCTTTTCTTTGTCTTTACATAATACCTTCTGTACACCATCGTTAGGCTAATTGGTTTTCTTCAATCTCTACCGGTCGGCACCTGCCTATGGTTTGGAAGAAGACTATCCAATTTGCGTAATAGGTGTACTATCCCCTATTCTAAGGGGCACTCGCAACCTGAGAGAAGGTAAAAGGAAAAGACAACTGAATAATCCTATCCGTTTTCTCCAGAACCGGAAACCATCCTCGAATAAATTCCTTCGAGTTCGTATATAACCATACGATGGTTTTGTCTAATGGAAGTGGACGTTCGTAGTAATACGGGGTGTCCTGGAGAAAAGGGTAAAAGTAGGAGTGGCAATGAGGTCTGCAACTCTGACAATCCAAAAGCCAGTCTTATAAAAAGGTTCGGTCAACTTGGTCTCTGAGTCATAGTCTAGGGTCAGGTCAATGGTCGCTGCCAAAGAGAGAGAGAAAAGAAACACCCAGCGTGCACTCTAACCTAGATCAGAATGGTTACCAATTTATCTAATCTGGAAACCTCCCACTGTACCGTCAAATTCTCCTCCAAACCTGAAAGAAGAATTAGTCGGGATCACCCGAGGAGTAAACCAACTCATCAGTGGGAATCGAGATCCAACTATCATCGCATGATAACATGACGGAATCCGCTCACGCTGTCATACTCCAGAAGGTATGCGCATATCTGGCAAGTTTCAGTTTCTTTAGAAACTCCCGATGTGATTTTTACCCCATGCTCTTATGACCTTGACTTTGGCCAACATATCATAAGTCACATGTCAAGTTCTACCCGTCATTCTCCAGGTTAATTTGAGCCCACCCATACATACCCTTGACTTTGGCCAAAATAGTAGTACGACTGCCCCAAACCAACGCATCTATCTATGCTGCATATGAATACCCAATAGCTACCAATCACTGTGCCTTGACTTTGGCCAACATATACAGCTTGAATACTATTGACCACCCATATGAAACGACGGAGGGCTACGAATGGTTTCTGGCGAAAACCTTTAACGTAATGAACTTGATATCGTTGAAAGAACGGATAGATTTTTAGAAAAATATAGTGACGAAAACCTTCGCTAAAGAGGTCACTCCCGGTGAAGGGATCTCGGCTCTTTCCCCGTAGAATGAGGTGCAGGATATTCCAACTGAATACCACGATGCAAAGCAAAAGTAATCGGCTATAGTGAAGGTATTACCCTGACACAAACTTTTGTCTAAAGGGTCACTCCCGGTAATGGGATCTCGGCCCTTGCCTCGTCGACTGAGGAGCAGGATATTCCAACTGAATACCACGATGCAAAACAAAAGTGAACGTCCTTGCAATAACAGCTTTTTGAAAAATGTTCCAACAACATCAGATTAGGTTTGTTTTTAACTTGCATTGATCCGAATCAACACAGTCCCATCAATTGATCACACCAATAAAGAACGAAAATAATGACGTACGTATATGCCATCCGCATTCGCCACTGGGTCCCGTCATTACCCGTTAGGTTAGCTAACTAACGACAGAGCGGAGACTAGACTAGCGCGGATGCAAAACATATACAACATCTACTAGTATATATATCAATATATAATATTTCGCTCAAGGAGTGATAAAATGCAACATCACAGAAATGTACAGCATCACAGAACAATACAGATATCTGGGATCTCCGGATTTCACAGAGCCGCTACAGAAACCCGACGTTCCCCTGATCGTGTGGATAGCCTGTGCAATGAAATCCTAGACCCCTACGGGCGCGGCAAGTTACCCGCCAAAACCTGAAGCGAGGCAGCCCCCTTCAGCAATGTGAATGGACCACCCAGCACTTTACGGAATCCGGTAACTTGGGCACCCCTCCTGGGTCAACCTTTACCCCCTACGAGTGCGGCGAATAGCCCGCCAATTCTAGAGTGAGGCCCCCTCCGTCTCAACGCCATGAGATGCAGTCTTGTTGCCCTCTAGAATCCGGCTATCCGTGCACCCCTCCGCGGGGTAATCCTAGTACAGAAAGTAAAATATACATACAACGGGTGCATCGACCGCAACCTGGTCGTGCCCCAAAAGAATAATACAAACAGGCAGTGACGGCAGTCCACATATCGGACGCTCGCCCCGCAATATCAAATGTACATAATACAACAAAACTGTACTACCACTGCAACCAGGCTATCCCCACGACCGATCCGCAACATCACAGCACAAACACAGAACATCAACGTGAATGTCACGTTAATAAATCCGTCTAACCGGGCTATAGCAGTTAGACAGGATTTACCGATCAAGTGACATTCACGGTCGCAGATATAATGTAAATACTATGAACTAATGTGTTTAAAATATTCGATCGATCAAATTTACCCAAGTGGGCCCCAAGTACTACTGTAGCACTCACAGAAAGTCTGGGCCCAAAAAGAACATTCCAAAAACCCTATTTTCAAGTCAGGAGCTTTCTGCAAAATTTTGGTACACTGAACAGTGCAAGTCGCGGCGGAACCGCGACCCAAGCATGGGTTTGGCCGCGGTTCCGCGGTGATGTAGTGTGTTCACGAGACCAAAATTTCACAGAATTCTTAGAATTCCCTGCACATCATTCTACAACAACCTGAAAAACTTTTGGAGCTAAAAAAATTTTGACAGAAATTGATGCACATGAAAACGCGGTTTTTGGAATTTTGTTCGATCGGAAATGTAAACACACTAGACAAAGCTAGACTAGGTTAATGGCGAGTCTCTGATACCACTGTAAGTGCACGGCGGCGTCCCGGCCGTCAATCCGACGCCGGAATGCGGAAGCGATGATTTTCTTTAACTTTTTGAACCGGCACCACCGCGCACTATAAACCCGGATCGTTCCATTAATCTAGTCCTAGCTAACAAGAGAAGGGTAGAGAGATATACCGAATGATCCGAGTCCTCCGGTCTTCTCGTCGTCGTCCCGATCTCCCCGCGGAATCTCCGGTCTCCACCTCGTCGCCGGAAGGGCACCACGTCGCCGGCTTCTTTTACGGGCTCCCGTCTCTGGACCGAGACAACTCGGGCACGAAGTTGGCGAGTCGACGTGCCCAAGATTTGCTGTAGAATAAAGTGTAGAGAGCTATGTCTCATTTGGGGTATTGGAAGTTGCCCTTTTAGTGGAGGTAATGAAGTGAGGAATTTTGTGGATGAACTTGGGGATTTTGCAAACATGAAGAGAACCAAAATCCCCTACCCAAAAAAATTTCAGCCCCTTCCCTCTTCAAGTGGCCGGCCAAACAATAGAATGGAATTGGAGAGAAAAGCCAAGGGGTGTGAGTGTATCAATCATGCAAGAGAGAAAGTGATCATGAAAAGAAATCATCACAAAAACAAAACCACACTCCACCAACCATTATCATTACTCCAAAGTCAAGGAATCATGAACCATCATGAACAAAGGAAAGTCAAGGGTGGTGGAACTTATCATGATACAATAATATGCAAATACCACCCTCCATAAATGCTTATTTGCACAAATGCAAATAAGCCCTCCTCCACCATTTTTCGGCAAATGAAAGATACAAAGAAATATGGCCGAAACAGAAAACAAACTGGCAACTCCAGAAAACTGATCTCGTAATAAATTACAGGAAAACCCCGCCACTATATATACATACCCGCATTTGTATTCCGACCGAATACAAATGCACTGAGACAAAATCTACACTGTGCAATACTAGGATCCGGCTTAAACCAAAGCCCGCTAGTATTTTCCATCCGATCATGATCCGTACAATACCGCACGTATCTGATCAAACCCTGCCATATCTCCATACGGCCTCTACAGCGTTTTGCCCGAAACTTGAGCAACTGAATGTGGGGGACTCTAAAGACTCGTCAATACTATGGCTGTGGATTTAACCACTAGCACGTCAGAGGTATTAGCCATACGTGACGGGCTACCAGCTATTGACCAAAAGGGACGTCTGTGAACGAACTCATGCTGACACCCTACTGAGCCTGTCGGTGACAATATCCGTACAGTCCGGTCCGTTCGTCTATGAGCATCGCATGGCGGGCCTAGGGGGTTGGTAAAAGTCAGACCCCCAAAAGCGGTACAAGTCGTGTCGGAGTGTATCCCAGAACACCCTGAGATACAACTGGAATACCTACCAGTAAATCTCCTGCCTTGGCCAAGGACTTCGTGTAATGGCTCTCTTAAACACAGCGCGACCTCACCCCCAATACCGGGAAAGACGAACCCCTGTAGATCCGCTCACTGCCTCCATGTGGCTCGGGACTGTACCCAACTAAAACCTGTTTGCATGTCTCCTTTGAGCGTGGTAGGGTAGTAATCAAAGTACAGTGGGAACTCACACGAGACAAATGACGATCCGCTGGTCGATGAGCTAACATGTACACATGTCACCAGGGAACTGCTATCTGACGTCAGGTATAAGACCAACTAGCATGTTCCGGCGAGTCCTGTCCGGTGTACTCATAACCCAATGAGCACCTGTATACATCTTAGGTGAACCAACTGACACCAGTGGCTTGTGAGACCGGCCACCGCCCCTCGTCGGGGTCTCGACTGTATACACTAGTCTACTCTGGAGTATCGATGCCCTGTCTCGAAACTCCCATGACTAGGGACCATTTAAGGATGTGCTTATAGACTACCAGCTCCCACGTATATGATCGCCCTCATAGTGCTGGCAGTCAAGCAAGAATCCTAGGGGCTCTATCAACGTGCAATAGCGACCTGTCAGGTCACCTAAAGCAGTACACGATGATAAAGATAAACCAGATAGCATACTATCAACTCGAGTAAGACTGTCCTACTAGGATAGGTCCTCCCTCAATCATTGCAATCACGTGCCTGTGATCCAATAATTGACTCTGAGGGCACTATCTCCAACAATCTCCCACTTGCACTCAAGGGTAATTATTGCGATGTCGCATACTCACAGCCCGTGTGATACCGAACACCCAACTCCTCTACTAGTCAGTCTCGCAAAGCTCGTTTGCGAAACTATTGCGTTCGAGGAATAGCCTCATTGAGTGGATCCGCTTTGATGTTTCTTTCTATATCTCTCTATATCTCAAGTTCGCGGAGAAAGCCATCTCCCGAAATGAGCAATACCTGTCTTAGAATGTGTCTGGATGTCTGATGGGACCTAGCACATAAATGAACTCCAAATCCAAACTTCTTAAACTGTATCGTCAACTGAACTTAATCAGTATCCTGAGCCATGCCTCCCTCAGTATTGCCTTGGACCACCTGTCCAAAATACTGCCCCTCGTCAGAAGGAAAACTATAACTCTGACAACCTCCCTGTCGTCCAAGTCACCTTGGAAGCCTGGAATGATAACTGTCTCCCGAATGAGGCTGTCGTTATCATATCCCTAGAACATCCACTTATGTTCTAAAACTGCTTCCGACTGTTTCTCCAGGATTGGATTAATATCAACTTCATGCATCAACTGCAAAAACAACATCTGTTGTGGTACTTGACATCTCATGATTGACTCAATTGCCTAAGCAAGTGATCTGCCAATCATGCGCATCCCTCTCTACTTTAGTCTATAAGACACCTTTAGAGAGGGTGACTCCATCATCTACAGGTACACTACCGTGCCAGGAGTCGTCCATTCTAAATACTCATAGAATGCTGTCTAATTACCCAGATTGGGAAACCACCCAAATCTAGATCTAAAACCATAGATCTAGTAACCAGTATGTCTGATATAATGTCCAAGTCCCATGTGGAGAAACCACTGTGTGACGACCAAAGTATAACCGATCGTAGTATAGGAATATCACTTCCTACTCTGTGTATGTCATCCAAATACCAGGACATCACACCCTACTACCTTTGTAACAGATCCATCCCCTGTTCTGATGAAGTCAAACCTATGACTGTCACATCAGAAATAGATGATCTATCTCCGCTATATCTGCTTTAGTCTATAAATAGACATAAGCCACTTGTCCACCAATGCTTCCGCTGCTCCCACTGATCACGAAAACCCTCTGGTAGAGTCATATAGACGTACACTTCTAAAGCTAGTTTAGAACGACGCTATACTCATCCTCCTGCCGGTTCTCGCAGCCTGGAACAACAGCAATGGTAAGTCTGGGTAAACAAGAACCTCCCTGTCACCGTCCTTGAGGCTACCGGAGTACCTCTCGGGTGCCTGAGGTTACCCACCGTATCTGCGGAGTGGCCAATGGAATGTCAAACCAGATTGAATCTTTAGGTTCCTATCAAATCTTCAGTAATCGTTTGTGGTTCAGGAATCACTTCCAGATCTACCATACTCCCACTACTATTTTCTGAAAAAATCCATTTTTATTAAAACTGTGGCGAGTCTAGAACAATATCACTATTGATCTTCCAGATGGTAGAAAGTCAACCCTCGTCATAGCCTGGGTCAACCCACAAACAGCCATTACAGAAACGTGCCTTGAGTTATCCAGAGTCTGGTTTTAAGCATATGCCAGACAACTCCCCGTACCTTAACAATGTTAAGATATGAACTGTTCTATATCCAATACAGAAACAGAGGCACTGATTTAATTGAACCAGATTCAAATCATGCAGCTGTCGCCAGTGCATGTCAACTAAATGGAAGAAGGCCGATCATCGTTACTCAACTTAGGAATGCTTCCATTTATGAGTAACCTGAAAGAGAAGCAATTTCTCTTAATCATTACTATCATCTGAATACCCTACATAAGTATCTACATCTTCGATCACCTTGAAGAATCCCGATACTTGCAACATCTGGTTCTCTACTTTACTCTTATACCTATAACTTCTCAAAACTCAGACCTTGCGTTTCTACGAAACACCTGTCTAAAAACTAGAGAAGTGATAAGTAAACCGAATATAGTACGAGAACCAACCCCTTTGTCCTCATGGACGCTGGACAACATACAATACTCTGTACAAGTCCCTTGAGTCTAAAAACTCACTCCCTGTGTGTTGTAGGTTGAAAACTGTACTTATGGTTAAGAAGAATTACACCGCTGTTTAATACTCCTTACCTAACCATCAACTGATATAGGTAAATGTCATCGACATAATTTCAAAAAGGTATATCTCACTCTATGAAAATAGACGTACAGATATATCAATTTGAAATTGGTGCATTACAACGGATATTCAAAACCAGATATTTGCCGTCCGGCAAACAACCCAGGTGACTTCCTCAAATATCACCAATTACAACGAATCCCGATATAATGAGGATGATCACCTAATTCCCAATAACTTACTCCCACACATCATCTGTAAAACCATACAGATGTGAGAATCATACCTGGTAAATACATGCCCTGGAGTAAGTATCTAATCGGGAAATCAGTTTTCCTTTAACAGTACACAGTGAAACTGAAACATTGAAAATGTTTCGATGGGGTATCCTGGTATTCCTAGTAATGCCTCTTCCAGATTCACAACTGTAACCGTATAAATCTCTGCCACCTCTCCAAATCCCTTCATAAGTCTTTAGTCATTACCTTCTGTACACCCCTTTAGGCCAAATGGTTTTCTTCCTTCCCTACCGTTCGGTACCAGCCTATGGTTTGGAAGAAGACTATCCAATAAGCATAATGGGTGTACTGTCCCAATCCTAGGAACACTCGCAATGCGAGAGAAGGTGAAGATAAAAGACACCTGAATAAACCTTATTCCTATTTCTCCTTAACCAGAATCCATCCCCGAACTGGAACAAGTTCCTTTCGAGTTCGTATATAACCATACGATGGAATATCCAATAAACTGTGGATCTTCGTAGTGATATGGAGTGTTCTGGAGAAATACAAAGGTGGTGTGGGAGTGGTAATGAAATACTTGGTTTGGTCGTGAATAGCAGTCGCAATTTACTTTGCCCTCCTTCTAATCCCTTTCTTTGTCTTTACATAATACCTTCTGTACACCATCGTTAGGCTAATTGGTTTTCTTCATTCCTTACCGGTCGGCACCTGCCAATGGTTTGGAAGAAGACTATCAAATTTGCGTAATAGGTGTACTAACCCCTATTCTAAGGGGCACTCGCAACCTGAGAGAAGGTAAAAGGAAAAGACAACTGAATAATCCTATCCGTTTTCTCCAGAACCGGAAACCATCCTCGAATAAATTCCTTCGAGTTCGTATATAACCATACGATGGTTTTGTCCAATGGAAGTGGACGTTCGTAGTAATACGGGGTGTCCTAGAGAAAAGGGTAAAAGTAGGAGTGGCAATGAGGTCTGCAACTCTGACAATCCAAAAGCCAGTCTTATAAAAAGGTTCGGTCAACTTGGTCTTTGAGTCATAGTCTAGGGTCAGGTCAATGGTCGCTGCCAAAGAGAGAGAGAAAAGAAACACTCAGCATGCACTCTAACCTAGATCAGAATGGTTACCAATTTATCTAATCTGGAAACCTCCCACTGTACCATCAAATTCTCCTCCAAACCTGAAAGAAGAATTAGTCGGGATAACCCGAGTAGTAAACCAACTCATCAGTGGGAATCGGGATCCAACTATCATCGCATGATAACGTGACGGAATCCGCTCACGCTATCATACTCCAGAAGGTATGCGCATATCTGGCAAGTTTCAGTTTCTTTAGAAACTCCCGATGTGATTTTTACCCCATGCTCTTATGTCCTTGACTTTGGCCAACATATCATAAGTCACATGTCAAGTTCTACCCGTCATTCTCCAGGTTAATTTGAGCCTACCCGTACATACTCTTGACTTTGGCCAAAATAATAGTACGACTGCCCCAAACCAACGCATCTATCTATGCTGCATATGAATACCCAATAGCTACCAATCACTGTGCCTTGACTTTGGCCAACATACACAGCTTGAATAATATTGACCACCCATATGAAATGACAGAGGGCTACGAATGGTTTCTGGCGAAAACCTTTAACGTAATGAACTTGATATCGTTGAAGGAACGGATAGCTTTTTAGAAAAATATAGTGACGAAAACCTTTGCTAAAGAGGTCACTCCCGGTGAAGGGATCTCGGCTCTTTCCCCGTAGAATGAGGTGCAGGATATTCCAACTGAATACCACGATGCAAAGCAAAAGTAATCGGCTATAGTGAAGCTATTACCCTGACGCAAACTTTTGTCCAAGGGGTCACTCCCGGTGAAGGGATCTCGGCCCTTGCCTCGTCGACTGAGGAGCAGGATATTCCAACTGAATACCACGATGCAAAACAAAAGTGAACGTCCTTGCAATAACAGCTTTTTGAAAAGTGTTCCAACAACATCAGATTAGGTTTGTTTTTAAGTTGCATTGATCCGAATCAACGCAGTCCCATCAATTGATCACACCAATAAAGAACGAAAATAATAACGTACGTATATGCCATCCGCATTCGCCACTGGGTCCCGTCATTACCCGTTAGGTTAGCTAACTAACGACAGAGTGGGGACTGGACTAGCGCGGATGCAAAACATTTACAACATCTACTAGTAGATATATCAATATATAATATTTCGCTCAAGGCGTGATAAAATGCAACATCACATAAATGTACAGCATCACAGAACAATACAGATATCTGGGATCCCCGGGTTTCATAGAGCCGCTACTGAAACCTGACGTTCCCCTGATCGTGTGGATAGCCTGTGCAATGAAATCCTAGACCCCTACGGGCGCGGCAAGTTACCCGCCAAAACCTGAAGCGAGGCAGCCCCCTTCAGCAACGTGAATGGACCACCCAGCACTTTATGGAATCCGGTAACTTGGGCACCCATCCTGGGTCAACCTATACCCCCTACGAGTGCGGTGAATAGCCCGCCAATTCTAGAGTGAGGCCCCTTCCGTCTCAACGCCATGAGATGCGGGCTTGTTTCCCTCTAGAATCCGGCTATCCGTGCAACCCTCCACGGGGTAATCCTAGTACAGAAAGTAAAATATACATACAACGGGTGCATCGACCGCAACCTGGTCGTGCCCCAAAAGAATAATACAAACAGGCAGTGACGGCAGTCCACATGTCGGACGCTCACCCCGCAATATCAAATGTACATAATACAACAAAACTGTACTACCACTGCAACCAGGCTATCCCCACGACCGATCCGCAACATCACAGCACAATCACAGAACATCAACGTGAATGTCACGTTCGCAAATCCGTCTAACTGGGCTATAGCAGTTAGACAGGATTTACCGATCAAGTGACATTCACGGTCGCAGATATAATGTAAATACTGTGAACTAATGTGTTTAAAATATTCGATCGATCAAATTTACCCAAGTGGGCCCCAAGCACTACTGTAGCACTCACAGAAAGTCTGGGCCAAAAAAGAACATTCCAAAAACCCTATTTTCAAGTCAGGAGCTTTCTGCAAAATTTTGGTACACTGAACAGTGCAAGTCGCGGCGGAACCGCGGCCCAAGCATGGGTTTGGCCGCGGTTCCGCGATGATGTAGTGTGTTCACGAGACCAAAATTTCACAGAATTCTTAGAATTCCCTGCACATCATTCTACAACAACCTGAAAAATTTTTGGAGCTAAAAAAATTTCGACAGAAACTGATGCACATGAAAACGCGGTTTTTGGAATTTTGTTCGATCGGAAATGTAAACACACTAGACAAAGCTAGACTAGGTTAATGGCGAGTCTCTGATACCACTGTAAGTGCACGGCGGCGCCCCGGCCATCAATCCGACGCCGGAATGCGGAAGCGATGATTTTCTTTAACTTTTTGAACCGGCACCACCGCGCACTATAAACCCGGATCGTGCCATTAATCTAGTCCTAGCTAACAAGAGAAGGGTAGAGAGATATACCGAATGATCCGAGTCCTCCGGTCTTCTCGTCGTCGTCCCGATCTCCCCGCGGAATCTCCGGTCTCCACCTCGTCGCCGGAAGGGCACCACGTCGCCGGCTTCTTTTACGGGCTCCCGCCTCTGGACCGAGGCAACTCGGGCACGAAGTTGGCGAGTCGACGTGCCCAAGATTTGCTGTAGAATAAAGTGTAGAAAGCTATGTCTCATTTAGGGTATTGGAAGTTGCCCTTTTAGTGGAGGTAATGAAGTGAGGAATTTTGTGGATGAACTTGGGGATTTTGCAAACATGAAGAGAACCAAAATCCCCTACCCAAAAAAATTTCAGCCCCTTCCCTCTTCATGTGGCCGGCCAAACAAGAGAATGGAATTGGAGAGAAAAGCCAAGGGGTGTGAGTGTATCAATCATGCAAGAGAGAAGGTGATCATGAAAAGAAATCATCACAAAAACAAAACCACACTCCACCAACCATTATCATTACTCCAAAGTCAAGGAATCATGAACCATCATGAACAAAGGAAAGTCAAGGGTGGTGGAACTTATCATGATACAATAATATGCAAATACCACCCTCCACAAATGCTTATTTGCACAAATGCAAATAAGCCCTCCTCCACCATTTTTCGGCCAATGAAAGATACAAAGAAATATGGCCGAAACAGAAAACAAACTGGCAACTCCAGAAAACTGATCCCGTAATAAATTACAGGAAAACCCCGCCACTGTATATACATACCCGCATTTGTATTCCGACCGAATACAAATGCACTGAGACAAAATCTACACTGTGCAATACTAGGATCCGGCTTAAACCAAAGCCCGCTAGTATTTTCCGTCCGATCATTATCCGTGCAATACTGCACGTATCTGATCGAACCCTGCCATATCTCCATACGGCCTCTACAGCGTTTCGCCCGAAACTTGAGCAACCGAATGTGGGGGACTCTAAAGACTCGTCAATACTATGGCTGTGGATTTAACCACCAGCACATCAGAGGTATTAGCCATACGTGATGGGCTACCAACTATTGACCAAAAGGGACGTCTGTGAGCGAACTCATGCTGACACCCTACTGAGCCTGTCAGTGACAATATCCGTACAGTCCGGTCCGTTCGTCTATGAGCATCGCATGGCGGGCCTAGGGGATTGGTAAAAGTCAGACCCCCAAAAGCGGTACAAGTCATGTCGGAGTGTAGCCCAGAACACCCTGAGATACTACTGGAATACCTACCCGTAAATCTCCTGCCTTGGCCAAGGACTTCGTGTAATGGCTCTCCTAGACACAGCGCGACCTCACCGCCAATACCGGGAGAGACGAACCCCTGCAGATCCACTCACTGCCTCCATGTGGCTCGGGACTGTACCCAACTAAAACCTGTTTGCACGTCTCCTTTGAGCGTGGTAGGGTAGTAATCAAAGTACAGTGGGAACTCACACGAGACAAATGACGATCCTCAGGTCGATGAACTAACCTGTACACATGTCACCAGGGAACTGCTATCTGACGTCAGGTATAAGACCAACTAGCATGTTCCCAGCGAGTCCTGTCCGGTGTACTCATAACCCAATGAGCACCTGTATACATCTTAGGTGAACCAACTGACACCAGTGGCTTGTGAGACCGGCCACCGCCCCTCGTCCGAGTCTCGACTGTATACACTAGTCTACTCTGGAGTATCGATGCTCTGTCTCGAAACTCCCATGACTAGGGACCATTTAAGGATGTGCTTATAGACTACCAGCTCCCACGTATATGATCGCCCTCATACTGCTGGCAGTCAAGCAAGAATCCTAGGGGCTCTATCAACGTGCAATAGCGACCTGTCAGGTCACCTAAAGAAGTACACGATGATAAAGATTAACCAGATAGCATACTATCATCTCGAGTAAGACTGTCCTACTGGGATAGGTCCTCCCTCAATCATTGCAATCACGTGCCTGTGATCCAATAATTGACTCTGAGGGCACTATCTCCAACACTCGATGCTATCCAACAAGTCCCAGCGTATGCGAAAGTTCTTAAAGACTTGTGCACTAGAAAGAGGAAGAAACAAATGCCCAAGAAGATATTCATAGCAAAAACTGTAGACACGGCTTTCCCCCAACAATTACCGAGGAAACGTAAGGATCCTGGCTATCCTACTATTTCCATTTCTATCGAGGAAAAACACATCAACCGTGCTTTACTAGACCTTGGTGCAAGTGTTAACCTGCTTCCTTTCTCAGTCTATGAGCAGTTAGGGATCGGAGTGTTAAAGCCCTCGAGCATAACTCTTCAGATGGCTGACCGATCAATCACCAAACCTAGGGGTGAACTAGAGGATGTGTTAATAAAAATTGGGGAATTTATATTCCCTGTGGACTTTATTGTACTTGATACACAGCCTGTAGCGAACCTACGGAATCAAATTCCGGTGATTTTAGGTCGCCCCTTTTTAGCCACTTCCAACGCTATCATCAACTGTCGTAATGGCTCTATGACCCTATCCTTCGGGAATAGGTCAATTGAGCTGAAAATTTACAAGTTGGGAAGTGTACCCTCCGAACCTACTGCTCAGGTCTGTTCTGTCGACTTAATGGATGTCGACAGTAGTGAATTTGATGATCCTCATGATACTGATCTTGACTCTTTTCATACGTTATTGTTTGACCCAACTATGTATCATACACATACAGACTCTTCCTCCGAGATGTCCGGGTCAACAACTAACACTGATTATGAACTGCTTTTGGAGTCTGAAGATCACCCCGCACTTTGTGATGACATTATTCATCGGGGTATTGATGGAACTTTTGAGGAGATCTTCGCTGATGAACTCGCATTTTTGAATGACACGGGTGTTGAGATGAATCATGTCCAAATCAATGAAATTGAACCTCCACCCCTTCTGAACTGTAAAAAGAATGCGAGCAATCCATCACATTCACTGCATCGTCTCTCCAAAATAAGACGCACACACATTTTATTCCACCACTTACCCTTTCCCCACTTCTTCTTCCACCAACCAGAGCACTGCATTGATAAAATTTTCGAATGGTTGGTGTTAATTTTCGGTCTTTGCAAAGCTTGGCATTGACCAATGATTTTTGACCCCCTCATGTGATTTTCAAAGATTAGCATTACTTAACTCAAGTTTTGGGGGGGGTATATTTTCTGGCTCTTGAAAAGAAAATTTTTACTCAAAATTGAGAGCCAAAAATAAGTTTGGGGGAGGATTTTCACTTAAATATTTTGCCCCCGTTAATAAATTTCCTCCCAAGCTTACAGGTTTTTCGAAATTTAGCGGATGACAACAGTGAGGACACTGTTGAAAACAAGTTTGGTGGAGGTTTGTGCTTATTTTCGCATCATTCGCATCACACTTTGCATAAGCACAAAACATTTTGAAAACCTATAAAAATTTAAAAAATTTCAAAATTATAAAAAAAAATTGTACATAAATAAGATAATAAAAGATTAGATAGTGAAAAATTACATCCATGAGATTAGAAAAATTTAAGAAAACCAAGAAAATTAGAAGTTTTCTTATACGAACTAGTAATAAGTAGTTATGAGCCGTTGTCCCAAGAGTTAGTAAGATGAAGGAAGTCACTAATCTGAGGATAAAAAAAAGTCTGAAAAATAGTTCCTATTCTGGAAGCCAAACATTTTGAACGTTGATACCCTGCTATTCGCACTTACACACGTTTTGAAACTCGGGATAGTAGAGGATACCTTGAAATACTCTTGTCTAAAAGCCAAAATATGAAGGAAATAAAAAAAATATGAATAAAATATAAAATGGTGAGAAAAATGAATACTGGTTTTGTTATCGCCAAGGCAGCAATAAAAAAATATAGCGAGGGTGCCTCTTCACCTAGTGCCCTAAGGCCAACTGGTCTGGGAGTCACTGCTAAGCCTTAGGTGGTGCAAGACGAGGAAAAACACCAAATAAGCAAGCACATGAGTAATCGGTCGGTTAGTATCTCAAGAAGTATTAACGGTCGTATGAAAGTGTGTGAGCAAATCTAAATATTCATTACTTAAAAAGTACTGAGGTAGATGGACAAGAGTATGATAGCTTGAATTGAATTCTCCAAGTGTAAGGATATTTATTACACACACATAGGGTTATATGATCGATGTTTGGAAGAAAGATAGAAATGAAGAATAAAGACGATATTTTATTAAGGGATGATGTGATTTCCAACATCTTTTCATGACTATTAAGATAGGGCTCATGACAACCGAAAAGCTAGCTTAGTTGGAAACCCTAATTTTCAAGGCTTTTCTTTTACAATTCTTATCTTTAAATGTAATATTCACGGTCTTCCTTTTATTATTGGATTTTGTGGGTGCAATCCGCTGAAAACCCTTAGGAGACAACACTCCTCCTACTAGGGACACCTAGAGGTTTAAAGGCTTGTTGCACGTGCTCAGTGCAATCGTGTTGCCTACGAAAGTGTGCTAGTTAGTTTTTCTCTTTCTTTATTTTCTCCTTCTCTTTTTAATAAAATCATTCGCTCGAGACGACCGAAAATAAGTTTGGGGGAATTTGATCAGTCGAAAATACTGCATTTCTAACACGACAATTTCCCTATCTTCTGCATTCATCTAAAGGTGTTCGGTATTCATATTTCACATATTAGCAAAACATCTCTGAAATACCAGTTTGCATGTGTTAGACTTTAAAACCAGCACTTTAAGGGAAATTGACTGTTTATCATAGCATCGCATCATTCTTGTATAGCGCAACACTTGTTTTGAAGTCTATGCAGGAAATTCCAGAAGAAAGGCCAAGATTGTCAAAGTGCTGATAAAAATTACGCCAACTCAAAAGACACAGATCTGGTAGTAATATAGAAGGAACTGTGAGAATCAACATATCAAGAAAATACCAAGAAGACATCATAAGGCAGTGCAGGAAATTTGGCACAGTGCCTCCCCCACGTGACCGCAGATCCGCGGCACAAGCAGGCATGTGCCGCGGATCCGCGGCGTCCTTGCCACGTCAGCTTCACTGTTTTGCTTCATAATTCCTCTCTCTGTGCCTATACCTCATCAAGCCAATACATTTTCCACAGAACTCTCGAAGCTTCTGCCAGATCAGCAAAGATCATTAAATTAAGCTAATCTTGATTAAGCTCCTAACAACCTAGTTCTTGAAGCTCCCTCTAACTAACTACTTCTAGAAGCCTCTCTAGCTAACAAACTTTTGGAGGGAAATTCAAATTTTGAATCCTAGATCTAGGGTTTTGGATGGTCTATAAAAAGGAGCTTAGATCTAAGGTTAAGGGGTTAATCATTAGTTCATTAATCTCTCATCTCCCCCATTTTCCACCCATAAGTTGAGTGACACGACTTGTGTGAAACCCTAACCCTAATCAAGAAACCAAATCCAAGATCCTTTGAGTTCTAGCAAAGCAAGTCTTCAACCATCCTTTAGAAGCGAAGCCGGACTTCAACGGAGCACGAGATCCAAGCCGATCCACGACTCAAGGAGCCGATGCAACGCTAGATTCGACAATCTTGTTCCTTCTCAAATTCTTGTAGTCTTGAGCAATGTGTAACAATTTGTGGAATAAATAAAGGTGAATATTCTTTTAACTTGCTTATATTTCAATTCGAGCATTATGATTCATCTTCAATTCTTGAATGTATTCTTCGTGATGATGCTTGAGTAAAACTCCGCTCGTGGAGGAATCGAGATGATTGTAGAATGATGATGTTGATAAATCTTTAAACGTTTTCTTAAGTCTTATAACAATTGTAAATTCTTGGAAATTGAATGATCGATGATCTAGATCGATGCGAAATGCATTCTTGATTCTTTTTGCACGATCTAGAGATCAACGATCAATCATTCGATTTCCTAAAAGCTATCTTGTGAATGTGATTAATCGAATGGACAAAGGATAAGATGAGGAAACCCTAATTCTTTGCAAGATCCTTAATCCTCGATAAATCGACATCGAGTAGCATCAATTCGTTAATGGATAAGAAACGGTAATCTTTAGTCTTCTTCACATCTACGATCTAATCGATTCCTACGAGCTTTACTTCAAATCTTGAAACTTAAATCGATTGGAATTATATCAATTCTTGATTCTTGATGTTTAACGTTTTCTTGATTCTTGATCAGATTTAGTTGATTCTTGAAATTCATCGATATAAATCTTGAATCATTTTTTCTTTTCTTTTCTATTAAATTTTCAATTCAAACAAAACAAAATACGAACGAATCGCACAATCCCTGTGGACGATCTGCACTTACTAACGCGCTACATTCGACACCGTTATTGATTGCGGTCAAATATTTTTGCTTGTGATTTCTATACAATTTTCCAAATACACACCGGAATTAGAATCAATCAATAGTAGTCGCAATTTCCTTTGCCATCACTTCAATCGCTTTATATGTCTCTACATCTTACCTTCTGCACACCGTACATAAGCTAATTGATTTTCTTCCTTCCCTACCTTTCGGCACCAGCCTGAGGTTTAGAAGAAGACTATCCAATAAGCGTAATAGGTGTACTCTCCTAATACAAGGTGCTTTCGCAACCCGAGAGAAGGTAAAGGGAAGAGACAACCGAATAATTCTATTCAATTTCTCCAGATCCTGTGGCCATCCTCGACTGGAATAACTTCTTCGAGTTCGTATGTAACTATATGATGGCCGTTTCAAGCGATATGAATCATCGTAGTGATACAAAATGTTCTAAAGATATGCAAAGGGTAAAGCAGGAGTGGCAGAGATATGTGTGATTTTGTCGTGAATCATGACAATCCGAACCCCAATGGTGTAAGAAGGTTCGTTTAACTTGGTTCATGAGTTTTTAAAGTAAGTCATGGGTCGTTGTACCACAGAGAGAGAGAGAGAAGAAACACTCGGTGTGCACTCTATTAAGATTAGATTGGTTATCACTTTATCTAATCAGGATGGCTCTCATTGTTTTCTCAAATTCTCCTTCAAACCCTAAAAGTAGAACTAGTCAGGATCATTTATACTTTAAAAGTTCGCTAACCATTCAGCCAGGCCAGTGTTAGTACTCTGAAAGAGGTCCCCCGTTCTTTCGCATGGACCCAATTAATAATCTTGTTTCCGCAGAGGCGTAATCTCGTTAACACTTTCTAGACACCTAATAGGTTAGCTAATTATGAAGTGAAAAATCTCCCGATGAATAATACAAACACATCAGTGGGAATCGGGACCCAACTATCATTGTGTGATAAGTTTGACGGAAGCCAACCAAAATTAACACACTCCAGAAGGTATGTGCAAACTTGAAAAGTTTCCCATATGTTTTAAACTCCCAATATGGTTTTTTCCCCAAGCGTCTTATGACCTTGACGAAGGCCAACAAATCATAAGTCGCAAGTCAAATTCTATCCGTCATTGTCCTAATTAATATAAACCCACCCGTACTCGCCCTTGACGAAGGCCAACAAGGATGTATGACTGTCCTAGATTAATGCAACTTTATGCTGCAGAAAACTAACACATAGCTACCATACATTATGCCTTGACGAAGGCTAACAAACATAGCATGAATACTAGGCGCTACCCGTGTAAAATGACGGAAGGCTACGGCTGGTTTTTGGCGAAAAACCTTTAACGTAATGAACATGATATCATTGAAGGAACTCGAGTGTCTTTGAAATGGAGTGGTTTAATCTCTGCTTTTTAAAACTTGTAACATAAACCTTTGCTTAAGAGCGAACTCCCAGTGAAGCGATCAAGGCTCTTCTCTCATAGAATGAGATGCGGGGTATTCCTAACCGAATACCTCTATGCAAAGCAAAAGAATACGACTATGAGTTTTGAAGAAAACCGAGTAGTTTTAAAATTTGGTTTCGACAATATCATTTAGGTTTATTTTCCTTGCATTATTCAGATAATGCGTTCCCATCATTTTAAGTTTCCAAGCCACAAAAGAAACAACCAAAATAACATACTATTTATATGCCATCCGCATTTGCCACGGGGCATCGTCATGTACCGTTAGGTTACTTAACTAATGGCAGAGCGGGGATAGGACTAGCACGGATGCAAAACATATAGAAGTTTCTACTAAATATATAAAATATATATATCAACATCATAGGCAGATAATAGTCATGACAGGAAGATAAAAATCATCACAAGCATGCGAACAATAATATGGAATAGCGAGTAATCTAAGAGCCCCGCGTTTCATTTGAGGCATAAATAAGACGTTGTTGGATATATGTATGCCCTAGAGGCCATTATATATATAGTGGATGCTTGGACATGTATATATATATAAACAGATGACTTTCTTGATCGACATGATAGTATGTTATCTGGTTTACTTTATCTTGACATGTTCATTTGATCATGCATCTTACTCATTTGGTACATGTGGATAAAGCCCTCAGGATATTTGCTTGACTACTGCGACTATGATGTGGATCATACTAGTAGGACACGTGTAGTTTATGAGCATATCCTTGAACTGTTCCTAGTCATGGGTGTATCGAGATGGGGCATCGATAATCCAAAGTAGACTAGCGTATACCATTCTTGTCCCATATGATGAGCGATGGATGATCCTATATCCATCTAGTCTGATGACACCAAAGATTGTATGCGGATGCTCAGTAGACCAAAGATCGTCATAGAGTCTTGTGTGTCCTCCCACTGTACTTTGATCTCCACCCTACCACGGCTCTACTGAGTCATGCAAACAGGTGAATTTTGGGTACAGTCCCGAGGAACATGGAGGCAATGAGCGATAGGAGGGGTTCGTCTCTTCCGGTATTAGGGGTTAATGTTGTGCTATGCTCGATTGGCTATAACAGGAAGTCCCTAGCCAGGGCTGTTGAGATTTACTGATAAGTGTTATCAGTAGTTTCTCGATCTGTTATGAGCCATACACCGGCATGACTTATTGAGTTATTGGGGTCGACGATACCATCCCTAGAGTAGATATGCAGCATATCTGACGAAGAGACCGGACTGTACGGTAAGTGTTGCCAGTTGGCTCGATGGGATTTTTTGACAGCTTCGCTTGTTTTTCTTCTAATTGCTCAATACCCGGGTGGCCGTTACGTTTAGTTGATCGCTTGCGGCTTGTGGGTGTCTGATGTGATCATCACCTACTGCCGGCGTATTGACGAGTCTTAGAGTCCCACACAGGAGTTTCCTAGCTCAGGAAAAACGATGTGGTGTGCATATAAGATATGCGCGGGACCCGATTAAATGCGTGTATGTGATACCGTATATTAATCGGGCATTTTTCTATTGGTCGGGTCATATGTGATATGACCGGTTTGTTAAATCAAGTGTTGATTTAACATTGACTTTATAGCTCACTTTTATTAAACCCTTTTCTACTTTGATGTATGCATAGATTTTTGTTCATGCACATGATGATGTGAATGCACACATACATACATACATGGTGTTATGGTTGTTTATCACCATTCTACACTACTCTAACCCATTAGTGTAAAGTGTTTCCTTCATCTTCATTCTTGATCAAGTGAAGCAAGGAGCTTTGAGAAAAAGGACTTCGAGTAGATCATCGTGGACTTGGAAGGTCTCTAGCGAGCCGGTTCAAACTTTCAAGGATCCAAGGAGTCACTAAAGAAGGACTACAAAGGTTGTATTCTTCCCACTTAGTGATAGTTTCTATGTTGTATGAGATACTATTAGTGTTACACTAATTTTTCTAGTTCGATTCATTATTAGATTGCTTAGCACTTTCCCTAAAAATTTTATAGTGGCATGTGTGATACTTCCAAACCCTAGGCATGGTGCTAAGGAATCCCAACAGTGGTATCAAAGCCAAGCTAAAAATTTAGACACGGTGTTGTAACTATTACGAAAACAAAAACAAATCCGAAAAATACAATATTTAAAAACCCTAAAATTGCTCTCTGTAAATTTTTGAAAAAGTTGTTTAAAAATTATTTAAGGAACTGCAGAAGACTGTATGTGATACATAATGAACACAGCTGAAATACAAGGCCCGTTGCTCGGATTTTACCCGAGCACGGGGCTCCAAAAACCGGCCTGGCCGACCCCCTCTTCCCCAAATCACTTCGTATTTCACCAGTGCTCTGTTCTGTAGGATTTGGGGTTTTAAGTTTGTTTGTTTAACCCAAAATTCCATGTGATGTTTATATTGCTTAGGGGCTAATTCGTAGTGTTTCGTAGTCGTATATTTTAACACTGTAATGGTAACCTAGACAATGTTTAACAGTTCGAACGAACTTCAAACTCCACATCTAGACCCCCGTTGAAATTTTCAAGTGTTGGAATTTTCCCAAGTTGAACATATTCGGAAGATCGTGCAAGTATCCGTATGGACCCTCTAGAAGAACGTAACATTAACTCGATTCTACGTCCACGGAACCGCGACCGAACCTTTAGGTTTGCCGTAGTTCCGTGGTGCCATAGGTGAAGCATTGGTTAACCCTTCTACGGCTAGTCCATAGACACTGTGGCACGTTTTTGGATATTTTAACATTGCTCAAGCGTTGTGCTCTCAGGGTAATTTGTGGGTGTTTGTTAATTCGATCGAAATGTTTAACATCGTCTGGATATATGTGATAATTGCAATTGTTGTTGTTTTTCACTTTCTTTTCTGCGACCGTAAGTGTAGTATGTGGTGTATCGCCGGTTTCGTTGCTATACATCAACGACAATCGGGGTACGCATACTTACTTACGTTGATGATATGTGATATTATGTGTTGCTGAGATATGATGTGCAGGATCATCGTGATTGAATAGCTGGGGGTTTTATGTGAGATAAGAGTCTTTATTTTCATTCATGTAAAAATTAATTGTATGTAATATTCTTTTATTTGGGGCACTTCTGGGTTGAGGATGATGTCATCATTATTGTATATTATTTACTTTTCCGCATTAGGATAGACCTAAGGAGGGGAGCACAAGTGACCGAGTTCTAGGGTTCAGTGGGAGGCCATCTCGAGGAGTCGAGACCGGGTCTCCTAAACTCTAGAATTAGTAGGGTTACTTGCCACTCTTGTAGGGGTCTAAAGGTGTGGGCTTGGCTATTCATCGCGACCATGGAATCCATATTTTCTATTGTTGGCTAAATACAAAATACGGACCTCCTAGATATACTATATTTTCATATGTGCTTCTGCTGTTGATATTCTGTGATGTGATTAATTAATATCTGAGACGAATGGATTATTATTATATATATATATGATATATAATAAATGTTGCTTATGTTTTATATCCACGCTAGTCCCGCCCCGCTATGCCGTTAGTTAAGTAACCTAACGGTGCATAACGGGACACTGTGGCGAATGCGGACGGCATAAGTGTACGTTCTATTTTCGTTTCTTTTCTGTGATGGCTTAGGAACTTAAATAACGGGACTACATGAATAAGATTAATGTAAAGAAAAAGAAACCTAGAAGATGTTGTAGAAACCGGATTTGAAACCCACTCGGCCTTTTTATGAAAAAGCAAGTTTCAAAAGATGCGAAGCTTAAGTCACTCGTTTTCTAAACTATTTTTGATTCTACAACGAGATCAAGTTCAAAAGGTTAAAGGTTTTCATAAAAACCATCCGCAACCCTCCGTTATTTTAGGAAGCAGAGTACTTAGTATTCATGCTACGTATGTTGATCATAATCAAGGCGTAGTGTACGGTAGCTAAGTGATGTCTTCCTATAAAGCATATGATGCGATCAGTTAGAACATATATGTGATTATGTGGATCATAGTCAAGGGTCATATGGGTGGGTCTAGTTAATCACGAAATGACGAGTAGAACTTGACTAGTGCTTATGATATGTTGACCATAGCCAAGGTCATAAGAAGCTAGGGGTAAAAACCATATCGGGAGTTTCAAGTGTTGAAATTTGCAATAAGATTGCATACCTTCTATATGATAGTTGGATCCCGATCCCACTATGAGTAAGAGTTACTCGCAGGAGAGTTTTGCATTTTACAATTAGCTAATCCAGTAGGTGTCTAAAAAGGTGTCAACGGGGCTAGACCTCTGGGGAAATGAGGTTTATTTTAATTAGGTCCGTGCGAAAGCATGGGGAACCTCCCTCATAGTACCGGCACTGGCCTGGCAGACCAGTTAGCGAAACTGTAGAATGTAATTAATCCTGGGTAGTTTTCTTTTTGTGGTTTTAAAAGAAAATTTGATAAAATCAGTGGGAGACATCAATTAGATAAGATAATAACCAATCTAAATCTTTGCAAGAGCATTTCGCTGAGTGTTTTCTTTTCTCTCTCCTAATGGCAGATACCAATGACGGGACTAAAGCTTCTGTTGGAGAAAAACAAACTGACAAGACCGAATTATAAAGAATAGTTGAGGAACCTGAACATTGCACTCACATATGATAAAGTATCATATGTCCTCACTGCGAAAACCTCACCCATCCCAGGTCCTGAATCATCTGTTTCTTATAAGAAGATCCAAAAAACATGGGATATTGATTGTGACATGGACAAATGCTTCGCGCTTGCTTCTATGGACAATATACATCAGAAGAAGCATGAGAAGATGGATGTACAATTCATCTTTCTTTATACGAAGGATCTGTATGGAGAGCAATCTCGGGCCTTACGCTACGATGCATCTCGAAAGCTATTTCAGATGCGGATGGCTTCTGGCACATCAGTAGGTGAACATTTCTTGAAGATGATTGGTTTTATAGAAGAACTTGAGGACCTAGGATAGACTATGGATAACGAGCAATATACTGATATTGTTCTACAGTCTCTCCCCCCTGCCTTTGCTCCATTCATTGTGAACTTCAATATGAACAATTTGGAGAAATCACTGCCTGAACTTCTCAATATGTTGAGAAGTGCAGAGAACACGCTTAAGACAGCGAAAACTCCCGCTCTGCTTGCTGGGCCATCTTCCTCTTCCGTCCCAAAAGCCAAGGACAAGGGAAAGAAGAAGAAGAAACCCACCAAAGCGAGAGGTGGAGTTGTAAAGGCGAAGGGGAAAGACAAATCTGGGGCCTCGGGAAGTGGAAAAGAAGAATATTTTTTCTGCCACAAGTCGGGACACTAGAAACGCAATTGTGCTTTGTATCTTGCTGATCTCAAGAAGAAGAAGCATACTGATGCTTCCGCTTCAGGTGTGTTTGTAACTGAAAACTGTTTTTCTATAAACTCTGCATCTTGGGTATTAGATACCGGTTCTAGTTCTCACATCTGTAATTGTATGCAAGGATTGAGAAACGGTAGAGTTTTGAAGACTGGTGACCATACTCTTCGGGTTGGAAATGGTTCCAATGTACATGCAGTATCTGTAAGAGAGTATCATCTGGGGTTGCCTTCCAGATGTATTTTGGTTTTGAACCCATGTTATTATGTACCTAGTATGCTATGTAATATAATATCCATTTCTTTGTTAGATAATGAAGGATATCATTTTGTGTTGCAAAATAATATTATGAACATTAACTTGAATCAACAGTTGATTGGGTATGGTACACTAAATAACGGTATTTACGTCCTAAACCAACACACAGTTTTCAATATACCACATACAAATAAAAGAAAATTTTCATATATAAATGAAGCTTTTCTTAGGCATTGTAGACTTGGTCATATTAATGAAACAAGACTAAACAAGATACATAAAGATGGATATTTAAATCCTTTTGAATATAAATCTTATGAGACTTTTCAGTCCTGTATCAAAGGTAAAATGACCAAAACTCCGTTTACTGGACACGGAGAAAGAGCTGTAGAACTTTTAAGCCTCATACATAGTGATGTATGCGGACCAATGTCTACACATGCAAGAGGCGGTTTTTCATACTTCATTACTTTACTGATGATTTCTCAAGATTCAGACACGTATTTTTGTTAAAGCATAAATCCGAAGCTTTCGAGAAATTCAAGGGGTATAAACTTGAAGTAGAAAAACAAACAGGCTTGAGCATCAAGAAACTTCGATCGGATCGAGGTTGAGAGTATTTGAGTACAAAGTTTTAAGACTTCTTAAAAGAGAATGGGATTCTCTCTCAGCTCACTCCCCCTTACACACCACAGCACAACAGTGTGTCAGAACGGAGGAATCGTACCCTATTAGATATGGTACGGTCCATGATGAGTGATGCTGAGTTACCGCTTTCTTTTTGGGGACATGCATTGGAGACAGTAATGTATCTGTTAAACAGGGTTCCAACCAAGACCGTGTCTACCACTCCATATGAGATATGATGTGGAAAGAGACCATCTCTTAAAAGAGTTAGGATATGGGGTTGTCTGGCTTTTGTCAAAAAGCAGAATCCAGACAAACTCGAGACACGATCGGTCATGTGTAGATTTGTGCGATATCCAAAACATTCATATGGATAACTATTCTACCACAAGGGGGAACAAAAGGTGTTTGTTTCTCAACATGCCACATTTTTAGAAAATGAATTTTTTACAAATAGTAATGATGGCAATGCGGTAGAACTAGAAGAGGTTCTAGAGACACAAATTACTCATGATGAATTGGTTGAAACTGATGTTGCAGTAGAACTTCAATAACCTCAGCCGCTCCGGAGATCTAGTAGAACTTCTCGCCCATCGGAGAGATACTATGGGTTTCTCATTGATAGTGATAGAGAAGATTGTATCATGGATGATGATGACCCTACTAGTTTTCAACAAGCTATCACGAGTAGTGACTCGGTGAAGTGGCGACTCGGTGAAGTGGCTGGATGCCATAAGATCCGAAATGGAGTTCATGTACACTAACAAAGTATGGACTTTGGATGTTGCACCTCCTTCGATAAAACCCGTAGGATGCAAATGGATCTTTAAGAGAAAGATTGGTGTAGATGGACAGGTGGAAACCTATAAAGCAAGGCTTGTAGCGAAAGGTTTTCGTCAAAGACCAAGATTGGAATATGATGAAACTTTCTCTCTAGTAGCAATGCTTAAATCCATTCGGATCCTACTTGCTATTTCTGCTCACTACGATTATGAAATCTGGCAAATGGACGTAAAAATGCATTTCTAAATGGTGATTTAGAAGAATGCATTTTTATGGATCAGCCAGAGGGCTTCATTGATAGTAGGAGCAGTGAAAAGGCATGTAGGTTGCTTAAATCCATTTATGGATTAATGTAGGCATCACGGAGCTGGAACATCTGCTTTGATGATACAATCAAAGAGTTTGATTTTGTCAAAAATACAGATGAACCATGCATTTTTAAGAAGATTGTAGGGAGTACTGTCACATTCCTCGTATTATACGTGGATGACATTCTCTTGATAAGAAATGATATTCATATGCTACAATCGTTCAAACTATTCTTATCACAAAGGTTCTCCATGAAGGACCTGGGTGATGCCTCTTGCATTTTGGGCATTACGATTTATAGAGATAGATCCAAGAGGTTATTGGGATTGTTCCAATCAAAATACATTGACACCATCCTAAATTGGTTTAGTATGGAAGATTCCAAGCGAGGTGCCTTGCCCGCTTGTCATGGAACCACTCTCTCCAAAGACTTCTGTCTGAAGACTGATGAAGAGATCGTATGAGCATTATACCCTACGCTTCAGCCGTAGGATCTATAATGTATGCGATGTTATGTACTCACCCTGATGTAGCTTATGCACTAGCTGCAGTAAGCAGATATCAATCTAACCCAGGAGAGAAACATTGGATAACAGTGAAGAAAATTCTTAAGTACTTGCGAAGGAATAAAGAATTGTTCTTGGCGTATGGTAATAGGGATCTCCAAATGGAGGCCTTTACCGATTCCAGCTTCCAAAGTGATAAGGATGATAGAAAATCTATCTCAGGGTTTGTATTTACCCTCAATGGAGGGGCAGTTAGTTAGAAAAGTTCCAAACAGGAAACCATTGCAGACTCAATGATGGAAGTTGAGTATATTGCTGCAAATGATGCTACCAAGGAAGCCGTCTGGATGAGAAAGTTCATCGCGGAACTAAGAGTAGTTCTAACCATTATTGATCTAATACCATTGTATTATGATAATAATGGGGCTATGGCGTTGGCCAAAGAACCCAGGTCCTATCAGAAGTCCAAACACATCCTAAGGCAATATCATTTGATCCAGGAGATAGTAGATCGCTACGAGATCGAGATTCGAAGAGTAGATACAAAGAATAACACCGCGGATCAACTCATCAAGGCCCTTCCACAGCTGCAGCATGAGCAACTTTTTAAGATGTTGGGTATGAGATACGCCAATAATTGGCCTTAGTGCAGGTGGGAGATTGTTGGATATATGTATGCCCTAGAGGCCATATATGTAGGTGGATGCTTGGACATGTATGTATGTATGTATGTATGTGTGTGTGTGTGTGTATAGATACACACACACACAGATGCATTTCTTGCTCGACATGATAGTATGCTATCTGGTTTACTTTATCTTGACATGTTCATTTGATCATGCATCTTACTCATTTGGTACATGTTTATAAAGCCCTCAGGATATTTGCTTGACTACTGTAACTATGATGTGGATCATACTAGTGGGACACGTGTAGTTTATGAGCATATCCTTGAACTGTTCCTAGTCATGGGTGTATCGAGACGGGGCATCGATATTCCAGAGTAGAGTAGCGTATACCATTCTTGTCCTATATGATGGGCGATGGATGATCCCATATCCATCTGGTGTGATGATACCAAAGATTGTATGCGGATGCTCAGTGGAGACTGGGTACACTGAACGGACTCGCCGAGAACTCCAATATGGTATTATATCTATCGTCGGATAGCAGTTCTCAGGTGACACTAGTATAGGTTAGTCTGTAGACCCGAGATCGTCATAGAGTCTTATGTGTCCTCCCACTGTACTTTGATCTCCACCCTACCACGGCTCTACTGAGTCGTGCAAACAGGTGAATTTTGGGTACAGTCCCGAGGCACATGGAGGCAATGAGTGATAGGAGGGGTTCGTCTCTTCCGGTATTGGGAGTTAATGTTGTGCTATGCTCGATTGGCTATAACAGGAAGTCCCTGGCCAAGGCTGCTGAGATTTATTGATAAGTGTTATCGGTAGTTTCTCGATCTGTTATGAGCCATACACCGGCAACTTATTGAGTTATTGGGGTCGACAATACCATCCCTAGACTAGATATGCAGCATATCTGACGAAGAGACCGGACTGTACGGTAAGTGTTGCCAGTTGGCTCGATGGGATTTTTTGACAGCTTCGCTTGTTTTTCTTCTAATTGCTCAAACCCGGGTGGCCGCTACGTTTAGCTGACCGCTTGCGGCTTGTGGGTGTCTGATGTGATCATCACCTACTGCCGGTGTATTGATGAGTCTTAGAGTCCCACACAGGAGTTTCCTAGCTCAGGCGAAATGATGTGGTGTGCAAATGAGATATGTGCGGTGACCCGATTAAATGTGTGTATGTGATATCGTATATTAATCAGGCGTTTTTCTATTGGTCAGGTCATATGTGATATGATTGGTTTGTTAAATCAAGTGTTGATTTAACATTGACTTTATAGCTCACTTTTATTAAACCCTTTTCTACTTTGATGTATGCATAGATTTTTGTTCATGCACATAATGATGTGAATGCACACATAGATACATACATAGTGTCATGGTTGTTGATACATATAAGATGGCAATGCAAGACTCACATGGAAATAAATTTCTATATATATATTTATTATTTGAGAAAAGAAAATGGATAAATTCATGGTTGATATTTATCTACACTCTTCTAAACTTGACCACACTTGACCTAATTATTAACCATGGATTAATTTTTCATTTGTCTTTTGACTCCAAAATAAATATCTAGATATTTATTAACCCATGGTTAAATGAGAGTGTGAAATGATTTATATTTTCTATTCTCATTTCATTTATCATTATCACAATATTGAGCTTAAGCTTGCCAACTTCTTCTTCCTCCTCTCTTTTGCTCTCTTGAGATTTCTAGTGAGTGAGTTAGTTAAAAAGAAAGGGTTTTGAAGTAAGAAAACAAACCACATCACCATTCTACACTACTCTAGTGCATTAGTGTAAAGTGTTTGCTTCATCTTCATTCTTGATCAAGTGAAGCAAGGAGCTTCGAGCAAAGGGACTTCGGGTGGATCATCCTGGACTTGGAAGGTCTCTAGCGAGCCGGTTCAAACTTTCAAGGATCCAAGGAGTCACTAAAGAAGGACTACAAAGGTTGTATTTTTCCTACTTAATGATAGTTTCTATGTTGTATGAGATACTATTAGTGTTACCCTAATTTTTCTAGTTCGATTCATGGTTAGATTGCTTAGCACCTTCCCCAAAAATTTTATAGTGGCATGTGTGATGCTTCCAAACCCTAGGCGTGGAACTAAGGAATCCCAACAGACGCGACGTTCCCCGGTCTTGTGGATAGCCAGTGCAATGAAGAACCTAAATCCCTACGAGTGCGGCAAGTTATCCGCCAATCCCGGAAGTGAGGCAACCCCAATCAACAAAGTAAATAAGCCACCCAGCACTTCACGGAATCTGGCAACTGTAATTAGAATTACGAAAATGAAACAACTCCGAAACAGTCGAACCGAAACCCTAGTTTCTGTACATTTTTTAATGTCCTCTGAAATTTTTTTAAATAAGTGCAGAATGTTACATGTGATGTAACTAGAACACCAAAGAAAATCGAGGCCCATACTCAAAACTTTGGTCGGCCACATATGGATTTTGACCGGCCTGGACGGTACCCCTTTTTATTTTTGGGCTCAAGTTTCTTTGTTTTTCTGGTGTGTTGGTTTTAGGGTTTCAGGTTATTTTTGTTTTGCCAAGATTGCATGTGATATCTTTTCTGTTAGGGCAATTCGGAGTGTTTCGTAGTTGCAATTTTAACATCGTTTCGGGTTTTATTTTGATATGTGATACAATATTTGGAATCCACATTAAATTAGTTTTGTGAAAACTAGTTTGTAATTTGTAAATCTAGCATTTTAGTCTCTATTCATCGATTGCCACGGAGTTTCTATTCGGATCAAAACTCCGTCGCAATCGCGTATAGTACGCGAACACTCGCCGGATAACACTACTAGATAACCATACCCTATTGCCCCAACCAAGTGACTATAGGAGAACCTCGTTGCCAAAAGCATCCACTCGGGAGCTTGCAACCACGGTATTCCGCCTAAGTGCACTTCGTCGTCGGCATCGGGGGTGCGGCCATATACTAAGGTTCCCGACAAGTATTCGATCATTTTATCGGGAATCCTGTTGAACTACCCGACTAGTTATTGAAAAGTGTTTTCAATTCAAGACTAAAATGCAAGGTTTATAGGGTTAGGCCTGAAATTCAGAATATGAGATATTCTGGGTTTAGGATGTCTAAGGAAGATGCAGATTCTAATAGTTTTCATTTCTTTTCTGTGACCGTAAGTGTAATATGTGGTGTATCCCCGATTTTGTTGCTATACATCAACGACATTAGAAATACGCATATTTACTTACGTTGATGACATGTGATGTTATGTGTTACTTGTGATATGTTATATTGGATCGTCGTGATTGAATAGCCAGGGGTTTTTACGTGAGATGGGAGTTTTTCTATTTTCATTCATGTAATAAATTGTATGTATTATTCTTTTATTGGGACACTTCTGGGTTGAGGATGATGTCACCATTGATGTATATTATTTACTTTTCCGCATTAAGATAGACCCAAGGCGGAGAGCACAAGTAACCGGGTTCTAGAGTCCAGTAGGAGGCCATCTTGAGGAGTCGAGACCGGGTCGCCTAACTCAAGAATTGGCAGGGTTGCTTGCCGCTCTCGTAGGGGTCTAGGAATGTGGGTTTGGCTATTCATCACGACCATGGAATCCGTGTTTCTCATTACTGGCTTAATTTAAAACAAGGACCTCCTAATATGTCCAATATTTCATATGTTTTGCTTGTGCTGCTTGAGTTCTGTGATGTGATCATATAACTGCGTGAGACGAATGCTATATATATGATATATATAATAAACGTTGCTTATGTTTGGCACCCGTGCTAGTCCAGCCCCTGCTCTGCCATTGGTTAAGTAACCTAACAGTGCATGACGGGCCCCGTGGCGAATGCGGATGGCATAAGCGTACGTTCTATTTTCGTTTCTTCTATGATGATTATGAAACATAAGTGATGGGATGTCCTTAATGAGATTAATTAAAAGAAAAGAAACCTAAAGATGTTGTAGAATCAATTTTTTCAAAATGGTAGCTCTAGTTATTGCTTTGCATAGAGGTATTCCATTATGAATATCCAGCATCTCATTCGATGAGGAAAAAGCCTAGATCTCTTCACCGGGAGTGACCTCTTTAGCAAAACTAGCAAATACTACAACCCACTCGGTTTGTTTTGAAAAACTACTCGATTTTAAAAGAAAAGCTTAAACTACTCCTTTTCAAATCACTAGATTCTACAACGATATCAAGTTCATTACGCTAAAGGTTTTTTCCAAAACCAGCCATAGCCCTCCGTCATTTCAGATAAGTGCTATTTAGTATTCGTGCTACGTTTGTTGACCATAGCTAAGGCGTAGTGTACGGTAGCTGATTAGTTCTTATCTGCGGCATATGATGCTATTGGATTAGGGTATTCGTATGGCTTTGTTGACCATAGCCAAGTATCGTACGGGTGGGTTTAATTCAATCATGAAATGACGGGTTGAACTTGGCTAGCATTTATGATTTGTTGACCATAGCCAAGGTCATAAGTTTCTAGGGATAAAAATAGATATTGGAAATTTCAAGTGTTAAAATTTGCAATGAGATTGCATTCCTTCTATGAGATAGTTGGATCCTGATACCCACTGCGAGTAAGAGTTACTCCTGTGAGAGTTTTTCACTTTACAATTAGCTGATCCAGTAGGTGTCTAAGAAAGGTGTTAACGGGGTTATGCCCCGGCGGAAACGAGATTATTTAATTAGTTCCATGCGAAAGCATAGGGAGACTCCCTCGGAGTACCAATACCTTCCTGGCTAACCGATTGGTGAACTTGCAGGGTGTAATTAATCCCGACTAATCTTACCGTTTAGGGTTTGAAGGAAGATTTGATAAACACGGTAGGAGCCATCCTGATTAGATAAGATAATAACCAATCTAATCTTAAAAGAGCGCACGCTAAAGTTTTTTTTTTCTCTCTCTCCAGGTAGCGACCATGACATGCCTTAATCAAGATAATAATAAGGATGTATTGACCGAACCCGCTTATTATACTGAGCCGGGGAACGTTGGTTCCGCTCTATCTTATGACTGTTATAAGTCTGAGTAAGGAACAGGGGAATGTCAGGATTCCCACGCAACCCGAACGAAGAAAGAGCATGTTAATGCATCTTCTTCGGGTTTGTTCGTTACCGAGAATTGTTTCTCAGTATGCTTTACGTCCTGGGTATTGGATACCGGATCAGGATCCCACGTTTGTAATATGTTACATGGGTTAAGAAAAGGTAGAGAACTAGGAAAAGATGATATGTCTCTCAAAGTAGGGAATAGAGAAATTGTTGCAGCCAAAACAGTTGGCGAATATCACCTGGTATTACCAAATGGTAATACATTGATTCTGAACGACTATTATTACGTGCCCGAAATGATGTGCAATATTATATCAGTTTCTTTATTACATAAAGAAGGATATAACTTTGTATTGGAGGAAAATGCTATGAACATTTTCCTAAATCAAGTGTTGATTGGGTTTGGTACGTTGTGTAACGGTATATACATTCTAAATCAAACAACAGTTTTAAACATACAGAACACACACAAGAGGAAAAGTTCAGAAATGAACGAAACCTTCTTGTGGCATTGTAGACTTGGTCATATCAATACTACAAGACTAGCTAAGTTACATAAAAATGGATATTTGAATCCGTTTGAATTTACATCTTATGAAACTTGCTGGTCATGTCTCAAAGGCATGATGATAAAAACTCTGTTTACGGGACACGGAGAAAGAGCTACCGAACTCTTGGGACTAATACATAGTGATGTATGCGGTGCTTTGTCTACACATGCCAGGAATGGTTCCTCGTACTTTATTACATTCACCGATGATCTCTCAAGATTCGGACATGTGTTCTTGTTGAAACATAAATATGAAGCTTTTAAGAAATTCAAGGAATATAAGTACGAAATTGAGAACCAGACGAGTAAAAGTATTAAAATCCTTCGATCTGATCGGGGAGGAGAATACTTGAGCATGGAATTTCGAGACTATTTAAAAGAGAATGGGATTCTCTCTCAGCTAACTCTTCCGTATACACCACAGCACAATGGAGTATCGGAGTGAAGGAATCACACCCTATTAGATATGGTGCGCTTGTGTTGTTGAGTTACTTATTTTCTTTTGGGGTTATCCACTTGAGACAGCTGCATACCTATTGAATAGGGTTCTGACCAAATCCGTGCCTACCACTCCATATGAGATATGGTATAGGAAAAGACTATCTCTTAAACGAGTTAAGATATGGAGCTGTCTGCCCTATGTTTAAAAGAAAACTTCGGACAAGCTCGAGGTAAGGTATGTTCTGTGCAAGTTTGTGGGATATCCAAAGAATTCATATGGATATATCTTCTACCACACTGAGGAACAAAAAGTGTTTGTTTCTCAACATGCCACCTTTTTAGAAAAGGAATTTCTTGTAAAAGAAATTAGTGGTGATGAGGTAGAACTGGAAGAAGTTCCAGTTACACAAACTATAACTGACGATTTTGTAGAACCGGATGATTCAATATTCCCCGACGAACCTCAGCCACTCCACAGATCTAGTAGGATTCCTCATCCACCAGAGAGATACCACGGTTTTCTCATAGAGGGTGGGAGCGAGGATTGCATCAAGGAAGATGATGACCCAACTAGTTTCGAGCAGGCCATCACAAGTGGGGACTCTGTGAAATGACTGGATACTATGCGATTTGAGAAGGAATCCATATACACCAACAAAATATGGACTTTGGAAGTTGCTCCTGAAGGGGTAAAACCCATTGGGAGTAAGTGGATCTTCAAGAAGAAAATTGGTGTAGATGGAAAGGTTGAGACCTTCAAAGCTAGACTTGTTTCTAAAGGTTTTCATCAACGACCAGCTGTCGATTATGATGAAACTTTTTCTCTAGTAGCTATGCTTAAGTCCATGAGGATCCTACTTGCCATTGTTGCATACCATGAGTACGAAATCGAGCAGATGGACGTCAAGACCGCTTTTCTAAATGGTGATTTAGAAGAGAGCGTGTACATGACAAAACCAGAGGGCTTCGTAGATAGTGAGAGCAGCGGAAAGGTGTGCATGCTGCTTAAATCGATCTACGGTTTAAAGCTGGCGTCGCGGAGCTCGAACATCTATTTTGATGTAGCAGTCAAAGACTTTGACTTCATCAAAAATGTAGATGAACCGTGTGTATACAAAAAGGTTGTAGAGAGTAAGGTTGTCTTCCTCGTATTGTACGTGGATGACTTACTCTTGATAGGAAATGATGTTCCTATGCAACACTCGGTCAAGCTCTTCTTATCACAAAAGTTCTCCATGAAAGATCTAGGTGATGCCTCCTACATCCTGGGCATAAAGATCTATAGAGATAGATCTAAGAGGATGTTGGGATTGTCCTAATCTAGGTACATTGACACCATACTAAAGAAGTTTAGTATGGAAGATTCTAAGCATGATAATTTACCCGCTTGTTCAGGATTCACTCTCTCTAAAGAGATGTCTCCCAAGACTGATTTGGAGAGGGCTCGCATGCAAGGGATACCCTATGCTTCTGCAGTTGGGTCAATCATGTACGCGATATTATGCACCAGACTGGATGTAGCTTACGCACTTAGTGTGGTAAGTAGGTATCAATTAGATCCTAGGGAGAAACACTGGACAGCTGTGAAGAATATTCTTAAGTACTTGAGAAGGAATAAAGAAATGTTCTTGATGTATGGTAACGGAGAACTGCAGGTGGAGTCCTTTGCCAATTCGAGCTTCCGGAGTGATAAGGACGACAGAAAGTCGGTTTCGGGTTTTGTCTTCACACTCAATGGAGGGACGGTATATTGGAAGAGTTCCAAGCAAGATACCGTGGCGACTTAATGATGGAGGCTGAATACATCGCTGCCAACGATGATGCAAAAGAGGCTGTCTGGATGATGAAGTTCATTGCTGAACTTGGTGTGGTTCCATCCATTGAGGATCCACTACCCTTGTTTTGTGATAACAATGGAGCAGTGGCTTTGGCTAAGGAACCCCGGTCCCATCAGCGATCCAGACATATTCTTAGGTGGTATCATCTGATTTGGGAGATAGTTGATCGCTGGGAGATCGAGGTCAGGAGAGTTGACACGAAGGACAACACAACGGATCCACTCACAAAGGCACTCCTCCAGACGCAGTTTGAGAGACTTTTTGGGATGTTGGGTATGCGATACTACAACAACTGGCCTTAGTGCAAGTGGGAGATTGTTAGGAATATGTATGCCATAGAGTCCATTATTGTATATAATAGTGGATGCTTGGATATATATATAAAGGACTTTCTTGCTCGACATGATAGTATGCTATCTGGTTGCACTTTATTTTAACATGTATACTTATATAATTATACTGTCTCTCTGATACATGTTGATAAATCCTTTAGGATGTTGGCTTGACTACTAGGACTATGATGCAGATCATACTAGTAGGGCTTGTGTAGTCCGCAAGCACATCCTTTAAAAGTTCCTAGTTGAGCAAGTATCGAGACAGGGCATCGATATTCCAGAGTAGACTAGTGTGTACGTTTCTTGACTCTGTAAGGGACGATGGTTGATCCCACAGCCATTGGTGTTTGATATCAAAGATTGTACACGGGTGCTTATTAGAGAATGGGTACACCGAACAGGACTCGCCGAGAACTCTTAGATGGTACCATATCTATTGTCAGATAGCAGTTCTCCGGTGACATTTGTACAGGTTAGTCTGTAGACCCGAGATCGTCATAGTGTCTTATGTGATTCCCACTGTGCTTTGATTTCCTCCCTATCACGGCTCAAAGGAGTCGTGCAAACTGGTGGATTTTGGGTACAATCCCGAGTCACATAGAGGCATTGAGCGATAAGAGGGGTTTCTTCTCTCCCGGTTGTAAGTCTACAGTAGCGCCCCGGCCAATAATCTGAGGCCAAACGCGGAATAAAAACTTTTTCATAAACTGGCGCTAACATAGATTGTAACCCGAATCGTGCCATTAACACTAAATTAGCAATCTACAAAGTGATAGAATGGCTATACCGATCGATCCGTGTCCTTTGATCTTTAGCCATCATCCCACGCTCCTCGCGGCATCTACGATCTCCTGTCTCCTCGTCGAGGTGGCACCACGTCAACGGATCTTTATACGGGCTCCCGCCTCTATTTCGAGACAACTCGGACATGAAGTTTGCTAACCGACATATCCAAGATTGAAGTAAAGATAGTGTAGAATACTTTGTCTTAAGACACGCAAGCCATTGGGTGAAGGTAAATGAAGTTGCCTTTTGGAGTGATCGATGAAATGAGCAATGGAAAATCAAAATGAATCATTGACCTCACCCATAAAAGGCTCGGCCAAGAAAATGCATGTCACGACCCAAAGGTACGGAACATGACCAGCACTTAAATTACGAAGCGTCTAGAGGCGCGACGTAATCGAAGTAAGCCGAAGCCCAGAAATCTAAACCATTCAAAGAAGAAGTAAAAGAAAACATGTAGGAAAACAAGTTTAAAAGCAACATCAAATTTTCTCAAAAATTTCAGGAGAGTCTCCTTTGTAAAAACTGGCCCCAAACGGGTACAAACAAGAATAATATATACAAAGAATAAAAAGGCATCCCCAAGCGGGAGCTAGCTTTACGCCAACAGGCGGAAACAACCACACAATGCACAATAATATACAATACCAAAGGGCGAGGCTCAAAACTCAAAAGAAAACCAAATCCAACAAAAACCATAATAATACAAGCGCGACTCTAAGGTCGAAATTAAAAATAACTAGTCTTTTAAACTATCAAGTAATACAAGTCTGGTTGATGAAGCTTACTAGATACAAATGAAATAATAAAAGTACAACGGTGGTCCTGATACAAATGAACCAACCTACCAAGCAAATCACCCTAAATGAAATGATGTGCCAGCAAGCTGCCAAGGAAAACCTGTACATCGAAACCTGTAAGAAAAATTTGGCACAACGGGGGTGAGTTGCCAACTCGTGAGTAGAAGATATCTGCGAGAAGAAATCGAATGCACGACGCTGTCCTAGGTCATAATAATATACTTAATATATCACTAGTCATCTAGTAGCGGCAGGTAATAATCTATATGTGAGTGCAATGCTCAGTGCTCGTGTCAGTACCTCAAGTAGTAATATGTCATGTGTATGAGTATGCATGCACCATGAATGTAAAACAATCAACCCTGAAATCTGGATATATTTGTATAAGAAATCTTTAACTTTTATAATAGTAAAATTTGTATAGAAATCTGAAACATCACCGATGAAATCCATGGAAATCCGTGTCAAGCATCGACACAAAATATGTAAATCTCAAGTCTCAATACCTCATAGTCTCAATATCTCGGGCTCCGTCAGTCCGGATCGGCCCATATCATCAAATCTCACGACAACGGTCGGTATCCTCCGGATATTCGCCGCACCAAACATCACCGGTAGGTAGTCTTCCCCTGCTAGGCTCATCGTCTACAACTCGATCTTCTTGCCCCGGGGTACCATACCGGGCCCACCATGTACCCGAGACGGTTCATCCACTCCTCGAATCGGGTCTCAAAATCCAACAGAAAACATGAAATCTCATGGTGGACGACACATACATGACGAGAAAACCGCAACTTGTATTTTAAAAAGAGAGGGAGAGAGAGAAGTTTTTATATATATTCTTGCGGTTTTCCCCAAAAATCCAAAAATCTCATAGAAATCCAAAATCCCAAAATCATGAGTAAGTAAATAATAAGTATCGGCATAATCCCCATAATACTGCATGATAACATAAAATGTGAATGCATGAAATGTCTAAGTAATAAATGCAATGTCTAGACTAACACCTGAGAGTAATCATAATATTATATTGATCTAGCCTTTAGCTGATTTTATCAATAAAAGATAATATGTTCTAGAGTCTACGTGACATAGCAATTACCGATGATGATGTGTGTGAGCCGGCAAATAAGTGTACGTGGAATATGCGCATCATCGGTAATGGTGCTGGTGTCCTAACAGGCAGAGTTTCATACTGACTACAGAAACATATGTATGAACATGCAACTTGATGATTACAATCTGAATGTAAAGATGAATGTGTATTAACCACTCATTTGGAATATACATACCTAACTACAACTATATGACTCGAGCCTAAACTAGTATCTATCTAACCCCCTAAGGAACTAAACTAAAGAAACTAGTTGACAGGAAATAAGAATTCACCTAAGGTCTGAGTCCATATCTCTAATAGTCGGCGATCCAGCCTCCATAGCGTCATGTATGCAGTACGACTTCCTCGAATCAAGAGTGTGGATCAATCATCATATCTATGCCTCGTACGGTAAAATCCATCGTACGGCATCCCAAAATCGGGGTATGGGTCAACCATCACTTATGTACATCATCACTCATATAATATCATCATCAAATATTATCATGATCAAGGGTATTGTGCTATAATCGCATACATCCGAATATCATCAAACATATATCATTGTCTGTGTAATTATACATCGTCAAATGGTCCTCAGAAATATCATGTCGCATATATCATATTGTGATTAAGTAACATATACCATATCGTGATTAAATCACATATATATCATATCGTGATTAATTCACATATTACAGTCCGGGTTCTATTCTAGAGTCTCGTATATCTCAATATCATCATCACTTATTATCGTTTATGTATAACTATCCATTTTCTCATTTCCCAACGATCCGCTAATATCATAGTACATCTCATATCATATTCGATCGTATATCCTTAACTCCCGGCATCACGCCCAATCATACTGACTCCTTCCCAGATATCATATAACCTCCCCATATCACGTGTATATGTTATATGTATATATATATATATATATATGTATATATATATACACCTATATAAACCTACATACAATCATACACACACACACACACACATATACATCAAGTCAAATGTATGTGTGTGCGTGTGTCTACCTGAAGCCTACGAATTCCCTCCAAGGCAGTCATCCTTATGGTTAAATCTTTCTAAATCAGTCTAGTCCAACCTAAAGTCTTTAATAGGATCCTACTCACCAAGAATCTAAGGTCACGTCCGACTTCCTAATGAAAGTAAGTAATATTCATATTCTACGTTTGCGGGGGTGCTAAACGTCATCTACCCGACTTCCCCCGTAGATATACATCTACTCACCTGGCCCTTGTTTGCCGAAGTCGATGCCGCCATCCTCTTCTTCACTGTCCGAAATCTACATGAGGGGTACCTATACGCAAACATATATAATATCGTAAACCAAATCACAGACAAAACCAAAACAGCGCACGAACGTGCATAGGTTAAAACCTATGACCCGCTCATGGAAAAGAACCAAATATCGCTCGATATCGGCGTACAAACTCCGATTGATCGAGATAAAACACCAACAAACAACTCGTAGTTTCAAAACTCATTATTTATAATATAAAACATGGTTTAAATCATCGAAACCTTAAAATCGATCAAATCGTCCGATTTCGTAAAAGCCTAGAAAACGTCAATTTACCGTTTTACTTCAAAACTTGATGTTTAAATGAAACTAATGGTCATAATATTCATTAAATAACATAACTAGATTATAGAAACCATTACTATATTTTTATCACACTAATTTGTCTTAAATTGAAATTTCTAGTTTGCAAATTTTATCCGATTTCAACACATTTTAAGCAAAAATTCACAATTCCACTACTAAACTTGATTTTGCATATTTTAAATTGTTAAACTACTCAATGAAACCTTAAGGATGTGCTAAAACCCTAACTAGATTTTTAATCCCACATTTTAAATAAATTTCAAAAACCTAGTTTAATAAAAATAGCAAATTTTGTGACAATTTTAAAGTGAAAGCTAGGAAATTGTAACTTGATTATGTTTCACACTCTATTAACATGTTAATCTCCTCATTAACACCATAATCTAATAATAAAAACCTTAATTAGAATTTTACCTCACCACTATATATAATTTATAAAAATCTAGTTTGCAAAATGGTTTAATTTCAACAATTTTGAATGAACAATTTACAATACATCAACCATGCTAGATTTTTCCATTCTAAAAATGTTAAACTACTTATTATAACCCCAATCAATTACTAAAAACCCTAACATGATTTTATAAACGCTTTCTTGAATTTTAAACTTGCAAATAGAATCAATTAAGAAAAATCTAACTATGCTAGATTAAAACATTTAACCACAATTAATCATTGGGATAAGAATTATACCTCCACAACATGAGATCAAACATGCAACTTGACCTTAAAAGTTGGATCTCTTGCTTCAAATTCCAAGCTAATTAGGAGCAAAGAAAATTGGATGAGGTTTAGTGATGAATTTGTGATAATATCTATTGATTTTTGATAGATTTTTGGAGGCTTTTTGAAGAAAAAAGAAGTAGGAAAATGTGGGGAGGGGGGAGAACCTGGCTCGGCCAGAGCTAGGAAGGGAGAAAAGTGAGGGAGTGAGATGTGTGGAGATGTGTAGAATATTCCCTAATTATTTCTTTCTTTAAGTCTTTTCTTATTTAACTTGTTTTCTTTTCATTTTAATTTAAACCTAGGTTCTAGAAGGAAAATTTTGATGAACCAAAGGGAAGGGGGGCTGCCAAGGCTCGGCTACACATAGGGGAAAGGCTAAAAGAGAGTGTGGGGTTGTGGGTGAGTGTGGAGACTCAAAATAAAACACTTCTTTTAATTAATTAGCTTATTTTCTTTTTATTTTTTTCCAATAACTCATTCTATAATTATCGAGAAACCTCTTGACAACTCCAACTCCATTCAAAGCAACATATTACATTTGTTTTAGTATGTCATGGTGCACAAATTTTAAATTAACCCGTTTTCAATTTGTAATTTACACTAATTTAATGTATAATTAAAGCTTATATTAATATTTGAATTTAATTAATTACGGAAAATATTTTAGTAAACTAATAATTTATAGGTCACTAAATAAAAACCATTTACTAGTAATTACATAATTAAAATAGGCGTATTTAAATCTATATTGAAAAATAATTATAGTTAAGTTTTACGAAAAATACGGTTTATTTTACCGATAATCAGAAAATTCGCCTAAAGGATTTTTATTTATTTAACTTTTAAAACGTTACAATCTTTTTCCCTTAAAGAAATTCGGTCCCCGAATTTAATTTAAAACTCCCCCCCCCCCAAATACTCAAACATTTAGTCAAAACACTCAAATCGTCGAGGCTCCGAAATCATAAATACACAAAACACATTTTTAGCGCAATGCGTGCGCATGAAAAACAAGTACATAACTCAAATTCAAAACCCCGTCAAACATAACGCAATCATCGGAGTTATGGTGAAAATACAATGTCAAAGTCCAATACGAAAACCAACATGATATACATTAAAACTATAACTTGTACATATAGTACGCATCGTAGTACAATCGTCCAAATATCTGAATAAAGAAGCATGCAAAAAACCCTTTTTTTTTAAAATCGTCGTGCGATGCGCCTGTCATGGCATAAGTAGCGGACGTTCAATTTTAAAAAAATAGCTATACATATATCTCTTTTACTTAACATACACGTCCCGTCTGGTTACTAAATCAAATAGTAATGATTATAAAAACATACTGCTCAAAATGAAATCAATCCCAATCACAGTATACGAGGTACCACGTGCGTCCGGTGCGCACGAAAACCGAAATCAAATATAGATGCCATGAATACGCACAGAAACAAAACTGAGTGCAATGGGTGTGCACCAAAAACATCTGTCGAGTGCAACGGGCGTGCACGACAATAATATCAGGTGCATCTAATCTGCACAAAACCCCGATTTAGTGCATCTGGTGTGCACAAAATCGTATCGAGTGCGCCAGGTGTGCGCAAGAATCTCAGTCAAGTGCACATGGTGCACGAAAAACATACACCGAATAGCAAAATCGAAATCACAGTACGAAAAATGCATGAAAACTATGCCGAAGCATACGTCAAAATCAGGTGCAACCCATATGCACGAAATCAAATCAATATCTCAAAAGTTATAAAACTAAATCGAGTGCACTGGGTATGTACAAAACAACATCAATACAACTGATATATGAAACACGAATAGAGTGTAATGAATGTACACATAAAAAATACCAATCGTAGAACAAAATCCTCAAAATACCAAAATCCAAACAACGGAAATATGAAATTCAAATCACCAAATCACAATCGTAAACACTATCGTCAATGTGCGCCTTTTCTAATGTCAACTGATTCGGGCTCGTCTCCTTACCGCTGTGCTGACTGTGCTACAAACGGCTATGCTCATATCGAGAGGCTCCCACGTAATCTATCCCTTCACCTGATATCTGGACTACGTTAAACTTTTTGATCGATTCATCAAAATCCCAAAATTTCCCGAGAGCTCAACACTCAAGTACAGTTTAAAAATATCCAGTACATGCCCCAGTATCTGCGGACCAGCCGTAGAAGGGCAAACCCAAGCCTCACTAATTGCACTACGGAACTACCGTAAACCCTAAGGTTCAAAGGCGTTCTCGTGGTCATTATGTAGAGTTAGGGTTTCATTCTTCTAGAGGGTCCATAGAAATACCTGCATGTTCTTCCCAATACCTTAAACTTGGAAAAATGGGTTTCTGACAATCGTTCGAACCTTTTAACTTCATCTAGACAGCATGTGAATACCCTTCGTCCGCTCGCTAAACAATACTTCAATTCTCAAGAATAAACGATACCCTAATGGTCATCACATTCGAGCCGCAGCTCCCTTTGCCCGTGCGACCATGGTAACAGAAACCACCATCCGATATCGACGAAGATAGATCAAAGGAACGAATAGAATACGGTGCAAGGAAATGTACATCCTAAGGCTTCTTAAGCAGAGTAGCGTATCGTAAGTATGCCGCGGATCATACCCACGGTACGTCACTTTACCTAAGTCACCTACTCCATCAACCAAGGTCAACCTAGACTTAGACAAGGGTTAAACCTAGCGCTCTGATACCAACTTTGTCACGACCCGAAGGTACGGAACGTGGCCGGCACTTAAATTACGAAGCGTCTAGAGGCGCGACGTAATCTAAGTAAGCCGAAGCCCAGAAATCTAAACCATTCAAAGAAGAAGTAAAGGAAAACATGTAGGAAAACAAGTTTAAAAGCAACATCAAATTTTCTCAAAAATTTCAGGAGAGTCTCCTTTGTAAAAACTGGCCCCAAACGGGTACAAACAAGAATAATATATACAAAGAATAAAAAGGCATCACCAAGCGGGAGCTAGCATTACGCCAATAGGCGGAAACAACCACACAATGCACAATAATATACAACGCCAAAGGGAGAGGCTCAAAACTCAAAAGAAAACCAAATCCACCAGAAACCATAATAATACAAGCATGACTCTAAGGTCGAAATTAAAAACAACTAGTCTTCTAAACTATCAAGTAATACAAGTCTAGTTGATGGAGCTTACTAGATACAAATGAAATAATAAAAGTACAACGGTGGTCCTGATACAAATGAACCAACCTACCAAGCAAATTGTAGGGTTCCTAGGCACACTCATGAGGTTCTACAAGGCATCTATCATGCCAAAATCAAATTTTTATGTGCCGAACAACCCTATGCAAGATCGTATACTAGAGATTAGGCGAAACTAAAAGCAAGTTAAACATTTTAACTACAAGTGAAAGAGATTACAACCTTTGTAGATCCGGTCCTTCACTTCTAAAGCTCCGTGTTGACGTCCCTTCGCTGCGATCATCAGGATCCCGGACTCTAGCGATGGTTTCTTCGGAGAAATGAGCGGGCTAGGTCGTTGATTTCGAGGCCGAAGATGATCTACGTCGAGGAGACTCAAACTCAAGCTCCATCTTCACTTGGTCATGAACTTTGTGAAGAGAACACCCTATACTACATGGCAAGTGGTAGAGGATGAAGAAATAGGAAGTGGGTTCACTTTAGATTTGGATTTCTCACTCTTTTTCTTCACTTGAATTTTTTCTAGCAAGGTTTTCTTCTTCTTGATGAAGAAGAAGAAGAAGAAAGAATAAGAATGAATTATCAATTAACTAAAATGAATAATCAAGTGAAGTATATCATAATGCAACCATGGGTGAGTTAACCTTTGTAAAGACTAAACCCTAGTTTAAGTTAATGGTTAGGTTAATGAAAATCTCATGCAAAACAAAATGGTTGGACTTTGTCAAAGATGCTTGAAAGCTTCATGAAGTTTCAAGCAAAGACAAAGAAGGCCACCATTTTGTTTTACCAAAATAATTAAAAACCTAAATCATTAGCTCAAATTATGGTGTAAGTCATACACACATCCAAGTTTGCATGTATCATCAATCATGATACAAACTAGTGCACAAACATATATCACATATACAACTTGTGCACATCAAGTGAGAAAACCAATCTTAAGTGAACAAATACTAGTTAATGTAAAGTAATATATCAAATATATAATTATACATTAAATCATTAAATCGATACTTGATTTAATGATCCGGTCATATCGCATATAACCGACTAATATCAAGTGTATCAATATATCAAATCAACACTTGATTCGGTAACCCGGCTATATCACATATAACCGACCGATGATACAAATCGCGAGAATAGAACAAAGTATCACATACTGGTATTATTCTCGGTCCTGCACATATCTCATATGCGCTCCTATTTCGTTTCGCTTGAGCCAGGAAACCTCTGTGTAGGACTCTAAAGACTCGTCAATACGCCGGCAGTAGGTGGTGATCATATCAATCACCCACAAGCCGCAAGCGGTCTGCCAAACGTAACGGCCACCCGGGTATTGAGCGATCAGAAGATCAACGAGCAAGCCTGCTCACACTCCTGCGAATCCAATCAGTAACACTTACCGCACAGTCCGGTCTGTTCGTCTGATATGTCGCATATCTCGCCTAGGGGTGGTAAACGTCAGACCCCAACAGCTTGATAAGTCATGCCGATGTAAGGTCTATAACAAGCGTGAAACTACTGATAACACTTACCAGTAAATCACTGCAACCCTGGCCAGGATTTCCAGTCATGGCCAGTCGAGCATAGCGCAACATCAACCCCCAATACCGGGAGAGACGAATCCCCTCCTATCGCTCATTGCCTCCATGTGAATCGGGACTGTACCCAAAAACCACCTGTTTGCACGACTCAGTAGAGCCGTGGTAGGGTGGAAATCAAAGCACAGTGGGAGACACACAAGACTCTATGACGATCTCGGGTCAACAGACTAAGCTGTACCAGTGTCACCAGAGAACTGCCATCTGACGTGAGGTATAATACCATCTGGGAGTTCTCGGCGAGTCCGTTCAGTGTACCCAGTCACCACTGAGCACCCGCATACCATCTCTGATGTCAAACACCAATGGATATGGGATCATCCATCGCCCATCACATGGGTCGAGAAGATATACGCTAGTCTACCCTGGAATATCGATGCCCCGTCTCGATATTCCCACGATTAGGAACATTGAAGGATGTACTCATTGACTACCCAGGCCCCACTAGTATGATCTACATCATAGTCCTGCAAGTCGAGTACACATCCTAAGGGCTTTATCAACATGTAACAGAGAGACAATAAGTATACATGTTAAGATAAAGAGTAACCAGATAGCGTACAATCATGTCGAGCAAGAAAGTCCTACCTATATATGTCCCAGCATCCACTACAATATACTGTAAGTGCACGGCGGCGCCCCGGTCATCAATCCGATGCCGGAATGCGGAAGCGGTGAAAAACTTAAATTTTGCGGACTTAGCAAACCGGCACCACCGCGCACTATAACCCGGATCGAACCATTAACTAGTCCTAGCTAACTAACAAGATGGGTTAGAGATATACCGACGATCCAAGTCCTCCGGTCTTCTCATCATCGTCCGGATCTCCTGCGGAAAAGTCCCGTCTCCTCCTCGTCGCCGGAAGTGCACCACATCGCCTACTTTGTTTACGGGCTCCCACCTCAATGCCGAGGCAACTCGGGCACGAAGCCGGCTACTCGACGTGCCCAAGATTTGCTGTAGAATGCGTAGTACTCAAGTCTCACTTTGGGGTTCATGGAGATTGCCATTGTGGTGGAGGAAGAAGAACTTGAAGAGAGGTGAGGAAAAATGTATCATCCAAAAGAATGAATGTGACAATTTTCTCACTACCAAAAGAAAAGCCCCCACCCTCACTAGTGGCCGGCCAAGCATGATGGTGGTAGGTGGGAATGGAGAGAATGAGATGAGTGTATCAAAAATGGGAGCCTCACTCATATGATACAAGAGAGAGAGAGAGGAGTCTATCATGCAAAAAGGGAATCATGAAAGAAAATGATCACAACAATAAACCCACACTCAACCAACCTCACCCCTCATCATCAACAACCATCATGCCCACTAAAAGTCAAGCCATCATGAGAAGGAGAAGTCAATGATGGTGCACATCATGAAAACCATCATGATGCCAATAATATGCAAAGGACCCCCTTCCAAAAACTTATTTGCAACAATGCAAATAAGCCCTCCTCCACCAATCTTCGGCCAATGAACGGAACAATGGAAATCGGCCGAAACGGAAAGCAAACTGGCAACTCCAGAAAACTGGTCCCGTAATAAATTACAGGAAAACCCCGATACTGTGCATACACACCCGCATTTGTATTTCGACCGAAATACAAATGCAATGAGACAAAATCTACACTGTACTATACTAGGATCCGGCTTATACCAAAACCGGCTAGTAATATCTGTTCGATCCTGATCCGTGCAATACCGCACATATCTGATCGAACCCTGCCATATAACCATACGGCCTATAGTACAAACTGTCCGATCCTGATCCGTGCAATACCGCACGTATCTGATCGGACCTTGCCATATCTCCATACGGCCTCTACAACCTTTCGCCCGAAAGCTGAGTAACTGAAATGTGGGGGACTCTAAAGACTCGTCAACACCTTGGTTGTGGATTTAACTACTAGCACGTTAGAGGTATAAGCCAATACATAACGGGCTACCAGGTATTGACCAAAAGGGACGTCTGTGAGCGAACTCAGCCTGACACCCTACTGAGCCTGTCAGTGACAATATCCGTACAGTCCGGTCCGTTCGTCTATGAGTATCGCATGGCGGGCCTAGGGGGTTGGTAAAAGTCAGACCCCCAAAAGCGGTACAAGTCGTGTCGGAGTGTAGCCCAGAACACCCTGAGATACTACTGGAATACCTACCAGTAAATCTCCTTGCCTTGGCCAAGGACTTTGTGTAATGGCTCTCCTAGACACAGCACGACCTCACCCCCAATACCGGGAGAGACGAACCCCTGAAGATACGCTCACTGCCTCCATGTGGCTCGGGACTGTACCCAACTAAAACCTGTTTGCACGACTCCTTTGAGCCGTAGTAGGGTAGTAATCAAAGTACAGTGGGAACTCACACGAGACAAATGACGATCCCCAGGTCGATGAACTAACCTGCACACATGTCACCAGGGAACTGCCATCTGACGTCTGGTATATGACCAACTAGCATGTTCCCGGCGAGTCCTGTCCGGTGTACTCATAACCCAATGAGCACCTGTATACATCTTAGGTGATCAAACTGACACCAGTGGCTTGTGAGACCGGCCACCGCCCCTCGTCGGGGTCTCGACTGTATACACTAGTCTACTAATGGAGTATCGATGCCCAGTCTCGAAACTCCCACGACTAGGGACCTTTTAAGGATAAGCTTATAGACCCCCAGCTCCCACTTATATGATCGCCCTCATACTGCTGGTGGTCAAGCAAGAATCCTAGGGGCTCTATCAACGTGTAATAGCGACGTGTCAGGTCACCTAAAGCAGTACACGATGATAAAAGTAAACCAGATAGCATACTATCATCTCGAGTAAGACTGTCCTACCGGGATAGGTCCTCCATCAATCATTGCAATCACGTACCTGTGACCTAATAATTGACTCTGAGGGCACTATCTCCAACATATACATCTCATGTACAGTAATGGCCTCTAGGGCATACATATAACTAACAATCTCCCACTTGCACTAGGGTCATCTGTAGCAGTGGTTGCAGTATCTCATACTCAACCATCCCATAAAAGTCTCTCTCTGGGAAAAAAGCCTTTGTGAGTGGATCCGGCGTGTTGTCCTCTGAGTCTACTCTCCTAATCTCGATCACCCTGGAGATCAACTATCTCCATGATCAGGTGATGCTGCCTCAGAATATGTCTGGGTCACTAATGGGATCGGGGTTCCTGGGCCAAAGCCACACTTCCATTGTCACACAATGGTAGGAACCTAGTTCATCTCATGAACTAATATACACCCAAACTGCCTCTTTGGTAGTATCTTTGATAGCGATGTCATCAGCCTTTATCGTCTAGTTTGCCACGGTATCTCGCTTGGAATTCTTCCAACATACCGTCCCTCCACTGAGGGTAAAGACAATGCCTGCGACTGACATTCAGTCGTCCTTATCACCCTGGAACTTTTCCTGTGATTCTCCCCAGGATCGATTGATACTATCTCACTACATCTAGTGAGAATCCTAATATCCATTTAGATCTATCTCATAGATCCAAAACCCAGGATTTAGGAGGTATCACCTTTATCCTATACGAAGAATCTTTGTGATAAGCGGAGATTGACCGTGCGTAGCATAGGAAACTCTTTTCCTATCAAGAGTATGTTGTCCACGTACTCTACGAGGATCACCACCATACTCCCTACTACCTTTTTGTATATTCAAGGTTCATCTACCATTTTGATGAAGTCAAACTCTTTGACTACCACATCAAAACGGATGTTCCAACTCCGCGATGCCTGCTTTATCACACAAAGCATCTTGCACACGTTTCCGCTGCTCCCACTGTTTACGAAGCCCTCTGGCTGTGTTCTTATAGACGCTCTCTTCTAAATCAATATTTAGAAAAGCAATCATGACACCCAACCACCAGATATCGTAATCATGGTATGTAGCAATGGCAAGTAGGATCCGGATGGACTTAAGCACAGCCACTGGAAAAGGTTTCATCATTATCCACGCCTGGTCGATGACGAAAACCTTTAACAAGTCTAGCTTTGAAAGTCTCAACTTTTCCATCTACACCAAGTAATCTTCTCAAGATATACTTGCTCCTGATGGGGATATAACCCTTCAGATATAGCAACTAAAGTCCATACTTTGTTAGTGTACATGGATTCCATCTCAGATCGCTAAGCATCCAGCCATTCTTACAGAGTCCCCACTCTTGATGGCCTGCTCGAAACTAGTTGGGTCATCATCTCATGATGCAATCCTCGCTCCCACTGTCATCGAGAAACTGAAGTATCTCTCAGGCGGATGAGGAACCCTGCTAGATCGGCGGAGAGGCTGAGGTTTGTCGGAATCTATTGAATCCTTTGGTTCTACCAAATCATCTGCTGTAGTTTGTATAGCTGAAACTCCTTCCAGTTGTACAGAACTGACCTTGCCTTGATCTTGTCCGGATTTTGCTTTTGACATAGGCCGGACAATCCCAAATCTTAACTTGCTTAAGAGATGGGTTCTTCCCATACCATATCTTATATGGAGTGGTAGGCACTGATTTGATTCGAACCTAATTCAATAGGTATGCAGCTTCTTAAGTGCATAACCCCCAAAAGGAAACAGGTAACTCAGTAGTACTCATCATAGAGCGCACCATATCATATAGGGTGTGATTGTTCCGCCCCGATACACCGATGTGCTGTGGTGTATACGAAGTTGTAATGCTGAGAGAGAATCTCATTCTCCTTTAGAATAGTCCAGGAATCCCGTGCTCGAGTATTCTCCTCCCTGATCACATCAAAGGACATAATACTTATACCCGTTTTTTGTTCTCTACTTCTAACTTATATTCTTTGAATTTCTCAAAAGCTTCAGACATGTGTTTCAACAGGAACATGTGTCCGAATCTTGAGAGATCATCAGTGAATGTAAGGAAGTACAAAGAACCAGTCCTGGCATATGTAGACTGGGGACCTTTATACATCACTATGTATCAGTCCCAAGAGTTCACTAACTCTTTCTCTGTTTCCAGTAAACGGAGCTATGGTCATCTTATCTTTGTGACATGACAGGCAAGTATCATAAGATGTAAATTTAAACTGATTTAAATATGCATCTAAATATAACTTAGCTAGTTGGGTCGCATTGATATGACCTAGTCTACAATGCCTCAAGAAGAATTCGTTCATTTCTGAACTTTTCCTCTTGTGTGTGTTCTGTATACTAAGAACTGTAGTTTGATTTAGAACGTCAATGCTTTTAGATAACGTGCCTGAACCGATCAACTCTTGATATAGGAAATATTCAAAACATTATCCAACAATACAAAATTATATCATTTCTTTAGTAAATAAAGAGACTGATATGATGTTGTATATCAGGTTCGGTATATAATAACATTCGTTCAGAATCAATGTATTTTGGTAATACAGGGTGATAGTGACCAACAGACTTGGCTGCAACACTTGCACCGTTTTCTGTCTCATGAAACTTATCACCCGTTCTTAGTTCTCTACCTTTCTGTAGCCCATGTAACAAATTACATATGCGGGATCCTGATCCGGTATTTAATACCCAGGACGTAGAGGATACTGAGAAACAGTTCTTTGTAATGAACACACCCGAAGAAGATGCATCATCATGCACTTTCTTCGTTTGGGCGGCACGGGAAATCTGGTATTCTCCTAATTCCTGCTCTGTCTTATAACAATTATAAGTTGGAGCGGGACCAACGTTCCCCAGCTCAGTATAACAAGCGGGTTCGGTCAATACATCCATATTATTATCTTGATTAAGGCGTGACATGGTCGCTACCTGAAGAGAGAGAGAAGAAAACACTCTGCGTGCGCTCTTGCAAGATTAGATTGGTTATATATTTTATCTAATCAGGATGGCTCCCACTGTTTTTATCAAATCTTCCTTCAAACCCTAAAAGGAAAGACTAGCCGGGATTAATTACACTCTACAAGTTCGCCAATCTTTCAGCCAGGCCAGTGCCGGTACTTTGAGGGAGGTTCCCCGTGCTTTCGCACGGACCTAATTAAAGTAAACCTCGTTTTCCCAGGGGTGTAACCCCGTTGACACCTTTCTAGACACCTACTTGATCGGCTAATTGTAAAGTGCAAAACTCTCCCAGGAGTAACAATTACTCGCAGTGGGTATCAGGATCCAACTATCTCATAGAAGGTATGCAATCTCATTGCAAATTTCAACACTTGAAACTCCCGATAAAGGTTTTTACCCCTAGTACCTATGACCTTGGCTATGGTCAACAAATAATAAGCACTAGTCAAGTTCTACCCGTCATTTCGTGATTAATTAGACCCACCCACACGACCCTTGGCTAAGGTCAACAAAGTCACATGACTGTCCTAACTAATCGCATCATATGCTGTGTAGGAAGACATCACTTAGCTACCGTACACTACGCCTCGGCTATGGTCGACAAACGCAGCACGAATACTAAGTACTCTACTTCCTAAAATGACGGAGGGTTGCGAATGGTTTTTAAGAAAACCTTTAACGCTTTGAACTTGATCTCGTTGCGGAATCAAATGGTTTTAAATGGAGTGCTTTTTGAGGCTTTTGCAAGTTTCGCTAAAGAGGTCACTCCCGGTGAAGGGATCTCGGCTCTTTCCTCATCGAATGAGGTGCAGGATATTCAAAATACCACTATGCAAAGCAAGAACTAGAAAAGCAATCAAAAGACAAACCGAAGGTTGTAGCATCTGCTAGTTATCGCTAAAGAGGTCACTCCCGGTGAAGGGATCGTCGGCTCTTTCCCTATCGAATAAGGTGCTGGATGTTCTACAAGGAACACCGCTATGCAAAGCAATAACTAGAGCTACCTTGTTTTTGAAATTCGATTCCACAACATCTTTTAGGTTTATTTTCTTTCATTAATCTCATTAATGAATGTCCCATCATTTAAGTTCACCTAAACATCACAGATAAATACAAAGTATACTTATGCCATCCGCATTCGCCTCGATGTCCTGTCTGCACCGTTAGGTTAGGTAACTAACGGCAGAGCGGGGCAGGGCTAGCGCGGGTGTAAAACATAAGCAACGTTTATATAATATATCATATATACTATATACTATATCTATCTGAACAAATCTCATGATCACATCACAGATAACGCAGCAGAAAATATCATATGAAATATTGGATATACTAGGACGTCCGTGTTTTATTTTGAGCCTGTATAAAACACGGATTCCACGGTAGTGATGAATAGCCAATTCCACACCCCTAGACCCCTACGAGAGCGGCAAGTAACCCTACCAATTCTAGAGTTAGGAGACCCGGACTCGACTCCTCGAGATGGTCTCCCACTGGACCCTAGAACCCGGTTACTTGTGCTCCCCTCCTTAGGTCTATCCTAATGCGGAAAAGTAAATAATATACAATGGTGACATCATCCTCAACCCGGAAGTGCCCCAATAAAAGAATATTACATACAAGTTATTTACATGAATGAAAAATAAAAAACACTCATCTCACATAAAAAAAAACCCGGCTATTCAAACACGACGATCCAATATAACATATCCAGCAACACATAACATCACATGTCATCAACGTAAGTAAATATGCCCATCCCAATTGTCGTTGACATATAGCAACGAAACCGGCGATATCACATATTACACTTACGGTCGCAGAAAAGAAAGTGTAAAACTACAACAGTTGGAATCCGCAACCTTCATAGACATCGCATGCCTAACCAAATGAATTTCTTAGACATCGCATGCCTAACAATTATAAACCCCGCATTTCAGTCTCATTATCGAAAACACTTTTCAATACCAAGTCGGGCAATTCAACAAGATTCCCGACATCATTGATCGAATGCTCATCGCAAACTTTAGTAGACGGCCGCACCCCCAATACCGTCGACAAAGTGCACTAAGGCGGAACACCGCTGCCGCGAGCACCCGAACGGATGCTTTTGGCGATGGGGTTCTCCTACAGTCACTTGGTCGGGGCTATGGGGCGTGGCTGTCTATTAAGTTTACCGGCGAGTATCCGCGTACGCTACGTGATTGCGACGGACTTTTGATCACATCAAAATCCTGTGGCAACCGATCAAATGAGACTAAAGTGCTAGATTTATAACATTCAAATTAGTTATCTCATAACTACTTGTGGATTCCAAATATTGTATCACATTCCAGATAAATAGACAATGTTAAACTTTCCGATCGAATAATCAAACACCCAAGGTTTCCCAATAGCTCAACACTTGAGGGGAGTTTAAAAACATCCATTTCATGCCACAGTACCAACGGTCCAACCGTAGAAGGGTCAAGCCAACGCCTCACATTTGGCACGCCGTACTGCCCCAAACCCTAAGGTTCAAAAGGCAGTTCAAGACGGTCACATAATCGAGTTAAGGTTTGTTGTCTTCTAGAGGGTCCATCGCGTTACTTGCACGATTTAGACGTTCTTAAACAACGGAAAAATCCAACACTTGGAAATTTTCCGGCAGGGGAAAAAGTGAGTTATTGATATCCGGTCGAACTTTTTAACACTTTCTAAATTACTCGGAAAAACACAGACAAAGTTAAACTTTTCGATCGAATCAACGAACTCCCAATACAACCCAGAAAACTCAACACTTGAGTATAAATTAAAAATTCCCAGAAAACACAGGAACTATACAAGAACATTACTGTGCAAACAGTGTAGCATAAAGCTACAGTATAGCCGCGGAACCGCCGCGCCACCTAGGGTACGCCGCGGTTCCACGGCGCCTTAATTGAATTGGGGTCACGTGCTGCACAGTAATTCCTAGAAAACCCTGCTGATTTTTTTAGTATTTTTAATTAGGAAAAATCCACAGTTTTAAAAAATGTACAGAGAAGGGTTTTGATTAGGGTTTCGGGGTTCGATCGGGTTTCTAACTTCGTCTACACTTCGCCTAAAACTTTAGCTAGGCTCTGATACCACTGTAGGGTTCCTAGGCACACTCATGAGGTTCTATAAGGCATCTACCATGCCAAAATCAAATTTTTATGTGCCGAACAACCCTATGCAAGATCATATACTAGAGATTAGAAGAAACTAAAAGCAAGTTAAACATTTTAACTACAAGTGATAGAGATTACAACCTTTGTAGATCCGGTCCTTCACTTCTAAAGCTCCGAGTTGACGTCCCTTCGCTGCGATCATCGGGATCCCGGACTCTAGCGATGGTTTCTTCGGAGAAATGAGCGGGCTAGGTCGTTGACTTCGAGGCCGAAGATGATCTACATCGAGGAGACTCAAACTCAAGCTCCATCTTCACTTGGTCATGAACTTTGTGAAGAGAACACCCTATACTACATGGCAAGTGGTAGAGGATGAAGAAATAGGAAGTGGGTTCACCTTAGATTTGGATTTCTCACTCTTTTTCTTCACTTGAATTTTTTCTTGCAAGGTTTTCTTCTTCTTGATGAAGAAGAAGAAAGAATAAGAATGAATTATCAATTAACTAAAATGAATAATCAAGTGAAGTATATCATAATGCAACCATGGGTGAGTTAACCTTTGTAGAGACTAAACCCTAGTTTAAGTTGATGGTTAGGTTAATGAAAATCTCATGCAAAACAAAATGGTTGGACTTTGTCAAAGATGCTTGAAAGCTTCATGAAGCTTCAAGCAAAGACAAAGAAGGCCACCATTTTGTTTTACCAAAATAATTAAAAACCTAAATCATTAGCTCAAATTATGGTGTAAGTCATACACACACCCAAGTTTGCATGTATCATCAATCATGATACAAACTAGTGCACAAACATATATCACATATACAACTTGTGCACATCAAGTGAGAAAACCAATCTTAAGTGAACGAATACTAGTTAATGTAAAGTAATATATCAAATATATAATTATACATTAAATCATTAAATCGATACTTGATTTAATGATCCGGTCATATCGCATATAACCGACTAATATCAAGTGTATCAATATATCGAATCAACACTTAATTCGGTAACCCGGCTATATCACATATAACCGACCGATGATACAAATCGCGAGAATAGAACAAAGTATCACATACTGGTATTATTCTCGGTCCTGCACATATCTCATATGCGCTCCTATTTCGTTTCGCTTGAGCCAGGAAACCTCTGTGTAGGACTCTAAAGACTCGTCAATACGCCGGCAGTAGGTGGTGATCATATCAATCACCCACAAGCCGCAAGCGGTCTGCCAAACGTAACGGCCACCCGGGTATTGAGCGATCAGAAGATCAACGAGCAAGCCTGCTCACACTCCTGCGAATCCAATCAGTAACACTTACCACACAGTCCGGTCTGTTCGTCTGATATGTCGCATATCTCGCCTAGGGGTGGTAAATGTCAGACCCCAACAACTTGATAAGTCATGCCGATGTAAGGTCCATAACAAGCGTGAAACTACTGATAACACTTACCAGTAAATCACTGCAACCCTGGCCAGGGATTTCCAGTCATGGTCAGTCGAGCATAGCGCAACATCAACCCCCAATACCGGGAGAGACGAATCCCCTCCTATCGCTCATTGCCTCCATGTGAATCGGGACTGTACCCAAAAACCACCTGTTTGCACGACTCAGTAGAGCCGTGGTAGGGTGGAAATCAAAGCACAGTGGGAGACACACAAGACTCTATGACGATCTCAGGTCAAAAGACTAAGCTGTACCAGTGTCACCAGAGAACTGCCATCTGACGTGAGGTATAATACCATCTGGGAGTTCTCGGCGAGTCCGTTCAGTGTACCCAGTCACCACTGAGCACCCGCATAAATCACCCTGAATGAAATGATGTGCCAGCAAGCTTCCAAGGAAAACCTGTACATCGAAACCTGTAAGAAAAATTTAGCACAACGGGAGTGGGTTGCCAACTCGTGAGTAGAAGACATCTGCGAGAAAAAATCGAATGCACGACGCTGTCTTAGGTCATAATAATATACTTAATATATCACTAGTCATCTAGTAGCGGAAGGTAATAATCTATACGTGAGTGCAATGCTATGTGCTCGTGTCAGTACCTCAAGTAGTAATATGCCATGCGTATGAGTATGCATGCACCATGAATTTAAAACAATCAACCCTGAAATCAGGATATATCTGTATAAGAAATCTTTAACTTTTATAATAGAAAAATTTGTATAGAAATCTGAAACATCACCGATGAAATCCATGGAAATCCGTGTCAAGCATCGACACAAAACATGTAAATCTCAAGCCTCAATACCTCATAGTCTCAATATCTCGGGCTCCGTCAGTCCGGATCGTCCCATATCATCAAATCTCACGACAACGTTCGGTATCCTCCGGATATCCGCCGCGCCAGACATCACCAGTAGGTAGTCTTCCCCTGCCAGGCTCATCGTCTACAACTCGATCTTCTTTCCCCGGTGTACCATACCGGGCCCACCATGTACCCGAGACGGTTCATCCACTCCTCGAATCGGGTCTCGAAATCCAACAGAAAACATGAAATCTCATGGTGGACGACACATACATCACGAGAAAACCGCAACTTGTATTTTAAAAAGAGAGGGAGAGAGAGAAGTTTTTATATATATTCTTGCGGTTTTCCCCCAAAATCCAGAAATCTCATAGAAATCCAAAATCCCAAAATCATGAGTAAGTAAATAATAAGTATCGGCATAATCCCCACAATACTGCATGATAACATGAAATGTGAATGCATGAAATGTCTAAGTAATAAATGCAATATCTAAACTAACACCTGAGAGTAATCACAATATTATATTGATCTAACCTTTAGCTGATTCTATCAATAAAAGATAATATGTTCTAGAGTGTACGTGACATGGCAATTACCGATGATGATGTGTGGGAGCCGGGAAATAAGTGTACGTGGAATATGCACATCATCGGTAATGGTGTTGGTGTCCTAACAGGAAGAGTTTCATACTGACTAAAGAAACATATGTATGAACATGCAACTTGATGATTACAATCTGAATGTAAAGATGAATGTGTATTAACCACTCATTTGGAATATACATACCTAACTACAACTATATGACTCGAGCCTAAACTAGTATCTATTTAACCCCCTAAGGAACTAAACTAAAGAAACTAGTCGATAGGAAATAAGAATCCACCTAAGGTCTGAGTCCATATCTCTAATAGTCGGCGATCCAGCCTCTATAGCGTCATATACACAGTACGACTTCCTCGAATCAAGAGTGCGGATTAATCATCATATCTATGCCTCATACGGTAAAATCCATCGTACGGCATCCCAAAATCGGGGTATGGGTCAACTATCACTTATGTACATCATCACTCGTATAATATCATCATCAAATATTATCATGATCAAGGGTACTGTGCTATAATCGCATACATCCCAATATCATCAAACATATATCATTGCCTGTAATTATACATCGTCAAATGGTCCTCAGAAATATCATGTCACATATATACCATATCGTGATTAAGTCACATATACCATATCGTGATTAAGTTACATATATACCATATCGTGATTAATTTACATATTACAGTCCGGGTTCTATTCTAGAGTCTCGTATATCTCAATGTCATCATCACTTATTATCGTTTATGTATAACTATCCATTTCCTCATTTCCCAACGATCCTCTAATATCGTAGTACATCTCATATCATATTCGATCGTATATCCTTAACTCCCGGCATCACGCCCAATCATACTGACTCCTTCCCAGATATCATATAACCTCCCCATATCACGTGTATATGTTATATGTATATATATATACCTATATAAACCTACACACAATAATATATATATACACATATACACCAAGTCAAATGTATGTGTGTGCGTTTGTGTGTCTACCTGAAGCCTACGAATTCCCTCCAAGGCAGTCATCCTTATGGTTAAATCTTTCTAAATCAGTCTAGTCCAACCTAAAGTCTTTAATAGGATCCTACTCGCCAAGAATCTAAGGTCACGTCCGACTTCCTAATGACAGTAAGTAATATTCATATTCTACGTTTGCGGGGGTGCTAAACGCCATCCACCCGACTTCCCCCGTAGATATACATCTACTCACCTGGCCCTTATTTGCCGAAGTCGATGCCGCCATCCTCTTATTCACCGTCTGAAGTCCACGTGAGGGGTACCTATACGCAAACATATATAATATCGTAAACCAAATCACAGACAAAACCAAAACAGTGCACGAACGTGCATAGGTTAAAACCTATGACCCGCTCATGCAAAAGAACCAAATATCGCTCGATATCGGCATACAAACGCCGATTGATCGAGATAAAACACCAACAAACAACTCGTAGTTTCAAAACTCATTATTTATAATATAAAACATGGTTTAAATCATCGAAACCTTAAAATCGATCAAATCGTCCGATTTCGTAAAAGCCTAGAAAACGTCAATTTACCGTTTTACTTCAAAACATGATATTTAAATGAAACTAATGGTCATAATATTCATTAAATAACATAACTAGATTATAGAAACCATTACCATATTTTTATCACACTAATTTGTCTTAAATTGAAATTTCTAGTTTGCAAATTTTATCCGATTTCAACACCTTTTAAGCAAAAATTCACAATTCCACTACTAAACTTGATTTTGCATATTTTAAATTGTTAAACCACTCAATGAAACCTTAAGGATGTGCTAAAACCCTAACTAGATTTTTAATCCCACATTTTAAATAAATTTCAAAAACCTAGTTTAATAAAAATAGCAAATTTTGTGACAATTTTAAAGTGAAAGCTAGCAAATTGTAACTAGATTATGTTTCACACTCTATTAACATATTAATCTCTTCATTAATACCATAATCTAATAATAAAAACCTTAATTAGAATTTTACCTCACCACTATATATAATTTATAAAAATCTAGTTTGCAAAATGGTTTAATTTAAACAATTTTGAATGAACAATTTACAACAACCATGCTAGATTTTTCCATTCTAAAAATGTTAAACAACTTATTATAACCCCACTCAATTACTAAAACCCCTATCTTGATTTTAGAAACTCTTTATTGAATTTTAAACTTGCAAATAGAATCAATTAAGAAAAATCTAACTATGCTAGATTAAAACATTTAACCACAATTAATCATTGGGATAAGAATTATACCTCCACAACATGAGATCCAAACATGCAACTTGATCTTAAAAGATGTCTCTCTTGCTTCAAATTCCAAGCTAATTAGGAGCAAAGAAAATTGGATGAGATTTAGTGATGAATTTGTGATAATATGTATTGATTTTTTATAGATTTTTAGAGGCTTTTTGAAGAAAAAAGAAGTAGGAAAATGTGGGGAGGGGGGAGAACCTAGCTCGGCCAGAGCTAGGAGGGGAGAAAAGTGAGGCAGTGAGATGTGTAGAATGTTCCTTAATTATTTCTTTCTTTAAGTCTTTTCTTATTTAACTTGTTTTCTTTTCATTTTAATTTAAACCTAGATTCTAGAAGGAAAATTTTGATGAACCAAAGGGGAGGGGGGCTGCCAAGGCTCGGCCACACATGGGGGAAGGGATAAAAGAGAGTGTGGGGTTGTGGGTGAGTGTGGAGACTCAAAAAGAAACACTTCTTTTAATTAATTAGCTTATTTTCTTTTTATTTTTTTCCAATAACTCATTCTATAATTATCTAGAAACCTCTTGACAACTCCAACTCCATTCAAAGCAACATATTACATTTGTTTTAGTGTGTCATGGTGCACAAATTTTAAATTAACCCATTTTCAATTTGTAATTTACACTAATTTAATATATAATTAAAGCTTATGTTAATATTTGAATTTAATTAATTACGGAAAATATTTTAGTAAACTAATAATTTATAGGTCACTAACTAAACACCATTTACTAGTAATTACATAATTAAAATAAGCGTATTTAAAATCTATATTGAAAAATAATTATAGTTAAGTTTTACGAAAAATACGGTTTATTTTACCGATAATCAGAAAATTCGCTTAAAGGATTTTTATTTATTTAATTATTTATTTATTTAATTTTTAAAACGTTACAACGCACAAGCTTGTGCTCTGTGGATTTTTGGGAGAGATTATCGCCTAAGAAATCAAGCGGCTGCTAGGCTAGAGACACCACAAAAAAAACCCACCCATTTAAAAATCTACCTCACAAACAAAATCATTTATTGCAAAAGCCACCTTGTAGAAAAAACCCATGCTTATTCAATGCAAACCAAAACCACCCCGCAGCCCACTGGATTGGGTAGGCAAGGAAAAGGAGAAAATCCGCATTAAACCAAATGTTTAAGACGGGTGACTGAAAACTGGCAACTTCAAAATCAATCCCGTAATGAATTACAGAATTACCCCTCAATAGTATATACATACCCGCATCCGTATTCCGGCCGAATACGAATGCAATGAGACTAAAATATTCCTACACAATATAATACTAGGTCCGGTTTAAACCAAAGCCCACTAGTATTTTCTGTCCGAACCCTGACACGTGCACAAGTGCACGTGTATGTTCGAACCTTACCATAAAACCATACGGCCTCTACAATGTTTCGCCCGATCTTAGGAAACTATCTTTGGGGGACTCTAAAGACTCATCATTACTCTAGCGGTGGGTTTAATCACAAGCCGTCAGTGATACTAGCTGTACGTAATGGCTGCCCATGTATTGACAGAAAGGGAACCTGATGAGCGAACTCATCCTGGAACCCTACTGAGCCTATCAGTAACAATATACGTACTGTCCGGTCCGCTCGTCTATGAGCATCGCATATCGAGCCTAGGAGGCTGGAACATCAGACCCCCAATAGCGGTATAAGTCGTGTCAGAGTGTAACCCAGAACACCCTGAGATACTACTAGAGTACCTACCAGTAAATCTCCTACCTCGGCCGAGGGCTTTGTGTAATGGCTCTCCTAGACACAGCGCGATCTCACCCCCAATACCGGGAGAGACGAACCCCTGCCGATCCGCTCACTGCCTCCACGTGGCTCGGGACTGTACCCAACTAAAACCTGTTTGCACGACTCTTTTGAGCCGTGGTAGGGTAATAATCAAAGCACAGTGGGAACTCACACGAGACAAATGACGACCTCAGGTCGATGAACTAACCTATACATATGTCACCTAGGAACTGCTATCTAATGCTAGGTATAATACCAACTAGCAGGTTCCCGGCGAGTCCTGTCCGGTGCACTCATAACCCAATGAGAACTTATATACATCTTAGGTGAACCAACTGACATCAATGGCTTGTGAGACCAGCCATCGCCCCTCGTCGGGGTCTCGACTGTATACACTAGTCTACTCCGGAGTATCGATGCCCTGTCTCGAAACTCCCACGACTAGGGACTACCTTTAAGGATGTGCTTATAGACTACCCAACTCTCACGTATCTGATCGCTATCATACTGTTGGTAGCCAAACAAGAATCCTAAGGGCTCTATCAATATGTAATAGTGAACAGTAATGTCATCTAAAGCTGTACACGACTGATAATGGCAAACCAGATAGCATACTATCATCTCGAGTAAGACTGTCCTACCGGTATAGGTCATCCCTCAATCATTGCAATCACGTGCCTGCGATCCAATAATTGACTTTGAGGGCACTATATCCAACAATCTCCCACTTGCACTTATGGCTAATTATTGCGATGTCGCATACTCACAGCCCGTGTAATACCGAACACCCAACTCCTCTACTAATCAGTTTCACAAAGTTCATTTGTAAAACTATTGTGTTCGAGAAATAGCCTCAGTGAATGGATCCGCCCTGATGTTTCTTTCTATGTCTCTCTTAATCTCAAGTTCGCGGAGAAAGCTATCTCCCGAATTGAGTAATACCTGTCTTAGAATATGTCTGGATATCTGATGGGACCTAGTTCATATATGAACTCCAAATCCAAGCTTCTTAGACTGTATCGTCAACTGAACCTAATCAGTATCCTGTACCATGCCTCCCTCAGTATCCTCTTGGACCACCTGTCCAAACTACTGTCCCTCGTCAGAGGGAAAACTATAACTCTGATAATCACTCTATCATCCAGGTCACCTTGGAAGCCTGGAATGATAACCGTCCCCCGAAGGAGGCTACCGTCATCAAATCCGTAGAACATCCACTTATGTTCTAAAACTGCTTCCGAATGTTTCTCCCAGATTGGATTAATATCAACCTATTATATCTAGTGCAAAAACAACATCTGGTGTGGTACTTGACATCTAATGGTCAACTCAATTGCCTAAGCAAGTGATATGTTAATCATGCACATCCCTTTCCCCTTTAGTCTGTAAGACACCTTTAGAGAGGGTGACTCCATCACCTGCAGATACACCACCATGCCAGGAGTCATCCATTCTAAAATACCTTTTAGAATACTGTCTAAGTACCCAAATTGGGAAACTACACAGATCTAGATCTAAAACCATAGATCTAGTAACCAGAATGTCAGATATTATATCCATATCCTTTGTGGAGAAATAACTGTGTGACAACCACAGTATAACCGATCGTAGTATAGGAATTTTACTTCCTACTCTGTGTGTGTCATCCAAATACCAGGACATCACACCCTACTACCTTCTTAACAGATCCATCTCCTATTCTGATGAAGTCAAAGCCATGACTGTCACATCAAAAATAGATGATCTATCTCCGCTATATCTGCTTTAGTCTATAAATAGACATAACCTTCTTGTCCATTATGCTTCCGCTGCTCCCACTGACCACAACAACCCTCTGGCAGAGTCATATACATGTGCACTTCTAAAGATAGTTTAGAACGATGCTATACTCATCCTCCTGCCGGGTCTCATAACCTGGAACAACAGTAGTGTCAAGTCTAGGTAAACAAGAACCTCCCTGTCACCGTCCTTGAGGCTACCGGAGTACCTTTCGGGTGTCTGAGGTTACCCACCATATCTGCGGAGTGGCTAATAGAATGTCAAACCTGATTGAATCTTTAGGTTCTATTAAATTTTTTGTAATCGTTTGCGGTTCTGGAATCTCTTCCAGTTCTACCATACTCCCAATACTGTTTTCTGAAAAAATCCATTTTACTAAAACTATGGCGAGTCAAGAACAATATCACTATTGATCTTCCAGATGGTAGAAAATCAACACTCGTCATAGCCTGGGTCATCCCACAAACTGCCATTACAGAAACGTGCCTTGAGTTATCCAGAGTCTGGTTTTAAGCATAAGCCGGACAACTCCCCGTACCTTAACATCGTTAAGATATGAACCATTCTATATCCAATATAGAAACTTTGGCATTTATTTAATTGGAACCAGATTCAAACCATGCATCTGTCTCCAGTGCATATCAGCTTTAATGGAAAGAGGCCGATCAGCATTACTCAACTTAGGAGTGCATCCAATTATGAGTAACCTGAAAGAGAAACAAGTTTCTCAAAACCATTACTATCAACTGAATACCCAACACAAGTATTTACATCTTCGATCACCTTGAAGAATCCCGATACTTGCGACACCTGATTCTCTACTTTATTCTTGTACCTATAACTTCTCAAAACTTATACCATGTATTTCTACGAAACACTTGTCTAAAAACTAGAGAAGTCACAAGTAAACAGAATATAGTACGAGAACCAACCCCTTTGTCCTAATGGACACTGGACAACATACAATACTCAGTATAAGTCCGCTGAGTTGAATAACTCAAAACCTGTGCATCGTAGGTTGAAAACTGTACTTATGGTGAAGAACTACTCCATTGTTCAATGCTCCTTACCCAATCGTCAACTGATATAGGTAAATGTCACAGAAATAATTTCAAAAGATATATCTCACTTTATGAAAATAAACGTACAGATATATCAATTTGAAATTGGTGCATAACAACGGATATTCAAAACCAAATACTTGCTGTCAGGCAAAAACCCAGGCGATTTCCTCAAATATCACCAATTACAACGAATTCCGATATGATGAAGATGACCACCTAATTCCTAATAACTTACTCCCACCTAATTCCAAATATCACCCAGGCGATCCGCTCACTGCCACCATGTGGCTCGGGACTGTACCCAACTAAAACCTGTTTGCATGACTCCTATGAGCTGTGGTAGGGTAATAATCAAAGCACAGTGGGAACTCACATGAGACAAATGACGACCTCAGGTCGATGAACTAACCTGTACATATGTCACCTGGGAACTGCTTTCTGACGCTCGGTATAATATCCAACTAGCAGGTTCCCGGCAAGTCCTGTCCGGTGCACTCATAACCCAATGAGCAACTATATACATCTTAGGTGAACCAACTGACACCAATGGCTTGTGAGACCGGCCATCGCCCCTCGTCGGGGTCTCGACTGTATACACTAGTTTACTCCGGAGTATCGATGACCTGTCTCGAAACTCCCATGACTAGGGACCACTTTGAAGGATGTGCTTATAGACTACCCAACTCTCATGTATATGATCGCCATTATACTGTTGGTAGTCAAGCAAGAATCCTAAAGGCTGTATCAACGTGTAATAGTGAACAGTAATGTCACCTAAAGCTGTACACGACTGATAAAGGCAAACCACATAGCATACTATCATCTCGAGTAAGACTGTTCTATCGGTATAGGTCCTCCCTCAATCATTGCAATCATATGCCTGCGATCCAATAATTGACTTTGAGGGCACTATATCCAATACCGGTATAGGGAGTTGATGTTGCGCTATGCTCGATTGGCTATAACAGCAAGTCCCTGGCCAGGGCTGATGAGATTTACTGGTAAGTGTTATCAGTAGTTTCTCGAACGGTTATAGGCCACACTTCGTCATGACTTATCAAGTTACTGAAGTCTGACGATTCCACCCCTAGACTCGATATGCAACATATCAGATGAAGAGACCGGACTGTATGGTAAGTGTTGCTTATAGGCTTCACGAGAGTTTGGACAACCTTGCTTGTTGATCATCTATTCGTCAAATACCTGGGTAGCCGTTACGTCCATCTAGTACCGCTGACAACTTGTGGATATCTGATATGATCAATACTTACTATTGGCGTATTGACGATTCTTTAGAGTCCCATACAGAGGTTTCCTAGTTCAAGCGAAACAAAGTAGGGCGCATATGGTAATATTTGTGGGAGCTTGATTAAATACGAGTATGTGATATCGTATTTTAATCTAGCGATATTTGATATCAGTCAGGTTATATGTGATAGAACCGGATTTGTAGCGTTTTGAAAATCGTTTCGGTGAAATTTCGGAAAATCGGTAAAATAAGGGGGTTTTCTGTAAAAGGTCAAAATGCAAATATCTTATTATAAAAATCAAATATATATATTCTAGCTATGTAATTGCTAGTATTTGGTGTTTATTGAGCCACTAGTGAAATTTCAAATTTTCAGAAAAAAAATTATTTTATTATTATTTTAAGCCGTCACTAATACATTTAATTAGGGAAAATTACAAATTGGAATGAGTTGAAACAAATTTTGTGCATCATGACACATTAAATAAAATTTTATCATGTGGTTTTTGAAATGAAATCGTTTGCCAAAACGGTTTAGAAAATATTGAAGAAAAAGGGCTTAATTAGTGAAATTAGTGTTAATGGAATTGGGGTATAACATTTATCATTTTTCCCTCATCCACACTCACCCACGCCCTCTCACCCCTTTTCAAATCAGCAGCCCCCACTTCCACTCTTCCCCACTTAAAGATTTGAAGAGAAAAGCAAAAGAAAAGAAAGGAAAAGAAAAGAATAATGAGAGAAGAAGTTGGTGTGTTGACTTGGGGGTATTTTATCTTGACTTGGACTTTCTTTTCCACACCCCCACACACTCCACACCCTTCCCCACACCTGTTGGCCGAGCCCCCCTCCTCCTTCAGCAGCAACCCCTCCTAATTCCCTTCTCATTCTCTTGGAAAAAAATTAACAAAAATTGCCTCAAAATCCATCAAATAAATCCCAAAATCCAAATCCAACTCCTACCCATTTCTCATTAGCCATTCTAGCATGGATCTAGGGATCAAAATGGCATTTTGGGAGGCTAGATCTTGAGCTTGATCTCATCATGGGAGGTATAATCTCACGCTTTTGTTAAAATTTGTTATCTAGTTGCTTTAATCTAAGTTAACTAAGTGCTTAATTAGGTTTTTGATGAGTTTAATTGCATGATTAAAGATTTCAAGTTAGGGTTTTGTTGTGGAAATGGGTTGTGATAAATTGTGCATGGTTTTGTGATGTGGATTAACATCTTAAGTTTTATAGAAAGCTAATTTAGTTGTTAATTCCAAACCATTACTTATAAAATACCCTAATTAAGTTATTTTGCTAACTAGAGTTTTGGAAAATTATTAAATGCTTTAGATTAAATTATAATTATGGTTTCATGTCATTATAGAAAAAATATTGAGTGGTTTAATGCCTTTAGTTCATGAAAATCCTAGCTAAATTGTTGTTTGTGCATTTTTGCTATAAATTGTTAAAAATTGGGTATTTTGTAAACTAGAATTTTGGGGTTAATGGAAGTTAATGAGATTAAATTGTGGAAAATATTTTTTATGACTTATTTAAGATATTTAGTGAATATTGTGGCCCCTAGATTCGTTCATACATCGAGTTTTGTACTAAAACGGTGATTTGTGCTTGCTAGATTTTCGGAAAATTGACTTTTTAAGTGAAATTGGGGTTTTTGTGAGTTTTAACCTATTTTATATTAAAATTAGTGTTCGTGAATGTGAAAATGAGTGTATTTGGGTTTTTCTCGATGGTCTGGCGTTTGTACACCGACGTCGAGAGTTTTTGGGTTGATTTATGAAAGCAACCATAGGTTTTGACTTATGTGGGATTCGTGTGTCGTTTTGGTCATGAGTCGGATTTTAATGCGATACGATGCGTTGTGATATGTAGGTACCCCCATGTGGACTTCGAGACGACAAGCAAGCGCGTGGCGACGTCGGCACCGGCGAGCGAGGACCAGGTGAGTAGATTTATATCTACGGGGAGAAATCGGGTGGATGGCGTATAGCACCCCCGCAGTTCGTGATGATGTATACGAATACGTATACACACACATATATATATATATTGTTTATATTGTTTGAGTATATTGATGATAATATGGATATTTGGTGTTCTTGGATGATTTAGTGTCGCGAAACCCTTGAGTAGTGGTCGCACTACACATGCACACACCAACCCATACTTGCATACTTTCTTCTTTCATTTGTGCTTATACGGGAATATATAGTTATGTGTTCACATGGGTATGGGACTATGTGTTCACATACGGATTTGAGGATGATACTTGGGTTTGAGATGAGTCGATGAGATTTATATTGAGGTTGTGAATTCGGTGATATAACAGGGTTCGTATTTGAGATACGACATGACGTTGTAGCGGGTCCTTGACATAGTGTTTCACACACGTCCATGCATACTTAGGCGGTATCAGTATTGTACTTGACGTAGATCAGTACCCCGATCATGATATTTGATAAAGAGGATACCAGGTGAATAGTATGATGGATGTGATATTAACCCGTACCCAGATTTGGGGATGCCGTACGACGGATTTACGTACGAGCTATATTTTGATGTTTGATCCGCACTCTTGACTTGGGATGTCTAATTATAGATATGGTATCGGATATGATATTATTGAGGCAGGATCACCGACTAATATATATACAGGTATGTATATGTATCGACTCAGATGTTAGGCGGTTTCCTTACCTGTAGTCCAGCTTGTTAGCTTAGCCCTTTAGTTTAGTTTAGTTGTTAGATTAGGTTCGATTCTTACCTATTTCAAAAACTAACGAATCGTGGGTATTTTAAAAGACAGCCCAAGGGATCCTAAGGATATTTCAAAAGACGTATCTTTTCATAAAAACACCGTAGCCCCTATTTTCAAAACCCCATGATTCGTGTTATTTCAAAAGGCACCATTTGTAGGACTTATATTAGATTAATGCAGATTAGTTATAGTTGCGTCTAGTATTCAGCTCCCGCTCATTATTGTGGTTCGCTTCGCATCGCATGCTTATATTATGTTTCATACTCCATTATTGATATCATGTTGTTAGGACACCAGCACCATTACCGATGATGCGTATGTACCACGTACACTTACTTGCCGGCTCACACACATCTTCATCGGTAATTGCCATGTCACGTACACCTTAGAAAATATTATTGCTTGACATAGCCTATTAGCTAATAGTTTAGACATAATATTAGTGTACTTGCCTTATATGTTAGTTTAGACATTGTAGTTATTACCTGCTACTTCATGCATACTGTTATTCATTGTTATGCCGCATTCATAGATTCTCATGCATATATTCACTTTTTACGTGCTATTGAGGTTTTGGATTCGGATTTCCATGAGATTTTCTGGATTTGGGGAAAACCGCAAAACATATACAAACTTCTTCTTTCTCTTTTTAAATGAAAAGCGCGGTTTTTCCCATGATGTATGAGTCGTCCACCATGAGTTTGCTGATGGATTTCGAGACCCGATTCGCGGAGTTGGATGAACCGTTTCGGGTACATGGTGGACCCGGTAAGGTACCCCGGGGCAAGAAGCTCGTGGTGATGGCGATGAGCCTGGCAGGGGGAGACTACCTACCGGTGATTTTACCCGACGCGTCGGATATCCGGAGGATACCGTCGTGGTCTTGAGATGGATGGTAGGGGCCGGTCTGGACTGACGGCGCCCTAGATATTGAGTTTGAGACATTGAGATTTCGAGGTATCGAGGTACTGAGATTTGATGATACAGGCCAGTCCGGATAGCCGGAGCCTGAGGTTTTGAGACATTGAGAGTTATGTTTTGTGTCGATGCTAGACACTGTTGATGCTGATTTCATTTATAATACCTCATTTTAAAAATACAAAGGAAATCTCACTAATTTATGAAAACAGTTTCTTCATTTACATGTATTCTGTTTTCATGCATTCATACCTCATTCATATGATATATTGCTTCCTGAGGCACTGACACGGGCACATGAGATCACACTCGGGTTAGATATTACCCTAGCCATTGTTATAGGCTGCATGTTATTCATATATTTGAGGATATATTATGATCATTGACCTAGGTTGCGTTATTTATGCGATTTCTGTGCGTAGATGTTTTTCTATTCACGAGTTGGCAACTCACCCCCGTTGTGCCCCAGTTTCTTGCAGGTCTGCCGTACAGGTTTCATTACGGCTTGCGGGCATAGTTTCCTTCGGGTGATTTGCTAGTAGGTGGGTTTACTTGTATCGTACCCCCCATTATATAACTTGTATATTATTACTCTGTTGTATCTAGAAGTTCCATCAACCAAACATGTATTTATTTCAGAGATAGAGACCAGTGATGTTATTCTTTCGACCTTAGAGTCGCGCGTTTTATTTCTGTGGTTTTTTTATGGTTTTGAGTTTTTGATCTTCGCCGTTGGCGTTGTATATTATATTGCTTGTGTGGTTGTGACCGTCGATTGACGAAGAGCTAGCTCCTGCTTGGGGATGCCTTTTATTGATTTCGTATACTATTCATGTTGTATCCCGTTTGAGAGCCAGTATTTACAAAGGAGACTCTGCCGAAATTTTCGGGAAATATTGATGTTTTTTTTTAAAACCGCTTAATTCGGCTTATGCTATTAAACTACTTGTTTAAATTGGTTTTCCTTCACTCTACTACTTTTCTTGGTTTGCATTTCTGGGTTTTCGGCTTACTTGGATTACGTACGCCTCGAGACGTTTCATAGTTTAAGTGCCGGTCATGTTCCGTACTTTCGGGACGTGACAAAGTTGGTATCAGAGCGTTAGGTTTTACCTTCGGAGCGTAGGATGACTCTTGGTTGATGGAATAGGTGACTAAAGTAGAGTGACGTACCGTAGGTATGTTCCGCGGCATATTTACGATACGCTACTCTACTTAAGAAGCCTTAGGATGTACATTTCTTTGCTCAGTATTATATTCATTCTGATCTAGCCTCATCAGTACCAGTTATGGTTTTGCTGCCACGATTACGGGCAGGGAGAGCTACAGCTAGAGTTATGGTCAGCACGAGCTCATCACGAACGAGGACTGACCAGGGCGAAATTCCGGCGACACACGATTGCGGAGATGTGTCTTTTTACTGTGTTTCCGCGCCACGAGCATTTGGCGGATCGCCTTTATGAGGTTACTCGGATGTGCTGATCAGCACTAGAGGATTGAGCCAATGATAGAGGCCAGCCAGATTTTGATGACCGTTGGTGTATTGCTCACTCATGATGATTGAGGCACTGTTCAGCGTGCAGACGAGTGAGCCAGTTGTTGCTGCGAGCGACGGGATATTGCCCCAGACGCTGGAGCTAATGCAATACGAGTTGTACTAGGAGATGATAGAAGGTCGCTAGTCACCCGAGGATGAATGACTAGGACATGTGGTTCGTTCGCCTACCCGATGAGAGGTCATCAGATAGATTGATTCCAGCTAGAGACGACTTCACGCGGAGACGTTGGGAGTCGACAGAGACGATCGAATGTCAGAAACCTATTATTCCAAGTTTAAAGTATTCTAAAAGGCATGCAGGCAATTCTATGGACCCTCTAGAAGAATGAAACCCTAACTCGACTTAATGACCGTGTGAAAGCCTTTGAACCTTCGGGTTTGCGGCAGTTCCACGGCGCCATCAGTGAGGCTTGGGTTTGCCCTTCTACGGCTGGACCACCGATACTGTGGTATGTACTCGATACTATTAAACTGTTCCCAAGATGTTGAGCCCTTGGGGGATTATGAGGTTTTGACAATCGATTGCATGGTTTGACTTAATTCGGATGCTAGGTGGTGAGATGCATTTCTTGGGAGACTCCCGATACGAGGATAGCCGTTGGAGCTCAGTCCATGCAGCCACGACGAGACGAGTCCGAAGCGGTCGACATTAGAGAAAAATGGAGTAAGAGGTTCGTACAAGATCTGGATATGATGACGTTCCCCTCCGCCGACATCAGAGATGCGATGCGCATGCCGAGGCAGAGTATTGGATTTACCTTCCAGAAGGAGTTGCGATGAGTATGCAGTCGTTCCAGAGCAAGATGCAGATATAGGAAAGGATGATGACTTCCGGACAGTTGACAGAGACGAGACATGGAAGAGACCGTGAGCAGGATCCCTTCCAGGACACTGCTGCAATGATACTTGCACCCAGGATCAGATGTGTCACGTACATTCAGAGAGCCAGAGGCCGATGCCAGTGATATGCTGTTTTACGAGTGGTCGCGATGATTGACCGGGAGATGACAAGGGACGTGCCAGAACGGGATCATCCCCGTTAGCACACCTGACAGAGCCGATGGACCGAGAGATTGGTAATCCACAGTGAAGACCTTGACCCAGGAGTGGTCATTGTTACGCACACCAGCAGGCCAGAGTTCATAATCATCGACGAGACGTCCCACTAGTGACCACGACAGTTGGCCCGAGATTCTTAGAGGATGCGCTTGAGCGGTACTATTCCGCCATTATTGATTTCGATGTTTTGGGTGATTTATTCGCATGATTTGATTTTGATGATTGAGGATTTACGATCTTTGCACAGTGTTGCACTTGATATCGTTTTCGTGCTTTGGTTTCACATGTTTGTGATTTTACGGTTTTAGACATTTGAATTGATTTTGTGCGTATGCACGCACACGATTTGGTTCCTGCACTCTGTATAGTTTATATATGCTAGCAGTGCAGTGATACGCCTTTTGTGCACTTAGATGCACTGGATTTTGATTTCGATTGTGATACTCGATATTTGTTTTGTGCACCTTGTGCACCTGATTTGATTTTGCGCATGTTCGGCGCTTGATATTGGATTTCATGACTTCGTGCATGATGGATGCCCCTGGTTTTGGGTTTTCACGCATGTTGAGCGCATGTCTTGAGATGCGATTTTGGTGCACACCAGATGCACTAAATCGAGATTTTTTTCGTGCATATCAGATACACCTGATTTTTCTATCAGGCACACATGTTGCCTACGACAGATGTTTTGTGCACACCCGATGCACTTAGATGTTGTTTCTGTGCATATGTATGGCACATATTTGGATTTTGATTTCCGTGCGCACCAGACGCACGTAGTATTCATACGCGTATTTTGGGATTGATTTTTCTTATAGAGCAGTACGTTTTTATGATATTGCTATGTGCTTTCGTACTGAGCAGGACTAGTCAGAGGGCAGTACCTGAATATATTTTGCATGCATTGATAGTTATTGAAGAGATTTCCAAAAAGCGAGCTATAGTCTCAGTATTTACCTACGTGTCTGATATGACGCGAAACGTTTAAAACAAGGAAAACCTTTCTAAATTGTTCCCAAAACGGCGAAACGTACATTTCAAACAAAGGTATATATGTATATAGTTATTTTCTTATGATAGACGTCCGCCACTGTGCAGTGTTATGTGCATTGCACAGCAACTTAAAGGATTTGGAATGCATTTCCTCCTGATATTTACATGTATAGTTCCGATTTACAGCATATCGGTCTTGCTTGAGATTTGGCATTCGTGTCTTCATCTTGACTCCGATGATTGCGGGATGCTTGACAGAATTTTGATTTCGAGTTATCTACTCATTACTCATGTGCATGCATTGCGCTATGATGCGTTTATGTATTTATGATTTCGGAGCCCCGGCAATTTGATGGTTTTGGCTGAAATATTTTAGTATTTGGGGGGAGTTTTAATTTAAATTCGGGGACCGAATTTCTTTAAGGGGGGAAGATTGTAGCGTTTTGAAAATCGTTTCGGTGAAATTTCGGAAAATCGGTAAAATAAGGGGGGTTTCTGTAAAAAGTCAAAATGCAAATATCTTATTATAAAAATTAAATATACATATTCTAGCTATGTAATTGCTAGTATTTGGTGTTTATTGATCCACTGGTGAAATTTCAAATTTTCAGAAAAAAAATTATTTTATTATTATTTTAAGCCGTCACTAATACATTTAATTAGGGAAAATTACAAATTGGAATGAGTTGAAACAAATTTTGTGCATCATGACACATTAAATAAAATTTTATCATGTGGTTTTTGAAATGAAATCATTTGCCAAAACGGTTTAGAAAATATCGAAGAAAAAGGGCTTAATTAGTGAAATTAGTGTTAATGGAATTGGGGTATAACATTTATCATTTTTCCCTCACCCACACTCACCCACACCCTCTCACCCCTTTCCAAATCAGCAGCCCCCACTTCCACTCTTCCCCACTTAAAGATTTGAAGAGAAAAGCAAAAGAAAAGAAAGGAAAAGAAAAGAATAATGAGAGAAGAAGTTGGTGTGTTGACTTGGGGGTATTTTATCTTGACTTGGACTTTCTTTTCCACACCCCACACACTCCACACCCTCCCCCACATCTGCTGGTCGAGCCCCCCTCCTCCTTCAGTAGCAACCCCTCCCAATTCCCTTCTCATTCTCTTGGAAAAAAAATTAACAAAAATTGCCTCAAAATCCATCAAATAAATCCCAAAATCCAAATCCAACTCCTACCCATTTCTCATTAGCCATTCTAGCATGGATCTAGGGATCAAAATGGCATTTTGGGAGGCTAGATCTTGAGCTTGATCTCATCATGGGAGGTATAATCTCACGCTTTTGTTAAAATTTGTTATCTAGTTGCTTTAATCTAAGTTAACTAAGTGCTTAATTAGGTTTTTGATGAGTTTAATTGCATGATTAAAGATTTCAAGTTAGGATTTTGTTGTGGAAATGGGTTGTGATAAATTGTGCATGGTTTTGTGATGTAGATTAACATCTTAAGTTTTATAGAAAGCTAATTTAGTTGTTAATTCCAAACCATTGCTTATAAAATGCCCTAATTAAGTTATTTTGCTAACTAGAGTTTTGGAAAATTATTAAATGCTTTAGATTAAATTATAATTATGGTTTCATGTCATTATAGATAATATATTGAGTGGTTTAATGCCTTTAGTTCATGAAAATCCTAGCTAAATTGTTGTTTGTGCATTTTTGCTATAAATTGTTAAAAATTGGGTATTTTGTAAACTAGAATTTTGGGGTTAATGGAAGTTAATGAGATTAAATTATGGAAATTGTTTTTATGACTTATTTAAGATATTTAGTGAATATTGTGGCCGCTAGATTCGTTCATACATCGAGTTTTGTACTAAAACGGTGATTTGTGCTTGCTAGATTTTCGGAATATTGACTTTTTAAGTGAAATTGGGGGTTTTGTGAGTTTTAACCTATTTTATATTAAAATTAGTGTTCGTGAATGTGAAAATGAGTGTATTTGAGTTTTCCTCGATGGTCTGCCGTTTGTACACCGACGTCGAGAGTTTTTGGGTTGATTTGTGAAAGCAACCATAGGTTTTGACTTATGTGGGATTCGTGTGTCGTTTTGGTCATGAGTCGGATTTTAATGCGATACGATGCGTTGTGATATGTAGGTACCCCCATGTGGACTTCGAGACGACAAGCAAGTGCGTGGCGACGTCGGCACCGGCGAGCGAGGACCAGGTGAGTAGATTTATATCTACGGGGAGAAGTCGGGTGGATGGCGTATAGCACCCCCGCAGTTCGTGGTGATGTATACGAATACGTATACACACACACACACACACACATATATATATATATATATATTGTTTATATTATTTGAGTATATTGATGATAATATGGATATTTGGTGTTCTTGGATGATTTAGTGTCGCGAAACCCTAGAGTAGTGGTCGCACTACACATGCACACACCAACCCATACTTGCATACTTTCTTCTTTCATTTGTGCTTATACGGGAATATATAATTATGTGTTCACAAGGGTATGGGACTATGTGTTCACATACGGATTTGAGGATGATACTTGGGTTTGAGATGAGTCGATGAGATTTGTATTGATTTTGTGAATTCGGTGATATAGCAGGGTTCGTATTTAAGATACGACATGACGTTGTAGCGGGTCCTTGACGTAGTGTTTCACACACGTCCATGCATACTTAGGCGGTATCAGTATTGTACTTGACGTAGATCAGTACCCCGATCATGATATTTGATAAAGAGGATACCAGGTGAATAGTATGATGGATGTGATATTAACCCGTACCCAGATTTGGGGATGCCGTACGACGGATTTACGTACGAGCTATATTTTGATGTTTGATCCGCACTCTTGACTTGGGATGTCTGATTATAGATATGGTATCGGATATGATATTATTGAGGCGGGATCACCGACTAATATATATACAGGTATGTATATGTATCGACTCAGATGTTATGCGGTTTCCTTACCTGTAGTCCAGCTTGTTAGCTTAGCCCTTTAGTTTAGTTTAGTTGTTAGATTAGGTTAGATTCTTACCTATTTCAAAAACTAACGAATCGTGGGTATTTTAAAAGACAGCCCAAGGGATCCTAAGGATATTTCAAAAGACGTATCTTTTCATAAAAACACCGTAGCCCCTATTTTCAAAACCCCATGATTCGTGTTATTTCAAAAGGCACCATTTGTAGGACTTATATTAGATTAATACAGATTAGTTATAGTTGCGTCTAGTATTCAGCTCCCGCTCATTATTGTGGTTCGCTTCGCATCGCATGCTTATATTATGTTTCATACTCCATTATTGATATCATGTTGTTAGGACACCAGCACCATTACCGATGATGCGTATGTACCACGTACACTTACTTGCCGGCTCACACACATCTTCATCGGTAATTGCCATGTCACGTACACCTTAGAAAATATTATTGCTTGACATAGCCTGTTAGCAAATAGTTTAGACATGATATTAGTGTACTTGCCTTATATGTTAGTTTAGACATTGTAGTTATTGCCTGCTACTTCATGCATACTGTTATTCATTGTTATGCCGCATTTATGGATTCTCATGCATATATTCACTTTTTACGTGCTATTGAGGTTTTGGATTCGGATTTCCATGAGATTTTCTGGATTTGGGGAAAACCGCAAAACATATACAAACTTCTTCTTTCTCTTTTTAAATGAAAAGCGCGGTTTTTCCCATGATGTATGAGTCGTCCACCATGAGTTTGCTGATAGATTTCGAGACCCGATTCGAGGAGTTGGATGAACCGTTTCGGGTACATGGTGGACCCGGTAAGGTACCCCGGGGCAAGAAGCTCGTGGTGATGGCGATGAGCCTGGCAGGGGGAGACTACCTACCGGTGATTTTACCCGACGCGTCGGATATCCGGAGGATACCGTCGTGGTCTTGAGATGGATGGTAGGGGCCGGTCTGGACTGACGGCGCCCTAGATATTGAGTTTGAGACATTGAGATTTCGAGGTATCGAGGTACTGAGATTTGATGATACAGGCCAGTCCGGATAGCCGGAGCCTGAGGTTTTGAGACATTGAGAGTTATGTTTTGTGTCGATACTAGACACTGTTGATGCTGATTTCATTTATGATACCTCATTTTAAAAATACAAAGGAAATCTCACTAATTTATGAAAACAGTTTCTTCATTTACATGTATTCTGTTTTCATGCATTCATACCTCATTCATATGATATATTGCTACCTGAGGCACTGACACGGGCACTTGAGATCACACTCGGGTTAGATATTACCCTAGCCATTGTTATAGGCTGCATGTTATTCATATATTTGAGGATATATTATGATCATTGACCTAGGTTGCGTTATTTATGCGATTTCTGTGCGTAGATGTTTTTCTATTCACGAGTTGGCAACTCACCCCCGTTGTGCCCCAGTTTCTTGCAGGGTTGCCGTACAGGTTTCATTACGGCTTGCGGGCATAGTTTCCTTCGGGTGATTTGCTAGTAGGTGGGTTTACTTGTATCGTACCCCCCATTATATAACTTGTATATGTTAGTTATATGTATGCCCTAGAGGCCATTACTATACATAGGATGTATATTGTAGTAGGTGCTTGGAAATATATAGGGAGGACTTTCTTGCTCGACATGATAGTATGCTATCTGGTTGATCTTTACCTTAACGTGTACACTGATAGTCTCTCTGTTACATGTTGGTAAAGCCCTTAGGATGAGTACTTGACTACCTGGACTGTGATGCGGATCATACTAGTGGGGACATGGTAGTCCATAAGTACATCCTTCAAAGTCCCTAGTCGTGGGTATATCGAGACGGGGCATCGATATACCAGAGTAGACTAGCGTATACCTTCTCGACCCATACAGATGGGCGATGGATGATCCCATATCCATTGGTGTTTGACCTCAGAGATGATATACGGGTGCTCAGTGGAGACTGGGTACACTGGACGGACTCGCCGAGAACTCCCAGATGGTATTATACCTTACGTCAGATGGCAGTTCTCTGGTGACACTGGTACAGAGTAGTCTGTTGACCCAAGATCGTCATAGAGTCTTGTGTGGTTCCCACTGTGCTTTGATTTCCACCTTACCACGTCCAAGAGGGCGTGCAAAACGGTGGTTTTTGGGTACAGTCCCGAATCACATGGAGGCAATGAGCGATAGGAGGGGATTCGTCTCTCCCGGTATAGGGAGTTGATGTTGCGCTGTATTCGATTGGCTATAACCGGAAATCCCTGGCCAGGGTTGTTGAGATTTACTGGTAAGTGTTACCAGTAGTTTCTCGAATTGTTATAGACCTCATATCGACACGACTTATCAAGCTATTGGGGTCTGACGTTTACCACCCCTAGGCGAGATATGCGACATATCAGACGATCAGACCGGACTGTACGGTAGTGTTACTGGTTGGATTCACTGGAGTGTGAGCGGGCTTGCTCGTCGATCTTCTGATCGCTCAATACCCTGGTGGCCGTTACATTTAGCAGACCGCTTGCGGCTTGTGGATGTTTGATATGATCATCATCTGCTGCCGGCGTATTGACGAGTCTTTAGAGTCCTACACAGAGGTTTCCTGGCTCAAGCGAAACGAAATAGGAGCGCATATGAGATATGTGCGGGACCGAGAGTAATGCGTGTATGTGATACCGTATTTCATTCTCGCGAACAATGTGTCGAATGGTTTTATGCGATATAACCTAGTTATCGAATCGAAGATTGATTCGATAAATCGATACATTGGATATTAGTCGGTTATATGCGATATGACCGGATCGTTAAATCAAGTGTTGATTTAATGATTTAATGCATAATTATATACTTGATATATTACTTTGCATTAACTAGTATCGGTTCACTTTAAATGGATTTTCTCACTCGGATGTGCGCATTATATATGTGATATGATTTTGTGCACATGCTTGTATCATGTTTGATGGTGCATGTAAAATTGGTTAAGTATAAAGAATTAAACCTTGGTTAATGAAATGGTTAGGGTTTATTATTTGCTTATTTATTTATTCATTCATTTATCTATTTCTTTTTGGATGAAAAGAATGAGAAAAGAAAACAAATGGTTGCTTTCTTAGAAGCTTCTTCAAGCTTCATGCAACTTTGACCAAAGCAACCATTCTTGTCTTCTTCTCTAACCCTAACCATTCCACCTAACTAAAGTTAATTCTCTACACTTTACCATGGTTAAAGTTATGATAAGTATTATATTTCTTTTCTATTTTTAATAACTTATAATAATCATAACAATATTCTTCTTCTTCTTCATTTCTTCATGTGAAGAAAGCTTGCCTCCATCAATGGCAAGTGATGATAAAGAGTGAGAAATCCAATTCTAAAGTGAACCCACTTCCTATTTCTTCATCCTCTACCTCTTGCCAAGTAGTATAGGGTGTTTTCTTCACAAGTTTCATGACTTGGTGAAGTGGGAGCTTGATCTAGCGATGCCTCGACGTAGATCATCTTCGGCATGGACATCGACGACCTAGCTCGCCATTTCTCCGACGAAGCCGACGCTAGAGCCCGGGAATTCATTTGGACAGCGAGGGGACTTCGTTGCGGAGCTATGGAGGTGGAGCACCGGATCTACAAAGGTTGTATTTCCGTTTAAACTTTAGTTAAGTTGTTAACTAGTTTCATTTTCGCCTAGAAATCTAGCCAACGATCCGTTCTAGGGTTTCTCGGCACCGTTTAAATTTGAAATTGGCATGGTTGATAACTTGTGAGACCTCATTAGGGTGCCTAGGAACCCTACAGTGGTATCAGAGCCTAGCTAGAGCCTTAGGCGAAGTCTAGACGCAATTTGAAACCCGAACGAACCCGAAACCCATTTTCCAAAATGCTCTCTGTCCAATTTTTAAAAATCTGGATTTTTCAATATTAAAAATATGCAGAAAATTAAGCAGGATTTTTTATGAATTACTGTGAAAAACGGAGACCTAACTCCGTCATAACGCCGCGGAACCGCGGCCAGAGCCCACGTGGCGGGCGGTTCCGCGGCCATCTTGTTGACTCTTTGACTCCTTTTTGCACAGTAATGTTTATAATTAATTCCTGTGTTTTCTGGGTAATTTTAATATATACTATGCATTTGAGTTTTCTGGGGTTGTTTTGGGGATTCGAATGTTCGATCGGATTATCAAATTTTGTCTGTATGGCCTTCCGGATAAATTTTAGAATATGTTAAAAAGTTCGACCGGATATAAATACCCAATTTTTCCCCTGTCGGGAAATTTCCAAGTGTTGGATTTTTCCGTAGTTTAACGACGTTCTAAGAAGTGCAAGTAACGCGATGGACCCTCTAGAAGACAACAAACCTTAACTCGATTATGTGACCGTCTTGAACTGCCCTTTGAACCTTAGGGTTTGGGGCAGTACGGCGTGCCACATGTGAGGCGTTGGCTTGACCCTTCTACGGCTGGACCGTTGGTACTAAGGCACGAACTGAATGTTGTTAGACTTATTTCATGTGTTGAGCTGTATCGGGAAAACTTGGGTGTTTGACTGTTCGATCGAAAAGTTTAACATTTTCTGTTTATCTGGAATGGGATACAATAATTGGAATTCACAAGAAGTTATGAGATAACTGAATGAATGTTATAAACATAGCAGTTTAGTCTCACTTGATCGGTTGCCACGGAATTTTGATGTGATCAAAAGTCCATCGCAATCACGTAGCATACGCGGATACTCGCCGGGTAAACTTAATAGACAGCCTCACTCCAAAGCCCCGACCAAGTGACTGTAGGAGAACCCCGTCGCCGAAAGCATCCGTTCGGGTGCTCGCGGTATCGGTGTTCCGCCTTGGTGCACTTCGTCGACGGCATCGGGGGTGCGACCGTCTACTGAAGTTTGCGACGAGCATTCGGTCAGGATGTCGGGAATCCTGTTGAATTGCCCGACTTGATATTGAAAAGAGTTTTCGATAATGAGACTAAAATGCGGGGTTTATAATTGTTAGGCATGCGATGTCTAAGGAATTCATTTGATTAGGCATGCGATGTCTATGGAGATTGCGGATTCCAACTGTTGTAGTTTTACACTTTCTTTTCTGTGACCGTAAGTGTAATATGTGATATCGCCGGTTTCGTTGCTATATATCAACGACAATTGGGATGCGCATATTTACTTACGTTGATGACATGTGATGTTATGTGTTGCTGGATATGTTATATTGGATCGTCGTGTTTGAATAGCCGGGGGTTTTTATGTGAGATGAGTGTTTTTCATTTTCATTCATGTAGAAACTTGTATGTAATATTCTTTTATTGGGGCACTTCCAGGTAGCGGAAGTTGTCACCCTTTGTATATTATTTACTTTTCCGCACTAGGATAGACCCAAGGAGGGGAGCACAAGTAACCGGGTTCTGGGGTCCAGTGGGAGACCAACTCGAGGAGTCGAGTCCGGGTCTCCTAACTCCAGAATTGGTAGGGTTGCTTGCCGCTCTCGTAGGGATCTAGGGGTGTGGGTTTGGCTATTCATCGCGACCGTGGAATCCGTGTTTTATACTGGCTCGTATTGAAAACACGGACGTCCTATTATATCCAATATTTCATATGTTTCTTCTGCTGCGATATCTGTGATGTGATCATGTGATGTTCTGTGATAGATACAGTATATAGTATATATGATATATTATATAGGCGTTACTTATGTTTTACACCCGCGCTAGCCCTGCCCCGCTCTACCGTTAGTTACCTAACCTAACGGTGCACGAGGGGACATCGAGGCGAATGCGGATGGCATAAGTGTACGTCGTATTTATCTGTGATGTTTAGATAATTTAAATGATGGGACTTCATTAATGAGATTAATGAAATAAAAGAAACCTAATGATGTTGTAGAATCGAATTTCAAAATAAAACAGGTAGCTACAGTTCTTGCTTTGCACAGCGGTGTATATGATATATCCTGCACCTTATTCGATAAGGAAAGGACCGAGATCCCTTCACCGGGAGTGACTCCTTTAGCAATAACTGGCAGATGCTACACACTCAGTTTGTCTTTTGATTGCTTTTGAGAGTTTTTGCTTTGCACAGTGATATATCTGATATATCCTGCACCTCATTCGACGAGGAAAGGACCGACGATCCCTTCACCGGGAGTGACTCCTTTAGCAAAACTAGAAAAGCCTCAAAAACACTCCATTTCAAAATTCATTCGATCCTACAACGATATCAAGTTCATTACGCAATAGGTTTTCAGAAAAACCTGTCGTAGCCCTCCGTCATTTCAGATAAGTACTAGTTAGTCTTCGTGCTGCGGTTGTTTGGCATGCGTCAAGGCGTAGTGTACGGTAGCTAACTAGTGCTTATCTGCTAGCATATGATGCGATTGGATTAGGGTATTCGCACGGCGTTGTTTGGCATGCTTCAAGGGCCGTGCGGGTGGGTTTAATTCAATCAAGAAATGTATGGGTTGAACTTGACTAGCGGACTATGGGTTGTTTGGCATGCGTCAAGGTCATAGCACGCTAGGGGCAAAATATTATCGGGAATTTCAAGTGTTGAAATTTGCAATGAGATTGCATACCTTCTATGAGATAGTTGGATCCCGATACTCGCTGCGAGTAAGAGTTACTCCTGGGAGAGTTTTACACATTACAATTAGCCAATCAAGTAGGTGTCTAGAAAGGTGTAAACGAGGTTACGCCTCTGGGAAAACGAGGTTTACATTAATTAGGTTCGTGCGAAAGCACGGGGGACCTCCCTCAAAGTACCGACACTGGCCTGGCTGAAAGATTGGCGAACTTGTAGTGTGTAATTAATCCCGTCTAGTCTTTCCTTTTAGGGTTTGAAGGAAGATTTGATAAAAAGCAGTGGGAGCCATCCTGATTAGATAAAATAATAACCAATCTATTCTTGCAAGAGCGCACGCTGAGTGTTTTCTTCTCTCTCTCTCCAGGTAGCGACCATATCACGCCTTAATCAAGATAATAATATGGATGTATTGACCGAACCCGCTTGCTATACTGAGCTGGGGAACGTTGGTCCCGCTCCAACTTATAATTGTTATAAGACAGAGCAGGAAATTGGGGATTACCAGAATTCCCGTGCCGCCCAAACGAAGAGAGTGCATGCTGATGCATCATCTTCGGGTGTGTTCATTACAAAGAACTGTTTCTCTGTATCCTCTACGTCCTGGGTATGTGATACCAGATCAGGATCCCAGATATGTAATCTGTTACATAGGGCTACAGCTAGGTAGAGAACTGAGAACGGGTGATAAGTTTCATGAGGCAGAAAACGGGGCAAGTGTTGCAGCCAAGTCTGTTGGTCACTGTCACCCTGTATTACAAATATATTGATTCTGAACGAATGTTATTAGATACCGAACCTGATATACAAAATCATATCTATCTCTTTATTAGTAAAGAAATGATAAAATTTTGTATAGTTGGATTATGTTTTGAACATTTCCTATATCAAAAGTTGATCGGTTCAGCACGTTATCTAAAAGCATTGATGTTCTAAATCAAACTACAGTTCTTAGTATACGGAATACACACAAGAGGAAGAGTTCAGAAATAAACAAATCCTTCTTGAGGCATTGTAGACTAGGTCATATCAATGCGACCCGACTAGCTGAAGTTACATGTAGATGCATATTTAAATTAGTTTGAATTTACATCTTATGAAACTTGCCAGTCATGTCACAAAGATAAGATGACCATAGCTCTGTTTAATGGAAACAGAGAAAGAGTTAGTGTACTCTTGGGACTGATACATGATGATGTATGTAAGGGCCCCTGTCTACACATGCCAAGACCGGTTCTTTTACTTCATTACATTCTCTGATGATCTCTCAAGATTCAGACATATGTTCCTGTTGAAACACAAGTCCGAACCTTTTGAGATATTCACAGAATATAAGTCAGAAGTAGAGAACCAAAATACGGGTACAAGTATTATGTCCTTTGATGTGATCAAGGAGGAGAATACTTGAGCACGGAATTTCTGGACTTTTCTAAAGGAGAATGAGATTCTCTCTCAGCATTACTCCTCCGATACACCATAGCACGATGGTATATCGGGGCGGAGCAATCACACCCTATATAAGGTGTGCTCTATGATGAGTACTACTGAGTTACCTATTTCCTTTTTGGGAGTTGTGCACTTGAGAAGCTGCATACCAATTGAATAGGGTTCGAATCAGATCACAGCCTACCACTCCATATGAGATAAGGTATGGGAAGAGCCCATGTCTTAAGCTAGTTAAGATTTGGGGTTGTCCGGCCTATGTCTGAAAAGCAAAATCCGGACAAGCTCGAGGCAAGGTCAGTTATGTAGAACTGGAAATGTTCCAGCTATAAAAACTGCAGCTGATGATTTGACAGAACCAAAGGATTCAATAGTTACCAACGAACCTCAGCCTCTCCGCCGATCTAGTAAGGTTCCTCACCCGCCTGAGAGATACTTCGGTTTCTCTATGACAGTGGGAGCGAGGATTGCATCATGAGATGATGACCCAACTAGTTTCGAGCTGGCCATCAGGAGTGGGACTCTGTAAGAATGGCTGGATGCTTAGAGATCTGAGATGGAATCCATGTACACCAACAAAGTATGGACTTTGGTTGCTATATCTAAAGGGTTAAATCCCCATCAGGAGCAAGTATATCTTGAGAAGATTACTTGGCGTAGATGGAAAAGTTGAGACTTTCAAAGCTAGACTTGTTAAAGCTTTTCGTCATCGACCAGGCGTGGATAATGATGAAACCTTTTCAAGTGGCTATGCTTAAGTCCATCCAGATCCTACTTGCCACGGCGACATACCATGACTACGATATCTGGCAGTTGGGTGCCATGACTGCTTTCCTAAATGAAGTTTTAGAAGAGAACGTCTATAAGTACACAGCCAGAGGGCTTCGTAGACAGTGGGAGCAGCGGAAACGTGTACAAGATGCTTTATAGGATAAAGCAGGTATCGCGGAGTTGGAACATCTGTTTTGATGTGTTAGTCAAAGAGTTTGACATCATCAAAATGGTAGATGAACCTTGTATAAACAAAAAGGTAGTAAGGAGTATAGTGACGATCCTCGTAGAGTACGTGGATGACATGCTCTTGATAGGGAAGGAGTTTCCTATGCTACGCTCGGTCAATCTCCGCTTATCACAATGACTCTCCATATAGGATCAAAGTGATACCTCCTAAATCCTGGGTTTTGGATCTATGAGATAGATCTAATTGGATGTTAGGATTCTCACTAGTTGTAGTGAGATGGTATCAACCGATCCTGGGGAGAATCACTGGAAGGGTTCCAGGGTGATAAGGACGACTGAGAGTCAGTCGCAGGCATTGTCTTTACCCTCAGTAAAGGGACGGTATGTTGGAAGAGTTCCAAGCTAGATACCGTGGCATACTACACGATAAAGGCTCGATACATCGCTACTTAAGATGCTACCAAACAGGTAGTCTGGATGTATATTGGTTCATGAGATGAACTTTGTTCCTCCCATTGTGTAACAATGGAGTTGTGGCTCATGCCAGGAACCCCGGTCCCATCAGTGATCCAGACATATTCTAAGGCAGTATCACCTGATCATGGAGATGGTTGATCTCCGAGGAGATCGAGGTTTGGAGAGTAGACTCAGAGGACAACACAGCGGATCCACTCACAAAGGCCTGTTCCCAGAGAGAGACTTTTATGGGATGGTTGAGTATGAGATACTACAACCACTGCTATCAGATGGCCCTAGTGCAAGTGGGAGATTGTTAGTTATATGTATGCCCTAGAGGCCATTACTATACATAGGATGTATATTGTAGTGGGTGCTTGGACATATATAGGGAGGACTTTCTTGCTCGACATGATAGTATGCTATCTGGTTGATCTTTACCTTAACGTGTACACTGATAGTCTCTCTGTTACATGTTGGTAAAGCCCTTAGGATGAGTACTTGACTACCTGGACTGTGATGCGGATCATACTAGTGGGGACATGGTAGTCCATAAGTACATCCTTCAAAGTCCCTAGTCGTGGGTATATCGAGACGGGGCATCGATATACCAGAGTAGACTAGCGTATACCTTCTCGACCCATACAGATGGGCGATGGATGATCCCATATCCATTGGTGTTTGACCTCAGAGATGATATACGGGTGCTCAGTGGAGACTGGGTACACTGGACGGACTCGCCGAGAACTCCCAGATGGTATTATACCTTACGTCAGATGGCAGTTCTCTGGTGACACTGGTACAGAGTAGTCTGTTGACCCAAGATCGTCATAGAGTCTTGTGTGGTTCCCACTGTGCTTTGATTTCCACCTTACCACGTCCAAGAGGGCGTGCAAAACGGTGGTTTTTGGGTACAGTCCCGAATCACATGGAGGCAATGAGCGATAGGAGGGGATTCGTCTCTCCCGGTATAGGGAGTTGATGTTGCGCTGTGTTCGATTGGCTATAACCGGAAATCCCTGGCCAGGGTTGCTGAGATTTACTGGTAAGTGTTACCAGTAGTTTCTCGAATTGTTATAGACCTCATATCGATACGACTTATCAAGCTATTGGGGTCTGACGTTTACCACCCCTAGGCGAGATATGCGACATATCAGACGATCAGACCGGACTGTACGGTAGTGTTACTGGTTGGATTCACTGGAGTGTGAGCGGGCTTGCTCGTCGATCTTCTGATCGCTCAATACCCGGGTGGCCGTTACGTTTAGCAGACCGCTTGCGGCTTGTGGATGTTTGATATGATCATCATCTGCTGTCGGCGTATTGACGAGTCTTTAGAGTCCTACACAGAGGTTTCCTGGCTCAAGCGAAACGAAATAGGAGCGCATATGAGATATGTGCGGGACCGAGAGTAATGCGTGTTTGTGATACCGTATTTCATTCTCGCGAACAATGTGTCGAATGGTTGTATGCGATATAACCTAGTTATCGAATCGAAGATTGATTCGATAAATCGATACATTGGATATTAGTCGGTTATATGCGATATGACCGGATCGTTAAATCAAGTGTTGATTTAATGATTTAATGCATAATTATATACTTGATATATTACTTTGCATTAACTAGTATCGGTTCACTTTAAATGGATTTTCTCGCTCGGATGTGCGCATTATATATGTGATATGATTTTGTGCACATGCTTGTATCATGTTTGATGGTGCATGTAAAATTGGTTAAGTATAAAGAATTAAACCTTGGTTAATGAAATGGTTAGGGTTTATTATTTGCTTATTTATTTTTTCATTCATTTATCTATTTCTTTTTGGATGAAAAGAATGAGAAAAGAAAACAAATGGTTGCTTTCTTAGAAGCTTCTTCAAGCTTCATGCAACTTTGACCAAAGCAACCATTCTTGTCTTCTTCTCTAACCCTAACCATTCCACCTAACTAAAGTTAATTCTCTACACTTTACCATGGTTAAAGTTATGATAAGTATTATATTTCTTTTCTATTTTTAATAACTTATAATAATCATAACAATATTCTTCTTCTTCTTCATTTCTTCATGTGAAGAAAGCTTGCCTCCATCAATGGTAAGTGATGATAAAGAGTGAGAAATCCAATTCTAAAGTGAACCCACTTCCTATTTCTTCATCCCCTACCTCTTGCCAAGTAGTATAGGGTGTTTTCTTCACAAGTTTCATGACTTGGTGAAGTGGGAGCTTGATCTAGTGATGCCTCGACGTAGATCATCTTCGGCATGGACATCGACGACCTAGCTCGCCATTTCTCCGACGAAGCCGACGCTAGAGCCCGGGAATTCATTTGGACAGCGAGGGGACTTCGTTGCGGAGCTATGGAGGTGGAGCACCGGATCTACAAAGGTTGTATTTCCGTTTAAACTTTAGTTAAGTTGTTAACTAGTTTCATTTTCGCCTAGAAATCAAGCCAACGATCCGTTCTAGGGTTTCTCGGCACCGTTTAAATTTGAAATTGGCATGGTTGATGCCTTGTGAGACCTCATTAGGGTGCCTAGGAACCCTACAGTATATTATTACTCTGTTGTATCTAGAAGTTCCATCAACCAAACATGTATTTATTTCAGAGATAGAGACCAGTGATGTTATTCTTTCGACCTTAGAGTCGCGCGTTTTATTTCTGTGGTTTTCTTGTGGTTTTGAGTTTTTGATCCTCGCCGTTGGCGTTGTATATTATATTGCTTGTGTGGTTGTGACCGTCGATTGACGAAGAGCTAGCTCCCGCTTGGGGATGCCTTTTATTGATTTCGTATACTATTCATGTTGTATCCCGTTTGGGAGCCAGTATTTACAAAGGAGACTCTGCCGAAATTTTCGGGAAATATTGATGTTTTTTTTAAAAACCGCTTAATTCGGCTTATGCTATTAAAACTACTTTTTTAAATTGGTTTTCCTTCACTCTACTACTTTTCTTGGTTTGAATTTCTGGGTTTTCGGCTTACTTGGATTACGTACGCCTCGAGACGTTTCATAGTTTAAGTGCCGGTCATGTTCCATACTTTCGGGACGTGACAGGATTATTGAATCATGTGTTGATTCAATGGTATATGTATATGTTGTTAATATATATTTGATATATATTTGTGTATTTGATATTAGACGGATTATATTTGATATAGCCGGATTATTAAATCAAGTGTTGATTCAATAATTTAATATATATATATATTATATATATTAACTAGTATTGAATATTAGACGGTTATATATGATATAACCGGATTATTGACTCAAGTGTTGATTTAATAATGTGATATATATATAAATGACATTAGTCGGTTATATATGATATGACCGAATTATTGAATCAAGTGTTGATTTAATAATTTGATATATATTAATATATTTGATATATAAATATGTATTAACTAATATTGCTCACTTAAAGATTTTCTTCTCTTGATATCTAATTTTGTACACACACACACACACACACACACACACACACATATAGATAGATTTTGTATCATGGTTGATGACACATTGAACATGGGTATATGACTCACACATCACTTAAGAATAATTTGGGTGATTTATTTTTTGGAGGAAAATAAAAATGAGTGGAAAATGAGCATAGCTTCGATACTTGTAGAAGCATGTAGAAACCATGACTCATCTCTCATTTTGTTTTTACTCAAAGATATTTTCTCACCCCACTCTTATCTTTAGCTCATGGTTCACTCTCTCATCACAAGATATTTTTTTCATCCAAGTTCTTCTTCTTCCTCAAGAGCTCTAGGTTTTTTCTTGAGTTGAAAAGGAGAGAGAAATAAATTTCTAAAGTGAGCAAAATTCCTACTTCATCAACCTACACTTTACTAGCCTTTTAGTTTAGGTTGTTTGCTTCACTAATTCCTTGATTAGTGAAGAGGTAAGGTGGATCATCTTTGGCTTCAAAGACAACATAGCAAACTTGATCCTTTTTTCAAGTAGAGCCAAGAAGAGTTCTAGAGACTACTACTTGGAGCTTTAGAAGTGAAGGACTTGGTCTAGAAAGGTCGTAACCTTCTTCACATTAGTATAGAACTTGTTTACTTGTTAAAAACCCCAATTCTCTAGTTCGATTCTAGGTTAGTATAGTTTAGCATACTAGATTTTTTAAAATTGCATACTTGATGCTTGTATAAACCTAGTAGTGGTGCTAAGACATACTTTCAGCAACTTGAGCATGTTGGCTATAGTGCCCTCAAGGCAATTATCATAGTCGCAGGTATGTGATCATGATGATTGAACGAGGACCTATACCGATAAAACAGTCTTACTCGAGATGATAGTATGCTATCTGGTTTGTTTTTATCATCATATGTTGATAAAGCCCATAGGATTCTTGATTGACTGCCAGCATTGTGATGGCGATCACATACGTGGGAGCTGGGGGTCTATAAGCACATCCTTAAATGTCCCTAGTCGTGGGAGTATCGAGACTGGGCATCGATACTCCAGTGTAGACTGGTGTATACTTATGTAGACCCTGACGAGGGGTGGTGGCCGGTCTCATAAGCCATTGGTGTTAGTTGTTCACCTAAGATAGTACACAGGTGCTCATTGGGTTATGAGTACACTGGACGGACTCGCCGGGAACCTGCTAGTTGGTATTATACCTATAGTCAGATAGCAGTTCCCTAGTGACATGTGTACAGGTTAGTCTGTCGACCTGAGATCGTCATTTGTCTCGTGTGAGTTCCCACTGTGCTTTGATTACTACCCTACCACGGCTCAAAGGAGTCGTGCAAACAGGTTTTAGTTAGGTACAGTCCCGAGCCACATGGAGGCAGTGAGCAGATCGTCGGGGATTCGTCTCTCCCGGTATTGGGGGTTGATGTCGTGCAGTGCACGGATGGCCATCACTAGAAATCCTCGGCCGGGGTATGTGAGAATTACCGATCCAGGATCGATAGTTTCTCGGGTAGTGATGGGTTTCATACCGACATGAATTATCGCGTTGTTAGGGGACTGACTTTATCCACCCCCCTAGACTCGATATGCAATACTCTTAGACGAACAGACCGGACTGTACGGATACTGTCACTGACAGGCTCAGTAGGGGTTCGGATGAGTTTGCTCGTCGGCCTTCCTTTCGCTCAATACCTGTATAGCCATTACGTACAGCTAGTGCCGCTGACGTGCTTATGGTTAAACCCACTGCCAGTGTATTGACGAGTCTTTAGAGTCCCACAGAGAGGGTTTTCTCGGTTCAGGCGATATGGTGTAGGTGACGTATGTGGATACATATAGGTGTCCGATTAAATATGTGCATGGACTGCACAGAATTTAATCGGGCGGTTGATAATACTAGCGGCTTAGGATTAAGCCAGATTGTTAAATCAAGTTATGATTTAATAATTTACATATGTATTTATATATATGTATTCTAGTATTATTGCTCACTATTTATTTTCTCTCTTTGGCTATTCGTATTTTCGTACGAATACGCGTATGTGTATTTCGATATATATACCGGGAAGCATTCCGTATTTATACGGAATGGCTTCTAGATGATGCCACCTAATTATTGATTTTCATTAGAAAATCATTTGTTTAAGGTGAGGTGGAAATGGTGACATGGCATAAGCATGGGTTTTGGTCAAAGCATGGCTTTTGTGCAATGTTGAGATTGGTATGGTATTTGTTTAATGAAATTGGAAATGACATTTTTTTGTGGGCATGTGAGGGAGGGGCCGGCCACTTTTGAGGGGGGGCTTTGCTCATTTTTGATTACTTCACTTGGTGCTCTCTCACTCTCATGCTCATACAAAAAATTACTTAGCCATTTTCATGCCTTGCCATCATCACCCTCTTCATCTTCTTCTTGAGATGCTCACTTGAGCTCATGGTTGAGAGAAAGTTTTAGTGACACTATCCTACACTCCCCACTCTCCACTACTAGCAATTTTGAAGAGTCGGTTGGTTCGCTTGGCGAACCTGAAGCTTGCGCCGTTTCCCTCGGGTGGATCATCGGAGATGAAGGAAGACCGGCGACCAAAGTCGATCCGCATCACTTGGAGCTTGGAAATGGTTGAAGACCCGAAAGACTTGGTTCATTAGGTATAACCATTCTATCTCCTTTTGTTAGATTGCTAGTTTTAGGGTTAATGGTTTCGATCTTGCAAATCGGGTAATGGTAGCGCCGGGTTTTAAGAAATTTTTGTTCCGCATTTGGCCACGTTACGATGGCCGGGGCGCTCCCACTACCCAACAATGGTATCAGAGCCACCCATTAACCCTTACTAGCTAGTTTGCACAAGCTTAAAATCTCGATCGATCAAAATTTCGAAAACAATTTTCCGTATTGTCAAGTTTCTGTCGATTTCTGAAAGTGCTCCAAAAATTATTTCCAGTGGCCTAAAAATCCGTGCAGGCGATTTTATGAATGCAAAAAAAAATTGGGCTCCTAAAGCCTCTAAAGCGCCATGGAACCGCCGCACTTACCCTTTATTGGCGGCGGTTCCGCGGCCGTTTAGTAGCGACGGGCCATGAAATTTTTCCTGTACCTCAGAACATTGAATTGTGATTTTTTGTGATATTTGGTTTTGGCCCAGAATCTTTTGAGTAATGGATTTGCTTTTGGGGCCTTTGCGGATAAATTTAGTCGATCGAAATTTTAATTGTGTAATTTTTCAGTACTTTACATTTCTATCTGTGACCGTGAATGTCATTTGATCGGTAAACCTTGTCTAATCGCTATAGTCCTTTTAGACGGGTTTGCGAACGTGACATTCACGTTGATGTTCTGTGTTGTGCTGTGATGTTGCGGATTGTCGTAATGGATAGCTTATGTGCAATGGTAGTGCAGTTCGGATTTATTTGTACATTTGATATTGCGGGGCGAGCGTCCGACATGTGGACTGCCGTCACTGCCTGTTTGTATATTATTCTTTTGGGGCACGACCGGGCTGAGGTCGATGTCACCCTTGTATATTATTTTCTTTTCTGTACTAGGATTACCCCAAGGTGGGGTGCACGGATAGCCGGGTTCTAAAGGGCAACGGGCATGCATCTCATGGCGTTGAGACGGAGGGGGCTTCACTCTAGAATTGGCAGGCTGTTCGCCGCACTCGTAGGGGGTACAAGTTGACCCAAGGAGGGGTGCTCAAGTTACCGGATTCCGTGAAGTGCAGGGTGGTCCATTCACTTTGTTGAAGGGGGCTGCCTCGCTTCAGGTTTTGGCGGGTAACTTGCCGCGCTCGTAGGGGTCTAGGAGTTTATTGCACAGGCTATCCACACGACCAGGGGAACGTCGGGTTTTCAGCAGTGGCTCGAAGGAAACCCGGGGCTCCCAGATTATCTGTATTGTTCTGTGATGCTTATTACTTTTCTGTGATGTTGCATTTATCATGCCTGGGATGATTGTTATATATATTTATATATACTAGTAGATGTTGTATATGTTTTGCACCCGCGCTAGCCCAGTCCCCGCTCTGTCGTTAGTTAAGTAACCTAACGGGTGATGACGGGACCCAGTGGCGAATGCGGATGGCATATACGTACATTTTATTTTCGTTCTTTTCTGGTGTGATTAATTGATGGGACTTTGTTGATTCTTATCAATGCAAGGAAAACAAACCGATATATATATGATGTTGTTGGAACCAAGTTTTTAAAAAACTGACATTACAGACGTGCGCTTTTGCTTTGCATAGTGGTATTCAGTTTGGAATATCCTGCACCTCATTCGACGAGGCAAGGGCCGAGATCCCTTCATCGGGAGTGACCCCTTGAGTAAAAGTTTGCGTCAACGTAATAACTTCACTATAGTCGTTTACTTTTTGCTTTGCATCGTGGTGTTCAGTTTGGAATATCCTGCACCTCATTCGACGGGGAAAGAGCCGAGATCCCTTCACCGGGAGTGACCTCTTTAGCAAAGGTTTTCGCCACTATATTTTTATACAAAACCACTTGGATTCCTTCAACGAGATCAAGTTCATTACGTTAAAGGTTTTTCGCCAAAAACCAGCCGTAGCCCTCCGTCATTTCAGATTAGTATTGCTTAGTATTCGTGCTGCGTTTGTTGTCCTTGTCAAGGCGTAGTGAGCGGTAGCTCTGTAATACTTTTCTGTCGCAAGAAAATGTGAATTGGTTAGGACAGTTGTTCGACCTTGTTGACCTTGTCAAGGGTCTGTGCAGGTGGGTCTAATGCAATCAAGATAATGACGGGTTGAACTTGACTAGGACCCTTTGACTTGTTGACCTTGTCAAGGTCACTTGGATCCTAGGGGTAAAAATCATAACGGGAGTTTCAAACATACAGGAAACTTGCCAGGTATGCGCATACCTTCTGGAGTGTGGTGACTTGAGTGGCTTCCATCAAGTTATCATGCGATGATAGTTGGATCCCGATTCCCACTGATGAGTAGGATTACTCCTCGGGTGATTCCGAATAATTCTCCTTTTAGGTTTGGAGGAGAATTTGAGAAAATAGTGGGAGCCATCCAGATTAGATAAAATGATTATCCATTCTGATCTAGGTTAGTGTGCACGCAGAGTGTTTCTTTTCTCTCTCTCTTTGGCATCGACCATGCCCAAACCCTAGACTATGACTCAGTGACCAAGTTAACCGAACTTTCTTATAAACACTGGTTTTTGGATTGTCCCAATTGCAAACATCATTGCCACTTTTTCTTTTACCTTTTGCTTTTCTCCAGAACACCCCGTATCACTATGAATATCCACTTCTATTGGATTAAACCATCGTATGGTTATATACGAACTCGAAGGAACTTTTTCGAGGATGGTTTCTGGTTCTGGAGAAAAAGAATAGGATTATTCAGTTGTCTTTTCCTTTTACCTTCTCTCAGGTTGTGAGGGCTCCTAGGATTAGGAGACTGTACACCTATTACGCTTATTGGATAGTCTTCTTCCAAACCATAGGCAAGTGCCGAAAGGTAGGGAATGAAGAAAACCAATTAGCCTAAGTGAGGTGTGCAGAAGGTAATAAGTAAAGACAAATAAAGGGATTAGAAAGAGGGCAAAGTAAAATGCGACTGCTATGATTCACGACCAAACCACGTATTTCATCGCTACTCCTACTTCACCTTTGTATTTCTCCAGAACACCCCGTATCACTACAAACATCAAATTCCATTGGATAAATCCATCGTATGGTTATATACGAACTTGAAGGAACTTTTTCGAGGATTGATTCTGGTTCAGGCGAAATAGGAATAAGGTTTATTCAGTTGTCTTTTATCATCACCTTCTCTCAGGTTGCGAGTACTCCTAGGATTAGGAGAGTACACCTATTATGCTTATTGTATAGTCTTCTTCCAAACCATAGACTGGTACCGAACGGTAGGGAAGGAAGAAAACCACTCAGCTTAACGATGGTGTACAGAAGGTAATGACTAAAGACAAATAAAGGGATTTGGAGAGATGGCAACGAAATATACGGTTGCAGTCATGAATCTGGATAATGGAAGAGGCATTACTAGGAATACCCGGATACCCCTTCGAAACATTTTCATGTTTCAGTTTCATTATGCGTTGTTAATAGAAAAACTGATTTCCCAATTAGATACTTACTCCAGGGTATGTATTTACCAGGTTTTGATTCTCACATCTGTATGGTTTTACAGATGATGAGTGGGAGTAAGTTATTGGGAATTAGGTGATCATCCTCATTATATCGGAATTCGTTGTAATTGGTGATATTTGAGGAAATCGCCTGGGTACAGTTTTCAACCTACGATGCACGGAGTTTGAGTTTTTAAACTCAGGGGACTTATACAAAATATTGTATGATTGTCCAGTGTCCATTAGGACAAAGGGGTTGGTCCTCGTACTATATTCTGTTTACTTGTGACTTCTCAAGTTTTGGACAAATATTTCGTAGAATTATAAGGTCCAAGTTTGAGAAGTTATAGGTATAAGAATAAAGTAGAGAACCAGGTGTCGCAAGTATCGGGATTCTTCAAGGTGATCGAAGATGTAGATACTTGTGTTATGGTATTCGGTTGATAGTAATGGTTTTGAGAACTTGTTTCTCTTTCAGATTACTCATAATTGGATGCACTCCTAAGTTGAGTAATGTTGATCGGCCTCTCTCCATTTAGTTGACATGCACTGGAGACAGCTGCATGATTTGAACCTGGTTCCAATTAAATTAGCGCCTTTGTTTCTATATTAGATATATATAGAACCAATTTATATCTTAACGATGTTAAGGTATAAGGAGTCGTCCGGCTGATGCTTAAAACCAGAATCCGGATAAACTCAGGGCACGTTTCAGTAATGGCTGTTTGTGGGTTATCCCGGGCTTTGACGAGGGTTAACTTTCTACCATCTGGAAGATCAATAGTGATATTGTTCTTGACTCGCCACAGTTTAGTAAAATAGACTTTTTTCAGAAAAACAGTAGTGGGAGTATGGTAGAACTGGAAGTGATTCCAGAACCAGAAGTGATTCCAGAACCACAAACGATTACGGAAAATTTAATAGGACCTAAAGATTCAATCAGGATTGACATTCCATTAGCCAATCCGCAGATTTGGAGGGTTACCTCAGGCACCCGAGAGGTACTTCAATAGCCTCAAGAACGGTGACGGGGATGTTCTTGTTTATCCAGACTTGACACTACTGTTGTTCCAGACTATGAGACCCGGCAGGAGGATAAGTATAGCGTCATTCTAAACTAGCTTTAGAAGTGCACGTGTATATGACTCTGCCAGAGGGTTGTCGTAGTCAGTGGGAGCAGCGGAAGCATAGTGGACAAGTAGCATGTCTATTTATAGACTAAAGCGGATATAGCGGAGATAGATCATCTATTTTGATGTAACAGTCATAGGTTTTTGACTTCATCAGAATAGGAGATGGATCTGTTAAGAAAGTAGTAGGGTGTGTGTCCTGGTATTGAGGATGACATACACAGAGTAGGAAGTGAAATTCCTATACTACGATCGGTTATACTTTAGTTGTCACACAGTAGTTCTCCACATAAGTTATGGATATTATATCATGTTAGATATGTATGCCCTAGAGGCCATTATTGTATAGTACTAGTTTGTATAATACATTTTGGAGGCTTGGGATATATATATATATGGTTTTACGACAGTCTTGCTCGATATAGTAGTATGCTACTTGGTTTGTTTCTATCTTAATATGTGTATATGTTTTTTTTAACATATCGCTAAAAACATATTGGTAGAGCCCTTAGGATTTTTGCTTGACTACAAGTGTTGTGATGGCGATCACACTAGTGGGGGCTGGGTAGTCTATAAGCACATCCTTATTTTGGTCCCTGGTCGTAGGATTATCGAGACAGGGCATCGATACTCAAGAGTAGACTGGTGCATACGCTTCTCTTCCCAGCAGGGGAGATGGTCTGTCCCACAGCCATCAGTACGTCGTACTGGAGATAGTATGCAGGTGCTCATTAGGTTACAAGTACACTGGATAGGACTCGTCGGGAACTGTTGGTTGGTATTATACCTATCGTCAGTTAACAGTTCCCAGGTGACATGAGTACAGCTTAGTCCGCTGACTTGACACTGTCACTTCGCCTCGAGTGTGTTCCTACTGTTCTTAGATTACTACCCTACCACGGCTCTACTGAGTCATGCAAACAGGTAGTAGTTGGGTGCAGTCCCGAAGCACTTGGAAGCAGTGACAGTTAGACAGGATTCGTCTCTCCCGGTATTGGGAGTTGATATCGCGCTGTGTCTAGGAGAGCCATTACACATTGTCGTCCCTGGCCAGGGCAAGTGAGAATTGCTGGTAGGTTTTCCAGTAGATTCTCAGGGTGTTTTGGGCTACACTCCGACACGACTTGTACCGCTATTAGGGGACTGACGTTTACCGCCCCCCTAGGCCCGCCATGCGATATTCTCAGATGAACAGACCGGACTGTACGGAGATTGTCACATTCAAGCTCAGTAGGAGTTCGATGGGTTCACCTCATCAGTCTTCTTATCGGCATCTACGTGGGGACCGTTACGTACAGCTAGTACCGCTTGCGGCCTGTGGTTAAACCCACTGCCAGCGTAGTGTCGAGCCTTTAGAGTCCCACACAGAGGGTTACTCGCCTTTAGGCAAAACAGAGTAGAGGTTGCATGGTTTTGCGACGTGGTTCATTCACATCCGCGCACTTGTGCACGTTTGGTGTCCGAACAGTAGTTACTAGCGGGCTTTGGTTTAAGCCAGATCCTGGTACTTGTTTTGGGATTGGTTTTGTCTCAGTGTGTTCGTGTTCCTTGGAGCACGGATGCGGGTGTGTATGCACAGTTGACAGAGGCAGAGGAAGAGCATTCTCATTAGGGTTGTTGACCATTTGGCTTTGGTTGACTTGTTGACCGTTGACTTTTCTCTAAACCCTAATGAGAATAAGAAATATGACTAATAATATTAATTAAGTATTATTGTGTTATGGTTGAGTTGAAAGTTTGATTTTTGTTGACTTGTTGACTTTGTTGACCGGTTGACTATTTTGGACTTGTTGACCATCATCATTTCATGGCTATCATTTCATGGGTATGACTTTTGCTTGCTTGTTGTTTACAAAATGCAATAATGGCATGAAATGATAATGGTCATTGAAACTAACCATCACCATATACTTAATTATTATTATTATTATCATTATTCTCACTTTTGTGAGAATGGTTGGATTATGAGAGCTCATTCTATCATTTCATTTCTCTCTCCTAAAAAGAAAAGAAAAGCTCTCCCTCTTCCTCACAAAAGGTTCAAGTGTTCCATGAGTTGGAAATCATGAACCTTTGAGACAAAACCACCATCACTCTTCTCTACTCAATCTAAGGTATTAGGTTTAGCAAACCAAACACCTTAGTCATCTCTAGGTTGAGATAGGAGCTCAATTTCGAGACCCTCGGGTGGATCCATCTATGGCAAAGAGGAGACGACAAGGAGGATCCGTTCAAGCAACTATAAGGAGCAAGCAAGAGGAAGAACCACAACAAGAAGAGAAGGAGTTCAAGACCAAGGTATAACCATTCTAAATAGTAGTTAGAACTTCTAGAATATTTGTTAGTTCTTGTTTAGAAACGATCCTTCTTGTACGGTCCATGTTATCTAGTTAGGAAAAATTTTCGTTTTACCTATTCCGCCTCCCCGAAAGGACCGGGGTGGGTAACGTGGACCTAACAGTGGTATCAGAGCCTAGCTAAACACTTTCTAGCATTTTAGCAAAGTAACTAGAAGTTCGATCGGAGAAAAAACCGCAAAACACCCCGAAAATATCAACTTTCTGCCGATTTTGTTTTCTGTTCAAAAAATAATAAATCATACACTAAAAATCGGCTCAGGGTTTTTAAAGCACACCCAAGAAAAATGGTCCAGCGGCCCGATCAAAGCGCCGCGGAACCGCGGCAAGAGCATGCTCTTGCCGCGGATCCGTGGCCGAGTTGACTCGGCCGTGGGCAATTTTTCCTGCAGTGTGTTCAGTGGGGTGTTTTGGGATTTTTACAATATGTTTTTTCTGCCCAGATTTTCCAGAAAACAAATTTGTGTTTTGGGGTGGTTGCAAATCCTTTTTTTGATTGAACTTCTATAGACTTTAGCTAACGGGTTATATCTGTGATATGAAATATGTATTGAACGTCTGCTAATCGCTATACATCGATTAGTGGGGGTTATACAAATCTGTGATCTGTAATGTTGATGGTTTGTGTATATGAATTCGTTGGATTGTCGCGGATGAATAGCCGGGGGTTGTGAGATGAGAGTTTTCTTTATCTTTCAATTCATGTAACTTGTAATTGATGTAATATTATTTATATGGCCGCACATCCGTGATGAGGTTGTAGCCGTCATTGTATAATTTCTTTTACTGTTTTTGCTCCTAGGATAGACCCAAGGTGGGGTGCACAAACTACCGGGTACCTCAAAGTGCCGAGTGGCCTACTCACGGTGTTGAGGGAGGTTGCTTCGCTTCGGGTACTTGGCGGGTAGTTTGCCGCACCCGTAGGGATCTAGGGTGGGGTCTTGGCTATTCATCGCGACCGTGTAATCCGCTCTTCGTTACAGGCTCGTACGGAATGCGGATTCCTGGTATATCCAATGTGTTCATCTGTGATCTGGAATGGCTATCATTGCATCTGACGAATGTGTATATATATCTATATGATATCTATTTAGGCGTTGCTTATGTTTTGCATCCGCGCTAGTCCAGCCCCCGCTTTGTCGTTAGTTAAGTAACCTAATGGGTAATGACGGGGCCCCATGGCGAATGCGGATGGCATAAGCGTACGTCATATTTTTGTTGTTTTCTGCAATGGTAGGATTAATTGATGGGACGCATTAAATTAATGCAAGAAAACAAACCTAATAAAACGTTGTTGGAACAATTTTCAAAAAGCTGTTATTGCAAGGACGTTCACTTTTGTTTTGCACAGAGGTATTCGGTTATGAATGCCCAGCACCTCATTCGACGAGGCAAGGGCCGAGATCCCCTCATCGGGAGTGACCCCTTGGACAAAAGTTTGCGTCAGGGTAATAACTTCACTATAGTCGAATATTCTTGCTTTGCATCGAGGTATTCAGCTTAGAATATCCTGCACCTCATTCGACGGGGAAAGAGTCGAGATCCCTTCACAGGGAGTGACCTCTTTAGCAAAAGTGTTCGCCACTATATTTTCAAAAAGGCAATCATATTCCTTCAACGATATCAAGTTCATTACGTTAACGGGTTTTTAGCCAAAAACCCAGCCGTAGCCCTCCGTCATTTCAGATTGGTATTATTTAGTATTCGTGCTGCGTTTGTTGACCTAGTCAAGGCGTAGTGAACGGTAGCTAGATGATATTTTTCTGTGCATTGCAAATGGGATAGGTTAGGACAGTCGTGCGGCCTTGTTGACCTAGTCAAAGGCACGTACGGGTGGGTCTAATGCAATCAGGATAATGATGGGTAGAACTTGACTAACGGTTTATGGTTTGTTGACCTAGTCAAGGTCATAAACCGTTAGGGGCAAAAACCACATCGGGAGTTTCTAAAGAAACTGAAACTTGCAGATTTAGCATACCTTCTGGAGTGTGATGACTAGAGTGGATTCCATCTAGGTCATCACATAATGATAGTTGGATCCCGATCCTACTGATGAGTTGGATTACTCTCGGGAGATTATTTCACTTAACAATCAATGCTATAAACCAAGTAGGTGTCTAGAACGGTGTTAGCGGGGCTACGCCTCCTGGGAAAAGAGGTTCTTTAATTATGGAACTTCGCGAAAGCGTTGGAAAACCTCCCTCGAAGTACCAACACTAGCCTGGCTGAAAGGTTAAGCAAGTATTGTGACGTGCGATTAATCCTGACTAGTTCTTCTTTTAAAGGTTTGAAGAAGAATTTGAGGAAACAGTGGGAGCCATCCTAACTAGATAAATTAATAAACCAATCTAATCTTGCAAGAGCGCACGCTGAGTGTTTCTTTTCTCTCTCTCCAGGTAGCAACCATTTCACGCCCTAATCAAGATAATAAAATGTATCGCTTGACCGATCCGAATTCTTATTCGGGGCTGGGGAACATCGGTTCGGCTCTAACTTGTGATAACAGTCATAAGTATGAGCAAGGGAAAGGGGATTGTATAGATTCCAAGGATACCCAGTTGAAGAAGAAGCATAGTTTTGCATCTACTTCAGGTGTTCTTGTAATTGAGAACTGCTTTACGGTCAGCCCTACCTCCTGGGTACTTGATACCGGATCAGGATCTCATATCTGTAATCTATTGCAGGGACTGAGAAAAAGTAGGAAAGTTGTACCTGGTGATATGTCGCTCAGAGTAGCGAACGGAGCACAAGTTAATGCTGTAGCCGTCGGTGAATATCACCTAGTGTTGCCAAATGGCAATACTATAATTTTGAACGATTGCTACTATGTACCTTCCATGGTTTGCAACATCATATCAGTTTCTTTACTCGATAAAGATGGATATAACTTTGTTCTTGATAGAAATATCATGAACATTTACCTTCATAAGGTACTGGTTGCAGAAGGTACACTGTGTAATGGTATCTACGTTCTAAATCAGAACACAGTTCTCAATGTACAAAACACACGCAAGAGGAAGAATTCAGATACGAATGAATCCTACTTGTGGTATTGTAGACTTGGTCATATCAGAGAGAAAAGACTAAGTAAGTTGCATAAAGATGGACTCTTGAATACGTTCGATTTTTCATCTTATGAAACTTGTCAGTCTTGTCTCAAAGGAAAGATGACCAAATCTCCGTTCACCGGACATGGAGAACGAGCAACAGAGCTCTTGGGACTCATACATAGTGATGTATGTGGTCCAATGTCTATACATGCAAGGGGTGGGTTCTCATACTTCATCACATTCACTGACGATCTTTCTAGGTTCGGATATGTGTATCTGATGAAACACAAATCTGAAGCTTTTGAGAAATTCAAGGAATTCAGAAACGAAGTAGAGAACCAGACTTGCAAAAGTATCAAGATCCTCCGGTCTGATAGAGGAGGGGAGTACTTGAGCACGGAATTTCTAGATTACTTAAAAGAGAATGGTATTCTCTCTCAGCTTACTCCACCTTATACACAACAGCACATCGGTGTTTCGGAGTGGAGGAATCGTACCCTATTGGATATGGTTCGCTCCATGATGAGTAGTGCCGAGTTACCTCTTTCATTTTGGGGACATGCGCTTCAGACAGCAGCATATCTATTGAATGATGTTCCGTCTAAATCAGTGCCTAAGACTCCGTTCGAGATATGGAATGGAAAGAGGCCGTATCTTAAGAGATTTAAGATATGGGGTTGTCCGGCTTATGTCAAAACGCATAAACCAGATAAACTAGAGGCACGGTCAGTTTTATGTAAGTTTGTGGGATATCCAAAGAATGGTTATGGATATCTATTCTACCACACCGAGGAACAAAAGGTGTTTGTTGCTCAGCATGCCGTTTTCTTAGAAACGGAGTTTCTTGCAAAAGAAATTAGTGGGAGCATGGTAGAATTGGAAGAAATTCAGCGACCACAAACTGAAACTGAAGATTTGAAAGAACCTCAGGATTCAATAACCCCAAACGAACCTCAGCCACTCCGCAGATCTGGTAGGATTTCTCATCCACCCGATAGATACTACGGTTTTCTCTTAGACGGGGATCGAGAGGATTGCATCTTGGAAGAAGATGACCCTACCAGTTTCAGGCAGGCCATTATCAGTAGGGACTCTGATAAGTGGCTAGAAGCAATGCAATCCGAAATGGAGTCCATGTACACCAATAAAGTGTGGACCTTGGATATTGCTCCACGTGGGGTAAAACTCGTTGGATGCAAATGGATCTACAAAAGGAAACTTGGTGTAGATGGGCAGGTGGAAACCTATAAGGCTAGACTCGTTGCAAAAGGTTTTCGTCAAAGACCTGGTGTGGACTATGACAAAACTTTTTCTCCGGTGGCTATGCTCAAATCCATTCGGATCCTACTTGCCTGCCTTCCATGACCATGAAATCTGGCAGATGGACGTTAAAACGGCTTTTCTAAACGGCTGTTTGGAAGAGTGCGTTTACATGGATCAGCCAGAAGGTTTCATAGACAATGGGAGCAGCGGGAAGGTGTGCAAGTTGCTTAAATCCATTTATGGATTAAAGCAGGCATTGCGGAGCTGGAACATCTGTTTTGATGAGGCAATCAAGGAATTTGATTTCATCAAGAACGAAGATGAACCTTGTGTCTATAAGAAGATTGTAGGACGAACTGTCGTATTCCTAGTCTTGTACGTGGACGACATTCTTTTGATAGGAAATGGCATTCCTATGCTACAATCGGTCAAGCTATTTTTGTCACAACGGTTCTCCATGAAGGACCTGGGTGATGCCTCGTACATTCTGGGGATTAAGATCTACAGAGATAGATCCAAGAGACTACTGGGACTTTCGCAGTCCAGGTACATAGAGACCGTACTAAAGAGATTTAGTATGGAGGATTCCAAGCGCGGTAACATACCCGCATTGCACGGAATTACCCTCTCCAAGAAGATGTCTCCTAAGACTGACGAGGAGAGGGTTCGCATGAGCACTATACCCTACGCTTCGGCGGTAGGATCTATAATGTATGCGATGCTATGTACAAGACCAGATGTAGCTTACGCGCTGAGCGTGGTGAGCCGGTATCAGTCAGACCTAGGTGAGGACCACTGGACGGCGGTGAAGAACAATCTCAAGTACCTAAGAAGGACTAAGGAGATGTTCCTGGTTTACGGTAATGGAGACCTCAGGGTCGAGTCCTTTACCGATTCAAGCTTCCAGAGTAACAAAGATGACAGCAAGTCTGTCTCGGGTTTTGTGTTTACCCTCAATGGAGGGGCGGTATGTTGGAGGAGTTCCAAACAGGATACCGTCGCAGACTCGACGATGGAGGCTGAATACATTGCTGCAAGCGATGCCGCAAAAGAAGCGGTCTGGATGAAGAAGTTCATTAGTGAACTTCAGGTGGTTCCGTCCATTGTTGACCCAATACCTTTGTATTGCGATAACAATGGGGCTATAGCTTTAGCGAAGGAACCAAGGTTCCATCAGAAATCCAGACACATCTTGAGGCGGTATCACCTGATCAGGGAGATCATTGATCGCTAGGAGATCGAGGTATGGAGAGTGAACACAAAAGACAACACGGCGGATCCATTCATAAAGGCCCTCCCTCAAACACAGTTCGAGCGACTTTTTGAGCTATTGGGTATGCGGTACGCCAGCAGCTGGCCTTAGTGCAGACGTTGGGTATGCGGTACACCAATTACTGGCCTTTAGTGCAAGTGGGAGATTGTTAGATATGTATGCCGTAGAGGCCATTATTGTATAGTACTAGTTTGTATAATACATTTTGGAGGCTTGGGATATATATATATGGTTTTACGACAGTCTTGCTCGATATAGTAGTATGCTACTTGGTTTGTTTCTATCTTAATATGTGTATATGTTTCTTTTAACATATCGCTAAAAACATATTGGTAGAGCCCTTAGAATTTTTGCTTGACTACCAGTGTTGTGATGGCGATCACACTAGTAGGGGCTAGGTGGTCTATAAGCACATCCTTATTTTGGTCCCTGGTCGTAGGATTATCGAGACAGGGCATCGATACTCCAGAGTAGACTGGTGCATACGCTTCTCTTCCCAGCAGGGGAGATGGTCTGTCCTACAGCTATCAGTACGTCGTACTAGAGATAGTATGCAGGTGCTCGTTAGGTTACGAGTACACTGGATAGGACTCGTCGGGAACTGTTGGTTGGTATTATACCTATCGTCGGTTAACAGTTCCCAGGTGACATGAGTACAGCTTAGTCTGCTGACTTGACACTGTCACTTCGCCTCGAGTGTGTTCCCACTGTTCTTAGATTACTACCCTACCACGGCTCTACTGAGTCGTGCAAACAGGTAGTAGTTGGGTGCAGTCCCGAAGCACTTGGAGGCAGTGACAGTTAGACAGGATTCGTCTCTCCGGGTATTGGGAGTTGATATCGCGCTGTGTCTAGGAGAGCCATTACACATTTTCGTCATTAGCCAGGGCAAGCGAGAATTGCTGGTAGGTTTTCCAGTAGATTCTCATGGTGTTTTGGGCTACACTCCGACACGACTTGTACCGCTATTAGGGGACTGACGTTTACCGCCCTCCTAGGCCCGCCATGCGATATTCTCAGACGAACAGACCGGACTGTACGGAGATTGTCACATTCAGGCTCAGTAGGAGTTCGATGGGTTCACCTCATCAGTCTTCTTATCGGCATCTACGTGGGGACCGTTACGTACAGCTAGTACCGCTTGCGGCCTGTGGTTAAACCCACTGCCAGCGTAGTGTCAAAACTTTAGAGTCCCACACAGAGGGTTACTCGCCTTTGGGCAAAACAGAGTAGAGGTTGCATGGTTTTGCGACGGGGTTCGTTCACATCCACGCACTTGTGCACGTTTGGTGTCCGAACAGTAGTTACTAGCGGGCTTTGGTTTAAGCCAGATCCTGGTACTTGTTTTGGGATTGGTTTTGTCTCAGTGTGTTCGTGTTCCTTAGAGCACGGATGCGGGTGTGTATGCACAGTTGACAGAGGTAGAGGCAGAGGATTCTCATTAGGGTTGTTGACCATTTGGCTTTGGTTGACTTGTTGACCGTTGACTTTTCTCTAAACCCTAATGAGAATAAGAAATATGATTAATAATATTAATTAAATATTATTGTGTCATGGTTGATTTGAAAGTTTGATTTTTGTTGACTTGTTGACTTTGTTGACCGGTTGACTATTTTGGACTTGTTGACCATCATCATTTCATAGGTATGACTTTTGCTTACTTGTTGTTTACAAAATGCAATAATGGCATGAAATGATAATGGTCATTGAAACTAACCATCACCATATACTTAATTATTATTATTATTATCATTATTCTCACTTTTGTGAGAATGGTTGGATTATGAGAGCTCATTCTATCATTTCCTTTCTCTCTCCTAAAAAGAAAAGAAAAGCTCTCCCTCTTCCTCACAAAAGGTTCAAGTGTTCCATGAGTTGGAAATCATGAACCTTTGAGGCAAAACCACCATCACTCTTCTCTACTCAATCTAAGGTATTAGGTTTAGCAAACCAAACACCTTAGTCATCTCTAGGTTAAGATAGGAGCTCAATTTCGAGACCCTCGGGTGGATCCATCTATGGCAAAGAGGAGACGACAAGGAGGATCCGTTCAAGCAACTACAAGGAGCAAGCAAAAGGAAGAACCACAACAAGAAGAGAAGGAGTTCAAGACCAAGGTATAACCATTCTACATAGTAGTTAGAACTTGTAGAATATTTGTTAGTTCTTGTTTAGCAACGATCCTTCTTGTACGGTCCATGTTACCTAGTTAGGAAAAATTTTCGTTTTACCTATTCCGCCTCCCCGAAAGGACCGGGGTGGGTAACGTGGACCTAACAGATCAGACATTCTGGTTACTAGATCTATGGTTTTAAATCTAGATTTGGGAAGTGTCCCAATCCGGGTACTTAGACAGTATTCTAAAGGCATTTTAGAATGGACGACTCCTGGTATGGTGGTGAACCTGCAGGTGATGGAGTCACCCTCTCTAAAGTTATCTTACAGACTAAAGGGGAGAGGGATGTGCATGATTGGCATATCACTTGTTTAGGCAATTGAGTCAATCATGACATATCAAGTACCACACCAAATATTGTTTTTGCACTAGATGCAAAAGGTTGATATATTAATCCAATCTTGGAGAAAAACGATTGGAAGCAGTTTATGAACATAAGTGGATGTTCAAGGGATTTGATAACGGCAGCCTCCTTTGGGAGACGGTTATCATTCCAGGCTTCCAAGGTGATCTGGATGACAGAGTGACTGTCAGAGTTATAGTTTTTCCCTCTGACGAGGGGCAATAGTTTGGACAGGTGGTCCAAGCAGATACTGAGGAAGGCATGGTGCAACATAATGATTAAGTTCGGTAGACAATACAGTCTAAGATGTTTGCTGGATTTAGAGTTCATTTGTGAACTGGGTCCCATCAGATATCCAGAAATATTCTATGACAGGTATTGCTCATTTCGGGAGATAGCTTTCTCCGCGAAGTTGAGATAAAGAGAGACATAGAAAGAAACACTGGAGCGGATCCACTTACTAAGGCAATTTCTCGAACGCAATAGTTTTACGAACTAGGTTTGTGAAACTGATTAGTAGAGGAGTTGGGTTTTCGGTATCACACAGGCTGTGAGTATGTGACATCGCAATAATTAGCCTTAAGTGCAAGTGGGAGATTGTTGGCTATAGTGCCCTCAAGGCAATTATCATAGTCGCAGGTATGTGATCATGATGATTGAACGAGGACCTATACCGATAAAACAGTCTTACTCGAGATGATAGTATGCTATCTGGTTTGTTTTTATCATCATATGTTGATAAAGCCCATAGGATTCTTGCTTGACTGCCAGCATTGTGATGGCGATCACATACGTGGGAGTTGGGGGTCCATAAGCACATCCTTAAATGTCCCTAGTCGTGGGAGTATCGAGACTGGGCATCGATACTCCAGTGTAGACTGGTGTATACTTATCTAGACCCTGACGAGGGGCGGTGGCCGGTCTCACAAGCCATTGGTGTTAGTTGTTCACCTAAGATAGTATACAGGTGCTCATTGGGTTATGAGTACACTGGACGGACTCGCCGGGAACCTGCTAGTTGGTATTATACCTATAGTCAGATAGCAGTTCCCTGGTGACATGTGTACAGATTAGTCTGTCGACCTGAGATCGTCATTTGTCTCGTGTGAGTTCCCACTGTGCTTTGATTACTACCCTACCACGGCTCAAAGGAGTCGTGCAAACAGGTTTTAGTTGGGTACAGTCCCGAGCCACATGGAGGCAGTGAGCGGATCATCGGGGATTCGTCTCTCCCGGTATTGGGGGTTGATGTCGCGCAGTGTACGGATGGCCATCACTAGAAATCCTCGGCCGGGGTATGTGAGAATTACCGATCCAGGATCGATAGTTTCTCGGGTAGTGATGGGTTTCATACCGACACGAATTATCGCGTTGTTAGGGGTCTGACTTTATCCACCCTCCTAGACTCGATATACGATACTCTTAGACGAACAGACCGGACTGTACGGATACTATCACTGACAGGCTCAGTAGGGATTCGGATGAGTTTGCTCGTCGGCCTTCCTTTCGCTCAATACCTGGGTAGCCGTTACGTACAGCTAGTGCCGCCGACGTGCTTGTGGTTAAACCCACTGCCAGCGTATTGACGAGTCTTTAGAGTCCCACACAGAGGGTTTTCTCGGTTCAGGCGATATGGTGTAGGTGACGTATGTTAATACATACAGGTGTCCAATTAAATATGTGCATGGACTGCACAGAATTTAATCGGGCGGTTGATAATACTAGCGGCTTAGGATTAAGCCAGATTGTTAAATCAAGTTATGATTTAATAATTTACATATGTATTTATATATATGTATTCTAGTATTATTGCTCACTATTTATTTTCTCTCTTTGGCTATTCGTATTTTCGTACGAATATGCGTATGTGTATTTCGATACATATATCGGGAAGCATTCCGTATTTATATGGAATGGCTTCTAGATGATGCCACCTTATTATTGATTTCCATTAGAAAATCATTTGTTTAAGGTGAGGTGGAAATGGTGACATGGCATAAGCATGGGTTTTGGTCAAAGCATGTCTTTTGTGCAATGTTGAGATTGGTATGGTATTTGTTTAATGAAATTGGAAATGACATTTTTTGTGGACATGTGAGGGAGGGGCCGGACACTTTTGAGGTGGTTTTGCTCATTTTTGATTACTTCACTTGGTGCTCTCTCACTCTTATGCTCACACAAAAAATTACTTAGCCATTTTCATGCCTTGCCATCATCACCCTCTTCATCTTCTTCTTGAGATGCTCACTTGAGCTCATGGTTGAGAGAAAGTTTTAGTGACACTATCTTACACTTCCCACTTTCCACTACTAGCAATTTTGAAGAGTCGGTTGGTTCACTTGGCGAACCTGAAGCTTGCGCCGTTTCCCTCGGGTGGATCATCGGAGATGAAGGAAGACTGGCGACCAAAGTCGATCCACATCACTTGGAGCTTGGAAATGGTTGAAGACCTGAAGGACTTGGTTCATTAGGTATAACCATTCTATCTCCTTTTGTTAGATTGCTAGTTTTAGGGTTAATGGTTTCGATCTTGCAAATCGGGTAATGGTAGCGCCGGGTTTTAAGAAATTTTTGTTCCGCATTTGGCCACGTTACGATGGCCGGGGCGCTCCCACTACCCAACAGAGCACCCCTCCGTGGGTCAACCTATACCCCTTTTGAGTGCGGCGAATAGCCCGCCAATTCTAGAGTAAGGCCCCCCGGTCTCAACGCCATGAGATGTGGTCCCGTTGCCCTCTAGAACCCTGCTATTCGAGCACTCCTCCGTAGTGTAATCCTAGTACAGAAAACATATATATATATACAATGGTGACATTGACCTCTACTTGGTCGTGCCCCAATAAAAGAATATACAAACTGGCAGAAAAGGCAGTCCACTTGTCGGACGCTCGCCCAGCAATAATGAATATACAAATGAATCTGAACTGTACATCTAACATTGCACACAAGGCTATCCATTATGACAATCCATCCATAACATCAGTGCAACACAGAACATTAATGCGAATATCATGTTCGTAAATCGATCTGATTGTGTATATAACAAGCAGTTAGATTATACCGCACTATAATATTCACGGTCACATAAACAAACAAATGCACTGAAACCACGAATTTAAAATTTCGATCGATAAAAACTTTCCGCATTGGCCCCAAGTACAAACCAGTACTCAAACAAATTTTGGCCAAAACCAAATATCCCAAAAATCACATTTCCATGAACTAGAGCGCCAGAAAAAAATTGGGGCACAACAGCCAAAATTTGACCACGGAACCGCGGCCAAATGGCACATTCGATGGCGGTTCCGTGGTCGAATTTTAAGCTCATGTGCCCAAATTTCTTTCTGGTATCTAGTTTTGCCTGCACATAATTTTAATGCACCGTGAACAATTTTTTGAACAACTTTAAAATTCGAACAGCGGGCATTGAAATAGAAATGCGAATCAGAAAATTCCTTCGATCGAAAATCTAAGCTAGTGCAAACTAGCTAGTTAAGGTTTATGGAGTAGCTCTGATACTATGTTGGGGTTCGGTGCTCGCGCCGCAGAAACCGAGGCTGAGGTGGAAGCGAAAACAGAACTTTTTGCGAGCACCAAATGCCCATAAAACCTAGGATACGATCCAAAAACCTAAACTAGCTAACTAAAAATATAAGGGTGCAAAAACTACAACCTTCGACGCGTGTCCACCCAATTGTGGAAGACCCCTCCAACCTCGTAGCCGTCGGGATCGTTCTTGAAAGTCGACCACCCTCGCCGAAGAAGATCCACTTGAGGGAACCTGGAAGAGGCTCTCACCGATGATCCCAACTTGCTAGGTGTGGATGGTCGGTGATATAGGAATTCTTCACTAAACCTTTCTCTTAAGAATCCATGCTCATGAGAGCAAGAAGAATGTAACAATCCTAAACTTTTTTTACAAATTTTTTTCAAAATACAGAAAGGAACACCTAAGCCTGAGTTAATCCACTTCCCCCCATCTCTTCTATTAAACCGAAATCACTTTTCAAAAACTAGTCGAAAGCGGAGTTAATCCGACTTCCGATTCTATTTTAACTAAAAACACAATTTTTCTTTAGAACAAATCCGCCATATTTTTTGTATATTGTTTAACAAACATAATACAATATTCACAACAATTTTCATCTCAAAATAATATAAATTGCAACTTCTATTCCATCTTTACGGTAAAATACCATCATGTTACATACGACATTATTTATTCAATTTAACCATATTACCTTTAGAAAAATCACGAGATAATGACCTATCTCATCACAACACACATTTTTGACATAGCACGATAACTCTTGGGACATTAGTTTATGGGAAAATACGAGTTTACGATTAAATACCATAAACATTCAAAAACCGTTTTCTTTAAAAGTGTATTACTTAATTCCTTATAAATACGCCTCTGCAACCCATTTCGGGGAACCCCGATCAGGATGGTGCGGGTTATTGCACATCCTCGGGCCTAGTAAAGCGAGATGCAATTTTTAATGCATTAAAAACCGTTTTTAATGCAATTTTTAAGAAAAATGTGATTTCTATTTAATAAATAAGTTCTATTTTTATAAATATATATACATACTATCAAAATATCTACTTTAAATATACAATATATATATTCCATGTTTTCTAAATCAAAGGAATCACCAATTTCATGAAACTACCTTTACAAATCAATACAATTCCAATATTATACTAAAATACCATATACAATGAAATCTAGGTTATATCCACTAGAATATTTCACTTTATAGAAAAATTATAATTATGAAAACCCTAAAGACGATAATTAAATACTTGAGGTGTATTTTGAAAATATATATCAAAACAATTTTTCATAAAACCCCCTCAAGTTATATTAATTTAAAATAATCACCATAGCAAACATAGGTTTAAGCGGGACCAGTTCTCTTGAGCCTCAGGGAGCCGGAGAATATGGGTGCTTGCCTATCTAAGGTAGACAACCTAAAAACGGTGTTATCAACACGGTAATTGTCTTGGAAAAAGACACAAATCCTTACGTCCATGTGCAGCAGTTACCGATAACTCCAAAGCAATCAGGACTTCAATTCTGTTTAAAAGTCTGACTCAGTTAGAGTCACGGTCAAATCTGATTATAATCTATCATGAATTTAATTTAAGTATAACTCCATTTCAACATGAATCCATGAATGTCAGAATACAATCTATAACAACATGAACATGACTTGAACCGAACCATAGATATAATCTGTTTACATGACTATCCATTTATATCCATTCAGTTTACTGATATCATAGTTTCGAAAAGTCTTCCATTTACTATAAGACAATACAATACAATCAGTACAATCAATACAATAAACATTACGGGGTTTATAAAGGGGTAAACTGGTACTGAACATGTTAAAGGTGGCTCGAGATGGTCACTAAAAGACGTAATTACATCCATGCCGTTGTTGCTGGGTTCGCTTAGCACCCCCGCTATGTTTCGGCATGCATCAAGTATGCTATTTCAAAAAAATCTAGGGTGCCGAGCGAGCCCGACCAAGGATCTAACTAGAGAATTAGGGTTTTTAAACCATGTAAACAACTTTACACTAAGTGATACAGGAATACAACATTTGTAGACCGGTCCTTCACTTCTAAAGCTTCGTGTAGTAGTCCCTTTGCTCCAAGTAATGGTGCCCCAGACTCTCCTTAGACTCCATTAGGCGAAAGTAACGAGCTTACTCAAGGATCTTCGAGGCCGAAGATGATCTAGTCGAAGAATCTCTTACTCAAGCTACCTCTTCACTAATTGATGGATTAGTGAAGTAAGAAACCTATACTAAATGACTAGTTTGGTATAGATTGATGAAGTAGGAATTTTACTCACTTTAGAATTATTTTTCTCTTTTTTCTTTTTCACCTCACTCAACAGCTAGAAAGCACAGAAGGAGATGAAAAAGATGAGAAAGTGTGAATCATGGTGAGAAAATATCACAACTGATATTTATAGAGACTTAACCATGGCTAAAGATAATGGTTGGTTTAATAAATATCTAGAGTAAAACAAAATTAGTGGACTTAATTCAAGGCTTCTATATGCTTCCAGAAGCATCTTTAGCCATGCTAATTTCCATATAATTTTGATTTTTCTCTTAATAATTAATCACCCAAATTATCTTTACTTTGGTATGAGTCTCATACACCCAAGTCCAATGTATCATCAAGCATGACACAAAATTAAATACATTAATATATATCACATATATAATTAAATGTATTTAATAGAAAAGAAATTCTTAAGTGAGCTAATATTAGTTAATATATATTAATATATCAAATATATAATTATATATTAAATTATTAAATCAACACTTGATTTAATAATCCGGCTATATCACATATAACCGACTAATATCATTTACATCAACCTATCGAATCAACACTTGATTCAATAACACGGCTATATCTTATATAACCGACTGATATCATATATCGTGAGATTAGAATACGGTATCACATACACGTATTACTCTCGGTCCCGCACATATCACATATGTGCCCTACTTCATTTCGCTTGATCCAGGAAACCTCTGTGTAGGACTCTAAAAACTCGTCAATACGCCAGCAGTAGGTAATGATCATATCAGTTACCGACAAACTGTCAGCAGTACTAGCTAGACGTAATAGCTATCCAGGTATTGAGTGATCAGAAGATCAACAAGCAAGTTTATCCATACTCCCGTGAATCCAGTAAGTAACACTACCGTACAGTTCGGTCTCTTTGTCTGATATGTCGCATATCGAGTCTAAGGGTGGTAAACGTCAGACCCCAATAACTTAATAAGTCATGCCGATGTGAGTTTCATAATGGGTCGAGAAACTACAGATAACACTTACCAGTAAATCTCAGCATCAGCCCTGGCCAGGGACTTCCTGTTATAGCCAATCGAGCACAGCACAACATCAACTCCCAATACCGGGAGAGACAAAACCCCTCCTATCGCTCATTTCCTCCATGTGACTCGGGACTGTACCCAAAATCCACCTGTTTGCATGCTCTCTTGAGCGTGGTAGGGAGAAAATCAAAGCACAGTGGGAATCACACAAGACTCTATGACGATCTCGGGTCTACAGACTAACCTGTACCAGTGTCATAAGAGAACTGCTATCTGACGATAGGTATAATACCATCTAGGAGTTCTCGGCGAGTCTTGTTTGTATACCCATTCTCCAATGAGCACCTGTGTACAATCTTTGATATCAAACACCAATGGATGTGGGATCATCCACCGCTCCATACAGGGTCAAGAAGCGTACACACTAGTCTACTCTGGAATACCGATGCCATGTATCGATACCCCCACGACTAGGAACAATTAAAGGATGAACATATAGACTACCCTGGCCCTACTAGTATGATCTGCATCATAATCCTGGTAGTCAAGTACACATCCTAAGGGCTTTATCAACATGTGAGAGAAAGACAGTATAACAATACCAGTCTACATGTTAAGATAAAAAGCAACCAGATAGCATACTATCTTGACGAGCAGGAATGTACTCTCTATATATGTCCAAGCATCCACTATAATATACAATCATGTACAATAATGGCCTCTAGGGTATACATACAACTAACAATCTCCCACTTGCACTAAGGCCAGTTGTTATGGTATCTCATACCCAACATCCCAAAGAATCTCTCAAATTTTATCTGGGGAATGGCCTTCGAGAGTGAATCCGCCGTGTTATTCTTCATGTCAACTCTCCTGACCTCGATCTCCCGACGATCAACTATCTCCCGGTTCAGGTGATACCGCCTCAGAATATGTCTAGATCGCTGATGGGACCTAAGTTCCTTGGCTAAACCCACAGCTCCATTGTTATCACGATACAAAGTTATTGGATGCTCAATGGATGGAACCACACCAAGTTCAGTTATGAACTTCCTCATCTGGACAGCCTTTTTGGCACCATCGTTGGCAGCGATGTATTCATCCTCCATCGTCGAGTCTGCCACGGTATCTTGCTTGGAACTCTTCCAACATACCGCCCCTCTATTAAGAGTGAAAACAAAACCCGAGACCGACTTACTATCGTCCTTATCACTCTGGAAGCTCGAATCGGTAAAGGACTCCACTTGGAGTTCACCATTACCATACACCAAGAACATATCTTTAGTCCTTCATATCTTTAGTCCTTCACAGGTACTTAAGAATGTTCTTCACAGCTGCCTAGTGATTCTCCCCAAGATCCGATTGATACTTGCTTACAACAGTGTCACGACCCGAAAGTACGGAACATGACTGGCACTTAAACTACGAACGTCTCGAGGCGTACGTAATCTAAGTAAACCGAAAACCCAGAAATCCAAACCAAGAAGAGTAGTAGAGAGTAGGAAAAACCAATTTAATTCAAGTAGTTTTAATAGCATAAGCCGAATTATGCGGGTTTCTAAAAACATCAAAAATTTACTGAAAATTTCGGCAGAGTCTCCTTTGTAAATACTGGCTCCCAAACGGGATACAACATGAATAGTATACGAAATCAATAAAAGGCATCCCCAAGCGGGAGCTAGCTCTTCGTCAATCGACGGTCACAACCACACAAGCAATATAATATACAACGCCAACGGCGAGGATCAAAAACTCAAAAGGGAACTCAAAACCACCAGAAATATAACGAGCGACTCTAAGGTCGAAAGAATAAACAACACTGGTCTCTATCTCAATAGATACATGTTTGGTTGATGGAATTTACTAGATACAACTGAATAATATCATACAAGGTAATATGATGGGTACGATACAAGAAAAACCCACCTACTAGCAAGTCACCCGAATGAAACTGAGACCGCAAGCCGTAATGAAACCTGTACGGCAAACCTGCAAGAAACTGGGGCACAACGGGGGTGAGTTGCCAACTCGTGAATAGAAAAACATCTACGCACAGAAATCGCATAAATAACGCAACCTAGGTCAATGATCATAATATATCCTCAAATATAAGTATAACAGGCAGCCTATAACAATGGCTAGGGTAATATCTAACCCGAGTATAATTTCATGTGCCCGTGTCAGTGCCTCAGGTAGCAATATATCATATGAATGAGGTATGAATGCATGAAACAGAATACATGTAAATGAAGAAACTGTTTTCATAAATTAGTGAGATTTCCTTCGTATTTTTAAACTGAGGTATCATAAATGAAATCAGCATCAACAGTGTCTAGCATCGACACAAAACATAAATCTCACTGTCTCGAAATATCAATGTCTCAATCTCAATATCTAGGGCGCCGTCAGTCCAGACCGGCCCCTACCATCCATCTCAAGACCACGACGGTATCCTCCGGATATCCGACGCGTCGGGTAATATCACCGGTAGGTAGTGCTCCCCAGCCAGGCTCAACGTCAACACCACATTCCTCTTGCCCCGGGGTACCATACCGGGCCCACCATGTACCCGTGACGGTTCCTCCACTCCTCGACACGGATCTCCAAAACCACAGCAAACTCATGGTGGACGACACTTTACATCACTAGAAAACCGCAACATTTTATATTTTAAAAGATCATAAGTTGTAAATTTTGCGGCTTTCCCCGAAATCCAGAAATATCATAAATCTCAAGAAATCATCACAAGTGCATATGTCAATGATAATGAACTAGGCATGAACAACTGAATAACAGTATGCATGAAGTGGTAGGTAATAACTACAATGTCTAATATGACATATAAGGGAAGTACACTAATATCATGTCAACACTACTAGCTAACAATCTAAGTCAAGCAATTATATTCTCTAAAGTGTACGTGACATGGCAATTACCGATGAAGATGTGTGTGAGCCGGCAAGTAGGTGTACGTGGTACATACGCATCATCGGTAATGGTGTTGGTGTCCTAACAGCATGATATCAATAATGGAATATGCAGCAAAATAAATATGCGAGGCAGAGCGAACAACAATAATGTGCGGGAGCTGAATACTAGACACAACGATAACTAATCTGCAATAATCTAATATAAGTCCTACAAATGGTGCCTTTTGAAATAACACGAATCATGGGGTTTTGAAAATAGGGGCTACGGTGTTTTTATGAAAAGATACGTCGTTTTTGAAATATCCGTAGATTCCCTTGAGCTGTCTTTAAAAATGCCCACGATTCGTTAGTTTTTGAAATAGGTAAGAAGTCTAATCTAATCTAACAACTACACTAAACTATACGGCTGAACTAACAAGCTGAACTACAGGTAAGGAAACCGCCTATCATCTGAGTCGATACATATACATACCTGTATATGTATAGTCGGTGATCCCGCCTCAATAATATCATATCCGATACCATATCTATAATCAGGCATCCCAAGTCAAGAGTGCGGATCAATCATCCATATAGCTCGTACGTAAATCCGTCGTACGGCATCCCAATCTGGGTACGTTTCAATATCACATTCATCATACTATTCACCTGGTATCCTCTTTATCAAATATCATGATCGGGGTACTGATCTACGTCTAGTACCATACTGATACCGCCTACGTATGCATGGACGTGTGTGAAACACTACGTCAAGGACCCGCTACAACGTCATGTCGTATCTAAGATACGAACCCTGCTATATCACCGATCTCACGGCCTCAAATCAAATCTCATCGACTCAGCTCAATCCCAAGTATCATCCTCAATCCGTATGTGAACACATAGTCCCATACCCATGTGAACACATAACTATAAAGAATCCCATGAGCACATATCAATAGGAATGTTTGCAAATATGTATGTGTGTATGTGTGTGTGTAACACTACCCTAGGGTTCGCAACACTAAAGTAATCCAACACACCAATATCCATCCTAAGCATCGTTATTAATCCCAAATAACATAATATAATTGTTGGTGTGTATACGCATCCGTATACACCACCACGGACTGCGGGGGTGCTATACACCATCCACCCGACTTCTCCCCGTAGATATAAATCTACTCACCTGGTCCTCGCTAGCCGGTGCCGACGTCGCCACGCGCTTGCTTGTCGTCTCGAAGTCCACGTGGGGGTACCTACATATCATAACGCACCGTATCGCATTAAAATCCGACTCATGACCAAATCGACACACGAATCTCACATAGGTCAAAACCTATGGTTTGCTTTCACAAATCAACCCAAAAACCCTCGACATCGGCGTACAAACGCCGATTGATCGAGAAAAACACCAAACGTACCAAATCATGGTTTTACAATTCACTAAAATATATAAAATACGATGCAATTCATCAAAACCAATAAATTGATTAAATCGATTTATTACAAGAAACCTAGTAAGCATCAATTAGCCGTTTCACTTTAAAACTCGATGTTTAAACGAAACTAATGGCCACAATATCCACCAATTATCATAACCAAGTTATAGAAACCATATCAATAATTTATTCTCATCAACTTGTATAAATTCCAAAATTCTAGTTTTGCAAAAATATCCAATTTAACACTTTTTAACGCAAAAATTCACAATTTAACAATTTATCTTGGCTTTGCATATTTTAAATGGTTAAACCACTCATGGAAACCTTAATGATATGCTAAAAACCCTAACTAGATTTTAATCCCACATTTTAATAAAATTTCTAAAACCTAGTTAGCAAATTAGCATAATTATCACAATTTGGGCAAATTAAATATAACAATATGCAAATTAGCTACAAGATTTGGTTTTGCATAACTTAAGATGCTAAAATACATCACACTACCATGAACAAATTAACACAACCATAACTTTAATTTAACCCTTCTCTTGAATTTAAACTTGCAATTTAAAACCTAAATTAAACACCTAATTAAGTTGATTTAAAGCATCTAACATAAATTAAGCAAAAGGGTTAGAGTTATACCTTCACAAACCATGAGATCAAATATGGAACTTGACCTCCAAATTGAGATCTTTGCATCAAGATTCATGCTATAAGGGCTAAGGAAAAATGGGTAGGGAATGGATTTGGGATTTGTGAGGTTTTGTGTTGATTTGTGAGGCAATTTTGATGAGTTTTTTGAAGAGAAATGTGATTAGAAAAGAGGAGGGGCTGTTGTGTGCAGGAAATGGGGAGGGTCGGCCACTAGTGGGTGATTGGAGAGAGAGTGAGGTGAGGAAAGTAGCAAGTAAAGAAGTCCAAGTCAACACAAGGTCAAAGTCCAACACAATTATCCATTTTCTTTTCTTTTCTTTCATTTCCTTTCCTTTGAAAATTCAAGTGGGAAAAATATGGTGGCTACTGAATTCAGCCATGGGGAGGGGTAAGTGGGGGTGTGTGGGTGTGGGTACGGGTGTGGGGTGATGAAAAATCATAAATACAATACCCCAAACATCCATTTACGCTAAAAAAAGCCTTTTTTTTTCAATAATTTCTAAACCGTTTTGGCAAATGATTTCGTTCCAAAAACCACATGATAAATTTTTATTTAATGTTTTATGATGCACAAAATTTGTTTTAACTTATTCCAATTTGTAATTTTCCCTAATTAAATGTATTAGTGACGGCTTAAATAATAATAAAATAATATTTTTTTCAGAAAATTTGAAATTTCACCAGCGGCTCAATAAACACCAAATAATAGCAATTACATAGCTAGAATATGTATATTTAATTTTTATAATAAGATATTTATATTTTGACTTTTTACAGAAAACCCCCTCATTTTACCGATTTTCCGAAATTTCACCGAAACGATTTTCAAAATGCTACAATCTTCCCCCCTTAAAGAAATTCGGTCCCCGAATTTAAATTCAAACTCCCCCAAATACTAAAACATCTAAGAAAAACCATCAAGTCGTCGGGGCTCCGAAATTGTAAATACATAAAACAAATCGTAGCGCAGCGCATGCGCTTGAAAAATGAGTATATAACTCAAATCAAAACTCCGTCAAGCATCCCGCAATCATCGGAGTCATGGAGAAGACATCAATGCCAAATCCAAATCAAAACCAATATGATATAACTCGAAACTATACATGTAAATATCGAATCTATATCTGTAAGTATCTGAAGGAAATGCATGCCAAACCTCTTTAAGTCGCTGTGCAACGCGTATAACACTGCACGGTGGCGGACGTCTATCATAAGAAAATAACTATATACATATATACCTTTGTTTGAAATGTACGTTCCGCCGTTTTGGAAACAATTTAGAAGGGTCTCCTTATTTTAAACATTTCGTGTCATATCAGACACGTAGGTAAATACTGAGGCTATAGCTCGCTTTTTGGAAATCCCTTCCATAACTATCAATGCATGCAAAATATATTCAGGTACTGTCCTCTGACTAGTCCCGCTCAGTACGAAAACACATAGCAATATCATAAAAACGTACTGCTCTATAAGAAATCAATCCCAAAATATGCACATGAATACTACGAGCGTCTGGTGCGCACGGAAATCAAAATCCATGAATGTGCCATACATGCGCACAGAAACAACATCTAAGTGCATCGGGTGTGCAAGAAACATCTGTTGTAGGCAACATGTGTGCCTGACAGCAAAATCAGGTGCATCTGATATGCACGAAAAAAAATCTCGATTTAGTGCATCTGGTGCGCACCAAAATCACCCTTCAAAACATGCGCCCAACATGCGCGAAAATCCAAATCAGGTGCATCCATCGTGCACGAAATCATGAAATCCAATATCAAGCGTCGAACATGCGCAAAATCCAATTAGGTGCATAAAGTGCACAAAACAAATATCGAGTATCGCAATCGAAATCGAAGTCCAGTACATCTAAGTGCACAAAAGGCGTATCACTGCACTGCAAGCATATAATAACTATACAGAGTGCAGGAACCAAATCGTGTGCATGCATACGCACAAAACCAACTCAACTGTTTAAAACCGTAAAATCACAAACATGTGAAACTAAAGCACGAAAACGATATCAAGTGCAACACTGTGCAAAGATCGTAAATCCTCAATCATCAAAATCAAATCATACGAATAAATCACCCAAAACATCGTAATCAATAATGGCGGAACAGTACCGCTCAAGTGCATTCTCTAAGAATCTCGGCCAACTGTCGCGGTCACTAGTGGGACGTCTCGTCGATGATCATGAACTCTGTCCTGCTGGTGTGCGTAACCATGACCACTCCTGGGTCAAGGTCTTCACTGTGAATTACCAATCTTTCGGTCCATCGGCTCATCGGCCCTGTCAGGTGTGCTAACGGGGACGATTCCGTTCTGGCACTTCTCTGGTCATCTCTTGGTCAATCATCGTGACCACTCGTAAGACAGCATATCACTGGCGTCGGCCTCTGGCTCTCTGAATGTACGTGACACATCTGATCCTGGGTGCAAGTATCATTGCAGCAGTGTCCTGGAAGGAATCCTGCTCACGGTCTCTTCCATGTCTCGTCTCTGCCAACTGTCCGGAAGTCATTGTCCTTTCCTATATCTGCATCTTGCTCTGGAACGACTGCATACTCATCGCGACTCCTTCTGGAAGGTATATCCAGTATTCTGCCTCGGCATGCGCATCGCATCTCTGATGTCGGCGGAGGGGAACGTCATCACATCTAGATCTGGTACGAACCTCTTACTTCACTTTTCTCTAATGTCGTCTGCTTTGGACTCGTCTCGTCGCGGCTGCATGGACTGAGCTCCAACGGCTATCCTCGTATCGGGAGTCTCCCAAGAAATGCATCTCACCACCTAGCATCCGAATTAAGTCGAGCCATCCGATCGAGTCATCAAAACCTCATAATCCCCCAAGAGCTCAACATCTTGGGCACAGTTTAATAGTATCGAGTACATACCACAGCATCGGTGGTCCAGCCGTAGAAGGGCAAACCCAAGCCTCACTAATGGCGCCGTGGAATTGCCGCAAACCCGAAGGTTCAAAGGCTTTCACACGGTCATTAAGTCGAGTTAGGGTTTCATTCTTCTAGAGGGACCATAGAATTGCCTGCATGTCTTTCCGACTACTTTAAACTTGGATAAATAGGTTTCTGACATTCGATCGTCTCTGTCGACTCCCAACGTCTCCGCGTGAAGTCGTCTCTAGCTGGAATCAATCTATCTGATGACCTAGTATCGGGGTAAGCGAACGAACCACCTGTCCTAGTCATTCATCATCGGGTGACTAGCGACCTTCTATCATCTATTCGTACAACTCGCCCCGCCATAGTTCCAACATATGGGGCGATATCTCGTCGCTCGCAGCAACAACTGGCTCGCTCGTCTGCACGCTGAACAGTGCCTCAATCATCAGGAGTAAGCAACACACCAACGGTCATCAAAATCTGGCTGGCCTCTGTCAGTGGCTCAATCCTCTAGTGTCGATCAGCACATCCGAGTAACCTCATAAAGGTGATCCGCCAAACGCTCATGGCGCGGAAACACAGTAAAAAGACACATCTCTGCAATCGTGTGTCGCCGGAATTTCGCCCTGGTCAGTCCTCGTTCGTGATGAGCTTGTGCTGACCGCAACTCTAGCCGTAGCTCTCCCTGCCTGTAACCGTAGCAGCAAAACCAAACTGGTACCGACGAGGCTAGATCAGGAAGGAATATAATACTGAACAAGGAAATGTACATCCTAAGGCTTCATAAGTGGAGTGGCGTGTCGTAAATATGCCGCGGAACATACCAACGGTACGTCACTCTACTTTAGTCACCTATTCCATCAACCAAGGGTCATCCTACGCTCCGAAGGTTAAAACCTAACGCTCTGATACCAACTTTGTCACGACCCGAAAGTACGGAACATGACCGGCACTTAAACTACGAACGTCTCGAGGCGTACGTAATCTAAGTAAACCGAAAACCCAGAAATCCAAACCAAGAAGAGTAGTAGAGAGTAGGAAAAACCAATTTAATTCAAGTAGTTTTAATAGCATAAGCCGAATTATGCGGGTTTCTAAAAACATCAAAAATTTACTGAAAATTTCGGCAGAGTCTCCTTTGTAAATACTGGCTCCCAAACGGGATACAACATGAATAGTATACGAAATCAATAAAAGGCATCCCCAAGCGGGAGCTAGCTCTTCGTCAATCGACGGTCACAACCACACAAGCAATATAATATACAACGCCAACGGCGAGGATCAAAAACTCAAAAGGGAACTCAAAACCACCAGAAATATAACGAGCGACTCTAAGGTCGAAAGAATAAACAACATTGGTCTCTATCTCAATAGATACATGTTTGGTTGATGGAATTTACTAGATACAACTGAATAATATCATACAAGGTAATATGATGGGTACGATACAAGAAAAACCCACCTACTAGCAAGTCACCCGAATGAAACTGAGCCCGCAAGCCGTAATGAAACCTGTACGGCAAACCTGCAAGAAACTGGGGCACAACGGGGGTGAGTTGCCAACTCGTGAATAGAAAAACATCTACGCACAGAAATCGCATAAATAACGCAACCTAGGTCAATGATCATAATATATCCTCAAATATAAGTATAACAGGCAGCCTATAACAATGGCTAGGGTAATATCTAACCCGAGTATAATTTCATGTGCCCGTGTCAGTGCCTCAGGTAGCAATATATCATATGAATGAGGTATGAATGCATGAAACAGAATACATGTAAATGAAGAAACTGTTTTCATAAATTAGTGAGATTTCCTTCGTATTTTTAAACTGAGGTATCATAAATGAAATCAGCATCAACAGTGTCTAGCATCGACACAAAACATAAATCTCACTGTCTCGAAATATCAATGTCTCAATCTCAATATCTAGGGCGCCGTCAGTCCAGACCGGCCCCTACCATCCATCTCAAGACCACGACGGTATCCTCCGGATATCCGACGCGTCGGGTAATATCACCGGTAGGTAGTGCTCCCCAGCCAGGCTCAACGTCAACACCACATTCCTCTTGCCCCGGGGTACCATACCGGGCCCACCATGTACCCGTGACGGTTCCTCCACTCCTCGACACGGATCTCCAAAACCACAGCAAACTCATGGTGGACGACACTTTACATCACTAGAAAACCGCAACATTTTATATTTTAAAAGATCATAAGTTGTAAATTTTGCGGCTTTCCCCGAAATCAAGAAATATCATAAATCTCAAGAAATCATCACAAGTGCATATGTCAATGATAATGAACTAGGCATGAACAACTGAATAACAGTATGCATGAAGTGGTAGGTAATAACTACAATGTCTAATATGACATATAAGGGAAGTACACTAATATCATGTCAACACTACTAGCTAACAATCTAAGTCAAGCAATTATATTCTCTAAAGTGTACGTGACATGGCAATTACCGATGAAGATGTGTGTGAGCCGGCAAGTAGGTGTACGTGGTACATACGCATCATCGGTAATGGTGCTGGTGTCCTAACAGCATGATATCAATAATGGAATACGCAGCAAAATAAATATGCGAGGCAGAGCGAACAACAATAATGTGCGGGAGCTGAATACTAGACACAACGATAACTAATCTGCAATAATCTAATATAAGTCCTACAAATGGTGCCTTTTGAAATAACACGAATCATGGGGTTTTGAAAATAGGGGCTACGGTGTTTTTATGAAAAGATACGTCGTTTTTGAAATATCCGTAGATTCCCTTGAGCTGTCTTTAAAAATGCCCACGATTCGTTAGTTTTTGAAATAGGTAAGAAGTCTAATCTAATCTAACAACTACACTAAACTATACGGCTGAACTAACAAGCTGAACTACAGGTAAGGAAACCACCTATCATCTGAGTCGATACATATACATACCTGTATATGTATAGTCGGTGATCCCGCCTCAATAATATCATATCCGATACCATATCTATAATCAGGCATCCCAAGTCAAGAGTGCGGATCAATCATCCATATAACTCGTACGTAAATCCGTCGTACGGCATCCCAATCTGGGTACGGTTCAATATCACATTCATCATACTATTCACCTGGTATCCTCTTTATCAAATATCATGATCGGGGTACTGATCTACGTCTAGTACCATACTAATACCGCCTACGTATGCATGGACGTGTGTGAAACACTACGTCAAGGACCCGCTACAACGTCATGTCGTATCTAAGATTCGAACCCTGCTATATCACCGATCTCACGGCCTCAAATCAAATCTCATCGACTCAGCTCAATCCCAAGTATCATCCTCAATCCGTATGTGAACACATAGTCCCATACCCATGTGAACACATAACTATAAAGAATCCCATGAGCACATATCAATAGGAATGTTTGCAAGTATGTATGTGTGTATGTGTGTGTGTAACACTACCCTAGGGTTCGCAACACTAAAGTAATCCAACACACCAATATCCATCCTAAGTATCGTTATTAATCCCAAATAACATAATATAATTGTTGGTGTGTATACGCATCCGTATACACCACCACGGACTGCGGGGGTGTTATACGCCATCCACCCGACTTCTCCCCGTAGATATAAATCTACTCACCTGGTCCTCGCTAGCCGGTGCCGACGTCGCCACGCGCTTGCTTGTCGTCTCGAAGTCCACGTGGGGGTACCTACATATCATAACGCACCGTATCGCATTAAAATCCGACTCATGACCAAATCGACACACGAATCTCACATAGGTCAAAACCTATGGTTTGCTTTCACAAATCAACCCAAAAACCCACGACATCGGCGTACAAACGCCGATTGATCGAGAAAAACACCAAACGTACCAAATCATGGTTTTACAATTCACTAAAATATATAAAATACGATGCAATTCATCAAAACCAATAAATTGATTAAATCGATTTATTACAAGAAACCTAGTAAGCATCAATTAGCCGTTTCACTTTAAAACTCGATGTTTAAACGAAACTAATGGCCACAATATCCACCAATTATCATAACCAAGTTATAGAAACCATATCAATAATTTATTCTCATCAACTTGTATAAATTCCAAAATTCTAGTTTTGCAAAAATATCCAATTTAACACTTTTTAACGCAAAATTTCACGATTTAACAATTTATCTTGGCTTTGCATATTTTAAATGGTTAAACCACTCATGGAAACCTTAATGATATGCTAAAAACCCTAACTAAATTTTAATCCCACATTTTAATAAAATTTCTAAAACCTAGTTAGCAAATTAGCATAATTATCACAATTTGGGCAAATTAAATATAACAATATGCAAATTAGCTACAAGATTTGGTTTTGCATAACTTAAGATGCTAAAATACATCACACTACCATGAACAAATTAACACAACCATAACTTTAATTTAACCCTTCTCTTGAATTTAAACTTGCAATTTAAAACCTAAATTAAACACCTAATTAAGTTGATTTAAAGCATCTAACATAAATTAAGCAAAAGGGTTAGAGTTATACCTTCACAAACCATGAGATCAAATATGGAACTTGACCTCCAAATTGAGATCTTTGCATCAAGATCCATGCTATAAGGGCTAAGGAAAAATGGGCAGGGAATGGATTTGGGATTTGTGAGGTTTTGTGTTGATTTGTGAGGCAATTTTGATGAGTTTTTTGAAGAGAAATGTGATGAGAAAAGAGGAGGGGCTGTTGTGTGCAGGAAATGGGGAGGGTCGGCCACTAGTGGGTGATTGGAGAGAGAGTGAGGTGAGGAAAGTAGCAAGTAAAGAAGTCCAAGTCAACACAAGGTCAAAGTCCAACACAATTATCCATTTTCTTTTCTTTTCTTTCATTTCCTTTCCTTTGAAAATTCAAGTGGGAAAAATATGGTGGCTGCTGAATTCAGCCATGGGGAGGGGTAAGTGGGGGTGTGTGGGTGTGGGTACGGGTGTGGGGTGATGAAAAATCATAAATACAATACCCCAAACATCCATTTACGCTAAAAAAAGCCTTTTTTTTCAATAATTTCTAAACCGTTTTGGCAAATGATTTCGTTCCAAAAACCACATGATAAATTTTTATTTAATGTTTTATGATGCACAAAATTTGTTTCAACTTATTCCAATTTGTAATTTTCCCTAATTAAATGTATTAGTGACGGCTTAAATAATAATAAAATAATATTTTTTTCAGAAAATTTGAAATTTCACCAGCGGCTCAATAAACACCAAATAATAGCAATTACATAGCTAGAATATGTATATTTAATTTTTATAATAAGATATTTGTATTTTGACTTTTTACAGAAAACCCCCTCATTTTACCGATTTTCCGAAATTTCACCGAAACGATTTTCAAAATGCTACAAACAGCAAGTGCGTAAGCTACATCCGGTCTAGTACATAACATCGCATACATGATAAACCCGACTGCCGAAGCATAGGGTATCCCTTACATGCGAGCCCTCTCCAAATCAGTCTTGGGGGACATCTGTTTAGAGAGAGTGATTTTTGAGATCGTGGATAAATTTCCGCGCATAGAATCTTCTATACTAAACCTCTTTAGTATGGTGTCAATGTATCTGGATTGGGAAAATCCCAACATCCGCTTCGATCTATCTCTATAGATCTTAATACCCTAGATGTAGAAGGCATCACCCAGATCCTTCATGGAGAACCTTTGTGATAAGAAGAGCTTGACCGAGTGCAGTATAGGAATATCATTTCCTATCAAGAGTATGTCATCCATATACAATACGAGGAAGACCGCCTTACTCTCTGCAACCTTTTTGTATATACATGGTTCAAATACATTTTAGATGAAGTCAAACTCTTTGACTGCCACATCAAAATAGATATTCCAACTCCGCGATGCCTGTTTTAACCCGTAGATTGATTTAAGCAGCTTGCACACCTTTCCGCTGCTCCCACTATCCACGAAGCCCTCTGGCTGTGTAATGTATACGCTCTCTTCTAAATCACCATTTAGAAAAGCGGTCTTGACATCCATCTGCCGGATTTCGTAGTCATGGTATGCAACGATGGCAAGTAGGATCCGGATGGACTTAAGCAGAGCCACTGGAGAAAAGGTTTCTTCATAATCGACACCTGGTCATTGACGAAAGCTTTTTGCTACAAGTTTAGCTTTGAAAGTCTCAACTTTTCCATCTACACCAAGTTTCTTCTTAAACATCCATTTGCTCCCAATAGGTTTTACCCCTTGAGGAGCAACTTCCAAAGTCCATACTTTCTTGGTGTACATAGATTCCATCTCAGATAGCATTGCATCCAGCCACTTCACAGAATCCCCACTCATGATGGCCTGCTCAAAACTAGTTGGGTCATCATCTTCCATGATGCAATCCTCGCTCCCACCGTCAATGAGAAAACTGTAGTATCTCTCAGGTGGATGAGTAACCCTACTAGATCTACGGGAAGGCTATGGTTCGTCGGGGACTATTGAATTCTCCGGTTCTACCAAATCATCAGTTGTAGTTTGTATAGCTGGAACTTCTTCCAGTTCTACCTCATGACCACTAATTTCTTTTACAAGAAATTCCTTTTCTAAAAAGGAGGCATGTTGAGCAACAAACATTTTTGTTCCTCACTGTGGTAGAAAAGATGTCCATATGAATTCTTTGGATATCCTACAAACTTGCAAAGAACTGATCTTGTCTCGAGTTTGTCCGGATTTTGCTTTTTGATATAGGCCAGACAACCCCATATCTTAACTCGTTTAAGATACAGTCCCTTTCCACTCCATATCTCATATGGTGTTTTAGGCACCGATTTAGATGGAACTTGTTTCAATTGGTATGCTGCTGTCTCAAGCGCATAACCCCAAAAAAAAAATAGGTACCTCAGCGGTACTCATCATAGAGCGCACCATATCTAATAGGGTGAGATTTCTCCGCTCCGACACACCGTTGTGCTGTGGTGTATACGGAGGATTAAGCTGAGAGAGAATCCCATTCTCTTTTAGATAATCCAAGAACTCCATGCTTAAGTATTCTCCTCCCCGATCAGATCGAAGGATTTTAATACTTTTACCCGTTTGGTTCTCTATTTCGCACTTATATTCTTTGAATTTCTCAAAAGTTTCAGACTTGTGTTTCAACAGGAACACATGTCCGAATCCTGAGTGATCATCGGTGAATGTAATGAAGTACGAGAAACCATTCCTGGAATGTATAGATATGGGACCGCATATATCACTATGTATCAGTCCCAATAGTTCAGTAGCTCTTTCTCCGTGTCCAGTAAACGGAGTTTTGGTCATTTTGCCTTTGAGACATGACTGGCAAGTTTCATAAGATGTAAGTTTGAACGGATTCAAATATCCATCCTTATGTAACTTAGCTAGTCGTGTCACATTGATATGACCTAGTCTACAATGCCACAAGAAGGATTCGTTCATTTCTGAACTTTTTTTCTTGTATGTGTTCTGTATGTTAAGAACTATATTTTGATTTAGAACATATAAACCGTTACATACGTACCAAATTCAATCAACACTTGATTTAAGAAAATGTTCATAACATTATTCTCTACTACAAAATTATATCCTTCTTTATCTAATAAAGAAATCGATATTAAATTACATATCATAGATGGTACGTAATAACAATCGTTCAAGATCAATGTATTCCCATTTGGTAATACAAGGTGATATTCACCAACTGCTTTGGCTGCAACATTTACACCATTCCTTACTTTTAGAGAATGATCACATTTTCCCAGTTCTCTACCTTTTTTTAGCCCATGTAACATATTACAAATATGAGATCCTGATCCGGTATCTAATACCCAGGACATAGAGTGGACTGAGGAACAGTTCTTCGTAATGAACACACCCGAAGAAGATGCATAAACATTCTCATTCCTCATTCGGGTCGCATGGGAATACGGATATTCCCCTATTTCCTGCTCAGATATATATACCAATTATAAGATAGAGCGGAACCAACGTTCCCCAGCTCAGTATAACAAGCGGGTTCGGTCAATACATCAATATTATTATCTTGATTAAGACGTGTCATGGTCGCTACCTGGAGAGAGAGAGAAGAAAACACTTTAGCGTATGCTCTTGCAAGATTAGATTGGTTATTATCTTATCTAATCAGGATGGCTCCCACTGTTTTTATCAAATCTTCCATCGAGCCCTAAAAGGTAAGACTAGCCGGGATTAATTACACCCTATAAGTTCGCTAACCGGTCAGCCAGGCCAGTGTCGGTACTTTGAGGAAGGTTCCCCATGCTTTCGCACGAACCTAATTAGAATAAACCTCGTTTTCCTATAAGCATAACCCCGTTGACATCTTTCTAGACACCTACTGGATTAACTAATTGTAAAGTGTAAAACTCTCCCAGGAGTAACTCTTACTCGTAGTGGGTATCGGGATCCAACTATCTCATAGAAGGTATGCAATCTCATTGCAAATTTCAACACTTGAAATTCCCAATAATGTTTTTGCCCCAAGCGATTTATGACCTTGACAAAGCCAACAAACCATAAACCGCAGGTCAAGTTCAACCCGTTCATTTCGTGATTGAATTAAATCCACCCACACGACCCTTGACAAGGTCAACAAGGCCGTACGACTACCCTAATCCAATCGCATCATATGCATTGCAGATAAGCACTAATCAGCTACTGCACACTACGCCTTGAAAAGGTCAACAAACGTAGCACGAATACTAAATAGTCCTTATCTGAAATGACGGAGGGCTACGATAGGTTTTTAAGAAAACCTTTTGCATAATGAACTTGATATCGTTGTAGAATCGGGTGATTTGAAACGGAGTGGTTTAAGCTCTGCTTTCAAAATCGAGTTTTTCAAAATAAACTGAGTGGGTATAGCATCTGCTAGCTTTTGCTAAAGAGGTCACTCCCGGTGAAGGGATCTAGGCTCTTTCCTCATCGAATAAGGTGCTGGATATTCATCAAGGAATACCACTTGCAAATCATGAACTAGAGCTACCTTTTTGAAAATTTGATTCTACAACATCATTAGGTTTCTTTTTTTTCATTAATCTCATTAATGAAGTCCCATCATTTATGCTTCCTAAGCATCAATGATAAAGAAACGAAAATACAACGTACGCTTATGACATCCGTATTCACTACGGGGTCCCGTCATGCACCGTTAGGTTAGGTAACTAACGGCAGAGCGGGGGCAGGACTAGCGTGGATGCAAAACCTAAGCATCATTTATTATATATCATATATATAATATAAAGTATTCGTCTCACGTAGTTATATGATCTCATCACAGAACATTGCAACAGAAGTCAACATATGAAATATAGGATATACTAGGAGGTCCGTGTTTTAAATCAAGCCAGTAAAAAACATGGATTCCATGGTCGTGATGAATAGCCAAACCCACATCCCTAGACCCCTACGAGAGAAGCAAGCAACCCTGCCAATTCTACATTAGGAGATCCGGTCTCGAGTCCTCGAGAAGGTTTCCCACTGGACTCTAGAACCCGGTTACTTGTGCTTCCCGCCTTGGGTCTATCCTAATGCGGAAAAGTAAATAATATACATCAATAGTGACATCATCCTCAATCCGGAAGTGTACCAATAAAAGAATATTACATACAAGTTTTTACATGAATGAAAATGAAAAACTCTCATCTCACACAAAAAAAACCCTTCTATTCGAACACGACGATCCAATATAACATATCACAGCAACACATAACATCATATTCTATCAACGTAAGTAAATATGCATATCCCAATTGTCGTTGACGTATAGCAACGAAACTGACGATACACCACATATTACACTTACGGTCGCAGAAAATAAAGTGAAAACTACAATAGTTAGAATCCTCAATATCCTTAGACATCGTAAACCCGAAATATCACATACTTCAGATTTCATTCCTAACCATATAAATTCCTTAGACATCATAAACTCAAAATATCACATATTCCGAATTTCATGCCTAATGTTAAAAACCCGGCATTTTAGTCTCAAATTGAAAACACTTTTTAATATCCAGTTAGGCAATTCAACAAGATTTCCAACAAATGATCAAATACTCGTCTGAAACATTAGTCAACGGCCGCACCCCCGATGCCATCGACGAAGTGCACTTAGGCGGAACACCGCGGCCGCGAGCACCCGAACAGATACTTTTGGCTACGGGGTTCTCCTACAGTCACTTGGTCGGGGCTATAGGGCGTGGTAATCCAGTAGTGTTACCCGGCGAACGTTCGCATACTATACGAGATTGAGACAGAGTTTTGATCCGAATCAAAACCCCGTGGCAACCGATCAAAACAGACTAAATTGCTAGATTTACAAAGTTCTAATTAGTTTTCACAAAACTAATTATTGTGGATTCCAAATATTGTATCACAAATCACAGATATTTAGACGATATTAAACATTTCGATCGATCCATCAAACATCAACAATTCTCAGAGAACTCAACACTTGAGTTAGATTCAAAAATACCCAGAGAGTGCCACTAGTACATACGGACCAACACAAGAAAGCACGCTCCCTGCCTCACCAACGACGCCACGGAACCGCTACCAAAATCATGTTTTGGCCGCGCTTCCACATTCGTTTGGTCGAGTTGGGCCATCGTTTTTCTTGGGGATCCATATAAAACCCTACTCAATTTTCTGAATATTTTTAATATGAAAAATTCAAAATTTCGAAAAATTTCCAGAGAGCATATAAAAACCCAGTTTCGATATTCAATCGAACACTTTAACTTCGCCTAGACAACTCCTAATGCTCTAGCTTGGCTTCGATACCACTGCTGGGTTCGCTTAGCACTCCTGCTATGTTTCAGCACGCATCAAGTATGCTATTTCAAAAAAATATAGGGTGCCGAGCGAGCCCGACCAAGGATCTAACTAGATAATTAGGGTTTTTAAAGCATGTAAACAATTTTACACTAAGTGATATAGGAATACAACCTTTGTAGACCGGTCCTTCACTTTTAAAGCTCCGTGTAGTAGTCCTTTTGCTCCAAGTAGTGGTGTACCGGACTCTCCTTAGGCTCCACTAGGCGAAAGGAATAGGCTTGCTCAAGGATCTTCGAGGCCAAAAATGATCTACGTCGAAGAATCTCTAACTCAACCTACCTCTTCACTAATTGATGGATTAGTTAAGTAAACAATCTATACTAAATGGCTAGTTTGGTATAGCTTGATGAAGTACGAATTTTGCTCACTTTAGAATTATTTTTCTCTTTTTTTCTTTTTCACGTCACTCAATAGCTAGAGAGTAAAGAAGGAGATGAAGAAGATGAGCAAGTGTGAACCATGATGAGAAAATATCACGAGTGATATTTATAGAGACTTAACCATGGATAAAGATAATGGTTGGGTTAATAAATATCTAGAGCAAAACAAAATTAGTGAACTTAAGTCAAGACTTCTACATGCTTCAACAAGCATCTTTAGCCATGCTAATTTCCACCTAATTTTGATTTTTCCCTTAATAATTAATCACCTAAATTATTTTTACTATGGTATGAGTCTCATACACCCAAGTCCAATGTATCATCAAGCATGACACAACATTAAATACATTAATATATATCACATATATATTTAAATGTATTTAGTAGAAAAGAAATTCTTAAGTGAGCTAATATTAGTTAATATATATTAATATATCAAATATTAAATTATATATTAAATTATTAAATCAACACTTGATTTAATAATTCTGTTATATCACATATAACCGACTAATATCATTTACATCAACTTATCGAATCAACACTTGATTCAATAACCCAGCTATATCTCATATAACCGACTGATTCATATATCGTGAGATTAGAATACGGTATCACATGCATGTATTAATCTTGGTCCCGCACATATCACATATGTGCCCTACTTCGTTTCGCTTGAGCCAGGAAATCTCTGTGTAGGACTCTAAAGACTCGTCAATAGGCCAGCAATAGGTAATGATCATATCAGTTACCCACAAACCGTCAGCGGGACTAGCTGGACGTAACGGCTGCCCAGGTATTGAGTGATCAGAAGATCAACAAACAAGCTTGTCCACACTCCCGTAAATCCAGTAAGTAACACTACCGTATAGTCCGGTCTCTTCGTCTGATATGCCGCATATCGAGTCTAGGGGGTAAATGTCAGACCCCAATAACCTGATAAGTCATGCCAATGTGAGGCTCATAACGGATCGAGAAACTACTGATAACACTTACAAGTAAATCTCAGCATCAGCCCTGGCGAGGGACTTCCTTTTATAGCCAATCGAGCACAGCGCAACATCAACTCCCAATACTAGGAGAGACGAAACCCCTCCTATCGGTCATTGCCTTCATGTGACTCGGGACTGTACCGAAAATCCACCTATTTGCACGCTCTCTTGAGCTTGGTAAGGAAGAAATCAAAGCACAGTGGGAATCACACAAGACTCTATGACGATCTCGGGTCTACAGACTAATATGTACCAGTGTCACCAGAGAACTGCTATCTGACGATAGGTATAATACCATCTAGGAGTTCTCGGCGAGTCCTGTTCGGTATACCATTCTCTAATGAGCGCCTGTGTATAATCTTTGATGTAAAACACCAATAAATGTGGGATCATCCACCGCCCCATACAGGGTCAAGAAGCGTACACACTAGTCTACACTGGAATACTGATGTCATGTCTCGATACTTCCACGACTAGGAATAATTAAAGGATGAACTTATGGACTACCCTGGCCCCACTAGTATGATCTGCATCATAATCCTGGTAGTCAAGTACACATCCTACGGGCTTTATCAATATGTGAGAGAAAGACAGTATAACAATACCAATTTACATGTTAAGATAAAGAGCAACTAGATAGAATACTATCATGTCAAGCAAGAATGACCTCTCTATATATGTCCAAGCATCCACTATAATATACAATCATGTACAATAATGGCCTCTAGGGCATACATACAACTAACAGTTGTTCTATGGTATTATCCACGGAGCCTTGTATTACGGGTTACCAAAGTCCACGGTGTAAGTTGGACTCCTCTCGTATACACTGGCATATTGTGTACCAAGCTACAACAACTACGTTAGTATAACAAATATAAAATTATCTACTTCACCTGTTCTATTCTCTTTCTATTCTTCTCCTTCTTTCTTTGGGACTTACCGAGCGATTGTTTGCTGACGACATTTCTATTTCTCTTCTTCTTTGGAATGTTGTCAGGAGGACCCGACTCTAAGGAGTTCGAGACCAACCAGGAGCACTTGGAGCAGTTCACAGAGCATTGTCTTTACTTTTACTCATTTTATTTTCAGTTCATGCCATTGTTTAGACATTGCATTCCAGACTTGTATTTATATTTCCAGCTGTATTGTAAAGGAGTGTTGAATAAATAAAAGTTGTTCATTTACATTCATATCTCTTGTGTACATTTTACTTTATATTACTTAGATACGCTTAGCGTGTTTACTTCTGAATAAATATGCCGTGTGACCTATTGCGTCTCCTTACTGTACACTGGGAAGCAGGGCGTGACAGGTTTTGTTGGCGGCCCATGCAGGTCCGTTCTGCATAAAGTCCTAAGCAATATAACACAAGAATCAACAACTAAAAACAATCTTTACATTTTATATTCCTTGAATCGTACAATTTCATATACTTTGAATCTATCCTAACCCTATTTTTCTTTCAAGGTTATGGATTCACCAAACAATACCAGCACCAACTTCAACAACACACCACCACCTCTTCCACATATGCCTATCGTTGTTGCTCCGATCAACGGGCAAACGGTATTGCTTGAGGCAATCCGAAGCCTCCTGAAAGGACAACAGCAACAGACTGCTATATTACTGAACTGTTAGTGTATATGCCCTAGAGGCCATTACTGTATCATACTGTTTCTATATTACTTAATGGAAGCTTGGGATATTCACAGTTGTATAGACAATCTTGCTCAAAATGGTAGTATGCTACTCAGTTTGTTTCTACTTCAATATATGCATATGTTTCTTTTAGCATATCGCTTATACATATTAGTGGAGCCCTTAGGATTTTTGCTTGATTACCAGCGTTGTGATGGCAGTCACACTAGTGGGGGCCGAGTAATCTACAAGCACATCCTTATACAGGTCCCTAGTCATAAGATTATCGAGATGGGGCATCGATACTCCGGAGTAGACTAGCGTATAGGCTTCTCATCCCAGCAGGGGAGATGGTCTGTCCCACAGCCATTAGTACGTCGTACTGGAGATAGTATGCGGGTGCTCGTTAGGTTACGAGCACACTGGACAGGACTTATCGGGAACTGTTGGTTGGTAGTATACCTATCGTCAGATAACAGTTCCCAGGTGACAGGAGTACAGCTTAGTCCGTCGACTTGACACTGCCACTTCGCCTCGAGTGTGTTCCCACTGTACTTTGATTACTACCCTACCACGGCTCAAAGGAGTCGTGCAAACAGGTAGTAGTTGGGTGCAATCCCAAAGCACTTGGAGGCAGTAGCGGTTAGACAGGATTCGTCTCTCCCGGTATTGGGAGTTGATATCGCGCTGTATCTAGGAGAGCCATTACACAAAGTCCCTGGCCAGGGCAAGCGAGATTTACTGGTAGTGTTTCTAGTCTTTTCTCAGGGTGTTCTGGGCTACACACCGACATGACTTGTACCGCTATTAGGGGACTGATGTTTACCGCCCCCTAGGCCCGACATGTGATACTCTTAGACGAACAGACCAGACTGTACGGAGATTGTCACATTCAGACTCAGTAGGAGTTCGGATGGGTTTACCTCATCGGCCTTCTTATCGACATCTACCTAGGGACCGTTACGTACAGCTAGTGCCGCTTGCGGTCTGTGGTTAAACCCACTGCCAGCGTAGTGTCGAGTGTTTAGAGCCCCACACAGAGAGTTTCCCTACACTGGGCAAAAGGTGTAGAGGACGTATGGTTTTACGGTAAGGCTACGATCACTTACGTGCACTTGTGCGCGTATGATGTTCGGGCAGACGATACTAGTGGGCTTTGGTTTAAGCCGAATCCTAGTATTGTATAGATGGGTTAGTTTTGTCTTCTGTGCATTCGCATTCTACGAAATGCGGATGCGGGTGTGTATGCACGGTTGTGAGGAGCGAAAAAGGGGGTGCCTCATTAGGGTTCTGACCGTTGATTCGGTCAAAACCATTATGAGGTGAGGAAAATATTTACTAATCTTTTTTAATGATAATTTTGTTATGGCTAATTGGTTTGACCATTTGACCATTTGACCTAGTTGACCATTGTTGACTTGGACATTTCTTGAGAGCACTAGATCCTTCTTATTCTTTTGGATTTATTCTTGAGATGATAAGGGTCAAATCAAGTAGCCATCACACTTTATCTTGATAAGAGATTAGTAAATGGTTTTTCTTATGCATCATTATCTCTTGCTCATTCTCTCTCATCAAAAAGAGAGCTCCCATGGTTGCTTCATCTTCCTCCTCACTACAAAATCCTTTAGCTCTCATGTTTTGAGAAAATAAGGATCCAAATAGACAAACAAATCCATCTTCTTCCTCTACATCGGCTAGGACATCAAGAGTAGCAAACTTGTTGCCCTAATTACCTCGGCTTGAGGTGGAGCTTGGACTATAGACTCTCGGGTGGATCGTCTTCGACTCAAGGAGGCCGTGGAGGTGACCAAGATCCGGATCGACCCATGGAGCCTACGGAGACGAGGAGGATAGCGGAAAAGACCCGAAGGACTAGTAGCATGAGGTATAATCTCCTTGCATAGTAGATAGAACCTCATGTAGTTTGTTACCAATGGTTTGGCAAAGATCCTCAAGTTTTAGTCTATGTTACCTTGTGTTAAAAATTTGTTTTTTACCTATTCCGCCTCCTCGTAAGTACCGGGATGGGTAACGTAGACATACAGTGGTATCAGAGACTCGCTAAACCATTACTAACTTGTTAGCAAAGTGTTAGAAATTCGATCGTCGGAGAAATCGCAAAAACACGTCAAAAATGCACGTTTTCTGTCGCTTTTAAAAACTGGTCCAAAAATTTTTCCAGGGACCTTAAAAATACGTGCAGGCTTTTTTAAGAATACCCAAGAAAAACGAGATCGTGACTCGGTGAGACCGCCGCGGAAGCGCGGCGAAACCATGGGTTGCCGCGGATCCACAGCCGAGTCGACTCCGAGTCAGCTCGTTTTTCCTGCAGAATGTCAATCTTGGTGTTTTGTGATTTCTCTAATATTTTGTTTCTGCCCAGATTTTGTTGAGTACTGTGTTGTGCTTAGGGTAGATTCAAATCTGGTAATCGATCGAAATTCTAAGTACTTTAGCTAATCGGATCTTCTGTGATGTAATATATGTACTGAATGTCTACTAATCGCTATACGTCGATTAGTGGGGGTTGTGCATATCTATGATCTGTGATGTTGGTTTATGTATATGAACTTGTTAGATTGTCGTGATGAATAGCCGGGGATGTGAGATGAGAGTTTTCATTTTTCATTCAATGTAAAATTTGTAATTTGATGTAATATTATTTTATGGCCACACATCCGGGTTGAGGTTGTAACCGCCATTATATATTATTTCTTTTACTGTTTTTTGCTCCTAGGATAGACCCAAGGTGGGGTGCACAAACTACCGGTTACTTTGAAGTGCCGAGTGGCCTACTCACGTTGTTGAGGGAGGTTGCTTCACTTCGGGTACTTGGCGGGTAGTTTGCCGCACCCATAGGGGTCTAGGGTGGGATTTGGCTATTCATCGCGACCGTGTAATCCGTCTTTCGTTGCAGGCTCGAACGAAACGCGGATTCCTAGCATATCCAATGTGTTCATCTGGGATCTGGAATGGCTATCATTGCATCTGACAAATGTATATATCTATATATGATATCTAGTAGGCGTTGCTTATGTTTTGCATCCGCGCTAGTCCAACCCCCGCTCTGTCGTTAGTTAAGTAACCTAACGGGTGATGACGGGGCCCCGTGGCGAATGCGGATGGCATAAGCGTATATCATATTTTCGTTGTTTTCTGCAATGGTAGGATTAATTGATGGGACGCATTATATTAATGCAAAGAAAATAAACCAAAGTTAAATCGTTGGAACAATTTCAAAACCACTCGTTTTTTTTCAAAAACAGAAAACTTTTAAAAACGCGGAGCTTAAACCACTCCTTTTAAAAGCTATCAAGGTTCCTTCGATTATATCAAGTTCACTATGTTCACGGTTTCGCCAAAACCATTCGTAGCCCTCCATCATTTCATATGAATATTCAATAGTATTCAAGCTATGTTTGTTGACCTTCGTCAAGGCATAGTGATTGGTAGCTGTTGGGTGTTCATATGAAGCATAGATAGATGCGTTGGTTTGGGACAATCGTATTACCTTGTTGACCTTCATCAAGGGTATATACGGGTGGGTTCAAATTAACCTGGATAATGATGGGTAGAACTTGACATGTGACTTATGATTTGTTGACCTTCGTCAAGGTCATAAGAGCATGGGGCAAAAATCCACATCGGGAGTTTCTAAGGAAATTGAAACTTGCTAGTGCTGCATACCATTTGGAGTTTGATAATGTTGGTAGGATTCCTTCAGCATTATCTCACAATGATATTTGGATCCCGATCCTACTGTGAGTATCCGCTACTCCTCGGGAGACTTTTCACTTAACGATCAATGCTATAAACCAAGTAGGTGTCTAGAAAGGTGTTAGCGGGGCTATGCCCACAGGGAAAAGAGGCTATTTAATTAAGGAACTTCGCGAAAGCGTCGTAAAACCTCCCTCGAAGTACCGACACTAGCCTGGCTAAACGGTTAAGCAAGTATTGTACGGTGAAATTAATCCTGACTAATTCTTCTTTTATGGTTTGAGGAAGGATTCGAGAAACAGTGGGAGCCATCCTGTTTAGATAAACTAAAAACCAATCTAAACTTGCAAGAGCATCATGCTAAGTGTTTTCTTCTCCCTCTCTCTTAATTGCAGCGACCCAGTGACCAGACATAGGTTACATCTAGATAATAAAATGACTGAATCTGACTGTTATGACTGGCAATGGTCTGTCCAGATGTCCATTACCCATGATAAGCTGGGACACCTCTTAACTAATCAAACCCTTGCCGTCTCAGGACCAGTTTCCCCTGTCACAGATATTGATATCTGTAAGACATCGGAAAAAGACTGTGCGAATGCCAAGTGCCTCGTGTTGGCCTCAGTTGATGGTGCATACCAAAGGCAGCACGAGAAGATGGACTTAGTTTCTGTCTTCCTCCATAACAAAGATTTATATGGAGAGCAATCTCGTATCACAACATATGAGACCTCGAACGAATTGCTTCAAGCAAGGTTGGCTTTCGGGTCATCTGTAGGGGACAACGTCCTTATAGAGACTAGCTATTTTGATGAGCTCACGGACCTGAAGACCACGTTGAAGAACGGGTTAAATACTGACTTGATTCTACAGTCTCTACCCTCTACTTATACCCTGAAGGAAACCAGGGAAGAAGAAGGAAAAGGAATGGCAAAAGATTCGGGACTGGATATAGTGAAGGAGGGACGTTCCTATTGTTACGGGAGAGGACATTAGCAGAAGGATTGCAGGGCTAGCAAAGCCAGTAGCCAGGATTCGAAGCATGTTGTAGTTTCGGCTTCGGGTGTGTTTGTAATAGAAAACTGTATGTCAATTAACTCTACTTCCTGGGTACTGGATACCGGATCAGGATCTCACATCTATAATTCATTACAGGTTTTGAGAAACCGTAGAGTTATCAGGATAGGTGATATAACTCTCAGGGTTGCCAACGGAATGAGCGTGGACGATGAATCCGTAGGGGAATATCACCTTAGATTGACAAGTGGGCAGATATTGATTATGCGTAACTGTTTGTATATACCTAGTATGGCTTGTAATATCATATCTGTATCCTTACTTTCTAAGGAAGGATATGATTTTACTTTTGTAAGCGATGTGGTCCACATCCACCTAAATCAAGTTCTGATTGGGTCAGGTACATTAGAAAACGGAATATACGTATTGAATCAAGCTCAGGTTTTCAGTATCCAGAACACGCTTAAAAGAAAGTCTCCGGAAACAAATCAGGCTTTCTTATGGCATTGTAGACTGGGTCATATTAATGAGACACGGTTAACAAAGTTACATAAAGAGGGATACTTGAATCCTTTCGAGTATCAGTCTTATGCTACTTGTGAATCTTGTCTCATGGGAAAGATGACAAAGACTCCGTTCACTGGACACGGAGTAAGAGCGAGCGAGCTCTTGGAACTCATACACAGTGACGTGTGTGGTCCAATGTCTACACATGCGCGAAGTGGTTATTCATACTTCATTACTTTTACGGATGATTTCTCTAGGTATGGACATGTCTTCCTGATGAAGCATAAATCTGAGGCCTTTGAGAAATTTCGGGAATACAAGAATGAAGTTGAAAAACAAACAGGCAAAAGTATCAAGACACTGAGATCCGATCGAGGTGGTGAATACTTGAGTGCCGAGTTTCTGGGCTACTTAAAAGAGAATGGAATTCTCTCTCAGCTTACTCCTTCATACACACCACAACACAACGGTGTATCGGAAAGGCGGAATCGAACTCTATTGGATATGGTTCGTTCCATGATGAGTAAGGCTGAGTTACCACGATCTTTCTGAGGTTATGCACTAGAATCAGCTGCATATCTTTTGAACAAGGTTCCAACCAAGACTGTGCCTACCACTCCATATCAGATGTGGAGTGGGAAGAAACCCTGTCTTAAGTATCTTAAGACATGGGGATGTCCAGCTTTTGTAAAGAGGCAGCATGCGGACAAGCTCGAGGCACACTCAGTACTGTGTAAGTTTGTGGGATACCCCAAGAACTCCAGGGGGTATCTTTTCTATTCCGCAGATGAACAAAAGGTTTTTGTTTCTCAGCATGCCCACTTCTTGGAAACTAAATTTTTAGAAAATCAGATAAGTGGGAGCGCAATAGAACTGGAAGAAATTCCAGAACCACAAGCTATTACTGAAATCTTGGTAGAACCAGAAGTTTCAGCAGAACCGGACATCCCAACGCCACTCCGCAGGAGTAGTAGGCAGTCTCATCCGCCCGAGAGACACTACGGTTTTCTCATAGACGGGGATTGAGAGGATTGCGTCATTGAAAATGATGAGCCTACTAGCTTCCAGCAAGCCATTCAGAGCGGTGACTCAGTAAAATGGCTGGTGAAATGCGGACCGAGATGGAGTCCATGTACACCAACAAAGTTTGGACTTTGGACATTGCTCCAGAAGGGGTAAAACCCGTAGGCTGCAAATGGATCTTCAGAAAGAAGATTGGTGTAGATGGGCAGGTTGAAACCTATAAAGCTATCCTAGTATTAGATTTGTTGGATTACTTTCTTCTCATTGCATTCGCATTCAGTCGGAATACGAATGCAGGTATGTATATACAGGTGAGGGGTATCCTTGTGATCCGTCACGAGTTTACTTTAGTTGATGCCATATCTTTTTGTTGGATTAAACATTTTGGCTTAAATGTTTAGTGGAGGAAAATGTGAGTGCAAGTTTTGTCCATAAGCATCTTTTCATGCCACATGTACATGGTGACTCATGGTATTGGTTTGTGTGGCCATTTAATGTGACATGGATTGATTTATGGAGCTAATTATGATTAGTGGGGTATTTTGGAGAGAGAGGGGCTGCCATGTGATGGCTTGGGACTTTGGTTATATATATATATATATATATATATCTTAAAATAACACACAACATAATAAGCAAGTTCTTTTTCTTCTTCTTTCTTGAGCTCACCTCTTCCTCCATGGCTTCTTCTTCTTCTACCTCCATTCTATCCATCTCATGTGTTGAGAATCCTAGAGTATCATGAGACAAAGTTATCACACACATTCTCTACTTCACCTTGGACATTTCGGCATGCAAATTTCATGTCCGAGTTGCTTCGGTTTGAAGCGGGAGCCCGTAAAAAGACTTCTTGATGTGGTGCCCTTTTCGATGAGGAGACCGGAGATCGAGCGAGATCGGAGATGCCACGAGGAGCTAGAGATGGTGGCTAAAGACCGAAGGACACGGATCGATCGGTATAGCCATTCTAACTTCTTGTAATTAGCTAGTTTAGTGTTAATGGTACGATCCGGGTAAAGATTATGGTAGCGCCAAGTTTTGAAAAGTTTTTGTTCCGCATTTGGCCTCGGATTGACAGCCGGGGTGCTGCTGTAGACTTATAAATATCACTAATTAAATGTATTAGTGAAGGCTTAAAATAATATTTAAAATAACTAATTACGGAAATATTTTAGTAAACTAGAAATTTACAAGCGACCAATTAAATACCAAATACTAGCAATTACTTAGCTAGAATAGGTATATTTAAGTTTATGTCGAAAAATGATTATATCTTGGTTTTTACGGAAAACACCAGTTATTTACCGATTATCAAAAATTTCACCTAAACGATTTTCAAAACGTTACAGATATTATAGTCAAAGCGTCTGACTTCATCAAAATGGTAGATGAACCTTGTATATACAAAAAAGTAGTAGAGAGTAAGCTGGTCTTCCTCGTATTGTACGTAGATGACATACTCTTGATATGGAAGGTGTTTCCTATGCTGCCCTCGGTCAATCTCCTCTTATCACAAGGATTCTCCATATAGGATCAAGATGATACTACCTAAATCATGGGTTTTAGATCTATGAGATAAATCTAAGTGGATGTTAGGATTCTCACTAGGTGTAGTGAGATGGTATCAATAGATCCTGGGGAGAATCACTGGATAGCTTCCAGGGTGGTAAGGTCGACTGAATGTCAGTCATAGACATTGTCTTTACCCTCAATGGAGGGATGGTATGTTGGAAGAGTTCCAAGCTAGATATCATGGCAAACTAGATGATGAAGGCTGGATACATCGCTACCTAAGATGCTACTGAAGAGGCAGTCTGGGTGTATATAAGTTCATGAGATGAACTTCGTTCCTACCATTGTATTGTTAGTTGTATGTATGCCCTAGAGGCCAGTATTGTACAGACGATGTATATTATATTGGATGCTTGGACATATATAGAGATGACTTTCTTGCTCGATATGATAGTATGCTATCTGGTTGCTCTTTATCTTAACATGTACACTAGTCTCTTTAAACAGTCTTATAGTTACATGTTGGTAAAGCCCTTAGGATGTGTACTTGACTGCCTGGATTATGATGCAGATTATACTAGTGGGGACATGGTAGTCCATAAGTACATCCTTCAAGGTCCCTAGTCGTGGGTGTATCGAGACGGGGCATCGATATACCAGTGTAAACTAGCGTATACGCTTCTCGACCCATGAGATGGGCGATGGATGATCCCATATCCATTGGTGTTTGACATCAGAGATTGTGTACGGGTGCTCAGTGGAGACTGGGTACACTGGACGGACTCGCCGAGAACTCCCAGATGGTATTATACCTCACGTCAGATGGCAGTTCTCAGGTGACACTTGTACAGGTTAGTCTGTAGACCCGAGATCGTCATAGAGTCTTGTGTGATTCCCACTGTGCTTTGATCTCCACCTTACCACGTCCACGAGGGCGTGCAAAACGGTGGTCTTTGGGTACAGTCCCGAGTCACATGAAGGCAATGAGCGATAGGAGGGGTTTCGTCTCTCCCGGTATTGGGGGTTGATGTCGCGCTGTGCTCGATTGGCTGTAACAGGGAAGTCCCTGGCCAGGGCTGATCAGAGATTTGCTGGTAAGTGTTACCAGTAGTTTCTCGACCCGTTAGAGCCTCACATCGGCACGACTTATCGGTTACTGGGGTCTGACGTTTACCACCCCTAGACTTGATATGCGACATATCAGACGAACAGACCGGACTGTACGGTAAGTGTTACTGGTTGGATTCACAGGAGTGTGAGCGGGCTAGCTCATCGATCTTCTGATCGCTCAATACCCGGATGGCCGTTACGTTTAGCAGACCGCTTGCGGCTTGTAGGTTCTTGATATGATCATCATCTGCTACCGGCGTATTGACGAGTCTTTAGAGTCCTACACAGAGGTTTCCTGGCTCAAGCGAAACGAAATAGGAGCGCATATGAGATATGTGCAGGACCGAGAATAATGCGTGTATGTGATACCGTATTCCATTCTCGTGATGAATGTATCGATTGGTTATATTCGATATGACCTAGATATCGAATCAAGGATTGATTCGATAAGACGATACATAGGATACTAGTCGGTTATATGCGATATGACCGGATCGTTAAATCAAGTGTTGATTTAATGATTTAATGTATAATTGTATATTTGATATATTACTTTGCATTAACTAGTATTGGTTCACTTTAAATGGATTTTCTCACTTGATGTGCAAGTTGTATATGTGATATACTTTTATGCACATGTTTGTATCATATTTGATGATACTTGCTCATTTGGTTAAGTGTAAAGAATTAAACCTTGGTTAAGTAAATGGTTAGGGTTTTTATTTATTCATTCTTTTATCTTTCTTTTTAATTTGGATTAAAAAGAAATGGCATATGAAAACAAAAGGGTTGATTTCATTCTTGAAGCTTGTTGAAGCTTCATGAAGCTTTGACCAAAGTGACCATTTTGTCTTCATGCTTAACCCTAACCATTCATCTAACCTCAGTCAATTCTCTACACCTAACTATGGTTTACATTATGATAAGTATTCATTTTCTTTTTCATTTTAAAGACTTATCATAATCATCTTCATCTTCTTCTTCTTCATGAGAAAAAGAAAAACCTTGCCTTCATCAATGGCAACTTGAGCAAATGAGTGAGAAATCAAATTCTAAAGTGAACCCACCTCCTATTTCTTCACCCTCTACCTCTTGCCAAGTAGTATAGGGTGTTTACTTCACAAGTTTCACAACTTGGTGAAGTTGGAGCTTGATCTTGTGTAACCTCGACGTAGATCATCTTCGGCACGAAGCCGACGACCTTGGCCGCCCATTTCTCCGATGAAGCCGATGCTTGAGTCCGGGGTTCGAGACGGACAGCGAGAGGACGTCTACGTGGAGCTAAGGAAGTGGAGAACCGGATCTACAAAGGTTGTAGCATCTTTCTTGTAGTTAAGTAGTTAACTAGTTTCACTTTGTAGCCTAAAATTCTAGTTAACGATCTAGTCTAGGGTTTCTCGGTACCGTAAAATTTGAAATTGGCATGGTTGATGCCTTGTGAGACCTCATGAGATTGCCTAGGAACCCTACAATGGTATCAGAGCCTAGCTAGAACCTTAGGCGAAGTCTAGACGACGTTTGAAACCCGAATACACATCGAAACCCTAACACATCATGCTCTCTGGACTTTTTCTAAAAACTGGGATTTTTCCAGATTAAAAATGCTTAAAAAATTCAGCAGGGAATTCTATGAACTACGGTGCAAAATTTACCTCATGAACAGTCAAAGGTGCGGCGGAACCGCGGCAGAAGCTTGGCTTCTGCGGCGGTTCCGCGGCCAACTAAAGGGATTTTCCTGTAATATTTGCACAGTAATCCATCATTTCAGCTGCTGAGTTTTATGGGTATTTTTAATATTTATTCAAGAGTTGAATTTTCTGAGGTGTTTTAGAGCTTCGATGTTTCGATCGGATTATCAGATTTTGTCTATGTGGCTTTCCGGATATTTTGGAATATGTTAAAAAGTTCGACCGGATATAAATACCCACCTTTTCCCTGCCGGGAAATTTCCAATTGTTGGACTTTTCCGTAGTTTAATGACGTTCTAAGTAGTGCAAGTAACGCGATGGTCCCTCTAGAAGACAACAAACCTTAACTCGATTATGTGACCGTCTTGAACTGCCCTTTGAACCTTCGGGTTTGTGGCAGTACGGCGTGCCACATGTGAGGCGTTGGCTTGACCCTTCTACGGCTGGACCGTTGGTACTGAGGCATGAAGTGAATGTCTTTAAACTTATTTCATGTATTGATCGGTTTCAGGAAAACTTGGGTGTTCGAATGTTCGATCGGAAAGTTTAATATTTTCTATTTATCCGGAATGGGATACAATAATTGGAATTCACAAACAGTTATGAGATAACTGAATGAATGTTATAAATCTAGCGGTTTAGTTTCACTTAATATTGAAAAGAGTTTTCGATGATGAGACTAAAATGCGGGGTTTATAATTGTTAGGCATGTGATGTCTAAGTATTTCATTTGATTAGGCATGCGATGTCTAAAGAGGTTGCGGATTCCAATTGTTGTAGTTTTACACTTTCTTTTCTGTGACCGTAAGTGTAGTATGTTGATATCGCCGGTTTCGTTGCTATACGTCAACGACAATTGGGGTATGCATACTTACTTACGTTGATGACATGTGATGTTATGTGTTGCTGGATATGTTATATTGGATCGTCGTGTTTGAATAGCCGGGGGTTTTTATGTGAGATGAGTGTTTTTCATTTTCATTCATGTAAAAACTTGTATGTAATATTCTTTTATTGGGGCACTTCCAGGTTGCGGAAGATGTCACCTTTTGTATATTATTTACTTTTCCACATTAGGATAGACCCTAGGAGGGGAGCACAAGTAACCAGGTTCTAGGGTCCAGTGGGAGACCATCTCGAGGAGTCGAGTCCGGGTCTCCTAACCCTAGAATTGGTAGGGTTGCTTGCCGCTCTCGTAGGGGTCTGGGGATGTGGGATTGGCTATTCATCACGACCGTGGAATCCGTGTTTTATACTGGCTCGTATTGAAAACACGGACGTCCTAGTATATCCAATGTTTTATATGTTTCTTCTGCTGCGATATCTGTGATCTGATCATGTGATGTTCTCTGATAGATACTATATATAGTATATATGATATATTATATAGGCGTTACTTATGTTTTACACCCGCGCTAGCCCTGCCCCGCTCTGCCGTTAGTTACCTAACCTAACGGTGCACGAGGGGACATCGAGGCGAATGCGGATGGCATAAGTGTACGTCGTATTTATCTGTGATGTTTAGGTATTTAAATGATGGGACTTCATTAATGTGATTAATGAAAGAAAAGAAACCTAAGATGTTGTAGAATCAAATTTTAAACAAAACAGGTAGCTACAGTTCTTGCTTTGCATAGCGGTATATATGATATACCCTGCACCTTATTCGATGAGGAAAGGACCGAGATCCCTTCACCGGGCGTGACTCCTTTAGCAATAACTGGCAGATGCTACACACTCGGTTTGACTTTTGATTGCTTCTATAGTTTATGCTTTGCACAGCGATATATATGATATATCCCGCACCTCATTCGACGAGGAAAGGGCCGACGATCCCTTCACCGGGAGTGACCCCTTTAGCAAAACTAGAAAAAGCCTCAAAATCACTCCATTTCAAAACTTCATTCGATTCTACAATGATATCAAGTTCATTACGCAATAGGTTTTCAGAAAAACCTGTCATAGCCCTCTGTCATTTCAGATAAGTTACATATAGTATCCGTGCTACATTTGTTGGCTTTCGTCAAGGTGTAGTGTGCGGTAGCTATGTGCTGCTTATCTGCTGCATATGATGCGACTGGATTAGGGTAGTCGTACGGCTTTGTTGGCTTTCGTCAAGGGTCGTGCGGGTGGGTTTAATTCAGTCAAGAAATGTACGGGTTGAACTTGACTAGCGGGCTGTGGTTTGTTGGCTTTCGTCAAGGTCATAGCACGCTAGGGGAAAAAGCATTATCGGGAATTTCAAGTGTTGAAATTTGCAATGAGATTGCATACCTTCTATGAGATAGTTGGATCCCGATACCCACTGCGAGTAAGAGTTACTCCTGGGAGAGTTTTACACATTACAATTAGCCGATCAAGTAGGTGTCTAGAAAGGTGTCAACAGGGTTACGCCTCTGGGAAAACGAGGTTTACATTAATTAGGTTCGTGCGAAAGCACGGGGGACCTCCCTCAAAGTACCGACACTGGCCTGGCTGAAAGATTGGCGAACTTGTAGTGTGTAATTAATCCCGGCTAGTCTTTCCTTTTAGGGTTTGAAGGAAGATTTGATAAAAACCAGTGGGAGCCATCCTGATTAGATAAGATAATAACCAATCTAATCTTGCATGAGCATACGCTAAAGTGTTTTCTTCTCTCTCTCTCTCCAGGTAGCGACCATTTCATGCCATAATCAAGATAATAATATGGATGTATTGACCGAACCCGCATGTTATACTGTGCTGGGGAACGTTGGTTCCGTTCCTTCCTATAAGCGTTATAGGACTGAACAGGAAATAGGGGAATACCAGGATTCCCATGCCACCCGAATGAAGAAAGTACATGTTGATGCATTTTCTTCGGGTGTGTTCGTTACAGAGAACTGTTTCTCCATTTGCTCTACGTCCTGGGTATTAGATACCGGGTCAGGATCCCATATATGTAATCAGTTACATGGGCTTAGGAAAGGTAGAGAACTTGGAGAAGGTGATAAAGATATTAGAGTTGGAAATGGTGCAATTGTTGCAGCTAAGACTGTCGGGGAATATCACCTTGTATTACCAACTGGTAATACATTGGTTCTGAACGAATGCTATTACATGCCGAACCTGATATGCAACATTATATCGGTTTCTTTATTGAGTAAGGAGGGATATAATTTTGTATTACAGGACAATGTTATGAACATTTTCCGTAACCAAAAGTTGGTTGGATCAGGCACGTTGTGCAATGGCATTTATGTTCTAAATCAATCAACAGTTCTGAGCATAACAAACACACACAAGAGGAAGAGTTCAGAACTGAACGAATCCTTCTTGTGGCATTGTAGACTGGGTCACATCAATGCGACACGACTGGCTAAGTTGCATAAGGATGGATATTTGAAACCATTCGAATTTTCATCTTATGACACTTGCCAGTCATGTCTCAAAGGCAAGATGACCAAAACTCCGTTTACGGGACACGGAGAAAGAGTTACCGAACTCTTGGGACTGATACATAGTGATGTATGCGGTCCCATGTCTACACATGCCAGGGATGGTTCTTCGTACTTCATTACATTCACTGACGATCTCTCAAGATACGGACATGTGTACTTGATAAGACACAAGTCTGAAGCTTTTGAGAAATTTAGAGAATATAAACAAGAAGTCGAGAACCAAACCGGAAAAAGTATTAAAATCCTTCGATCTGATCGAGGAGGTGAATACTTGAGCAATGAATTCCTGGACTTCCTAAAAGAGAATGGGATTCTCTCTCAGCTGACTCCTCCTTATACACCACAGCACAATGGTGTATCAGAACGGAGGAACCGCACCCTATTAGATATGGTGCGCTCTATGATGAGCACAGCTGAGTTACCTATTTCCTTCTGGGGGTATGCGCTTGAGACAGCCATACATCTATTGAATATGGTCCCCACCAAATCTGTGCCTACCACTCCATATAAGATATGGAAAGGAAAGAGACCATGTCTCAACTATGTTAAGATATGGGGTTGTCCAGCCTATGTCAAACGACAAAATCCGGACAAACTCGAGGCACGGTCTGTTCTATGCAAATTTATAGGATATCCCAAGAATTCACAAGGGTATATCTTCTACCACCCTGAGGAACAAAGAGTGTTTGATTCTCGGCATGCCACCTTTTTAGAAAAGGAATTTCTTGAAAAAGAGATTGATGGTCATGAGGTAGAACTGGAAGAGGTTCCAGCTACAAAAGCTACAACAGAAGATATGGTGGAACCAGAGGATTCAGTAGCTCCCGATGAACCTCAGCCTCTCCGCCGATCTAGTAGGGTTCCTCGCCCACCTGAGAGATACTACGGTTTTCTCATGGATGGTGGGAGCGAGGATTGCATCATGGAGGATGATGACCCAACTAGCTTCGAGCAAGCCATCACGAGTAGGGACTCAGTGAAATGGCTGGATGCTATGCGGTCCGAGATGGAATCCATGTACACCAACAAAGTATGGACTTTGGAAGTTGCTCCTGAAGGGGTAAAACCCATTGGGAGCAAGTGGATCTTCAAGAAGAAACTTGGTGTAGATGGGAAAGTGGAGACTTTCAAAGCTAGACTTGTTGCAAAGGGTTTTCGTCAAAGACCAGGTGTGGACTATGACGAAACCTTTTCTCCAGTAGCTATGCTTAAATCCATCCAGATCATGCTTGCCATCGCTTCATATCATGATTACGAAATCTGGCAAATGGATGTTAAGACCGCCTTTCTAAATGGTGATTTAGAAGAGTGCGTGTACATGACTCAGCCAGAGGGCTTCGTAGACAGTGGGAGCAGCGGGAAGGTGTGCAAGCTGCTTAAATCCATTTATGGATTAAAGCAAGCATCGCGGAGTTGGAACATCTGCTTTGACGTCGTTATCAAAGAGTTTGATTTCGTCAAAAATCCAGATGAACCTTGTATCTACAAGAAGGTGGCAGAGAGTAAGGTTGTCTTCCTCGTATTGTACGTGGACGACATACTCTTGATAGGAAATGATATTCCTATGCTGCAATCGGTCAAGCTCTTCTTATCACAAAGATTCTCAATGAAAGATCTTGGTGATGCCTCCTGCATATTGGGAATTAGGATCTATAGAGATAGATCCAAACGGATATTGGGATTGTCCCAATCCAGGTACATTGACACCATACTAAAGAGGTTTAGTATGGAAGAATCCAAGCATGGGAATTTGCCCACGATCTCTGGAGTCACTCTCTCCAAAGAGATGTCTCCTAAGACTGATTTGGAGAGAGCTCGCATGCAAGGGATACCCTATGCTTCGGCTGTAGGCTCTATCATGTATGCGATGCTATGTACCAGACCCGATGTAGCATACTCACTAAGTGTAGTGAGTAGGTATCAAGCTGATCCTGGAGAGAGTCACTGGACAGCTGTGAAGAGCATTCTCAAGTACTTGCGAAGGACTAAAGAGATGCTCTTGGTGTATGGTAACGGAGAACTCCAAGTCGAGTCCTTTACCGATTCGAGCTTCCAGAGTGATAAGGACGACTCTAAGTCGCAGTCGGGATTTGTCTTTATCCTTTACGGAGGGGCGGTTAGCTGGAAGAGTTCCAAGCAGGAAACCGTGGCAGACTCGACGATGGAGGCTGAATACATCGCTGCCAACGATGCTGCTAAAGAGGCTGTCTGGATCAAGAAGTTCATTACTGAACTTGGTGTGGTTCCATCCATTGAGCATCCAATACCTTTGTATTGCGATAACAATGGAGCGGTGGCTTTGGCCAAGGAACCTAGGTCCCATCAGCGATCCAGGCATATTCTGAGGCGGTATCACCTGATCCGGGAGATAGTTGATCGCCGGGAGATCGAGGTCAGGAGGGTTGACACGAAGAACTACACGGCGGATCCACTCACGAAAGCCATTCCCCAGATACAGTTTGAGAGACTCTTCGGGATGCTCGGTATGCGATACTACAGCAGCTGGCCCTAGTGCAAGTGGGAGATTGTTAGTTGTATGTATGCCCTAGAGGCCAGTATTGTACAGACGATGTATATTATATTGGATGCTTGGACATATATAGAGATGACTTTCTTGCTCGATATGATAGTATGCTATCTGGTTTCTCTTTATCTTAACATGTACACTAGTCTCTTTAAACAGTCTTATAGTTACATATTGGTAAAGCCCTTAGGATGTGTACTTGACTGCCTGGATTATGATGCAGATCATACTAGTGGGGACATGGTAGTCCATAAGTACATCCTTCAAGGTCCCTAGTCGTAGGTGTATCGAGACGGGGCATCGATATACCAGTGTAGACTAGCGTATACGCTTCTCGACCCATGAGATGGGCGATGGATAATCCCATATCCATTGGTGTTTGACATCAGAGATTGTTGCGCCACGACAGCGCCCCGGCCGTCTTACTCGAGGCCAAATTGCGGAATCAAAATTTTTCCTTACTCGGAAACCGGCGCTACCGCGGACAAAGAAAACCCGGATCGTTAACCATTAACCTACGCTAGCAATCAAGAGATAGGGTGAGAAGTATACCGAGTGATCCGAGTCCTCCGGTCTTCTCTTCATCATCCCGATCTCCCGCGGAAAAGATTGGCTCCACATCGTCGCCTCCTCGCCGGAAAGGGCACCACATCGCCTTCGTCTTTTACGGGCTCCCGCCTCAATACCGAGGCAACTCGAGCATGAAGCCGGCAACTCGACATGCTCAAGATTTGCTGTAGGAAGTAGTGTAGAAACTTTGTCTCTTGGAGTTTATGTAGTTGCCATTGATGGATGGAGGAAGAGGTAAAGAAAATTGGTGTTTTCAATTTTCTAGCAAGAAGAAGATGAAATGAACTCTCTCATTCTTTTTCTTTCTCTCTTTCTTTTTCTTCTACTCTCTTTTCTCATAACCATGAAAGACTTTCTCTTCAAGTGAGAATGAGAATGGTGGAGGAAGGATAATATGATAGCAAGAGGGAGGTGAGTGTAGGAGCAAGAGAGGAGGTGACCACAACCTAGACAAAGAAACATGCAAGCATGCTTCATCTCACATCAAACCCATACCCTTTTCAAATCACAATTAAACAAAGTCAAGGTGCAAGAAAAGAAAGCTATCATAATAGATCTTTATGCAAGAAAACCCTCCACAAAGAGTTATTTGCAAAACTGCAAATAACCCCCTCCATCGGAAAAGTCCGGCCGGGAAAGAACAAAGGAAAACCGGCCGGAACGGAATGCAAACTGGCAACTCCATAAAACTGGTCCCGTAATAAATTACAGGAAAACCCCGATACTGTGCATACACACCCGCATCTGTATTCCGACCGGATACAAATGCAATGAGACAAAATCTACACTGTACTAGACTAGGACCGGCTTAAGCCAAAGCCGGCTAGTAAAATCCGTTCGATCCTGATTCGTGCAATACCGCACGTATCTGATCGAACCCTGCCATATAACTATACGGCCACTAGTACAAACCGTCCGATCCTGATCCGTGCAATACCGCACGTATCTGATTGGACCCTGCCATATCTCCATACGGCCTCTACAGCGTTTCGCCCGAAAGCTGAGTAACTGAAAGTGTGGTGGACTCTAAAGACTCGTCAATACAATGGCTGTGGATTTAACCACTAGCACGTCAGAGGTATAAGCCAATACGTAACGGGCCACCAGCTATTGACTAAAAGGGACGTCGATGAGCGAACTCATCCTGACACCCTACTGAGCCTGTCAGTGACAATATCCGTACAGTTCGGTCCGTTCGTCTATGAGTATCGCATGGCGGGCCTAGGGGGTTGGTGAAAGTCAGACCCCCAAAAGCGGTACAAGTCGTGTCGGAGTGTAGCCCAGAACGCCCTGAGATACTACTGGAATACCTACCAGTAAATCTCCTGCCTCGGCCGAGGGCTTTGCGTAATGGCTCTCCTAGACACAGCGCGACCTCACCCCCAATACCGGGAGAGACGAACCCCTGCAGATCCGCTCACTGCCTCCATGTGGCTCGGGACTGTACCCAACTAAAACCTGTTTGTACGACTCCTTTGAGCCGTGGTAGGGTAGTAATCAAAGCACAGTGGGAACTCACACGAGACAAATGACGATCTCAGGTCGATGAACTAACCTGTACACATGTCACCTGGGAACTGCTATCTGACGTCTGGTATAAGACCAACTAGCAGGTTCCCGGCGAGTCCTGTCCGGTGTACTCATAACCCAATGAGCACCTGTATACATCTTAGGTGAGCCAACAGACACCAGTGGCTTGTGAGACCGGCCACCGCCCCTCGTCGGGGTCTCGACTGTATACACTAGCCTACTAATGGAGTATCGATGCCCAGTCTCGAAACTCCCACGACTAGGGACCTTTTAAGGATGTGCTTATAGACTACCAGCTCCCACGTATATGATCGCCATCATACTGCTGGTCGTCAAGCAAGAATCCTAGGGGCTCTATCAACGTGTAATAGCGACATGTCAGGTCACCTAAAGCAGTACACGATGATAAAGATAAACCAGATAGCATACTATCATCTCGAGTAAGACTGTCCTACCGGGATAGGTCCTCCCTCAATCATTGCAATCACGTGCCTGTGATCCAATAATTGACTCTGAGGGCACTAACTCCAACAATCTCCCACTTGCACTCAAGGCTAATTATTGCGATGTCGCATACTCACAGCCCGTGTGATACCGAACACCCAACTCCTCTACTAGTCAGTCTCACGAAACACGTTTGCGAAACTATTGCGTTCGAGGAATAGCCTCAGTGAGTGGATCCGCAGGGATGTTCCTTTCTATGTCTCTCTATATCTCATGTTCGCGGAGAAAACCATCTCCCGAAATGAGCAATACCTGTCTTAGAATATGTCTGGATGTCTGATGGGACCTAGCTCATAAATGAACTCCAAATCCAAACTTCTTAGACTGTATCATCAACTGAAACTAATCAGTATCCCGCGCCATGCCTCCCTCAGTATTGCCTTGGACCACCTGTCCAAAATACTGCCCCTCGTCAGAGGGAGAACTATAACTCTGACAACCTCCTTGTCGTCCATGTCACCTTGGAAGCCTGGAATGATAACTGTCTCCCAAATGAGGCTGTCGTTATCATATCCCTAGAACATCCACTTATGTTCTAAGACTGCTTCCGACTGTTTCTCCAGGATTGGATCAATATCAACTTATTGCATCTAGTGCAAGAACAACAACTGGTGTGGTACTTGACATCTCATGATTGACTCAATTGCCTAAGCAAGTGATCTGCCAATCATGAGTATCCCTCTCCCCTTTAGTCTATAAGACACCTTTAGAGAGGGTGACTCCATCAACTGCAGGTGTACTACCGTGTCAGGAGTCGTCCATTCTAAATACTCATAGAATGCTGTCAAGATACCCAGATTGGGAAACCACCCAAATCTAGATCTAAAACCATAGATCTAGTAACCAGTATGTCTGATATAATATCCAAGTCCCTTGTGGAGAAACCACTGTGTGACGACCAAAGTATAACCGATCGTAGTATAGGAATATCACTTCCTACTACCTTCTCAACAGATCCATCCCCTATTCTGATGACGTCAAACCTATGACTGTCACATCAGAAATAGATGATCTATCTCCGCTACATCTGCTTTAGTCTATAAATAGACATAAGCCTGATGTCCACCAATGCTTCCGCTGCTCCCACTGACTACGACAACCCTCTGGCAGAGTCATATAGACGTGCACTTCTAAAGCTAGTTTAGAACGACGCTATACTCATCCTCCTGCCGGGTCTCGCAGCCTGGAACAACAACAATGGCAAGTGTGGGTAAACAAGAACTTCCCTGTCACCGTCCTTGAGGCTACCGAAGTACCTCTCGGGTGCCTGAAGTTACCCACCTTATCTGCGGAGTGGCCAATGGGATGTCAAATCAGATTGAATCTTTAGGTTCCTTATTAAATCTTCAGTAATCGTTTGCGGTTCTGGAATTACTTCCAGTTCTACCATACTCCCACTACTGTTTTCTGAAAAAAATCCATTTTTAATAAAACTGTGGCGAGTCTAGAACAATATTTCTACTGTTCATCCAGATGGTAGAAAATCAACCCTCGTCATAGCCTGGGTCAACCCACAAACAGCCATTACAGAAACGTGCCTTGAGTTATCCGGAGTCTGGTTTTAAGCATAAGCCGGACAACTCCCCGTACCTTAACATCGTTAAGATATGAACTGTTCTATATCCAATATAGAACCAGAGGCACTGATTTAATTGAACCAGATTCAAATCATGCAGCTGTCTCCAGTGCATGTCAACTAAATGGAAGGAGGCCGATCAGCGTTACTCAACTTAGGAATGCTTCCAATTATGAGTAACCTGAAAGAGAAGCAATCTGTCTTCATCATTACTATCAACTGAATACCATACACAAGTATCTACATCTTCGATCACCTTGAAGAATCCCGATACTTGCAACACCTGGTTCTCTACTCTATTCAAATACCTATAACTCCTCAAAACTCAGACCCTGTGTTCCTACGAAACACATGTCTAAGAACTAGAGAAGTTAAAAGTAAACAGAATATAGTATGAGGACCAACCCCTCTGTCCTGATGGACACTGGACAACATACAATACTCTGTATAAGTCCGCTGAGTCTAACAACTCTTTCACTGTGTGTCGTAGGTTGAAAACTGTACTTGTGGTTAAGAAGAATTACACCGCTGTTTAATGCTCCTTACCTAACCATCCACTGATATAGGTAAATGTCATCGACATAATATCAAAAGGTATATCTCACTCTATGAAAATAGACGTACAGATATATGAATTGAAATTGGTGCACAACAGCGGATATTCATAACCAAATATTTGCCGACCGGCAAACAACCCAGGTGACTTCCTCAAATATCACCGATTACAACGAATCCCGATATAATGAGGATGATCACCCAATTCCCAATAACTTACTCCCACTCCTCATCTGTAAAACCATACAGATGTGAGAATCATACCTGGTAAATACATACCCTGGAGTAAGTGTCTAATCGGGAAATCAGTTTTTCTTTTAACATTACACAGTGAAACTGAAACATTGAAATGTTTCTGTGGGGAATTCTGGTATTCCTAGTAATGCCTCTTCCATTATCCAGATTCACAACTGTAACCATATAATTCTTTGCCACCTTTCCAAATCTCTTTATATGTCTTTAGTCATTACCTTCTGTACACCCTTTTAAGCCAAATGGTTTTCTTCCTTCCCTACCGTTCGGCACCAGCCTATGGTTTGGAAGAAGACTATCCAAAAAGCATAAAGGGTGTACTGTCCTAATCCTAAGAACACTCGCAACGCGAGAGAAGGTGAAGATAAAAGACACCTGAATGTACTTTATTCCTATTTCTCCTGAACCAGAATCCATCCCCGAACTGGAACAAGTTCCTTTCGAGTTCGTATATAACCATACGATGGAGTATCCAAATAAACTGTGGATCTTCGTAGTGATACGGAGTGTCCTGGAGAAATACAAAGGTGATTTAGGATTGGCGAAGAAATACTTGGTTTGGTCGTGAATATCAGTCGCATTTTACTTTGCTCTCCTACTAATCCCTTGCTTTGTCTTAACTTAATACCTTCTGCACACCATCGTTATGCTAATTGGTTTTCTTCATTCCCCACCGTTCGGCACCAGCCTAAGGTTTGGAAGAAGACTATCCAATTTGCGTAATAGGTGTACTACTCCTAAACCAAGGAGTACTCGCAACCTGAGAGAAGGTGAAAAGAAAAGACAATTGAATAATCCTATCCGTTTTCTCCAGAACCAGAAACCATCCTCGAAGTCCTTCGAGTTCGTATCTAACCATACGATGGTTTTGTCCAATGGAAGTGGACGTTCGCAGTAATACGGGGTGTCCTGGAGAAAAGGGTAAAAGTAGGAGTGGCAATGAGGTCTGCAACTCTGACAATCCAAAAGCCAGTGTTAAGAAGGTTCGGTCAACTTGGTCACTGAGTCAAAATCCAGGGTCGGGTCAATGGTCGCTGCCAGAGAGAGAGAAAAGAAACACTCAGCGTGCACTCTATCCTAGATCAGAATGGTTATCACTTTAACTAATCTGGAAACCTCCCACTGTACCTCAAAATCTCCTCCAAACCTGAAAGAAGAATTAGTTGGGATCACCCGAGGAGTAAACCAACTCATCAGTGGGAATCGGGATCCAACTATCATCGCATGATAACTTGACGGAATCCACTCAAGTCACCACACTCCAGAAGGTATGCGCATGCTTGGCAAGTTTCAGTTCTTTTGAAACTCCCGATGTGATTTTTACCCCTAGGACCCAAGTGACCTTGACGAATAATCAACAAATCAAAAGGTCCTAGTCAAGTTCAACCCGTCATTATCTTGATTGCGTTAAACCCACCCGCACGACCCTTGACGAATAATCAACAAAGTCGCACGACTGTCCTAACCAATCCACATATCCATGCGACAGAAAGCATTACAGAGCTACCGCACACTACGCCTCGGCGAATAGCAACGACAAACGTAGCGCGAATACTAAGCAATACTAATCCGAAATGACGGAGGGCTACGAATGGTTTCTGGCGAAAACCTTTAACGTAATGAACTTGATATCGTTGAAGGAACTGGATAACTTTTATAAAAATATAGTGACGAAAACTTTTACTAAAGAGGACACTCCCGGTGAAGGGATCTCGGCTCTTTCCCCGTAGAATGAGGTGCAGGATATTCCAACTGAATACCACGATGCAAAGCAAAAGTAATCGGCTATAGTGAAGCTATTGCCCTGACGCAAACTTCTGTCCAAGGGGTCACTCCCGGTGAAGGGATCTCGGCCCTTGCCTCGTCGACTGAGGAGCAGGATATTCCAAATGAATACCACGATGCAAAACAAAAGTGAACGTCCTTGCAATAACAGCCTTTTGAAAAATGTTCCAACAACATCAGAATAGGTTTGTTTAAACTTGCAATGATCCGAATCAATGCAGTCCCATCAATTGATCACACCACAAAGAACGAAAATATACTGACGTACGTATATGCCATCCGCATTCGCCACTGGGTCCCGTCATCACCCGTTAGGTTAGCTAACTAACGGCAGAGCGGGGACTGGACTAGCGCGGATGTAAAACATATACAACATCTACTAATATATATACCAATATATAGTATTTCGCTCAAGGCGTGAATAAAATGCAACATCACAGAAATGTACAGCATCACAGAACAATACAGATATCTGGAAGCCCCGGGTTTCACAGAGCCGCTGCTGAAACCCGACGTTCCCCTGGTCGTGTGGATAGCCTGTGCAATGAAATCCTAGACCCCTACGGGCGCGGCAAGTCACCCGCCAAATCCTGAAGCGAGGCAGCCCCCTTCAGTACCGTGAATGGACCACCCAGCACTTCACGGAATCCGGTAACTTGGGCACCCCTCCTGGGTCAACCTGTACCCCCTACGAGTGCGGCGAATAGCCCGCCAATCCTGGACTGAAGCCCCCTCCGTCTCAATGCCCTGAGATGCGGGCCCGTTGCCTTCTAGAACCCGGCTATCCGTGCACCCCTCCGCGGGGCAACCCTAATACAGAAAGTAAAATATACATACACCGGGTACATCGACCGCAACCAGGTCGTGCCCCAAAAGAATAATACAAACAGGCAGTGACGGCAGTCCACATGTCGGACGCTCGCCCCGCAATATCAAATGTACATAATACACCAAAACTGTACTAGCATTGCATCCAGGCTATCCCCCACGACCGATCCGCAGCATCACAGCATAAACATAGAACATCAACGTGAAAATCACGTTCGCAAATCCGTCTAACCGGGCTATAGCAGTTAGACCGGATTTACCGATCGAGTGACATTCACGGTCGCAGATATAATGTAAATACTGTGAAATAATGTGTTTAAAATTTTCCGATTGACCAAAAATTAACAAGTGGGCCCCCAATCAAAACTGTAGCACTCACAGAAAACCTGGGCCCAATTTTAATATTCCAAATACCCTATTTTAATGTAAAAGCCTCACTGGAAAATTCTGGTCCAGAGACCAAACTAAAACACCGCGGAAGAGCGGCGCCAAGGAGGGTTGCGCCGCGCTTCCGCGGCGGATATACAGTAACTAGTGACCAAAATTTCCCAGATGTCTTATAATGCCCTTTACATCATTCTGCAATCACCTGAAAAATTTTTGGACTTCAAAAAATTTCGACAGAAACTGATGTGAAGTAATATGCGGTTTTTGGGATTTCGGTCGATCGGAAATGCAAAACACATTAGAACAAGCTAGGTAAGGTTAATGGCGTGGCTCTGATACCATGTTGCGCCACGACAGCGCCCCGGCCGTCTTACTCGAGGCCAAATTGCGGAATCAAAATTTTTCCTTACTCGGAAACCGGCGCTACCGCGGACAAAGAAAACCCGGATCGTTAACCATTAACCTACGCTAGCAATCAAGAGATAGGGTGAGAAGTATACCGAGTGATCCGAGTCCTCCGGTCTTCTCTTCATCATCCCGATCTCCCGCGGAAAAGATTGGCTCCACATCGTCGCCTCCTCGCCGGAAAGGGCACCACATCGCCTTCGTCTTTTACGGGCTCCCGCCTCAATACCGAGGCAACTCGAGCATGAAGCCGGCAACTCGACATGCTCAAGATTTGCTGTAGGAAGTAGTGTAGAAACTTTGTCTCTTGGAGTTTATGTAGTTGCCATTGATGGATGGAGGAAGAGGTAAAGAAAATTGGTGTTTTCAATTTTCTAGCAAGAAGAAGATGAAATGAACTCTCTCATTCTTTTTCTTTCTCTCTTTCTTTTTCTTCTACTCTCTTTTCTCATAACCATGAAAGACTTTCTCTTCAAGTGAGAATGAGAATGGTGGAGGAAGGATAATATGATAGCAAGAGGGAGGTGAGTGTAGGAGCAAGAGAGGAGGTGACCACAACCTAGACAAAGAAACATGCAAGCATGCTTCATCTCACATCAAACCCATACCCTTTTCAAATCACAATTAAACAAAGTCAAGGTGCAAGAAAAGAAAGCTATCATAATAGATCTTTATGCAAGAAAACCCTCCACAAAGAGTTATTTGCAAAACTGCAAATAACCCCCTCCATCGGAAAAGTCCGGCCGGGAAAGAACAAAGGAAAACCGGCCGGAACGGAATGCAAACTGGCAACTCCATAAAACTGGTCCCGTAATAAATTACAGGAAAACCCCGATACTGTGCATACACACCCGCATCTGTATTCCGACCGGATACAAATGCAATGAGACAAAATCTACACTGTACTAGACTAGGACCGGCTTAAGCCAAAGCCGGCTAGTAAAATCCGTTCGATCCTGATCCGTGCAATACCGCACGTATCTGATCGAACCCTGCCATATAACTATACGGCCACTAGTACAAACCGTCCGATCCTGATCCGTGCAATACCGCACGTATCTGATTGGACCCTGCCATATCTCCATACGGCCTCTACAGCGTTTCGCCCGAAAGCTGAGTAACTGAAAGTGTGGTGGACTCTAAAGACTCGTCAATACAATGGCTGTGGATTTAACCACTAGCACGTCAGAGGTATAAGCCAATACGTAACGGGCCACCAGCTATTGACTAAAAGGGACGTCGATGAGCGAACTCATCCTGACACCCTACTGAGCCTGTCAGTGACAATATCCGTACAGTTCGGTCCGTTCGTCTATGAGTATCGCATGGCGGGCCTAGGGGGTTGGTGAAAGTCAGACCCCCAAAAGCGGTACAAGTCGTGTCGGAGTGTAGCCCAGAACGCCCTGAGATACTACTGGAATACCTACCAGTAAATCTCCTGCCTCGGCCGAGGGCTTTGCGTAATGGCTCTCCTAGACACAGCGCGACCTCACCCCCAATACCGGGAGAGACGAACCCCTGCAGATCCGCTCACTGCCTCCATGTGGCTCGGGACTGTACCCAACTAAAACCTGTTTGCACGACTCCTTTGAGCAGTGGTAGGGTAGTAATCAAAGCACAGTGGGAACTCACACGAGACAAATGACGATCTCAGGTCGATGAACTAACCTGTACACATGTCACCTGGGAACTGCTATCTGACGTCTGGTATAAGACCAACTAGCAGGTTCCCGGCGAGTCCTGTCCGGTGTACTCATAACCCAATGAGCACCTGTATACATCTTAGGTGAGCCAACAGACACCAGTGGCTTATGAGACCGGCCACCGCCCCTCGTCGGGGTCTCGACTGTATACACTAGCCTACTAATGGAGTATCGATGCCCAGTCTCGAAACTCCCACGACTAGGGACCTTTTAAGGATGTGCTTATAGACTACCAGCTCCCACGTATATGATCGCCATCATACTGCTGGTCGTCAAGCAAGAATCCTAGGGGCTCTATCAACGTGTAATAGCGACATGTCAGGTCACCTAAAGCAGTACACGATGATAAAGATAAACCAGATAGCATACTATCATCTCGAGTAAGACTGTCCTACCGGGATAGGTCCTCCCTCAATCATTGCAATCACGTGCCTGTGATCCAATAATTGACTCTGAGGGCACTAACTCCAACAGAGATGGTGTACGGGTGCTCAGTGGAGACTGGGTACACTGGACGGACTCGCCGAAAACTCCCAGATGGTATTATACCTCACGTCAGATGGCAGTTCTCAGGTGACACTTGTACAGGTTAGTCTGTAGACCCGAGATCGTCATAGAGTCTTGTGTGATTCCCACTGTGCTTTGATCTCCACCTTACCACGTCCATGAGGGCGTGCAAAACGGTGGTCTTTGGGTACAGTCCCGAGTCACATGAAGGCAATGAGCGATAGGAGGGGTTTCGTCTCTCCCGGTATTGGGGGTTGATGTCGCGCTGTGCTCGATTGGCTGTAACAGGGAAGTCCCTGGCCAGGGCTGATCAGAGATTTGCTGGTAAGTGTTACCAGTAGTTTCTCGACCCGTTAGAGCCTCACATCGGCACGACTTATCGGTTACTGGGGTCTGACGTTTACCACCCCTAGACTTGATATGCGACATATCAGACGAACAGACCGGACTGTACGGTAAGTGTTACTGGTTGGATTCACAGGAGTGTGAGCGGGCTAGCTCATCAATCTTCTGATCGCTCAATACCCGGATGGCCGTTACGTTTAGCAGACCGCTTGCGGCTTGTAGGTGCTTGATATGATCATCATCTGCTACCGGCGTATTGACGAGTCTTTAGAGTCCTACACAGAGGTTTCCTGGCTCAAGCGAAACGAAATAGGAGCGCATATGAGATATGTGTAGGACCGAGAATAATGTGTGTATGTGATACCGTATTCCATTCTCGCGATGAATGTATCGATTGGTTATATTCGATATGACCTAGATATCGAATCAAGGATTGATTCGATAAGACGATACATAGGATACTAGTCGGTTATATGCGATATGACCGGATCGTTAAATCAAGTGTTGATTTAATGATTTAATGTATAATTGTATATTTGATATATTACTTTGCATTAACTAGTATTGGTTCACTTTAAATGGATTTTCTCACTTGATGTGCAAGTTGTATATGTGATATACTTTTATGCACATGTTTGTATCATGTTTGATGATACTTGCTCATTTGGTTAAGTGTAAAGAATTAAACCTTGGTTAAGTAAATGGTTAGGGTTTTTATTTATTCATTCTTTTATCTTTCTTTTTAATTTGGATTAAAAAGAAATGGCATATGAAAATAAAAGGGTTGATTTCATTCTTGAAGCTTGTTGAAGCTTCATGAAGCTTTGACCAAAGTGACCATTTTGTCTTCATGCTTAACCCTAACCATTCATCTAACCTTAGTCAATTCTCTACACCTAACTATGGTTTACATTATGATAAGTATTCATTTTCTTTTTCATTTTAAAGACTTATCATAATCATCTTCATCTTCTTCTTCTTCATGAGAAAAAGAAAAACCTTGCCTTCATCAATGGCAACTTGAGCAAATGAGTGAGAAATCAAATTCTAAAGTGAACCCACCTCCTATTTCTTCACCCTCTACCTCTTGCCAAGTAGTATAGGGTGTTTACTTCACAAGTTTCACAACTTGGTGAAGTTGGAGCTTGATCTTGTGTAACCTCAACGTAGATCATCTTCGGCACGAAGCCGACGACCTTGGCCGCCCATTTCTCCGATGAAGCCGATGTTTGAGTCCGGGGTTCGAGACGGACAGCGAGAGGACGTCTACGTGGAGCTAAGGAAGTGGAGAACCGGATCTACAAAGGTTGTAGCATCTTTCTTGTAGTTAAGTAGTTAACTAGTTTCACTTTGTCGCCTAAAATTCTAGTTAACGATCTAGTCTAGGGTTTCTCGGCACCGTAAAATTTGAAATTGGCATGGTTGATGCCTTGTGAGACCTCATGAGAGTGCCTAGGAACCCTACGTGTATGATAATGGAGTTATGGCTTAGGCCTAGGAACCCCCGTCCTATCAGTGACCCAGACATATTTTAAGGAAGTATCACCTGATCATGGAGATAGTTGATCTCCAGGGAGATCGAGGTTAGGAGAGTAAACTCAGAGGACAACACGGCGGATCCACTTAGCCTTTTCCCAGAGAGAGATTTTTATGAGATGGTTGAGTATGAGATACTATAACCACTACTATATGATGGCCCTAGTGCAAGTGGGAAATTGTTAGTTATATGTATGCCCTAGAGTCCATTACTGTACATGAGATGTATATTGTAGTGGATGCTTGGACATATATAGGGAGGACTTTCTTGCTCGACATGATAGTATGCTATCTGGTTACTCTTTATCTTAACATGTACACTGATTGTCTCTCTGTTACATGTTGGTAAAGCCCTTAGGATGTGTACTTGACTACCTGGATTATGATGTGGATCATACTAGTGGGACAATGGTAGTCTGTGAGTACATCCTTTAATATCCTTAGTAGTGGGTGTATCAAGACGGGGCATCGATATACCAGAGTAGACTAGCATGTAGCTTCTCGACCCATGTAGATGGGCGATGGATGATCCCATATCCATTGGTGTTTGACATCAGAGATGATATACGGGTGCTTAGTGGAGACTGGGTACACTGGACGGACTCGGCGAGAACTCCTAGATGGTATTATACCTCACGTCAGATAGCAGTTCTCTGGTGACACTGGTACAGGTTAGTCTGTAGACCCGAGATCGTCATAGAGTCTTGTGTGATTCCCACTGTGCTTTGATTTCCACCTTACCGCATTCAAGAAGATGTGCAAAATGGTGGTTTTTAGGTACAGTCCCGAGTCACATGGAGGCAATGAGCGATAGGAGAGGTTTCGTCTCTCCCGGTATTGGGGGTTAATGTTACGCTGTGCTCGATTGGCCATAACAGGGAAGTCCCTGGCCAGGACTGAATTAGAGATTTACTGGTAAGTGTTATCAGTAGTTTCTCGACCCGTTATGAGCCTCATATCGGCATGACTTATCGGTTATTAGGGTCTGACATTTACCACCCCTAAACTTAATATGCGACATATCAGACGAGGAGACCGGACTGTACGGTAGTGTTACTGATAGGCTTTACAGGAGCTAGAGTGGGTTTGCTTGCTGATCTTCTGATCATTCAATACCCGGGTAGCCGTTATGTACAGCTAGTACCGCTGACGGCTTATGGGTGTTTGATGTGATCATCACCTACTGCCGGCGTATTGACGAGTCTTTAGAGTTCTACATAAAGGTTTTACTGGCTCAGGCAAAACGAAGTAGGAGCACATATGTGATATGTGCGGGACCGAGAATAATACGAGTATGTGATACCGTATTCTATTCTCGCGATATTTGTATCGGTCGGTTATATGTGATATAGCCGGGTTATCGAATTAAGTGTTGATTCGATAAGTTGGTACATATAATATTAGTCGGTTATATAAGATATAACCGGATTATTAAATCAAGTGTTGATTTGATAATTTAGTGTATAATTGTATATTTGATATACTAGTTTACATTAACTAATATTAGCCCACTTAAGCATTTATTTTCTCATATGTGCACACTTAATATATATGTAATATATATTAATTGTGTTTTCTTTTGTGTCATGGTTGCTGATACACACTACATGGGTGTATGAGACTTACACCATACTAATTATAATGTAGGGTTTAAATATTTAAAGTAAATCCAAATTAGTGGATAATTGCTCACATTCATGAAGCTTGTAGAAGCTTATGGATGCATTGACTTACTCCACTCATTTTGTTTTACTTAAGATATTTATTAACCTAACCATTATAATTTAGCTATGGTTATCTCTCTACATGAGTTAGTATATGATATAAACTCACCTATGGTTGATTCTCTCACCTCATTAGTTCATTCTCATCTCTTGACTTCATCTTCTTCATCCTTGAGAAAAAGCTTGCTAGCTTTTTCCAAAGTGAGAAAATATTGTGAGAAAAATAAAACTAAAGTGAGCCCACTTCCTACTTCATCATCCTCTACTAGATTAGCACTTTAGCATAGGGTGTTAGCTGTTCATACCATAATTTTGCATTATTTTATTCCCCATTCTTATTCAGTTTACAAATAAACAAGTGCTTTTGACCCATGTCTGCTACATAGTTGCAGGTTACAGGTTCTCGGAATAAAAACAGTGAAAATGATGAAAAGACAATACAAAAGTGAGGCTACGACCAACAAATGGAAAGATCTTGATCAAGCCTACAGTTTGAAAGACTAAACGAAGATCAATGAACAATTTCACAAAGAACAAAGGTAGCGCAAGGTTCAAAACTTCGTCACGAAGCAAGCGGTAAAAGTCCACGACTTTATTCACTGTGGAGATCTGGAAGAGAACCAGAAGACATTCTGAAGAACAAACTGAAGAAAATAGAAGGAAAAATGCAACAGAATATTCCCTGAAAAATTGAGCCATTAAGGACCCTATACGGCCGCGGATCCGCGGCCAAACAGGGGTTTTGGCGGCGGTTCCGCGGCCGTGCGAAGCGCGTGTCAGCGCAAATTCTTATGGCGCTGGCGGTGCATTGACTAGGTCTTTTTCTTAGGGGGTAAAATTGTAAAAGCAGATGTGCGTCGATTGTAAACCTAGGATTTCTATGAATCTATAAATAGAAGCCCTAAAACCTTTTTTAGGTTATGCCTCTTTTCATTGATCAAAAATTCAGAATTCTATGTATGGAGAGAGCCATCAAATAAAGGTTGCCTCTTTTTATTCATCTATTCAGATCTGTAGAATTCCTGTGTAAATGTTTGGAGAGAGCCATCAATAAAGTAAGTAGTTTTATTTAATTGCCCTAGTTAATTTTTATTCTGCCGTAGTATAATTTTCTTATCTTCCCTAGTTAGATAGATAGAAATGTTCTTCAATTCCCTAATGAGCGAGTAGTCTCCTCGCTTGTTAGGGTTAGATTTGGGGAAGGCTTGAGAGATGAAAATCTCTCACCCCTTTCTTGGCCATCACATATAATTAATAGGACTCCATGCATACATACATACACCATTCCCTACGGCACCCTACCCCATGAGGTAACGGTGATACCGTAGTATAAACGACCGGTTGCGTATGTTTTCCATAGAGGTTAGGGTAAGAATTAAGAAAGGAAAGACTAGAACCTAGAGGAAGAAACATCGTTTCTTCCCGATGGTACTAATCCACTTTGTTAATAATTACCGTAACACCTCATAGATCTTAATATGGGCATAGAAAGCGGTGAGGAATATTGACTCTCCAAACTTAACCTAAACCTAAACCTAGCAAGATTTAGATAAACTTTAGTTTTTAGATTTAATCAATCCGACAACAATCGGAATTAACTCGTTAGAATAATTAGAGAGTACACAAAATCCCTGTGGACTGACCCATACTCACCGGCTAGCTACCAAGCGATGTCGTTCTTGATTACGGTTATAAATATTCTTTTATCAATCTTTTGAAAGCGCAAGCACACTAAATCTCTTTCAATCAAATGGCGCCATTGCCGGGGATGGCGTGTTATTTTCTTTTTGCAATTTCGGGTTAATATAAAATTAAAAAAATCATAAAAACTGAAAAATAAAAAAAATATAAACGCGGTTCGGGGGGCACTTGAGTAAGCCGCCGGCGCCCGGCTGCGTCTTTACCCCTATCCCATTTTTTTATCATCTTGTTATTTTGTGAAGAGCATTTTCGTTTGAATTTTGCAGGATCGACGAACAAGTTCGGATCTGGAAAAATCCAGAGAGCAAAACAGAAAACCCTAAATCTGAGCAACAGAGGAGAATCAAAACAGAGGAACAGAAAAAATCTTGGGATCTAAACCGTCCACTAAACCGCGTTTCCGCCGCGAAGACCCCACTTTGGCCGCGTATCCGCGGTCTGCTGACGTCAGCAGTGGACCAAAACCCTTCTCTAAGTTTCTTTTCTCCTTCTCTGAACCCCCTGATATCTCCTCTGTAAATTTGCTTGCAGGATTCTTTGCGCTAAAAAATCTCTCCCCCTTCCAATAATTGATCTTTGTGCAGGATTCTTTGCGCCGCGCTTAAAAAAATTGTTTGTAAGTGATTGTGTTTACTGCTTTGCATATTTTAAAACTGACTTTAAGGAGCTTTTACACCAATCCAGATTGGGTGGGGATTTCATTACCCTTCTCAGGACCCTAGAAATCACATAAGGCATATTGCATTGACCATAATTAATTAAAAAAGATTAGACTCAGCCCTAAGGACTTCGCGCTCAATAAGACAAAGGACTAGTTGTAGGCATCGACCATTGATCCTAACTTGCCTTTGTGGTGTCTAGGCAAGTGTGTCTAAGGCAAGTGGTGAAAGGTTCCTAGGCACTCTCAAGAGGTCTCACAAGGCATCAACCATGCCAATTTCAAATTTTAACGGTGCCGAGAAACCCTAACAAGACGTTGGCTAGAATTTTAGGCGACAAAGCAAACTAGTTAACATCTTAACTAAAAGTAAACGAACATACAACCTTTGTAGATCCGTTTCTCCACCTCCTTAGCTCCGCAATGAAGTCTCCTCGCTGTCCATATCAAATCCCGGGCTCTAGCGTCGGCTTCATCGGAGAAGAAGCGGGCTAGGTCATCAACGACGTGCCGAAGATGATCTACGTCGAGGCATCACTAGATCAAGCTCCAACTTCACCAAGTCAAGAAAACTTGTGAAGGAAACACACTCTACTACTTGGCAAGAGGTAGAGGATGAAGAAATAGGAAGTGGGTAGACTTTAGATTTGGATTTCTCACACTTTTTCATCAATCACCATTGATGTTGTAAGCTTTCTTCATGGAAGAAGAAGATGAAGAAGAAGAAGATGATATATATCATAAGTTATTTTAAAATTAAAACAATATGATACTTATCATAATCTCAACCATGGTTTAGTGTAGAGATTTAACTAAGGTTAGATGAGTGGTTAGGGTTAAAGAAGAGACAAGAATGGTGACTTAGTCAAGGTTTCAAGAAGCTTCAACTAAAAACAAAACAAGTCCATCATTTATCTTTCTCTTTATCATTTTCTTTTTCCAAAATAAACAAAAATAATAAATAAATGAATAAGTAAATAAAATGAAACCCTAACCATTCATATAACCATGGTCAATTCTTTACACAAACCCAAGTTTGCATGTATCATCAAACATGATACAATCAAGTGCACAAAAGTATATCGCATATACAACTTGTGAACTTCAAGTGAGAAAATCCATTTAAAGTGAACCAATACTAGTTAATGCAAAGTAATATATCAAATATATAATTATGCATTAAATCATTAAATCAACACTTGATTTAACGACCCGGTCATATCGCATATAACCGACTAATATTCAATGTATCGGCTTATCGAATCAATCGTTGATTCGATAACTAGGTTATATCGCATGCAACCAATCGATACATTCATCGCGAGAATAGAATATGGTATCACATACACGCATTATTCTCGGTCCCGCACATATCTCATATGCGCTCCTATTTCGTTTCGCTTGAGCCAGGAAACCTCTGTGTAGGACTCTAAAGACTCGTCAATACGCCGGCAGCAGATGATGATCATATCAAGCACCCACAAACCGCAAGCGGTCTGCTAAACGTAACGGCCACCCGGGTATTGAGCGATCAGAAGATCGACGAGCAAGCCCGCTCACACTCCTGTGAATCCAACCAGTAACACTTACCGTACAGTCCGGTCTGATCGTCTGATATGTCGCATATCTCGCCTAGGGGTGGTAAACGTCAGACCCCAATAGCTTGATAAGTCGTGTCGATATGAGGTCTATAATAATTCGAGAAACTACTGGTAACACTTACCAGTAAATCTCAGCAACCCTGGCCAGGGATTTCCGGTTATAGCCAATCGAACACAGCGCAACATCAACTCCCTATACCGGGAGAGACGAATCCCCTCCTATCGCTCATTGCCTCCATGTGACTCGGGACTGTACCCAAAAACCACCGTTTTGCACGCCCTCTTGGACGTGGTAAGATGGAAATCAAAGCACAGTGGGAACCATACAAGACTCTATGACGATCTCGGGTCAACAGACTACTCTGTACCAGTGTCACCAGAGAACTGCCATCTGACGTAAGGTATAATACCATCTGGGAGTTCTCGGCGAGTCCGTCCAGTGTACCCAGTCTCCACTGAGCACCCGTATATCATCTCTGATGTCAAACACCAATGGATATGGGATCATCCATCGCCCATCTGTATGGGTCGAGAAGGTATACGCTAGTCTACACTGGTATATCGATGCCCCGTCTCGATACACCCACGACTAGGGACCTTGAAGGATGTACTTATGGACTACCATGTCCCCACTAGTATGATCTGCATCATAGTCCAGGTAGTTAAGTACACATCCTAAGGGCTTTACCAACATGTAATATAGAGACAATCAGTGTACACGTTAAGGTAAAGAGTAACCAGATAGCATACTATTATGTCGAGCAAGAAAGTCCTCCCTATATATGTCCCAGCATCCACTATAATATACATCCTATGTACAGTAATGGCCTCTAGGGCATACATATAACTAACAAGTGGTTACTTAATTAGGTCCACTACTTACGTGGTGGAGAGCCTGCCACTTACCTGGCACTTACCTGGCCACAATTGGCGGTGAAGAGACGGTTTGAGGTCCTACATCTTGCCCTTTGGAACAGTTAGGAGCTGTCTAGCTGACCTAGGTGACCCTAGATCTGGGCCTGATTGTGCATTTGTGGTTGATTAAACGTGTGTCTAAGCCTTTTATCGAAAATCTTTTTTCAAGAAGCTACACATAAAGAAAACACAAAAAGGAAAAAGGAAAAATTTTATAAAAACTTGCAACTTGTCGCTAAGAAATCCGTGCACCTCACTTCCACCCACATTCTTTTTCTTCTCTTTCTTACATCATGGGTACCCCACCTCATAAATCTCTTGCCGAACATTGGTATCCTGAACCAAACTTTGCTTCATACGCGAATTGTTTTGGTCGAATTACGGACGACCCCTCCATGCCCAAAATTTCTTTGAAAGATCGAATAGAAGCGTCTTGGAGAAACAGTTCGACTCCACAATCCACTTTGTATCAACCATTTCAACCTTCACCACCTTCCTACGTTGATACTCCCTCTTCGAGTCCTGTTGTAACTCCTAAACCCATGTCTATTGCTGAACATATTGAAAAATCTCGTAACCCATCTTTCACTTCTTTCAACACTTCCAGTTCTTGGGATCACCGAGTCCATTCATCTTTTTATCCAAATGTTGATGCTACTCCTGTCCAACCATTCAATTCCTACCAGTCCTACCCGACTTTCACACCTTCCATAGACATTGCTTCTACACAACCATTTGGGAGTTTCCAAAATCCAAACAACTTTGAATCTTTTACTGAAACCCTTTCACAACCCATGTCTAGTCTAGAACAGTCGTTGGAAGCTTATATGGTAGCGACAAACCAAATGATGAGGAATGTGGATGCGTCCATGGCCGCCCTTAGACAACCTAGTGAGCCGGTAGCTAGTTTCCAACTAGCTCCAAATTTTCAAATGTATAATGAGGAGGTTGGACAAATTGAGAATTTGAGTGGAGAAAGTGAGCGGTGCACCCTTCCAAATCAAACCTGTAAGTCCACGTTGCGACCCCCGGTTCTTACGGGGAGGCGGAAACGGTATAAAATCAAAATTTTAACGCAAGAGGCAACATGGACTAAGCTAGGTCGGGATCTTTACCTAAACTAAAACTAGCATACTAAGCTAAAGATATTTAGCTACTCGGATGAAGATGGTTATACCTAAACTTGAACTCCTTCTCTTCAAGCTCCGATGGTGGTTCGATGGCTCCTTCTCGTTGTCTCCGTACGCCGAAGATAGATCCACTTGAAAGCTCCGACCTTTAGCTCCTTCTTCGTTCTTTGAAGAAACTAGTTCACTTGGTTTGCTAAACCTAGTGAACTAGAATGAGTAGAGATGATTTAGAATGGGATTTTATCTATGGTTCTTGATTCTCAACTCATGAGACAAGAGAACCATAGATCAAGAGAGGGAGCAAGAGGTTGAGGGTGAGAGCAAGAGGAGAGCTCAAGAACAAGAGAGAGAATGAGCAAGAAAGAATGAGGCTCTCTTTTCTCTCTCACCCTCTCATAATCCAAAGTGATCATAACTCATCATATCAAAAAAGTCTTATGTGATGGTTAGAAGCAACCATAACCTTATCATGTCATGCACTCATTTTACTCAAATGAGCAAGCAAGAAAAAGTCTTTGGCATGAAATGATAACCATGGTTATCATGATGGTCAACTAGTCAAGCCTAGTCAACCGGTCAACAAGTCAACAAAAGTCAACAAGTCAACAAAGTCAACAAGTCAACAAAAGTCAACAAGTCAACAACCATATCACCATAATACTTAATTAATATAATAGTTAATCACATATCATATTCTCATTAGGGTTGAGCAAAAAGTCAAAAAGTCAACGGTCAACTGTCAACAACCCTAATGAGAATCCGCTGTCTGTGCCTCCCTGTCAACTGTGCATACACACCCGCATCCGCGTTCCGAGGAACACGAATGCAAACTGGATAAATCCAATCCCATAAGGTACACTAGGATCTGGCTTAAACCAAAGCCCGCTAGTGTAAACTGTCCGGACACTGTACGTGCACAAGTGCACGGATGTGACCGAACCCTGTCGCAAAACCATGCGACCTGTCGCAATACCATGCGACCTCTACTCTTTTGCCTAAAGGCGAAAAGCTTTCTGTGTGGGACTCTAAAGACTCGACACTACGCTGGCAGTGGGTTTAACCACAGACCGCAAGCGGCACTAGCTGTGCGTAACGGTCCCCAGGTAATGCCGACAAGAAGACCGACGAGGCGAAACCCATCTGAACTCCTACTGAGCCTGAGTGTGACATTCTCCGTACAGTCCGGTCTGTTCGTCTGATACATCGCATGGCGGGCCTAGGGGGCGGTAAACGTCAGTCCCCCAATAGCGGTACAAGTCGTGCCGGAGTGAAGCCCAATACACCCTGAGATAACACTGGAAACCTACCAGTATATCTCGTTTGCCCTGGCCAGGGACTACTCGTGTAATGGCTCTCCTAGACACAGCGCGATGTCAACCCCCAATACCGGGAGAGACGAATCCTGTCTAACCGTCACTGCCTCCAAGTGCTTCGGGACTGCACCCAACCACCACCTGTTTGCACGACTCCTTTGAGCCGTGGTAGGGTAGTGATCAAAGTACAGTGGGAACACACCCGAGGCGAAGTGACAGTGTCAAGTCAGCGGACTAAGCTGTACTCATGTCACCTGGGAACTGATAACTGACGATAGGTATAATACCAACTAGTCAGTTCCCGACGAGTCCTGTCCAGTGTACCCGTAACCTAACGAGCACCCGCATACTATCTCAAGTACGACGTACTGACGGCTGTGGGACAGACCGTCTCCCACACTGGGATGAGAAGCGCATGCGCTGGTCTACTCCGGAGTATCGATGCCCTGTCTCGATAGTCCTGCGACCAGGGACCTGCATAAGGATGTGCTTATAGATTACCCAGCCCCACTAGTGTGACGGCCATCACATCGCTGGTAATCAAGCAAAGATCCTAAGGGCTCTACTAATGTGTATAGGCGATATACAAAAATAAACACATGTACACATTGAAGTAGAAACAAACCAAGTAGCATACTACTATTTTGAGCAAGATTGTATATACAAGGTGAATATCCCAAGCATCCATTAAGTAATATACAAACCAGTATGATACAGTAATGGCCTCTAGGGCATATACACTAACAATCTCCCACTTGCACTAAGGCCATGTACTGGCGTATCGAAGACCTATCATCTCGATCAGCCGCTCGAACTGAGTCTGGGGCAGGGCCTTGGTGAATGGATCAGCAGTGTTATCTTCTGAAGCGACTCTCCGAACCTCGATCTCCTGGCGATCTACGATCTCCCTGATCAGGTGATACCGCCTTAAGATGTGCCTGGATCTCTGATGGGACCTGGGTTCCTTCGCTAAAGCTATAGCCCCGTTGTTGTCGCAATACAGAGGTATTGGATCAACAATGGACGGAACCACCTGAAGTTCTATCAAGAACTTCCTTATCCAGACAGCTTCTTTTGCGGCATCAGATGCAGCGATGTATTCCGCTTCCATCGTCGAGTCTGCAACGGTTTCCTGTTTGGAACTCTTCCAACACACCGCCCCTCCATTGAGGGTAAAGACAAAACCCGACATGGACTTGGAATCATCCTTGTCACTCTGGAAGCTGGAGTCAGCAAAGGCCTCGATCTGGAGGTCTTTTCCGCCATACACCAAGAACATCTCTTTAGTCCTTCTCAGGTACTTGAGAATGTTCTTTACCGCTATCCAGTGTTTCTCCCCAGGGTTAGACTGATACCGGCTTACCACACTCAGTGCATAAGCTACATCCGGTCTGGTACACAACATCGTATACATTATAGAGCCTACCGCAGAAGCGTAGGGTATAATAGACATGCGATCCCTCTCCAAATCAGTCTTGGGAGACATCTCTTTAGAGAGGGTGATCCCGTGACAAGCCGGTAGGTTACCGCGCTTGGAATCTTCCATACTGAACCTCTTCAGTATGGTGTCGATGTACCTGGACTGTGAAAGTCCTAATATCCTCTTGGATCTGTCACGGTAGATCCGGATACCCAGAATGTATGAGGCATCACCCAGGTCTTTCATGGAGAACCTGTGTGACAAGAACCCCTTGACAGATTGTAGCATAGGAATGTCATTTCCTATTAAGAGAATGTCATCCACGTATAAAACGAGGAATACTACAGTTCTCGCTACAAATCTACTATAGATGCATGGTTCATCTGGATTTTTGATAAAGCCAAATTCTTTGACCGTCTCATCAAAACAGATGTTCCAACTCCGCGATGCCTGCTTTAGTCCATAGATGGACTTAAGCAACTTGCACACCTTTCCGCTGCTCCCACTCTGAATGAAACCCTCTGGCTGGTCCATATAGACACACTCCTCTAAATTTCCATTTAGAAAAGCTGTCTTTACGTCCATTTGCCAGATCTCATAATCGTGGAAGGCAGCAATGGCAAGAAGGATCCGAATGGATTTCAGCATGGCTACTGGAGAAAAGGTTTCGTCGTAGTCCAAGCCAGGTCTTTGACGAAAACCCTTTGCTACCAGCCTAGCTTTATAGGTCTCAACCTGTCCATCTACACCAATCTTCCTTTTGAAGATCCACTTGCATCCTACGGGTTTTACCCCGTCTGGAGCAATGTCCAACGTCCATACCTTGTTGGTGTACATGGACTCCATTTCGGTCCGCATTGCATCCAGCCATTTCACTGAGTCAACGCTCTGAACGGCCTGCTGGAAGCTAGTAGGCTCATCATAATCTATGATGCAATCCTCTCTATCCCCGTCTATGAGAAAACCGTAGTATCTCTCGGGCGGATGAGACTGCCTACTACTCCTGCGGAGCGGCGTAGGAATGTCCTGTTCTGTTGAACCCTCTGGTTCCATCAAGCTTTCAGTAACAGTCTGTGGTTCTGGAATTTCTTCCAGTTCTACTGTGCTCCCACTTATTTCTTTTTCTATGAACTGGTGTTCTAGAAAGTGGGCATGTCGAGAAACAAGAACTTTTTGTTCCTCTTCACAGTAGAAGAAATATCCCTTGGAATTCTTTGGATATCCCACAAACTTGCACAATACTGAGCGTGCCTCGAGCTTGTCCGTATGCTGCTTTTTGACAAAAGCTGGACTTCCCCATATCTTAATGTGATTAAGATGGGGTCTCTTCCCACACCACATCTCAAATGGCGTGGTAGGCATAGTCTTAGTGGGAACTCGGTTCAAAAGGTATGCGGCTGATTCTAGCGCATACCCCCAGAATGATCGCGGTAACTCAGCGTTACTCATCATGGACCGCACCATATCCAATAGGGTGCGGTTCCGTCTCTCCGATACACCGTTATGTTGCGGGGTGTATGGAGGAGTAAGCTGAGAGAGAATTCCGTTCTCTTTTAAATAGTCCAGGAACTCGGCACTTAAGTATTCTCCATCTCGATCCGATCTTAGAATCTTAATACTTTTGCCGGTCTGTTTCTCTACTTCATTCTTATACTCCTGGAATTTTCCAAAGGCCTCGGACTTATGTTTCATTAAGAAGACATAACCGTACCTTGAGAAGTCATCCGTAAAAGTAATGAAGTAAGAATGTCCGCTTCGGGCATGTGTAGACATTGGACCGCACACGTCACTGTGTACGAGTCCCAAGAGCTCGCTCGCTCTTACTCCTTGTCCAGTAAACGGAGTCTTTGTCATCTTTCCTTTGAGACAAGATTGACAAGTGGCATACGATTGATATTCGAACGCATTCAAATATCCTTCTGTATGTAACTTAGTCAACCTTCTCTCATTGATGTGACCCAATCTACAATGCCATAAGAAAGTCTGACTTATTTCTGGAGACTTTCTTTTGTGTGTATTCTGGACATTAAAAATCTGTGGTTGGTTTAACACGTATATACCATTACTCAATGTACCTGACCCAATCAGAACTTGATTAAGGTGAATGTTTACAACATTACTTACAAACGCAAATTCATAACCTTCTTTAGAAACTAAAGATACAGAAATGATATTACAAGTTGCGTTGGGTACAAAAAAGCAATTACGCAAAACCAAAACATGTCCATCTGACATTCCCAGGTGATAGTCCCCCACGGCTTTAGCATCCATGCTAGCTCCGTTTGCAACTCTGAGGGTCATGTCACCTGCCTTCAAAACCCTACGGTTTCTCAACGCCTGCAAAGAATTACAGATATGAGATCCTGATCCGGTATCCAATACCCAGGAAGTAGAGTTTATTGAAAGACAGTTTTCAATAACATACACACCTGAAGCTGAAGCTGCAACCTGCTTCAATTCCTGTGTTCTGGCCTTCCAGGCCCTGCAATCATTCTTCCAGTGTCCTTTCTTATGACAATAGAAGCATTCTTCCTTATCCACAAGCTTCCCCGCTATCTTTGTTGCTTTACCTTTTCCCTTCGTATCCACTTTACTAACACCGCCCCTTGGTTTGGCGGGGGCGTTCTTCTTCTTTCCCTTGGCTTTCGCCTTGGACCTAGAAGAAGATGATCCTCCTACAAACAAAGTGGATGTATCCCTACTTTTCTGTAGGGTGCCCTCTGCGCTCCTCAGCATGTTGAGGAGCTCTGATAGTTCAACCTCTTTTTCTTGTAGGTTGAAGTTCAGTATAAACTGGGCGTAAGTGGAAGGAAGGGACTGGAGAACTATATCCGTATATAGCTCACTCTCCAATGTGATCCCTAGGTCAGCGAGCTCCTCAATGAAGCCGATCATCTTTAGCACGTGCTCGGCTACTGATGATCCGACGGCCATTCTTGTCGAAAATAACTTTTTCGACGCTTCGTATCTTGCGATACGTGATTGCTCTCCATACAGTTCTTTTGTATGGAGCAATATGGACTCCATGTCCATATTCTCATGCCTCCTCTGATGTTCGTTGTCCATCGAGGCAAGCAGGAGGCACTTGGCCTTCGCGCTATCAATCTTCCAAGTCTTGCGGATTTCCTTATCCGCGACGCTGGAAGTTGGACCAGGGACAGGGGGAGCTTTGGTGGTAAGAAGATACCCCAGCTTGTCATAAGTGATTGCTATCTTGACATTCCTGAGCCAATCTTTGTAGTTTGGCCCTGTCAGTTTGTTTTTATCTAGGAGTAACTTAAGTCCAGTCATGTTGATTGGTCGCTGCAATTAGGAGAGAGAAGAAGAAACACTCAGCATGATGCTCTTGCAAGTTTAGAGTGGTTTTTAGTTTGTCTAAACAGGATGGCTCCCACTGTTTCTCGAATCCCTCCTCAAACCATAAAGGAAGAATTAGTCAGGATCAATCCCACCGTACAATACTTGCTTAACCGTTCAGCCAGGCCGGTGTCGGTACTTCGAGGGAGGTTTTCCAACGCTTTCGCGAAGTTCCTTAATTAGAGAACCTCTTTTCCCTGGGGGCGTAGCCCCGCTAACACCTTTCTAGGCACCTACTAGGTTTATAGCATTGATCGTTAAGTGAGAAATTTCCCGAGGAGTAGCATATACTCACAGTAGGATCGGGATCCAAATATCATTGCGTGACGAAACTGAAGGAATCCTACCAGAATCATCACACTCCAAATGGTATGCAAATCTAGCAAGTTTCAGTACTTATGAAACTCCCGATGTGGATTTTTGCCCCATGCTCTTATGACCTTGACTTTGGCCAAAATATCATAAGTCACATGTCAAGTTCTACCCGTCATTATCCAGGTTAATTTGGATCCATCCGTACCTACCCTTGACTTTGGCCAAAATGGCAGTACGACTGTCCCAAACCAACGCATCTATCTATGCTACACATGAACACCCAATAGCTACCAATCACTGTGCCTTGACTTTGGCCAACATACACAGCTTGAATACTATTGACTATTCATGAGAAACGACGGAGGGCTACGGATGGTTTTGGCAAAACCGTGAACGTAGTGAACTTGATATGGTCGATGGAACGAGATAGCTTTTAAAAAGAGTGGCTCAAGCTCCGCATTTAAAAGTTGTTTTTGAAAAGAACCGAGTGGTTTTTCGAGAGTGTTCCAACGACTTTAACTTGGTTTATTATCTTGCATTAGTTCTTTTAATGCGTGATATTCTTGCATTAGTTCTTTTAATGCGTCCCATCATTAAATCCTACCATTGCAGAAAACAACCAAAATATGACGTACGCTTATGCCATTCGCATTCGCCACGGGGCCCCGTCATTACCCGTTAGGTTACTTAACTAACGACAGAGCGGGGGCTGGGCTAGCGCGTCTGTAAAACATAAGCAACGCCTAAATAATATCATATATAGATATACTGCAATGATAAACATTTCAGATCACAGATAAATACATTGGATATACTAGCAATCTGTAATTTGTACGAGCCTGTAACAAAAACAGATAACACGGTCGCGGTGAATAGCCAAAACCCCACCCAAGACCCCTACGGGTGCGGCAAACTACCCGCCAAGTACCCGAAGCGTAGCAACCTCCCTCATCTCCATGAGTAGGCCACTCGACACTTCGGCATACCCGGTAGTTTGTGCACCCCTCCATGGGTCTATCCTAGGAGCAAAAACAGTAAAAAGAAATTATACAATGACGGCTACAACCCCGACCCGGTTGTGCGGCCATACAAATAATTATTACATCAATTTACAAATTTACATGAATTGCAAGAAAAGAAAACTCTCGTCTCACAACCCCCGGCTATTCACCCGCGACAATCCAACATATTTATATACACATTCCAGCACATTACAGATCATGTATAACCCCGACTAATCGACTTATAGCGATTAGCCGACGTTCAATACATGCAAACATCACAGATATAACCATCATAGTCAAAGTGCAGTGAAGTTCGGAAAAATACGGAATTATAGGACCCCAAAAGGAAATTTCTTTTCTGGAAAATCAGGGCACATATAATATATATCAAAAATCCCAAAACCAACACAGACACACACTGCACGAAAAACGATGCACAGAAGACGACAAAGAGCGGCGGTTCCGCGGCGGATGCATAGCTCGCGCGGCGGAAGGGCGGCGGTTTCGACGAATTACTGTATCGTTTTTCTTGGGTGTTCACACAAAACCCTGAGCCGAATTCAGAAGTGTAAAGTTTTTCATTTTGAGCCAAAAAAAATTCAACAGAAACTCAGTTTTTGTAAAAGTTTGGTTTTTGGATTTTTCCGGTTCCGAACTTCGTTACACTTCACTACCAAGCTAGTTTAAGTTTAGTTAGGCTCTGATACCACTGTAAGTCCACGTTGCGACCCCCGGTTCTTACGGGGAGGCGGAAACGGTATAAAATCAAAATTTTAACGCAAGAGGCAACATGGACTAAGCTAGGTCGGGATCTTTACCTAAACTAAAACTAGCATACTAAGCTAAAGATATTTAGCTACTCGGATGAAGATGGTTATACCTAAACTTGAACTCCTTCTCTTCAAGCTCCGATGGTGGTTCGATGGCTCCTTCTCGTTGTCTCCGTACGCCGAAGATAGATCCACTTGAAAGCTCCGACCTTTAGCTCCTTCTTCGTTCTTTGAAGAAACTAGTTCACTTGGTTTGCTAAACCTAGTGAACTAGAATGAGTAGAGATGATTTAGAATGGGATTTTATCTATGGTTCTTGATTCTCAACTCATGAGACAAGAGAACCATAGATCAAGAGAGGGAGCAAGAGGTTGAGGGTGAGAGCAAGAGGAGAGCTCAAGAACAAGAGAGAGAATGAGCAAGAAAGAATGAGGCTCTCTTTTCTCTCTCACCCTCTCATAATCCAAAGTGATCATAACTCATCATATCAAAAAAGTCTTATGTGATGGTTAGAAGCAACCATAACCTTATCATGTCATGCACTCATTTTACTCAAATGAGCAAGCAAGAAAAAGTCTTTGGCATGAAATGATAACCATGGTTATCATGATGGTCAACTAGTCAAGCCTAGTCAACCGGTCAACAAGTCAACAAAAGTCAACAAGTCAACAAAGTCAACAAGTCAACAAAAGTCAACAAGTCAACAACCATATCACCATAATACTTAATTAATATAATAGTTAATCACATATCATATTCTCATTAGGGTTGAGCAAAAAGTCAAAAAGTCAACGGTCAACTGTCAACAACCCTAATGAGAATCCGCTGTCTGTGCCTCCCTGTCAACTGTGCATACACACCCGCATCCGCGTTCCGAGGAACACGAATGCAAACTGGATAAATCCAATCCCATAAGGTACACTAGGATCTGGCTTAAACCAAAGCCCGCTAGTGTAAACTGTCCGGACACTGTACGTGCACAAGTGCACGGATGTGACCGAACCCTGTCGCAAAACCATGCGACCTGTCGCAATACCATGCGACCTCTACTCTTTTGCCTAAAGGCGAAAAGCTTTCTGTGTGGGACTCTAAAGACTCGACACTACGCTGGCAGTGGGTTTAACCACAGACCGCAAGCGGCACTAGCTGTGCGTAACGGTCCCCAGGTAATGCCGACAAGAAGACCGACGAGGCGAAACCCATCTGAACTCCTACTGAGCCTGAGTGTGACATTCTCCGTACAGTCCGGTCTGTTCGTCTGATACATCGCATGGCGGGCCTAGGGGGCGGTAAACGTCAGTCCCCCAATAGCGGTACAAGTCGTGCCGGAGTGAAGCCCAATACACCCTGAGATAACACTGGAAACCTACCAGTATATCTCGTTTGCCCTGGCCAGGGACTACTCGTGTAATGGCTCTCCTAGACACAGCGCGATGTCAACCCCCAATACCGGGAGAGACGAATCCTGTCTAACCGTCACTGCCTCCAAGTGCTTCGGGACTGCACCCAACCACCACCTGTTTGCACGACTCCTTTGAGCCGTGGTAGGGTAGTGATCAAAGTACAGTGGGAACACACCCGAGGCGAAGTGACAGTGTCAAGTCAGCGGACTAAGCTGTACTCATGTCACCTGGGAACTGATAACTGACGATAGGTATAATACCAACTAGTCAGTTCCCGACGAGTCCTGTCCAGTGTACCCGTAACCTAACGAGCACCCGCATACTATCTCAAGTACGACGTACTGACGGCTGTGGGACAGACCGTCTCCCACACTGGGATGAGAAGCGCATGCGCTGGTCTACTCCGGAGTATCGATGCCCTGTCTCGATAGTCCTGCGACCAGGGACCTGCATAAGGATGTGCTTATAGATTACCCAGCCCCACTAGTGTGACGGCCATCACATCGCTGGTAATCAAGCAAAGATCCTAAGGGCTCTACTAATGTGTATAGGCGATATACAAAAATAAACACATGTACACATTGAAGTAGAAACAAACCAAGTAGCATACTACTATTTTGAGCAAGATTGTATATACAAGGTGAATATCCCAAGCATCCATTAAGTAATATACAAACCAGTATGATACAGTAATGGCCTCTAGGGCATATACACTAACAATACCTACCCATCACCAATTGAATCCCACAACTCCTATTTTCAAACAAGTGTCCCAAATGATTCACCAGTTAAAAATAAAACTTTTAATGAGTTGTGCGACTTTGTAGTGCTTGATTTGCCAGATTGTGAAGAGCCCCTTTCGAGTGAATCCGTCACCAATCCTTTTGATATCTACACCTCCAATCTAGAACCTGAATTGATAAATATCCATGCTTTTGATGAGGTGTCAAAAAAAATTGATTTTCACTTGATTGAGGATATTGACGCCGGGAATATTTTGGATGATGAACCCGTAAATTTAACTAAAATTTTATCTCCAATTCATCATCCCGAGTCATTAAAAGTTTCTCCTGAACTTCATATGCGTCTTGATTTTGATGATAATTGCATGGATGAGATAACTTTTAAGGAGAATCATGAGGATAGCATTGAGGAGAGTATTGAGGATAGTATTGAGGATGAACCATTTTTGTTTGATGTGTCGGATTTTCCAATTCATCCTCGTGGACTTTTACCTGTTATACTTTTTTAAATCACCTTCCCTCTTTTCCATCGTTCCGACCACACAAAAGATCACGCAGGAGGACTGTGAGCTTGAAAAATTTATGTTTGATGACAACAGTTTTGACGCCACTAGTGCGTCCCTCCTTGAATCTGACACGGTTCTCACAGACGATAATGATTACGAGTGCTTCAATTTTTCGGACGATTTTGAAGACTCACCACCCGAGTTTGAGTCCTTTGAGTTTTCAGATGAGTTAGTTGAACAATCAGACTCGGTTGCTTACAGTCATTTTGAACCATTGATGGAATCCTTCAAGTTCGAGACAGATTACTTAGGTGAGAATACGACTATCCCTAAATCACTCCATTTCGTTCTTCCTATCGTTTCGACCGCACAAGAATCCGTCGCGCTTCCATTTTCAATGGATGGTTTACCAAGTTCAACGTACCCATGTTTTCTTGCGAATCTTGAGGGATTTGACCCCATTTCTCGACGGGTTGATAGATTAGCACAATCGCTTTTAACACATCGGTCATCACAAATTGCCCTAATTTATTTACTCGATTTACACCCTCAAGTTCGTACTACAGTCCTTTCTCTTTTCCGCCATTCTTCTCCTCCACCGAGACCATATTCCACCTTTCTTCCCATACGGTCTCGTGTGTTTCTCAACTCCTTTCTCTGCACTCCATTCTTCCACCAACCCTACCATTATCACGATAGAATTTTTGAATGGTTGGTGCTAACCTTTGGTCTGTGTAAGGCCTTGTATAGGTTGATTTTTCTCCTCCCTAACTCTGAACTTTAACGTTTAAAACAGAGGAAACACTGTCTCACTTAAGTTTGGGGGGGACCCTGTTGTATATATATTTTTTGTTTTTTCTTTTAACAATAAAAAAAATTATAAATAAATAAACAGGGGACTGCCGACAATTTTGACCCTCTTGGTATAGCCTGACAGTGAAGACACTGTCAATTTTAAGTTTGGGGGTACGCTCGGTAAGCCTTCTTCCTTCGCATTCATATGTACATTTTTGCATTTGCATACTTAATTTAAAACCCATAAAAATTGAAAATTTTTAAAAATTATAAAAATTGAAAAGTTCAATTTTGGCCACAATTAGCTTGAGTTTGACAAATAGGTTAACTAGCTAGGAACAACTAGATCTTAGACTTAGTAAATTAAAAACCCTAAAAAAATAACCTTTCTTAAAATTTAACGGTAGAAAGTATATGTCTTTATAGTTTATTTAGAAATAGGCAAATTTCGAGTTGACTTCTTGGGCTAAGTTCAAACAAGAGAAAAGTTGTAAGTCTACGGTAGCGCCCCGGCAGTCTTTCCGAGGCCAAAATGCGGAAACGAAAACTTTTTCTTAACTAGAAACCGGCGCTATCGTATGCTTAAAACCCGGATCGAACCATTAACCTACAACTAGCAACTAAAGAAAGGGTTGGAAAGCTATACCGATCGATCCGTGTCCTTCGGTCTTTGGCCACCATCCCAAGCTCCTCGCGGCATCTCCGGTCTTGATCTCCTCGTCGGAAAGGGCACCACATCTACGAGTCCTTTTACGGGCTCCCGCTTCATCCGAAGCAACTCGGGCACGAAGTGTGCTAGCCGACGTGTCCAAGGTGTTGTAGAGAATATTTGTGATCACTTTGTCTCTTGCATCCATTGATTTGGATGGAGGTTAAAGATGAAGCCATTGATAGAAGTTTTGAGTTAGAGAAAGAAGAAGAAGAAGAGAGAGAGCCTTTTTCTTTCTTGTGTTTCTTATGATAAAATGAGAGAGAGTTGAAATAATAATAGGAGAGCTCACCTCCTCATGGCAGCCCCCCTCTCTCTCTTGTTATCATATCAACATCAATCTATCAAATAATGTGACACATGCACAAGAAAAGAGACCATGAGTCACCACTTGTGCATGAGTCACAATAAATGCTCCAAATCATGATATCTAGCTCATAATTTCCATCAACAAACATTAATCCAAATGTTTGCAACAATAAAAAGATACGGCAACATCAAAAGTAAACTCGTGACGGATCACAACGATACCCCTCACCTGTATATACATACCTGCATCCGCATTCTGACGGAATGCGAATGCGACGAGACTAAAGTAATCCAACAAATCTAATACTAGTATCCGGCTTAAACCAAAGCCCACTAGTATGATCCGTCCGATCATGATCCGTGCACTACCGCACGTATATGATCGGACCCTGCCATATATCATACGGCCTCTACAACGTTTCGCCCGAAACTTGAGAAACTGTCAATGGGGGACTCTAAAGACTCGTCAATACTTCGGATGTGGATTTAACCACTAGCACGTCAGAGGTACTAGCCGTACGTAACGGGCTACCAAGTATTGACCAAAAGGGAGGTCGATGGGCGAACTCATCCTGACACCCTACTGAGCCTGTCAGTGACAATATCCGTACAGTCCGGTCCGTTCGTCTATGAGCATCGCATGGCGGGCCTATGGGGTTGGTAAAAGTCAGACCCCTAAAAGCGGTACAAGTCGTGTCAGAGTGTAGCCCAGAACACCCTGAGATACTACTGGAATACCTACCAGTAAATCTCCTGCTTTGGCCAAGGACTTCGTGTAATGGCTCTCCTAGACACAGCGCAATCTCACCCCCAATACCGAGAGAGACGAACCCCTGTCGATCCGCTCACTGCCTCCATGTGGCTCGGGACTGTATCCAACTAAAACCTGTTTGCACGACTCCTTTGAGCCATGGTAGGGTAGTAATCAAAGTACAGTGGGAACTCACACGAGACAAATGACGATCTCAGGTCGATGAACTAACCTGTACACATGTCACCAGGGAACTGCTATCTGACGTCAGGTATAATACCAACTAGCATGTTCCCAGTGAGTCCTGTCCGGTGTACTCATAACCCAATGAGCACCTGTATACATCTTAGGTGAACCAACTGACACCAATGGCTTGTGAGACCGGCCACCGCCCCTCGTCGGGGTCTCGACTGTATAAACTAGTCTACTAATGGAGTATCGATACCCAGTCTCGAAACTCCCACGACTAGGGACCGCTTTAAGGATGTGCTTATAGACCCCAGCTCCCACATATATAATCTCCATCATACTGCTGGACGTCAAGCAAGAATCCTAAAGGCTCTACCAACGTGCAATAGTGATCTGTAAGGTCACCTAAAGCTGTATACGATGATAAAGATAAACCAGATAGCATACTATCATATTGAGTAAGACTGTCTTACCGATATAGGTCCTCCCTCAATCATTGCAACCACGTGCCTGTGATCCAATAATTGACTCTGAGGGCACTATATCCAACAATCTCCCACTTGCACTCAAGGCTAATTATTGCGATGTCGCATACTCACAGCCCGTGTGATACCGAACACCCAACTCCTCTACTGATCAGTCTCACAAAGCCCATTTGCGAAACTATTGCATTCGAGAAATAGCCTCAGTGAGTGGATCCGCCCTGATATTTCTTTCTATGTCTCTCTTTATCTCAAGTTCGCGGAGAAAGCCATCTCCCGAAATGAGCAATACCTGTCTTAGAATATGTCTGGATATCTGATGGGACCTAGTTCATAAATGAACTCCAAATCCAAACTTCTTAGACTGTATCGTCAACTGAAACCAATCAGTATCCTGCGTCATTCCTCCCTCAGTATCCGCTTGGACCACCTGTCCAAAATACTGCCCCTCGTCAGAAGGAAAACTATAACTCTGACAGCCACTCTGTCATCCAGGTCACCTTGGAAGCCTGGAATGATAACTATCTCCTAAAAGAGGCTGTTGTTATCATATCCCTAGAACATCCACTTATGTTCTAAAACCGCTTCCGAATATTTCTCCAGGATTGGATTAATATCAACTTATTGCATCTGGTGCAAAAACAATATCTGGTGTGGTACTTGACATCTCATGATTGACTCAATTGCCTAAGCAAGTGATCTGTCAATCATGCACATCCCTCTCCCTTTTAGTCTGTAAGACACCTTTAGAGAGGGTGACTCCATCACCTGCAGGTACACTACTGTGCCAGGAGTCGTCCATTCTAAAACACCTTTAAAATGCTGTCTAAATACCCAGATTGGGAAACTACCCAAATCTAGATATAAAACCATTGATCTAGTAACCAGAATATCTGATATAATATCCATATCCTATATGGAGAAACCACTGTGTGACAACCAAAGTATAACCGATCGTAGTATAGGAATTTCACTTCCTACTCTGTGTATGTCATCCAAATACCAGGACATCACACCCTACTACTTTCTTAACAGATCCATCCCCTATTCTGATGAAGTCAAACCTTTGACTATCACATCAGAAATAGATGATCTATCTCCGCTATATCTGCTTTAGTCCATAAATAGACATAAGCTACTTGTCCACCAATGCTTCCACTGCTCCCACTGACTACGACAACCCTCTGGCAGAGTCATATACACGTACACTTCTAAAGCCAGTTCAGAACGACGCTATACTCATCCTCCTGCCGGGTCTCATATCCTGGAACAACAGCAATGGCAAGTCTGGGTAAACAAGAACCTCCCTTTCACCGTCTTTAAGCATACCGAAGTACCTCTCGAGTGCCTGAGGTTACCCACCATATCTGCGGAGTGGCCAACGGAATGTCAAACTAGATTGAATCTTTAGGTTCTTATCAAATTTTCAGTAATCGTTTGCGGTTCTGGAATCACTTCCAGTTCTACCATACTCCCACTACTGTTTTCTGAAAAAATCCATTTTACTAAAACTGTGGCGAGTCAAGAACAATATCACTATTGATCTTCCAGATGGTAGAAAGTCAACCCTCGTCATAGCCCGGGTCAACCTACAAACAGCCATTACAGAAGCGTGCCTTGAGTTATCCAGAGTTTGGTTTTAAGCATAAGCCGGACAACTCCCCGTACCTTAACATTGTTAGGATATGAACTATCTATATCCAATATAGAAAAGAGGCACTGATTTAATTGGAACCAGATTCAAATCATGCAGCTGTCTCCAGTGCATGTCAACTAAATGGAGAGAGGCCGATCAGCATTACTCAATTTAGGAGTGCTTCCAATTATGAGTAAACTGAAAAAGAAGCATGTTCTCATAATCATTACTATTAACTTAATACCATACATAAGTATCTACATTTTCGAACACCTTGAAGAATCCTGATACTTGCAACGCCTGGTTCTCTACTTTATTATTATACCTATAACTTCTCAAAACTTAGACCTTGCATTTCTTCGAAACACATGTCTAAGAACCAGAGAAGTCACAAGTAAGCAGAATATAGTACGAGTACCAACCCCTCTGTCCTAATGGACACTGGACAATATACAATACTCTGTATAAGTCCCCTGAGTCTAATAACTCATTCTCCGTGTGTCGTAGGTTGAAAATTATACTTATGGTTAAGAAGAATTACACCGCTGTTTAATACTCCTTACCTAACCATCCACTGATATAGGTAAATGCCATAGACATAATTTCAAAAAGTTATATCTCACTTTATAAAAATAAACGTACAGATATATCAATTTGAAATTGGTTCACAACAACGGATATTCAAAACCAAATATTTGCCGTCCGGCAAACAACCCAGGCGATTTCCTCAAATATCACCAATTACAACGAATCCCGATATAATGAGGATGATCACCCAATTCCCAATAACTTACTCCCACTCATCATCTGTAAAACCATACAGATATGAGAATCAAACCTGGTAAATACATACCCTGGAGCAAGGGCTAATTGGGAAATCGGTTTTCTTTTAACAATACGCAGTGAAACTGAAACATGTAAATGTTTCAAAGGGGTATCCGGGTATTCCTAGTAATGCCTCTTCCATTATCAGATTCACAACTATAACCGTATATTTCTTTGCCATCTCTCCAAATCCCTTTATATGTCTTTAGTCATTACCTTCTGTACACCACTTTAGGCCAAATGGTTTTCTTCCTTCCCTACCGTTCGGCACCAACCTATGGTTTGGAAGAAGACTATCCAATAAGCATAATGGGTGTACTGTCCTAATCCTAGGAGCACTCGCAACCTGAGAGAAGGTGAAGATAAAAGACAACTGAATAAACCTTATTCCTATTTCTCCTGAACCAGAATCCATCCCCGAACTGGAACAAGTTCCTTCGAGTTCATATATAACCATACGATGGAGTATCCAATAAATTGTGGATCTTCGTAGTGATACGGAGTGTCCTGGAGAAATACAAAGGTGAAGTAGGAGTGGCGAAGAAATACTTGGTTTGGTTGTGAATAGCAGTCGCAATTTACTTTGCCCTTTTACTAATCCCTTTATTTGTCTTTACTCAATACCTTCTGTACACCTTTTAGGATAAATGGTTTTCTTCATTCCTTACCATTCGGCACCTGCCTATGGTTTGGAAGAAGACTGTCCAATTAGCATAATAGGTGTACCGTCCTAATCCAAGGAGCACTCGCAACCTGAGAGAAGGTAAAAGGAAAAGACAACTGAATAGTCCTATTCGTTTTCTCCAGAACCGGAACCATCCTCGAATCTAGAACAAGTTCCTTCGAGTTCGTATATAACCATACGATGGTTTTATCCAATGGAAATGGATGTTCGTAATAATACGGGGTATTTTGGAAAGGATAAAAGTAGGAGTGGCAATGAGGTATGCAACTCTGACAATTCAAAAGCCAATGTTTTAAGAAGGTTCGGTTAACTTGGTCACTGAGTCATAATCAAGGGTCGGGTCATGGTCGCTGCCAAAGAGAAAGAGAAAAGAAACACTCAGCGTGCACTCTAACCTAGATCAGAATGGTTACCAATTTATCCAATCAGGAAACCTCCCACTGTAATCTCAAATTCTCCTCCAAACCTGAAAGAAGAATTAGTCGGGATCGCCCGAGGAGTAAACCAACTCATCAGTGGGAATCGGGATCCAATTATCATCGCATGATAACGTGATGGAATCCACTCACGTTATCACACTCCAGAAGGTATGCGCATATCTGGCAAGTTTCAGTTTCTTTAGAAACTCCCGATGTGATTTTTACCCCATACTCTTATGACCTTGACGAAGGTCAACAAATCATAAGTCACATGTCAAGTTCTACCCATTATTGTCCAGGTTAATTTGAACCCACCCGTACAAGCCCTTGACGAAGGCCAACAAGGCTATACGACTGTCCCAAACCAACGCATCTATCTATACAGCAGAAAAGTAAAAAGCAGCTACCATTCACTATGCCTTGACGAAGGCCAACAAACATAGCATGAATACTAAGTGTTTCGCCCAATCAGAGCAAAGCTCTGTTTGAATTCAAAATTTAAATTTTTGAAGCAACGCTTCAGATCCTTTGCGCTGCGCGCTCTGCGCCATGTGTCCAGCGCAGATACATTAGCGCAGCGCACCCAATCAGAGCAAAGCTCTGTTTAAAGGAAGCAACGTTTCAGTTGCGCTGCGCTCTGCGCTGCGCGACACGTGTCAGCGCAGATGCGCTAGCGCAGTTGCGCTGCGCTTTGCGCTACATGACACGCGTCACGCGCTGGGGCATCTGCGCCAAATTAAATTAAGATTTTTAAGAAATCTTTTCTGTTCTTGTTGAAACAAGAAGATTTTCTTCTGCAAAGCAGAAGCCCTTGGATCAAAGATCCAACGGTAGGGAAAATTCCCCAAATCACTCAGAGGATGATCTCTTTAACAAATTTAACTAATTTGTGAGCACTATAAAAAGGACCTTAAGCCTCAATTCAAAGGGATGAACATTTTTCTGGAGAACTCAAGAACTTTAAACACAGAGAGAGCTCTGAAGATTTCAAAAAAAAAAAGGTAAAGAACCTTCATGGATTAGAAGAAATTCCTTCTAATAGACCATTAGTCTAAAAAAAAAATATAAGATCAATGATCTTTATATAAAAAAGAAAACAGTGCTTTGCACTTCTTGTGAACCTTTGGTTCTTTAAAAACAATGTAAAAAAAAATAAAAGAATAGTGCTTTGCACTTTTGTGAACCTCTGGTTCTTCGAATAAAGAAGAAATTTATTTTTCTTTGATCTGATCTAGATCAAGAACTTAAACAGTGCTTTGCACTTCCTTTCTGGAATCTAAAAAGATTTTTAGTGCTTTGCACTTCCAAGTTGCGCCGCTGCGCTCTTAAGAGAGCGCCACGTGTCGGCCATAAAACCACTTGCGCTAAGCGCCCTTAAGATAGAACTTTGCTCTCTGGAATTGGCGCAACTCGCCGAGAGCGCGCCACGTGTCAGCAACGCAATAGCGCAGCGCAACAGCGCATTGCACTGCGCTAGCGCGCTTGCGCTAGTGCGCTTGCGCTCATCAAAACACGACACGTGTCATCACCATATGGACTTGCGCTCATTACTTAGCGCAAACGCAGATGCATTAAAAAAAGGGCCAAGCCCAATTAAAAGAAGGCCTAACAGGCTCAACAAAGCGCAAATGCATTATTTTAAGGGGCAGAGCCTAAACAAGAACAGATGCTTTGCATCATTTATAAATGGGCAGAGCCCAAACAAAAATATTCAGAATGCTATGCATTTTTAAAATAAAAAAAAGGGGCAAAGCCCAAACAAAGTAGATACTTCGCAAATGGGCAGGGCCTAAAATAAACTGATATCCTATGTCTTCTGTGGGTAGAGCCTAAATAAAAAAAAATGCCATGTTGAAATGGACTTAGCCCAATCGTGGCCATAAGTCCTTAAATTAAATTGACTAAGTACAGCTGCTCTCCTAAATCAATTTACATCCGGTTCGAGGGTACATCTCCGAACTCCTTTGACATCCGTCGTTGTAATTCCTCAACGACGTCAGAGAGGTGACGGGTCCCGACGACCATACATCGATATGGACTGCGGGGTCCTTAAACTCGTGGACCGAAACGTCCCTAAACTAATAATGGACCGAGACGTCCTTAAACTAATGATGGACCACTACGTCCCTAAACTGGCATCGGACCGAAATGTCCCTAAACTAATGACGGACCACCACGTCCCTAAACTGGCGATGGACCGAGACGTCCCTAAACTAATACTGGACCGAGACGTCCCTAAACTAAAATCGGACCGAAACGTCCCTAAACTAATGACGGACCACTATGTCCCTAAACTGGCGACGGACCGAAACGTCCCTAAACTAATAATGGACCACCACGTCCCTAAACTGGAATATGGACCGCTACGTCCCTAAACTGACACGATAGGGCCCAAACGCTCTTTTGTCGGATCTAAACGGTCCTGTCTAAGTTGATCTTAACCCCAAATACGGTTAACGTGTCCTTAGACATCTAAATAAATAATAAAATCCCAAACCAACTTTGGTTCAAGGGTACATCTCGGAACTCCTCAGACGTATGTCGTTGTAATCCTTCAACGACGTCAGAGAGGTGACGAGTCCCGACGGCCGGATAATTAAATCAATCACTACGTCAGGTCGATCTTAGTCCAAAACAGGACTAGCGTATCCTTGATGAATGTTTAAGTTGATCCTAGTCGCAACGCGACTAATGCATCCTTAAACTAAAAACACCAAACCCAAATCTAAGCAAATACGGATTTGGACTAATCCACGCCCTACGGGCGACGGCATTACTCAGTCTCCGTATACAATCCACGGGCAACCACAAACAAAATAAACATACACGACACGAAGTGAAATTCTGGAGAAGGAGAAAGTTGTTATCGCAACGCGATAGCGTAATTAACTGCAGGGGCTTGCGCCTGCAGGGAAGAGCGTCCCCACAATCAAAAACCCCTCACCCTGAGGGGGAATCTGACAAAGTCTGCTACATCGGCCGCATCCGTTTAAACCTCCGATACTCGGTGCCATAAATCAACTTGGCATCTTCGGAGAGATAGACGGATAAAACCAAATAGCATCTGCCCCGAACCTCAGGCACGGACGTGAAGTCCTGGCCGCCGTTCGGAGGGGAACAGATTCTGGCACGCCCGGTGGGACCTTTTCCTCTTTCCACTCTACACTTCGTGTGTCGTCTTCGTGAACCAATCGCGGTTTGTTAAATGGTTGTCCTCGGATTTCAAGTTGCTAAGATTTGGTCTTTTGTCTGGCGCAGAACTCAAGATCCAATGGCCACCAGCTGCACCAGCTGCTCGAAATTCCATTGCAGCGGACGTTCCACCTCACCGAGAGGTGTAGCATATGGGCCCCAAGCGGCTTCCTTCCTGACTTTGCCGGTAGACCAGGTGACGCAAGCCACCACCGGCTTGTTCTTCGGGACCATGGTCCCACCTACAAGCTTCTCCATGCCGATATCCGCACCAGAAGCGAACAAGAAGTCGGTATTCGACCGGCTCACTGCTACCACGACCCCTGTCAACGGGTCGCCCGCTACTAAGCTGACAGCCTCTGTTTTCACCAGGCTAGGTCAGGATCATAAAGTGGTTGTCCCAAAGAGGGCAACGGCCACAGCTTCGGAAGTCGTTGAAGCGGCTTCTCCTATCAGAAAGTCAGTCTTCACAAGATTGACGGTTCCTACTCCTCCTTCAGCTGGTCAAAAAGCATCAGTCTTTGATAGGCTGACACCGGCAGTTACCCCACACCCAAACAGGGGGCAGCAAGAAACTATCCCGATTTCCGAGCCAGTCCCAATGGCTCGTCGTGCGCGACGTCGTCACTGGCAACGAATAAGGAAAGCAGGGGGCAACTCCCCTTCAGGGCTAACCCCGCCTGCTCCAGTGGCGGAGGTCAATGCTGCTGTTCCAACTGGGAACAGCTTTGAATTACTGAGGAAAGTGAGAAAGAACTCCCCAACCGCCGTATTGAAAAGATCTCCTCCGCCCGTGGAGAAAGCTCCGGAGGCAAAACAAGAACAGCCCTCTCAACGGTTGTCGTCCAAAATTTATAAAGTCTGGCGGAGAGTTCAAGACTCCGTGATTGACTCAGACCACTTCCGTCGCCAGAAAAGGGCGAAGGTGAAAAAAAACAAGAACCACCCCATTAAACGGCAGGGGGCAACAAATGCTAGGAGGCCCACTTCAACGGCTCCTTCAACCTCAAAGGTCCATAAAAGGAAAAGACCAGAGAAGGCTCCCGCGACGATGACAAAATCTAAAAGCGGCGAACCTAAACGCCCCAAGTCAGGGGGCATGATAGTACATACGGTCTATATGGCTTCGGGAAAAGAAGAAAGTCGTACTTCTACGGGCCACCGACCGCTTACCCGGTCAGTGACCAAGTCTCAGGAGCAGCAACAAAAGCTCCAGGAGATGATGACTACAATGGCTGCACTCACGGGGCCAAAAGAGAATCCTGAGACGTCCTTAGATGAACGCCAAGAGGAAGAGAACGACGCTGAGTTCCTCCGCCGAACACTGGAAAAGAGAGACAAAGAGGCTGCGGAACAGGCAGCCAACATAAAGAAAATGGCCCTCCTGTTCCAGGATGTGGTGGGTATGATGATTCAACCAGATCCACCTGTTGGAGATCCCCCGATCATTCTTGAAGATGATAGGGGAGAGACATCGAATCCTCCACCGGCTCTATCCGCAGCTAAAGAGGATACCATATCAAAAGCTGATTTGGATGAATATATTGCTCAACAAATACGGGTGCATCAGGCGGCCGAAGCAGCCGGCCACGTTGTAAAAACGGGACGGCCATATCCGGGCTGGTATGACCAAATCAAGTACCCGCCAGGTTACACAATTCCTAAGTTTCATGTCTACAAGGGGACCGGCAATCCCCATCAACATGTGGCCCAATTCAGGGCTCTTTGCGGTAATACCGGCGGCGACGACAAGCTTTTACTTCGCCAGTTTGTCGGAAGTTTATCTGATACGGCGTTTGAATGGTATTCTGAGCTTCCCAACGACTCTATAAAAACCTTTGCGGAGATGGAGCTACTCTTCACCCAACGCTTTGCAAGTGCCAGTGAGCGTACCCCGATGACGGCACTGATCAATGCCAGGGTAAAACCCGGCGAGACATGGGTTCAGTACGCTATACGGTGGCGTAATCTATGGTCTAAGTGTGAACAGCGCATAGAAGAAGCCCCTGCGGTGGGAATGTTTGTTGGAACACTCGATCCACAAGCAACCATTTCACAATTTATGATGTTCTTCAAGCCGACTTCCTTCCAGGCTTTGATCGACAAATTGGCGCAGATGGACCAGATGGGCCATAAACCCCCTCTCCCGAAGCCGGATTCCCGAAACGACAAAGGAAAGGGAAAAGCGATCGTCGTCGCTAATGCCCAACAACAACCGAACGATTCGAAGCCGGTTGCTCGTCCAAATAATACACGCCCGTACGTACCCCTTGAGGACAGGATGGGACGTGCTTACTCCTTCCCCCGTGATAAAACAAGGAGGTTATTCGAGCTGGCATTGCGCAACAGGCTCATAAATCTGCCAGATCCAAAACGTCCGTCGCAACCAAGTGACGTTAACGATCCTAATTACTGCCCTTATCATAGAGTGTTGGGACATCCAATCGAAGACTGTTACGTCTTCAAAAATTGGCTGGAGAATCAGTACCGTCAGGGCAAATTTGCGCTATCTGACAAATGGAAGGTGAACCCTCCGCAGCCCCACACCTATAAGGGGACGAATACGCCAGGGGCAACGTGCTCCGTCATTGAAGAGGCTTCTTGGGAGGTTGTATTATCAGCCAAAACGAGGAGAATGCTAAACGATCTTCAAACCTGCCCAGCGGTCAAGTGGAAGAACCCCTTGGAACCGCAGGTTATTGAGGGGATGTTGAAGCCACGACCGACTCCGAAGACCGATGGTAGTAGTTCAAGCGTTCATAGCCAGCCGTCAAAATCTTCGAAAAAGAAGAAGAAGAAATCTAAGAAGCCCGTGAAGCCTGGCGACAAGCGCACGGACTTACAAAAGCAAATCGATGCGCTGGATGAATATGACCAAAAGGCGCGAACTCCCATCACGCTCCAAGATTTCCTTGATCACGTCTTCCAAAAAGAAGATGAAGGAGAAAGTTCATCGAATGAGTCTGACGAATATGTAGCAAGCTGTCATATGATCTCCCATTCGACCACGAACGATGAAGGAACTTCTGGCACTGAAACGCTGGGGGCAAATGCCGAATCAAGAACCCCAGGGTTACCGGTTGAAATGATTAGCGCGTTTCTTAATGAAGCTCGGTTGAAAAGCAAGGCTGATCGAGAACGCGAGACGGCTATATTCGAAAGGGCCAAGCGTCAGCGACTTGAGGAAGGAGCCGAAATGATCCCGTTGGAGCAAAATGCCTCCACCACTGACAAAAGCCAATTCAAGATAAAAAAGAAATTTGCTAAGGCCATATCGATGGGCATGAAGCTACCACCCTCTGAAGAAAAAGTTACTGGCGCGGTAGAAATGCACCCCTCTTATTGCTTATACCATCAGAAGGTCTCACATTCCACCCAAGATTGCAAAGCTTTCAATGGATGGTGGCAAGGATACGTCGCTAATCGACAACGATTTAAACGGGAAAAAGGTAAAATTCGCCGAGAGCAAAGAAATACGACTAAAGAACTTGAAAGAACTGCCGGCAATTGTCACATGGTTAACATTACCGGGTCACAAGTGCCTACATTTGGGAGCGACTCCGATGAAGAGCTAGAGCTTGGCCCCCTCTTCGAAGAATCCACTTCGGGAAAAGAAAAAGAACTGAAGGCCTGCGAGAATATACAGCTGCGCAATCGAACATTACCCGAAAAGAACCTCGGACCCTTGAATAAGAAAAACAAAGGGAAAGAGAAGGTCTCTGAAGACATCGCTTTGGATGACCAAGTTGCGGAAGAGTTAACCGCCAAGAATCCCCCAAAAAGGAATAAAGTAGATTACAATGTCTTGGCGCATCTGAGAAAGCTACCCTCACAACTCAGCATTCTCGATACCCTATTGCTATCAAAAGAGGCGAGGGATTCTTTGATTAAGGCCCTACAGGATCCGGACCAGTTCCAAGCCTTCTTAGCCGAACAAAAGATGAAGGATGAATTGGAAGAGGTGCACACAGCCGACGTTGCTTTTGGTGATGAAGACCTTCTCCTCGGGACGTGTGAACACAATCGCCCCCTTTATGTCTCGGGATACTGCCATGACATAAAGATAGGAAAAATCTTGGTCGATAACGGATCGTCTGTCAATTTACTCAATGTGCGAGTGTTAAAGGAGATTTGCATGAGTGTCCAACACCTCGCCCAGGACAAAATCACCATCTCCGGTTTCGACTCTCAATCCTCAAAGACTCTTGGATCTGTGATATTGACGCTACGCTTCGGGGTGCTCGTCACAGACATCAAATTCCATGTTATAGACGCCAAGACGTGCTACAATGCTCTGCTCGGCCGACCATGGCTACACGAATACAATATCATCCCTTCTACACAGCATCAGTGCATGAAGTATTCTAGGGACGGCCTCGAGTACACAGTGGCAGGAGAGTTGAATCCATTTTCCGTGAACGAAGTTCGCAAGTATGAAGATGCCAAATACTTCCTACCGAGTTTCGAAGACACGGAAAGGTGTCACAAACCGGAGAACAAAACTAACGCAACCATCCCTGTCTTCGGCAGTGACACCGAGGAGGAGGAGGATATAATTTATTCAGGTCCGTCCCAGTCCACCAGGCCAGGACCATCTGTTCCTTCATTGATCTTCGGTAGTGACTCAGAGGATGAAGTTCATGCTGTATTCCCCGCTCGGCCCTCAATACAGATTTCCACTGATGAAGAGCGAAGTCTGCAGGTAACCATGGTGCCGCTTGAACATTACAAAGAACTGGATGCACTCGACACCAACAGCGTAGAAGAATTGCAGACATTCTATATCCCTCCCGGAAGAAAAGGCGAGAAGGCAATCCTATTCTACCGTTCTGAAGAAAACAAGGTGGAAAAAGAAATTTGGCAGGGCGCGGATCCCACGCTCAACAAGCTTCAGCCTATCCGTCTTCCCAGATATTATACCGAAGGTTTGAAGAAACTGCTGAAACGCCAAGGGATGTCCTTCACACAGACCATCAGAAAAGCCAAATTCTATGACAAGGTCTGGAACGTTCCCGGAACTCAATGCAAACTGCCTAACGGGAGAACGGAAACAAAAGGGCTCGGGTACATCCGGCCAAAGAAACGGGAGTTAATAAACAGCTGTTATGCCATGTATGACTTTGATGAAGAAGCGGACGCTCAATGGGAGGACGCTAATCCCGAATCAGCAAAAGTTCCTGACACAAAGCCGCCCAGTCCATCGTCTAAAGACCCGGTGAGCAAATTTATAAAGGATGCGAGTCAAAAAGCCCGAGATGATCACGATCGTGAAATGGCAATCTATGAGAAAGCCAAGACACAACGCCTCCTTCGACAGGCAGTAAAGAACGAAGATGTCGCCCCAAGTCAGCCTGCTACAAAAAGGGTTCGACGCGAAAGCAAAAACAAGTCGAGGGGCCGAAAAGGTGCTCGACAACCGCAAGACAGAGCTAAGAAGCCACGCATACGAGAGTCGAGCGTTATTGACCTAGCCCTTATGAAGAAAATGGGTCGAGCATACTCGTTTCCTCGGAACAAAACAAGGAAAATACTTGATCTTGCTCTAAAACATCAAATGCTTACTCTGCCAGAGTCTAAACACCCTGAGCAAGCAGGCGAAGTCTCCAACCCAAATTATTGCTCTTACCATCGAGTAGTAGGGCATCCGCTTGAAGATTGTTTCACCTTTAAGAATTGGGTTGAGGACCAATATCAGTTAGGCAAATTCGCGCTTTCTGACAACTGGAGGGTAGCACCACCACAGAAGCACGAACCCGAGGCTGCAAAAGAAAAACCAACTCCGCATTGGGATTGGCAGAAAATTCGCACTTGCCACGTGGTAACAATATTAAAAGAAGAATCCGAGGACATGAACGACTTCCCTTGGTGCTTTGAAAACAGCAGCGATGAGGTAATCTCAGAATTTCCCCCAGCTCCGAAAGAACTGGAGGATGGAATCCACACCACTGCAGATAATCTCAAGAAAATTGAGTTGGGGACGGAAAATGACCCGCGACCAACATTCATCAGCGAGCTGTTATCTGAAGAAAGGGTGACTGCGTTGAAGGATGTGCTTCTACAACACAAAGATTGCTTCGCGTGGAACTATTCCGAAATGCCGGGACTAGATCCAGAAATTGCTGTACATAAATTGGCGATATCTCCGGACATCAAGCCCGTCAAACAAGCGCCGAGGAGAATGCGACTCGAGCTTGAGATGAGCATCAACGCCGAAGTCAAAAGGCTTATAGACTCTGGCTTCATCCAGGAAGTTCAATACCCTGAATGGATTGCCAACATTGTCCCGGTGATGAAGAAAAATGGGACGGTGCGTATATGCGTAGATTTCCGGGATCTTAATAAAGCCTGCCCAAAAGATGATTTCCCAGTACCAGTCACCGAGCTGATGATAGACAACACGTCTACTCATGAAGTTTTCTCCTTCATGGACGGCTCATCGGGGTATAATCAAATAAAAATGCATCCTGAAGATCAGAAACACACAGCTTTCAGGACCCCTCTTGGGATATTTTGTTATAAAGTGATGCCCTTCGGTTTGAAGAACGCCGGTGCTACTTATCAGAGAGCCATGACAAAGATCTTCGATGACCTCATACATGAAATCGTTGAATGCTATATCGACGATCTTGTGGTTAAAAGCAAATCATACGAGGAACATCTCGAGCATTTGAAGATCGTGTTTCAACGCCTTCGGCAATACAACTTGAAGATGAATCCTCTTAAATGTGCGTTCGGGGTTTCCTCGGGTAAATTCCTAGGATTCGTCGTTCGACACCGAGGTATTGAAATAGATCCGTCAAAGATCAAAGCGATCATGGAAATGCCTCCGCCGAGGACTCTCAAACAGTTGCGGTCTCTCCAAGGGAAACTCGCATACATACGGCGATTTATAGCCAACCTTTCAGGAAAGTGCCGCCCTTATAGTCACCTGATGAAGAAGGGAACCCCATTCGTTTGGGATCAAAAATGCCAAGGCGCACTGGATGAGATCAAGCAATACCTGCAGAACCCGCCGGTGTTGGCTGCTCCGGTTAAGGGGAAGCCTCTTATTCTTTATACAACCGCCCTCGAAGGTTCCTTAGGCGCATTATGGGCACAAGAAAACGATCAAGGGAAAGAGAGGGCGCTCTACTACTTAAGTCGAGTGCTGCTGGGGGCAGAAAGCAACTATTCTCCCATTGAAAAACACTGCTTGGCATTGATCTTCGCAATAACAAAGCTTAGGCACTATGCGTTGGCGCACGAGGTCCGTCTGATTTCAAAAGTGGACCCTCTCAAATATTTAATGTCAAAAGCCATATTGACAGGACGACTCGCTAAATGGGCCCTGCTCTTGATGGAATTTTCCATAACATATCAACCTCTCAAGGCAGTAAAAGGCCAGGCCATCGCTGACTTCCTTGCTGAGCATCCCATACCTGCCGACTCTCCTTTAAACTGCGATTTGCCAGACAGACATGCATTTGACGCAATCGACAGTGGTGATACCCGTTGGGAGCTTTACTTCGATGGAGCGTCCTCTATGAAAAAGCACAAACAAAGTATGCCAACGATCAAATCGGGGGTGGGACTCATCTTTGTGACTCCCCAAGGAGGAATAATGCGCTTCGCCTTCTCCTTAACGGGGCCGAGAACGAATAATGAAGCTGAATATGAAGCTTTGATAGCAGGCCTCGAGATCGCCATCGATATGGGAATCGAGAGCCTCCTCATATACGGGGACTCCCAACTGGTCGTCAGTCAAGTGAACGGCGATTACCAAACATGTAAACCGGAATTGGTAAAATACGGTGAAAAAGTGCAACAACTGCTAACCCAAATTCCCTCTTACACGTTGGAAAGCATACCGCGCGCGGAAAACAGCAAAGCAGACGCACTAGCCAAACTTGCTAAAGAACTGGCTGACGAGAACCTCGACGACGTTAGAATCGTGGTGCAAAGCCGTCGAGTGCTCGCCCCAACAGAAATATCTCCGGAATCGTCTGAAGAAAAAGGGGCGAAAGAGGAGACAACCCTGCAAGTAAAAGATTGGGAAAATACCGGGGACTGGAGAGAAGTCTTCATAGATTACTTCAAGTTCCACCGAATACCTGAAGAAGCGTCCACAAGACATCAGCTCACGAAACGAGCTCTGTCTTTCGCCTTCGTCAATGATACTCTGTACAAGAGGTCATTCGATTCTCTGTGGTTGAGATGCTTAGGACCTGACGAAGCGAGAAGGGTCGTCCAAGAAGTTCACGACGGACTCTGCGGTTCCCACCAAGCAGGCCCTAAGATGAAGTTAAAGATAAAGCGGATGGGCTACTACTGGCCCACGATGATGCAGGATTGCCTAGAATACGCGAGGCAATGTCATTCATGCCAAATTCATGGAGACTTCATCCATCAGCATCCCAATCCACTGCATCCAACAGTGGCTAGTTGGCCATTTGAAATATGGGGAACTGACATAGTCGGTCCCATCGAACCAGCATCGTCAAAGGGACATCGTTTCATCTTGGCGACGACTGATTACTTCTCCAAATGGGCAGAAGCGGTACCGTTGAGGGAAGTAAAAACGGAGAACATCCTCCATTTCTTCAAAACGCATGTCATATACCGGTTTGGAACCCCAAGAAGGATCATCTCTGACAATGGGCCAGCCTACCGAAGTCATAAGATTAGCCGCTTCGTACAGCAGCACAATATAGACTGGAGATATTCCTCAGTTTATAACCCCCGAGCTAACGGTCTAGCTGAGGCCTTCAACAAGACCTTGACGAAAATCATGAAGAAAACGGTGTCACGAAATAAGAGAGATTGGCACGAAAGATTGCAAGAGGCTCTTTGGGCGTATCGAACTACATTTAAAACGGCCACAAACACAACGCCGTACGCGTTGGTATTTGGGACGGAAGCAGTACTCCCCCTCGAGATAGAATTACCCTCTCTACGAGTGGCAGTCCATTACGAGTTGACGGACGAAGAAAATGCTCACCTTCGGTTTGAAGAGCTTGACGCCCTTGATGAAATCCGGCTTCTAGCACAGCAAAATTTGGAAGCTTATAAAGCAAAGATGACGCGCTCATATGAAAGATTGAGCCGCCCGAGGACATTCCACCAAGGTGAACTCGTGCTAGTCGTCAAAAGGCCCATGGTCCCCAATCGCGCCAAGCGGGGAAAATTTGAGCCAAACTATGAAGGACCGTACATCATTGATAAGGTCTACCAGGGCGGAGCCTATCTACTCATGGACATGCACGGTGAAAGGCCTTTCAGGCCAATAAACGGTCGCTTCCTAAAGAAATACTACGCTTAACGAGCCTTAGTTTAGGTCAATGATAGATGACGACGACTATGTCCGCTCGCTATCTTCCTAAGCTCAGGCTTTATAAGCAGTAGCCAGCCCTCTCAACGGTGGACCGAAATGTCCTTAAACTAATATCAGACCGAAATGTCTCTAAAACTACTACCGCAGCATCTTTAGATTAACGAGATGATGGTAGATAGATAAAAAAAAAAAAAAAAAAAACGGTATGTCCATAAGCAAGATGGGCACGGATGAAAACCCGAAAGGGCTCCGTGAGTAAAAAACAGCAGGACTGCCGGCGAATGTTTGTGAAAACCCGAAAGGGCGCAACTTCGTTAAAGAACCCTTACAGAGTCCTCTCGACCCTGTAAGGAGAAACCACCCGCGTGAGATCCTTACGACTCACAAGGGAACAACACACTTAGGAATCCCCACGATTCCTAAGGAGAAAATACGCTTGCGAGATCCTCACGACTCGTAAGGAGAACTCTCTTTTGGGACCCTCACGGCTCATAGGATTTGAAAGTCTTAAGTCACAGAGACCTAAACCTGTGCTTAAGCAAACCCCCACAAACTTCCAATGTTGCCCTACAAGTGGTTCAATATTGACCCTTGTATACAATTCACGGGCGCGAATAAACGTTTCCCTAACCAAGGTCCATCCGTGACTGGGAATATATTTGCATAACCCTTGTAAGTCCTCTCGATTTATGAGAAGAAAACCCTCCTGTAGGATCCTTACGACTTACAGAAGAACAAAACACTTAGGAACCCTCACGGTTCCTAAGGAGAAAATACACCTACAAGATCCTCACGACTTGTAGGGAGAAATACCTTCACGAGACCCTTACGGCTCATGGAGTCCAAAGCCTTAGCCGACAAGATCTTAACCCTGGTCGCTAAGCCTCCTTTGTTCGACAACGACAGAGGCAAATGATGATTCGCTCCTAGTAGTATCTCAGTTGCAGCGGTGCTGATGCCGAAATCGGTGTCCAATCTTAGGTCTACGGAGAAAGCCAATAGACCGCACATGCATACAAAATAGCCGAAATGATAGGGCAACTTGCAATAAAAAATAGCAAGTATAAAAAATGTACGCATGGAAAATAGCCGAAATGATTGGGCAACTCGCAATAAAAAGCAGCGAGTAAAAATAAAATAAATAGCCGAAATGATTGGGCACCGCGAAAAATAGCCGAAATGTTTCGGCAATCGCGACCTTCGCGATATAAAAGCTGAAATGATAGAGCATCGCGGAAATACAACAAAAAAATAATAATAATAATGATAAAATTCTGGCCCTACAGTTAAGATCACATCGATCCCTGTATACAATCCAAGGGCGCAAACAAAGAAGAAACCATACTTCCCCAGCGGATTCCGTCGAACGACGAAGCCAAACCTCAACGGTTCATTTCAACCGAAGAAGCCAGCAAATTTCTCGACTCACGGATACAAACACTCCTTGACGAGAGCCTTCTGATCCGCGTCGACTCGCAGAGCCACCAGCGCCTCCGTGGGAACCATCGACTCGTTTCAAACCCCAAGGACACAAATAATCCTTGGCGCTTGGGAAACAAATAATCCCTTGCAAAACTTCTCAACTCACGGATACAAACACTCCTTGACGAGAGCCTTCTGATCCGCGTCGACTCGCAGAGCCACCAGCGCCTCCGTGGGAACCATCGACTCGTTTCAAACCCCAAGGACACAAATAATCCTTGGCGCTTGGGAAACAAATAATCCCTCGCAAAACTTCTCAACTCACGGATACAAACACTCCTTGACGAGAGCCTTCTGATCCGCGTCGACTCGCAGAGCCATCAGCGCCTCCGTGGGAACCATCGACTCGTTTCAAACCCCAAGGACACAAATAATCCTTGGCGCTTGGGAAACAAATAATCCCTTGCAAAACTTCTCAACTCACGGATACAAACACTCCTTGACGAGAGCCTTCTGATCCGCGTCGACTCGCAAAGCCACCAGCGCCTCCGTGGGAACCATCGACTCGTTTCAAACCCTAAGGACACAAATAATCCTTGGCGCTTGGGAAACAAATAATCCCTCGAAAAACTTCTCAACTCGCGGATACAAACACTCCGTGACGAGATCTTCTTTGACTCACATTTCGGGCAGTAAGGATTCAAAAACCTGCTTCCTGAACAATGGGATCCTGCAAGTTAATCCTAAATGGTCTCTTGCATACTATTCACGGGTCTCACTCTCTGAAGTCGATTTTCGATAAAGAGGGAAACAACCGCTTACGAGCCCTCTCGACTCGTAAGAAGGGCAATGGGATCCTGCAAGTCAATCCTAAATGGTCTCTTACATACTATTCACGGATCTCACTCTCGGAAGTCGATTCTCGACAAAGAGGGAAACAACCGCTTACGAGTCCTCTCGACTCGTAAGAGGGAGAAATGCTCTTATAGGATCCTTACGACTTATAAGAGAAAACCACACTTAGGAATCCTCACGATTCCTAAGGAGAAAATCCACCTATGAGATCCTCTCGATCCGTAGGGAGAAAAATCTCTATGAGACCCTTACGGCTCATAGAATTGAAAAGTCTTAGGCGGCAGATCTGAACCTGCGGCCTAAGCCATCGTTGCCTCTTGGAGAAATTAAGTTGTATGCCAATCAAGTTCATCGACAACATCATGGTGTAAAGGCAGAAAACAAAAGAACGTACAAGATATTGCAAAAGAAAGTGTGTATCTTTATTCATTGACCTCAATCAAATACATGGTGAATCATACAAAAGAGCGAAGAGAGGGTACACGTTACTCAGAAAAGAAAATTTTTACAAATACATTGATACAAAGGCAGCTATTGGGAAGGAAGCGTCTTAAATAGCTCTATCAGTTGTTCGTACACCTCCTTCCATGCCTTTTCCCGATTGGATGCGATTGCCAGCTCCGCCTCCACCTGGGCCCGTTGCTGTGCGACGGAGGCAAGCTGATCCCTAACGGCTTGATAAGCAGCTTCACGGCCTGGAGTGTCAAGCTCGGCGACATCAAGTGCCCGCTTTAGTCTCAGCCCATTCGACATGCGCTCCAGAAGACCCTCGAACACGGTCTTTACCTCAGCAGCGTTCGCCTCAACTTCGACACGCAAGCGAGCAGTTCTACTCGAAGAATCTTGGCACTCCTTCAGCCTCAAAGCCACTTCTTGTTCCAGATGACGGAAACGAGAAGCGCTTTGCTCGAGCCATGCTCCCCATTGAGTGCTCAAGGCCAAAGTCTCGGGGGACGGGCGCATTGACTCCAGCTGATAAAGGCGAGCCTCGACCTCCCGACAATAGTTAACCCAGGAGGCAACAATACTCTCGTCATGGAAAGTGGCGAATATCGCCAACATTGGGTTAACCGTCGTGGAGAAGTCCTCAGCAGATACAGGAGCCTCGATGTCGAGTTCCTCAATGTAGTCGCTCAACATGCGCAAACTATTCGCGGCACCTTTTGAGGACGGACGCCGCTGGGAAGGGCCGCCCGGTATTGTAATGCGAGACTCGAAAGGCACCGAGACTGGAACGACGGCTGGAAAAAGACGAAACGCGATTAGATGATGATTCAATAGATATGAAGGAAGTCATTGATAAGATGGTTTACTATACCAGTGGAGACAGGTGGCAAGTCCGGAAGGGCTGGTGGCACAGCCAATCTTCCTACTCCCCCTTCGATTTGCAACGCTGCAGTCACAACAAGAGAGAGTTGGAAATAATTCTACCGCTAAAAAGACAAAGCTACCAATCGGGAACAAGTACTCACCAGCGCCACCAGACGGGGAGGCGAATTCAGATGGGAAGGAGAAGTGTGGGAGCAACACTTGATAGAGATGATCAAAAAGCACTCCTGAAAGATACAACAGTGTGACTTCAGTACATAAACTGTATATCTCAAAAATAGGATTAATAAGTTATAAGCCCATACCTTCCAACATCTTTGACGGCGTAAGAGAAGGCTGAGGGGTAACCATCGCCAAGGCAGTCGTGGAAGGAGCTCCCCCAAGTAGTGGGGCATCAACACTAGCTGCACCTGCATTACGAAAAATGAACTTGTCAGAAAAGATTGTAGAGCAAATAAAAAAAAAAAAACAACAACTTAAGGTGTACCTGAGGAGCTCCCGGCGGAAACAGAGACGACTCCCTCCTCTATCGACATGAGACCACCGCCTGTGGCCTCATCGCCCGATTCAATAGGGACCGTCGTCGTGCTCGCAAGCCCGGGAGACGGCGGAGGACCGTAGACGGGAAGAGCTATGACTGGAGTATTGCTAGATTCCAGAGAAGGAGCGGTTGGCTCGTCTTCAGGAATCATGGCCACCTCGCCCACTACCATATCAGGCTCAATAGTGGCGGTTGTATCGTCCACCATCGCCGGAGGATCACCGGTCTCGAGCGCCTCATTCACCGCCACTCTGGGCTCAGTTATAATGATCACGTCATCTGCCACCACTTCGGGTTCGGCATCCGTGAACTTATCGGCTGCAGGCCCCTCAACCTCTACCCCAAGCTCCAAAGCCACAACGACGTTGCCCACCGTCGGCTCGAGTTCGGCAGGTACTGCCCCCTCTGTCCCTTCGAGATTGACGGTTTCCGCCTCCCCTTCGATCGGACTTGGTCCTGCAAGATGAGAGATGTAAGGACAAACGACATTAAGATACTTATAACAAAAACTCCAAGAGAAACATTACCTGAGCCGGATTTACCGTTCGCGCTCCGAGCTGCACGTGCCACCCCTCTGCGGGCAGTGGACAGGGCGACAGGGGCCTCTTCAGAGGGAGTATCAGCTCGAGGAACGGTGCTAGGGCCCGCTCCCATAGCCAAGGCAGCCCTACGCGCCTTCGCCTCACGCCTCAACCGTTTCCTCTCCTCCCGAGCGGTCATGAGGGACCTCCATGATGCCTCCTTCAAAGCATCATCATCTTCATTCAGGGATGCCTCCAAAGCCTTTAAGGCATCTCTCATCGGTTCTCCGAGATGAGCCTCCTGCGGTGTCCCAGAGGAAACAGGAACATCGGCTGCTGGTAGAACATCTACGTCACTAGGAGGGAGCGGCATTGAAGTCCCTGCAAGTAAGATGGAAAGGTTAGATCGACCATAACGCAAGGAAAATGAAAAATTCGATGAATCGAAACTTACTCAGACCCATAGATTCTCTGAGACGTTCCTCCTCCTGGAAAGTCTTCAGAGAAGCGGCAATGGCTTCTTCATCGGTAATGCCTGTTGAAAGAAAAGAAAGAAAAAGCGTTAGTTAAAAAATAAATATATATATAATGAAATGACGAAGAAAATACGTTGCAATAAAGAAAAAGTGACTACTAGTTACCTGATTGCGCAAGCTTAGCCAGCCACGCATCACGCTTCACCAGCCATGCTAAAGCTCTGAGAGCAGCTTCCAAGTCTGTATCGTCCGGCAGCGGCATCAATAATCCCGCGTTAGTCCCATATTCGAGCAGACCCTCGGAATAAGGAGCGTGGGGTTCCTGGCCGAACGCAGCGTCCGCTGCAAAGAGCGACTTCTTTTTCTTTTGCCCTCCGACCCTGGGCCCGCGAGGGATCGACTTCCGTTTAGCAGCTGCTCTGGGACGACGAGTCCCGATGTCCGCACCCACGCCAGACTCCGGTGAGGGTACAACCACTGCTTCCACCTGAGCACAGGGTACAGGAGGTACTTCCGCGATATCAGGAGGTGATAGTTCACGTGGAGGACTTTGCGCGCGTGATGGTCTGCCCCCGGCATCTTTTAAGGGAGCGATTACTGGGGTCCTAGGAACCAAGGGAGCGTTGCGATCGGTACCTGGAGGTGCACCCTTACGATCGACCAACAGTCGCCTTTCCTCCTTTATGACTGCCCCTGTCGCATGATTGTACCAGTCTTTGTACACATTGAGGAGTCTCGGAGCGTAAGTCGGCGCATTAATAAAAAAACGAGAGGTCGTATTCACGCGCATGAAATGGTGCAAGGCGTTCTCCATCCCCTCTTCAGTGGCAGCTGGTTCCACCAAAAAGGCTTCCAAGGGGACCCCTTGATCGTAGCCCAGTTGTTGAGCAAAACGATGTGGGTTATACCTCATAAAAATTGCCACATCATTCTGCCTAAAAACTAAAAAGCCCGGTCTAATGGAATATAGGTGGAGGGTCTCCCGGGCCGTTAAAACAGAAGCTCCGTCCTTAAAGATATCCTGTAATGGCCGCGTCACGGTGGTAGACACCTTTCCAACGGTCAACACCTTATCGACAAAGGACATCCCGGCTTCGACGGTATGGGGGCGAAGGAGCAAGCCCCTAGCGTTCCGTTGTGAGGGGTTTACAATTGATGCACCGATCAGTTGTATAATGCGAGGAAAACCGCTCTTGTCAAAGAACGAGGGCCTCTTATGCATCCCGAAGACACCCGCTGTGTGTAACTCGAGCCACGACGCGAAGTAATGCATCGGGAAGACCACATGCAAAACCCCGGGCTCACTGGCATCCGCCGCTCGACTGAGACCGTGGTATAAGTGTGCCAGGATGGCGATCCCAACAGCTACCTTCACCCCGATGACCATCCGATGTGCTGGATAAAAGACAGAGGGTCGCATTCGATGAGAGTGCATCGGGATAGCGAACCAACTCAACCATAACCCGAGAAACCCCAAGAAAAAGGTCTCCTCATCCATCCCAGGGGCCGCTACTTCTGCAAGAGACACGGTTGGAAAGTTAGGAAGAAAAAAATCCTTTTGACCTATTTCGCTCGCCGGCAGGTTATCCAAACCTAAACCGAAAGGATCCTCAAGGGTGGCAGACTTGGCAGTGGCCGCAGAGAGGGCGTTGGGATGAAGGAACCGAGCAATGAAATCCTCAAAGTTAACTCCTCGACTCCCATGTTCAACGAAGAGAGACTCATATATGTTCAACACGTTAATTAAGCTTGGGAACTGGTGTTGAACAGCAGTATCCGGAGTGACCCCCCTTACCATTGGCCTAGCTCCGAAAACGTACACGTCTGTTGGGAGCAGCTCCTCATAATGTTCCCCCATCACCGGTAAGCCGGATACCTCCGCAAATTCCTCCAGAGAAATTGACACTTCCCGATCCATGGCAAGGAAAGTATGGGTGGGAATATTCCATTGCTCCAAGAAGGCCTTGAGCCACCAGGTGGGGAGCGTAGGATATTGGAAGAGAGAGACGTAGACTGCGGTGTACAATCCTAGTCTTATCAACTGCGACTTCTTCGTCGACAGGATATACCGGGCCCACGGCAGATAGCCAATCGGGTGGCGGGGAATCAGACCAAGGTTATACGATTGCCCCTAAGGCCGCGCTTCACCTTGACAGATACGACGTCCTAGGATGTCCAAAACCATAGGACGCTGAACCGGTATCGCATCTATAGCGGGATGTAGAAAACCTTTTGATGTCCAGTCGGCCAGCTCCACGGCATACTGCACCGAGGGTGGGGTAGCATAATGAATCGCCGTTATGGGTTCCGACGGCACCGCGCATGTAAAGCTCCGTCGGCCCATAATGATCTGATTATACCACGACCCCCAAAGGTGGAGACTCTTATGCTCAGGGTCGTATGCCTTGATCATGGTCAGGACCTCACGGTCCAAAGGCGCCTCTGGGAATCCTTCCTCCGAGCGGACAAACGGGAATGAAGTGTCTTCAGACATGATCGCTGCAAAAAGAGCAATGTAGCCGTCAGTATTGTAATCCCAACGTTTCACATTTAAAAAAAAAAAAAAAAAAGAAAATGCATTAATTAAATTAAAATCAAAATTAATTACACCGCACCCCAGTGCAGTGAGTAGGGGACCAAAGAAGGACCCACAAAATCTAAATGATAATACGTCAATTAAGGAGACAAACTCATCATTGGATGAGATTGTCAGTTGGCCCTTAGGGGGAACATTCCCATAATAAAAAGGGGGAAAGAATCCCTAGAGACAAGGAGAGAATCTCCTCTTTCAGAGCAAAGCTCTGTCACAGAGTGACACTTGTCAAAATCTGGTCTCAAAAGAATTAAAATTCCTTAAGAAAGAGCTTAGCTCTATAATATTCCATCAAAAAGAAAGTCTTTGAAAAGAAATTTAAAATTAAAATTTCTGAAATAAAAAAAAAAGAAGATCCATGAAAGCTTATAGATCTACATTTGATTCAAAGAGCAAAGCTCTGTTCATGGGTTAGAACCCATGAATAAGATCTCTGTAGATCTATGAATTTGTGAGAGCAAAGCTCTGTTAATGAAACCCTAAAGGGAATTTCTTCAGATCAAAAGATCCATGAGAGCAGAGCTCTATTGGTTAAAATTAATTTAAATTAACTTAACTTAATTTTAAAATTAATTATTACCTAAAGTTTTCTAAACTTTGGGAAATAAGAGCAAAGCTCTAGAGTTCTGAAAACCAGAGCAAAGCTCTGAAATTCTTAAGCAAAGAGCAGAGCTCTGGAAATCTAAATCCAAGAGAAATGGTGAGATTTTCTAAGGGTTAAAAGGCCCTATTTATAAGGCGCTTGCGCCTCCTGGAATTCCCCCTCAATCCAACGGTCAAGAGGGGTTGCCACCGTTGCACTCACGTGTGCGCCACGTGAGCGCAACGGCGGTGGGGCATTTGTTTCGCCCAATCAGAGCAAAGCTCTGTTTGAATTCAAAATTTAAATTTTTGAAGCAACGCTTCAGATCCTTTGCGCTGCGCGCTCTGCGCCATGTGTCCAGCGCAGATACATTAGCGCAGCGCACCCAATCAGAGCAAAGCTCTGTTTAAAGGAAGCAACGCTTCAGTTGCGCTGCGCTCTGCGCTGCGCGACACGTGTCAGCGCAGATGCGCTAGCGCAGTTGCGCTGCGCTTTGCGCTACATGACACGCGTCACGCGCTGGGGCATCTGCGCCAAATTAAATTAAGATTTTTAAGAAATCTTTTCTGTTCTTGTTGAAACAAGAAGATTTTCTTCTGCAAAGCAGAAGCTCTTGGATCAAAGATCCAACGGTAGGGAAAATTCCCCAAATCACTCAGAGGATGATCTCTTTAACAAATTTAACTAATTTTTGAGCACTATAAAAAGGACCTTAAGCCTCAATTCAAAGGGTGAACATTTTTCTGGAGAACTCAAGAACTTTAAACACAGAGAGAGCTCTGAAGATTTCAAAAAAAAAAAGGTAAAGAACCTTCATGGATTAGAAGAAATTCCTTCTAATAGACCATTAGTCTAAAAAAAAAAATATAAGATCAATGATCTTTATATAAAAAAGAAAACAGTGCTTTGCACTTCTTGTGAACCTTTGGTTCTTTAAAAACAATGTAAAAAAAAATAAAAGAATAGTGCTTTGCACTTTTGTGAACCTCTGGTTCTTCGAATAAAGAAGAAATTTATTTTTCTTTGATCTGATCTAGATCAAGAACTTAAACAGTGCTTTGCACTTCCTTTCTGGAATCTAAAAAGATTTTTAGTGCTTTGCACTTCCAAGTTGCGCCGCTGCGCTCTTAAGAGAGCGCCACGTGTCGGCCATAAAACCACTTGCGCTAAGCGCCCTTAAGATAGAACTTTGCTCTCTGGAATTGGCGCAACTCGCCGAGAGCGCGCCACGTGTCAGCAACGCAATAGCGCAGCGCAACAGCGCATTGCACTGCGCTAGCGCGCTTGCGCTAGTGCGCTTGCGCTCATCAAAACACGACACGTGTCATCACCATATGGACTTGCGCTCATTACTTAGCGCAAACGCAGATGCATTAAAAAAAGGGCCAAGCCCAATTAAAAGAAGGCCTAACAGGCTCAACAAAGCGCAAATGCATTATTTTAAGGGGCAGAGCCTAAACAAGAACAGATGCTTTGCATCATTTATAAATGGGCAGAGCCCAAACAAAAATATTCAGAATGCTATGCATTTTAAAAAAAAAAAAAAGGGGCAAAGCCCAAACAAAGTAGATACTTCGCAAATGGGCAGGGCCTAAAATAAACTGATATCCTATGTCTTCTGTGGGTAGAGCCTAAATAAAAAAAAATGCCATGTTGAAATGGACTTAGCCCAATCGTGGCCATAAGTCCTTAAATTAAATTGACTGAGTACAGCTGCTCTCCTAAATCAATTTACATCCGGTTCGAGGGTACATCTCCGAACTCCTTTGACATCCGTCGTTGTAATTCCTCAACGACGTCAGAGAGGTGACGGGTCCCGACGACCATACATCGATATGGACTGCGGGGTCCTTAAACTCGTGGACCGAAACGTCCCTAAACTAATAATGGACCGAGACGTCCTTAAACTAATGATGGACCACTACGTCCCTAAACTGGCATCGGACCGAAATGTCCCTAAACTAATGACGGACCACCACGTCCCTAAACTGGCGATGGACCGAGACGTCCCTAAACTAAAATCGGACCGAAACGTCCCTAAACTAATGACGGACCACTATGTCCCTAAACTGGCGACGGACCGAAACGTCCCTAAACTAATAATGGACCACCACGTCCCTAAACTGGAATATGGACCGCTACGTCCCTAAACTGACACGATAGGGCCCAAACGCTCTTTTGTCGGATCTAAACGGTCCTGTCTAAGTTGATCTTAACCCCAAATACGGTTAACGTGTCCTTAGACATCTAAATAAACAATAAAATCCCAAACCAACTTTGGTTCAAGGGTACATCTCGGAACTCCTCAGACGTATGTCGTTGTAATCCTTCAACGACGTCAGAGAGGTGACGAGTCCCGACGGCCGGATAATTAAATCAATCACTACGTCAGGTCGATCTTAGTCCAAAACAGGACTAGCGTATCCTTGATGAATGTTTAAGTTGATCCTAGTCGCAACGCGACTAATGCATCCTTAAACTAAAAACACCAAACCCAAATCTAAGCAAATACGGATTTGGACTAATCCACGCCCTACGGGCGACGGCATTACTCAGTCTCCGTATACAATCCACGGGCAACCACAAACAAAATAAACATACACGACACGAAGTGAAATTCTGGAGAAGGAGAAAGTTGTTATCGCAACGCGATAGCGTAATTAACTGCAGGGGCTTGCGCCTGCAGGGAAGAGCGTCCCCACAATCAAAAACCCCTCACCCTGAGGGGGAATCTGACAAAGTCTGCTACATCGGCCGCATCCGTCTAAACCTCCGATACTCGGTGCCATAAATCAACTTGGCATCTTCGGAGAGATAGACGGATAAAACCAAATAGCATCTGCCCCGAACCTCAGGCACGGACGTGAAGTCCTGGCCGCCGTTCGGAGGGGAACACTAAGTGCTACCCATCTGAAATGACGGAGGGCTACGGATAGTTTTTGATGAAAAACCTTTAGCGTAATGAACTTGATATCATTGAAGGAACCGGATAGCTTTTTATAAAAATATAGTGGCGAAAATCTTTGCTAAAGAGGTCACTCTCGGTGAAGGGATCTCGGCTCTTTCCCCGTAGAATGAGGTGCAGGATATTCCAGTTGAATACCACGATGCAAAGAAAAAGGCAATCGGCTATAGTGAAGTTATTACACTAACGCAAACTTCTGTCCAGGGGGTCACTCCCGGTGAAGGGATCTCGGCCCTTGCCTCGTCGACTGAGGTGCTGGATATTCATAACCGAATACCACTGTGCAAAACAAAAGAGAACGTCCTTGCAATAACAGCTTTTCTTTTAAAAATGTTCCAACAACATCAAAATAGGTTTGTTTAGCTTGCATTGATCCGAATCAATGCAGTCCCATCAATTAATCACACCACAAAAGAACGAAAATATGATGTACGTATATGCCATCCGCATTCGCCACTGGGTCCCGTCATCACCTGTTAGGTTACTTAACTAACGACAGAGCGGGGACTGGACTAGCGCAGGTGTAAAACATATACAACATCTACTAGTATATATATTAATATATAATATTCGCTCAAGGCGTGATAAAATGCAACATCACAGAAATGTAATAAGTATCACAGAACAATACAGATAATCTAGGATCCCCGGATTTCATAGAGCCGCTACTGAAACCCGACGTTCCCCTGGTCGTGTGGATAGCCTGTGCAATGAAATCCTAGACCCCTATGGGCGCGGCAAGTTACCCGCCAAAACCTGAAGCGAGGCAGCCCCCTTCAACAACGTGAATGGACCACCCAGCACTTCACGGAATTCGGTAACTTGAGCACCCCTCCATGGGTCAACCTGTACCCCCTACGAGTGCGACGAATAGCCTGCCAATTCTAGAGTAAAGCCCCCTCCGTCTCAAAACCATAAGATGCGGGCCCGTTGCCCTCTAGAACCCGGCTATCCGTGCACCCCTCCGCGAGGTAATCCTAGTACAGAAAGTAAAATATATATACAACGGGTACATCGACCTCAGCCCGGCCGTGCCCCAAAAGAATAATATACAAACAGGCAGTGACGGCAGTCCACATGTTGGACGCTCGCCCCGCAATATCAAATGTACAAATACAACCAAACTGTACTACCATTGCATCCAGGCTATCCACCACGACAAATCCGCAACATCACAGCACAACACAGAACATCAACGTGAATGTCACGTTCGCAAATCCGTCTAGAAGGGCTATAGCAATTAGACAGGATTTACCGCTCGAATGACATTCACGGTCGCAGATATAATGTAAATACTATGAACTAACATGTTTTAAAAATTTCGATCAACAAAGTTTCCCGAAGTGGGCCCCGAGGATAATTCCCAGTACTCAAACAAATCTGGGCCCAAACAAAAAATATCAGAAACCACATTTCCAAGTCAGAGACCACCTCAGAAAATTTAGTGCACTGTGGCTACAGTAAGGCGGCGGATCCGCGGCCAAAACGTGGGTACGGCCGCGGATCCGCCACGCTACAGTGAAATCAGCCCACCAAATTTTCTCAGTTCTCTTAGAAAACCCTTCCTGATTTTCTAACATGCCCAAAAAAATTTTTAGAGCACAAAAAAAATTCGACAGAAACTGAACAATTGGAAACGCGGTTTTTGGAAATTTTGTCCGATCGAAGTTCTAAACACGCTAGAGCAAGCTAGTAAAGGTCAATGGCGTGTTTCTGATACCATGTAAGTCTACGGTAGCGCCCCGGCCATCTTTCCGAGGCCAAAATACGGAAACGAAAATTTTTTCTTAACTAGAAACCGGCGCTATCGTATGCTTAAAACCCGGATCGAACCATTAATCTACTACTAGCAACTAAAAAAAGGGTTGGAAAGCTATACCGCCACCATCCCAAGCTCCTCGCGGCATCTCCGGTCTTGATCTCCTCGTCGGAAAGGGCACCACATCTACGAGTCCTTTTACGGGCTCCCGCTTCATCCGAAGAAACTCGGGCACGAAGTGTGCTAGCCGACGTGTCCAAGGTGTTGTAAAGAATGTTTGTGATCACTTTGTCTCTTGCATCCATTGATTTGGATGGAGGTTAGAGATGAAGCCATTGATGGAAGTTTTAAGCTAGAGGAAGAAGAAGAAGAGAGCCTTTTTTCTTTCTTGTGTTTCTTATGATAAAATGAGAGAGAGTTGAAACAATAATATGAGAGCTCACCTCCTCATGGCAGCCCCCCTCTCTCTCTTGTTATCATATCAACACCAATCTATCAAATAATGTGACACATGCACAAGAAAAGAGACCATGAGTCACCACTTGTGCATGCGTCACAATAAATGCTCCAAATCATGATATTTAGCTCATAATTTCCATCAACAAACATTAATCCAAATGTTTGCAACAATAAAAAGATATGGCAACATCTAAAGTAAACTCGTGACGGATCACAAGGATACCCCTCACCTGTATATACATACCTGCATCCGCATTCCGACTGAATGCGAATGCGACGAGACTAAATTAATCCAACAAATCTAATACTAGGATCCGACTTAAACCAAAGCCCACTAGTATGATCCGCCCGATCATGATCCGTGCACTACCGCACGTATATGATCGGACCCTGCCATATATCATACGGCCTCTACAACGTTTCACCCGAAACTTGAGAAACTGTCTGTGGAGGACTCTAAAGACTCGTCAATACTTCGACTGTGGATTTAACCACTAGCACGTCAGAGGTACTAGCCGTACGTAACGGGCTACCAGGTATTGACCAAAAGGGAGGTCGATGAGCGAACTCATCCTGACACCCTACTGAGCCTGTCAGTGACAATATCCATACAGTCCGGTCCGTTCGTCTATGAGCATCGCATGGCGGGCCTAGGGGGTTGGTAAAAGTCAGACCCCTAAAAGCGGTACAAGTCGTGTCGGAGTGTAGCCCAAAACACCCTGAGATACTACTGGAATACCTACCAGTAAATCTCCTGCCTTGGCCAAGGACTTCGTGTAATGGCTCTCTCAGACACAGCGCGATCTCACCCCCAATACCAGGAGAGACGAACCCCTGCCGATCCGCTCACTGCCTCTATATGGCTCGGGACTGTACCCAACTAAAACCTGTTTGTACGACTCCTTTGAGCCATGGTAGGGTAGTAATCAAAGTACAGTAGGAACTCACACGAGACAAATGACGATCTCAGGTCGATGAACTAACCTGTACACATGTCACCAGGGAACAGCTATCTGATGTCAGGTATAATACCAACTAGCATGTTCCCGGCGAGTCCTGTCCGGTGTACTCATAACCCAATGAGCACCTGTATACATCTTAGGTGAACCAACTGACACCAATGGCTTGTGAGACCATCCACCGCCCCTCGTCAGGGTCTCGACTGTATACACTAGTCTACTAATGGAGTATCGATGCCCAGTCTCGAAACTCCCACGACTAGGGACCGCTTTAAGGATGTGCTTATAGACCCCAGCTCCCACGTATATGATCGCCATCATACTGCTGGCCGTCAAGCAAGAATCCTAAGGGCTCTACCAACGTGCAATAGTGACCTGTAAGGTCATCTAAAGCTGTACACGATGATAAAGATAAACCAGATAGCATACTATCATCTTGAGTAAGACTGTCCTACCGGTATAGGTCCTCCCTCAATCATTGCATCCACGTGTCTGTGATCCAATAATTGACTCTGAGGGCACTATATCCAACAAAAGTATTGATATTTTTATTAAAGTATAAGTTTGAAAAATAATTCCTAAGCTTAAGTCTAAATTCTAAAAATATATACCCTACAAATTGCACAAACACGAACCTTGAAACTTGGAATAGTAGAAGAGACCTTGAAATGCTTTTGTCTAAAGTCCTTAGTACGAAGAAAAATAAAATAAAAATTCAAGTGTGAATAAAGAAATAAAAAAATGAACACTGGTTTTTGTAATTACTTAAGGTTGCAAAATAGAAAAAATATTTAGCGAGGGTGCTTTATCACCTAGTGCCTTAGACCAACTGGTTTAGGAGTCACTGCTAACGCCTTAGGTGTTACAAGACTAGGAATTACGCTTTAATGTGCAAACACATTTTGTAATCGGCTGTTGGTACCTCAAGAAGTATTAACGGTCGCATGAAGGATGCGTGAGCAAATTTCATCTAAAAATTCACCAATTAATAAGTGCTTTGGACGACGGACAAGAGTATGATAGCTTGATTTGAATTTCCAAGTGTAGGGGTGATATATACACACACGTGGGGGTATGTGATTGGGACTTAGATAAGAGATAGGGATGAAAGATAAGACTTATATCTTTAATAGAGATGATAAAAATTCCTAAGTTGAGATAGAACCCTAGAAGGAAAACTTAAAAGATGCTAAAAGCTAAGTAAATTCACAAGAATATATATAATCTTAAGTTAAGTGATAAGGAAGTGTGAAGAATACGGGTGGATAATTTATGAGTCGAAGATAATAGAATTCCTTGTTGGAAAACCTAATTGGAGAATAAAAATTAATAAGCCAAATTGATAGGATTTTGTGGGTAGTATCCGCTGAAAACCCTCAGGAGACAACACTCCTCCTACTAGGGACACCTAGAGGTTTAACGGCTTGTTGCACGAGCTCAGTGCAATCGCGTTTCCCTGCGAAAGTGAGGTTAGGATTTTGTTGAGAATAAAACTAGTTTTGCTCGAGGACGAGCAAAACATAAGTATGGGGGTATTTGTTCATACCATAATTTTGCATTATTTTATTCCCCATTCTTATTCAGTTTACAAATAAACAGGTGCTTTTGACCCATGTCTGCTACATACTTGCAGGTTACAGGTTCTCGAAATAAAAACAGTGAAAATGATGAAAAGACGATACAAAAGTGAGACTACGACCAACAAATGGAAAGATCTTGATCAAGCCTACAGTTTGAAAGACTAAACGAAGATCAATGAACAATTTCACAAATAACAAAGGCAGCGCAAGGTTCAAAACTTCGTCACGAAGCAAGCGGTAAAAGTCCACGACTTTATTCACTGTGGAGATCTGGAAGAGAACCAGAAGACATTCTGAAGAACAAACTAAAGAAAATAGAAGGAAAAATGCAACAGAATATTCCCTGAAAAATTGAGCCATTAAGGACCCTATACGGCCGCGGATCCGCGGCCAAACAGGGGTTTTGGCCGCGGTTCCGCGGCCATACGAAGCGTGTGTCGGCGCAAATTCTTGTGGCGCTGGCAGTGCGTTGACTAGGTCTTTTTCTTAGGGGGTAAAATATTAAAAGCAGATGTGCGTCGATTGTAAACCTAGGGTTTCTATGAATCTATAAATAGAAGCCCTAAAACCTTTTTTAGGTTATGCCTCTTTTAATTGATCAAAAATTCAGAATTCTATGTATGGAGAGAGCCATCAAATAAAGGATGCTTCTTTTTATTCATCTATTCAGATCTATAGAATTCCTGTGTAAATATTTGGAGAGTGCCATCAATAAAGTAAGTAGTTTTATTTAATTGCCCTAGTTAATTTTTATTCTGCCGTAGTATAATTTTCTTATCTGCCCTAGTTAGATAGATAGAAATGTTCTTCAATTTCCTAATGAGCGAGTAGTCTCCTCGCTTGTTAGGGTTAGATTTGGGGAAGGCTTGAGAGAGGAAAATCTCTCACCCCTTTCTTGCCCATCACATATAATTAATAGGACTCCATACATACATACACACACCGTTCCTACGGCACCCTACCCCATGAGGTAACGGTGATACCGTAGTATAAACGACCGGTTGCGTATGTTTTCCATAGAGGTTAGGGTAAGAATTAAGAAAGGAAGGATTAGAACCTAGAGGAAGAAACATCGTTTCTTCCCGATAGTACTAATCCACTTTGTTAATAATTACCGTAACACCTCAAAGATCTTAATATGGGCATAGAAAGCGGTGAGGAATATTGACTCTCCAAACTTAACCTAAACCTAACCCTAGCAAAATATATATAAACTTTAGTTTTTAGATTTAATCAATCCGACAACAATCGGAATTAACTCGTTAGAACAATTAGAGAATACACAAAATCCCTGTGGACCGACCCGTACTCACTGGCTAGCTACCAAGCGACGTCGTTCTTGATTGCGGTTATAAATATTCTTTGATCAATCATTAGCTTCACTAATTTTTCATTAGTGAAGTAGTAGCTTGAGTTAGTGTCTCCTCGACGTAGATCATCTTCGGCCTCGAAGACTTCAAGCAAGTTCGTTCCTTTCACCTTGAGAAGCCATGCAAGAGTCCGAGAGTTCCATGATCGCAGCGAAGGGACCACTACAAGGAGCAATTGAAGTAAAGGACCGGTCTACAAAGGTTTTATTCCGTTATCACTTAGATGTAAAGTAGTTTACATTTCGTTTCGTATGATTCTCTAGTTAACGATTCTAGTTTAGGGTTCTTTAAAACGGAAAAATTTTGAAAATGGCATGGACGATACCTCCCGAAACCTTGTTGTCGTTCATAGGAACCCTACACTACCTAATGCAACCATCCTCCTTTTTTCTTACATAGATTGAGCAGTGAAAGAATAAGACGCTTAAGCACAACACCGGCAGATTAACAAGAGAAAACAAGATAACATAGAGTTGATCAAATTTCAATTTGCATAAAATTGTAATATTAACTCTTTTCAGTTCTCTAAGTTGCCAAATAGTTTGTCGAAAGGTCAGTTTGGGTAAAGGGTCCAGATGCAAGTCCATATCGGGTCCATGTCAAAGAGACTTATGACTTATAGAGTATAACAATGGTCCATGTTATAGGATGGAGGAATCCCTTCATTGCAAGAACTTTAATATGATGGTCCCTGTTGTAGGCCCTGCTTACTTTTCTAATTGCGACACTGTGAACCTTGTGAGTGATTAAATAGGCTTGGCCTCAGGCTTATACTCAGTTTAATTTCAACTACAAGTTATAACCTAAGAACCAAATATCTATAGGATGATAATAGCGCAGATATCACATAGTGATTGACAAGGAATTAATTGAAATCCATAGATTTGGGAAATTAATGCATATGGGTTGGTGTCACAATCAATGGTGTTTTCATCTTAAGGCTTAATGCCGAAGGAACAAGCTTCGCCAAGGGTTTGATTAGTATTGAAGCGAAGCAAAACAAAACAAAAGATGGGTGGAATTTGTTTGTATTATTTATGCTTGAGCACTAATATCTACATGTTCATATCAGATTTTTGCATTTTCATACCGTCCAATTTTTATCACATTGCATATCCGTAGATACTCTTGAGCCGTGTTTGCTAGTCAATTGCAGGATACAGGTCCTCGGTTCCAAAACGGTGAAATTCATGGAAAAACACGACAAAATCCGGGTTCCTGCCAACCACAGATAAAACACGGTCTCCGCTCTTCATCCGTATGTTGCCAGATACCAGTTTAGGAGACAAAAGGATAAATCAATTGTCACCTTCATGCACAAAGCACTATGGTAGCACATAATCCAAGAGATCTACACGGAGCTCAAGGCAATCATCCACAAAAAGTCCACTTCATAACACCTTTCCCTCAACAGAAATTCTGGAAGAATTTTGGATGTATTTTCAGAAAATACATACAACAGACAAGAGGGGACAGAAGAACAGGGAAGTACCCCAAAGCCCACACCCTAAACCTACCAAGGTGCGGCGGATCCGCGGCCAAAGGGGGGTCTAGGCCGCGGATCCGCGGCAGTACAGTGCCTTCAGCCGACCAATTTTCAGGGGTATTTTGGTATTTGCATTTTTGGTCTGGTGGTTGCCCTAGGTTTTCATTCTCCAGCCTATAAATAGCCCAGAAGTTTGAGAAGGAAAGGGTCCAATATCTTGTATTTTTCTTTGCTAGGTTTTAGTACATGTTCTTCTTCCTCTTCTCACCTCTTCTCCATTAAACTTGTAAGTGAGCTTTTGAGTGAAGAGTGATGAATAAAGAAGACCATTTTTATTATCATGCTTGTCTCTTTCTTTACTTGTTATAATTGTTGTAATTTTAATTGTTAAGTAGTTGTTGTTATTTCTTTGTTGTTTGTTTCTTCTCTCTTTTTCTTTATCCTTTCATACGACAATGATACTTACGCTTGATCCTCGCCAAGGTGAGGTCGCAAACAGTTAGTCGTATTCTTCTAATCTCTTTCTTTCTATCTTCCTCTTTTGTGTTGTTTTATTTTTCCATATTATGAAGTGTGAGTAGTTCTATACTTGTTAGGGTAGGATAAGGGAAGTTTGAGAGAAGGAAATCTCTCTCACTCTTTCCTTGCCCAACAACTTAAACCAACTCCCGTTAACCCAACCACAATCCGCTCCTTACGGCACCCTATCCTACATGATAGCGGTGATTCCGTAGTGAGACCGGTTGTGGTTGAATTAACCGGAGGTTATGGATAAGAGCCAAGAACGGACGGACAAGCACCAAAAGGAAGGACTATGCGTTGGAAAGCCTAGCTTATACTCGCAAGTTCCTTCCTAGTCGTGCTAATCCCCGTTGTTGCCGATTACCGTAACACCGATATTAAGTGGGGCAACGAAAGATGTGGAGACTCCTAACTCAAACTAACCTAATCCTAACCCTAACAAGCTCTCTTTAAATATCAACTCAACACTTAGATAACTACAAACAAAATCTGAACAACCGGACTTAACTCGTCGAAAAACACATAGAAAAAGATTCCCATCTCCCTGCGGACGACCCGTACTCAACCGGCTAGCTACGTGCGAAACCGTCTTGATTGCGGTATTTAAACTAGAACTTGAACACGCTCGTATCCTAACAATCAAATGGCGCCGTTGCCGGGGAGACGGTAGTCTATTTCTAAGTGAAATTTCGGGTTAATTTGTGAATATAAAAACAACCAAAAAACCAAAAAAAAAAAATATACTTTGTAGAAACCATCTTGTTATTTTTGATTAGTTTTTGTGCAAGCGTGCAGGAAATACGAAGCTCAAGATCGACGCCAAAGACGTTGGAAATACGGAGTTCAAGTACAATGCCAAAGACGTGGGAAGATAGACCCACAGTTCGCGGCTACACCGCGACGGACAAAAACGAAGCATCCGGTCTACTGTAGAAATCTGGAGCAGATACAGTGAGCATATTAGAATTCCACACATCCAGACAAGTAGAGGAGATCAAACAGAGCCCACACCAGAAAAATTAAGCACCAATTCCTCATTTCCGCCGCGGAACCGCGGCATTAGGGCCTTTTTGCCGCCCTTCCGCGGCCACTTGGTGGGGTCAGTGTGCCATCTTCTCTCTGTAAGTCCCTCTGCCTCTCTCCACTCCTCTGAGCTCCACTGAATTGTGTTTTCTGCAGCCTTCTTTGCGCAAATTCTTCTCCCCCTTCCAATAAACTGTTCTTGTGCAGGATTCTTTGCGCCGCAAATAAAAATTGTTTGCTGTTGATATTGTTACTGTTTTGCATTCTTTAATACGGACTTAAGGGGCTTGAAACCAATCCAGATTGGGTGGGGATTTCATCACCCTTCCCAGGACCCCGGAAATCACTAAAGCATATGCATTGTCCATTGTAATTAAAAAAATACTAGACTTCAGCCCTAAGGACTTCGCGCTCATTAGGAGAAGATAAACCTTGTTTAGAACCTTGCTTAACCGTATATTGTTTACGGGGTGTCTAGGAAAGTGTTAAGGCGCAACCGCCGAAAGAGAAAGGGTTATTTAATTAAGGAACTTCGCGAAAGCGTTGGATAACCTCCCCTTATCTCTGCACTTACCTGGCCTCGTGATCAGTGTATTTTTAAGCCTGTTTCTCGACACTGTTTAACTTCGACAATCAAGTTCAGGAGCAGGTCTAGTAGACCTAGGTTACCCTAGATCTAGGTGTGATTGTGCATATCTTGTTTGTGATTGCTTAAGCCGTATTTCCGTACATACTTCTGTAAATCTCTTTCTAAAAACAAAATAAAAAAAGAAAAAATCAAAAACTTTTATAAAAACTTGCCCTTTTGTCGCCAAATCCATTTTCACCCAACACCCATCGCCTTTCTTCATTGACGTTTTCTTACCCTCACCTTCTTCGCTTTGACTATACTAAACTCGTTTAGTGTATGTCCGCTTGGACTCGGGACACTAGCGCCCGTCTAGTCCGCGTTACGTTAGTCGCGACCGACTACGCGATCGACTCCGAAGTCGATACTCTCTCCACTCCTCTTTCACCCCTTCCTTTGCCGGCCAACTCCGACGTTGACCGAAATTCTGTTCGTACATCTTCACCTTCACCTTCACCTTCACCAACCTCTTCTTCCGCGATGTCGGGATTTAATCCGAACATCTCGTTGACCACCCCGGGATTGGCTCCACCTCCTATGGAGACCAATCTCCCACCACCTCCGCCTGTTGTAGCGCCGCAGCGAATTGCGCTCCAGGATCGTTTCTACCCTACCCGTTCTGCACTTCCAACCTGCCTTTCTCTTCCTCCGGCCAATGGGGAAAACTTTGAAATTAAGCCCCATTTCATCAACATGCTTCCACGTTTTCATGGGCTTGAATCTGAAGATGCCTATATCTTCATTAACAAATTTCAAAATGTCTGTGCCATGATGAAAACAACCCAGCTGTCGGACGATGCTATACCTCTACGGGTCATTCCGTTCACTTTATGCGATCTCGCAGAAAAATGGCTGTATAGCACCGCTTCCCACTCAATCACCAGCTGGGACGAGTTTGTTAAAGCGTTTCTGAAAAAATTCTACCCAAATCATAAGACCGCAAGAATTCGAAATGAGATCAACCAATTCTCCCAGCTTCCTTCTGAACCCTTTTGGAAGTGCTTTGACCGATACAAAGACCTTCTTGTTCAGTGTCCTCACCACGGTATAGAGAAATGGCAACTCTGCCAAACCTTATACGAGGGACTGAACCCAGCAACGAAGCAGTTGCTGGAAACCATCTGTCAGGGCCACTTCATATCCAAATCTGACGAGGAAGCGTGGCAGTTCTTTGACGATCTTGCGGAGCAAACGCTACAGTGGGAGAGCACCAGACCGACTCCTTCTTCTTCTTCTACCTCCACTTCTACCGGTCAGTCTAGGGTAGGAATTCACCAGCTTGATGTCTCTATTGCGATGAGAGCTGAAATGGCTGCAATCACAAAAAAGCTTGAAGCAATAGAGAGCAAATTTTCTTCTCCTACTCCTGCCCCTGTTCTCCCCCTTCGTACCATCTGCGCTTGTTGTTCCGATCCGTCCCACTTGACTGAAGAGTGTCCTTACAATCCACCCTCGTAAGGACAGGATCAGGTTAATGCATTCCAGCAAAGACCGAGGAATGATCCATACTCTTCCACCTTCAATCCCAGTTGGAGGAACCACCCCAATTTCGCCTGGAATCAGAATCAGAATCAATTCCAGGGCAACAATTTCCAAAGGGCCCCTCCACCGCAACAACAAGCGCAACAACAAACTCAGTATCAGCAGCCCTTCCAACCCCAGCCTTACCAAAACCAGACGAACAACTTTGCACCGAACAATTCCTTTCCACCAAACAACTTTGTTCCGTCGAACAACGATAAGGTTTCCTCGCTCGAGCGAAGTCTGGATGCGTTTGTTAAACAATCGACTCAATCCACCGCCAACATCCAGTCTTCGATCCAATCTTTAGTGCAACACACCGCCGCACACGGGCAGAGCATCAAGACCATCGAGGCCCAGATTGCACAGCTGAACGCGGCCTTGAGCGAGCGAGAGAAGGGGAAGCTCCCGTCCCAGCCACTTCCAAATCCCGGCCACCCACATAATGCACATGTTGCTCTTGAACAACAAAACCATAATGTGAGTGCCGTGACCACACTGAGATCAGGGAGGGTGCTGCAAAACAACATTGGCAGACGGATCAACAATGACACCCCGGCCGCTGTTTCTTCTTCTTCTGCTTCTTCTTCTTCTTCTTCGTCTTCCGAGCCTATTCTCCGTTCTTCACAAGGCTCTCCCTCTTCTTCTTCTGCTCTGAACGGACCCACTTCTCACTCCACGAAAACACCTATTCTGGGATCTGTTCCAACTCCAAAATCTCCTCCTCCAGCTTTAGACTCAACCAATTTTCAAAATGTTCCATTTCCAAACCGGTTGAGGTCTAACAAACAAAATCCACAAATGGAGAAGATTTTGGAGTTATTCAAGCAAGTTAACATTAACATTCCTCTTTTAGATGCTGTCCAACAAGTCCCTTCTTACGCGAAAATCTTAAAGGACTTGTGCACGAAAAAGAGGAAGTCTCAGGTACCCAAGAAAGTTTTCTTGGCTAGTGCTGTGAGTGATGCCCTTACCCAATCTTTACCACAAAAACGGAAGGACCCTGGCTGTCCTACGATTTCAATTACTATTGGGGATAAGAACATCAACCGCGCACTATTAGATCTTGGTGCCAGTGTTAACTTGCTTCCGTATTCAGTATACGAGCAATTAGGCGTCGGAGAGCTGAAACCCACACACTGCACTCTCCAGATGGCAGACCGATCAATCACCCATCCTAGGGGTGAGCTAGAGGATGTGTTAATCAAAGTCGGGGACTTCATATTCCCCGTCGACTTCATTGTCTTAGATACACAGCCTGTAGCTAACCCCCGGAATCAAATTCCGGTGATACTCGGTCGCCCATTTCTCGCAACCTCAAATGCTGTGATCAATTGTCGCAATGGTTCAATGAACCTCTCTTTTGGAAATATGACAATTGAACTCAACATTTTTAGGTTGGGGAATCAGCCCGCCGAACCTAATGCTCATATACTGGATGTTTGCTCGATCCAGGAGATCACCCCCGAAGAGTGTGAATTCGAGGAGTTTTTGTTTGAATACGATAATCTTGACGCCACTAGTGCGTGTCTCTTCGAACCTGCTGCTGTTTCTGTGCCCGATAACGACTACGAGTGTTTCACGTTCACGAACGATCTTAGCCGCGCACAACCTGAGTTTGAATCTTTCGACTTTTCGGATGAGTTACCTGAACCATCCGACTCGGTTGCCTACACTCGTTTTGAACCCTTGCTGGAGTCCTTTGAGTTCGAGACCTTTGCACCAATCTTGCCTTCCATCATTTCACCTCCAACGCTCGAACTCAAGCCGTTGCCATCTCACCTTAAGTATGCTTACTTGGGTGAGAACGAGACCCTCCCTGTCATCATCTCGGCTTCTCTAGCTCCCGAGCAAGAGAAAGCCCTTCTCACGGTCTTGCACAGCAACAGGCAAGCTTTTGGCTGGTCCATGGCGGACATCAAGGGGATTAGTCCCCTCATCGTTGAGCATCACATTCATCTGATGGATGATGCCAAACCAGCCCGGGATCCACAAAGACGTCTTAATCCAGTCATGAAGGAGGCTGTGAAGAAGGAGATCGTCAAATGTCTAGATAGTGGTATCATTTACCCTATCTCTGATAGCCAGTGGGTTAGCCCCATTCACGTTGTCCCCAAGAAGTCGGGCATCACGGTCATAACCAACGAGGCAAATGAGTTAATCCCTACTCGCACCCAAACTGGGTGGCGAGTTTGCATTGATTACAGAAAACTCAACGCCGCAACGCGGAAAGACCACTTTCCGCTACCTTTTATTGACCAGATGCTCGAACGATTGGCCGGACATGAGTACTATTGCTTTCTTGATGGCTACTCTGGCTACAATCAAATTCCCATCGCCGAAAAAGACCAGGACAAAACCACTTTCACTTGTCCTTTCGGCACGTTTGCATATCGACGCATGCCCTTTGGGTTATGCAATGCGCCCGCTACCTTCCAGCGGTGTATGATGGGAATTTTCTCGGACATGGTGGAGAAATTTCTGGAGATCTTCATGGACGACTTCTCCATCTTTGGCGATTCTTTTGACGAGTGTCTGCTGCATCTCGACGCTGTCCTTACCAGATGTAAGGACAAGAATCTCACTTTGAACTGGGAGAAATGCCACTTCATGGTGCGTGAAGGTATTGTCTTAGGACATATCATCTCGCAAAATGGCATAGAGGTTGACAAAGCAAAGATTGAGGTCATTTCCAATCTGCCTCCTCCCCGATGCGTCAGAGATATCCGAGCCTTCCTTGGCCATGCCGGTTTTTATAGACGGTTTATCAAGGACTTTAGCAAGATTGCTAGGCCCTTGACGCTTTTGCTGGCCAAGGACACGCCTTTCACCTTCGACTCGAGCTGTGTGACTGCATTCGAGTCACTGAAACTCTCACTCACTTCTGCTCCCGTTCTCTCTTCTCCTGACTGGACGCACCCATTCGAGATTATGTGCGATGCATCCGACTTTGCCATCGGTGCTGTCCTTGGACAGCACATCAACAAGATGCCGAATGTAATCTATTACGCAAGCCGAACCCTGAACGACGCACAACTCAATTATACAACAACTGAGAAGGAATTCTTAGCGGTTGTATTTGCCTTAGAAAAGTTCAGGCCCTACCTCATCGGCTCTCCAGTCATTGTCTACACTGACCACTCAGCTCTGCGCCATCTTTTTGCGAAGAAAGATGCCAAATCTCGGTTAATCCGTTGGATCCTCTTGCTTCAAGAGTTTGACCTTGTCATTAAGGACAAACGAGGATGTGAAAACGTGGTTGCCGACCATCTCTCGCGACTTCCTTCTTCGCCTTCGCTTCCAATTCCGATAAACGACGTTTTCCCGGATGAACAACTCTTGACAGTATCTTGCGAACCCTGGTTCGCAGATATTGTGAACTATTTGGCCACGGGATTGCTACCGACCGAATGGTCAAGTCAGGACAGACTTCGCTTCTTATCCCAAGTAAAACATTTTTACTGGGACGAACCCTACTTGTTCAAGTACTGTCCCGACCAGATTATTCGTCGGTGTGTCCCTGATGAGGAATTCAAGAGTGTGCTGTCATTTTGCCACGACCAAGCATGTGGCGGGCATTTTGGGCCCAGAAAGACAGCTGAGAAGATCTTGCAATGTGGTTTCTACTGGCCACAACTTTTCAAAGACGCTCACGACTATTGCAAGACTTGCTCCCGGTGCCAACACATGGGCCGGATATCCCGGAGGAATGAGATGCCGCTCCAACCGATCTTGGTTGTGGAGATTTTCGATGTTTGGGGGATAGACTTCATGGGGCCGTTTCCCAGCTCTTTTGGGAACTTGTACATTCTTCTAGCTGTTGATTACGTCTCTAAATGGGTCGAGGCTGTGCCCAGCCGAACTAACGACAACAAGGTTGTCGTTAGGTTCCTTAAAGAAAACATTTTCTCACGGTTTGGGCACCCCCGAGCGATCATTAGCGACAATGGAAGTCATTTCTGCAATAGGACTTTCGAGGCCTTGATGCGGAAATACTCCATTAATCATAAGCTTTCTACGCCCTACCACCCCCAAACCTGCGGGCAGGCCGAAGTTTCAAATCGGCAAATCAAGCAGATACTGGAGAAAACGGTTTCCAAGAACCGTAAGGATTGGTCTTTGAAACTCACTGATGCCCTTTGGGCATTTAGAACCGCTTATAAGACCGACCTTGGCATGTCTCCCTATCGGCTTGTGTACGGAAAAGCCTGCCACCTTCCTGTCGAAATCGAGCATCGCGCGTTTTGGGCGATAAAGGAGCTGAATCTGTCTCTGGAGGACGCGGGCAGCCATCGGAAGCTGCAGCTGAACGAACTGAGCGAGCTTAGGGATGAGGCTTACGACAACGCGGTTGTCGTTAAGAATCGAACGAAGGTGTTTCATGATAAACACCTTGTGCGCAAAACCTTCGTACCTGGTCAGCAGGTACTTCTTTACGACACCCGACTTCACTTCCATCCTGGAAAGCTCCGATCTCGCTGGAAAGGGCCGTATTTTGTGCGGACTGTGTATCCGCAGGGCGCTGTGGAGTTGGAAAATCCAAAGGACGGTTCACTCTTCAAAGTGAACGGACACCGATGCAAACCGTACCTTAGCGCCGAACCAACAGAGGAGCTCCTGTTCTTACAGGAGCCGGTTTACCTTGCTTGATCTTCCTCTGCCTACCTCCAAACTTCGGTTATCCAGCCAAGAACAGTGGACACTGTTCCAAATAAGTTTGGGGGTATGTACAAACCATTTTGTTTATATTTGTGTATATTCTTTTTCTTTTCTTTCAAAACAAAAACAAATAAAAATTGTATATCGCTAACCAACAATTTTGAACCTTCAAACTACTCTCTTCATGCAACGACAGTGAGGACACTGTCCAGTTTAAGTTTGGGGGCACGCTCGGTACGCATTTCTTACCTTCGCATTCATATGTATATTTTGCATCTGCATATTAAAATCCATAAAATCCATAAAAATTTGTAAATTTTCCAAAAATATAAAAACTTTTTTGTCAAGTTAGCTTATGGAAGAACTCTGATTCAACATTCGACGGTTTTTGTTTGATAAAATAGGAATAACTAGATCTTATGTTTGGATTTTGAAAACCTGAAAGATAACTCTCCTTTGAAGTTAACTATAGCTGATATACGTCTTTACATCACACTACACGTGTCGTGAGTTTTAGGAATTAGACGACAAGTCTTTCATGTTCAAACTTTTAAACAGATAAATGATTTTCTGAGAATCAAATAGGTTTGTTCTGAAATAAGTAATGACAAGAATAGTTTATGAAGTAAAGCGAATATGAAGGAATGTTATTGATGCCATAATAGGAGCTAAGTCTGAAAAATAACCCATCTAAAACTTGATTGGAATGATTACACACCAAACCCACTAGACACGTCTTTTATCCAAAAAAAATATTTGAACTGCCGGTTATATCTCCGTTCGTATTAAATCATCTGATTTTCACGCCAAACTGTCTTTTGTTTTTGGACCTAGGTAACTTGAGTAATTAAGTCCGCTGGGGTGTTTCTACACCTAATGCCCTAAAACCAACTGGTTTGGGTGCATTGGCCCAAAGCTCGCTAAGAAGCCTAGAAAGTCCAGTTTAAAACAAAGTCAAGCAAGTGTTCTCTCCGAGTTAAAATTCCTAACGGTTCTTTGTGTGAGAATAATCTTGATAAAAGACAGGCTTTTAAAAAAAAATTTAACGGAGATATGAAGGTTTTACTCTTTGATAAAGACTATTGCACGTTCACAGTGGTGTGTATGAAATGAAAACAAGAAAAAGGTGGAGTGAAAAATACGACTTAGTTTCCTGTTAAGGAAGATAGAAATTCTAAAGTTGAAACCTTACTGCAAAACGAAACTTGAAAAATGCTTAACTCATTATAAAACTTATGTGATCCTTTTAAAATTGTTATCTGGGCTTTATTGTGCGACATGATGACTCTAATCGATCCTTCTGGAACTTAACGACACTATCCGCACTGCACGTAAAGACATATAAAATCTGTAGTTAAATAAGATGTGAGGTGTGAAAAATAAAGGTTCGATAGTCTAGACTAAGGATTATAGAATTGTTATTTTCTAAAACAAAACTTTAGGGTTTGAAACTTAGTCATTTTTACAAACCAACTTGACCGGATTTTGTGGGTAGTATCCGCTGAAAACCCTCAGGAGACAACACTCCTCCTACTAGGGACACCTAGAGGTTTAACGGCTTGTTGCACATGCTCAGTGCAATCGCGTTCCCTGCGAAAGTGAGGTTAGGAAATTTTTGTGAATAAATGGACTTTGCTCGGGACGAGCAAATGATAAGTTTGGGGGTATTTGTTCATATCAGATTTTTGCATTTTCATACCGTCCAATTTTTATCACATTGCATATCCGTAGATACTCTTGAGCCGTGTTTGCTAGTCAATTGCAGGATACAGGTCCTCGGTTCCAAAACGGTGAAATTCATGGAAAAACACGACAAAATCCGGGTTCCTGCCAACCATAGATAAAACACGGTCTCCGCTCTTCATCCGTATGTTGCCAGATACCAGTTTAGGAGACAAAAGGACAAATCAATTGTCACCTTCATGCACAAAGCACTATGGTAGCACATAATCCAAGAGATCTACACGGAGCTCGAGGCAATCATCCACAAAAAGTCCACTTCATAACACCTTTCCCTCAACAGAAATTCTGGAAGAATTTTGGATGTATTTTCAGAAAATACATACAACAGACAAGAGGGGACAGAAGAACAGGGAAGTACCCCAAAGCCCACACCCTAAACCTACCAAGGTGCGGCGGATCCGCGGCCAAAGGGGGGTCTAGGCCGCGGATCCGCGGCAGTACAGTGCCTTCAGCCGACCAATTTTCAGGGGTATTTTGGTATTTGCATTTTTGGTCTGGTGGTTGCCCTAGGTTTTCATTCTCCAGCCTATAAATAGCCCAGAAGTTTGAGAAGGAAAGGGTCCAATATCTTGTATTTTTCTTTGCTAGGTTTTAGTACATGTTCTTCTTCCTCTTCTCACCTCTTCTCCATTAAACTTGTAAGTGAGCTTTTGAGTGAAGAGTGATGAATAAAGAAGACCATTTTTATTATCATGCTTGTCTCTTTCTTTACTTGTTATAATTGTTGTAATTTTAATTGTTAAGTAGTTGTTGTTATTTCCTTGTTGTTTGTTTCTTCTCTCTTTTTCTTTATCCTTTCATACGACAATGATACTTACGCTTGATCCTCGCCAAGGTGAGGTCGCAAACAGTTAGTCGTATTCTTCTAATCTCTTTCTTTCTATCTTCCTCTTTTGTGTTGTTTTATTTTTCCGTATTATGAAGTGTGAGTAGTTCTATACTTGTTAGGGTAGGATAAGGGAAGTTTGAGAGAAGGAAATCTCTCTCACTCTTTCCTTGCCCAACAACTTAAATCAACTCCCGTTAACCCAACCACAATCCGCTCCTTACGGCACCCTATCCTACATGATAGCGGTGATTCCGTAGTGAGACCGGTTGTGGTTGAATTAACCGGAGGTTATGGATAAGAGCCAAGAACGGACGGACAAGCACCAAAAGGAAGGACTATGCGTTGGAAAGCCTAGCTTATACTCGCAAGTTCCTTCCTAGTCGTGCTAATCCCCGTTGTTGCCGATTACCGTAACACCGATATTAAGTGGGGCAACGAAAGATGTGGAGACTCCTAACTCAAACTAACCTAATCCTAACCCTAACAAGCTCTCTTTAAATATCAACTCAACACTTAGATAACTACAAACAAAATCTGAACAACCGGACTTAACTCGTCGAAAAACACATAGAAAAAGATTCCCATCTCCCTGCGGACGACCCGTACTCAACCGGCTAGCTACGTGCGAAACCGTCTTGATTGCGGTATTTAAACTAGAACTTGAACACGCTCGTATCCTAACAATCACTACACTGTAATCACTGAATGCCAATGCACTCACTTATTAGCCCCTGTTATAGTTTTTTCACTCATTCATCTCAACATTTTATTTCAACTACACAATCTTTGACATTAATTTTCAATTAATCACATCATGACCCAAAAGTAAAACTTGTTTTACCGCCATTCCATAGAATTATCCATTCGATTTCATCGGTATTTTAATAGTCACACAATAGTTGGAACCACTTCGCCACTTCAGTCAACTCAGTTTTATTCTATGAACTGTAATCTCGACTGATCCTAAGTAACAATATTGCTAATGAGTTACCAATGTAAATGATTATAAAGAATTAAATCTACAAATCCTTTCTGCATCATTAACTTAGGGTTTGTGGTTTCACAACAACAAATTAACTTAGGGTTTAGTGATTTCATTTCCAAAATTAACTTAGGGGTTTATTCAATACCAAATTTCCATACTATCCAATACCAAAAACTTCCACAATATGCAATTCTGGCATTTATATCCAATTATCATTATTAAAAAACTATTTTTTTTAAATAACAAAATAAAAAAATTGGGACTCATGCGACGGCGAGGTGGGCTCGGGTTGGCGATCGTCAACAGGGTGGACTTAGGATCGACGGTCGAGATGCGCGGTGAGTTGGGCTCGAGCTAGGGTAGCGGCTTCAAGCTCAGGCAGCAGCGAGGTGGGATAGTACGTAGGTGGACAGCGGGGTTGGATGGGGAGGTGGTCGTCGACGACGAGGTAGGCTCGAGCTATGGCAGTGGCGTCTAGTGGGATGTGGAGAAGGACGGGAGGCGATGGAGGAGGTCAAAGACGAGGGGTAGAAGAGGAGGAGATTGCAGCAGAGGGGGAGGAGGATGAGATCGTCGCCGGCGATGGAAGGAGGAGGAAGAGATTGGAGCTTTGGATTTTCGGGGGCTAGGTTTTTTGGGGGAACAAAGGGGGGAGATTTAGGGAGATGATCTCAAAACCGAGCCTTTATATTTTATTGGGTTATTCCGTCGGGTAATAGTTGACGGAATAACCCAAAACTATTTTTAAAAGATAGTGAAACGGGATTCTTAAAGTGAGATGGAAAAATTCGACCGTTGGATCGACGATCAAATTTTTGCATCATGTTATAAATATCAAAATATGTATGTGTATAAAAAAATTAGACAATTTGGAGGCTTGTAAGTCATACATTAAGAGTATGCAATGTATGCAAATTTTACAATGTTTTAACAACCATCCATTTTAAGACCGTGATATCCATATCTTAGAAATGTCTAAATGATTAAAAAAATTTACACATATGTTGATTGACACATAAAACAAGATGTATGGAGCCGATCATCATTTTGATTGATGGATGATGGTAAGAATTTTCCATCTCGCTTTAACAATCTCATCTCACCATACAAACACACACAAGAAAAAGAGTGAGAAGTAGACCCTAGCCATCATTTGCAGTTTACTGATACACAATTTAAGTTTACAATTTCTTGACTAGAGCTCCAAATCAAAACAAATTCAACAAAAACCATATGTTCATGCAAAAGTCCACGGAACACCACCTATATATAGATTCTATATAGATTCTATATGACTAACTATGAAGCTATAAAGCTTATCGGTTTAAGGTCCTGGGTTCTTTTCAGTCGAAAATATTGCACATTTGATAAAATATTTTCTTTACTTTTGTTAAGTACTTAAAAGTGTTTATTATAATTATGGTACATATGTGGGTTTATCTGCAAAATACTCTTTATCGTATGTTTCTACATTATAATTAAGATTATGAAGGAAAATATATGCATATAATATTTATATGATATTTTGAAAATTTAACTATGCATATCATATCAAATATCCCTAATCAATATTCTTAAAATATCGTATCATATATATAATGATTAGGATAATATCTCAAATATAACAAATATTGCTATTACTATGAATTGAGATATTGTGTAGATTTAGCTCAGGTCTGGAGATCGAGATATCCGAGATGTTGGGAATAAAATCTATCGATAAAGTTGAATCAAATCATAAAATCGTAAATGGCAGAGACTCATAGAAGATTTAAAGAAACCAGACATCACAACAATCTCCACGAGTCAACATGTGGCAGCACTAGAATTTTCAAAGCATGATTCCACTAAGAAGCCGCCCAACCGCGGCCAATACCCCTAAATGCAGCGGATCCGTGGCCTTATTGTGGCCGTAGGATTTGAGATTTTCTCAGTGTGATCTTAACAACAAATCGCCATATTAGGCAACTAGGGTTTCTGCCTCTACTACCATTTAAAGAACCTAGAGTTATACTTGGAAATCATCTCACCTTTTACCACCAAGCAAATCACCGACAAGATCAAGATATCCAAGTCGGTCCACGAATCGACGTGATTAAGCGACGTGATCATCAACTGAATATCTACTTCCTACGAGATAAAGATCGAGAGCAACACGAGAGTTCTTTGTATTCTAAATTTCAAAGGAGCTGTACATGTTAAAGTTGATTAATAAAAGTAGATCTTTAGTTTAGTTCTTTGCATTTTATATTCTGCATTACTTTCTGCATTATGATTTCCTTCTCTATACTTTCTTCTACTTCTCAAAACATGCGTGAATAATTCTCCACTTGATAGGGTTCGTAGGATTAGGGTAGATCAATAGATGATCAAATCTCTTAATTTCTTTTATATCTTATAAAGTTTATAAACTTTAGCAAAGTAATTGTTAACATCTTAATCGGGCGCGCTATCAATTTATTGATAGTTTCGGCCGCGATTAAAGATTAGATTAACAATTGTTTTGGTGAAGACTGGATATGAATAGAGATCAATGAAAAGATAAGGGTTAAGAGTAGGAACTCTATTCTCTCCAAAAACCCTAATCTTCATTCATCAATATCGATCTAGTTTTAAATCTATTAAAAGATAAAAGAAGTCATCTTTAATTAATCATCCATTACTACTAAATTCTATGAACCCTACAAGCATTTTCCTTATACATTTTACATCCGTGTTCAACATAGATATACAACCATTCTTCCTATTTTCAATCAACTCGTCTAAAGCAAAATAAAGGTTCCACGTTTCTCTGAGAACGACCCGTACTCATCTCGGCTAGTTACAAGCGATACCGTTATTGATTGCAGTTAACTTTACTACTCCAAACACAGATCAATCAAATGGCGTCGTTGCCGGGGATACGTGCGTAATTTTTTTCTTGCTATTCGTGTTGAATTTTTATAAAATCCAGAAAACATATTATAAAAGAGAACCGAAACCGCATATTGTGTATTTAACGATTATTATGCGACTTTTGTGAGAGAATCTGGAGTCACTGGAGCGAGAAAATAGAGATACAGAGACTTTCAATATATTCCAGAGGAGTAAGAGAGTGCACTGAAGAAAAACGGTCAAAAGATCCTTCCATTACACCGCGGAACCACGGCATTTGCAAGCATTTGGCCGCGGAACGGCGACAGAGTTGTGGAGTTGTGCCCCCAAAATCTTCTAGTATATTCCTCATATCTTCCTCTCTCCTCTAGAAATCCAATAATATAATTTTCTGCAGGATTCTTTGTAAAATATCGCCACTCAAAAATCTTTTTGCGTGTTTTGAAATTAGTTTGTTTGTGCATATTTTTAAAACGGATATTAAGGGGCAATAACCCAAATCCAGATTAGGTGGGGATTTCATCACCCTTCCTAAGCCCCACAAATCACAAAACGAGCATACTTTCACCCTATATTAATTAAAAAATATCTAGACCAAGCCTCTAAGAACCGTCGTGCTCAATTAGGACAGAGGAGGGTCATGTGTAATCTATCGTTTATCTGCATCTCTCTTGTGGTGTCTAGTCAAGTGTGACTAAGGAAAGTGGTTACTTAATTAGGCCCACTATTTTCGATGATTCGTATAGCGGATACCTCCCACTTACTTGGCATATACCTGGCCACAAGAGTGATAAAGAGATGGTAGAGGATTGATCATGCGACTTGTCCTTTGGAAGTCTAGGAGCGATCTAGTGCTTGACTTAGGTGACCTTAGTTCTAGGGTTGATCGTGCATTTTGTGATTTGTTGAGTCAAGCTTCACGTCCGACACTTTTTCAAAACAAACCATTTTTAAATAATTCTCACACACGCTGCCACGTGCGCTAAACCCGTTTAGTACATGATCGGCTGGACAAGGGATTCTAGTGCCCATCTTGTCCGCGTTTCTGCTATCGACTCCGAAGTCGGTACTTCTTCATCTTCTTTTTCCCCTCCACCCACCACATCGACCGAGATGGACGGTTCTCCATTAGATTTTACCAACACACCCATGCCACCACCCGTAGGTATGCAGAATCCACCACGCATCTCTCTTCAAGAAAGATGCTACCCGATACGCGGTCCCCTTCCTACTTGTCTATTTGTTCCACCAGCCAATGGGTATAATTTTGAAATTAAACCCCACTTCATCAACCTGTTGCCCAAATTTCACAGGCTTGAATCCGAAGACGCATACATCTTTATAACCAAATTCGAAAACGTATGTGCAATGATGAGCACTACACAACTTTCTGTGGATACTATGAGATTACGTCTTCTCCCTTTTACCTTGTGCGATCTAGCAGAAAAATGACTTTATAATATTGCTGCATACTCTATTGCCAAATGGGATGAATTCGTTATAGCATTCCTTAAGAAATTTTATCCCAATCATAAGACCGTCCACGTTCGAAGCGAGATTAACCAATTTACCTAACTTCCCAACGAACCATTCTGGAAATGCTTTGAGCGGTTTAAGGATCTTCTTCTACAATACCCCCATCACGGAATTGATAGATAGGACCTTTGCCAAATTATATATAAGGGTGTTAATCCAGCAACAAAACAGATGCTGGAAACCATTTGTCAATGTCATTTCATGTCTAAAGACGATGGTGAAGCTTGGCAATTCTTGGAAGATCTCGCCGAACAAACCTTACAGTGGGAAAGCGTTAGACCAACATTGTCTAGGGAAGGTATCCATCAGCTCGACGTTTCCATCGCAGTGAAAGCCGAAATGGTCGCGATGGAAAAGAAACTCGACGCTATCGAAAACAAATTCTCATCTGCCTCCTTAAACCAAGTTACGCACCTAAAAACCATGTGTGGTTGCTGTTCTAACCCATCACATTTAATGGAAGAATGCCCTTTGAATTCTCCGTTTCAAGGTCAAAAACAAACTAATGCTATTTTTCAGCAACGACCGAGAAACGATCCTTATTCTTCCACCTACAATCAGGGATGAAGGAATCATCCCAATTTTGCTTGGAACCAAAACCAAACTCAAAATCAAAACCAGTTCTCAAGCAACTATCAAAGACCTCCTCCACAGTAACAGCAACCACCACAACCGAGTCAGCATCCTTTTCAACCGCAATCTTTTCAAAATCCGGCCAACAATTTTGCACCTTGTAATAATTCTTTCTCAACGGCCGGTATCGATAAAACCTCTGCACTCGAACGTAACTTAGAAATGTTCATTAACCAATCTACACAAACGACGGTTAATTTAATGTCTTCTATCCAAACGTTAGTGCAACACACTGCTTCCCACGGTGAAACCACAATATCGATAGAAGCACAACTTGCACAGTTAAATGCCGCGATGAGTGGGAGAGAGAAAGGGAAACTTCCATCTCAATCTCTACCAAATCCTGGCCACTAACAAAGTCATAATGTGTGTGCCGTAACCACGTTGAGATCGGGAAGAGTGCTGAATAACCAAGTGGGTGAACATATTGATGTTGATTATATTGATGATACCCCGGCTTTTACCTATGCTCCTCCTTCGTCTAATCCAACAAGTTATGTCTTATACGAAAATTTTAAAGGACGTGTGCACTAGAAAAAGGAAAATTCAAATGCCTAAAAAAGTTTTTCTAGTGAGTAATGTGATCGCTACTTTTACCCAACAAATACCCAAGAAACAAAAAGACCCCGAGAGTCCTACAATATCTGTTGCTATTGAGGGTATAAATATCAATCGTGCTCTACTCGATTTAGGTGCTGGTGTTAACTTGCTTCCGTATTTTTTCTATGAGCAATTAGGCATCGGAGAGTTAAAACCGGCGCACTGCACTCTTCGGATGGCTGATCGATCTATCACCCAACCTAGGGGTTAGCTAGAGGACGTGTTAATCAAAGTCGGGGAATTTATATTCCATGTGGATTTTATAGTTCTAGATACACAGTCTGTAGAAAACCCGCGAAACCAAATTCCGGTGATTCTAGGTTAACCTTTCCTAGCAACTTCAAACGCGATAATCAATTGTCGTAACGGTTTAATGAACCTATCTTTCGGGAAGATGACAATTGAGTTTAACATCTACAAGCTAGAAAGTCAACCATCAGAACCCTATGCTCATGTGTGCTCTGTCGAAAAGATAGCTTCCGACAGTTCCGAATTCGAGGACCTTCATAATACCGATCCTACTATTTATTATACACGTGAAGACCCTTCTGTCGACAAGTCCACACCTAAGTCCGAACCCTTTGACTTGTCGAATGATTTAGTCAAGCTATCCTAGTATCATGACTTCCTTTCCGATGAGATTATCATTCGGAATATCGATGGAAGTTTTGAAGATATTTTTGCCGAAGAACTCGCATTCCTAGAATACTTGGGAGTTGTGATGAATCAACCCCCACCTAAAGAAGTTGAGCCACCACCCTCTCTTCTTATCAAAAAAAGAATGCGAGTATGGCACCACCACCGTTTCGTCACTACCATCCGAGACGTAAACCCGATCGATTCTACTTCCTATCTCCCCACTTCTGCACATCTATGATCTTCCACCAACTATGTTGTTATATCGATAAAATATTCGAATGGTTGGTGTTGACTTTTGGTCCTTGTAAAACTTTGTATAAACCAATAACTTTCACCCCCCTCATAATTTTAAATGCTTAAATACTGTTTTACTCAAGTTTGGGTGGAGAAAAATATTTTGGCTCTTGAAAGAAAATAAAATTTTTATAAAATTATGAGCCAAAAATAAGTTTGGAGGAGGATTTCACTATCATTAATTCGTGTCCCTGTTAATAACTTCTCCTCCGAAGTCTACAGGTTTTTTGAGATTAAAAGATGACATCAGTGAGAACACTGCTGTAAACAGGTTTGGGAGGAGGTTTGTATTTACTGATATAAGATTTGGCACTAAGCACTATATAAAAAAAATTTAGATGAATGTATGGAAAAAAAATTGATAATAAAAATTAGAAAGTGAAAATTTACTTATGAAAGATAAGAATAGTTTGAGAAAAGTAAGAAAGTTAGATATTTTCTTAAACGAAACTAGTAATAAGTAGTTATGAGTTGTTGTCCCAAAGGTTAGTAAGATGAAGGGAATCATTAATCTGAGGATAGAATTAAGTTTGAAAAATAGTCCATATTCTTGAGTCTAAATATCTGAACGTTGATACTATACTATACGTACTTGCACACATCTTGAAACTTAGAATAATAGAGCATACCTTGAAATGCTCTTGTCTAAAAGCCTCAGTATGAAGATCAATGAAAAAAAGTGAAACATAAAAAAATATAAAATGGTGAAGAAAAATGAACACTGGTTTTGTAATTGCTTAAGACGACATTAAAAATAATATAGCGAAGGTGCTTTATCACCTAGTGCCTTAGACTAACTGGTTTGGGAGCCACTGCTAAGCCTTAGATGTTGCAAGACGAGAATATTGCTATTTAAGCCTAAAAAAGTAAGCACATTTAGTAATCGGTCAGTTAATACCTCAAGAAGTATTAACGGTCGCATGAAGGATGTGCGAGAAATTCCATCTGAAATATTCACCGACTAAAAAGTACTATGAAAGATGGAAAAGAGTATGATAGCTTGAATTGAATTCTCTAAGTGTAGGGGTGTCTTTTACAAACACGTAGAGGTATATAGTCAATGTTTGGAAGAAATATAGGGAGGAAGACTAAAGGCAATGTTTTATTGAGGGATAATGTGATTTCCGACATTTTTTCATGACCATTAAGATAGAGCTCATGGCAACTGAAAAGCCAGTGTAGTTGGAAACTCTTCTTTTCAAGTTCTTTTTTTTATATAATCCTTATCTTTGTATGCAACTTTCATCTTCTTTTTTTTTATTATGAGATTTTGTGGGTGTAATCCGCTGCAAACCCTCAGAAGACAGCACTCCTCCTACCTGGGACATCTAGAGATTTAAAGGCTTGTTGCACATGCTAAGTGCAATCGTGTTGCCTACGAAAGTGTGCTAGGATTTTCTTTTTCTTTTTTCTCTCTCTCTTTAATAACTAGTTTACTCAGGACGATCAAAATTAAGTTTGGGGGTATTTGTTCAATCGATAATATTGCACATTTGATGGAACATTTTCCTTATTTTTATTAAGTACTTAAATATGTTTATTGTAATTATGGTACATATATGGGTTTATCTGCAAAATACTTTTTATCGTATATTTCTACATTATAATTAACATTATGAAGGAAAATTTATGTATATAATATTTATATGATATTTTGATAATTTAAATGTGCATATCATATCAAATATCCCTAATCAATATTCTTAAAATATCGTATCATATATATAATGATTAGGATAATATCTCAAATATAACAAATATTACTAATACTATGAATTGAGATATTGTGTAGATTTAGCTCAGGTCTGGAGATCGAGATATCCGAGATGTCAGGAATAAAATCTGCCGATAAAATTGAATCAAATCGTAAAATCATAAATGGCAAGACTCAGAGAAGATTTAAAGAAACCAGGCATCATAACAATCTCCGCGTGTCAACATGAGGCAGCACCAGAATTTTCAAAGCATGATTTCATTAGGAAGCCACCCAACCGCGGCCAATACCCCCTAAATACAGTGGATCCGCGGCCTTATTATGACCGTAGGATTTGAGATTTTCTCGGTGTGATCTTAAAAACAAATCACCATATTAGGCAACTAGGGTTTCTTCCTCCACTACTATTTAAAGGATTGAGAGTTATACTTGGAAATCATCTCACCTTTTACCACCAAGCAAATCACCAACAAGATCAAGAGATCCAAGACGGTCCGCGAATCGACATGATTAAGCGACATGATCATCAACTGAACATCTACTTCCTACGAGATAAAGATCGAGAGCAACACAAGAGTTCTTTATATTCTAAATTTCAAAGGAGTTGTACAGGTTAAAGTTGATTAATAGAGGTAGATATTTAGTTTAGTTCTTTACATTTTACATTCAGCATTACTTTCTGCATTATGATTTCCTTCTCTATCCTTTCTTTTTCTTCTCAAAACATGCGTGAGTAATTCTCCACTTGATAGGGTTCATAGGATTAGGGTAGATCAATGAATGATCAAATCTCTTAATTTCTTTTACATTTTATAAAGTTTATAAAGTTTAGCAAAATAATTGTTAACATCCTAATCGGGCGCACTATCAATTTGTTGATAGTTTCGACTGCGATTTGAGATTAGATTGACAATTATTTTGGTAAAGGTTAGACATGAATAGATGTCAATGAAAAGATAAGGGTTAAGAGTGGGAACCCTATTCCCTCCCAAAACCCTAACCTTCATTCATCACTATCAATCTAGTTTTAAATCTATTAAAAAATAAAATGAGTCATCTTTTATTAATTATCCATTACTACTAAATTCTATGAACCCTACAAACCTTTTCCTTATACATTCTACATCAGTGTTCAATATAGATCTACAACCATTCTCTCTATTTTTAATCAACTCGTCTAAAACAAGATAAAGGTTCCACGTTTCCCTGAGAACGGCCTATACTCATTCGGCTAGCTACGAGCGACACCGTTATTGATTGCGGTTAACTTTACTACTCCAAACACAGATCAATCAGGTTCTAATTCATCTTGAGACTCAGTGAGCAAAGCATGGAAGCGATGGCAGTCCCAGGTGGTGGTTCAATTGGATGAATCTGCCAAGTCAAGATCAACATTCATGGCATAGCAGTTAGGGCTGTGCACCAGGTCAGTTTGGACCCGTTACCCGCCATAACCCATCCGCATTTGACAGGTACAAAAGCTAATCGAAATCCCTGCATTTGATGGATACAAAATCCGAACTCGCCCGCATTAGAATATGGTGGGTTTTTAGATCTTATAAAACCCATCTGAGCTTGTAAGCGCCCGCAACCCGACCCGTTTACAACCAATCTGAACCCGTCCGCTTACTAGAAATATGAGTCATAGAAATGTTTATTACTATGAAAAGATTAAAAGCCTGGACCTATATAAATTCATGACCCTAATTTTTGTTTCTTATTTTCTCATTTTATTTTTCTACTGCTTATTAGTTCCTTCAATTCTCTTTTGTTTTGTACTGCCACAATATTTCTGATTAATAATATTTGTTTCATCTTGCAACTTTGAATATTGCATGGTGTTTCGGATGTGTTTAAATTTGCAATTGAGACTCTATAAGATTTGCTTTTGTTTCATATTTTATATAATGAATTATAAGTTTAATATGCGAAATCTATGCCAAATCGGATTAGGGAAACCTGAACCAGAGCCCGAAACCCGTCCGAACCCGTTGGGTGCGAGTTCGGGTTTAATGTGGATAGAAAACCTGTCTGTCCTAACGGATTCGGGATTCATTTTGGTTCAAAACTGGTCCAACCTGACCTACGCACAGTCCTAGTAGCAGCTGATTCTGGCCGAATTATTATATGTAATTTAAAATCCTCGAAGAGGACAAAAACATGCCGAAAGACTTTGACGAAAACTAGAAATCAATCACTGATCCAATTTGAGTACCACTATGGATAGACCGGTGTTCGTGGGCTTTGAAGAAGAGGTGCACTCCTTTCTTGGATTTTGTGAAAATAAAAAGGGAAATTAAAAACCTTCTCGGAATTCCCACAATTTGTTTAATTGATACAAATTGTGACCTAGATCTCGCAGGTATTTCGATTCCAGCCAACGATGATGCTATAGCTTTAATCCAGGATAGTACATAGATTGGGCACACATGCGTTCCAACCCATTTTAGTGGAGGGACGCGACGCGCTGATACACATTATTAGTACAAAAGGCATTCGGAAAGCAACAAGTCGCTTCTGGCAAAAGCTTCACTTTAGTTTAGTTTTTCGACCGGGAAATTTTCAAACGAACAATTTCAATAAAATCTTTCAATTTTTTATTTTACTATGTTCAACTCTATATATCGCTCTATTCGTAAAGTAATTTGAATGTACAGAAATGGCTATAACCGAGTTTTTGTTAATTTGCTAGGTGCGAATTCAGCACTTGTAGTTTCTATAGGATTTCTTATAATTTGGATATGCGATTTTGGGATCAACCAGCATTTTGACAAGTGAATTCCCTACTTGCGGCGGCAAGAGGAAATTTAACAAAATATGTGGAGCAAACAGAAGGGGTCTACTATAAAACTTAGGTTGCGCTTGGTATATAAAATGGAAGATTACCGAAAATTCTCGCATTTTCGGAAATGGGATGATCGGGTATCCAAGAAATCTTATATTAACGTAGTTGGTATACTTTAATCATTTCCGGTAATATATGTATGTGCAACCATCTCGATCGGCGGCGAGATCGGAGGAGCGCCGGTGGATGGTGGTGAGGTCGGCGACGAACGACCGATCGACGGTGGGACGGCGAGCAGCTGGCGACAAACAGCCGATCGGCGGTAGACCGGTTGATGAACGACCGACGATGGGCGGTGGGACCGGCAGGCCGGTGGTAAGGATGGCCGACGGCGGATGGTTATGGCTCATTTCATGTTAGATGGAAATATTTCGTTGTAATTTAGGAAAAACACATTTTATGAAAGGAATATGATTACAATGAAATGGGATCATTTTTATTACTACAGTAATCTTATATTCCCGAAAATATTTTTTACACTTAAACAAACGCCGTGATAATATTTCATGGTAATTTAGAATTACCATCTAGATTACCCCTACCAAACGCACCCTTAAGCATTTTGTCTACCTGAGTCCATCAATTCCAGGAAAAAGGACGGTCTCAAGTTATGCAGGTTTTGATTCAGGAATCACTCAAACAATATTTGTCAATCACAGGTGCAAAATCGGTAGACATTTTGCGACGATCGAAGGTGTTTACGAGCCCTGTATCTGAAAAGAATCTCTTTATTTCACGAACACGACTAAGTTTAATCGGTTAAAGAACAACATTACATCATATCAACCCAAAGTCTTTACTCAATAGATTTGCGAAAAAGTTTACACAACATTAAATGACTGATGCATTCTATGATTTAGTTGCACATCCACCTCCATCTGTGCTATGGGCAGAAACAATTTTTAGGCCATGCCGCCGCTTGTAGCAGTCCTGATTATCTGAAACAGAGCTGCAATCAAGACAAAAAATAAGTTCCAACTTAGCGAAGGCCCTTATTCACTAATAATAAGTCGAATGATCTATCGAATGCTTCATTAGAATCCAACATAATGAGCAAAGTTTTACGGCAAGAGCTATACTTGATTCCATTAATAGATCAGTCAGCTCGAATCACTGAGACTAGCATTATGCCTGCCTGAAAAGCTTATTAGCACATGTCAAATTTGTTTGAGTTAAATGATAAAGAGCCAGTCGAGGAGTTAGAAATGTCAAATAAGATTTAGATGAGGAAAAGTGTGGTTTGCAAATCACCCTAATTATCGTTCACCCGCTCAGGTATCTCATTCCTAATTTCTACGGGACTTCACATTTGCCAAAACATTTTCGGCTAAAGAAGCCACTCTTAAAGTCAATTTCCTACAATAAGATTTATAGATGAATTCACATGTTGCGATTTCATTTTACTAAACCCAAGCGCCAACCAATGACTTGAGTTCAATAATTGATGACCGAGCTATCAGGCAAATCACTGTGTTAACAGATTTTTTTCATCAGCAAAAAAATATTTTAAAAATCGCTCATAACTACAAATTTATAGGTATACTATCAACAACTTGTAGGTTTTTCTCAACCAAAAGTAATCAACTTATAGGCGTATTTTTTATAAGGGTTATTTACGGTCCCCCCCCCCCAACCAGTCTGCCATCCAAAGTTAATGTCGCCGTCATCGATATTTTAATAACACGCCCCCCCCCACCCCACCCCAATTAACACACGATCTCCACACCTCTCTCGCACTTTCACTTCTGTCTCTCATGTCTCTTTTTCTTTTGGCATCGATTTGAGGATCTAGGGCTTGATAGCAGGGGGGGGGTTCATCGATGATCACGTGCTGTGACAAGCTAGGGCTTGCAAATTAGACCACAAAGACACTCTGCAATTTCATAAAATGACGTAGAAGAACCCGCCTCCATGGGCAATTTAAGATTTTTTGAGCTCCAGAGCAACCCTTAGCTTTCGATTTAGGGTTAATTTGGGAGATTTGGGGGGAAAAGGAGTTGGGGGGCTTTAAAATCCTAGGTCTATAGTCTCCGTTAACCACTTGACGGAGTTGATGAATATTCATAAAATATTCTATTTTGGGAGAGCTAGAAGGTTATTAGTGGAACTTAAAGGAATTGGGGTGTGTGGAGTAAAAAGCAAAAATGGGGGGGGGGGGGGTTATGGAAAAATTAGCTATAAATCTTGGGGGTAAACAGTAAATAACCTTTCTTAATGAATTTTATTTTAGGCCAAGTAAATTTGACAAGGGAACCTTCAATTCCTCCCCAACCATAATATTTTTGAGATAAGATACTCACTATGCCAGCAGAAAATGGAAATAAAAGTGGAATAAATTTTAATACGATCCAATTACCTTTTCTTCTGGTACTATTTGTCAAAAGCCATCAATATGCTAAATTACAGGAGATACCCCAACTTTTATCCCTAACTTTTCAAAACCTACACTTTGGGGCAAAGTTAGGGGTATTTCCTGCAATTCAGCCACAAATTTAACCTCAACTGATACTCAAATTGTCTTAAAATAGGTTTCAAATGTACTGCTAAGTACCATAACGTGAAATTATATAGAAAGATAAGAAGTTTAGAAAGTGAGAGCGCTTACATGATCCGATGACCACGAAGACAAAGAAGCCAAGAACAATGGGGCCTACAGGATAGTCAGCTCCTTTCTTAACAGTTGTCTCAGGAACCGATCCCCTCTTCATGATGTTTTTCTGAAACTTGGCTGATTTCTTGTCAGCAAGGCGCCTTGATGTTGTCTGTCAAAGTCATCATATGAACCAAAAGAGTGAACAACAAAGAGATAATGAGAGGAGCTATGGAAAAAAAGAAGGAAAAAGGCAGTCTAACAAGTGATAAGGAGACAACTGTTGTAACTATTAGAATTATGTCTATAAAGAGAAGCATGCAGAATGCCAGTACAGAAATACCAAACTCCCTATTCCACATCATTAAAATGAAGCCAACTTGAAAGAATTTATTTTCACAATTTTATTTTGCAAGTACAGATGGTTAAACATAATAAAGGAAAACTAATGGTAATACCATAATAAAAGTAGGAATAATACATCATACTTGTTCAAGCTAAAAACGTAAACTATAAATCTTCACAGAACAATGCTCCTCATATAGAAATGTGAAAATAACATGAGGTTAGAAAGAAAAACAAACCTAGGACGCTTTACCGATCAAGTTTTGAATAGTCAAAATTTCCGTATCTTTTTTACAGAAAGGTCCAACACAGACTCAAGTAATTGAAAATTCTCCAAGTACCATGCAAAATCTTTGAATAAATCAATAAAACAAAGATGATGCTTGAATCAAGCATCCCCCCTACCAACTTACCAACTCTTTCACCAATTGGAAAAGTGACTTTATAAATAGTTTGTGTCAACAGAAGTGTCGACTTGTATCATTCTATCATTCTATGTATACTATATATGTTTTACATAGACAACCGATTTTCTATACATATAATGGTAGGACTATGATATTCTGATGAAATGCTTATTCTCTTTGAACAGCAAGGGGGAATGATTTTGTTACTTCATTCATCACCACGAGCCTTAAGACTTTGTTTTGATCTGTTAAACAGATCTCAAAGGACTGTAAATGTGTAGCTAAACAACCATAAATGTGATGACCTCAGGCCGATCCCCCTCGAGTTGATAGGATGGGTAGGTTCGGCCATGGTTTATTATTGAATCATTGTATCCGATGACTTGCAACTATTTTCTTAGTTTGATTTTGTTGTTCGGTATTAACTATGATGGTTGTGTTCAACCGATCTAAAATCCAAACAATGCCACCGGTAATTTCAGTCGAAGAATGAATGAAATGAGTTGTGGATTAATACATAATATTTGCCATCTCGTGTGTCTATTTTGTACAAATTTAGACAATCAATTTTCTATGCATATAATGGTAGAATTATGATAATCTAATGAAATGCTTATATTCTTGGAACAGAAGGGGGGAAATGATTTTGTTACTTACTTCATTCATCAATGAAGTTTAACAATAAAACTTAAATTTGCCAAATTCGTAAAGCTCAGCGTTTTATTTGACAGCTCGAACTAAGCAACATTAAACAAATACTTGAAAATTGATCCTAAGAATTAAAAAACATTAAAGCAAACATATTGCACAATGAAAAGAAAAACATCACCAACACATAGATATACACAATATAGAATATAAACAAAAATTGTTCATCAGTTTTCGCACGAAAATCAGCTAATTTAGCTAACGATAGCAGATCTGATCAAATTTCATATCAGCTCTAATTTTAAAAAAATACAAATTAAAAGGATTAATTAAATTAACGTAGATCAACAACCATTTGATGATTAAAACACTCTATGATCTACCTATCAAATTGAACCCAGATCCATCGAAATCTACTGGAAAAAAATGAATTTCAGCAGAAAAATAAAGAGATCTGACCTAAATGAAGAAAAATCTCTGAAATTAACAGCAAAATCATCAAATTTTATGGGAAAATGGCATAGATCTGACATCAATTCTCAAATTGATCGCATATTCGAAGATTCCAAAGAAAAAATTTCACAGATCTAGGGTTTCGAAAGAGAAAAATCGCATACCATTTTCTTTTCTCTTGTCAAAGCAACGCGGAAACGAGAAAGCCAGAGAGTTCTTTTCTTCTTTTTTGCGATTTATTTTTCCCTTTTTGTTGAAAATTCATAGAGCTCGCGAATGTATAAAAAATGTGAATATAAAATTGGCTCAAAATGACGTGGTAAACCAATGGTGTCTCTCCACGTAGGATGACACGTCATCGTAGAATACACGGTGGCTCCTTGTATTTTTATAGAATTAGGTGTGCCGGCTACGGAAATAAAGAAGACCGGGTTGGTTTGTGGGGCTGCAAAAAGATTCTATTTTTATACCAGCAAAATTTTAACGGTTTCCTCTTGATCTGATATATTTATAAGATTTTTTTCCGATATTGGCCGTCAACTGTCGAGTTTCTCGTGATCTGTATTCATATCGATTTAGTTAAGAAAAATAGAAGATAGGGCTACCAAATGTATTTGGTATAGTGAAAATACTGATATTGAGTATTTAAAAATAGAAAAGAAAATGGATGCACTGATGGTCCTGTTTCGTTCATGAACTTTCAAATACACAAACCGGTCCAGGTTAAAATAACATAAATATACTATACTGAGAATTGAAATAATGTATAGATTACCAATTTCCCTGTACTAGTAAAGTTTGATTTTTATTTCCTTAGCAAGCAGCAACAATAAAGATAAAGTTTGGTTTCGTTCTTGGACTCCTTTTTTCCCAATTAGCTCTAGTTAGAATCTTTTTTTTTTCTATTAACATAGATTGGTAATATTTTCTTTTTTGTTGCCCTCAATCCAACATTCATTGCTTGTTAACCGAGACATTTGTCGATCTTTGTAATATGTGCACAAACCATAGCAAGCCCGGGTTCTTTTTCTCTTATTTTCGCTCCACCCTTTGGTAGAATTGGAGCTCATCTAGGCCCTGTTTAGAAATGGAGTTAAGTTTTCCTAACTGTAGTTTCATAAAGTTGGTACTCTAAACTCCAAAATCCTAACTTTATCCTGTTTGGGGTTCATTTTGGAGTTGAGATAACTACAGTTATCTCATAGAAGTGTGAATACTGTAGTTATCTAAACTCTATTTTTGAAGTTTGAGACTTGCACACCACAATTTGAATCATCCTACCTCCACTTACAAATAAATCATATTTATCCTAACTCCTTACCCTAACAAGGCATTAATGTTGTCTTTATTACATGGGCTATAGCCCGTTAAATGTTTTTTTGAGGATTAAAATATTGAAGTATTTAATTGGCCCATGGGCTTAATCAAGTATTTAAATGTGTGGCTTCAGCATGATGGGCTAAATCCCCGTGATACTAATATTTCCCATGCAACAAAGGTTATATAATTTTCAACCCTAATTATTATTATTATTAGTATTAGTATTAGTATTATGGGTTTTTTTATAATGCACCCTCGAAAATAAACTATTTTGAAAAATCTCACTCACATATGACTACTTTTAAATAACCCACTCGAAAAGCCTCTGTCAACTAAATACTCTACTCCCGTAGGCTTCTGTTAAGTTAACCCTTAATCATGATTAGTTAGAGAGCTAAAAACACCAAAAAAAAACCCTTCACCTCTCTCTCCCCCCTTACCTCGACGCTCTCGCCTCCCTTCTCGACTCTCCGTTGCTGCTTCCCTTCTTCTTCCTCCGCGCCCCCGCCTCCCTCCTCCTCTGGCCCTGCCTCCCTCGTATCCGTCGCCTTCATCCGACGCCGCTTCCCTCCTCCTCTGCGCTCCCGCATCCATAGTTGGATGATGAAATCTATGATGATGGTGATGGGGGTGGGGTGGGATAGGGGACGGTGGAGGGCAGGAGGCGCTCTCTCTCTCTCTCATTCTTCTTCATCTTCCCTTCTCTTTTCTCGTCATCACCGGCGCCGCCCTTGCCCTGACCCCGTGGCCCCACCTCGGGCTTCCACCTACCGCGGTTGCCCCTCATTATCATCATCTTCCTTCATTCTTCACCTTCTCATCATCTTCGGCGATATTCTCCTTACCGTCGACCTCTTCCCTTCACCCACTGCCGCTGCCCCTCACCATCACCCTCCCTCACCCTCACCCTCGCCGTCATCGTTATCACCCTCCCTCATCCTCATCCTCACCATCACCACCACCCTTTCTGTTAGTGTTTCGATACTAGAGCCGCAACATTTGTGGACCGCGGCGGAATGATAAATCAAAATTTTTCAAGACTTAGCATCAAAATACAACTACAAGATCATATCATTTACTTATAATTGCAAAACTAGAAAACCTAGAGGGCTCGTTTAGAGTGCTACAACCTTTGTAGCGTGTTCAATCGTCATTGGAAGACCCAAACCAGGCTTCGTAATCTCCGGAGAGTCTGTTAGCCGACCGTCTCGCTGTAGATGATCCGCGGTGAAAAGTGGCCACCCGAAACTCCATCTCTATTTTCAAGTATAGAAACTCACACAATTAATTTGCCGAGTTAATTTGTGTGGTGATGTAATCAAGAAAAACTCTCTCTTTTTGAATTCTAACTTCATTTCTACCTTTCACCATTTTTGAAAGAAAGAGGAAGAAGATGAAAAAGAAGTCTTTCATGGAAAATGATATATTACTAACATTAAAAAGAAAAAAGAATAAGAAAAGAAGAGAAGAAATAATAAGACAAAGAAAAGAAGAGAGAAGAAGTTCAATCTTCTCTTTTTCTTCTTTCCATTTCTTTTCTTTTCTTTTAGCTTTTTGTTTATTCTAAACATATCATATCTCTTTACAACACACACACACACATTTATAAAGAGAAGAAAAAATGTATCAAATACATTTCCATTTTAGAATCGTATATGCAATAATGATATATCAGTATCACATACTAATATAATAAGGAGAGAGAGAGAGAGAGAGTTTATCCAATACACATTACTAGAAACCATATCGAAATGCGGTGATTAAGTCAACACTTGACTTAATATTCCAGTTTTCAAACCGGCTAGTATTTTTCGGACATTCGATTAAATCATACATTTAAACTAACTCCCGTACGTATCCTATACGCATGCCACATCAAAATTTAGTCCGGACAGGCACTTTCGTTGCTGGACTCTAAAGACCTGTCAATACTTTGGCAACATGTTATATAAGTTTATATCCGATTGAATCCGAAACACTTTCAGATCCAATCCCCTGAAGGGTTAACCCACAAGTACGCCAGTGGCACTAGCTGTACGTAATGGCTGTCAAGGTATGAGCAAGAGAAAAGCAGGTTGACGAACAAACTCATACGGACCCTATAAATTCTATAAGTGGCAGTCACCGTATAGTCCGGTCTCTTCGTCTACAAGTATCACATATCGAGTCTGGGGTTTGGAATCTGTCAGATCCCAATAACTCGATAAGTCGTGTGATAGAGGACTCATAACCAACCGGAGATACAACTGGTAACACTTATCAGTTTATATCTACTGCGGTGGCTACCAACTTGTGGTTACAGTCGTGTCCTACACAGCCACATCAACTCCCTATACTGGGAGAGACGAATTCCCTCGACCGCTCACTGCCTCCATGTGCTTCGGGACTATAACTAACAAAAACATGTTTGCAAGACTTCTTTAAGCATGGTAGGGTAGAAGTCTAAGTATAGTGGGAACACACATGAGACACTATGGCGATCTCAGGTCCTAAGGACTACCCTGTACTCATGTCACCAGAGAACTGCTATCTGACATTGGTATATTACCAATTAGGAGTTCTCGGTGAGTCCATCCAGTGTAACCCATCCAATGAGCATCTGTATACAATCCTTGATGTCAAAGACCAATAGCTGCAGGATCAGCTATCGCCCTCCAACTGGGTCAAGAAACGTACACACTAGTCTAAACTGAAGTACCGATACTCAGTCTCGATACTCCTATGACTAGGGATATTTAAGGTGTTAGTGTATATGCCCTAGAGGCCATTACTATATCATACTAGTTTGTATATTACTTAATAGAAGCTTGGGATATTCACCATTGTATAGACAATCTTGCTCAAAATAGTAGTATGCTACTTGGTTTGTTTCTACTTCAATGTGTGTACATGTGTTTCTTTTAACATATCGCCTATACACATTAGTGGAGCCCTTAGGATCTTTGCTTGATTACCAGCGTTGTGATGGAAGTCACACTCGTGGGGGCTGGGTAATCCACAAGCACATCCTTATGCAGGTCCCTAGTCGTAGGATTATCGAGACAGGGCATCGATACTCCGGAGTAGACTAACGTATGCGCTTCTCATCCCAGCAGGGGAGACGGTCTGTCCCACAGCCGTCGGTATGTCGTACTTGAGATAGTATGCGGGTGCTCGTTAGGTTACGAGTACACTGGACAGGACTCGTCGGGAACTGATTGGTTGGTACTATACCTATCGTCAGTTATCAGTTCCCAGGTGACATGAGTACAGCTTAGTCCGCTGACTTGACACTGTCACTTCGCTTCGAGTGTGTTCCCACTGTACTTTGATTACTACTCTACCACGGCTCAAAGGAGTCGTGCAAACAGGTAGTAGTTGGGTGCAGTCCCGAAGCACTTGGAGGCAGTGACGGTTAGACAGGATTCGTCTCTCCCGGTATTGGGAGTTGATATCGCGCTGTGTCAAGGAGAGCCATTACACACAGTCGTCCCTGGCCAGGACAAGCGAGATACACTGGTAGGTTTCCAGTGCTATCTCAGGGTGTTCTGGGCTACACTCCGACACGACTTGTACCGCTATTAGGGGACTGACGTTTACCGCCCCCTAGGCCCACCATGCGATATTCTCAGACGAACAGACCGGACTGTACGCAGACTGTCACATTCAGGCTCAGTAGGAGTTCAGATGGGTTTCACCTCGTCCGTCTTCTTATCGGCATCTACCTGGGGGCCGTTTCGCACAGCTAGTGCCGCTTGCGGTCTGTGGTTAAACCCACTACCAGCGTAGTGTCGAGTCTTTAGAGTCCCACACAGAGAGCTATTCGCCTTTAGGCAAAAGAGTAGAGGTCGCATGGTTTTGCGACAGGGTTCGGTCACATCCGTGCACTTGTGCACATTTAGTGTCCGGGCAGTTATTACTAGAGGGCTTTGGGTTAAGCCAGATCCTAGTATACGTTTTGGGATTGATTTTATCTCGTTTGCATTCGTGTTCCTCGGAACGCGGATGCGGGTGTGTATGCACGGTTGATAGAGACAGAGGCAGAGGATTCTCATTAGGGTTGTTGACTGTTGACGTTTGCTAAACCCTAATGAGAATAAGAAATATGATTAATGATAATATTAATTAAGTATTATTGTGCCATGGTTGGGTTGAAAGGTTGACTTTGTTGACTTGTTGACTTTGTTGACTGGTTGACTAGGTTGGACTTGTTGACCACCATCATGACAATGGCTATCATTTCTTGGCATTGACTTTTGCTTGCTTGATGGTTCACAAATTGCATTTAATGCAAGAAATGATATTGCCATTTGATATGATAACAACCATCACATAATACTCAATTATTATTACTTGTTATCATGATTTTGGATTATGAAAGCTTGGATAGCAAAAGTCTTGCTCATTCTTTCATTTCCTTTTCTCTCTCATGCTTGAGCTCTCCCTCTTCCTCTTGCTCTCTCTCTAGTTCATGGTTCTATTGTCTCATGTGTTGAGAAGCAAGAACCATAGAGATCAAAACCCATTACTCTTTTCTACTCATCCTAGTACACGAGGTCTGGCAAGCCAAGTGTTCTAGTTTCTTCTAGTTTGAAGTAGAAGCCAAAAGGTAGAAGCTTTCGGGTGGATCCATCTTCGGCGCGAGGAGACGACGAGGTGAGGCCGATCCGACCACCGCAAGGAGTTGAAGACGTAGGAGTTCAAGTTAAGGTATAACCCCCTAACCGAGTAGGTAAAACTCCTAGTTAGGTTGTTAGATAGTTGTTTAACAAAGATCCGTATTCTGAGTCCATGTTACCACCCTAGAAAAAATCGTTTTTCACCATTTTCCGCAACCCCAAAGAATCGGGGAAGGGTAACGTGGACTTACAGTGGTATCAGAGCCTAGTTAAACACTATCTAACATGTTAGCAAAGTAACTAGAAGTTCGATCGGAGAAAAAGTCACAAAACACGCTCGGAAAATCAAGTTTCTGCCGGTTCTGTTTTCTGTTAAAAAATTAATTAATCTTACACTAAAAATCGGCTCAGGCTTTTTTGAACACACTGTAGAAAAATGGTCCATCGACTCGGTCAAAGCGCCGTGGAAACGCGGCAAGAGCATGCTCCCGCCGCGGATCCGCGGCCGAGCTCGGCCGTGGGCGATTTTTCCTGCAGTGTGTTCAGTGGGGTGTTTTGGGATTTTTACAATATGTTTTTTCTGCCCAGATTTTCCAGAAAGCAAAATTTGTTTTTGGGGTCTAAAAATCCGTATTTTGATCGAACTTCTAAAGACTTAAGCTAACGGGTTTATATCTGTGATATGATATATGTATTGAACGTCTGCTAATCGCTATACGTCGATTAGTGGGGGTTATACATATCTGTGATCTGTAATGTTGATGGTATGTGTATATGAATTCATTGGATTGTCGCGGATGAATAGCCGGGGGGTTGTGAGATGAGAGTTTTCTTTTTCTTTCAATTCATGTAAATTTGTAATTGATGTAATATTATTTATATGGCCGCACAACTGGGATGGGGTTGTAGCCGTCATTGTATAATTTCTTTTACTGTTTCTGCTCCTAGGATAGACCAAAGGTAGGGTGCACAAACTACCGGGTACCTCGAAGTGCCGAGTGGCCTACTCACGTTGTTGAGGGAGGTTGCTTCACTTCGGGTATTTGGCGGGTAGTTTGCCGCACCCGTAGGGGTCTAGGGTGGGGTATTGGCTATTCATCGCGACCGTGTAATCCGCTTTTCGTTACAGGCTCGCACGGAATATGGATTCCTAGTATATCCAATATGTTCATCTGTGATCTGGAATGGCTATCATTGCATGTGACGAATGTATATATCTATATATGATATCTATTTAGGCGTTGCTTATGTTTTGCATCCGCGCTAGTCCAGCCCCCGCTCTGTCGTTAGTTAAGTAACCTAACGGGTAACGACGGGGCCCCGTGGCGAATGCGGATGGCATAAGCGTACGTCATATTTTCGTTGTTTTCTGCAATGGTAGGATTAAATGATGGGACACATTAAAAATTAATGCAAGAAAATAAACCAAAGTAAAGTCGTTGGAACACTTTCAAAAACCACTCAGTTTCTTTTCAAAAACCAACTTTTAAACGCGGAGCTTAAGCCACTCCTTTTAAAAGCTATCTCGTTCCATCGATTATATCAAGTTCACTACGTTCACGGTTTTTCCAAAACCATTCGTAGCCCTCCGTCGTTTCACATGGATAGTCAATAGTATTCAAGCTATGTTTGTTGGCTAAAGTCAAGGCATAGTGATTGGTAGCTATTGGATATTCATGTGCAGCATAGATAGATGCATTGGTTTGGGACAGTCGTACTGCCTTGTTGGCCAAAGTCAAGGGTAGGTACGGGTGGGTTCAAATTAACCTGGAGAATGACGTGTAGAACTTGACATGTGACTTATGATTTGTTGGCCAAAGTCAAGGTCATAAGAGCATGGGGCAAATATCCACATCGGGAGTTTCAAAAGAACCTGAAACTTGCTATCGCTGCATACCATTTGGAGTGTGATGATTCTGGTAGGATTCCTTCAGTTTTGTCATGCGATGATATTTGGATCCCGATCCTACTGTGAGTATATGCTACTCCTCGGGAAATTTCTCACTTAACGACCAATGCTATAAACCAAGTAGGTGTCTAGAAAGGTGTTAGCGGGGTTACGCCCCTAGGGAAAAGAGGTTCTTAAATTAAGGAACTTCGCGAAAGCGTTGGAAAACCTCCCTCGAAGTACCGACACTGGCCTGGCTGAACGGTTAAGCAAGTATTGTACGGTGAGATTGATCCCGACTAATTCCTCCTTTTTGGTTTGAGGAGGGATTCGAGAAACAGTGGGAGCCATCCTGTTTAGACAAACTAAAAACCACTCTAAACTTGCAAGAGCATCATGCTGAGTGTTTCTTCTCTCTCTCCTAATTGCAGCGACCAATCGTCATGACCGAACTTAAGTTACTTCTAGATAAAAACATACTGACAGGGCCAAACTATAAAGATTGGCTCAGGAATGTCAAAATGGCAATCACTTACGACAAGCTGGGGTATATCCTTACCACCAAAGCTCCTCCTGTCCCAGGTCCCACCTCCAGCGTCACGGATAAGGCAATCCGTAAGACCTGGGAGATCGATTGCGCGAAAGCCAAGTGCCTCGTGCTTGCCTCTATGGACAATGAACATCAGAGGAGGCACGAGAATATGGACCTGGAATCCACATTTCTTCATACAAAAGAACTGTATGGAGAGCAATCCCGTATCACCAGATATGAAGTCTCGAAAAAGTTATTTTCGGCGAGATTGGCCATCGGATCATCGGTAGCGGAACACGTGTTTAAGATGATTGGCTTCATTGAGAAGCTCGCGGACCCTGGGACCATGTTAGAGAACGAGCTCTATACGGACTTGATTCTCCAGTCCCTTCCTTCCACTTACGCCCAGTTTATCCTGAATTTCAACTTACAAGGAAAAGAAGTTGAACTTCCGGAACTCCTCAACATGCTGAGGAGTGCAGAGGGCACCCTACAGAAAGGTAGGGAAACATCCACTTTGTTTGTAGGACGATCTTCCTCTTCTAAGTCCAAGGCGAAAGCCAAGGGAAAGAAGAAGAAAGCCCCCGCCAAACCAAGGGGCGGTGTTAGTAAAGTGGAAACGAAGGGAAAAGCAAGGGCAACAAAGATAGCGGGACAGCTTGTGGGAAAGGAATAATGCTTCTATTGTCATAAGAAGAGACACTGGAAAAAGGATTGCAGGGCTTGGAAGGCCAGAAACCAGGATTCGAAGCAAGTTGCGGCTTCGGCTTCAGGTGTGTATGTTATTGAAAACTGTCTTTCAATAAACTCTACTTCCTGGGTATTGGATACCGGATCAGGATCTCATATCTGTAATTCTTTGCAGGCACTGAGAAAGCGTAGGGTTTTGAAGGCAGGTGATATGAAATTCCCCCAAACTTATTTTCGATCGTCTCGATCGAACTGTTTTATTAAAAAGAGAAGGAGAAAACAAAGAAAGAGAAAAGCACACTTTCGTAGGCAACACGATTGCACTGAGCACGTGCAACAAGCCTTTAAACCTCTAGGTGTCCCTAGTAGGAGGAGTGTTGTCTCCTGAGGGTTTTCAGCGGATTGCACCCACAAAATCCAATAATAAAAGGAAGATCATGAATATTACATTTAAAGACAAGAATTGTAAAAGAAAAGCCTTGAAAATTAGGGTTTCCAACTAAGCTAGCTTTTCGGTTGTCATGAGCCCTATCTTAATGGTCATGAAAAGATGTTAGAAATCACGTCCTCCCTCAATAAAACATCGTCTTATTCTTCATTCCTATCTTTATTCCAAACATCGATCATATCACCCTGCGTGTGTGTAAAGACATCCCTACACCCGGAGAATTCAATTCAAGCTATCATACTCTTGCCCATCAGCCTCAGTACTTTTTAATTAATGAATATTTAGATGAGATTGCTCACACACTTTCATGTGACCGTTAATACTTCTTGAGGTACTAACCGACCGATTACTCCTGTGCTTGCTTGCTTGGTGTATTTTCCTCGTCTTGCACCACCTCGGGTATAGCAGTGACTCCCAGACCAGTTGGCCTTAGGGCACTAGGTGAAAAAGCACCCTCGCTAAAAAAATTTTTATTGCCCTCGGCGATAACAAAACCAGTGTTCATTTTTCTCACCACTTTATATTTTCTTCATTTTTTTTATTTCCTTCATACTTTTGGCTTTAAGACAAGAGCATTTCAAGGCATCCTTTACTATCCCAGGCTTTAAGACGTGTGTAAGTGCGAATAGCAGGGTATCAACGTTCAAAATGTTTGGCTTTCCAGAATAGAAACTATTTTTCAGACTTATTTTTATCCTCAGATTAGTAACTTCCTCCATCTTACTAACCCTTGGGACAACGGCTCATAACTACTTATTACTAGTTCGTATAAGAAAACTTCTAATTTTCTCAGTTTTCTTAAATTTTTCTAATCTCATGGATGTAATTGTTCACTATCTAATCTTTTATTATCATAAATATTAAATATTTTTATATTTTGAAAATTTTTAAGTTTTTATGAGTTTTGAAAATTTCTGAATTTTTATGGATTTTGAAAATTTTTAAATTTTTATAGGTTTTTATGGGTTTTGAAAAACTATTTACAAAAAAAAAAATGATGAACCAAAAGAAAAATATTTACACACAATTTTTATAGGTTTTTGAAAAATTTTAAATTTTTATGGTTTTTACAGAAATGTTTTGTGCTTATGCAAATGATATGCACATGATGCAAAACTAAGCACAAACCTCCCCCAAATTTGTTTTCAACAGTGTCCTCACTGTTGCCAACCGCTATATCTACTAAACCTGTAAGCCTGGGAGGAATTTATTAGTGGGGGCGAAATATATAAGTGAAGACCCTCCCCCAAACTTGTTCTTGGCTTTGAAAAAAAATGTCCCCCCCAAACTTATGCAATATTAAGCTTTGAAAATCACATGAGGGGGTCAAGAAACATTGGTCGATGCCAAGCTTTGCAAAGACCGAAGATCAATACCAACCATTCGAAGATTTTATCAATGCAGTGCTCGGGTTGGTGGAAGAAGAAGTGGGGAAAGGGTAGGGGGTGGAAGAGAGTGTGTATGCGCCTCATTTTGGAGAGACGAAGCAGTGAATGTGATGGATAACTCGCATTCTTTTTACAGTTCAGAGGAGGGGGTGGAGGTTCAATTTCAGTGATTGGGACATGATTCATCTCAACACCCGGAGAATTCAGAAATGCGAGTTCATCAGCGAAGATCTCCTCAAAAGTTTCATCAATACCCCGAAGAATAATGTCATCACAAAGTGCGGGGTGATCTTCAGACTCTAAAAGCAGTTCATAATCGGTGTCAGTTGTTGACCCGGACATCTCGGTGGAAGAGTCCGTATGTGTATGATACATAGTTGGGTCAAACAACAACGTATGAAAAGAGTCAAGATCGGTATCAGGAGGATCATCAAATTCGCTGCTGTCGACATCCATTAAGTCGACAGAACAGACATGAGCAGTAGGTTCGGAGGGTACACTTCCAATCTTGTAAATGTTCAGCTCTATTGACCTATTCCCGAAAGATAGGGTCATAGAGCCATTACGACAGTTGATGATAGCATTGGAAGTGGCCAAAAAGGGGCGACCTAAAATCACCGGAATTTGATTCCGTGGGTTCGCTACAGGCTGTGTATCAAGTACAATAAAATCCACAGGGAATACAAATTCCCCGATTTTTATTAACACATCCTCCAGTTCACCCCTAGGTTTGGTGATTGATCGGTCAGCCATCTGGAGAGTGCAATGGGCTGGTTTCAACTCTCCGATTCCAAGTTGCTCATAAACCGAGTATGGAAGCAGGTTAATACTGGCGCCAAGGTCTAAAAGAGCACGATTGATGTGTTTATCCCCAATAGAAATCGATATCGTAGGACATCCTGGGTCCTTACGTTTCTTTGGTAGCGGAGGGATAAAAGCAGTGCTAATGCTATTAGACATGAAGACCTTCTTTGGCACTTGAGTCTTCCTCTTCCTAATGCACAAGTCCTTAAGAATTTTCGCATAAGCGGGGACTTGTTGAATCGCATCTAGGAGAGGGATGTTGATGTTAACTTGCTTGAACATGTCCATAATCTTCTCCATATGTGGACTTGATGTGTTAGCCCTTAACCGATTAGGATAAGGTGCTTTAGCAATGAGCGCTGGGTCCATCATAGGAGAAGGAAGTGTGTGTGGCCCCGATCCCAAAATAGAAGTGGGGATCGTCTGTTGAGGAGTAAAAGAGGTGGGCTGAGGTGTTGAGCCTAGAGGGAAATGGAGAATAGGCTCGTGAGAAGACGGTGGGGTAGAAGAACAAGAATCAGAAGCAGAAGCGTGTGTGTGAGGAAAGGTCTCAGCCGGGGTGTTGATAGGATCATCAATATCATCAACTTCTTCCCCAACATGGTTATCCAGCACTCTCCCAGATCTCAACGTGGTGATTGCATTCACATGATGTGAATAGCCAGGATTGGGTACAGGTTGAGCTGGGAGTTTCCCTTTCTCTCTTGCACTCATTTCGGCCTTAAGTCGTGCAATTTCAGCTTCCATAGTTTTGATACTCTCAGCTTGGGACGCTGAGTTTTTCTTTATCTCACCAACGGAAGACTTAACCTTGGCCGACACTTCCATGAAATTTGACATGAGTGATTTCATGGTTTGAGTGAATTGAGAGAACTCGTCAGAACAGGTCGACTGCATAGGATTAGAAGGTGCATGAGTGTTGACCTGGTTTTGGAAATTTTGTGACTGGTAGGGGTGATGGGTGAGCTGAAATGGTTGCTGTTGTGGTGGAGGGACCCGTTGGAGTTGATTAGGGTTTGGAACCGTGTTTTGGGATTGGTTCCAAGCAAAATTCGGGTGATTCCTCCAACCCTGATTGTATGTGGAAGAAAAAGGGTCGTTTCCAGGTCTTTGAAATGCGGCATTGGTATGCTCAAGACCTCGAAACTGAGAGTTTAATGGACATTCTTCCGTCAAGTGAGAAGGATCAGAACAGCACCCACAAACGGTTTTGGGGAGCAACATTGGGTTTAGGGAGGCTACTAAGAATTTGTGTTCCATAGCGTCGAGCTTCTTTTGCATTGCTGCCATCTCAGCTCGAACACCTATGGACACGTCTATTTGGTGTACGCCACCCCTACTCGATGGCTGGGTTCCAGTCTCCCACTGAAGTGACTTTTCAGCAAACTCTTCTAAAAATTTCCACGCTTCCCCATCATCCTTGGTCATAAAGGTGCCATGACACATGTTTTCAAGGTTTTGTTTAGTGGTAGGGTTACTGCCCTCATATATGATTCGGCAAAGTTCCCATCTCGGGATGCCGTGATGTGGGCATTGCACCAAAAGATCCTTGAATCGGTCAAAGTATTTTGAAAATGGTTCAGCCGGAAGCTGGGAGAATTGATAGAGTTCGCTACGGATTCGAGCTGTCTTTTGCATAGGGTAGAATTTCTTAAGGAATGCCGCAACGAATTCTTCCCAATTCGTGATGGAATGTGCGGTGGTGTTATACAGCCACTTCTCGGCTATATCGCACAAGGTAAATGGAAGAAGTCGTAGACGCATGGCATCCACAGAAAGTTGTGATGTACCCATCATTGCGCATACGTTTTCAAATTTGGTAATAAAAATGTACGCGTCTTCAGTCTCGAGACCGTGGAATTTGGGTAGAAGGTTGATGTACTGGGGCTTAATCTCAAAGTTATCCCCGTTGGCTGGTGGAATGGATAAGCAGGTCGAGAGAGGACCTCGTAAAGGGTAGCACCTCTCTTGGAGAGAGATGCGGGGTGGAATCTGCGCACCAACGGACGGCGGCAGAGTAGCGGTAAAGTGGTTTGATGGAGACTGATCCATCGGTGTGGGTGTGGTGGGAGGTAAAAGAAAGGTGAATGGAGAAATACCGACTTCGGAGTCGATCGAGGGGACGCGGACAAGTCGGGCACTAGAATCCCGTGTCCAGTCTATCTTGCACTAAAAGGGGTTAGTACAAGTGGCAGCGTGATTTATAATTAGGGGAAATGAAGTGAGTGTGGTGTTTGTTTTGAAAAATGATACGGATTTTGAAAATATGATGCAACAAGCAATACCCTAAAAATCTATGGTCACCTAGGTCCAATCTCTAGACCGCTCCTAACTGCCAGAAGACAAGACACAGGATAGAATCCTCCACTGCCTCGTTGTCCCTCCTGTGGCCAGGTAAGTGCCAGGTAAGTGGGAGGTTCTCCACTACGTAAGTAGTGGGCCTAATTAAGTAACCACTAGCCTTCGACACACTTGCCTAGGCACCACAAGAGAAACGCGGATAAGCAATGAATTACCCACGGCCTTCTTCTGTCCTAAGTGAGCGCGACGGTCCTTAGAGTCATCTCTAGATATTTTTTAATTAATGAGGGTAATGCGGATGCAGGTTTGTGATTTTTGGGGCCTAGGAAGGGTAATGAACTCCCCACCTAATCTGGATTTTGCCGTGCCCCTTAATGTCCGTATTAATTATGCAAACAACCACAAAAATCAAAAACAAGCACACTTTATTTTGCTTTATGCGCGCTGCGAATATTTGCAAAGAAACCTGCAGCAAATTGTTAATTAGAGCAGATTTTAAGAAGGAGATAAGAAAGTTAGAAATTACCTGCCAAAATTTTTCCAGAGAACTCCTTAATGGACCGCGGAACCGCCGCGTAATGGGGGTATTGGCCGCGGAAACGCGGTGGGATGGTGGGGTCTCTGCACAAAAATTCTTCAGCAAGCTCCTGATCTCTTCCTCAATCCTCTGGAATTCACCAAATAATTTTCCAATTTTCCAGCAAGCTCCAGATCTCCTTGCAATTAACCACAACAACACGTATTAGTATTTTGTGCAAGTTTTGATCTAAAAAATATTGATGGAATAAACTTTTCAACTCAAATTTCAAAAACCGAACAAATAGCACACGATCCCCGGCAACGGCGCCATTTTGATTTTATGATTTTCCGATTGTGTCGTGTTTTTGAGAAAATAGATTTTAGAAATCACAATCAAAAATTATTTGACCGCAATCAATAACGGTGTCGGATGTAGCGCGTTAGTAAGTGCGGATCGTCCACAGGGAAAGTGAGTTCCGTTCAATTTTCGAATTAGATGAGTTGAAAATTTAGGGCAAAGAAAAGAAAACAATTCATGATTTGCATTTGAAGATCAAGAAATAAGAAAAATCTAGATCTAGAAAAGACATTAAAAACAAGAATTAAGATGTGTGATAATTTCCAACCAACAATCAAGATTATAAGGATAGCTCGTAGGAGTAGATCGGATCTTTAGATGTGATGAGATTTAAAGATTACTAATTCTTATCCATTAATGAATTGATACTAGATCGATACAAATTCATCGAGGTTTAAGGATCTTTGCGAGAAAATTAGGGATTCTGCAACTTATCCTTTGTCCTTTCGATGGATCACATTCAAATTCTAGCTTCTAGTTAATCAAATGTTTAATAGTTGTTCCCTAGTTTCGAGTGAACACTATCAAGAAAGCATCATCTCGAAACTAGGTTATTAATCATTTGATTCACTAGAATTTCCAAACATTATAGGATTTAAGAATTGTAAAAATATCTAAATCATCATCATCTAAAGATCGTCACAACTCCTACACGAGCGGAGATTACTCAAACATCATGATCACAAACACAATCACAAATTGAGATCTAATCATTATGCTTGAATTAAAAGATAAGCAAAAGTATAGAAAATTCACCTTTATTTATCAACAAATTTCGTTACAACTCTCTTGAATTTACAAAAGGAAGGAACTAGATCGTCGATTTCGGCTTCGCTCGGCTCCTTGAGTCGCGGATCGGCGTGGATCTCTTGCTCCGTTGGAATCCGGCGTCGCTTGCTAAAGGTTGAAGGCTCTCTTGCTCAAATTGATCTCGGGATCTTGATCTTGATTTTGAATTGGGGATGGGGATTGAATTTGGCACAAGCTTTTGTCACTAAACTTGTGGGTTGAAGATGGTGGTGATTCTTGAACAATTTCCTCTCTAGATCTAGGCTCCTTTTTATAGACTTTCCAAATCTTAGATCTAGAATTGAAATTTGAATCCCCCCCACAAGTTAGTTATCAAATAATTTAAATTTCCCTCCAAAAAGTTAGTTAAGCTTTAAATTTTGAATTTCCCTCCAAGAGTTTGTTGAGCCGAGCCTTCTAGATGTGCCACGTGGAGCTTCTGGGGTCTTCTGGAAGCTTTGGCCGTTACAATTGAGCATGTGATGAATTTTGAAGAAATGATCTCCTAAAATGGCCGCGGATCCGCCGCGCCAAGGGGGCTTGGGCCGCGGATCCGCGGCCCTTTGGTGGCCTTGCTGCTTGTATTTTCTTATGTGGGCTTGGGATATCATATGGGCCTTATCCTGATGTGTTGAATTTTATTTGGCCTTCTGAATTACTACCAGATCTTCAGCCTTTGAGTTGGCGCATATTTTATCAGATATTTTCCCAATTTTGGGCTCTGCTTCCGGAATTTCCTGCATAAACTCCAAGACAAGAGTTGCGCAATACAAGGATAATGTGATGCCATGAAAAACACACAATTTCCCTAAAAATGCTGGTTTTAGTACACAGTACAAGTAATCCCGTATTTTACATGTGTTTTGCAAATATGTGTGATATGAATACCGGATACCTCTACTTGACTGCAAAAAGGTAGGGAAATTGCTGTGTTAGAAATGCAGTATTTTCGACTGATCACCCTCAGAGTTGCAAACGGAGCTGGCATGGATGCTGAGTCCATGGGGGACTATCACCTGGGATTGTCAGATGGACACGTTTTGATTTTGCGTAATTGCTATTTTGTACCCAATGCAACTTGTAATATCATTTCTGTATCTTTATTATCTAAAGAAGGTTATGAATTTGCATTTGTAAGTAATGTTGTGAACATTCACCTTAATCAAGTTCTGATTGGGTCAGGTACATTAAGCAATGGTATATACGTATTAAACCAACCACAGATTTTCAATGTCCAGAATACACACAAAAGAAAGTCTCCAGAAACTAATCAGGCTTTCTTTTGGTATTGTAGACTGGGTCACATCAATGAGAGAAGGTTGACGAAGTTACATACAGAAGGATATTTGGATCCGTTCCAATATCAATCATATGCAACTTGTCAATCCTGTCTCAAAGGAAAGATGACAAAGACTCCGTTCACTGGACACGGAGTAAGAGCGAAAGAGCTCTTGGGACTCATACACAGCGACGTGTGCGGTCCAATGTCTACACATGCGCGAAGCGGTTATTCTTACTTCATTATTTTTACGGATGATTTTTCAAGGTACGGATATGTCTTCTTAATGAAACATAAATCCGAAGCCTTTGGAAAATTCCAGGAATATAAGAATGAAGTAGAAAAACAAACCGGCAAAAGTATCAAGACACTGAGATCTGATCGAGGTGGTGAATACTTGAGTGCCGAGTTCCTGGATTACCTAAAAGAGAATGGTATTCTCTCTCAGCTTACTCCTCCATACACTCCGCAACATAACGGTGTATCGGAGAGACGGAACCGGACCCTATTGGATATGGTACGTTCCATGATGAGTAACGCTGAGTTACCGCGATCATTCTGGGGATATGCGCTAGAATCAGCTGCATACCTTTTGAACCGAGTTCCAACTAAGACTGTGCCTACCACACCATATCAGACGTGGTGTGGGAAGAAACCCTATCTTAAGCACATTAAGACATGGGGATGTCCAGCTTTTGTCAAAAAGCAGCATGCGGACAAACTCGAGGCACGCTCAGTACAGTGCAAGTTTGTGGGATATCCAAAGAACTTCAAGGGATATTTCTTCTATTGCGAAGAAGAACAAAAGGTTTTTGTTTCTCGTCATGCCCACTTCTTGGAAACTGAGTTTTTGGAAAATCAGATAAGTGGGAGCGCAATAGAATTGGAAGAAATTCCAGAACCATGAGCTATTACTGAAAGCTTAGTAGAACCAGAGGGTTCGAAAGATCAGGACATTCCTACGCCGCTCCGCAGGAGTAGTAGGCAGTCTCATCTGCCCGAGAGATACTACGGTTTTCTCATAGACGGGGATAGAGAGGATTGCATCATTGATAGTAATGAGCCTACTAGCTTCCAGCAGGCCATTCAGAGCGTTGACTCAGTAAAATGGCTGGATGCAATGCGGACCGAAATGGAGTCCATGTACACCAACAAAGTATAGACTTTGGACATTGCTCCAGATGGGGTAAAACCCGTAGGATGCAAGTGGATCTTCAAGAAGAAGATTGGTGTAGATGGACAGGTTGAGACCTATAAGGCTAGACTTGTTGCAAAGGGTTTTCGTCAAATACCTGGTTTGGACTATGACGAAACCTTTTCTCCAGTGGCTATGCTGAAATCCATTCGGATCCTTCTTGCCATCGCTGCCTTCCACGATTTTGAGATTTGGCAGATGGACGTAAAGACCGCTTTTCTAAATGGAAATTTAGAGGAGTGTGTCTATATGGACCAGCCAGAGGGTTTCATTCAGAGTGGGAGCAGCGGAAAAGTTTGCAAGTTGCTTAAGTCTATCTATGGACTGAAGCAGGCATCGCGGAGTTGGAACATCTGCTTTGATGAGACAGTCAAAGAATTTGGCTTTATCAAAAATCCAGATGAACCATGCATCTATAGTAGATTTGTAGCAAGAACCGTCGTATTCCTCGTATTATATGTGGATGACATTCTTTTGATAGGAAATGACATTCCTATGCTACAATCTGTCAAGGGGTTCTTGTCACACAGGTTCTCCATGAAAGACTTGGGTGATGCCACTTACATTCTGGGGATCCGGATCCATCGTGATAGATCCAAGAGGATGTTAGGACTTTCGCAGTCCAGGTACATCGACACCATACTGAAAAGATTCAGTATGGAAGATTCCAAGCGCGGTAATCTACCGGCTTGTCACGGGATCACCCTCTCCAAAGAGATGTCTCCCAAGACAGATTTGGAAAGGGATCGCATGTCTATTATACCCTACGCTTCTGCGGTAGGCTCTATAATGTATGTGATGTTGTGTACCAGACCGGATGTAGCTTATGCACTGAGTGTGGTAAGCCGGTATCAGTCAAACCCTGGGGAGAAACACTGGATAGCGGTAAAGAACATTCTCAAGTACCTGAGAAGGACTAAGGAGATGTTCTTGGTGTATGGCGGAAAAGACCTCCAGATCGAGGCCTTTGCTGACTCCAGCTTCTAGAGTGACAAGGATGATTCCAAGTCCATGTCGGGTTTTGTCTTTACCCTCAATGGAGGGGCGGTGTGTTGGAAGAGTTCCAAACAGGAAACCGTTGCTGACTCGACGATAGAAGCGGAATACATCGCTGCTGCTGATGCCGCAAAAGAAGCCGTCTGGATGAGGAAGTTCTTGAAAGAACATCCGGTGGTTCCGTCCATTGTTGATCCAATACCTCTGTATTGCGACAACAACAGGGCTATAGCTTTAGCGAAGGAACCCAGGTCCCATCAGAAATCCAGACACATCTTGAGGCGGTATCACCTGATCAGGGAGATCGTGGATCGCCAGGAGATCGAGGTTCAGAGGGTTGCTTCAGAAGATAACACTGCAGATCCATTCGCCAAGGCCTAGCCCCAGACTCAGTTCGAGCGGCTGATCGAGATGATAGGTCTTCGATACGTCAGTACATGGCCTTAGTGCAAGTGGGAGATTGTTAGTGTATATGCCTTAGAGGCCATTACTGTATCATACTAGTTTGTATATTACTTAATGGAAGCATGGGATATTCACCATTGTATAGACAATCTTGCTCAAAATAGTAGTATGCTACTTGGTTTGTTTCTACTTCAATGTGTGTACATGTGTTTCTTTTAACATATCTCCTATACACATTAGTTGAGCCCTTAGGAACTTTGCTTGATTACCAGCGTTGTGATGGCAGTCACACCCGTGGGGGCTGGGTAATCCACAAGCACATCCTTATGCAGGTCCCTAGTCGTAGGATTATCGATACATGGCATCGATACTTCGGAGTAGACTAGCGTATGCGCTTCTCATCCCAGCAGGGGAGACGGTCTGTCCCACAGCCGTCAGTATGTCGTACTTGAGATAGTATGCGGGTGCTCGTTAGGTTACGAGTACACTGGACATGACTCGTCGGGAACTGATTGGTTGGTACTATACCTATCGTTAGTTATCAATTCTCAGGTGACATGAGTACAGCTTAGTCCGCTGACTTGACACTGTCACTTCGCCTCGAGTGTGTTCCCACTGTACTTTGATTACTACCCTACCACGGCTCAAAGGAGTCGTGCAAACATGTAGTAATTGGGTGCAGTCCCGAAGCACTTGGAGGCAGTGACGGTTAGACAGGATTCGTCTCTCCCGGTATTGGGAGTTGATATCGCGCTGTGTCAAGGAGAGCCATTACACACAGTCGTCCCTGGCCAGGGAAAGCGAGATACACTGGTAGGTTTCCAGTTCTATCTCAGGGTGTTCTGGGCTACACTCCGACACGACTTGTACCGCTATTAGGGGACTGACGTTTACCGCCCCTAGGCCCGCCATGCGATATTCTCAGACGAACAGACCGGACTGTACGCAGACTGTCACATTCAGGCTCAGTAGGAGTTCAGATGGGTTTCACCTCGTCCGTCTTCTTATCGGCATCTACCTGGGAGCCGTTACGCACAACTAGTGCCGCTTGCGGTCTGTGGTTAAACCCACTGCCAGCATAGTGTCGAGTCTTTAGAGTCCCACACAGAGAGCTATTCGCCTTTAGGCAAAAGAGTAGAGGTCGCATGGTTTTGCGACAGGGTTCGGTCACACCTGTGCACTTGTGCACGTTTAGTGTCCGGGCAGTTATTACTAGCGGGCTTTGGGTTAAGCCAGATCCTAGTATACGTTTTGGGATTGATTTTATCTCGTTTGCATTCGTGTTCCTCGGAACGCGGATGCGGGTGTGTATGCACGGTTGATAGAGACAGAGGCAGAGGATTCACATTAGGGTTGTTGACTGTTGACGTTTGCTAAACCCTAATGAGAATAAGAAATATAATTAATGATAATATTAATTAAGTATATTGTGCCATGGTTGGGTTGAAAGGTTGACTTTGTTGACTTGTTGACTTTGTTGACTAGGTTGGACTTGTTGACCACCATCATGACAATGGCTATCATTTCTTGGCATTGACTTTTGCTTGCTTGATGGTTCACAAATTGCATTTAATGCAAGAAATGATATTGCCATTTGATGTGATAACAACCATCACATAATACTCAATTATTATTACTTGTTATCATGATTTTGGATTATGAGAGCTTGGATGGCAAAAGTCTTGCTCATTCTTTCATTTCTTTTCTCTCTCATGCTTGAGCTCTCCCTCTTCCTCTTGCTCTCTCTCTAGTTCATGGTTCTATTATCTCATGTGTTGAGAAGCAAGAACCATAGAGATCAAAACCCATTACTCTTCTCTACTCATCCTAGTACACGAGGTCTGGCAAGCCAAGTGTTCTAGTTTCTTCTAGTTTGAAGTAGAAGCCAAAAGGTAGAAGCTTTCGGGTGGATCCATCTTCGGCGCTGTTGAGGTAAAAATTTACACCCCTGTTGACCGAGTCAAAGTCAAGGTCAACCCCCAAGCTAGGTGGGCCCAAGCCCAGGTCAAGCGAGCCCATGCCCAAGTCGAGCCCGTGGCCAGCCTCCCCATGCCAACAACAAAATCATGTAATAAATAATTTTTATGTAATTTTTTTTATATACATGAATGTACGCAAAATGGGCATAAAGCCAATATTTTGTAAACCCATAGCTTATGTGCAAAAATGAAATGGCACATGAGCCATGGGATAGGCAAAATGCCATTTTGTGAAGCCCAAGGGGCTATATGTAAATATGTAAGCCTATAAAAGGCAACATAATGATGAATAAAGTAATACTTTCATTCTCTCAAAAACCTAAGGTTTGTATTTCTTTCCCTTTTCTGAAGGTCTCAAACCTTCTTCTTTCTTCTGAATTAAATCAAGAGTTTTACTCTTCCTTTTCAAAAACAAAATAGTTTCTCACCACCAAACCCACAAAGGGGAACTTGGATCGGTCTTTAGATCCCAAAAAGGAGAGATTTTGAGATCTCACATCTCTTGATCTTCAAGATCCAGCTAACAGAGGAGGAAGAAGAAGAACCCCTTTTACTAAACCCAAAAAAAAAACACACTCAGGAGTCCAACTCCTCTCTGATTTCTCTTCCGAGAAATTTTTTTAGGCTAAAAGCCTTTTTTTCTCGCTGGCGCTCAGGTGCAGAGCGCCCGCGTGACGAAACGTGGCGCGCAAGCGCTCGAGCGCAAGTCGCCCCGGTGCCGACACGTGGCGCACTTGCGCTCAAGCGCGAACGCTCGAGCGCAAGTCGCCCCGGTGTCGACACGTGGCGCACTTGCGCCCAGCGCTCAAGCACACGTCGCCCCCGTGCCGACATGTGGTGCACTTGCGCTCGAGCGTCAGGCGCTGAAGCGCAAAGCACCCACGTGCCGACACGTGGCGCACTTGCGCTCAAGCGTAGAGCGCCCACGTGCCGACACGTGGCACTCTAGCGCCCACGTGCCGACACGTGGCACTCTAGCGCCTGAGCGCACAGCACCTGGACGCACAGCGCCCAAGGTGCTGCCCCCACGCATCCTTTGGATGCCTTTTCTTCCTTTTTTTTTCTTTTCTTCTTATATATATACATATATATATACATATATATACATATGTGCACACACATACACCACGACACTATCCCTGTTAGAAAAAAATTTCTAACGGGACGCTGCCCCGCACCCCGCAAGGGGGTTGCTAGCCCCCTTGACCCCTAGCCCGCTATCCGGTTAGCAGGACCCCCGTGAAAACTCTGCGTGGCTCCCGATATATCCAAACCCCCCTTCCAAAACAACACGCACGTATACTGCACATTGAGTTCGCATGACCAGTTTAACCCGTTAATCGGAGGTTCCCTCGCTCCAAAGGCGAGGGGTAATTAACGGCAGCTTAGTCCGCGGCTGCCGGAGATTCGGATCCCCACAATCATTAAACTCCGGCCTACCCTAGGCAGGGGGAATCTGTAGTACGCAGGACAAGCGCGCGCGTATTCCCATCTCAATGGGGTGACGAAAAACACCCTACAGGCGCGAGGAGACGACGAGGTGAGGCCGATCCGACCATCGCAAGGAGTTGAAGACGAAGGAGTTCAAGTTAAGGTATAACCCCTAACCGAGTAGGTAAAACTCCTAATTTGGTTGTTAGATAGTTGTTTAACAAAGATCCGTATTTTGAGTCCATGTTACCACCCTAGAAAAAATCGTTTTTCACCATTTTCCGCAACCCCAAAGAACCGGGGAAGGGTAACGTGGACTTACATAAGGATGTGCTTATCGACTACCCAGACCCCACTAGTTTGATCTCCATTATCGTCCTGGTAGCCAAACAAAATCCTTGGGCTTTATCTCATATCTAAATGATATGTGATAGTGAATAAAACATACCACATGAAAGATAAAGTCAAACCAGATTGCATGCTATCATCTCGAGTAAGATTGTTCTCTCGTATAGGCCCTCTTTCAATTACAATAATTGACTTAAGGGCACCTATATCTAACAATCTCCCACTTTCACTTAAGGCCAATTATTGCGGTATCACATACCCAACTTCTGTATTAACAGTTTTGCAAACTGTGTTTGAGAACTAGCCTCAATGAGTGGACCCGGCACAGCGCATCTCTATGTTTCTTCCTGAATCTTAACTTCACGGAGATCAAACATCTCCCGAACTGAGCGATACCTGCCTTAATATTTGCCTGGACAGACGATGTGATCATGTTTATAAATGAACAATTATATCCAGTGAATTCTTAGGCGGTGCCCTTTGTTGATTCAAAATCAGTATCTAGTGCCACGGCTATCTCAGTATCCCACTTGGAACTCTTTCCACTATACTGCTCCTCAAAAGAGGGTAAACTTATAACTCGCGACAGACGCTCTGTCTCTCATTTTTCCTGGGAGGCTAGAATCGGTAACCACCTCTTTCAGGAGGCTTCCATTACCATATTCCTAGAATATCAAATGCTCTTCACTGTTACCTGATCGCACGCTTTTGGCGTGTCGGATGTTCAAAGTTCTAAAGTATAACCGCGATCAGGACGGTGTCGCTATGCAGCTAGCCGGTTGAGCACGGGTCGATCCACAGGGAGATGGTTGTATGTCCTTTCTTGTTTTAGACGAGTCAATAAAGAATTGTATATGTTTGTTCAATCTAACCTATGTGTACTATTTGCAAGTATAAAGTTGTTAAGAAAAAGATACGAGATTGTAAGCTAAAGAAATCCGTACTCAAAACCTTTGAGCCGAGTCTTGACCAATTGAAGCTAGAGCAATCGGCAACAACGTGGATTGGGGGATTTAAGCGCGGTATTCGTGGAATACGGCTTATTTACCCTTGTCCTTCCGTTCTTGTCTCTTGCTTTCGCCTCCGGCCAAACCGAATGCAACCGGTCGCGGTTAGGAATCACCGTTACCTTGTTAGGGTAGGGTGCCTAACGGAGCGCTTGCGTATGGTTTGGGCGGAGTTCAATGGAAAATAATGGGAAAAGGAAATGAGAAAGAAGATATTAACTTACAATACCGTATTTCATCTTAACAACAATAATTACAACCATTTACAAAATGAACAAAAGAGAGCAAAAGAAAAGAACAAAGAAAAGAAAAGATTACAAGTAATTAAGTGCATGAATTAAATTGCAAGAAAGTAAAGCAAGATAATAATAAGCAATTAATAAAAAGCGATAAAAAGAACAAGAAACTAGAACTCAAGACAAGCATGGGATCAATAGCCAACCCTTAAGCTTGCAAGCTCAATCAAGAGGTTGCAAGATCAAGGGAAGGGTAGAGAACGCATGTGAAATGAAGCGCTAATTCCATAAGAAAATACGACCCTTGAGATCAATAACTAACCCTTAACCATTCAAGCTCAATGAAGAGGTTGAATGATCAAGAGAAAGTAAGAATCTCAAGAGGAAGAAGAAACAACAGAGTATGATACAAAAAGCCCTCATCTTCATTGATCTCCCACTCAAAAAGCTCTCACTACAATTTTCATGGAAAAAAAATGAAGAAGAAGAAGAAAAAGACTAAATCCTAAAAAGAAAGAAGAACAAAGAAAATGAACCTCTTGGTTTGATCAGAACTGGGGTATTTATAGGCAGAGGGTTGAAGATCTAGGGCAAGAATCTGCCACTATATGAAGTCCCTAAAATACCCCCAAAACACGACAACCAGAGGACACTACATGGCCGCGGATCCGCGGCCTAGACCCCCTATTGGCCGCGGATCCACGGCCCTATGGTGGAGTTGGGTTGTCGTATTTTGGGTGCTTCCCTGGTTTTTCTTGTACTTTATTCTGGCATATGATTTTTCTCAGATTTTCTTCACGATTTTTCCAGAATTTCTGTTGATGGAAGGGTGGACTTTTGTGGATGCTTTTGTCATGATTGCCTCGAGCTCCGCGTAGATCTCTTGGATCTTGTGCTGCCATTGAGCCTTGTGCATGAAAGCGACAATCGATTTGACATTTTGTCTCTTAAACTGGTATCTGGCAACATACGGATGAAGAGCGGAGACCGTGTTTTCTCAGTGGTTGGCAGGAACCCGGATTTTGTCGTGTTTTCCATGAATTTCACCGTTTTAGAACCGAGAACCTGTATTCTGCAAATATGTAGCAAACACTGATCAAAAGCACCTACCTATAAACACACGAGCGTAAGAATGGGCGGTATAAAATGTAATATTCTGGTATGAACAAATACCCCCAAACTTAACTTTTGCTCGTCCCGAGCAAAACCAATTATTCACAAAAATAAAATCCTAACCGCACTTTCGCAGGCAACGGCGCCATTTGATCGCATGCTTTTGGCGTGTCGGATGTTCAAAGTTCTAAAGTATAACCGCGATCAGGACGGTGTCGCTATGCAGCTAGCCGGTTGAGCACGGGTCGATCCACAGGGAGATGGTTGTATGTCCTTTCTTGTTTTAGACGAGTCAATAAAGAATTGTATATGTTTGTTCAATCTAACCTATGTGTACTATTTGCAAGTATAAAGTTGTTAAGAAAAAGATACGAGATTGTAAGCTAAAGAAATCCGTACTCAAAACCTTTGAGCCGAGTCTTGACCAATTGAAGCTAGAGCAATCGGCAACAACGTGGATTGGGGGATTTAAGCGCGGTATTCGTGGAATACGGCTTATTTACCCTTGTCCTTCCGTTCTTGTCTCTTGGTTTCGCCTCCGGCCAAACCGAACGCAACCGGTCGCGGTTAGGAATCACCGTTACCTTGTTAGGGTAGGGTGCCTAACGGAGCGTTTGCGTATGGTTTGGGCGGAGTTCAATGGAAAATAACGGGAAAAGAAAATGAGAAAGAAGATATTAACTTACAATACCGTATTTCATCTTAACAACAATAATTACAACCATTCACAAAATGAACAAAAGAGAGCAAAAGAAAAGAACAAAGAAAAGAAAAGATTACAAGTAATTAAGTGCATGAATTAAATTGCAAGAAAGTAAAGCAAGATAATAATAAGTAATTAATAAAAAGCGATAAAAAGAACAAGAAACTAGAACTCAAGACAAGCATGGGATCAATAGCCAACCCTTAAGCTTGCAAGCTCAATCAAGAGGTTGCAAGATCAAGGGAAGGGTAGAGAACGCATGTGAAATGAAGCGCTAATTCCATAAGAAAATACGACCCTTGAGATCAATAACTAACCCTTAACCATTCAAGCTCAATGAAGAGGTTGAATGATCAAGAGAAAGCAAGAATCTCAAGGGGAAGAAGAAACAAAAGAGTATGATATAAAAAGCCCTCATCTTCATTGATCTCCCACTCAAAAAGCTCTCACTACAATTTTCATGGAAAAAGAATGAAGAAGAAGAAGAAAAAGACTAAATCCTAAAAAGAAAGAAGAACAAAGAAAATGAACCTCTTGGTTTGATCAGAACTGGGGTATTTATAGGCAGAGGGTTGAAGATCTAGGGCAAGAATCTGCCACTATATGAAGTCCCTAAAATACCCCCAAAACACGACAACCAGAGGACACTACATGGCCGCGGATCCGCGGCCTAGACCCCCTATTGGCCGCGGATCCGCGGCCCTATGGTGGAGTTGGGTTGTCGTATTTTGGGTGCTTCCCTGGTTTTTCTTGTACTTTATTCTGGCATATGATTTTTCTCAGATTTTCTTCACGATTTTTCCAGAATTTCTGTTGATGGAAGGGTGGACTTTTGTGGATTCTTTTGTCATGATTGCCTCGAGCTCCGCGTAGATCTCTTGGATCTTGTGCTGCCATTGAGCCTTGTGCATGAAAGCGACAATCGATTTGATATTTTGTCTCTTAAACTGGTATCTGGCAACATACGGATGAAGAGCGGAGACCGTGTTTTCTCAGTGGTTGGCAGGAACCCGGATTTTGTCGTGTTTTCCATGAATTTCACCGTTTTAGAACCGAGAACCTGTATTCTGCAAATATGTAGCAAACACTGATCAAAAGAACCTACCTATAAACACACGAGCGTAAGAATGGACGGTATAAAATGTAATATTCTGGTATGAACATTACCCTATATTTCTCCAGGATTGGACTGATATCCATATCTTATATGGAGAAACACATGTGATCACCATTGTTTTACCAATTTGCAGCATAGGAACATCACTTCATATCATGAGTATGTTATCCGCATACAATATGAGAAATCTGATAACACTCCCTACTACTTTCTTACAAATACCAGGTTCATCTTTCATTTTGATGACGTCAAATGCTTTGACCGTATCATCAAAACATATGATCCTTCTCTGCTATGCCTGCTTTAGTTTAATGATAGACTTAAGCAGCTTGCACGTTTACCGCTGCTCCCACTGACTATTTGGACGTTTCTCAGCCAGTCTTTATAGTTTGGCCCAGTCAGTTTATTTTTATCTAGTATAAACTTAAGTCCCGTCATGGTCGCTGCAATTAGGAGAGAGAGAAAAGAAACACTCAGCATATGCTCTTGCAAGTTTAGATTGGTTATTAGTTTATTTAAACAGGATAGCTCCCACCGTTTCCTCGAATTCTCCTTCAAACCTAAAAGAAGAATTAGTCAGGATTAATCGCACCCTACAAGTTCGCTTATCTTTCGGTCAGGCCAGAGTTGGTACTTCGGAGGGAGGCCCCCCGTGCTTTCGCACGGACCCAATTAAATAACCTCGTTTTCCCAGAGGCATAGCCCCGTTAACACCTTTCTAGACACCTACTTGATTAGCTAATTGCAAAGTGAAAAATTCTCCCGAAGAGTAGCGGATACTCACAGTAGGATCTGGACCCAACTATCATTGTGTAATAATTTTGAAAGAAGCCTACCAAGCCTACCACACTTCAGAAGGTATGCAATACTAGCAAGTTTTCTGTATGTTTGAAACTCCTGATGTGGTTTTTTCCCCAAGCGCTTATAATCTTGACAAATGTCAAAACATCATAAGTCGCAAGTCAAGTTCAACTCGTCATTATCCAGATTAATCTAGACCCATTCGTATAAGCCCATGACGAAGGCTAAAACAGGTGTAAGCCTGTCGTAAATTAATGCATTTATCTATACTACAGATAAGCACCCACTAGCTACCAAACACTATGCCTTGGTGAAGGTCAAAACACATAGCATGGATACTAGTAGACACCTATCTGAAATGACGGAGGGATACGGCTAGTTTTGGCAAAAATCATGAACGTAATGAACTTAATATAGTCGAAGGAACTATGATAGCTTTTAAAAGGAGTGGTTTATGCTCTGCATTTAAAAGTTTTTTTTTCAAGAAAACCGAGTGGTTTTGAAATTGTTCCAACGATTTAACTTAGATTTGCTTTCTTTTCATTAATAAATATTAATGCGGTCCTATCATTAAACCCTATCATTGCAGAAAGAAACAAAAATAGAACGTACGCTTATGCCATCCGCGTTCGCCACGGGGCCCTGTCACCGTTAGGTTACTTAATTAACGGCAGAGCGGGGACTGAACTAGCGTGGGTGCAAAACATAAGCAATATTTATTATATACAATATATATATATATATATATATATATATATATATATATCCATTCATCTCACGCAATAATTGGCATTCCAAATCACAGATCACAGCAACACAGAGGAATATATTGGATATACTAGGATATCCGTGTTTCGTTTTAGCCTAGAACGAAAAACGGATTCCACAGTCGTGATGAATAGCCAAACCCCATCCTAGACCCCTACGGGTGCGACAAATTACCCGCCAAATTCCCGAAGTGAAGAAACCCCCCTCAATAAAATGAGTAGGCCACTCGACACTTCAAGAACCCGGTAGTTTGTGCACCCCTACTTGGGTCTATCCTAGGTACAAGAAAAAGTAAATGAAATAATACAATGGTGGCTACAACCTCAACCCGGATGTGCCCTGCAAAATAATATTACATCAATTTACAAATGTATATGAATGAAAGAAAAGAACACTCTTCTCATATCCCCCGGCAATTCATTCACGACGATCCAATACTTCATGACTACAAACCATCAATAAGATACTAGATATGTGCAACCCCAACTAATCGACATATAGCAATTAGTAGACATTTAGCAACATATATACAAACTGAAATGAATAAACGATGTTAAAACTTGCGACTTCGAAATACTCCGTATCGCTCCAACACAAAATAACCGAATATGAAATCTGGGCAAAAACAAACAATACCTAAATGTTGGGTTATTGATTGAGAGTTGTTTTGCGTTTTGAAATCAAAGTTAAGAATATACTGCAATCAAGACGGTGTCGCTTGGTAGCTAGCCGGTTGAGTACGGGTCGGTCCACAGGGAAAACATGTCTTTTCTTATTGTTCTAACGAGTCAATTCCTATTTGTGGTAGGTTTTGATTTTTATAAAAACTAAGATTGAATTTGATTTGAATTAAAATCTTGCTAGGATTAGGATTAGGTAAGTTTGGAAAGTTAATTCTACTCACCGCTTCCTTTGCCCTAATTAAGAACTTAGATGTTAAGGTAATAGTTAACAAAGGGGATTAGCACGACTAGGAAGAAATATAGTTTCTTCCCTTTGGTCCTTGTCCGTCTTGTCTTAACTCTTATCCCTAACCTCTATGTAAATCAGCTACTACCGGTCTAACTAAATCAACTACTACCGGTCTAACTAAATCAACTACTACCGGTCTAACTAGGGAATCACCGCTATCTCGTAAGATAGGGTGCCGTAGTGAGCGGTGGGTGTTTGTTTTACATAGAGTCCTAATTTATAAAGTTATGAAGGCAAGAAAGGAGTGAGAGATTTCCATCTCTCAAACCCACCCAATCCTAATCCTAATAAGTGAGGAACTACTCACTCATTAGGGTATTAACAAAGGAGTTCATTTTTTTATTTTCTTTTTAATTACCTAATTAACGTGCAGATAATAAAAGACAGATACAAAATTTGCAGAAATTAAAAGATGAAATTAAAATTGCAAGATAAAAAAACTTACTTTATTGACACCTCTTGACGATTACAATGGAATTGAAAATTTAAAATCTAAGAAAAAAAAGGCATGCCCCAAAAGAGCTGTAGGCTTTCCTATTTATAGATAGGAGAAACCCTAGGGTTTACATCTGATCCACATCGGAAATTACAATACTACCCTAAGAAAACCGGGTCAATGCACCGACTCCCACCGACACGCACCGACACATGCTCTGCATGGCCGTGGATCCACGGCCAGAAGCCTTGTTTGGCCGCGGTTCCGCGGCCGTTTGATGGGCTCTTGGGCTCATTTCTTCTGTGATGCTTCAAGTTGCTTTTTCCATCTGTTTTCTTCACTTGGTTCTTCAGAATCTTTTCTACTTCTTCCAGATTTTCAACAGTGCAGAATTTGTGGACTTTTACCATTAGCTTTGCGTTGAAGTCTCGAATCTTGTGCTGCCCTTGTACTTTGTATATTGAACTGTTTGCCGATCTTCGTTTGTTCCTCAAACTGGTAGGCGGCATCTTGCAGATTCATCTATTTGTTGGTCGTAGTCTCACATTTGTAGCGTTTTTTTCACCATTTTCACTGTATTATTCCGAGAACCTGTAACCTGCAACTATTTAGCAGATATGGATCAAAAGCACCTATTTATTTGCAATGTGATTAAGAATGGGGAATATAATAATGCAAAATTCTGATATGAACAAATACCCCCAAACTTATCTTTTGCTCGTCCCGAGCAAAACTATTTTTATTCTCGAAAAATCCTACCCTCACTTTCGTAGGGAATCGCGATTGCACTGAGCTCGTACAACAAGCCGTTAAACTTCTAGGTGTCCCTAGTAGGAGGAGTGTTGTCTCCTAAGGGTTTTCAGCGGATACTACCCACAAAATCCGATCAATTTGGCCTATTGACTTTCATTCTTCAATTCGGTATTCTAGTAAGAAATTCTATTATCTTCAACTTAGAAATCACCAACCCGTATTTTTCACACTCACTTATCATTTAACTTAAGATTGTATATGTTCTGTAAATTTATTTAGCTTTTACCATCTTTTGAATTTTCCTTCTAAGGTTCCATCTCAACTTAGGAATTTTTATCATCTCTACTGAAGGTATAAGTCCTATTTTTCATTCCTATCTCTCATCCAAACCCTAATCATATACCCCTACGTGTGTATGTATCACCCCTACACTTGGAAATTCAATTCAAGCTATCATACTCTTATCCATCGTCCAAAGTATTTTTAGTTGGTGAATTTTAGATGAAATTGCTCACACATCCTTCATGCGACCGTTAATACTTCTTGAGGTACTAACGACCGATTACAAAATGTGTTTGTGCATTAAGGCGTAATTCCTCGTCTTGTAATACCTAAGGCTTTAGCAGTGACTCCCAAACCAGTTGGTCTAAGGCACTAGGTGATAAAGCACCATCGCTATATATTTTTGTATTTTACACAGCCTTAAGTGATTACAAAACCAGTGTTCATTTTTTTTATCTCTTTATTCACACTTATACTTTTATTTAATTTTTTTCTCATACTAAGGATTTCAGACAAGAGCAATTCAAGGTATCCTCTACTATCCCAAGTTTCAAGGTGCGTGTATATGCGAGTTGTAGGGTATATATTTTCAGAATTTAGACTAAAGGTTCGGAATTATTTTTCAGACTTACACTTCAATAAAAATTTCAATACTCTTCCCTTATTTTGACTTAGCCCAAGAACTGAACTCAGAATTTGCCTATTTCTAAATAAACTACAAGGACATATATTTTCTACCGTTAAACTTTAAGAAAGGTTATTTTTAGGATTTTTAATTTACTAAATTTAGGATCTAGTTTTTCTAGCTAGTTAGCCGTCTTGTCAAACTTAAGTCAAATAATGCCAAGTTGAATTTTTTTTTTATCTTTTTAGTCTTTTCAATTTTTATTTGATTTTTTTCCTTTTATATAATTTTTTTTATTTTCATTTTTTTAATTTTTATAATTTTTTGATAAAGATGCAATGCAGAATTAAACATGCAAAGAAAGAAAGAAAAAATATGTACAAAAATTAAAAATATGCAATGCAATGATAACTTATTTACAAACCACCTCCTCCCCCAAACTTACCAAAAGCAGTGCCCTCACTGCTCAGGCCCTCGGCGTCCCTTTGAACGTGAACGGGAACGCTCCTCTCGCGCTAGCAGCGTAGATACGCCATGTTCAATCTCAGTTATCCGGTGATCCAAGTTGGTCACCAACCCTACCAAATTATCAATCCCCCTAATGGCTCTTCGAAGTAAATGCGCTTGCGCAGCAGGGGTTAGCTCTTCATCACTCGCGGTCGAGCTGGAGCTGGGTGTCCTGGCGGGTACATATTCGGCCGGTTCTCTTTGTGACCATACATCAGTCAAGCGGGTATAGGACGTGGATACGCCCTCAATGAGAGGCCTAATGGGTATACCTTCATGCATATAGAATTCAAATTCCTCCACAGGGAGGAAATAGCGACACAGTTGTGTCACTAACATAGGGCATGGGTAATTTGCGGCCCTTTTTCCACCACCGATTGAATAAAGCAAAACCGTGCACATGTCAAATCTAGGGTTCCTAGTCATTAGGGTGTGCACGATATGAAGAGACGGGGTGAAAAATGTGGTATTATGTGAACTCCCAAAAATATTGTTTTGTGCCCACCGCCACACGGTTAAAACATTGGCGAAGAGGGTTCTAGCCTGTATTCCCTTCCTAAGTTCCCTCGAACAGTCATTACCCATTAAGAGCATGTAGTCTTCAAATTGAAGAGGTTGGTCATGAACAGGTAATCTGGGAATTAAAGTGACTTCATGGATGAAGTCACTGTCAATGATTATTTCCCTATCGCCCCACTGTAATTTAATAAAACCGTATTGTGCAAGGTAGCCTTCTTCCATGCACTCGTAAAAACGAGTGACCAGATCTGGAAGAGCGTAAGCGTTGGGATGATTATAAATTAAAAAGTTCCACCCCTTCCGTATGATTTCATCACCAAAATAACTCCCGTAAATCGTGTGTGAAAAGATTTGTGAAAAATCACGTTCTAATTGCATGTTCGGTGCCATTACAGAGAGTGCAGATCTTCTAAAAATATTTAACAGAGAGGACAAAGAGATGCAAATCTCCTCTGAAGTTTTCAGAGGGAGAAGAGGCAGGGGCGCGGTGGAAGCGCGGCAGAAAGAGGGCTTCGGCGGCGGTTGCGCGGCGGCTACGGCAGATCTCCTTCTTCTGGCTGCTGCGGCGGTTAGGGTTTGTAAAAACTGAGAAGGGTCGGGTTTTATTTATAGGGGAGAGTGTGTTGGTTATTTATAAAAAGCCCCTCTTAAAAAGAGGAAATTATTTGGAAATTTTTATTTTTATTTTATTAATACTGGAAATTTACAAAAATACCCCAAAATTTTTCAAATTTCCATTTTTTTTATTTATTTTGTTTTTATATAATTACAAATGATACATACCCCCAAACTTGTTTGAAACAGTGTTTTGGCTAGATAATCGAAATTTAGGGGTAGATGGAGGAAGATCAGTCAATGTAGATCGGCTCCTGCAAAAATAGGAGCTCCTCCGAAGGGTCCGCAGTGAGGAACGGTTTAAGTCGATGTCCGTTCACTTTAAACAGTGCACCATCCTCCGGGTTTTCTAGATCGACCGCACCGTGCGGATATACGGTGTGTATCAAAAATGGCCCTTTCCATCGAGATCTGAGCTTGCCGGGATGGAAATGTAACCGAGTGTCGTAAAGTAAAACCTGTTGACCAGGTTTGAAAGTTTTGCGCATAAATTGTTTATCGTGGAACACCTTCGTTCGGTTTTTAACAACTACTGCGTTCTCATAGGCTTCATCCCGCAGCTCGTCTAATTCGTTCAACTGCAGTTTTCTATTGCTGCCCGCATCTCCTAAAGATAGATTCAATTCTTTAATTGCCCAAAATGCCTTATGCTCTATTTCAACTGGAAGGTGGCAAGCATTTCCATAAACAAGCCTATATGGAGACATGCCAAGATCGGTCTTATAGGCAGTTCGGAAAGCCCAAAGGGCATCAATCAGTTTTGATGACCAATCTTTACGGTTTTTGGAAACCGTTTTCTCCAATATTTATTTAATCTGCCGATTCGAAATCTCGGCTTGCCCACAAGTTTGGGGATGATAGGGCGTTGATAGTTTATGAGTAATGGAGTATTTCCGCATTAAGGACTCGAAAGTCCTATTACAAAAGTGAGATCCATTATCACTGATAATCGCGCGAGGATGCCCAAACCGAGAAAAAATGTTTTCTTTGAGAAATCTAACGACAACCTTGTTGTCATTAGTTCGGCTGGGCACAGCCTCGACCCATTTTGAAACATAGTCAACAGCAAGTAGAATATACATGTTCCCAAAAGAGTTGGGAAATGGTCCCATAAATTCTATCCCCCAAACATCAAAAATTTCAACAACCAAAATTTGTTGGAGCGGCATTTCATTTCTCCGAGATATTCGGACCAAGTGTTGGCACCGGGAGCATGTCTTGCAGTATTCGTATGCGTCTTTAAAAAGTCGTGGCCAGTAGAAGCCACACTGCAAGATTTTTTGTGCTGTCTTTTTGGGGCCAAAATGCCCGCCACACGCTTGATCGTGGCAGAATGATAGCATGCTCTTAAACTCGTTGTCGGGGACACACCGACGAATGATTTGGTCAGAACAGTATTTGAAGAGATACGGTTCATCCCAGTAAAAATGTTTTACCTGAGATAGAAATCTGAGTCTGTCCTGTCTCGACCATTCGTTTGGTATCAGTCCGATGGCCAAATAATTTACGATATCTGCGAACCAAGGTTCGCATGACACAGTTAAGAGCTGCTCATCTGGAAAAACGTCTTTAATAGGAATTTGAAGTGTAGGTGAAGAAGGAAGTCGTGAAAGGTGGTCGGCGACTGCGTTTTCGCATCCTCTCTTGTCTCTTATGACAAGGTCAAACTCTTGTAGTAAGAGAATCCAACGTATCAGCCGAGATTTAGCGTCCTTCATCGCGAAAAGATGGCGAACAGCTGAGTGGTTCGTGTAAACGATGACTGGAGAGTCGATTAAATAGGGCTTGAACTTTTCTAGTGCAAACACAACAGCTAAGAACTCTTTTTCAGTTGTTGTGTAATTCAATTGGGCCTCATTTAAGGTTCGGCTAGCGTAATAAATTACATGCGGCATCTTATTGATGTGCTGTCCAAGGACAACACCAATGGCGAAATCAGATGCATCGCACATAATTTCAAATGGATGCGTCCAGTCAGGAGATGAAAGAATGGGAGAAGAAATAAGTGAGTTTTTCAACGATTCGAACGCCTTCATGCAGCTTGAGTCGAAATCAAAAGTGGTATCCTTGGCCAACAAAAGAGTCAAGGGTCTAGCTATCTTGCTAAAATCCTTGATGAACTGTCTATAGAAACCGGCATGGCTAAGGAAGGCTCGGATGTCTTTGACGCACTTGGGAGGAGGAAGATTGGAAATGACTTCAATCTTAGCTTTATCAACCTCAATGCCATTTTGCGAGATGATATGTCCTAAGACAATACCTTCTTGTACCATAAAGTCGCATTTCTCCCAATTTAAAGTGAGGTTCTTATCCCTACACCGGGTAAGAATTGCGTCTAAATGTAACAAACACTCGTCAAAAGAGTCGCCGAAAATGGAGAAATCATCCATAAAAATCTCCAAGAATTTTTCCACCATGTCTGAAAAAATGCCCATCATACACCGCTGGAAAGTAGCGGGTGCATTGCATAACCCAAAGGGCATGCGACGGTAAGCGAATGTACCGAAGGGACAAGTGAATGTGGTCTTGTCTTGGTCCTTTTCGGCGATGGGAACTTGATTATAGCCGGAGTAGCCATCCATAAAGCAATAGTACTCGTGTCCAACTAATCGTTCTAGCATTTGGTCAATGAAAGGTAATGGAAAGTGGTCTTTCCGTGTCGCGGCGTTGAGTTTTCTATAATCGATGCAAACTTGCTACCCAGTTTGGGTGTAAGTAGGTATTAACTCATTCGCCTCATTAGTTATGACCGTTATGCCCGATTTCTTTGGGACAACGTGAATGGGGCTAACCCACTGGCTATCAGAGATAAGGTAAATGATACCACTATCTAGATATTTTACAATCTCCTTTTTAACAGCCTCCTTCATTATAGGGTTGAGGCATCTCTGTGGATCCCTTACTGGCTTGGCATCATCCATCATATGAATATGATGTTCAACTATTAGGGGACTGATCCCCTTGATGTCCGCCATAGTCCAGCCAAAAGCTTGCCGATTATTTTGTAAGACCATTAAAAGGGCTTTCTCTTGCTTGGGGGCTAGAGAGGCCGAAATGATAACAGGAAGGGTCTCATTCTCACCCAAGTAGGCGTATTTAAGGTGAGATGGCAACAGTTTGAGTTCGAGTTTTGGAGGCGAAACAATTGAAGGTAAAATTGGTGAAACTGTCTCAAACACGAAGGATTCCAATAGAGGTTCAAAGCGAGTGTAAGAAACCGAGTCGGATGGTTCAGCTAACTCATCCGAAAATTCAAAGGACTCAAACTCGGGTGGTGATTCTTCAAAATCGTTCGAAAAGGTGAAACACTCGTAATCGTTATCGGGTGTGAAAACTGTGTCAGATTCAAGGAGGAACGCACTAGTGGCGTCAAAACTGCTGTGATCGAACAGAAATTTTTCGAGCTCACAGTCCTCCTGAGTGATCTCTTGGATCGAGCAAACATCAAGTATATTAGCATTAGGCTCGGAGGGCTGATTCCCCAACTTTAAAATGTTGAGCTCAATTGTCATGTTTCTAAAAAATAGATTCATCGAACCATTATGACAATTGATCACCGCATTAGAAGTCGTAAGGAAGGGTCGACCGAGTATCACCGAAATTTGACTCCGGGGGTTAGCTACAGGCTGTGTGTCCATAACAATGAAATCAACGGGGAAAATGAAGTCCCTTACTTTAATCAACACATCCTCTAACTCACCCCTAGGATGGGTGATGGATCGGTCGGCCATTTGGAGAGTACAATGTGTGGGTTTAAGCTCTCTAACGCCTAATTGTTCATATACTGAATAGGGAAGCAAATTAACACTGGCACCAAGATCTAAAAGTGCGCGATTGATGTTCTTATCCCCAATTGTTATTGAAATTGTAGGACAACCAGGGTCCTTACGTTTTTGGGGTAAAGGTTGGGTAAGAGCATCACTTACTGCACTAGCCAAGAAAACTTTCTTAGGTACCTGCGATTTCCTCTTCTTGGTGCATAAGTCTAAAGCTCCGGGTTGAAGTCCACGCGATTCTACAAGGATCCTCTTGAGTTGAACGACCCTCCTTCGTGATCTTCGCGCCAAAGACGATCTACCCGAAGTTCCTCTTTATCAAGCTAACTCTACACTAAAACATCTTTAGTGTATGAAACACACCACACCAAATTGCTAGTTTGGTGTGGGATGGTGAAGTAGGGGATTTGATAAGCTCACTTGGTGTTTCAAAAGCTCAATGATTCAAATCTCATGTGAGGGTTTGAGCTTGGAGGTGAGATGAAGAAATTGTAGAGATCAAGAGGAAGAAGAAGCTCAAAGAAAATGGCTAAGGCATTAAGCATGAAGCAAGTGTAGAAACAATAATAATGAATCATCTCTCTCCTCACTCATTCAAGCATGGAATAAGTTGCAATTCTAAATTGCAACCATGCTTGAATAGTGAGTCAATAAGAATAAAAAACCATATAAGCCCATGCCTCATCCATACCCAAAATATCTCCACAATTTACACCTCATTTTTCCATTTTATAAAAATAGAAAAACATGCCATGCTTCATATAATATATATATAAATATATATATTTATATATATCAAATATACATTTATATATATATATATATATATATATAAAGCAATTAGTGAGCTAATGATATTAGTTAAGATATAATTATATCACATATAATATATATCACATTATTAAATCAACACTTGATCAAATAATCCGGTTATATCACATATAACCGACTAATATCATTTATCTGAATATCACATTATCGAATCAACACTTGATTCGATAATCTGGTCATATCATATATGACCTAACCGATACCAGATAACTGCCGGATTAAAATACGGTATCACATACACGTATTTAATCAGGCCCACGCACATATCACATATGTGCCCTACTTCATTTCGCTTGAACCAGGAAACTTCTGTGTGGGACTCTAAAGACTCTTTAATACGCCGGCAGTAGGTGATGATCACATCAGTCACCTACAAGCCGTCAGCGGTACTAGCTGGACATAACGGCTACCCGGGTATTGAGCGATATGAAGATCAACAAGCAATCTCGTCCATACTTTCTATGAAGCCCATCAGTAACACTACCGTACAGTCCGGTCTCTTCGTCTGATATGTCGTATATGAAGTCTAGTTGTGGTAAACGTCAGACCCAGTAACTTTATAATTCATGCTGATGTATGGCTCATAACGGTTCGAGAAACTACTGATAACTCTTATCAGTAAATCTCGACAACCCTGACCAGGGATTTGCTGTTATTGCCAATCAAGCACAGCGCGACATCAACCCTTATACCGGGAGAGACGAAACCCCTCCTATCGCTCACTGCCTCCATGTGACTCGGGACTGTACCCAAAATCCACCTGTTTGCACGGCTCCTTTGAACCGTGGTAGGGAGGAAATCAAAGCACAGTGGGAATCACACAAGACTTTATGATGATCTCGGGTCTACAGACTAACCTGTACCAGTGTCACCAGAGGATTGCTATCTGACGATATGTATACTACCATATAGGAGTCCTTGGCGAGTCCTGTTCAGTGTACCAAGTCTCCACTGAGCACCCGTATACCATCTTTGATGTCAAACACCAATGGATGTGGGATCATCTATCGCCCATCATATGAGTCAATAAGCGTATACGCTAGTCTACTCTGGAATATCGATGCCCTGTCTCGATACACCCTCGACTAGGAACAATTAAAGGATGTACTTGTAGACTACCATGGCCCCACTAGTATGATCTCCATCATAGTCCTGGTAGTTAAGTACACATCCTAAGGGCTTTATCAACACGTGAGAGCAAGACAGTATCACAATACAAGTCTACATGTTAAGATAAAGAGTAATCAGATAACATACTATCATGTCGAGCAAGAAAGTCCTCTCTATATATGTCCAAGCATCCATTATAGTATACATCAATGTACAACAATAGCCTCTAGGGCATACATATCACTAACAATCTCCCACTTGCACTAAGGCTATGTGTTGTAGTATCTCATATCCAACATCCCAAAGAGTCTCTCAAATTGCGTCTGGGGAAGGGCCTTCATGAGTGGATCTGCTACGTTGTCCTTCGTGTCAACTCTCCTGATCTCGATCTCCCGGCGATCTACTATCTCCCGGATCAGGTGATACCGCCTAAGAATATGTCTGGATCGCTGATGGGACCGGGGTTCTTTGGCTAAAGCCACAGCTCCATTGTTATCACAATACACAGGTATTGGATGCTCAATAGATGGAACCACACCAAGTTCAGCTATAAACTTCTTCACCCAGACAGCCTCTTTGGCAGCATCGTTGGCAGCGATGTATTCAGCTTCCATCGTCGAGTCTGCTACGGTGTCTTGCTTGGAACTCTTCCAACACACCGCCCCTCCGTTGAGGGTAAAAACAAAACCCGAGACCGACTTACTGTCGTCCTTATCACTCTGGAAGCTTGAATCGGTAAAGGACTCCACCTGGAGTTCACCATTACCATACACCAAGAACATTTCTTTAGTCCTTCTCAAGTACTTAAGAATGTTCTTCACAGCTGTCCAGTGCTGTTCCCCAGGATCAGATTGATACCTGCTCACCATACCTTATGAGTACGCTACATCCGGTCTGGTACATAATATCGCATACATGATAGATCCTACTGCCGAAGCATAGGGTATCCCTTGCATGCGAGCCCTCTCCAAATCAGTCTTGGGAGACATCTCTTTGGAGAAAGTGATTCCTGAGCAAGCAGGTATATTATCTCGCTTGGAATCTTCCATACTAAACCTCTTTAATATGGTGTCTATGTACCTGGATTGGGACAATCCCAACATCCGTTTAGATCTATCTCTATAGATCTTAATCCCCAGGATGTATGAGGCATCACCAAGATCCTTCATGGAGAACTTGAGTGATAAGAAGAGCTTGACCGAGTGTAGCATAGGCACATCGTTTCCTATCAAGAGTATGTCATCCACGTACAATACGAGGAAGACAACCTTACTCTCTACTACCTTCTTGTATATATACGGTTCATCTATATTTTTGATGAAGTCAAACTCTTTGATAGCTTCATCAAAACAGATGTTCCATCTCCGCGACGCCTACTTTAATCCGTAGATGGATTTAAGTAGCTTGCACACCTTTCCGCTGCTCCCACTGTCTATGAAGCCCTCCGGCTGTGTCATGTACACGCTCTCTTCTAAATCACCATTTAGAAAAGCGGTCTTGACGTCCATCTGCCAGATTTCGTAGTCATGGTATGCAGCAATAGCGATAGGAGAAAAGGTTTCATCATAGTCGACTCCAGGTCGTTGACGAAAACCTTTTGCTACAAGTATAGCTTTGAAAGTCTCAACTTTTCAATCTACACCTATCTTCTTTTGAAGATCCACTTGCTCCCAATGGATTTTACCCCTTTAGGAGCAACATACAAAGTCCATACTTTGTTGGTGTACATGGATTCTATCTCAGATCGCATAGCATCCAGCCATTTTATAGAGTCTCCACTCATGATGGCCTGCTCGAAACTAGTAGGGTCATCATCTTCCATGATGCAATCCTTGCTCCCACCATCAATGAGAAAACCGTAGTATCTCTCAGGTGGATGAGGAGCCCTACTAGATCGGCGGAGAGGCTGGGGTTCGTTGGGAACTACTGAATCCTCTGGTTCCAATAAATCTTCAGTTGCAGTTTGCTCTGCTGGAATTTCTTCCAGCTCTACCTCTTTGCCACTAATTTCTTTTACAAGAAATTCCTTTTCTAAAAAGGTGGCATGTTGAGCAACAAACACCTTTTGTTGTTCACTGTGGTAGAATAGATATCCATTTGAATGTTTAGAATATCCAACAAACTTACAAAGAACTGATCGTGCCTCGAGTTTGTCCGGATTTTGCCTTTTGACATAGGCCGGACAACCCCATATCTTAATTCATTTAAGACATGGTCTCTTCCCACTCCATATCTCATATGGTGTGGTAGGTACAGATTTTGATGGAACTTGATTCAATAGATATGCGGCTGTCTCAAGCGCATAATCCCAAAAAAAAATAGGTAACTCAGCAGTACTCATCATAGAGCGCACCATATCTAATAGGGTGCGATTTCTCCGCTCTGATACACCGTTGTGCTGTGGTGTATACGGAGGAGTAAGCTGAGAGAGAATCCCATTCTCTTTTAAATAGTCTTGAAATTCCCCACTCAAGTATTCACCTCCCTGATTAGATCGTAGGATTTTAATACTTTTGCCCGTCTAGTTTTCGACTTCGCACTTATATTCCTTGAATTTCTCAAAAGTTTCAGACTTGTGTTTTAACAAAATCACATATTCGAACCTTGAGAGATCATCGGTGAATGTAATAAAGTATGAAAAACCATTCCTGGCATGTGTAGACATATGACCGCATACATCACTATGTATCAGTCCCAAGAGTTCAGTAGCTCTTTCTCCGTGTCCAGTAAATGGAGTTTTGGTCATTTTGCCTTTGAAACATGACTGTCAAGTTTCATAAAATGAAAATTCGAACGGATTCAGAAATCCATCTTTATGAAGTTTAGCCAGTCTTGTCGCATTGATATGACCTAGTCTACAGTGTCATAAGAAGACTTCGTTCATTTCTCAACTTTTCCTCTTATTTGTGTTCTGTACATTAATAACTGTGTTTTGATTTAGAACGTATAAACCGTTACATAACGCACCAAACCTGTAACATTTCAAAAAAATAAAATATTATTTTTGGGGAATTTTTATAATTTAATAATAAAATATTGAATATTTTAAATAAGGCGGTATAATTAAATACCGATAAATGGGGAAAAATTTGGAAAATTATGGAAATTACTAAAAGAGGATGTTTTATGTGAATTATGCAATTTTAAGTTTTTATGATTAATTATATGCTAATTTAGTGCTAATCGCGATTAAAAATCGCTAATCGCGCTTTAAACATGTTTTGTGCAAACATGCACCATATCTTTTTTTTTTTACACTTGTTGCATTTTTACCACATGTTTTATGGGTGCATGGCTTTTGTTTTGGGGTCACTATTGAGGAAAGAAGGAAATTAAAAAAAGAAAAGAAAAGAATAGAATAAGAAGTATGGGTTAGAGAGAGAAAGAGTGGGTGAAAGCCAACCCTGTCATGATGCCATTCTCTCTCTATTTCTTCACTCATTTCCTCTCCCCTCTCCTCTTCTTCCTGCTGCTGCTGCTGCTCTCTCCCTCCCCTCTTCATCTCCCCAAAACTCCATGCTAAACACTTTAAAACCCAAACCCCATTTTCACAAAAAAAGATGCACAAGCTCACCAAGAAAGAGAAGATTTTGATGACTTTGAGCAACTCAAGAAAATTCTTGAGTTGCAAAATGAGGTATTTTCTGAACCATGAGCTTAGTTTTCCCATTGCTTTTACCCCCATGTTAGATTAGAATCGATATTGTGTGGTTTTGGGAACTTTGGAAACTTTAAGATAAGGGTTAGGGTTTGAGCTGAAATAATGGTGAAATTAAGGTTGATAGAGGCTATTCAACCTCTGTGGTGATTGATTGGAGACCCAAACTAGAGACTAGAACCCCAGAATACGGATTTAGAAACCCGATATCGGAAAGTTCTGAATTCTGTGGATGTAAAATGGAATCTGCTAACACCCAGAGCCTCTGAAAATTATTTTGCAAGGACAGTGATACATGCGGGAACCTAGGAAGCTACCATGAAAACCCTAGCCCCTATCTCCCCAACTTGGCCGCAGATTTATTCTGTCTGGCCGCAATTTGCGGCCAGACCTGGGCCATTTGGCCTCGTGTTGGTTCTGTGGTCCCCTAATCTGTAAAATAGACCCTTGGCATATGAAAAATTGACCAATTTGACCTAGGGTGAAATCTGGGACCATTTTCAATAGTGGCTGTTTGATTCGGGTTTCGTTTTGTGTATTTTGAATTCTGGAATTCTAGTATTTTGTTTTATCTCGATCACTTGACGTTTGTACGACGATATCGAGGATTGTTTGATGGTTTTGAAAGCGTAGTCCATAGGTTCTAACCTATAGGCCTTAGCGCGTCGTTTGGTTTTTTCGATGTGACTTTAAGGTGCATTTGCGATTGTGTTATCTTGTAGGTACCTTCTCGAGGGCTTCATACGAGAAAGAAGATGAAGGCGACATCAACACCAACACGCAGGATGCAAGGTGAGTAGATTATATCTACGGGAGAAATTGGGTGGATGGCGTATAGCACCCCCGCAGTTCGATACTTAGTATACTAGATATATACTATATTTATATATATGATAGCGTTATGTGTGACATGGATATTCTAGATGTGATTAGGTGTACTATGGATAGATTAGGGTTTAGAAGTGAACTAGTATAGTTTCCTAGTTGCGAACCCTAGAATAGGTTTATACCCACACACACACACACATGCTTGCTTGTTATACTTATACCTGGATGATGAGGATAGTGCATGATATTTGGAGATGAGTCGATGAGATTGGGCATAGTGCCACAAGATCGGTGATATAATGTGATTCGTATTTGGGATACGACATGAGATTTTAGCGGGCCTTTGGACGTGTGTTTCATACACGCATTTATATTTATATAGATGGTATCGATTTGTACTAGACTTAGATCAGTACCCTAGATCATGAGATATGATGATAAGGATACCAGAAAATTGATGAGATGAATATGATACTGACCCATACCCTGCTTTTGGGATGCCATACGATGATTTTGTTAGTTATATGTATGCCCTAGAGGCCATTGCTATACATAGGATGTATATTGTAGTGGATGCTGGGACATATATAGGGAGGACTTTCTTGCTCGACATGATAGTATGCTATCTGGTTGATCTTTACCTTAACGTGTACAATGATTGTCTCTCTGTTACATGTTGGTAAAGCCCTTAGGATGTGTACTTGACTACCTGGACTATGATGCAGATCATACTAGTGGGGACAGATAGTCCATAAGTACATCCTTCAAAGTCCCTAGTCGTGGGTGTATCGAGACGGGGCATCGATATACCTGAGTAGACTAGCGTATACCTTCTCGACCCATACAGATGGGCGATGGATGATCCCATATCCATTGGTGTTTGACATCAGAGATGATATACGGGTGCTCAGTAGAGACTGGGTACACTGGACGGACTCGCCGAGAACTCCCAGATGGTATTATACCTTACGTCAGATGGCAGTTCTCTGGTGACACTGGTACAGAGTAGTCTGTTGACCCGAGATCGTCATAGAGTCTTGTGTGGTTCCCACTGTGCTTTGATTTCCACCTGACCACGTCCAAGAGGGCGTGCAAAACGGTGGTTTTTGGGTACAGTCCCGAGTCACATGGAGGCAATGAGCGATAGGAGGGGATTCGTCTCTCCCGGTATAGGGGGTTGATGTTGCGCTGTGTTCGATTGGCTATAACAGGAAATCCCTGGCCAGGGTTGCTGAGATTTACTGGTAAGTGTTACCAGTAGTTTCTCGAATTGTTATAGACCTCATATCGACACGACTTATCGAGCTATTGGGGTCTGACGTTTACCACCCCTAGGTGAGATATGCGACATATCAGACGACGAGACCGGACTGTACGGTAAGTGTTACTGGTTGGATTCACAGGAGTGTGAGCGGGCTTGCTCGTCGATCTTCTGATCGCTCAATACCCGGGTGGCCGTTACGTTTAGCAGACCGCTTGTGGCTTGTGGGTGTTTGATATGATCATCACCTGCTGCCGGAGTATTGACGAGTCTTTAGAGTCCTACACAGAGGTTTCCTGGCTCAAGCGAAACGAAATAGGAGCGCATATGAGATATGTGCGGGACCGAGAATGATACCAGTATGTGATACTGTATTCGATTCTCGCGATATGTGACATTGATCGGTTATATGCGATATAGCCGGGTTATCGGATCAAGTGTTGATTCGATAAGTTGTTACTGTAGATATTAGTCGGTTATATGCGATATGACTGGATCATTAAATCAAGTGTTGATTTAATGATTTAATGCATAATTATATATTTGATATATTACTTTGCATTAACTAGTATCGGTTCATTTAAGATCGATTTTCTCACTCGGATGTGCACATTGTATATGTGATATATTTTGTGCACTTGATTGTATCATGTTTGATGATACATGTTAACTTGGTCAAGTGTAAAGATTAAACCATGGTTAGTTAATGGTTAGGGTTTTCATTTATTCTTTCATTTATCTTTTAATTTGGATTAAAAGAAATGAAAAGAGAAAAGAAAAACAAAAGGGTTTCTTTCATGAAGCTTGTTGAAGCTTCATGAAGCTTTGACCAAAGAAACCCTTTTGTCTTCATCTCATTAACCCTAACCATTCATTTAACTATAGTTAGCTCTCTACACTTTACCATGGTTACAATTATGATAAGAATTCATTTTCCTTTCTATTTTAAAAAGACTTATCATAATATTAGCTTCTTCTTCTTCATCTTCTACTTGAAGAAACCTTGACTTCATCAATGGTGATTGATGAAAAATTAGTGAGAAATCCAATTCTAAAGTGAACCCACTTCCTATTTCTTCATCCTCTACCTCTTGCCAAGTAGTAGAGTGTGTTTTCTTCACAAGTTTCAAGACTTGGTGAAGTGGGAGCTTGATCTTGTGATGCCTCGACGTAGATCATCTTCGGCACGAAGCCGACGACATTGCCCGCCCTTTTCTCCGATGAAGCCAACGCTAGAGCCCGAGTTTCCATTTAGACAGCGAGGAGACTTCATTGCGGAGCTATGGAGGTGGAGGACCGGATCTACAAAGGTTGTATTTCCGTATACTTGTAGTTAACTAGTTTAGTTTTCGCCTAAACTTCTAGCCAACGATCCGTAGTCTAGGGTTTCTCGGCACCGTAAATTTGAAATTGGCATGGTTGATGCCTTGTGAGACCTCATTAGCGTGCCTAGGAACCCTACAGTGGTATCAGAGCCTAGCTAGAGCCTTAGGCGATGCGTAGACGGAGTTTGAAGTCCGATCGAACCAAAAACCTAACCCGAAACATGCTCTCTGGACTTTTTCTAAAAACTGGGATTTTTCCACATTAAAAATTGCTAAAAAATTCAGCAGGGTCCTATTAGAATTACTGTGAAATTCGGTGGGCCAATTCTTCAAGTATGCGGCGGAACTGCGGCAGAAGCATGGCTTCTGCGGCGGTTCCGCGGCAGTATTATTAAATTGTCCAATACTTTTTGCACAGTAATTCATGATTTCAGGTGCTGGATTTTCTGGGAATTTTTAATATTTATTCAAGAGTTGAATTTTCTGGGCTTGTTTTGGGGATTCGGTGTTTCGATCGGAGCATCAGATTTTGTCTATGTGGCTTTCCGGATGATTTTTGAATATGTTAAAATGTTCGACCGGATATAAATACCCAACTTTTCCCCTGCCGGAAAATTTCCAAGTGTTGGATTTTTCCGTGGTTTAAAGACGTTCTAAGTAGTGCAAGTAACGCAATGGACCCTCTAGAAGACAACAAACCTTAACTCGATTATGTGACCGTCTTGAACTGCCCTTTGAACTTTAGGGTTTGGGGCAGTACGTCGTGCCACATGTGAGGCGTTGGCTTGACCCTTCTACGGCTGGACCGTTGGTACTGAGGCACGAACTGAATGTTTTTAGACTTGTTTCATGTGTTGATCTGTATCGGGAAAACTTGGGTGTTTGAATGTTCGATCGGAAAGTTTAACATTTTCTATTTTATCCGGAATGGGATACAATAATTGGAATTCACAAGAAGTTATGAGATAACTGAATGAATGTTATAAATATAGCAGTTTAGTCTCACTTGATCGGTTGCCACGGAATTTTGATGCGATCAAAAGTCCGTCGCAATCACGTAGCGTACGCGGATACTCGCCGGGTAAACTTAATAGACAGCCTCACTCCAAAGCCTCGACCAAGTGACTGTAGGAGAACCCCGTCGCCGAAAGCATCCGTTCGGGTGCTCGCGGCAGCGGTGTTCCGCCTTGGTGCACTCTGTCGACGGCGTCAGGGGTGCGGCCGCCTACTAAAGTTTGCGACGAGCATTCGATCAGGATGTCGGGAATCTTGCTGAATTGCCCGACTTGATATTGAAAAGAGTTTTCGATAAATGAGACTAAAATGCGGGGTTTATAATTGTTAGGCATGCGATGTCTAAGGAATTCATTTGATCAGGCATGCGATGTCTAAAGAGGTTGCGGATTCCAACTGTTGTAGTTTTACACTTTCTTTTCTGTGACCGTAAGTGTAATATGTGATATCGCCGGTTTCGTTGCTATATGTCAACGACAATTGGGATGCGCATATTTACTTACGTTGATGACATGTGATGTTATGTGTTGCTGGATATGTTATATTGGATCGTCGTGTTTGAATAGCCGGGGGTTTTTTATATGAGATGAGTGTTTTTCATTTTCATTCATGTAAAAAACTTGTATGTAATATTCTTTTATTGGGGCACTTCCAGGTTGCGGAAGATGTCACCTTTTGTGTATTATTTACTTTTCCGCACTAGGATAGACCCAAGGAGGAGGGCACAAGTAACCGGGTTCTGGAGTCCAGTGGGAGACCAACTCGAGGAGTCGAGTCCGGGTCTCCTAACTCTAGAATTGGTAGGGTTGCTTGCCGCTCTCGTAGGGGTCTAAGGGTGTGGGTTTGGCTATTCATCACGACCGTGGAATCCGTGTTTTATACTGGCTCGTATTGAAAACACGGACGTCCTATTATATCCAATATTTCATATGTTTCTTCTGCTGCGATATCTGTGATGTGATCATGTGATGTTCTGTGATGGATACTGTATATAGTATATATGATATATTATATATAGATGTTACTTATGTTTTACACCCGCGCTGTTAGTTATATGTATGCCCTAGAGGCCATTACTGTACATAGGATGTATATTGTAGTGGATGCTGGGACATATATAGGGAGGACTTTCTTGCTCGACATGATAGTATGCTATCTGGTTGCTCTTTACCTTAACGTGTATACTGATTGTCTCTCTGTTACATGTTGGTAAAGCCCTTAGGATCTGTACTTGACTACCTGGACTATGATGCGGATCATACTAGTGGGGACATGGTAGTCCATAAGTACATCCTTCAAAGTCCCTAGTCGTGGGTGTATCGAGACAGGGCATCGATATACCAGAGTAGACTAGCGTGTACCTTCTCGACCCATACAGATGGGCGATGGATGATCCCATATCCATCGGTGTTTGACATCAGAGATGATATACGGGTGCTCAGTAGAGACTGGGTACACTGGACGGACTCGCCGAGAACTCCCAGATGGTATTATACCTCACGTCAGATGGCAGTTCTCTGGTGACACTGGTACAGAGTAGTCTGTTGACCCGAGATCGTCATAGAGTCTTGTGTGGTTCCCACTGTGCTTTGATTTCTATCTTACCACGTCCAAGAGGGCATGCAAAATGGTGGTTTTTGGGTACAGTCCCGAGTCACATGGAGGCAATGAGCGATAGGAGGGGATTCGTCTCTCCCGGTATAGGGGGTTGATGTTGCGCTGTGTTCGATTGGCTATAACAGGAAATCCCTGGCCAGGGTTGCTGAGATTTACTGGTAAGTGTTACCAGTAGTTTCTCGAACAGTTATAGACCTCATATCGACACGACTTATCGAGCTATTGGGGTCTGACGTTTACCACCCCTAGGCGAGATATGCGACAGATCAGACGATCAGACCGGACTGTACGGTAGTGTTACTGGTTGGATTCACTGGAGTGTGAGCGGGCTTGCTCGTCGATCTTCAGATCGCTCAATACCCGGGTGGCCGTTACGTTTAGCAGACCACTTGCGGCTTGTGGATGTTTGATATGATCATCATCCGCTGCCGGCGTATTGACGAGTCTTTAGAGTCCTACACAGAGGTTTCCTGGCTCAAGCGAAACGAAATAGGAGCGCATATGAGATATGTGCGGGACCGAGAATAATACGTGTATGTGATACCGTATTCCATTCTCGCGATGAATGTGTCGTATGGTTATATGCGATATAACCTAGTTATCGAATCGAGGGTTGATTCGATAAACCGATGCATTGCATACTAGTCGGTTATATACGATATGACCGGATTGTTAAATCAAATGGTTGATTTGATGATTTGATGCATAATTATATATTTGATATATTACTTTGCATTAACTAGTATCGGTTCACTTTAAATGGATTTTCTCGCTCGGATGTGCGCATTGCATATGCGATATGATTTTGTGCACTTGCTTGTATCATGTTTGATGATACATGCTTTTTGGTTAAGTGTAAAGGATTAAACCTTGGTTAATGAAATGGTTAGGGTTTATTATTTGTTATTCATTTATCTTATTTAATTATCCTTTTATTTTTGATAAATGAATAAAAGAAAAGAGAAAAGAATGGTGGCTAATTTTGTTCTTTAGTTGAAGCTTCATGAAGCTTTGATCAAGTCAACCATTCTTATCTCATTCTTAACCCTAACCATTCCCACTAACCATGATTCATTCTCTACACTTGACTAGAGTTAATATTATGATAAGTATTGTTTTCTATTGATTTTTAATTAGCTTATCATAATACTAGCTTCTTCTTCTTCTTCCTTCAAGTGAAGAAAAGCTTGAGGTCATCAATGGTGGATTGATGATTTGAGTGAGAAATCCAATTCTAAAGTCTACCCACTTCCTATTTCTTCATCCTCTACCTCTTGCCAAGTAGTAGAGTGTGTTTCCTTCAATAGTTTTAGGGCTTGGTGAAGGTGGAGCTTGATTTAGCGATGCCTCGACGTAGATCATCTTCGGCATGGACATCGACGACCTGGCTCACTTTTTCTCCGACGAAGCCGACTCTAGAGCCCGGATTTGTTTTGGACAGCGGAGACGACTTCGTTGCGGAGCCGCGGAGGTGGAGGACCGGATCTACAAAGGTTGTATTTCCGTATCTTGTAGTTAAGTGTTAACTAGTTAGCTTTTTCGCCTAGTTATCTAGCAAACGATCCGTAGTTTAGGGTTTCTCGGCACGTTAAAATTTGAAATTGGCATGGTTGATGCCTTGTGAGACCTCTCTTGTGTGCCTAGGAACCTTACAGTGGTATCAGAGCCTAGCTAGAGCCTTAGGCGATGCGTAGACGGAGTTAGAAGTCCGATCGACCCGAAACCCCGACTTTAAAATGCTCTCTGGACATTTTTGTAAAATGTGGATTTTTGCAAATTAAAAATATGCAGAAAAACAAGCAGGTAAATCTAAGAATTACGATGCAAAAATTACCTAATGATCTTTCTAAAGTGCGGCGGAACCGCGGCATTACCGTGCTAATACGGCCCTTCCGCCGCACTTTTGTCTTATCTTCCATTGAATTTTGCACAGTAACTCCTATTTTTCAGTGCTGGTTTTCCTGGGAATTTTTAATCTGAAATAAAGAGTTGTGTATTTTGGGTTGTATTGGGAGTTCATACATTCGATCGGATTGTCAAACTTTGTCTATGTGTCGTTCCGGATAATTTTTTGAATATGTTAAAAAGTTCGACCGGATATAAATTCCCAATTTTTCCCCTGTCGGGAAATTTCCAAGTGTTGGATTTTTCCGAAGTTTAACGACGTTCTAAGTAGTGCAAGTAACGCGATGGTCCCTCTAGAAGACAACAAACCTTAACTCGATTATGTGACCGTCTTGAACTGCCCTTTGAACCTTCGGGTTTGGGGCAGTACGGCGTGCCACATGTGAGGCGTTGGCTTGACCCTTCTACGGCTGGACCGTTGGTACTGAGGCACGAACGGAATGTTGTTAGACTTGTTTCATGTGTTGATATGTATCGGGAAAACTTGGGTGTTCGATTGTTCGATCGGAAAGTTTAACATTTTCTGTTTATCTGGAATGGGATACAATAATTGGAATTCACAAGAAGTTATGAGATAACTGAATGAATGTTATAAATCTAGCGGTTTAGTCTCACTTGATCGGTTGCCACGGAATTTTGATGTGATCAAAAGTCCGTCGCAATCACGTAGCGTACGCGGATACTCGCCGGGTAAACTTAATAGACAGCTTCACTCCATAGCCCCGACCAAGTGACTGTAGGAGAACCCCGTCGCCGAAAGCATCCGTTCGGGTGCTCGCGGCAACGGTGTTTCGCCTTGGTGCACTTCGTCGACGGTATCGGGGGTGCGGCCGTCTACTGAAGTTTGCGACGAGCATTCGATCAGGATGTCGGGAATCTTGTTGAATTGCCCGACTTGATATTGAAAAGAGTTTTCGATAATGAGACTAAAATGCGGGGTTTATAATTGTTAGGCATGCGATGTCTAAGGAATTCATTTGGTCAGGCATGCGATGTCTGAGGTGATTGCGGATTCCAACTGTTGTAGTTTTACACTTTCTTTTCTGTGACCGTAAGTGTAATATGTGATATCGCCGGTTTCGTTGCTATATGTCAACGACAATTGGGATGCGCATATTTACTTACGTTGATGACATGTGATGTTATGTGTTGCTGGATATGTTATATTGGATCGTCGTGTTTGAATAGCCGGGGGTTTTTATGTGAGATGAGTGTTTTTCATTTTCATTCATGTAAAAACTTGTATGTAATATTCTTTTATTGGGGCGCTTCCAGGTTGCGGAAGTAGTCACCGTTTGTATATTATTTACTTTTCCGCACTAGGATAGACCCAAGGAGGAGGGCACAAGTAACCGGGTTCTGGAGTCCAGTGGGAGACCAACTCGAGGAGTCGAGTCCGGGTCTCCTAACTCTAGAATTGGTAGGGTTGCTTGCCGCTCTCGTAGGGGTCTAGGGGTGTGGGTTTGGCTATTCATCACGACCGTGGAATCCGTGTTTTATACTGGCTCGTATTGAAAACACGGACGTCCTAGTATATCCAATATTTCATATGTTTCTTCTGCTGCGATATCTGTGATGTGATCATGAGATGTTCTGTGATAGATACAGTATATAGTATATATGATATATTATATAGGCGTTACTTATGTTTTACACCCGCGCTAGCCCTGCCCTGCTCTGCCGTTAGTTACCTAACCTGACGGTGCACGAGGGGACATCGAGGTGAATGCGGATGGCATAAGTGTACGTCGTATTTATCTATGATGATTAGGTACTTATATGATGGGACTTCATTAATGTGATTAATGAAATAAAAGAAACCTAAGATGTTGTAGAATCGAATTTCAAAATTAAAACAGGTAGCTACAGTTCTTGCTTTGCACAGCGGTATATATGATATATCCTGCACCTTATTCGATGAGGAAAGGACCGAGATCCCTTTACCGGGAGTGACTCCTTTAGCAATAACTGGCAGATGCTACACACTCGGTTTGTTTTTTGATTGCTTTTAAGTGTTTTTTCTTTGCACAGTGATATATATGATATATCCCGCACCTTATTCGATGAGGAAAGGACCGACGATCCCTTCACCGGGAGTGACTCCTTTAGCAAAACTAGAAAAGCCTCAAAAGCACTCCATTTCAAAATTCATTTGATTCTACAACGATATCAAGTTCATTACGCAATAGGTTTTCAGAAAAACCTGTCGTAGCCCTCCGTCATTTCAGATACGTACTAGTTAGTATTCGTGCTGCGGTTGTTTGGCATGCGTCAAGGCGTAGTGTACGGTAGCTAACTAGTGCTTATCTGCTAGCATATGATGCGATTGGATTAGGGTATTCGTACGGCGTTGTTTGGCATGCGTCAAGGGTCGTGCGGGTGGGTTTAATTCAATCAAGAAATGTACGGGTTGAACTTGACTAGCAGACTATGGGTTGTTTGGCATGCGTCAAGGTCATAGCGAGCTAGGGGCAAAATATTATCGGGAATTTCAAGTGTTGAAATTTGCAATGAGATTGCATACCTTCTATGAGATAGTTGGATCCCGATACCCGCTGCGAGTAAGAGTTACTCCTGGGAGAGTTTTATACATTACAACTAGCCGATCAAGTAGGTGTCTAGAAAGGTGTCAACGGGGTTACGCCTCTGGGAAAACGAGGTTTACATTAATTAGGTTCGTGCGAAAGCACGGGGGACCTCCCTCAAAGTACCGACACTGGCCTGGCTGAAAGATTGGCGAACTTGTAGTGTGTAATTAATCCCGGCTAGTCTTTCCTTTTAGGGTTTGAAGGAAGATTTGATAAAAAGCAGTGGGAGCCATCCTGATTAGATAAAATAATAACCAATCTATTCTTGCAAGAGCGCACGCTGAGTGTTTTCTTCTCTCTCTCCTGGTAGCGACCATATCACGCCTTAATCAAGATAATAATACGGAATATTGACCGATCCCGCTTGTTATACTGAGCTGGGGAACGTTGGTCCCGCTCCACCTTATAATTGTTATAAGACAGAGCAGGAAATTGGGGATTACCAGAATTCCCGTGCCGCCCAAACGAAGAGAGTGCATGCTGATGCATCATCTTCGGGTGTGTTCATTATACAGAACTGTTTTTCAGTATCCTTTACGTCCTGGGTATGTGATACCAGATCAGGATCCCAGATATGTAATCTGTTACATAGGGCTACAGATAGGTAGAGAACTGAGAACGGGTGATAAGTTTCATGAGGCAGAAAACGGGACAAGAGTTGCAGCCAAGTCTGTTGGTCACTGTCACCCTGTATTACCAATACATTGATTCTGAACGAATGTTATTAGATACCGAACCTGATATACCAAATCATATCACTCTCTTTGTTATTAAAGAAATGATATAATTTTGTATTGTTGGATAATGTTTTGAACATTTCCTATATCAAAAGTTGATCGGTTCAGGCACGTTATCTAAAAGCATTGACGTTCTAAATCAAACTACAGTTCTTTAGTATACAGAACACACACAAGAGGAAGAGTTCAGAAATGAACGAATCCTTCTTGAGGTATTGTAGACTAGGTCATATCAATGCGACCCGACTAGCTAAGTTCCACATAGATGCATATTTAAAACAGTTTGAATCTACATCTTATGAAACTTGCCAGTCATGTCACAAAGAAAAGATGACCATAGCTCCGTTTACTGGAAACAGAGAAAGAGTTAGTGAACTCTTGGGATGATACATGTTGATGTATGTAGGTCCCCTGTCTACACATGCCAGGACTGGTTCTTTATACTTCATTATGTTCTCTGATGATCTCTTTAGATTCAGACCTATGTTCCTGTTGAAACATAAGTCCGAACTTTTTGAGATATTCACAGAATATAAGATAGAAGTAGAGAACCAAAATACGGGTATAAGTATTATGTCCTATGATGAGATCAAGGAGGAGAATACTTGAGCACGGAAATCCTGGACTATTCTAAAGGAGAATGAGATTCTCTCTCAGCATTACTCCTCCGAATACACCAAAGCACGATGGTATATCGGGGCGGAGCTATCTCACCCTATATGATAAGGTGTGCTCTATGATGAGTACTACTGAGTTACCTATTTCCTTTTTGGGAGTTATGCACTTGAGAAGCTGCATACCTATTGAATAGGGTTCGAATCAAATCAGTTGCCTACCATTTCATATGTGATATAGAAAGGGAAGAGCCCATATCTTAAGTTGGTTAAGATTTGGGGTTGTCCAGCCTATGTCTAAAAGCAAAATCCGGACAAGTTCGAGGCAAAGTATGTAATGTAGAACTGGAAAGGTTCCAGCTATACAAACTACAGCGGATGATTTGGTAAAACCAAATGATTCAATAGTTACCAACGAACCTCAGCCTCTCCGCCGATCTAGTAGGGTTCCTCACCCACCTGAGAGATACTTCTGTTTCTCTATGACAGTGGGAGCGAGGATTGCATCATGAGATGATGACCCAACTAGCTTCGAGCAGGCCATCAGGAGTAAGACTCTGTAAGAATGGCTGGATGCTTAGCGATCTGAGATGGAATCCTTATACACCAACAAAGTATGGACTTTGGTTGCAATATCTGAAGGGTTAAATCCCCATCAGGAGCAAGTACCAGATTACTTGGTGTAGATGGAAAAGTTGAGACTTTCAAAGCTAGACTTGTTAAAGGTTTGCATCATTGACCAGATATGGATCATAATGTTAAAACCTTTTCAAGTAACTATGCTTAAGTCCATCCAGATCCTACTTGCCACGGCTACATACCATGACTGCGATATCTGGTGGTTGGGTGTCTTGACTGCTTTTCTAAATGATGATTTAGAAGAGAGCGTCTATAAGTACACAGCCAGAGGGCTTCGTAGACAGTGGGAGCAGCGGAAACGTGTGCAAGATGCTTTATAGGATAAAGCAGGCATCGCGGAGTTGGAACATCTGTTTTGATGAAGCGGTCAAAGAGTTTGACATCATCAAAATGGTAGATGAACCTTGTATAAACAAAAAGGTAGTAAGGAGTATGGTGACGATCCTCGTAGAGTACGTGGATGACATACTCTTGATAGGGAAGGAGTTTCCTATGCTACGCTCGGTCGATCTCCGCTTATCACAAGGATTCTCCAATAGGATCAAAGTGATACCTCCTAAATCCTGGGTTTTTGGATCTATGAGATAGATCTAATTGGATGTTAGGACTCTCACTAGTTGTAGTGAGACGGTATCAACCGATCCTGGGGAGAATCACTGGAAGGGTTCCAGGGTGATAAAGATGACTGAATGTCAGTCACATGCATTGTCTTTACCCTCAGTAGAGGGACGGTATGTTGGAAGAGTTCCAAGCTAGATACCGTGACATACTAGACGATAAAGGCAGGATACATCGCTACTTAAGATGCTACCAAAGAGGTTGTTTGGATGTATAATGGTTCATGAGATGAACTATGTTCCTCCCATTGTGTGACAATGGAGTTGTGGCTTTTTCCAAGGAACGTCCGTCCCATCAGTGATCCAGACTTATTCTATGGCAGTATCACTTGATCATGGAGATGGTTGATCTCCAGGGAGATCGAGGTTAGGAGAGTAGACTCAGAGGACAACACAGCGGATCCACTCACAAAGGCCTGTTCCCAGAGAGAGACTTTTATGGGATGGTTGAGTATGAGATACTACAACCACTGCTACAGATGGCCCTAGTGCAAGTGGGAGATTGTTAGTTATATGTATGCCCTAGTGGCCATTACTGTACATAGGATGTATATTGTAGTGGATGCTGGGACATAGATAGGGAGGACTTTCTTGCTCGACATGATAGTATGCTATCTGGTTGCTCTTTACCTTAACGTGTATACTGATTGTCTCTCTGTTACATGTTGGTAAAGCCCTTAGGATCTGTACTTAACTACCTGGACTATGATGCGGATCATACTAGTGGGGACATGGTAGTCTATAAGTACATCCTTCAAAGTCCCTAGTCGTGGGTGTATCGAGACAGGGCATCGATATACCAGAGTAGACTAGCGTGTACCTTCTCGACCCATACAGATGGGCGATGGATGATCCCATATCCATCGGTGTTTGACATCAGAGATGATATACGGGTGCTCAGTAGAGACTGGGTACACTGGACGGACTCGCCGAGAACTCCCAGATGGTATTATACCTCACGTCAGATGGCAGTTCTCTGGTGACACTGGTACAGAGTAGTCTGTTGACCCGAGATCGTCATAGAGTCTTGTGTGGTTCCCACTGTGCTTTGATTTCCATCTTACCACGTCCAAGAGGGCATGCAAAACGGTGGTTTTTGGGTACAGTCCCGAGTCACATGGAGGCAATGAGCGATAGGAGGGGATTCGTCTCTCCCGGTATAGGGGGTTGATGTTGCGCTGTGTTCGATTGGCTATAACAGGAAATCCCTGGCCAGGGTTGCTGAGATTTACTGGTAAGTGTTACCAGTAGTTTCTCGAACAGTTATAGACCTCATATCGACACGACTTATCGAGCTATTGGGGTCTGACGTTTACCACCCCTAGGCGAGATATGCGACAGATCAGACGATCAGACCGGACTGTACGGTAGTGTTACTGGTTGGATTCACTGGAGTGTGAGCGGGCTTGCTCGTCGATCTTCAGATCGCTCAATACCCGGGTGGCCGTTACGTTTAGCAGACCGCTTGCGGCTTGTGGATGTTTGATATGATCATCATCCGCTGCCGGCGTATTGACGAGTCTTTAGAGTCCTACACAGAGGTTTCCTGGCTCAAGCGGAACGAAATAGGAGCGCATATGAGATATGTGCGGGACCGAGAATAATACGTGTATGTGATACCGTATTCCATTCTCGCGATGAATGTGTCGTATGGTTATATGCGATATAACCTAGTTATCGAATCGAGGGTTGATTCGATAAACCGATGCATTGCATACTAGTCGGTTATATACGATATGACCGGATCGTTAAATCAAATGGTTGATTTGATGATTTGATGCATAATTATATATTTGATATATTACTTTGCATTAACTAGTATCGGTTCACTTTAAATGGATTTTCTCGCTCGGATGTGCGCATTGCATATGCGATATGATTTTGTGCACTTGCTTGTATCATGTTTGATGATACATGCTTTTTGGTTAAGTGTAAAGGATTAAACCTTGGTTAATGAAATGGTTAGGGTTTATTATTTGTTATTCATTTATCTTATTTAATTATCCTTTTATTTTTGATAAATGAATAAAAGAAAAGAGAAAAGAATGGTGGCTAATTTTGTTCTTTAGTTGAAGCTTCATGAAGCTTTGATCAAGTCAACCATTCTTATCTCATTCTTAACCCTAACCATTCCCACTAACCATGATTCATTCTCTACACTTGACTAGAGTTAATATTATGATAAGTATTGTTTTCTATTGATTTTTAATTAGCTTATCATAATACTAGCTTCTTCTTCTTCTTCCTTCAAGTGAAGAAAAGCTTGAGGTCATCAATGGTGGATTGATGATTTGAGTGAGAAATCCAATTCTAAAGTCTACCCACTTCCTATTTCTTCATCCTCTACCTCTTGCCAAGTAGTAGAGTGTGTTTCCTTCACAAGTTTTAGGGCTTGGTGAAGGTGGAGCTTGATTTAGCGATGCCTCGACGTAGATCATCTTCGGCATAGACATCGACGACCTGGCTCACTTTTTCTCCGACGAAGCCGACTCTAGAGCCCGGATTTGTTTTGGACAGCGGAGACGACTTCGTTGCGGAGCCGCGGAGGTGGAGGACCGGATCTACAAAGGTTGTATTTCCGTATCTTGTAGTTAAGTGTTAACTAGTTAGCTTTTTCGCCTAGTTATCTAGCAAACGATTCGTAGTTTAGGGTTTCTCGGCACGTTAAAATTTGAAATTGGCATGGTTGATGCCTTGTGAGACCTCTCTTGTGTGCCTAGGAACCCTACACGCGCTAGCCCTGCCCTGCTCTGCCGTTAGTTACCTAACCTAACGGTGCACGAGGGGACATCGAGGCGAATGCGGATGGCATAAGTGTACGTCGTATTTATCTGTGATGTTTAGGTACTTAAATGATGGGACTTCATTAATGTGATTAATGAAATAAAAGAAACCTAAGATGTTGTAGAATCGAATTTCAAAATAAAACAGGTAGCTACAGTTCTTGCTTTGCACAGCGGTATATATGATATATCCTGCACCTTATTCGATAGGGAAAGGACCAAGATCGCTTCACCGGGAGTGACTCCTTTAGCAATAACTGGCAGATGCTACACACTCGGTTTGTCTTTTGATTGCTTTTAAGTGTTTCTGCTTTGCACCGCGATATATATGATATATTCGGCACCTCATTCGATAAGGAAAGGACCGACGATCCCTTCACCGGGAGTGACTCCTTCAGCAAAACTAGAAAAGCCTCAAAAATACTCCATTTCAAAAATCATTTGATTCTACAACGATATCAAGTTCATTACGCAATAGGTTTTCAGAAAAACCTGTCGTAGCCCTCCGTCATTTCAGATATGTACTAGTTAGTATTCGTGCTGCGGTAGTTTGGCATTCGTCAAGGCGTAGTGTACGGTAGCTAACTAGTATTTATCTGCTTGAGCATATGATGCGATTGGATTAGGGTATTCGTACGGCGTTGTTTGGCATTCGTCAAGGGTCGTGCGGGTGGGTTTAATTCAATCAAGAAATGTACGGGTTGAACTTGACTAGTGGACTATGGGTTGTTTGGCATTCGTCAAGGTCATAGAACACTAGGGGAAAAATATTATCGGGAATTTCAAGTGTTGAAATTTGCAATGAGATTGCATACCTTCTATGAGATAGTTGGATCCCGATACCCGCTGCGAGTAAGAGTTACTCCTGGGAGAGTTTTATACATTACAATTAGCCGATCAAGTAGGTGTCTAGAAAGGTGTTAACGAGGTTACGCTTCTGGAAAAACGAGGTTTACATTAATTAGGTTCGTGCGAAAGCACGGGGGACCTCCCTCAAAGTACCGACACTGGCCTGGCTGAAAGATTGGCGAACTTGTAGTGTGTAATTAATCCCGGCTAGTCTTTCCTTTTAGGGTTTGAAGGAAGATTTGATAAAAAGCAGTGGGAGCCATCCTGATTAGATAAAATTATAACCAATCTATTCTTGTAAGAGCGCACGCTGAGTGTTTTCTTCTCTCTCTCTAGATAGCGACCATGTCACGCCTTAATCAAGATAATAATACGGATTATTGACCGAACCCGCTTGTTATACTGAGCTGGGGAACGTTGGTCCCACTCCAACTTATAATTGTTATAAGACAGAGCAGGAAATTGGGGAATACCAGAATTCCCGTGCCGCCCAAACGAAGACAGTGCATGCTGATGCATCATCTTCGGGTGTGTTCATTACAGAACTGTTTCTCAGTATCCTCCGCATCCTTGGTATATGATACCGGATCAGGATCCCAGATATGTAATATGTTACATAGGGCTACAACAAGGTAGAAAACTGAGAACGGGTGATAAGTTTCATGAGACAGAAAATGGGGCAAGTGTTGCAGCCAAGTCTGTTGGTCACTGTCACCCTGTATTCACAATACATTGATTCTGAATGAATGTTATTAGATACCGAACCTGATATACAAAATCATATCTGTCTCTTTATTAGTAAAGAAACGATAAAATTTTGTATTGTTGGATAATGTTTTGAACATTTCCTATATCAAATGTTGATCGGTTCAGGCACGTTATCTAAAAGCATTGACGTTCTAAATCAAACTACAGTTCCTAGTATATAGAACACACACAAGAAGAAAAGTTCAGAAATGAACGGATCCTTCTTGAGGCATTGTAGACTAGGTCATATCAATGCGACCCGACTGGCTGAAGTTACATTTAGATGCATATTTAAATTAGTTTGAATTTACATCTTATGAAACTTGCCAGTCATGTCACAAAGATTAGATGACCATAGCTCTGTTTATTGGAAACAGAGAAAGAGTTAGTGAACTCTTGGGATGATACATGTTGATGTATGTAGGTCCCCTGTCTACACATGCCAAGACTGGTTCTTTGTACTTCATTACATTCTCTGATGATCTTTCGAGATTCAGACCTATGTTCCTGTTGAAACATGAGTCCGAACCTTTTGAGATATTCACAGAATATAAGTTAGAAGTAGAGAACTAATACGGGTATAAGTATTATGTCCTTTGATGTGATCAGGGAGGAGAATACTTGAGCACGGAATTCCTGGACTATTCTAAAGGAGAATGAGATTCTCTCTCAGCATTACTCCTCCGTATACACCATAGCACGATGGTATATCGGGGCGGAGCAAATACACCCTATTTGATATGGTATGCTCTATGATGAGTACTGCTGAGTTACCTTTTTCCTTTTGGAGTTATGCACTTATGAAGTTGCGTACCTATTGAATAGGGTTCGAATCAAATCAGTTGCCTACCACTTCATATTTGATATGATAAGGGAAGAGCCCATCTCTTAAGTTAGTTAAGATTTGGGGTTGTCCAGCCTATGTCTGAAAAAAAAAATCCGGACAAGCTCGAGGTAAGGTCTGTAATGTAGAACTGGAAAGGTTCCAGCTATACAAACCACAGCAGATGATTTGGTAAAACCAAAGGATTCAATAGTTACCAACGAACCTCAGCCTCTCCGCTGATCTAATAGGGTTCCTCACCCACCTGAGAGATACTTCGGTTTCTTGATGACAGTGGGAGCGAGGATTGCATCATGAGATGGTGACCCAACTAGTTTCGAGCAGGCCATCAGGAGTGGGACTCTGTAAGAATGGCTGGATGCTTAGCGATCTGAGATGGAATCCTTATACACCAACAAAGTATGGACTTTGGTTGCTATATCTGAAGGGTTAAATCCCCATCAGGAGCAAGTATATCTTGAGAAGATTACTTGGTGTAGATGGAAAAGTTGAGACTTTCAAAGCTAGACTTGTTAAAGCTTTTCGTCATCGACCAGGCGTGGACAATGATGAAACCTTTTCAAGTAGCTATGCTTAAGTCCATCCAGATCCTACTTGCCACGGCTACATACCATGACTACGATATCTGGCGGTTGGGTGTCATGACTGCTTTTCTAAATGATGTTTTAGAAGAGAGCGTCTATAAGTACACAGCCAGAGGGCTTCGTAAACAGTGGGAGCAGCGGAAACGTGTGCAAGATGCTTTATATGATAAAGCAGGTATCGCGGGGTTGGAACATCTGTTTTGATGTAGTAGTCAAACAGTTTGACTTCATCAAAATGGTAGATGAACCTTGTATATACAAAAAGGTAGTAGGGAGTATGGTGATGATCCTTGTAGAGTACGTGGATGACATACTCTTGATAGGGAAGGAGTTTCCTATGCTACGCTCGGTCAATCTCCGCTTATCACAATGATTCTCCAGATAGGATGAAAGTGATACCTCCTAAATCCTGGGTTTTGGATCTATGAGATAGATCTAATTGGATGTTAGGATTCTCACTAGTTGTAGTGAGATGGTATCAATCGATCCTGGGGAGAATCACTGGAAGGGTTCCAGGGTGATAAAGACGACTGAATGTCAGTCGCAGGCATTGTCTTTACCCTCAGCAAAGGGACGGTATGTTGGAAGAGTTCCAAGCTAGATACCGTGGCATATTAGACGATAAAGGCTGGATACATCGCTACTTAAGAAGCTACCAAAGAGACAGTTTGGGTGTTTATTAGTTCATAAGATGAACTTCGTTCCTACCATTGTGAGACAATGGAGTTGTGGCTTATGCCAAGGAACGCCCGTCCCATCAGAGACCCAGGCGTATTCTGAGGCATCATCACCTGATCATGGAGATGGTTGATCTCCAGGGTGATCGAGGTTAGGAGAGTAGACTCAGAGGACAACACGGCGGATCCACTCACGAAGGCCTATTCCCAGAGAGAGATTTTTTATGGGATGGTTGAGTATGAGATACTGCAACCACTGCTATCAGATGGCCCTAGTGCAAGTGGGAGATTGTTAGTTATATGTATGCCCTAGAGGCCATTGCTATACATAGGATGTATATTGTAGTGGATGCTGGGACATATATAGGGAGGACTTTCTTGCTCGACATGATAGTATGCTATCTGGTTGATCTTTACCTTAACGTGTACACTGATTGTCTCTCTGTTACATGTTGGTAAAGCCCTTAGGATGTGTACTTGACTACCTGGACTATGATGCAGATCATACTAGTGGGGACATATAGTCCATAAGTACATCCTTCAAAGTCCCTAGTCGTGGGTGTATCGAGACGGGGCATCGATATACCAGAGTAGACTAGCGTATACCTTCTCGACCCATACAGATGGGCGATGGATGATCCCATATCCATTGGTGTTTGACATCAGAGATGATATACGGGTGCTCAGTAGAGACTGGGTACACTGGACGGACTCGCCGAGAACTCCCAGATGGTATTATACCTTACGTCAGATGGCAGTTCTCTGGTGACACTGGTACAGAGTAGTCTGTTGACCCGAGATCGTCATAGAGTCTTGTGTGGTTCCCACTGTGCTTTGATTTCCACCTCACCACGTCCAAGAGGGCGTGCAAAACGGTGGTTTTTGGGTACAGTCCCGAGTCACATGGAGGCAATGAGCGATAGGAGGGGATTCGTCTCTCCCGGTATAGGGGGTTGATGTTGCGCTGTGTTCGATTGGCTATAACAGGAAATCCCTGGCCAGGGTTGCTGAGATTTACTGGTAAGTGTTACCAGTAGTTTCTCGAATTGTTATAGACCTCATATCGACATGACTTATCGAGCTATTGGGGTCTGACGTTTACCACCCCTAGGTGAGATATGCGACATATCAGACGACGAGACCGGACTGTACGGTAAGTGTTACTGGTTGGATTCACAGGAGTGTGAGCGGGCTTGCTCGTCGATCTTCTGATCGCTCAATACCCGGGTGGCCGTTACGTTTAGCAGACCGCTTGCGGCTTGTGGGTGTTTGATATGATCATCACCTGCTGCCGGAGTATTGACGAGTCTTTAGAGTCCTACACAGAGGTTTCCTGGCTCAAGCGAAACGAAATAGGAGCGCATATGAGATATGTGCGGGACCGAGAATGATACCAGTATGTGATACTGTATTCGATTCTCGCGATATGTGACATTGATCGGTTATATGCGATATAGCCGGGTTATCGGATCAAGTGTTGATTCGATAAGTTGTTACTGTAGATATTAGTCGGTTATATGCGATATGACCGGATCATTAAATCAAGTGTTGATTTAATGATTTAATGCATAATTATATATTTGATATATTACTTTGCATTAACTAGTATCGGTTCATTTAAGATCGATTTTCTCACTCGGATGTGCACATTGTATATGTGATATATTTTGTGCACTTGATTGTATCATGTTTGATGATACATGTTAACTTGGTCAAGTGTAAAGATTAAACCATGGTTAGTTAATGGTTAGGGTTTTCATTTATTCTTTCATTTATCTTTTAATTTGGATTAAAAGAAATGAAAAGAGAAAAGAAAAACAAAAGGGTTTCTTTCATGAAGCTTGTTGAAGCTTCATGAAGCTTTGACCAAAGAAACCCTTTTGTCTTCATCTCATTAACCCTAACCATTCATTTAACTATAGTTAGCTCTCTACACTTTACCATGGTTACAATTATGATAAGAATTCATTTTCCTTTCTATTTTAAAAAGACTTATCATAATATTAGCTTCTTCTTCTTCATCTTCTACTTGAAGAAACCTTGACTTCATCAATGGTGATTGATGAAAAATGAGTGAGAAATCCAATTCTAAAGTGAACCCACTTCCTATTTCTTCATCCTCTACCTCTTGCCAAGTAGTAGAGTGTGTTTTCTTCACAAGTTTCAAGACTTGGTGAAGTGGGAGCTTGATCTTGTGATGCCTCGACGTAGATCATCTTCGGCACGAAGCCGACGACATTGCCCGCCCTTTTCTCCGATGAAGCCGACGCTAGAGCCCGAGTTTCCATTTGGACAGCGAGGAGACTTCATTGCGGAGCTATGGAGGTGGAGGACCGGATCTACAATGGTTGTATTTCCCTATACTCGTAGTTAAGTTGTTAACTAGTTTAGTTTTCGCCTAAACTTCTAGCCAACGATCCGTAGTCTAGGGTTTCTCGGCACCGTAAATTTGAAATTGGCATGGTTGATGCCTTGTGAGACCTCATTAGCGTGCCTAGGAACCCTACAGATTTACCGTACAAGCTTTATATTGATGATAGATCCGCACTCATGACTCGAGGATGTCATATGATATTGTATCGTACGCGGTACTTTTGAGGCGGGATCACCGACTATTATATATATATATATTTATATATTGACTCAGATTTAGTTGGTTTCCATACTCCTCCTGATTGACTTGTTAGTTAGAGCTGTAGTTTTGCTAGTAGATGTTAGGCTAGGCCGATGTCATACCTATTTCAAAAACTAATGAATCGGGAGTATTTTAAAGACAGGCAAAGGGATTCTACGGATATTTTCAAAAGACGCATCTTTTCTTAAAAACACCGTAGCCCTTATTTTCCTAAAAACCCCGATTTGTTTTCTTTAAATGGAAAAACAGTATGACATAGATACATTGATGTAGATTCTGCACTGTTGTGTTTATTATTCATTTGCTGCATATTCTTGCTGTTCGCATGGCATGGCATGTTAAATATGTTTATTGTTATATTAAAACCATGCTGATAGGACACCAGCACCATTATCGATGATGCATATGTTCCACGTACACCTGCTTGCCGGCTCACACACTTCATCATCGATAATTGCCATGTCACTACACTGTAGGACTGTTACATTCAGGATATGATCCCTTGCATGGCATATTGTACACTCATACTTATGTACTTACATATTGTACACTCATACTTGTGCACATACCTATTGTACACTCATACTTATGTACTTACATATTGTATACTCATACTTGTGCACATACCTATTGTGCACTCATACTTGTGTACTTACATATTGTACACTCATACTTGTGCACATACCTATTGTACACTCATACTTGTGTACTTACATACTGTACACTCATACTTGTGCACATACCTATTGTACACTCATACTTGTGTACTTATATACTGTACACTCATACTTGTACACATACCTATTGTACACTCATACTTGTGTACTTGCTTACTGTACACTCGTACTTATGCACATACCTGTTGTACACTCATACTTGTGTACTTACATACTGTACACTCATACTTGTGCACATACCTGTCGTACACTCATACTTGTATACATACATAATTGCACATACATAGATGATTCTGGCTTGATTTGAAGATTTAGGAACCGCAAGATACTCTTTAAAACTGATTCATTTAAAAGAGCGGTTTCCCTCAATATGTGCATATTACTATTCCATGTTGCATGATATACTGATATGCTTACATTTCTTTTACATGTCGCATACATCATGCTTTATGATTTTACGCATTGAGATATGTTGTTTCCATGATATTTCTGGATTTGGGAACCGTGGGTATTTCAAAAGAGAGTATGTAATGTTTTTAAAAAAACCCGGTTACCCTTGATATGATATTTCAGTGCGTCCACCATATGTTTTCTCGGTTCTGAGAGCGACATGTGAAACCCAATTCGAGGAGAGGTAGGCACCGTCTGCGGGTACATGGTGGACCCGGTGAGGTACCCCGGGGCAAGAAGACTTATATATGTTAGACAGTGAGCCTGGCAGGGGAGTACTACCTACCGGTGATTGTTTTTGAGCTCGGCGAATATCTGGGGGATACCGACCAGAGTTGAGAGATGAGACGGGCCGATCCGGACTGACGGAGCCCTATGTATATGAGGATTTACGTGCCGATGCTAGGCATAGGTTTCATGATGTTTTCGAGTGTCGATGCTTGACACTTAAGTTCCATGATTTGATATGTCGCGAGCGACACATGTTTTATATTCTCATACTTCCATGTATATGCTTTATGATATTTACATGCATGATGCTTATTTTCATTGGGTGACACGTAGACGATTTCCACATACATATAGTTGACATTGATGATATTGATCACATAATTGGATGATATCCACATACATATAGTTGACATTGATGACATTGATCACATAGTTGGATGATATCCACATATTCATAGACTTCATGATATAGTCGACATTGATCATACCTCATATTTATGATATGTTATTACCTGAGGCATTGGCACGAGCACTTGGCACTACACTCATGTATAGATGTTACATTGCCACCATATCATGCTTCAGACTTATTCATTTGAGGTTTATATATATATCTGATCGTATTGACCTAGGATTGTGTCATACATACGATTTCTGCTCTGTGATGTTTTCTATTCATGAGTTGGCAACTCACCCCCGTTGTGTCACAGTTCTTGCAGGTTTTGCCATACAGGTTCCATTGCGGCTTCTGGCACACTGCTTCCCTTACGGGTGATTTGCTTTGGTAGGTGGGTTCTTTTGCATCAGAACCACCATTGTACATGTATTATTCAGTTGTATCTAGTAATTCCATCAACCAAACTTGTATATTGTTTCAGACTTAGAAAACCAGCTGTGTATTATTTCGACCTTAGAGTCGCGCGTTGTAGTATTATGGTTTTCATGCTGATATTGAGTTTCCTTTTTGAGTTTTGATCCTCGCCATTCGGCGTTGTATATTATACTGCTTGCGTGGTTGTGACCGTCGATTGACGAAGAGCTAGCTCCCGCTTGGGGATGCCTTTTATCATTGTATATATACTATTCATGTTGTACCCCGTTTGGGGCCAGTATTTACAAAGGAAACTCTGCCAAAATTTTCAGAAAAGACTATAGATTTTAAAAATGCACATTCGGCTTCCTTATTTAAAAACCTTGCTTTTAAAACATGTTTTCCTTACTTCTTAAAAACTAGTTTTCTTTATTTACTCCTTAAAATGGTTTTAGATTTCTGGGCTTTTGGCTTACTTGGATTAGATGGGGTCCTATAGACTTCATATGATTCAAGGGCCAGTCATGTGCTATTTCAAGTCGTGACAAAACCCAATCAACACTTGATTTAGGTAAATGTTCATAACATTATTCTCCACTACAAAGTTATATCCTTCTTTATCTAATAAAGAAATTGATATTAAATTGCATATCATAGAGGGTACGTAATAACATTCGTTCAAGATCAAAGTATTCCCTTTAGGTAATACTAGGTGATATTCACCAATTGCTTTGGCTGCAACATTTGCACCATTCCCTACTTTTAGGGAATGGTCACCTTTTCCCAGTTCTCTACCTTTCCTAAGCCCATGCAACATATTATATATGTGGGATTCCGATCCGGTATGTAATACCCAGGACGCAGAGTGTACTGAGAAACAGTTCTCGGTAACTAACACACCCGAAGAAGATGCATCAACATGCTTATTCTTCGTTAGGGTGGCAAATGAATCCGGATACTCCCCTATTTCATGCTCAAACTTATAACACTTATAAGTTGGAGCGGAATCAACGTTCCCCTGCTCAGCATAACAAACGGGTTCGGTCAATACATCCATATTATTATCTTGATTAAGGCGTGGCATTGGTTGCTGCCTGGAGAGAGAGAGAAGGAAACACGTTAGCGTGCGCTCTTTACAAGATTAGATTGGTTATTATCTTATCTAATCAGGACGGCTCCCACTGTTTTTATCAAATCTTCCTTCAAACCCTAAAAGGTATGACTAGCCGGGATTAATTACACCTTACAAGTTCGCCAATCTTTTAGCCAGGCCAGTGCCAGCACTTTGAGGGAGGTTCCCCGTGCTTTCGCACGGACCTAATTAAAATAAACCTCGTTTTCCCTGAGGCATAACCCCGTTAACACCTTTCTAGGCACCTACTTGATCGGCTAATTGTGATGTGTAAAACTCTCCCAGGAGTAACTCTTACTTGTAGTGGGTATCGGGATCCAACTATCTCATAGAAGGTATGCAATCTCATTGCAAATTTCAACACTTGAAATTCTCGATAATGATTTTTACCCCTAGCCACTTATGACCTTGACAAGGTCAACAAACCATAAGCGCTAGTCAAGTTCTACCCGTCATTTCTTGATTGAATTAAACCAACCCGCAAGACCCTTGACAAGGTGATTTATGTGGAATTTTAAGATCAAAAATAATATTACCGCAATCAAGAACGGCGTCGCTTGGTAGCTAGCCGGTGAGTACGGGTCGGTCCACAGGGATTTTGTGAATTTCCTAATCGCTTTTACGAGTTAATTCCGATGGGTGTCGGATTGATTATCTCTAAAACCTAAGTTGATTTATACTAAGACTAGAATCTCGCTAGGGTTAGGTCTAGGGTAAGTTGGGAGATTGAATGTTTCCTCACCGCTTTCAATGCCCTATTTTAGATCTATTAGGTGTTATGGTAATAATTAATAAAGGGGATTAGTACCATCGGGAAGAAACGATGTTTCTTCCACTAGGTTCTTGTCCTTCCTTTCTCAATTATTACCCTAACCTCCATGGAAAACATACACAACCGGCCCTTTAAACTACGGTATCACCGTTACCTCGAGGGGTAAGGTGCCGCAGGGAACGGTGTGTGTATGTATGCATGGAGTTCTAATTATTATGTGTGATGGGGCAAGAAAGGGGTGAGAGAGTTCATCTCTCAAAACTTTCCCTAAAGCTAACCCTAACAAGTGAGGAGACTACTTGCTCATTAGGGAATTGAATGACATTCTAAATTAAAAGTAAACTAAGGCAATGGAATAAAAAAACTTACTAATTTTATTGATGGCTCTCTCCAAACATCAACACAGTACAGATCTGAATTTATGAAATGAAAAGAGGTATAACTTAGAAAAGGTTTTTAGGGTTCTATTTATAGATTCATAGAAACCCTAGGTTACAATCGCGTCATATCTGCTTTTACAAAAATACCCCCCTAAGAAAAAGACCTAGCCAACGAGCCGCAGCGCACCGACATTTTTCCCACCGCCACGGGCAATACACGACCGCGGTTCTGCGGCCAAAAGCAGGGTTTGGCCGCTGTTCCGCGGCCAAACAGGAGCATCTTGGGCTGAAATTTCTTTGTGTTCTTCTGGTTGACTTTTTCTGACTATTTCTTTGGTTGTTTCTTCAGATTGGCTTCTAGGTTTCTTCCAGATCTCCACAGTGAATAATTGTAGTGGACTTTTACCGTTGCTTCGTGAAGAAGTCTTGAACCTTGCGCTGCCTTGTATTTTGTGAACTGATCTTCGTGTAGGCTTTATCAAGATTCCACCATTTATTGGTCGTAGTCTCACTTTTGTATCATCTTATGTCTTTTTCACTGTTTTTGCTCCGAGAACCTGTAACCTGTAACTATGTAGCAGACATGGGTCAAAAGTACCTGTTTATTTGTAAAATGCATAAGAATGGGGATTATAATAATGCAAAATTATGGTATGAACAAATACCCCCAAACTTATCTTTTGCTCGTCCTCGAGCAAACCTAGTTTTATTCTCAACAAAAACCTAACCTCACTTTCGCAGGGAAACGCGATTGCACTGAGCTCGTGCAACAAGCCGTTAAACCTCTAGGTGTCCCTAGTAGGAGGAGTGTTGTCTCCTGAGGGTTTTCAGCGGATACTACCCACAAAATCCTATCAATTAGACCTATTGACTTTTATTCTCCAATTAAGTTTTCCAACAAGAAATTCTATTATCTTTGACTCGTAAATTATCCACCCATATTCTTCACGCTTCTTTATTATTTAACTTAAGATTATATATGTTCTTGTGAATTTACTTAGCTTTTGGCATCTCTTAAGTTTTCCTTCTAGGGTTCCATCTCAACTTAGGAGTTTTTATCATCTCTATTAAAGATACAAGTCCTATTCTTCATTCCTATCTCTTATCTAAACCCCAATCACATACCCCTACGTGTGTGTATAAATCACCCCTATACTTGGAAATTCAAATCAAGCTATCATACTCTTGTCCGTTGTCCAAAGCACTTCTTAATTGGTGAATTTTTAGATGAATTTCGCTCACACATCCTTCATGCGACCGTTAATACTTCTTGAGGTACCAACGACCGATTACAAAATGTGTTTGCACATTAAAACGTAATTCCTAGTCTTATAACACCTAAGGTTTTAGCAGTGACTCCCAAACTAGTTGGTCTAAGGCACTAGGTGATGAAGCACTCTCGCTAGATATTTTTTTCTTCTATTAATGCAGCCTTAAGTAATTACAAAAACCAGTGTTCATTTTTTATTATCTCTTTATTCACACTTGAATTTTTTATTTTATTTTTCTTCGTACTAAGGACTTTAGACAAGAGCATTTCAAGGTCTCCTCTACTATTCCAAGTTTCAAGGTGCGTGTTTGTGCAATTTGTAGGGTATATTTTCAGAATTTAGACTTAAGCTAGGAATTATTTTTCAAACTTACACTTTAAAAAAAACATCAATACTCTTCCCTTATTTTAACTTAGCCCAAGAAGTGAACTCAAAATTTGCCTATTTCTAAATAAACTATAAAGACATATAATTTCTACCGTCAAATTTTAAGAAAGGTTATTTTTAGGGTTTTTAATTTACTAAGTCTAAGATCTAGTTGTTCATAGCTAGTTAACCTTTTTGTCAAACAAAAGTCAATTAGGGCCACAATTGAATACTTTCATTTTTATAATTTTTGAAATTTTCAATTTTTTATGGGTTTTCAAAATAAGTATGCAAATGCAAAAATATACACATGAATGCGAAGGAAAGAAGGCTTACCGAGCATACCCCCAAACTTAAACTTGACAGTGTCCTCACTGTCATACTACACCAAGAGGGTCAAAATATCGGCACTTCCCTATTTATTTATTTATAAATTTTTTATTGTTAAAAGAAAAACAAAAATATATATACAGAAAGGCCCCCCAAACTTCATTGAAACAATGTTAAACGTCATTGTCAAACTTTGCAAAGACCAAACGTCAACACTAACCAGTTGAAAAATTTATCTGTATAGAGTATCGGTTGGTGGAAGAACATGTTGTACCGATCCAAAAAGAATTGGGGAAGATAGAAGTGGTGGTATGGAAAGTGTGGAAGTGAATAGATATGAGGTGATGATGAATCAAAACGAAAATGGGAATGATCAGCAATCAGTGGAATATTAGCATTCTCGTAGCTTATTAAAAGAAAAGGGGGTGGTTCAACTTCTAAAGGAGGAGGTTGACTATCCACACTATCCCCAAGATGTTTCTGTGGATCCGTTATCGACTTGGCATCATCCATCATATGCGTATGATATTCAATTATGAGGGAACTAATCTCCTCGATGTCCGCCATAGTCCAGCCGAAAGCTTGCCGCTTATCTTGTAAGACCATTAAAAGGGCTTTCTCTTGCTCGAGGGCTAGAGAGGCCGATATGATAACGGGAAATGTCTCATTCTCACCTAGGTAAGCATATTTAAGGTGAGATGGCAAGGGCTTTAGTTCGAGTTTCGGAGGCGAAACAATCATAGGCAAAATTGGGAAATCTACCTCGAACTCAAAAGACTCCAACATAGGTTCGAAATCACTGCAAACAACCGATTCGGATGGTTCAACTAACTCATCCAAAAATTCAAAAGACTCATATTCGGGCGGTGAGTCGTCAAAATCATCCAAAAAAGTGAAACATTCATAATCAATATCGGTTGTGTCAACTGTGGTAGATTCAAGGAGGGACGCACTAGTGGCGTCAAAACTGTTTTCATCAAACAGAAATCTTTCAAGCTCGCAGTCCTCCTGCGTGATTTCGTGAGTAGAGCAAACTTCTCGTGTACTAGTTTTAGGCACGGGGGGCAGACTTCCTAACTTGTAAATATTGAACCCACTAGACGTCTTCCCGAAGGATAGAGTCATGGAGCCATTGCGACAATTTATTACGGCATTGGAAGTGGCCAAAAATGGTCGACCGAGGATCACCGGAATTTGGTTCCGTGGGTTAGCAACAGGTTGTGTGTCCATAACAATAAAATCAACGGGGAATATGAAATCCGCTACTTTGATCAACACATCCTCTAACTCACCCCTAGAATGGGTGATCGATCGATCAGCCATTTGGAGAGTACAACGAGTGGGTTTCAACTCTCCAATCCCTAATTGCTCGTACACGGAGTAGGGAAGCAGGTTAACACTAGACCAAGATCTAAAAGTGCTCGATTGATTTTCTTATCCCCAATTCTTATTGAAATTGTAGGACAGCCAGGGTCCTTTCGTTTTTGGGGTAAGGGTTGAGGTTGGTTAATAGCATTGCTCACTGCACTAGCCACTGGCACTTTCTTGGGTATTTGAGACTTTCTCTTCGAGGAGCATAAGCCCTTTAAGATTTTCGCGTACGAAGGGACTTGTTGGATTGCATCCAAGAGAAGTATATTTATGCTAACCTGCTTAAATAACTCCACAATCTTCTCCATTTGTGGAGTTGGTTTATTGGGACTCAACCTGTTTGGAAATAGAGCATTTTGAAAATCTGTTGAGTCCAATGTCTGTGGAGTAGAATGTGGAGTTGGAACGGATCCCAGTGTGGGTGTGTTCGTGAAGTGAGAAGTGGGTCCGTTCGGATTAGAAGAAGAAGAGCCTTTTGAAAAATGAAGAATAGGCTCTAGCGGAGAAGATGAAGGTGAAGAAGAAGAGGATGGAGAAGAAGAAGAAGAAGAAGAAGGAGAACCACCGGCGGGGGTGTCATCACTAATATCCACGTTATTTTGCAACACTCTTCCAGATCTCAATGTGGTCACCGTATTTACATTATGATTTTGATATTCATATGCGACATGTGCGTTGTGTGTGTGACCGGGATTTGGCAATGGTTGAGATGGAAGCTTTCCCTTTTATCTCTCGCTCAACGCAGCAGTTAGTTGTGCAATTTGTGCCTCAATAGATTTGATGCTTTGATCGTATGAAGCATTGTTGTGCACCAAAGACTGGATGGATGTTTCCAACCTTTCTGCGGATTGTGTAGATTGTTTGATAAACTCATCTAGACTTTTTTCTAGCGAGATAACCTTATCATCATTTGGTTGAACAAAATTGTTCGTTTGATTTGGATAAGGTTGTGGTTGGAAAGGTTGCTGGTATTGAGTTTGTTGGGATGCTTATTGTTATGGAGGAGGAGACCTTTGAAAGTTGTTGTTTCCTTAAAATTGTTGATTTTGATTCCAAGCAAAATTTGGGTGACTCCTCCAACCCGGATTATAGGTCGAAGAGTAAGGATCATTTCTTTGTCGTTGCTGAAAGACAGCATTGACTTGATCTTGTCCTTGAACAGGTGGATTGTAAGGACACTCTTCGGTAAGGTGTGATGGATATGAACAACAAGCACAAACAGTTCGTGGGGGTAAAGCAGGGGCAGGAGAAGGCGATGAGATTTTGGTCTTAATGGCTTCTAGCTTTTTCGTAAGTGCGGCCATCTCGGCCTTCATAGCAATCGACATATCTAATTGATGTATGCCTGCCCTAGATTGACCAATAGAAGAAGATGAGGTGGTCTTGGAGCTTTCCCGCTGAAGTGTTTGTTCAGCAAGATCCTCGAGAAACTGGCACGCTTCCTCACTAGATTTGGTTAGAAAGTGACCTTGACAAATGGTTTCTAGCAACTGCTTCGTTGCTGGGTTCAATCCCTCGTATAATGTTTGGCAAAGTTGCCAATTTTCGATCCCATGGTGAGGGCATTGAACAAGTAGGTCTTTGAATCTTTCAAAACACTTCCAAAATGGTTCAGAAGGAAGCTGGGAAAATTGTATAATTTCATTGCGAATTCTCGCGGTCTTGTGATGAGGATAAAACTTTTTAAGAAAAGATTTAACAAACTCGTCCCAATTTCTAATTGAATGTGATGCTGTGCTGTATAACCACTTCTCGGCTAAGTCACATAAGGTGAAAGGAATGACCCTTAGCCTTATAGCATCATCTGATAATTGGGTTGTTTTCATCATGGCGCAAACGTTTTGGAATTTGTTTATGAAGATGTAGGCATCTTCGGTTTCCAATCCGTGAAATTTTGGCAGCATATTGATGAAGTGGGGTTTTATCTCAAAATTGTCCCCATTTGCCGGTGGGAGCGAAATACAGGTAGGTAAGGCGGTGCGGACAGGGTAGAAGAGATCTTGGAGCGCGATTCGTTGGGGCGCTTCAACATACGGGTGATTCGGGTTATTCACACCTAACGGAGGTGGAATTAGTCCCGTGGGTAAGGTGTTGTTAGGATTATATCCCGACATACCTTCGGAAGAAGAATTTGAAAGTGGAGGTAAGGAAATGGAAGGAATTTCGATTTCGGAGTCGAAAGCTTCGTCGGTCGGTACCAACGACACACGGACTAATCGGGCGCTAGTGTCCCTAGTCCAAACGGACATACACTAAAGATGTAGTGTAGTCAAAAGGTGAAAAACAGAATGTGGGGGTAAGAAAATGTCAATGAGAAGAAAGTGGGTGGTGGTGGGGTGCACGGATTTTAAGCGACAAGTTGCAAGTTTTTTTTTTATAAAATTTTTCTTTTTTTTCTTTTTCTCTTATTTGGAACTTTTTGCAAAAATATTTTCGATAAAGGGCTTTGACACACTTTCGATCAACCACAAATGCACAATCAGGCCTAGATCTAGGGTCACCTAGGTCAGCTAGACAGCTCCTAACTGTTCCAAAGGGCTAGAAATAGGACCTCAAACCGCTTCTTCACCGTCAATTGCGGCCAGGTAAGTGCCAGGTGAGTGGGAGGCTCTCCACTATAAGTAGTGGCCCTAATTAAGTAACCACTCACCTTAGACACACTTGCCTAGACACCGCAAAGTCAGGTTAGGATCAACGGCCGATGCCTACAACTAGTACTCTGTCCTATTGAGCGCGACGTCCTTAGGGATGAGTCTAGTATTTTTTAATTAAAGATTGGTCAATGCAAATGCCTTATGTGATTTCTGGGGTCCTGGGAAGGGTGATGAAATCCCCACCCAATCTGGATTTGTCTCAAGCCCCTTAAAGTCAGATTAAATATATGCAAAACAGTAACAACCACTTGCAATCAAAATTTTTTATTTTAAGCGCGGCGCAAAGAATCCTGCACAAGATCAATTATTGGAAGGGGGAGAGATTTTTTAGCGCAAAGAATCCTGCAGAAGATTTGACAGAAGATATATTGGGATTTGCAGAGGGGAGAGAAAGAGATCTTACAGTGCAAATTTCACGCGATGACGCGACAGGACCGCCGCGTTTCCGCCGCCAGATGGCCTTCCCGACCGCGGTTCCGCGGTCTGTTGTCAGGCTCGGTTCCCAAAAATTTCTACGCCCCTCTGGTTTGACTTTCCTCTGTTGTTCAGATTTTTATTTTTCTGTTTCGCTCTCTGGATTTTTCCAGATCCGTCGATCCTGCAAAGATTCATACAAAAATACCCTTTAAACAATAAATGATAAAATTTTTATAATTTTTTTCTTCTGTTTTTATGATTTTTTAATTTAGATTAACCCGAAATTGCAAAAAGAAAATACTACGCCATCCCCGGCAACGGCGCCATTTGATTTATGTGGAATTTTAAGATCAAAAATAATATTACCGCAATCAAGAACGGTGTCGCTTGGTAGCTAGCCAATGTGTACGGGTCGGTCCACTGGGATTTTGTGAATTTCCTAATCGCTTTTACGAGTTAATTCCGATAGGTGTCGGATTGATTATCTCTAAAACCTAAGTTGATTTATACTAAGACTAGAATCTTGCTAGGGTTAGGTTTAGGGTAAGTTGGGAGATTGAATATTTCCTCACCGCTTTCAATGCCCTATTTTAGATCTATTAGGTGTTATGGTAATAATTAATAAAGGGGATTAGTACCATCGGGAAGAAACGATGTTTCTTCCTCTAGGTTCTTGTCCTTCCTTTCTCAATTATTACCCTAACCTCCATGGAAAACATACACAACCGGTCCTTTATACTACGGTATCACCGTTACCGTGAGGGGTAAGGTGCCGCAGGGAACGGTGTGTGTATGTATGCATGGAGGTTAGGGTAATAATTGAGAAAGGAAGGACAAGAACCTAGAGGAAGAAACATCGTTTCTTCCCGATGGTACTAATCCCCTTTATTAATTATTACCATAACACCTAATAGATCTAAAATAGGGCATTGAAAGTGGTGAGGAAACATTCAATCTCCCAACTTACCCTAGACCTAACCCTAGCATGATTCTAGTCTTAGTATAAATCAACTTAGGTTTTAGAGATAATCCATTCACAACGTTTGGAATTAACTCGTTAGAGCAATTAGGAAAACACAAAATCCCTGTGGACCGATTCGTACTCACCGGCTAGCTACCAAGCGACGCCGTTCTAATTATTATATGTGATGGGGCAAGAAAGGGGTGAGAGAGTTCATCTCTCAAACCTTTCCCTAAAGCTAACCCTAACAAGCGAGGAGACTACTCGCTCATGAGAGAATTGAATGACATTCTAAATTAAAAGTAAACTAAGGCAATGGAATAAAAAAACTCACTAATTTTATTGATGGCTCTCTCCAAACATCAACACAGTACAGATCTGAATTTATGAAATGAAAAGAGGCATAACCTAGAAAAGGTTTTTAGGGTTCTATTTATAGATTCATAGAAACCCTAGGTTACAATCGCGTCATATCTGCTTTTACAAAAATACCCCCTAAGAAAAAGACCTAGTCAACGAGCCGCAGCGCACCGACATTTTTCCCACCGCCACGGGCAATACACGACCGCGGTTCTGCGGCCAAAAGCAGGGTTTGGCCGCTGTTCCGCGGCCAAACAGGAGCATCTTGGGCTGAAATTTCTTTGTGTTCTTCTGGTTGACTTTTTCTGACTATTTCTTTGGTTGTTTCTTCAGATTGGCTTCTAGGTTTCTTCCAGATCTCCACAGTGAATAATTGTAGTGGACTTTTACCGTTGCTTCATGAAGAAGTCTTGAACCTTGCGCTGCCTTGTATTTTGTGAACTGATCTTCGTGTAGGCTTTATCAAGATTCCACCATTTATTGGTCGTAGTCTCACTTTTGTATCATCTTATGTCTTTTTCACTGTTTTTGCTCCGAGAACCTGTAACCAGTAACTATGTAGCAGACATGGGTCAAAAGTACCTGTTTATTTGTAAAATGCATAAGAATGGGGATTATAATAATGCAAAATTATGGTATGAACACAAGGTTAACAAGGCCGTACGACTACCCTAATCCAATCGCATCACATGCTAGCAGATGAGCACTAATCATCTACCGCACACTACGTCTTGACAAGGTCAACAAACGCAGCACGGATACTAAATAGTACCTATCTGAAATGACGGAGGGCTACGCAGGTTTTTAAGAAAACCATGAGCGTAATGAACTTGATATCATTGTAGAATCTGATGATTTTGAAAAGGAGTGTTTTTGAGGCTTTTCTAGCTTCGCTAAAGAGGTCACTCTCGGTGAAGGGATCTCGGCTCTTTCCTCATCGAATGAGGTGCATGATATACAAAAATACCACAATGCAAAACAAGAACTAGAGAAGCAGTCAAAAAACAAAACCGAGTGGGTTGTAGCATTTGCTAGTTTCGCTAAAGAGGTCACTCCCGGGGAAGGGATCTCGGCTTTTTCCTTATCGAATAAGGTGCTGGATATTCTACAAGGAATACCGCTATGCAAAGCAAGAACTAGAGCTACCCTTTTTGAAAATTTGATTCTACAACATCTTTTAGGTTTCTTTTCTTTCATTAATCTCATTAATGAAGTCCCATCAATTATGCTTCCTAAGCATCACAGAAGAAACGAAAATACAACGTACGCTTATGCCATCCGTATTCGCCACAGTGTCCCGTTATGCACCGTTAGGTTACTTAACTAACGGCATAACGGGGCGGGACTAGCGCGGGTGCAAAACATAAGCAACGTTTATTATATATCATATCTACAATAATAAAGCATTCGTCTCACGCATATATAGTGATCACATCATATAATATCAGCAGCAGAAGATAACATATGAAATATTGGATATACTAGGAATTCCGTGTTTTAATTTAAGCCAGTATAAAACACGGATTCCACGGTCGCGATGAATAGCCAAACCCACATCCCTAGATCCCTACGAGAGCGGCAAGCAACCCTACCAATTCGAGAGTTAGGAGACCCAGACTCGACCCATAGAGATGGTCTCCCATTGGACTCTAGAACCCGGTTACTTGTGCTCCCCGTCTTAGGTCTATCCTAATGCGTAAAAGTAAATAATATACAACAATGGTGACATCATCCTCAACCCGGAAGTGCCCCAATAAAAGAATATTACATACATGTAAGTCCATGCTACCTCTCCCGGTTCTTTCAGGAATGCGGAATTTGGTAAAAAACGATTTTTATAGAGGTGGTAACATGGACCTAAAACCCGGATCTTGGTTAAACATCTATCTAACAACCTAACTACGAGTTTCTAGCTACTCGGTTAGGGGGTTATACCTTGCTTGTTTTGAACTCCTTCGTCTTCAAGCTCCGATGGTGGTCCGGATTGGCCTCTTCCCGTCGTCTCCGTACGCCGAAGATAGATCCACCTGAAAGCTCCAACCTTTGGCTCCTTCTTCGTTCTTTGAAGAAACTATTTCACTCGGTTTGCTAAACCTTATGAACTAGAGTGAGTAGAGAAGAGTTTGTATGGGATTTTATCTATGGTTCTTGATTCTCAACTCATGAGACAAGAGAACCATAGATTAAAGAGAGGGAAAAAGAGCAAGAGGGTGAGAGCAAAACAAGAGAGCTCAAGAACAAGAGAGAGAATGAGCAAGAAAGAATGAGCAAGTCTTTTGTCTCTCACCCTCTCATAATCCAAAGTCATGATAACTCATCATACCAAATAAGTCTTATGTGATGGTTGAAGCAACCATAACCATATCATTTCATGCACTCATTTTACAGAAATGAGCAAGCAAACAAAAGTCTTTGCCATGAAATGATGGCTATGGTTATCATGATGGTCAACTAGTCAAGCCTAGTCAACCGGTCAACAAAGTCAACAAGTCAACAAAAGTCAACAAGTCAACAAAGTCAACAAGTCAACAACCATGTCACCATAATACTTAATTAATATAATAGTTAATCACATATCATATTCTCATTAGGGTTGAACAAAAAGTCAAATAGTCAACGGTCAACTGTCAACAACCCTAATGAGAATCCGCTGCCTCTGTCTCCCTGTCAACTGTGCATACGCACCCGCATCCGCGTTCCGAGGAACACGAATGCACACTGGATAAATCCAATCCCAAAAGGTACACTAGGATCTGGCTTAAACCAAAGCCCGCTAGTGTAAACTGTTCGGACACTGTACGTGCACAAGTGCACGGATGTGACCGAACCCTGTCGCAAAACCATGCGACCTGTTGCAAAACCATGCGACCTCTACTCTTTTGCCTAAAGGCGAAAAGCTTTCTGTGTGGGACTCTAAAGACTCGACACTACGCTGGCAGTGGGTTTAACCACAGACCGCAAGCGGCACTAGCTGTGTGTAACGGTCCCCAGGTAGTGCCGACAAGAAGACCGACGAGACAAAACCCATCTGAACACCTACTGAGCCTGAATGTGACATTCTCCGTACAGTCCGGTCTGTTCGTCTGATACATCGCATGGCGGGCCTAGGGGGCGGTAAACGTCAGTCCCCCAATAGCGGTACAAGTCGTGCCGGAGCGAAGCCCAAAACACCCTGAGATAACACTGGAAGCCTACCAGTATATCTCGATTGCCCTGGCCAGGGACTACTCGTGTAATGGCTCTCCTAGACACAGCGCGATGTCAACCCCCAATACCGGGAGAGACGAATCCTGTCTAACCGTCACTGCCTCCAAGTGCTTCGGGACTACACCCAACTACTACCTGTTTGCACGACTCCTTTGAGCCGTGGTAGGGTAGTAATCAAAGTGCAGTGGGAACACACTCGAGGCGAAGTGACAGTGTCAAGTCAGCGGACTAAGCTATACTCATGTCACCTGGGAACTGATAACTGACGATAGGAATAATACCAACTAGTCAGTTCCCGACGAGTCCTGTCCAGTGTACCCGTAACCTAACGAGCACCCGCATACTATCTCAAGTACGACGTACTGACGGCTGTGGGACAGACCGTCTCCCACACTGGGATGAGAAGCGCATGCGCTGGTCTACTCCGGAGTATCGATGCCCTGTCTCGATAGTCCTGCGACCAGGGACCTGCATAAAGATGTGCTTATAGATTACCCAGCCCCACTAGTGTGACGGCCATCACATCGCTGGTAATCAAGCAAAGATCCTAAGGGCTCCACTAATGTGTATAGGCGATATACTAAAATAAACACATGTACACATTGAAGTAGAAACAAACCAAGTAGCATACTACTATTTTGAGCAAGATTGTATATACAAGGTGAATATCCCAAGCTTCCATTAAGTAATATACAAACTAGTATGATACAGTAATGGCCTCTAGGGCATATACACTAACAATCTCCCACTTGCACTAAGGCCATGTACTGACGTATCGAAGACCTATCATCTCGATCAGCCGCTCGAACTGAGTCTGGGGCAGGGCCTTGGTGAATGGATCTGCAGTGTTATCTTCTGAAGAGACTCTCCGAACCTCGATCTCCTGGCGATCCACGATCTCCCTGATCAGGTGATACCGCCTCAAGATGTGCCTGGATCTCTGATGGGACCTGGGTTCCTTCGCTAAAGCTATAGCCCCGTTGTTGTCGCAATACAGAGGTATTGGATCAACAATGGACGGAACCACCTGAACTTCTTTCAAGAACTTCCTCATCCAGACAGCTTCTTTTGCGGCATCAGATGCAGCGATGTATTCCGCTTCCATCGTCGAGTCCGCAACGGTTTCTTGTTTGGAACTCTTCCAACACACCGCCCCTCCATTGAGGGTAAAGACAAAACCCGACATGGACTTGGAATCATCCTTGTCACTCTGGAAGCTGGAGTCAGCAAAGGCCTCGATCTGGAGGTCTTTTCCACCATACACCAAGAACGTCTCCTTAGTCCTTCTCAGGTACTTGAGAATGTTCTTTACCGCTATCCAGTGTTTCTCCCCAGGGTTTGACTGATACCGGCTTACCACACTCAGTGCATAAGCTACATCCGGTCTGGTACACAACATCGCATACATTATAGAGCCTACCGCAGAAGCGTAGGGTATAATAGACATGCGATCCCTCTCCAAATCAGTCTTGGGAGACATCTCTTTAGAGAGGGTGATCCCGTGATAAGCCGGTAGGTTACCGCGCTTGGAATCTTCCATACTGAATCTTTTCAGTATAGTGTCGATGTACCTGGACTGTGAAAGTCCTAATATCCTCTTGGATCTATCACGATGGATCCGCATCCCCAGGATGTATGCGGCATCACCCAGGTCTTTCATGGAGAACCTGTGTGACAAGAACCCCTTGACAGATTGTAGCATAGGAATGTCATTTCCTATTAAGAGAATGTCATCCACGTATAAAACGAGGAATACTACAGTTCTCGCTACAAATCTACTATAGATGCATGGTTCATCTGGATTTTTGATAAAGCCAAATTCTTTGACCGTCTCATCAAAGCAGATGTTCCAACTCCGCGATGCCTGCTTTAGTCCATAGATGGACTTAAGCAACTTGCACACCTTTCCGCTGCTCCCACTCTGAATGAAACCCTCTGGTTGGTCCATATAGACACACTCCTCTAAATTTCCATTTAGAAAAGCGGTCTTTACGTCCATTTGCCAGATCTCATAATCGTGGAAGGCAGCAATGGCAAGAAGGATCCGAATGGATTTCAGCATGGCTACTGGAGAAAAGGTTTCGTCATAGTCCAAGCCAGGTCTTTGACGAAAACCCTTTGCTACCAGCCTAGCTTTATAGGTCTCAACCTGTCCATCTACACCAATCTTCCTTTTGAAGATCCACTTGCATCCTACGGGTTTTACCCCGTCTGGAGCAATGTCCAACGTCCATACCTTGTTGGTGTACATGGACTCCATTTCGGTCCGCATTGCATCCAGCCATTTCACTGAGTCAACGCTCTGAACGGCCTGCTGGAAGCTAGTAGGCTCATCATAATCTATGATGCAATCCTCTCTATCCCCGTCTACGAGAAAACCGTAGTATCTCTCGGGCGGATGAGTCTGCCTACTACTCCTGCGGAGCGGCGTAGGAATGTCCTGTTCTTCCAAACCCTCTGGTTCCACTAAACTTTCAGTAATAGTCCGTGGTTCTGGAATTTCTTCCAGTTCTACTGCGCTCCCACTTATTTCCTTTTCCAAGAACTGGTGTTCTAGAAAGTGGGCATTACGAGAAACAAGGACTTTTTGTTCCTCTGCGTAGTAGAAAAGATACCCCCTGGTGTTCTTTGGGTATCCCACAAACTTGCACAGTACCGAGCGTGCCTCGATTTTGTCCGCATTCTGCTTTTTGACAAAAGCTGGACATCCCTAGATCTTCAGATATTGAAGATAGGGTTTCTTCCCACTCCATAACTCATATGGTGTGGTAGGCACAGTCTTAGTGGGAACTCGGTTCAAAAGGTATGCGGCTGATTCTAGCGCATATCCCCAGAATGATCGCGGCAACTCAGCGTTACTCATCATGGACCGCACCATATCCAATAGGGTGCGGTTCCGTCTCTCCGATACACCGTTATGTTGCGGAGTGTATGGAGGAGTAAGCTGAGAGAGAATTCCGTTCTCTTTTAAATAGTCCAGGAACTCGGCACTTAAGTATTCTCCACCTCGATCCGATCTTAGAATCTTGATACTTTTGCCGGTTTGTTTTTCTACTTCATTCTTATACTCCTGGAATTTTCCAAAGGTTTCAGACTTATGTTTCATTAAGAAGACATGACCGTACCTTGAGAAGTCATCCGTAAAAGTAACGAAGTAAGAATAACCGCTTCGTGCATGTGTAGACATTGGACCGCACACGTCACTGTGTACGAGTCCCAAGAGCTCGCTCGCTCTTACTCCATGTCCAGTAAACGGAGTCTTTGTCATCTTTCCTTTGAGACAGGATTGACAAGTGGCATACGATTGATATTCGAACGCATTCAAATATCCTTCTGTATGTAACTTAGTCAACCTTCTCTCATTGATGTGACCCAGTCTACAATGCCACAAGAAAGTCTGATTTATTTCTGGAGACTTTCTTTTGTGTGTATTCTGGACATTGAAAATCTGTGGTTGGTTCAATACGTATATACCATTACTCAATGTACCTGACCCAATCAAAACTTGATTAAGGTGAATGTTTACAACATTACTTACAAACGCAAATTCATAACCTTCTTTAGAAACTAAAGATACAGAAATGATATTACAAGTTGCGTTGGGTACAAAAAAGCAATTACGCAAAACCAAAACATGTCCATCTGACATTCCCAGGTGATAGTCCCCCACGGCTTTAGCATCCATGCTAGCCCCGTTCGCAACTCTGAGGGTCATGTCACCTGCCTTCAAAACCCTACGGTTTCTCAACGCCTGCAAAGAATTACAGATATGAGATCCTGATCCGGTATCCAATACCCAGGAAGTAGAGTTTATTGAAAGACAGTTTTCAATAACATACACACCTGAACCTGAAGCTGCAACCTGCTTCAATTCCTGTGTCCTGGCTTTCCAAGCCCTGCAATCATTCTTCCAATGACCTTTCTTATGACAATAGAAGCATTCTTCCTTATCCACAAGCTTCCCCGCTTTCTTTGTTGCTTTAGCTTTTCCCTTCGTATCCACTTTACTAACACCGCCCCTTGGTTTGGCGGGGGCTTTCTTCTTCTTTCCCTTGGCTTTCGCCTTGGACCTAGAAGAAGATGATCCTCCTACAAACAAAGTGGATGTTTCCCTACCTTTCTGTAGGGTGCCCTCTGCGCTCCTCAGCATGTTGAGGAGCTCTGAAAGTTCAACTTCTTTTTCTTGCAAGTTGAAGTTCAGTATAAACTGGGCGTAAGTGGAAGGAAGGGACTGGAGAACTATGTCCGTATAGAGCTCACTCTCCAATGTGGTCCCTAGGTCCGCGAGCTCCTAAATGTAGCCGATCATCTTTAGCACGTGCTCGGCTACTGATGATCCGATGGCCATCTTTGCCGAAAATAACTTTTTCGACGCTTCGTATCTTGCGATACGAGATTGCTCTCCATACAGTTCTTTTGTATGGAGAAATATGGATTCAAGGTCTATATTCTCGTGCCTCCTCTATGTTCGTTGTCCATCGAGGCAAGTACGAGGCACTTGGCCTTCGCGCTATCAATCTCCCAAGTCTTGCGGATTTCCTTATCCGCGACGCTGGAAGTGGGACCAGGGACAGGGGGAGCTTTGGTGGTAAGAAGATACCCCAGCTTGTCGTAAGTGATTGCCATTTTGACATTCCTGAGCCAATCTTTGTAGTTTGGCCCTGTCAGTATGTTTTTATCTAGAAGTAACTTAAGTCCAGTCATGTCGATTGGTCGCTGCAATTAGGAGAGAGAAGAAGAAACACTCAGCATGATGCTCTTGCAAGTTTAGAGTGGTTTTTAGTTTGTCTAAACAGGATGTCTCCCACTGTTTCTCGAATCCCTCCTCAAACCATAAAGGAAGAATTAGTCGGGATCAATCCCACCGTACAATACTTGCTTAACCGTTCAGCCAGGCCAGTGTCGGTACTTCGAGGGAGGTTTTCCAACGCTTTCGCGAAGTTCCTTAATTAAAGAACCTCTTTTCCCTGGGGGCGTAGCCCCGCTAACACCTTTCTAGGCACCTACTAGGTTTATAGCATTGATCGTTTAGTGAGAAATTTCCCGAGGAGTAGCATATACTCACAGTAGGATCGGGATCCAAATATCATCGCGTGACGAAACTGAAGGAATCCTACCAGAATCATCACACTCCAAAAGGTATGCAAATCTAGCAAGTTTCAGTACTTATGAAACTCCCGATGTGGATTTTTGCCCCATGCTCTTATGACCTTGGCGTGAGGTCAAAATGTCATAAGTCACATGTCAAGTTCGTCCCATCATTATCCAGGTTAATTTGAACCCACCCGTACATACCCTTGACGTAGGCCAAAATGGCAGTACGACTGTCTCAAACCAACGCATTCTATCTATGCAACAGATAAATATCCGGTAGCTACCAATCACTATGCCTTGGCGTGAGGTCAAAATACATAGCTTGAATACTACCGAATATTTAACTGAAATGATGGAGGGCTACGGATGGTTTTGGCAAAACCGTGAACGTAGTGAACTTGATTTGGTCGATAGAACGAGATAGCTTTTAAAAGGAGTGGCTCAAGCTCCGCATTTAAAAGTTGGTTTTGAAAAGAACCGAGTGGTTTTTCGAAAGTGTTCCAACGACTTTAACTTGGTTTATTATCTTGCATTAGTTCTTTTAATGCGTGATATTCTTGCATTAGTTCTTTTAATGCGTCCCATCATTAAATCCTACCATTGCAGAAAACAACCAAAATATGACGTACGCTTATGCCATTCGCATTCACCACTGGGCCCCGTCATTACCCGTTAGGTTACTTAACTAACGACAGAGCGGGGGCTGGGCTAGCGCGTCTGTAAAACATAAGCAACGCCTAAATAATATCATATATAGATATACTGCAATGATAAACATTTCAGATCACAGATGAATACATTGGATATACTAGGAATCTGTAATTCGCACGAGCCTGTAACGAAAAACAGATTACACGGTCGCGGTGAATAACCAATACCCCACCCAAGACCCCTACGGGTGCGGCAAACTACCCGCCAAGTACCCGAAGCGTAGCAACCTCCCTCATCACCATGAGTAGGCCACTCGACACTTCGGCATACCCGGTAGTTTGTGCACCCCCTCCATGGGTCTATCCTAGGAGCAAAAACAGTAAAAAGAAATTATACAATGACGGCTACAACCCCGACCCGGTTGTGCGGCCATACAAATAATTATTACATCAATTTACAAATTTACATGAATTGAAAGAAAAGAAAACTCTCGTCTCACAACCCCGGCTATTCACCCGCGACAATCCAACACATTCATATACACATTCCAGCAACATTACAGATCACAGATTTGTATAACCCCCACTAATCGACATATAGCGATTAGCAGACGTTCAATACAAATATCACATAACAGAAAAACCCGTTAGCTTAAGTCTTTTAGAAGTTCGATCAAAAAATACGGATTTTCGGGACCCCAAAATAAAATTTTCGTTCTGGAAAATCTGGGCAGAAAACACATATACTAAAAATCACAAAATACCCCCAGAATAACACTGCACCAAAGATTGACCTCGGCCGAGTCAACTCGGCCGCGGATCAGCGGCGGGAGCGTGCTCCCGCCGCGTTTCCGCGGCGCTTTGACTCGATCGTGGGACCATCTTTGGTGGTTATTCACACAAAAGCCTGAGCCGATTTTAGGTGTTAAAATAATCAACTTTTGAACAGTAAAAAAATCGACAGAAACTCGAATTTTTGGGGTTCGTTTTCGGGACTTTTTCTTTGATCGATCTTCTAGTTACTTGCTAACATGTTAGATAGAGTTTAACTAGGCTCTGATACCTCTGTAAGTCCCTGCTACCTCTCCCGGTTCTTTCGGGAATGCGGAATTTGGTAAAAAACGATTTTATAGAGGTGGTAACATGGACCTAAAACCCGGATCTTGGTTAAACATCTATCTAACAACCTAACTACGAGTTTCTAGCTACTCGGTTAGGGGGTTATACCTTGCTTGTCTTGAACTCCTTCGTCTTCAAGCTCCGATGGTGGTCCGGATTGGCCTCTTCCCGTCGTCTCCGTACGCCGAAGATAGATCCACCTGAAAGCTCCAACCTTTGGCTCCTTCTTCGTTCTTTGAAGAAACTAGTTCACTCGGTTTGCTAAACCTTGTGAACTAGAGTGAGTAGAGAAGAGTTTGTATGGGATTTTATCTATGGTTCTTGATTCTCAACTCATGAGACAAGAGAACCATAGATTAAAGAGAGGAAAAAAAAGCAAGAGGGTGAGAGCAAAACAAGAGAGCTCAAGAACAAGAGAGAGAATGAGCAAGAAAGAATGAGCAAGTCTTTTGTCTCTCACCCTCTCATAATCCAAAGTCATGATAACTCATCATACCAAATAAGTCTTATGTGATGGTTGAAGCAACCATAACCATATCATTTCATGCACTCATTTTACACAAATGAGCAAGCAAACAAAAGTCTTTGCCATGAAATGATGGCTATGGTTATCATGATGGTCAACTAGTCAAGCCTAGTCAACCGGTCAACAAAGTCAACAAGTCAACAAAAGTCAACAAGTCAACAAAGTCAACAAGTCAACAACCATGTCACCATAGTACTTAATTAATATAATAGTTAATCACATATCATATTCTCATTAGGGTTGAACAAAAAGTCAAATAGTCAACGGTCAACTGTCAACAACCCTAATGAGAATCCGCTGCCTCTGTCTCCCTGTCAACTGTGCATACGCACCCGCATCCGCGTTCCGAGGAACACGAATGCACACTGGATAAATCCAATCCCAAAAGGTACACTAGGATCTGGCTTAAACCAAAGCCCGCTAGTGTAAACTGTCCGGACACTGTACGTGCACAAGTGCACGGATGTGACCGAACCCTGTCGCAAAACCATGCGACCTGTCGCAAAACCATGCGACCTCTACTCTTTTGCCTAAAGGCGAAAAGCTTTCTGTGTGGGACTCTAAAGACTCGACACTACGCTGGCAGTGGGTTTAACCACAGACCGCAAGCGGCACTAGCTGTGCGTAACGGTCCTCAGGTAGTGCCGACAAGAAGACCGACGAGACGAAACCCATCTGAACTCCTACTGAGCCTGAATGTGACATTCTCCGTACAGTCCGGTCTGTTCGTCTGATACATCGCATGGCGGTCCTAGGGGGAGGTAAACGTCAGTCCCCCAATAGCGGTACAAGTCGTGCCGGAGCGAAGCCCAAAACACCCTGAGATAACACTGGAAGCCTACCAGTATATCTCGATTGCCCTGGCCAGGGACTACTCGTGTAATGGCTCTCCTAGACACAGCGCGATGTCAACCCCCAATACCGGGAGAGACGAATCCTGTCTAACCGTCACTGCCTCCAAGTGCTTCGGGACTACACCCAACTACTACCTGTTTGCACGACTCCTTTGAGCCGTGGTAGGGTAGTAATCAAAGTGCAGTGGGAACACACTCGAGGCGAAGTGACAGTGTCAAGTCAGCGGACTAAGCTGTACTCATGTCACCTGGGAACTGATAACTGACGATAGGCATAATACCAACTAGTCAGTTCCCGACGAGTCCTGTCTAGTGTACCCGTAACCTAACGAGCACCCGCATACTATCTCAAGTACGACGTACTGACGGCTGTGGGACAGACCGTCTCCCACACTGGGATGAGAAGCGCATGCGCTGGTCTACTCCGGAGTATCGATGCCCTGTCTCGATAGTCCTGCGACCAGGGACCTGCATAAGGATGTGCTTATAGATTACCCAGCCCCACTAGTGTGACGGCCATCACATCGCTGGTAATCAAGCAAAGATCCTAAGGGCTCCACTAATGTGTATAGGCGATATACTAAAATAAACACATGTACACATTGAAGTAGAAACAAACCAAGTAGCATACTACTATTTTGAGCAAGATTGTATATATAAGGTGAATATCCCAAGTTTCCATTAAGTAATATACAAACTAGTATGATACAGTAATGGCCTCTAGGGCATATACACTAACAATACAATGAATTTTACATGAATGAAAATAAAAACTCTCATCTCACATAAACCCCCGGCTATTCAAAACACGACGATCCAATATAACATATCCAAGCAACATATAACATCACATGTCATCAAATAGCTAGACGATGTTAAACATTCTGATCGAATCAAGAAACACCCAAAATTTCCCAAAAAGCTCAACACTTGAGCGCAGTTTACAAATACTCAGAACATGCCGCAGTACCTATGGATCAACCGTAGAAGGGCCAACCCTTGCCTCACTTATGGCACCGCGGAACTACCGCAAACCCGAGGGTTTAGCGGCGGTTCTTACGGTCATAGAATCGAGTCAGGGTTTCGTTCTTCTAGAGGGTCCATCAAATCACTTGCATGATATTTGAGTGTTCTTTAACTATGAAAAAATCCAACTCTTGGAAAATTTTCCAGCAAGGTTTAAGTGGGTATTTGATATCTGATTGAATGATATTTTCCGATTGTGTGTAAGTAAATCAAATGATCCCCGGCAACGGCGCCAATTGATTGTTTTGGTTTCGGATTGTGTAGTATGAAAATTATGTATAGAAATCACAACCAAAAATATTTTGACTGCAATCAATAACGGTGTCGAATGTAGCGCGTTAGTAAGTGCGGATCGTCCACAGGGAAAGTGTAATCGTTCGTGTTTCGATTTAGATGAGTTGAAACTTTAAAGAAAAGAAAACAAACAACAATTCATGATTTGTAAAATGAAGTTCAAGAATTAGAAAATCTAGATCTAATAACAAGAAAACGATAAAATCAAGAATTGAGGATTTGATGATTTTCCAAACCAAATATCAAGAATCGAAGTGAGGCTCGTAGGAATCGATCGGATCTATAGATGTGATGAAATCTAGCGATTACGTATTCTTATCCATCGATGAATTGATACTAGATCGATGATGATCAACGAGAATTAGGAATTTCTTGTGAAACTAGGGTTTCATCATTTATCCCTTGTTCCTTCGTCGATATCATTCACATTCTAGCCTCTAGTAAATTCAAGAATCGATCGTGGATCCCTAATTTCGAGCGATCACAATCAAGAAAGCATCGCAACGAAACTAGGTCGTCGATTCTTCAATTTTCTAGGGTTTACAAAACTCGTAGGACTTAAGAATCGTTTTAAGATTTGTTACATCATCATTCTATTGATCGTCTCAACTCCTTTACGAGCGGAGTTTTACTCAAACATCACAACAAGAACCACAATCACAAATTGAGATCGAATCATGATGCAAGAATTTAAAGAAAGCAAGATTAAAGAATTTCACCTTTTATTTATATCAACAATTCCGTTACAAATCGCTCAAGAACTACAAGAGGAAGAACTCGATCGTCGATTTGGCTTCGCTCGTCTTCTTGAGTCGCGGATCGGCTTGGATCACTTGCTCGGTTGAAGATCGGCTCCGCTCCTAAAAGGTTGAAGGCTTCTCGCTTGATTTGGTACTCGGGATCTTGAATTTGGCTTTGGATTTAGGATTAGGGTTTGAGGCACAAGTTGTGTCACTCAACTTGTGTTAGAAATGGGGGAGAGAGAGATTGAACCCAATTTGGTGATTAATGAACTAATGAACAACCCTTAACCTTAGATCTAGGCTCCCTTTATAAGCTTTCATAACCCTAGATCTAGAATTCAAATTTCAAATTTCCCTCCAAAATGAACAACTTTTCCCTCCAAAATGAACCACCTCATTTGAATTTTCCCTCCAAAATAAACCGCCTCATTTGAATTTTCCCTCCAAAATGAGGTTGTTAGAAAGAATCTTCTGGAAGAAGTTTGTTGGAGGGAATATTCTAGAATGAGGTTGTTACAAGGAGGCTTCTAGAAGAAGGTTGTTATAAGGAGGTTTCTAGAAGAAGTTAGTTGGAGGGAGGCTTCTAGAACTAGGTTGTTAGGCCGAGCCTTCTAGATGAAGCCACGTGGAGTTTCTGGAGAGTTCTGGAAGCTTTGCCGTTAGAAATAAGCACATGGGGAAAATCTGCTTCTCTGCTGACGTCATCATGCCGCGGATCCGCGGCGGGAAGCGCCCATTGGCCTTGAATAAATTTCTGGAATAGTTTTACACCTTATTGTTTACTGCCAGATCACCCGACTTAGACTTGGTGTAATTTTGATCAACACTTTTGACAATTTGGCTCGGTTTCTGGAAATTCCTGCACAGACTTCGAAACAAGTGTTGCGCAATACAAGGATGATGCGATGCCATGATAAACAGTCAATTTCCATAAAAATGCCGGTTTTAGAGTACAACACAGGTAATTCGGTATTTTACTATTGTTTTGCTAATATGTGAAATATGCAAACTGAACACCTCTAAATGAATGCAAAAGATAGGGAAATTGACGTGTTAAAAATACATTATTTTCGACTGATCAAATTCCCCCAAACTTATTTTCGGTCGTCTCGAGCGAACTGTTTTATTAAAAAGAGAAGGAGAAAATAAAGAAAGAGAAAAACTAACTAGCACACTTTCATAGGCAACACGATTGCACTGAGCACGTGCAACAAGCCTTTAAACCTCTAGGTGTCCCTAGTAGTAGGAGGAGTGTTGTCTCCTGAGGGTTTTCAGCGGATTGCACCCACAAAATCCAATAATAAAAGGAAGACCGTGAATATTACATTTAAAGACAAGAATTGTAAAAAGAAGAGCCTTGAAAATTAGGGTTTCCAACTAAGCTAGCTTTTCGGTTGTTATGAGCCCTAACTTAATAGTCATGAAAAGATATTAGAAATCACATAACCCCTCAATAAAACATCGTCCTATTCTTCATTCTTATCTTTCATCCAAACATCGATCATATCACCCTACGTGTGTGTAAAAGACATCCCTACACCCGGAGAATTCAATTCAAGCTATCATACTCTTGCCCATCTGCCTCAGTACTTTTTAATTAATGAATATTTAGATGAAATTGCTCACACACTTTCATGCGACCGTTAATACTTCTTGAGGTACTAACCGACCGATTACTCATGTGCTTGCTTATTTGGTGTATTTTCCTCGTCTTGCACCACCTAAGGCTTAGCAGTGACTCCCAGACCAGTTGGCCTTAGGGCACTAGGTGAAGAGGCACCCTCGCTATATTTTTTTTATTGCTGCCTTGGCGATAACAAAACCAGTGTTCATTTTTCTCACCATTTTATATTTTCTTCATTTTTTTTATTTCCTTCATACATCGGCTTTAAGATAAGACCATTTCAAGGTATCCTTTACTATCCCGGGCTTCAAGATGTGTGTATGTGCGAATAGCATGGTATCAACGTTCAAAATGTTTGGCTTCCAGAATAGGAACTATTTTTCAGACTTATTTTTATCCTCAGATTAGTGACTTCCTTCATCTTACTAACCCTTGGGACAACGGCTCATAACTACTTATTACTAGTTCGTATAAGAAAACTTCTAATTTTCTTGGTTTTCTTAAATTTTTCTAATCTCATGGATGTAATTTTTCACTATCTATTCTTTTATTATCTTATTTATGTACAAAAAATGTTTTTATATTTTGAAATTTTTTAAATTTTGATAGGTTTTCAAAAATGTTTTGTGCTTATGCAAAGTATGATGCAAATGATGCGAAAATAAGCACAAACCTCCCCCAAACTTGTTTTCAACAGTGTCCTCACTGTTGCCTTCTGCTAAATCTCGAAAAACCTGTAAACTTGGGAGGAAATTTATTAACGGGGGCAAAATATTTAAGTGAAGAACCTCCTCCACACTTATTCTTGGCTCATCATTTTGTAAAAATTTTCTTTTCAAGAGCCAGAAAAATTGCCCCCCCAAACTTGAGTTATGCAATGTCAATCTTTTGAAAATCACATGAGGGGGTCAAAAATCATTGGTCGATGCCAAGCTTTGCAAAGACCGAAGGTTAACACCAACCATTCAAAAATTTTATCAATGCAGTGCTCGGGTTGGTGGAAGAAGAAGTGGGGATAGGTTAAGTGGTGGAATAGAATGTGTGTGCGTCTCATTTTGGAGAGACGATGCAGTGAATGTGATGGATTGCTCACATTCTTTTTACAGTTCAAAAGAAGGGGTGGAGGTTCAATTTCATTGATTGGGAGATGATTCATCTCAACACCCGTGTTTTTCAAAAATGCGAGTTCATCAGCGAAAATTTCCTCAAAAGTTCCATCAATACCCCGAAGAATAATGTCATCACAAAGTGCGGGGTGATCTTCAGACTCTAAAAACGGTTCATAATCAGTGTTAGTTGTTGACCCGGACATCTCGGTGGAAGAGTCCGTATGTGTATGATACATAGTAGGGTTAAACAACAACATATGAAAAGAGTCAAGATCGGTATAATGAGGATCATCAAATTCGCTGCTGTCGACATCCATTAAGTCGACAGAACAGACCTGAGCAGTAGGTTCGGAGGGTACACTTCCCAACTTGTAAATGTTCAGCTCAATTGACCTATTCCCGAAGGATAGGGTCATAGAACCATTACGACAGTTGATGATAGCATTGGAAGTGGCCAAAAAGGGGCGACCTAAAATCACCGGAATTTGGTTCCGTGGGTTCGCTACAGGCTGTGTATCAATTATAATAAAGTCCACAGGGAATATAAATTCCTTGATTTTTATTAACACATCCTCCAGTTCACCCCTAGGTTTGGTGATTGATCGGTCAACCATCTGGAGAGTGCAATGGGCCGGTTTCAACTCTCCGATTCCTAACTGCTCATAGACTGAGAAAGGAAGCAGGTTAACACTTGCGCTAAGGTCTAGTAGAGCACGGTTAATGTGTTTTTCCCCAATAGAAATGGAAATAGTAGGATATCCAGGATCCTTACGTTTCCTCGGTAATTGCTGGGGGAAAGCCGTGTCTACAGTCTTTGCTATGAATATCTTCTTGGGCACTTGTTTCTTCCTCTTTCTAGTGCACAAGTCTTTAAGAACTTTCGCATACGCGGGGACTTATTGGATAGCATCTAGAAGAGGGATGTTGATGTTAACCTGTTTAAACATTTCAGTGATCTTCTCCATTTGTGGACTCAGTGTGTTTCCCCTTAACCGATTTGGGTAAGGAGCTTGAGCAATAAGATCAGGGTCCAACATTGGAGAAGATCGTGTGGGTGGAAACGATCTAAGAATAGGAGTGGGGATCGTTTTCTGTATACTAGAAGAGGTGGGCTGAGGTGTCGAGCCGTGTGGGAAACGGAGAATAGGCTCGCGAGAAGAAGGTAGGGTAGAAGAACTGGGGTCAGAATTAGAAGTAGAAGTGGAAGGAAAGGTCTCAGCCGGGGTATCATCGATAGAATTTTCAGTGTCATCAATCTCTTCCCCAACGTGATTGTTAAGCACTCTTCCAGATCTCAACGTGATTGCATTCACATAATGTGAATAGCCAGGATTAGGTAAAGGTTGAGCTGGAAGTTTCCCTTTCTCTCTTGCACTCATTTCGGCTTTTAATCGTGAAATTTCTGCTTCCATCGATTTAATACTCTCAGCTTGGGACGCTGAGTTTTTCTTTATATCATCGACAGAAGTCTTTATTTCAGCCGATACTTGCATGAGATTTGTTAGAAGCAAGTTTATGAATGAAGAGGATTCATCGGTCCCGGTCAACTGTAAAGGACTAGATGGTGCGGGTGTGTTGACCGGATTTTGAAAGTTTTGTGCTTGGAAGGGGTGCTGACTCAATTGAAGTGGTGGCTGTTGTGGTGGAGGGACCCTTTGGAAATTGTTTTGGTTTAGAACCGTGTTTTGAGATTGTGATTGGTTCCAAGCAAAGTTAGGGTGATTCCTCCAAGCCTGATTATATGTGGAAGAAAATGGATCGTTTGTAGGTCTTTGAAATGCGGCATTGGTATGCTCATGACCTTGAAACGGAGAATTTCGTGGACATTCTTCCGTCAAATGAGAAGGATCGGAACAGCATCCACATACAGTCTTAGAGAGTGACATTTGATTTAGGGCGGCAGCTAAAAATTTATTTTCCATAGTCTCGAGTTTCTTTTGTATAGCTGAAATGTCAGCTCTAACTCCTATGGAAACATCCGATTGGTTATTGCCACTCCTAAACGATGGACTCTCCCATTGTAAAGATTTTTCAGCGAAATCTTCTAAGTATTTCCAAGCTTCCCCACCGTCTTTGGTCATGAAATTTCCTTGACACATGTTTTCAAGGCTCTGTTTAGTGTTAGGGTTACTGCCCTCATATATGATTCGGCACAGTTCCCATCTCGGGATTCCGTGATGTGGGCATTGAGCCAACAGATCCTTGAAGCGGTCAAGATATTTTGAAAATGGTTCATGTGGAAGCTGGGTGAATTGATTTATTTCGCTACGGACTCGAGCTGTCTTGTGATTAGGGTAGAATTTCTTTAGGAATGCTGCAACGAATTCTTCCCAATTTGTAATGGAATGTGCGGTAGTGTTATATAGCCACTTCTTGGCTATATCGCACAAGGTAAATAGAAGAAGACGTAGACACATAGCATCCACAGAAAGTTGTGACGTACCCATCATCGCGGCCGTGGAATCCGTGTTTTATAGAGGCTCAAAATAAAACACGGACGTCCTAGTATATCCAATGTTTCATATGTTTCTTCTGCTGCGATATCTGTGATGTGATCATGTGATGTTCTATGATAAATACTGTATATAGTATATATGATATATTATATAGGCGTTACTTATGTTTTACACCCGTGCTAGCCCTGCCCCGCTCTGCCGTTAGTTACCTAACCTAACGGTGCACGAGGGGACATCGAGGCGAATGCGGATGGCATAAGTGTACGTCGTATTTATCTGTGATGTTTAGGTGACTTAAATGATGGGACTTCATTTGTAGGGTTCCTATGCACACACTAGAGGTTCCATAAGGCATCAACCATGCCAAATTCAAATTTTTCCGGTGCCGAGAAACCCTAATGCGATCGTTAACTAGAGTTTAGGCGAAACTAAAGGAAAGTAAATCACATTTACACTAAGTGAACGGAAAATACAACCTTTGTAGATCCGGTCCTCCACTTCCTTGGCTCCGTGATGACGTCCCTCCGCTGTACCCATCGGAATCCTAGACTCTCGCGGTGGTTTCATCGGAGAAAAGATCTGGCTAGGTCGACGACTTCGATGCCGAAGATGATCTACGTCGAGGCAACACAAGATCAAGCTCCAACTTCACCAAGTCATGAAACTTGTGAAGAAAACACCCTATACTACATGGAAAGTGGTAGAGGATGATGAAATAGGAAGTGGGTTCACTTTAGAATCGGATTTCTCACTCTTTTTCTCAAGTCACCATTGAAGCTAGCAAGCTTCTTTCTTCTTGAAGAAGAAGAAGAAGAAGAAAAAGAATATGATAAGAATTATCAAAATAGAAAATAAAGTGATTCTTATCATATTTGCAACCATGGTTTAGTGTAGAGAATAAACTAGGGTTTAGTTGAATGGTTAGGGTTAAGGAAAAAGACAAACTAGCTAGACTTTTCAAAGCTTCAAGAAGCTTCAAGTATCAAACAAAGAAAGCCACCATGTTATATTTTGCCAAAAATAAATAAAAAGAATGAATAAACAAGTAAAAACCTTAAACCATCAACTAAACATAGTTTAAGTCTTACACACACCCATGTTTGCATGTATCATCAAACATGATACAAACAAGTGCACAAAAAATATATCACATATACAACTTGTGCACATCAAGTGAGAAAATCCATCTAAAGTGAACAAATACTAGTTAATACAAAGTAATATATCAAATATATAATTATACATTAAATCATTAAATCAACACTTGATTTAACGATCCGGTCATATCGCATATGACCGACTAATATCCGATGTATCGACTTATCGAATCAATCCTCGATTCGATAACTAGGTTATGTCTCATACAACCAATCCATACATTCATCGCGAGAATAGAATACGGTATCACATACACGCATTATTCTCGGTCCCGCACATATCTCATATGCGCTCCTATTTCGTTTCTCTTGAGCCAGGAAACCTCTGTGTAGGACTCTAAAGACTCGTCAATATGCCGGCAGCAGGTGATGATCATATCAAACACCCATAAGCCGCAAGCGGTCTGCTAAACGTAACGGCCACCCGGGTATTGAGCGATTAGAAGATCGACGAGCAAGCCCGCTCACACTCCTGTGAATCCAACTAGTAACACTTACCGTACAGTCCGGTCTCGTCGTCTGATATGTCGCATATCTTGCCTAGGGGTGGTAAACGTCAGATCCCAATAGCTCGATAAGTCGTGTCGATATGAGGTCTATAACAGTTCGAGAAACTACTGGTAACACTTACCAGTAAATCTCAGCAACCCTGGCCAGGGATTTCCGGTTATAGCCAATCGAACACAGTGCAACATCAACCCCCTATACCGGGAGAGATGAATCCCCTCCTATCGCTCATTGCCTCCATGTGACTCGTGACTATACCCAAAAACCACCGTTTTGCATGCCCTCATGGACGTGGTAAGGTGGAAATCAAAGCACAGTGGGAATCACATAAGACTCTATGACGATCTCGGGTCTACAGACTAACCTGTACCAGTGTCACCAGAGAACTGCCATCTGATGTAAGGTATAATACCATCTGGGAGTTCTCGGCGAGTCCGTCCAGTGTACCCAGTCTCCACTGAGCACCCGTATATCATCTCTGATGTAAAACACCAATGGATATGGGATCATCCATCGCCCATCTGTATGGGTTGAGAAGGTATACGCTAGTCTACTCTGGTATATCGATGCCCCGTCTCGATACACCCACGACTAGGGACCTTGAAGGATGTACTTATGGACTACCATGTCCCCACTAGTATGATCCACATCATAGTCCAGGTAGTCAAGTACACATCCTAAGGGCTTTACCAACATGTAACAGAGAGACAGTCAGTGTACACGTTAAGATAAAGAGCAACCATATAGCATACTATCATGTCGAGCAAGAATGTCCTCCCTATATATGTCCCAGCATCCACTACAATATACATCCTATGTACAGTAATAGCCTCTAGGGCATACATATAACTAACATCATTAATGTGATTAATGAAAGAAAAGAAACCTAAAAGATGTTGTAGAATCAAATTTTAATAAAAAGGGTAGCTACAGTTTTGCTTTGCATAGCGATATATATGATATATCCCGCACCTTATTCGATGAGGAAAGAGCCGAGATCCCTTCACCGGGAGTGACCTCTTTAGCAAAACTGGCAGATGCTACAACACTCGGTTTGACTTTTGACTGCTTTTGGAGTTTTGCTTTTCATAGTGATGTATATGATATATCCTGCACCTTATTCCATAAGGAAAGAGCCGAGATCCCTTCACCGGGAGTGACCTCTTTAGCAAAACTAATAAAAGCCTCAAAATCACTCCATTTCAAAATTCACATGATTCTACGACGATATCAAGTTCATTACGCAATAGGTTTTCAGATAAACCTGTTGTAGCCCTCCGTCATTTCAGATAAGAACTGTTTAGTATTCGTGCTGCGTTTGTTGGCCTTTGTCAAGGCGTAGTGTGAGGTAGCTGAATGGTGCTTATCTGCTTATGCATATGATGCAGATTGTTTTGGGGTAGTCGTAGGACCTTGTTGGCCTTTGTCAAGGGTCGTGCGGGTGGGTTTGATTCAATCAAGAAATGACGGGTTGAACTTGACTAACATCCTATGATTTGTTGGCCTTTGTCAAGGTCATAGGGGTTAGGGGCAAAATATTATCGGGAATTTCAAGTGTTGAGATTTGCAATGAGATTGCATACCTTCTATGAGATAGTTGGATCCCGATACCCACTGCGAGTAATTGTTACTCCCGGGAGAGTTTTACACAGGACAATTAGCCGATCAAGTAGGTGTCTAGAAAGGTGTCAACGGAGTTACGCCTCTGGGAAAACGAGGTTTACTTTAATTAGGTCCGTGCGAAAGCATGGGGAACCTCCCTCAAAGTACCGACACTGGCCTGGCTGAAAGATTGGCGAAATTGTAGGGTGTAATTAATCCCGGCTAGTCTTTCCTTTTAGGGTTTGAAGGAAGATTTGATAAAAACAGTGGGAGCCATCCTGATTAGATAAAATAATAACCAATCTGATCTTGCATGAGCATACGCTAAAGTGTTTTCTTCTCTCTCTCTCCAGGTAGAGACCATATCATGCCTTAATCAAGATAATAATATGGATGTATTGACCGAACCCGCATGTTATACTGTGCTGGGGAACGTTAGTTCCGTTCTTTCTTATAAGAGTTATAGGACTGAACAGGATATAGGGGAATACCAGGATTCCTGTGCCACCCGTATGAAGAAAGTACATGTTGATGCATTTTCTTCGGGTGTGTTCGTTACAGAGAACTGTTTCTCCATTTTCTCTACGTCCTGGGTATTAGATACCGGGTCAGGATCCCATATATGTAATCAGTTACATGGGCTTAGAAAAGGTAGAGAACTTGGAGAAGGTGATAAAGACATAAGGGTTGGAAATGGTGCAATTGTTGCAGCTAAAACCGTCGGGGAATATCACCTTGTATTGCCAACTGGTAATACATTGGTTCTGAACGAATGTTATTACATGCCGAACCTGATATGCAACATTATATCGGTTTCTTTACTAAGTAAAGAGGGATATAATTTTGTATTACAGGATAATGTTATGAACATTTTCCTTAACCAAAAGTTGGTTGGATCAGGCACGTTGTGCAATGGCATTTATGTTCTAAATCAATGTACAGTTCTGAGCATAACAAACACACACAAGAGGAAGAGTTCAGAACTGAACGAATCCTTCTTGTGGCATTGTAGACCCGGTCATATAAATGCGACACGGCTAGCTAAGTTGCATAAGGATGGATATTTAAATCCGTTTGAATTTTCATCTTATGACACTTGCCAGTCGTGTCTCAAAGGCAAGATGACCAAAACTCCGTTTACGGGACACGGAGAGAGAGTTACAGAACTCTAGGGACTGGTACATAATGATGTATGCGGCCCCATGTCTACACATGCCAGGAATGGTTCTGCGTACTTCATTACATTCACTGACGATCTCTCTAGATTCGGATATGTGTTCCTGATGAAACACAAATCAGAAGCTTTTGAGAAATTTAGAGAATATAAACAAGAAGTCGAGAACCAAACCGGGAAAAGTATTAAAATCCTACGATCTGATCGAGGAGGTGAATACTTGAGCAATGAATTCCTGGACTTCCTAAAAGAGAATGGGATTCTCTCTCAGCTGACTCCTCCATATACACCACAGCACAATGGTGTATCTGAACGGAGGAACCGCACCCTATTAGATATGGTGCGCTCTATGATGAGCACAGCTGATTTACCTATTTCCTTTTGGGGGTATGCACTGGAGACAGCAGCATACCTATTGAATCAAGTTCCATCTAAATTTGTACCTACCACACCATATGAGATATGGAGTGGGAAGAGACCATGTCTTAAACGAGTTAAGATATGGGGTTGTCCGGCCTATGTCAAAACGCAAAATCCGGACAAACTCGAGGCACGGTCAGTTCTATGCAAGTTTGTGTGATATCCCAAACATTCACATGGATATCTTTTCTACCATACTGAGGAACAAAAAGTATTTGTTTCTCGACATGCCACCTTTTTAGAAAAGGAATTTCTTACAAAAGAAATTAGTGGCGACGAGGTAGAACTGGAAGAAATTCCGGCTACACAAACTCAAACTGAAGATTTAGTGGAACCGGAGGATTCGGTAGTTCCCAACGAACCTCAGCCTCTCCGCCGATCTAGTAGGGTTCCTCACCCACCTGAGAGATACTACGGTTTTCTTATGGACGGTGGGAGCGAGGATTGCATCATGGTTGATGATGACCCAACTAGCTTCGAGCAGGCTATCACGAGTGGGGACTCAGTGAAATGGCTGGATGCAATGCTGTCCGAGATGGAATCCATGTACACCAACAAAGTGTGGACTTTGGAAGTTGCTCCTGAAGGGGTAAAACCCATTGGGAGCAAGTGGATCTTCAAGAAAAAACTTGGTGTAGATGGGAAAGTGGAGACTTTCAAAGCTAGACTTGTTGCAAAGGGTTTTCGTCAAAGACCAGGTGTGGACTATGACGAAACATTTTCTCCAGCGGCTATGCTTAAATCCATCTGGATCATGCTTTCCATCGCTACATATCATGACTATGAAATCTGGCAAATGGATGTTAAGACCGCCTTTCTAAACGGTGATTTAGAAGAGTGCGTGTACATGACTCAGCCGGAAGGCTTCGTAGATAGTGGGAGCAGCGGGAAGGTGTGCAAGCTACTTAAATCCATTTATGGATTAAAGCAAGCATCGCGGAGTTGGAACATCTGCTTTGACGTCGTTATGAAAGAGTTTGATTTCGTCAAAAACGTAGATGAACCTTGTATCTACAAGAAGGTGGCAGAGAGTAAGGTTGTCTTCCTCGTATTGTACGTGGACGATATACTCTTGATAGGAAATGACATTCCTATGCTGCAATCGGTGAAGCTCTTCTTATCACAAAGATTCTCAATGAAAGATCTTGGTGATGCCTCCTGCATATTGGGAATTATGATCTATAGAGATAGATCTAAATGGATATTGGGATTTTCCCAATCCAGGTACATTGACACCATACTAAAGAGGTTTAGTATGGAAGAGTCCAAACGTGGGTTTTTACCCACGATCTCAGGGCTCACTCTCTCCAAAGAGAAGTCTCCCAAGACTGATTTGGAGAGAGCTCGCATGCAAGGGATACCCTATGCTTCGGCAGTAAGCTCTATCATATATACGATGCTATGTACTAGACCCGATGTAGCATACTCACTAAGTGTAGTGAGTAGGTATCAAGCTGATCCTGGAGAGAGTCACTAGACAGCTGTGAAGAGCATTCTCAAGTACTTGCGAAGGACTAAAGAGATGCTCTTGGTGTATGGTAACGGAGAACTCCAAGTGGAGTCCTTTACCGATTCGAGCTTCCAGAGTGATAAGGACGACTCTAAGTCGCACTCGGGATTTGTCTTTACCCTTTACGGAGGGGCGGTTAGCTGGAAGAGTTCCAAGCAGGAAACCGTGGCAGACTCGACGATGGAGACTGAATACATCGCCGCCAACGATGCTGCCAAAGAGGCTGTCTGGATCAAGAAGTTCATTACTGAACTTGGAGTGGTTCCATCCATTGAGCATCCAATACTTTTGTATTGCGATAACAATGGAGCGGTGGATTTGGCTAAGGAACCCAGGTCCCATCAGCGATCCAGGCATATTCTGAGGCGGTATCACCTGATCCGGGAGATAGTTGATCGCCGGGAGATCGAGGTTAGGAGGGTTGGCACGATGAACAACACAGCGGATCCACTCACGAAGGCCATTCCCCAGATACAGTTTGAGAGACTCTTCGGGATGCTTGGTATGCGATACAACAGCAGCTGGCCCTAGTGCAAGTGGTGTAAGTGCACGGCGGCGCCCCGGCCGTCAATCCGACGCCGGAATGCGGAAGCGGTGATTAACTTTAACTTTTCGAACCGGCACCACCGCGCACTATAAACCCGGATCGTGCCATTAACTAGTCCTAGCTAACTACAAGATGCGGAAGAGAGATATACCGAGTGATCCGAGTCCTCCGGTCTTCTCGCCGTCGTCCCGATCTCCCGCGGAGTGTCCGGTCTCCACCTCGTCGCCGGAAGGGCACCATGTCGCCGGCTTCTTTTACGGGCTCCCGCCTCTGGTCCGAGGCAACTCGGGCACGAAGCTGGCGAGTCAACGTGCCCAAGATTTGCTGTAGAATGTAGTGTAGAACCATGTCTCATTTTGGGGTTCATGGAGGTTGCCTTTTGAGATGGTGGAGGAATAGACTTTTGAGATGAACTAGAGAGCTTTTTTCTTAGCACAATTAGAAAACAAAAATTCACACATGAAAAATGAATCCCTCATACTCTACAATAGTGGCCGGCCCCTCTTCTTTGTGTGAATGGAGGGAGAGAGCAAAGTCAAGGGGTGGGTAGAATGCAATGATGCAAGCAAGTGATGATGAGAGAATCCAATGATCACAACCAAAAACCCACACTCCAAAACAACCATCATCATATCCAAAGTCAAGCAATCATGAAACCTATCATGAAGCAAAAAAGTCAAGTGATCATGATACAACAAAATGCAAAGACCACCCTCCACAAATACTTATTTGCACAAATGCAAATAATCCCTCCTCCACCAATCTTCGGCCATTGAAAGATACAAATGAAAATGGCTGAAACGGAAAGCAAACTGGCAACTCCAGAAAACTGGTCCCGTAATAAATTACAGGAAAACCCCGATACTGTGTATACACACCCGCATCTGTATTCCGACTGAATACAAATGCAATGAGATAAAATCTACACTGTACTATACTAGGGTCCGGCTTAAACCAAAGCCGGCTAGTAATATCCGTTCGATCCTGATCCGTGCAATACCGCATGTATCTGATCGAACCCTGCCATACCTCCATACGGCCTCTACAGCGTTTCGCCCGAAAACTTGAGCAACTGAATGTGGGGGACTCTAAAGACTCGTCAACACCTTGGTTGTGGATTTAACCACTAGCACGTCAGAGGTATAAGCCAATACATGACGGGCTACCTGGTATTGACCAAAAGGGACGTCGATGAGCGAACTCATCCTGACACCCTACTGAGCCTGTCAGTGACAATATCCGTACAGTCCGGTCCGTTCGTCTATGAGCATCGCATGGCGGGCCTAGGGGGTTGGTAAAAGTCAGACCCCCAAAAGCAGTACAAGTCGTGTCGGAGATCAACCTAGAACACCCTGAGATACTACTGGAATACCTATCAGTAAATCTCCTTCCTTGGCCAAGGACTTTTCGTGTTCTGGCTCTCCTAGACACAGCGCCATCACCCCCAATACCGGGAGAGACGAACCCCCGAATATCCACTCACTGCCTCCATGTGGCTCGGGACTGTACCCAACTAAAACCTGTTTGCACGTCTCCCTTGAGCGTGGTAGGGTAGTAATCAAAGTACAGTGGGAACTCACACGAGACAAATGACGATCCTCAGGTCGATGAACTAACCTGTACACATGTCACCAGGGAACTGCTATCTAACGTCGGGTATAAGACCAACTAGCATGTTCCCGGCGAGTCCTGTCCGGTGTACTCATAACCCAATAAGCACCTGTATACATCTTAGGTGAACCAACTGACACCAGTGGCTTGTGAGACCGGCCACCGCCCCTCGTCGGGGTCTCGAATGTATAGACTAGTCTACTCTGGAGTATCGATGCCCTGTCTCGAAACTCCTACGACTAGGGACCATTTAAGGATGTGCTTATAGACCACCAGCTCTCACGTATATGATCGCCCTCATACTGCTGGCAGTTAAGCAAGAATCCTAGGGGCTCTATCAACGTGTAATAGCGACCTGTCAGGTCACCTAAAGCAGTACACGATGATAAAGATAAACCGATAGCATACTATCATCTTGAGTAAGACTGTCCTACCGGGATAGGTCCTCCCTCAACCATTGCAATCACGTGCCTGTGATCCAATAATTGACTCTGAGGGCATTGTCTCCAACAATATCCCACTTGCACTCAAGGCTAATTATTGCGATGTCGCATACTCACAGCCCGTGTGATACCGAACACCCAACTCCTCTACTTGTCAGTCTCACAAAGCTCGTTTGCGAAACTATTGCGTTCGAGGAATAGCCTCAGTGAGTGGATCCGCTTTGATGTTTCCTTCTATGTCTCTTTATATCTCAAGTTCGCGGAGAAAGCCATCTCCCGAAATGAGCAATACCTGTCTTAGAATGTCTGGATGTCTGATGGGACCTAGCTCATAAATGAACTCCAAATCCAAACTTCTTAGACTGTATCGTCAACTGAACTTAATCAGTATCCTGCGTCATGCCTCCCTCAGTATTGCCTTGGACCACCTGTCCAAAATACTGCCCTTCGTCAGAAGGAAAACTATAACTCTGACAACCTCCTTGTCGTCCAGGTCACCTTGGAAGCCTGGAATTGTAAGTCCATGCTACCTCTCCCGGTTCTTTCGGGAATGCGGAATTTGGTAAAAAACGATTTTTATAGAGGTGGTAACATGGACCTAAAACCCGGATCTTGGTTAAACATCTATCTAACAACCTAACTACGAGTTTTTAGCTACTCGGTTAGGGGGTTATACCTTGCTTGTCTTGAACTCTTTCGTCTTCAAGCTCCGATGGTGGTCCAGATTGGCCTCTTCCCGTCGTCTCCATACGCCGAAGATAGATCCACCTGAAAGCTCCAACCTTTGGCTCCTTCTTCATTCTTTGAAGAAACTAGTTCACTCGGTTTGCTAAACCTTGTGAACTAGAGTGAGTAGAGAAGAGTTTGTATGGGATTTTATCTATGGTTCTTGATTCTCAACTCATGAGACAAGAGAACCATAGATTAAAGAGAGGGAAAAAGAGCAAGAGGGTGAGAACAAAACAAGAGAGCTCAAGAACAAGAGAGAGAATGAGCAAGAAAGAATGAGCAAGTCTTTTGTCTCTCACCCTCTCATAATCCAAAGTCATCATAACTCATTATACCAAATCAAGTGTTATGTGATGGTTGAAGCAACCATAACCATATCATTTCATGCACTCATTTTGCACAAATGAGCAAGCAAGTAAAAGTCTTTGCCATGAAATGATGGCTATGGTTATCATGATGGTCAACTAGTCAAGCCTAGTCAACCGGTCAACAAAGTCAACAAGTCAACAAAAGTCAACAAGTCAACAAAGTCAACAAAAGTCAACAACCATGTCACCATAATACTTAATTAATATAATAGTTAATCACATATCAAATTCTCATTAGGGTTGAGCAAAAAGTCAAATAGTCAACGGTCAACTGTCAACAACCCTAATGAGAATCCACTGCATCTGTCTCCCCGTCAACTGTGCATACACACCCGCATCCGCGTTCCGAGGAACACGAATGCAAACTGGATAAATCCAATCCCAAAAGGTACACTAGGATCTGGCTTAAACCAAAGCCCGCTAGTGTAAACTGTTCGGACACTGTACGTGCACAAGTGCACGGATGTGACCGAACCCTGTCGCAAAACCATGCGACCTGTCGCAATACCATGCGACCTCTACTCTTTTGCCTAAAGGCGAAAAGCTTTCTGTGTGGGACTCTAAAGACTCGACACTACGCTGGCAGTGGGTTTAACCACAGACCGCAAGCGGCACTAGCTGTGCGTAACGGTCCCCAGGTAATGCCGACAAGAAGACCGACGAGGCGAAACCCATCTGAACTCCTACTGAGCTTGAGTGTGACATTCTCCGTACAGTCCGGTCTGTTCGTCTGATACATCGCATGGCGGGCCTAGGGGGCGGTAAACGTCAGTCCCCCAATAGCGGTACAAGTCGTGCCGGAGCGAAGCCCAAAACACCCTGAGATAACACTGGAAGCCTACCAGTATATCTCGTTTGCCCTGGCCAGGGACTACTCGTGTAATGGCTTTCCTAGACACAGCGCGATGTCAACCCCCAATACCGGGAGAGACGAATCCTATCTAACCGTCACCACCTCCAAGTGCTTCGGGACTGCACCCAACCACTACCTGTTTGCACGACTCCTTTGAGCCGTGGTAGGGTAGTGATCAAAGTACAGTGGGAACATACTCGAGGCGAAGTGACAGTGTCAAGTCAGCGGACTAAGCTGTACTCATGTCACCTGGGAACTGATAACTGACGATAGGCATAATACCAACTAGTCAGTTCCCGACGAGTTCTGTCCAGTGTACCCGTAACCTAACGAGCACCCGCATACTATCTCAAGTACGACGTACTGACGGCTGTGGGACAGACCGTCTCCTACACTGGGATGAGAAGCGCATGCGCTGGTCTACTCCGGAGTATCGATGCCCTGTCTCGATAGTCCTGTGACCAGGGACCTGCATAAGGATGTGCTTATAGATTACCCAGCCCCACTAGTGTGACGGCCATCACATTGCTGGTAATCAAGCAAAGATCCTAAGGGCTCCACTAATGTGTATAGGCGATATACAAAAATAAACACATGTACACATTGAAGTAGAAACAAACCAAGTAGCATACTACTATTTTGAGAAAGATTGTATATACAAGGTGAATATCCCAAGCTTCCATTAAGTAATATACAAACTAGTATGATACAGTAATGGCCTCTAGGGCATATACACTAACAATCTCCCACTTGCACTAAGGCCATGTACTGGCGTATCGAAGACCTATCATCTCGATCAGCCGCTCGAACTGAGTCTGGGGCAGGGCCTTGGTGAATGGATCTGCGTTGTTATCTTCTGAAGCGACTCTCCGAACCTCGATCTCCTGGCGATCCACGATCTCCCTGATCAGGTGATACCGCCTCAAGATGTGCCTGGATTTCTGATGGGACCTGGGTTCCTTTGCTAAAGCTATAGCCCCGTTGTTGTCGCAATACAGAGGTATTGGATCAACAATGGACGGAACCACCTGAAGTTCTTTCAAGAACTTCCTCATCCAAACAGCTTCTTTTGCGGCATCAGATGCAGCGATGTATTCCGCTTCCATCGTCGAGTCTGCAACGGTTTCCTGTTTGGAACTCTTCCAACACACCGCCCCTCCATTGAGGGTAAAGACAAAACCCGACATAGACTTGGAATCATCCTTGTCACTCTGGAAGCTGGAGTCAGCAAAGGCCTCGATCTGGAGGTCTTTTCCGCCATACACCAAGAACATCTCCTTAGTCCTTCTCAGGTACTTGAGAATGTTCTTTACCGCTATCCAGTGTTTCTCCCCAGGGTTTGACTGATACCGGCTTACCACACTCAGTGCATAAGCTACATCCGGTCTGGTACACAATATCGCATACATTATAGAGCCTACCGCAGAAGCGTAAGGTATAATAGACATGCGATCCCTCTCCAAATCAGTCTTGGGAGACATCTCTTTAGAGAGGGTGATCCCGTGACAAGCCGGTAGGTTACCGCGCTTGGAATCTTCCATACTGAATCTTTTCAGTACGGTGTCGATGTACCTGGACTGTGAAAGTCCTAATATCCTCTTGGATCTATCACGATGGATCCGGATCCCCAGGATGTATGAGGCATCACCCAGGTCTTTCATGGAGAACCTGTGTGACAAGAACCCCTTGACAGATTGTAGCATAGGAATGTCATTTCCTATTAAGAGAATGTCATCCACGTATAAAACGAGGAATACTACAGTTCTCGCTACAAATCTACTATAGATGCATGGTTCATCTGGATTTTTGATAAAGCCAAATTCTTTGACCGTCTCATCAAAGCAGATGTTCCAACTCCGCGATGCCTGCTTTAGTCCATAGATGGACTTAAGCAACTTGCACACCTTTCCGCTGCTCCCACTCTGAATGAAACCCTCTGGCTGGTCCATATAGACACACTCCTCTAAATTTCCATTTAGAAAAGCTGTCTTTACGTCCATCTGCCAAATCTCATAATTGTGGAAGGCAGCAATGGCAAGAAGGATCCGAATGGATTTCAGCATGGCTACTGGAGAAAAGGTTTCGTCGTAGTCCAAGCCAGGTCTTTGACGAAAACCCTTTGCTACCAGCCTAGCTTTATAGGTCTCAACCTGTCCATCTACACCAATCTTCCTTTTGAAGATCCACTTGCATCCTACGGGTTTTACCCTGTCTGGAGCAATGTCCAACGTCCATACTTTGTTGGTGTACATGGACTCCATTTCGGTCCGCATTGCATCCAGCCATTTTACTGAGTCAACGCTCTGAACGGCCTGCTAGAAGCTAGTAGGCTCATCATAATCTATGATGCAATCCTCTCTATCCCAGTCTATGAGAAAACCGTAGTATCTCTCGGGCGGATGAGTCTGCCTACTACTCCTGCGGAGCGGCGTAGGAATGTCCTGTTCTTTTGAACCTTCTGGTTCCACTGAGCTTTCAGTAACAGTCTGTGGTTCTGGAACTTCTTCCAGTTCTATTGTGCTCCCACTTATCTGGGTTTCCAAAAACTCAGTTTCCAAGATGCGGGCATGCTGAGAAACAAAAACCTTTTGTTCCTCAGCGGAATAGAAAAGATACCCCCTGGAGTTCCTTGGGTATCCCACAAACTTACACTGTACTGAACGTGCCTCAAGCTTGTCCGCATGCTGCTTTTTTACAAAAGCTGGACATCCCCATACCTTAAGATAATTAAGACAGGGTTTCTTCCCAGTCCACATCTGATATGGGGTGGTAGGCACAGTCTTGGTGGGAGCCTTGTTCAAGAGATACGCAGCTGCTTCTAGTGCATATCCCCAGAATGATCGCGGTAACTCAGCGTTACTCATCATGGACCGAACCATATCCAATAGGGTTCGGTTCCATCTCTCCGATACACCGTTATGTTGCGGGATGTATGGAGGAGTAAGCTGAGAGAGAATTCCGTTCTCTTTTAAATAGTTCAGGAACTCGGCACTCAAGTATTCTCCACCTCGATCCGATCTTAGAATCTTGATACTTTTGCCGGTCTGTTTTTCTACTTCATTCTTATACTCCTGGAATTTTCCAAAGGCTGCGGACTTATGTTTCATTAAGAAGACATAACCGTACCTTGAGAAGTCATCCGTAAAAGTAATGAAGTAAGAATAACCGCTTCGCGCATGTATAGACATTGGACCGCACACGTCACTGTGTACGAGTCCCAAGAGCTCGCTCGCTCTTACTCCACGTCCAGTAAACGGAGTCTTTGTCATCTTTCCTTTGAGACAGGATTGACAAGTGGCATACGATTGATATTCGAACGCATTCAAATATCCTTCTGTATGTAACTTAGTCAACCTTCTCTCATTGATGTGACCCAGTCTACAATGCCACAAGAAAGTCTGATTTATTTCTGGAGACTTTCTTTTGTGTGTATTCTGGACATTGAAAATCTGTGGTTGGTTCAATACGTATATACCATTACTCAATGTACCTGACCCAATCAGAACTTGATTAAGGTGAATGTTTACAACATTGCTTACAAACGCAAATTCATAACCTTCTTTAGAAACTAAAGATACAGAAATGATATTACAAGTTGCGTTGGGTACAAAAAAGCAATTACGCAAAACCAAAACATGTCCATCTGACATTCCCAGGTGATAGTCCCCCACGGCTTTAGCATCCATGCTAGCTCCGTTCGCAACTCTGAGGGTCATGTCACCTGCCTTCAAAACACTACGGTTTCTCAACGCCTGCAAAGAATTACAGATATGAGATCCTGATCCGGTATCCAATACCCAGGAAGTAGAGTTTATTGAAAGACAGTTTTCAATAACATACACACCTGAAGCTGAAGCTGCAACCTGCTTCAATTCCTGTGTTCTGGCCTTCCAGGCCCTGCAATCATTCTTCCAGTGACCTTTCTTATGACAATAGAAGCATTCTTCCTTATCCACAAGCTTTCCCGCTTTCTTTGTTGCTTTAGCTTTTCCCTTCGTATCCACTTTACTAACACCGCCCCTTGGTTTGGCAGGGGCTTTCTTCTTCTTTCCCTTGGCTTTCGCCTTGGACCTAGAAGAAGATGATCCTCCTACAAACAAAGTGGATGTTTCCCTACCTTTCTGTAGGGTGCCCTCTGCGCTCCTCAGCATGTTGAGGAGCTCTGAAAGTTCAACCTCTTTTTCTTGTAAGTTGAAGTTCAGTATGAACTGGGCGTAAGTGGAAGGAAGGGACTGGAGAACTATGTCCGTATAGAGTTCACTCTCCAATGTGGTCCCTAGGTCCGCGAGCTCCTCAATGTAGCCGATCATCTTTAGCACGTGCTCGGCTACTGATGATCCGACGGCCATCTTTGCCGAAAATAACTTTTTCGACGCTTCGTATCTTGCGATACGAGATTGCTCTCCATACAGTTCTTTTGTATGGAGAAATATGGATTCAAGGTCCATATTCTCGTGCCTCCTCTGATGTTCTTTGTCCATCGAGGCAAGTACGAGGCACTTGGCCTTCGCGCTATCAATCTCCCAAGTCTTGCGGATTTCCTTATCCGCGACGCTGGAAGTGGGACCAGGGACAGGGGGAGCTTTGGTGGTAAGAAGATACCCCAGCTTGTCGTAAGTGATTTCCATCTTGACATTCCTGAGCCAATCTTTGTAGTTTGGCCCTGTCAGTATATTTTTATCTAGAAGTAACTTAAGTCCAGTCATGTCGATTGGTCGCTGCAATTAGGAGAGAGAGAAGAAACACTCAGCATGATGCTCTTGCAAGTTTAGAGTGGTTTTTAGTTTGTCTAAACAGTATGGCTCCCACTGTTTCTCGAATCCCTCCTCAAACCATAAAGGAAGAATTAGCCGGGATCAATCTCACCGCACAATACTTGCTTAACCGTTCAGCCAGGCCGGTGTCGGTACTTCGAGGGAGGTTTTCCAATGCTTTCGCGAAGTTCCTTAATTAAAGAACCTCTTTTCCCTGGGGGCGTAGCCCCGCTAACACCTTTAGGCACCTACTAGGTTTATAGCATTGATCGTTTAGTGAGAAATTTCCCGAGGAGTAGCATATACTCACAGTAGGATCGGGATCCAAATATCATCGCGTGACGAAACTGAAGGAATCCTACCAGAATCATCACACTCCAAATGGTATGCAAATCTAGCAAGTTTCAGTACTTATGAAACTCCCGATGTGGATTTTTGCCCCATGCTCTTATGACCTTGACGAAGGTCAATAAATCATAAGTCACATGTCAAGTTCTGCCCGTCATTATCCAGGTTAATTTGAATCCACCCGTATATACCCTTGACGAAGGTCAACAAGGTAATGCGAATGTCCCAAACTAACGCATCTATCTATGCTACATATGAATACCCAACAGCTACCAATCACTATGCCTTGACGAAGGTCAACAAACACAGCTTGAATACTATTGAATATTCATACGAAACGACGGAGGGCTACGAATGGTTTTGGCAAAACCGTGAACGTAGTGAACTTGATTTGGTCGATGGAACGAGATCGCTTTTAAAAGGAGTGGCTCAAGCTCCGCATTTAAAAGTTGGTTTTGAAAAGAACCGAGTGGTTTTTCGAAAGAGTTCCAACGACTTTAACTTGGTTTATTATCTTGCATTAGTTCTTTTAATGCGTGATATTCTTGCATTAGTTCTTTTAATGCGTCCCATCATTTAATCCTACCATTGCAGAAAACAACCAAAATATGACGTACGCTTATGCCATTCGCATTCGCCACTGGGCCCCGTCATTACCCGTTAGGTTACTTAACTAACGACAGAGCGGGGGCTGGGCTAGCGCGTCTGTAAAACATAAGCAACGCCTAAATAATATCATATATAGATATACTGCAATGATAAACATTTCAGATCACAGATGAATACATTGGATATACTAGGAATCTGTAATTCGAACGAGCCTGTAACGAAAAACAGATTACACGGTCGCGGTGAATAGTCAATACCCCACCCAAGACCCCTACGGGTGCGGCAAACTACCCGCCAAGTACCCGAAGCGTAGCAACCTCCCTCATCTCCATGAGTAGGCCACTCGACACTTCGGCATACCCGGTAGTTTGTGCACCCCCTCCATGGGTCTATCCTAGGAGCAAAAACAGTAAAAAGAAATTATACAATGACGGCTACAACCCCGACCCGGTTGTGCGGCCATACAAATAATTATTACATCAATTTACAAATTTACATGAATTGAAAGAAAAAAAAACTCTCGTCTCACAACCCCCGGCTATTCACCCGCGACAATCCAACATATTCATATACACATTCCAGCAACATTACAGATCACAGATTTGTATAACCCCCACTAATCGACATATAGCGATTAGTAGACGTTCAATACAAATATCAAATTACAGAAAAACCCGTTAGCTTAAGTCTTTTAGAAGTTCGATCAAAAAATACGGATTTTCGGGACCCCAAAATAAAATTTTCGTTCTGGAAAATCTGGGCAGAAAACACATATACTAAAAATCCCAAAATACCCCCAGAATAACACTGCACCAAAGATTGACCTCGGCCGAGTCAACTCGGCCGCGGATCCGCGGCGGGAGCATGCTCCCGCCGCGTTTCCGCGGCTCTTTGACTCGATCGTGGGACCATCTTTGGTGGTTATTCACACAAAAGCCTGAGCCGATTTTAGGTGTTAAAATAATCAACTTTTGAACAGTAAAAAAATCGACAGAAACTCGAATTTTTGGAGTTCGTTTTCGGGACTTTTCTTTGATCGATCTTCTAGTTACTTGCTAACATGTTAGATAGAGTTTAACTAGGCTCTGATACCACTGTAAGTCCATGCTACCTCTCCCGGTTCTTTCGGGAATGCGGAATTTGGTAAAAAACGATTTTTATAGAGGTGGTAACATGGACCTAAAACCCGGATCTTGGTTAAACATCTATCTAACAACCTAACTATGAGTTTTTAGCTACTCGGTTAGGGGGTTATACCTTGCTTGTCTTGAACTCCTTCGTCTGCAAGCTCCGATGGTGGTCCGGATTGGCCTCTTCCCGTCGTCTCCGTACGCCGAAGATAGATCCACCTGAAAGCTCCAACCTTTGGCTCATTCTTCGTTCTTTGAAGAAACTAGTTCACTCGGTTTGCTAAACCTTGTGAACTAGAGTGAGTAGAGAAGAGTTTGTATGGGATTTTATCTATGGTTCTTGATTCTCAACTCATGAGACAAGAGAACCATAGATTAAAGAGAGGGAAAAAGAGCAAGAGGGTGAGAGCAAAACAAGAGAGCTCAAGAACAAGAGAGAGAATGAGCAAGAAAGAATGAGCAAGTCTTTTGTCTCTCACCCTCTCATAATCCAAAGTCATCATAACTCATTATACCAAATCAAGTGTTATGTGATGGTTGAAGCAACCATAACCATATCATTTCATGCACTCATTTTGCACAAATGAGCAAGCAAGCAAAAGTATTTGCCATGAAATGATGGCTATGGTTATCATGATGGTCAACCAGTCAAGCCTAGTCAACCGGTCAACAAAGTCAACCGGTCAACAAAGTCAACAAGTCAACAAAGTCAACAAAAGTCAACAACCATGTCACCATAATACTTAATTAATATAATAGTTAATCACATATCAAATTCTCATTAGGGTTGAGCAAAAAGTCAAATAGTCAACGGTCAACTGTCAACAACCCTAATGAGAATCCACTGCCTCTGTCTCCCCGTCAACTGTGCATACACACCCGCATCCGCGTTCCGAGGAACACGAATGCAAACTGGATAAATCCAATCCCAAAAGGTACACTAGGATCTGGCTTAAACCAAAGCCCGCTAGTGTAAACTGTTCGGACACTGTACGTGCACAAGTGCATGGATGTGACCGAACCCTGTCGCAAAACCATGCGACCTGTCGCAATACCATGCGACCTCTACTCTTTTGCCTAAAGGCGAAAAGCTTTCTGTGTGGGACTCTAAAGACTCGACACTACGCTGGCAGTGGGTTTAACCACAGACCGCAAGCGGCACTAGCTGTGCGTAACGGTCCCCAGGTAATGCCGACAAGAAGACCGACGAGGCGAAACCCATCTGAACTCCTACTGAGCCTGAGTGTGACATTCTCCGTACAGTTCGGTCTGTTCGTCTGATACATCGCATGGCGGGCCTAGGGGGCGGTATGCGTCAGTCCCCCAATAGCGGTACAAGTCGTGCCGGAGCGAAGCCCAAAACACCCTGAGATAACACTGGAAGCCTACCAGTATATCTCGTTTGCCCTGGCCAGGGACTACTCGTGTAATGGCTCTCCTAGACACAGCGCGATGTCAACCCCCAATATTGGGAGAGACGAATCCTATCTAACCGTCACTGCCTCCAAGTGCTTCGGGACTGCACCCAACCACTACCTGTTTGCACGACTCCTTTGAGCCGTGGTAGGGTAGTGATCAAAGTACAGTGGGAACATACTCGAGGCGAAGTGACAGTGTCAAGTCAGCGGACTAAGCTGTACTCATGTCACCTGGGAACTGATAACTGACGATAGGCATAATACCAACTAGTCAGTTCCCGACGAGTCCTGTCCAGTGTACCCGTAACCAAATGAGCACCCGCATACTATCTCAAGTACGACGTACTGACGGCTGTGGGACAGACCGTCTCCCACACTTGGATGAGAAGCGCATGCGCTGGTCTACTCCGGAGTATCGATGCCCTGTCTCGATAGTCCTGCGACCAGGGACCTGCATAAGGATGTGCTTATAGATTACCCAGCCCCACTAGTGTGACGGCCATCACATTGCTGGTAATCAAGCAAAGATCCTAAGGGCTCCACTAATGTGTATAGGCGATATACAAAAATAAACACATGTACACATTGAAGTAGAAACAAACCAAGTAGCATACTACTATTTTGAGCAAGATTGTATATACAAGGTGAATATCCCAAGCTTCCATTAAGTAATATACAAACTAGTATGATACAGTAATGGCCTCTAGGGCATATACACTAACAGGAATGATAACTGTCTCCTGAACGAGGCTGTCGTTATCATATCACTAGAACATCCACTTATGTTCTAAAACTGCTTCCGACTGTTTCTCCAGGATTGGATCAATGTCAACTTATTGCATCTAGTGCAAGAACAACATCTGGTGTGGTACTTGACATCTCATGATTGACTCAATTGCCTGAGCAAGTGATCTGCCAATCATGCACATCCCTCTCCTCTTTAGTCTGTAAGACACCTTTAGAGAGGGTGACTCCATCACCTGCAGGTACACCACCATGCCAGGAGTCGTCCATTCTAAATACTCTTAGAATACTGTCTAAGTACCATGATTGGGAAACCACCCAAATCTAGATCTAAAACCATAGATCTAGTAACCAGTATGTCTGATATAATGTCCAAGTCCCATATGAAGAAAACACTGTGTGACGACCAAAGTATAACCGATCGTAGTATAGGAATATCACTTCCTACTCTGTGTATGTCATCCAAATACCAGGACATCACACCCTACTACCTTCTCAATAGATGCATCACCTATTCTGATGAAGTCAAACCTATGACCGTCACATCAGAAAATGACGATCTATCTCCGCTATATCTGCTTTAGTCTACAAATAGACATAAGCCACTTGTTCACCAATGCTTCCGCTGCTCCCACTGACTACGACAACCCTCTGGTAGAGTCATATAGACGTACACTTCTAAAGCTAGTTCAGAACGACGCTATACTCATCCTCCTGCCGGGTCTCACAGCCTGGAACAACAGCAATGGCAAGTCTGGGTAAACAAAAACTTCCCTGTCACCGTCCTTGAGGCTACCGGAGTACCTCTCGGGTGCCTGAGGTTACCCACCGTATCTGCAGAGTGGCCAATGGAATGTCAAACAAGATTGAATCTTTAGGTTCTTTATCAAATCTTCAGTAATCGTTTGCGGTTCTGGAATCACTTCCAGTTCTACCATACTCCCACTACTGTTTTCTGAAAAAATCCATTTTTATTTAAAACTGTGGCAAGTCTAGAACAATATCACTATTGATCTTCTAGATGGTAGAAAGTCAACCCTCGTCATAGCCTGGGTCAACCCACAAACAGCCATTACAGAAACATGCCTTGAGTTATCCAGAGTCTGGTTTTAAGCATAGGCCGGACAACTCCCCATAGCTTAACATCGTTAAGATATGAACTGTTCTATATCCAATATAGAAACAGAGGCACTGATTTAATTGAACCAGATTCAAATCATGCAGCTGTCTCCAGTGCATGTCAAGTAAATGGAGTGAGGCCGATCAGCATTACTCAACTTAGGATTGCTTCCAATTACGAGTAACCTGAAAGAGAAGCAAGTTATTTTAATCATTACTATCACCTGAATACCATCCGCAAGTATCTACATCTTCGATCACCTTGAAGAACCCCGATACTTGCAACATCTGGTTCTCTACTTTACTCTTATACCTATAACTTCTCAAAACTTGGACCCTGTGTTTCTACGAAACAACTGTCTAAGAACTAGAGAAGTCATAAGTAAACCGAATATAGTACGAGGACCAACCCCTCTGTCCTGATGGACCCTGGACAACATACAATACTCTGTATAAGTCCCTTGAGTCTGATAACTCATTCACTGTGTGTCGTAGGTTGAAAACTGTACTTATGGTTAAGAAGAATTACACCGCTGTTTAATGCTCCTTACCTAACTATCCACTGATATAGGTAAATGTCATAGACATAATTTCAAAAAGGTATATCTCACTCTATGAAAATAGACGTACAGATATATCGATCTGAAATTGGTGCATAACAGCGGATATTCAAAACCAAATATTTGCCGACCGGCAAACAGCCCAGGTGATTTCCTCAAATATCACCGATTACAATGAATCCCGATATAATGAGGATGATCACCTAATTCCCAATAACTTACTCCCACTCATCATCTGTAAAACCATACAGATGTGAGAATCATACCTGGTAAATACATACCCTGGAGTAAGGACTAATTGGGAAATCAGTTTTCTTTTAACAGTACACAGTGAAACTGAAACATTGAAATGTTTCGATGGGGTATTCTGGTATTCCTAGTAATGCCTTTTCCATTATCCAGATTCACAACTGTAACCGTATATCTCTTTGCCACCTCTCCAAATCCCTTTATATGTCTTTAGTCATTACTTTCTGCACACCCCTTTAAGCCAAATGGTTTTCTTCCTTCCCTACCGTTCGGCACCAGCCTATGGTTTGGAGGAAGACTATCCAATAAGCATAATGGGTGTACTATCCTAATCCTAGGAGCACTCGCAATGCGAGAGAAGGTGAGGATAAAAGACAACCGAATAAACCTTATTCCTATTTCTCCTGAACCAGAATCCATCCCCGAACTGGAACAAGTTCCTTTCGAGTTCGTATATAACCATACGATGGAATATCCAATAAACTGTGGATCTTCGTAGTGATACGGAGTGTCCTGGAGAAATACAAAGGTGAAGTGGGAGTGGTAAAGAAATACTTGGTTTGGTCGTGAATATCAGTCGCAATTTACTTTGCCCTCCTTCTAATCCCTTTCTTTGTCTTTACATAATACCTTCTGTACACCGTTTAGGCTAATTGGTTTTCTTCATTCCCTACCGTTCGGCACCAGCCTAAGGTTTGGAAGAAGACTATCTAATTTACGTAATAGGTGTACTATCTCCTAAACCAAGGAGTACTCGCAACTTGAGAGAAGGTAAAAGGAAAAGACAACTGAATAGTCCTATTCGTTTTCTCCAGAACCGGGAACCATCCTCGAATAAATCCCTTCGAGTTCGTATATAACCATACGATGGTTTTGTCCAATGGAAGTGGACGTTCGTAGTAATACGGGGTGTCCTGGAGAAAAGGGTAAAAGTAGGAGTGGCAATGAGGTTTGCAACTCTGACAATCCAAAAGCCAGTGTTTAAGAAGGTTTGGTTAACTTGGTCTCTAAGTCATAGTCTAGGGTCGGGTCAATGGTCGCTGCCAAAGAGAGAGAGAAAAGAAATACTCAGCGTGCACTCTATCCTAGATCAGAATGGTTACCAATTTATCTAATCAGGAAACCTCCCACTGTACCGTCAAATTCTCCTCCAAACCTGAAAGAAGAATTAGTCGGGATCACCCGAGGAGTAAACCAACTCATCAGTGGGAATCGGGATCCAACTATCATCGCATGATAACGTGACGGAATCCGCTCACATCATCACACTCCAGAAGGTATGCGCATATCTGGCAAGTTTCAGTTTCTTTAGAAACTCCCGATGTGATTTTTACCCCATGCTCTTATGACCTTCACTTTGGCCAACAAATCATAAGTCACATGTCAAGTTCTACCCGTCATTCTCCAGGTTGATTTGAATCCACCCGTACCTACCCTTGACTTTGGCCAACAAGGCAGTACGACTGTTCCAAACCAACGCATCTATCTATGCTGCATATGAATAACCAACAGCTACCAAACACTGTGCCTTGACTTTGGCCAACAAACACAGCTTGAATACTATTGACTATCCATATGAAACGACGGAGGGCTACGAATGGTTTCTGGAGAAAACCTTTAACGTAATGAACTTGATATCGTTGAAGGAACGGATAGCTTTATAGAAAAATATAGTAACGAAAACCTTTGCTAAAGAGGTCACTCCCGGTGAAGGGATCTCGGCTCTTTCCCCGTAGAATGAGGTGCAGGATATTCCAACTGAATACCACGATGCAAAGCAAAAGTAATCGGCTATAGTGAATTTATTGCCCTGACGCAAACTTCTGTCCAAGGGGTCACTCCCGGTGAAGGGATCTAGGCCCTTGCCTCGTCGACTAAGGAGCAGGATATTCCAACTGAATACCACGATGCAAAACAAAAGTGAACGTCCTTGCAATAACAGCCTTTTGAAAAGTGTTCCAACAACATCAGATTAGGTTTGTTTAACTTGCATTGATCCGAATCAACGCAGTCTCATCAATTGATCACACCAATAAGAACGAAAATATACTGATGTACGCATATGCCATCCGCATTCGCCACTGGGTCCCGTCATTACCCGTTAGGTTAGCTAACTAACGACAGAGCGGTGACTGGACTAGCGCGGATGCAAAACATATACAACATCTACTAGTATATATATCAATATATAATATTTCGCTCAAGGCGTGATAAAATGCAACATCACAGAAATGTACAGCATCACAGAACAATACAGATATCTGGGATCCCCGGGTTTCACAGAGCCGTTGAAACCCGACGTTCCCCTGGTCGTGTGGATAGCCTATGCAATGAAATCCTAGACCCCTACGGGCGCGGCAAGTTTCCCGCCAAAACCTGAAGCGAGGCAGCCCCCTTCAGCAACGTGAATGGACCACCCAGCACTTCACGGAATCCAGTAACTTGGGCACCCCTCCTGGGTCAACCTGTACCCCCTACGAGTGCGGCGAATAGCCCGCCAATTCTAGAGTGAAGCCTCCTCCGTCTCAATGCCATGAGATGCGGGCTTGTTTCCCTCTAGAATCCAGCTATCCGTGCACCCCTCCGCGGGGCAATCCTAATACAGAAAGTAAAATATACATACAACGGGTACATCGACCGCAACTTGGTCGTGCCCCAAAATAATAATACAAACAGGCAGTGACGGCAGTCCACATGTCGGACGCTCGCCCCGCAATATCAAATGTACATAATACAACAAAACTGTACTAACATTGCATCCAGGCTATCCCCCACGACCAATCCGCAACATCACAGCACAATCACAGAACATTAACGTGAATGTCACGTTCGCAAATCCGTCTAACCGGGCTATAGCAGTTAGACATGATTTACCGATCAAGTGACATTCACGGTCGCAGATATAATGTAAATACTGTGAACTAATGTGTTTAAAATATCCGATCGATCAAATTTTACCAAGTGGGCCCCAAGCACTACTGTAGCACATGAAGAAATCTGGGCCCAAAAATTAACATTCCAAAAACCCTATTTTTAACCCAGAAAGCAACTGCAGAAATTTGATACATCAAGGAGATCATAGTGCGGCGGAACCGCGGCCCAAAGAGGGGTTTGGCCGCGGTTCCGCGCCCCAATAATCGAATCACTGTATGAAATTTCTCCAGAATGCTTAGAAATTCCAGTACATCACTTTTCAACAACCTGAAAAATTTTTCGAGCCAGAAAAAAATCGACAGAAAACTGATGCATGTGTTATGGGGATTTCGGAACATTTGTTCGATCGGAAGTGTAAAACACATTAGGCAAAGCTAGACTAGGTTAATGGCGAGGCTCTGATACTACTGTAAGTGCACGACGGCGCCCCGGCCGTCAATCCGACACCGGAATGCGGAAGCGGTGATTAACTTTAACTTTTCGAACCGGCACCACCGCGCACTATAAACCCGGATCGTGCCATTAACTAGTCCTAGCTAACTACAAGATGGGGAAGAGAGATATACCGAGTGATCCGAGTCCTCCGGTCTTCTCGCCGTCGTCCCGATCTCCCGTGGAGTGTCCGGTCTCCACCTCGTCGCCGGAAGGGCACCACGTCGCCGGCTTCTTTTACGGGCTCCCGCCTCTGGTCCGAGGCAACTCGGGCACGAAGCTGGCGAGTCGACGTGCCCAAGATTTGCTGTAGAATGTAGTGTAGAACCATGTCTCATTTTGGGGTTCATGGAGGTTGCCTTTTGAGATGGTGGAGGAATAGACTTTTGAGATGAACTAGAGAGCTTTTTTCTTAGCACAATTAGAAAACAAAAAATCACACATGAAAAATGAATCCCTCATACTCTACAATAGTGGCCGGCCCCTCTTCTTTGTGTGAATGGAGGGAGAGAGCAAAGTCAAGGGGTGGGTGGAATGCAATGATGCAAGCAAGTGATGATGAGAGAATCCAATGATCACAACCAAAAACCCACACTCCAAAACAACCATCATCATATCCAAAGTCAAGCAATCATGAAAACTATCATGAAGCAAAAAAGTCAAGTGATCATGATACAAAAAATTGCAAAGACCACCCTCCACAAATACTTATTTGCACAAATGCAAATAAGCCCTCCTCCACCAATCTTCGGCCATTGAAAGATACAAATGAAAATGGCCGAAACGGAAAGCAAACTGGCAACTCCAGAAAACTGGTCCTGTAATAAATTACAGGAAAACCCCGATACTGTGTATACACACCCACATCTGTATTCCGACCGAATACAAATGCAATGAGACAAAATCTACACTGTACTATGCTAGGATCCGGCTTAAACCAAAGCCGGCTAGTAATATCTGTTCGATCCTGATCTGTGCAATACCGCACGTATCTGATCGAACCCTGCCATACCTCCATACGGCCTCTACAGCGTTTCGCCCGAAAACTTGAGCAACTGAATGTGGGGGACTCTAAAGACTCGTCAACACCTTGGTTGTGGATTTAACCACTAGCACGTCAGAGGTATAAGCCAATACGTGACGGGCTACCAGGTATTGACCAAAAGGGACGTCGATGAGCGAACTCATCCCGACACTCTACTGAGCCTGTCAGTGACAATATCCGTACAGTCCGGTTCGTTCGTCTATGAGCATCGCATGGCAGGCCTAGGGGGTTGGTAAAAGTCAGACCCCCAAAAGCGGTACAAGTCGTGTCGGAGATCAGCCCAGAACACCCTGAGATACTACTGTAATACCTATCAGTAAATCTCCTTCCTTGGCCAAGGACTTTTCATGTTCTGGCTCTCCTAGACACAGCGCGACCTCACCCCCAATAACGGGAGAGACGAACCCCCGAAGATCCGCTCACTGCCTCCATGTGGCTCGGGACTGTACCCAACTAAAACCTGTTTGCACGTCTCCCTTGAGCGTGGTAGGGTAGTAATCAAAGTACAGTGGGAACTCACACGAGACAAATGACGATCCTCAGGTCGATGAACTAACCTGTACACATGTCACCAGGGAACTGCTATCTGACGTCAGGTATAAGACCAACTAGCATGTTCCCGGCGAGTCCTGTCCGGTGTACTCATAACCCAATGAGCACCTGTATACATCTTAGGTGAACCAACTAACACCAGTGGCTTGTGAGACTGGCCACCGCCCCTCGTCGGGGTCTCGAATGTATACACTAGTCTACTCTGGAGTATCGATGCCCTGTCTCGAAACTCCCACGACTAGGGACCATTTAAGGATGTGCTTATAGACCACCAGCTCTCACGTATATGATCGCCCTCATACTGCTGGCAGTCAAGCAAGAATCCTAAGGGCTCTATCAACGTGTAATAGCGACCTGTCAGGTCACCTAAAGCAGTATACGATGATAAAGATAAACCATATAGCATACTATCATCTTGAGTAAGACTGTCCTACCGGGATAGGTCCTCCCTTAACCATTGCAATCACGTGCCTATGATCCAATAATTGACTCTGAGGGCACTATCTCCAACAATTGGGAGATTGTTAGTTGTATGTATGCCCTAGAGGCCAGTATTGTACAGATGATGTATATTATATTGGATGCTTGGACATATATAGAGTGGAATTTCTTGCTCGATATGATAGTATGCTATCTGGTTGCACTTTACTTTAACAAGTATACTTGTCTCTTTATACTGTCTTATAGTTGCATGTTGGTAAAGCCCTTAGGATGTGTACTTGATTACCTGGACTATGATGCGGATCATACTAATGGGGACATAGTAGTCCATAAGTACATCCTTCAAGGTCCCTAGTCATGGGTGTATCGAGACGGGGCATCGATATACCAGTGTAGACTAGCGTATACGCTTCTCGACCCATGAGATGGGCGATGGATGATCCCATATCCATTGGTGTTTGGCATCAGAGATGGTATACGAGTGCTCAGTGGAGACTGGGTACACTGGACGGACTCGCCGAGAACTCTCAGATGGTATTATACCTCACGTCAGATGGCAGTTCTCTGGTGACACTTGTGCAGGTTAGTCTGTAGACCCGAGATCGTCATAGAGTCTTGTGTGATTCCCACTATGCTTTGATTTCCACCTTACCACGTCCATGAGGGCATGCAAAACGGTGGTTTTTGGGTACAGTCCCGAGTCACATGGAGGCAATGAGCGATAGGAGGGGTTTTGTCTCTCCCGGTATTGAGGGTTGATGTTGCGCTGTGCTCGATTGGCCGTGACAGGGAAGTCCCTGGCCAGGGCTGATTTAGAGATTTACTGGTAAGTGTTACCAGTAGTTTCTCGACCCGTTATGAGCCTCACATCGGCACGACTTATCGGTTATTGGGGTCTGACGTTTACCACCCATAAACTTGATATGCGACATATCAGACGAGGAGACCGGACTGTACGGGAAGTGTTACCGGCAGGCTTTTACAGGAGTTGGAGCGGGCTTGCTTGCTGATCTTCTGATCACTCAATACCCGGGTAGCCGTTACGTCCAGCTAGTACTGCTGACGGCTTATGGGTGCTTGATGTGATCATCACCTACTGCCGGCGTATGGACGAGTCTTCAGAGTCCTACATAGAGGTTTTATTGGCTCAGGCAAAACGAAATAGGAGCACGTATGTGATATGTGCAGGACCGAAAATAATGCGTGTATATGATACCGTATTCTATTCTCTCCACTTTTTGTATTGGTCGGTTATATATGATATAACCGGGTTATCGAATCAAGTGTTGATTCGATAAGTCGATACAATGGATGTTAGCCAGTTATATGAGATATGACCAGATTATTAAGTGAAGTGTTGATTTAATAATTAAGTGTATAATTGTATAGTAGATATACTAGTTTACATTTACTAACACATATTCACTTAGGGTTTTTTCTCACATGTACACATCTTTACTATATATATGATATATATTAAAATGTGTTGTATTTTTGTATCATGGTTGATGATACATTATCCATGGGTGTATGAGACTTATACTATGCTAATTTTTATTTTGGGTTTTTAATATCTAAAGTAATTACAAAATCAAGTGGAGGATTAGAAAATGCATGAAGCTTGTGGAAGCTTGTGGATGCATTAACTAATTCAACTTGGTTTTGTTTTTACTATGGATATTTCTTAACCCAACCATAAAGATTAGCCCAGGGTTAAGTCTCTACATGAGTTAGTATATGATACTCACTCACCATGGTTAGTCTTCTCACTTGATCATTATCCTCTTCATTTTCTTTTGTTCATCTTCTTCTTTCTTGAGTTCAAAAGAAAAGCTTGCTAGGGTTTGATCCAAAGTGAGATAGATTGTGAGAAACAAAATTCCAAAGAGAACCCACTTCCTATTTCTTCATTCTCTACTAGACTAGCACTTTAGTTTAGGGTGTTTACTTCACTAATTCTCTAGTTAGTGAAGTAGGAGCTTGAGTCGGAATTCCCTCGACGTAGATCATCTTCGGCCTCGGAGACTTCAAGCAAGGTCGCATCCCTCGCGTCGTGAAGCCATGCAAGAGCCCGGGAGAACCTTGATCGAAGCGAAGGGACTTCATCAAGGAGCTTTAGAAGTGAAGGACCGATCTACAAAGGTTGTATTTCGTATTCCCTTTAGAGTAAAGTTGTTTACTTGCTAATAGTTTCGCCTAAACTCTAGTATACGATCTTGCTTAGGGTTGTTCGGCACCTAAAAATTTAATTTTGGCATGGTCGATGCCTTGTAGAGCCTTGTTAGTGTGCCTAGTATCCCTACAGAACGACCCCTCTTCGTGATCTTCGCGCTAAAGACGATCCACCCGAAGTTCCTCTAGATCAAGCTAACTCTACACTAAAACTTCTTTAGTGTATGAAACACACGACACCAAATTCCAGTTTGGTGTGGGATGGTGAAGTACGGGATTTGATAAGCTCACTTGGTGTCTCACAAGCTCAATGATTCACATCTCATGTGAGGGTTTGAGCTTGGAGGTGAGATGAAGAAATTGTAGAGATCAAAGAAATTGTAGAGATCAAGAGGAAGAAGATGCTCAAGGAAAATGGCTAAGGCATTAAGCATGAAGTAAGTGTAGAAACAATAATAATGAATCATCTCTCTCCTCACTCATTCAAGTATGGAATAAATTGCAATTTTAAATTGCAACCATACTTGAATAGTGAGTCAAGAAGAATAAAAAACCATATAAGCCCATGCCTCATCCATACCCAAAATATCTCCACAATTTACACATCATTTTTCCATTTTCTAAAAATAGAAAACATGCCATGCTTCATATAGTATATATATATATATATAATATATATATATATATATATATTTATAGATATCAAATATACATTAATATATATATATATATATATATATATATATAAAGCAATTAGTGAGCTAATGATATTAGTTAAGATATAATTATATCATATATAATATATATCACATTATTAAATCAACACTTGATCTACTAATCCGGTTATATCATATATAACCGACTAATATCATTTATCTGAATATCACATTATCAAATCAACACTTGATTCGATAATCTGGTCATATCACATATGACCTAACCGATACCAGATAACTGCTGGATTACAATACGGTATCACATACACGTATTTAATCAGGCCCAAGCACATATCACATATGTGCCCTACTTCATTTCGCTCGAACCAGGAAACTTCTGTGTGTCACTCTAAAGACTTGTCAATACGCCGGCAGTAGGTGATGATCACATCAGTCACCTACAAGCCGTCAGCGGTACTAGCTGGACGTAACGGCTACCCGGGTATTGAGCGATATGAAGATCAACAAGCAAGCTCGTCCATACTCTCCATGAAGCCTATCAGTAGCACTACCGTACAGTCCGGTCTCTTCGTATGATATGCCGCATATGAAGTCAGTAACTTTATAAGTCATGCTGATGTATGGCTCATAACGGTTCGAGAAACTACTGATAACTCTTATCAGTAAATCTCGACAACCCTGACCAGTGATTTGCTGTTATGGCCAATCAAGCACAGTGCGACATCAACCCCCTATACCGGGAGAGAAAAAACCCCTCCTATCGCACACTGCCTCCATGTGACTCGGGACTGTACCCAAAATCCACCTGTTTGCACGACTCCTTTGAGCCGTGGTAGGGAGGAAATCAAAGCACAATGGGAATCACACAAGACTCTATGACAATCTCGGGTCTACAGACTAACCTGTACCGGTGTCACCAGAGGACTGCTATCTGACAATAGGTATACTACCACGAAGGAGTCCTCGACGAATCCTGTTTAGTGTACCCAGTCTCCACTGAGCACCCGTATACCATCTTTGATGTCAAACACCAATGGATGTAGGATCATCCATCGCCTATCATATGGGTCAAGAAGCGTATACGCTAGTGTACTCTGAAATATCGATGCCCTGTCTCGATACTGCAGGGTTGCCTAGCGCGGCAGCAAGGTTTCGGGAGGCATCGTCCATGTCAAATTCAAATTTTGCCGTTCTAGCTAACCCTAACCCTAGAATCATATAATAGAAATCAACGGAAATATAAATGCAAACACTTTGCAAAAGGAAAGTGAACAAGGAATACAACCTTTGTTGATCGGTCCTTCACTTCAATAGCTCCGTGTAGTAGTCCCTTCGCTGCGATCATGAACTCCAGACTCTAGAGAGGCTTCCTTGAAGAAACGAACATGCTTGCTTCGAAGACTTCGAGGCCGAAGATATCTACATCGAAGAGACACTAACCCAAGCTATCTCTTCACTAACTATGGAATTAGTGAAGCAAACACCCTATACTAAATAGAAAGTAGTAGAGGATGATGAAGTAGGAAGTGGGCTCACTTTAGATTTCATTTTCTCACACTTTTTCCATCAACTCCATTGATGCTAGAAAGCTTTAAGGAAGACGAAGAAGAATAAGAATGAACTCATCATATGAATTATTGTTGAGGCAAAAATGTAACCAAGGGTTAAGCATGTCATGCTTAACCCTTGTAGAGACTTAACCATGAGCTAGGGTTAAATCTAGGTTAATAATATCTTAAGGTAGACAAAAAGGGTGGACAAAGTCAAAGAAGCCTACAAGCTTCTTGCAAAATATCAACCATGACTAATTCCACAATTTTTGAATTTCCTTAATAATAAACATAAACCCTAATCTAACCCTAGCATGGTTCAAGTCTCATAAACCCTAGTTGCATTTGTAACCTAATATGATACATTTAACATATATCACATATATATCAATGTATCCAAAGTGAGAAAAGAAATCATAAGTGAGCTAATACTAGTTAATGTAATGTAATATATCAAATATATAATTATACATTAGATTATCAAATCAAGTCTTGATTTAATAATCCGGCTATATCACCTATAACCGACTAATATCATATGAATCAACTTATCGAATCAATAGTTGATCCGATAACCCGGCTATATTATATATAGCCGACCGATATCTCATATCGCGAGAATAGAATACGGTATCTCATATTGTATCAATCTCGATCCCGCATATATCACATATGTGCTCCTACTCCGTTTCGCTTGAGCCAGAAAACCTTTGAGTAGGACTCTAAAGACTTGTCAATACGCCGGCAGCAGGTGATGATCATATCAAACACCCATAAGCCGCAAGTGGTCTACTGAACGTAACAGCCACCCGGGTATTGAGCGATCAGAAGATCAACAAGCAAGCCTGCTCACACTCCTGGGAATCCAATCAGTAACACTATCGTACAGTCCGGTCTCTTCGTCTGATATGTCGCATATCTCGTCTATGGGTGGTAAACGTCAGACCCCAGTAACTCGATAAGTCGTGTCGATATGAGGCTCATAACGGGTTAAGAAACTACTGATAACACTTACCAGTATATCTCTGAAGCAGCCTTGGCCAAGGACTTCCTGTTATAGCCAATCGAGCACAGCACAACATCAACTCCCAATACCGGGAGAGACGAAACCCCTCCTATCGCTCATTGCCTCCATGTGACTCGGGACTGTACACAAAAGCCACCGTTTTGCACGTTCTCTTGAACATGGTAAGGTGGAAATCAAAGCACAGCGGGAATCACACAAGACTCTATGACGATCTCGGGTCTACAGACTAACCTGTACCAGTGTCACCAAAGAACTGCCATATGACGTTAGGTATAATACCATCCGGGAGTTCTCGGCGAGTCTGTTTAGTGTACCCAGTCTCCACTGAGCACCCGTATACTGTCTCTGATGTCAAACACCAATGGATATGGGAGCATCCATCGCCCATCTATATGGGTCGAGAAGCTATACGCTAGTCTACTCTGGTATATCGATCCCCTGTTTCGATACACCCTCGACTAGGAACATTTGAAGGATGTACTTAGCGACTACCCTGTCCCCACTAGTATGATCTGTATCATAGTCCTGGTAGTCAAGTACTCATCCTAAGGGCTTTATCAACATGTAACATAGAGATAATCAGCGTACATGTTAAGATAAAGAGAAACCAGATAACATACTATCATGTCGAGCAAGAAAGTCCTCCCTATATATGTCCAAGCATCCACTACAATATACATTGTATGTACAGTAATGGCCTCTAGGGCATACATATAACTAACAGTCTCCCACTTGCACTGGGGCCATCTATTGTTGTATCCCATACCCAATAATCAGCAGTGGTTGAAGTATCTCATACTCAACCATCCCATAAAAGTCTCTACTAGGAATAGGCCTTTGTGAGTGGATCCGCCGTGTTGTCCTCTGTAGTCTACTCTCCTATCCTCGATCTCCCTGGAGATCATCCATCTCCATGATCAGGTGATACTGCTTAAGAATATGTCTAGATCATAGATGGGATGGGGGTTCCTAGGCCTAAGCCACAACTCCATTAACACACAATAGTAGGAACGAAGTTCATCTCATGAACTTATATACATCTAGACTATCTCTTTGGTAGCATCCTTGGTAGCAATTATCCAGCCTTTATTTTCTAGTTTGCCACGGTATCTACCTTGGAACTCTTCCAACATACCGTCCCTCCACTGAGGGTAAAGACAATGCCTGTGACTGACATTCAGTCGACCTTAGCACCCTGGAAGCTATCCAGTGATTCTCCCCAGGATCGATTGATACCATCTTACTACACCTAGTGAGAATCCTAATATCCACTTGGATCTATCTCATAGATCCAAAACCCAGAATTTAGGAGGTATCACCTTGATCCTATATGGAGAATCCTTGTGATGAGAGGAGATTGACCGAGTGTAGCATAGAAAACTCCTTTCCTATCAAGAGTATGTCATCCACGTACAATACGAGGATCACCACCATACTCCCTACCTTTTTGTATATACAAGGTTTATCTACCCTTTTGATGAAGTCAAACACTTTGACTACCACGTCAAAACAGATGTTCCAACTCCGCGATACCTGCTTTAACCCATAAAGCAACTTGCACACGTTTCCGCTGCTCCCACTGTCTACGAAGCCCTCTGGCTGTGTACTTATAGACGCTCCCTTCTAAATCACTATTTAGAAAAGCTGTCATGACACCCAACCGCCAGATATCGTATTTATGGTATGTAGCAATGGCAAGTAGGATCCGGATGGACTTAAGCATAGGGACTAGAAAAGGTTTCATCATAATCCACACCTGGTCGATGACGAGAACCTTTTGCAACAAGTCTTAGCTTTGAAAGTCTCAACTTTTCCATGTACACCAAGTAATCTTCTCAAGATATACTTGCTCCTGATGGGGATTTAACCCTTCAGATAAAGCAACCAAAGTCCATACTTTGTTGGTGTATATGGATTCCATCTCAGATCGCTTAGAATCCAGCCATTCTTACAGAGTCCCCACTCCTGATGGCCTGCACGAAACTATTTGGGTCATCATCTCATGATGCAATCCTCGCTCCCACCGTCATAGAGAAAACCGAAGTATCTCTCTGGTGGGTGAGAAACCCTACCTGATCGGCAGATAGGCTGAGGTTCGTTGGGAACTATTGAATCCTTCGGTTCTACCAAATCATCATCTATAGTTTGTATAGCTGGAACTCTTTCCGGTTCTACCTCATGACCACTAATTTCTTCACAAGAAATTCCTTTTCCAAAAGGTGGCATGCTGAGATACAAAACACCTTTTGCTCCTCAATGTGGTAGAAGATATTCCCTTGCGAATGCTTGGGATATCCAACAAACTTCCACAGAACTGACCTTGCCTCGAGCTTGTCCGGATTTTGCTTTTAGACATAGGCCGGACAACCCGAAATCTTAACATCGTTAAGAGATGGGCTCTTCCTATACCATATCACATATAGAGTGGTAGGCACCTGATTTGGTTAGAACCCTATTCAATAGGTATGCAGCTTCACAAGTGCATAACCCCCAAAAGAAAATAGGCAACTCAGTAGTACTCATCATAGAGCACACCATATCACATAGGGTGCGATTGCTTCGCCCCGATATACCAACGTGCTGTGGTGTATACGGAGGAGTAATGCTGAGAGAGAATCTCATTCTCCTTTAGAATAGTCCAGGAATTCCGTGCTCAAGTATTCTCCTCCCTGATCACATCAAAGGACATAATACATTTTGGTTCTCTACTTTTGATTTATATTCTTTGAATTTCTCAAAACCTTCAGACTTGTGTTTCAACAGGAACATATGTCCGAATCTTGAGAGATGATCAGTGAATATAATGAAGTACAAAGAACCAGACCTGGCATGTGTAGACAGGGGACCTTATACATCATCATGTATCAATCCCAAGAGTTCACTGACTCTTTCTCTGTTTCCAATAAACGGAGTTATGGTCATCTTATCTTTGTGACATGACTGGCAAGTTTCACAAAATGTAAATTCAAACTGATTTAAATATGCATCTCTATGTAACTTAGCTAGTCGGGTCGCATTGATATGACTTAGTCTACAATACCTCAAGAAGGATTCGTTCATTTCTGAACTCTTCCTCTTGTGTGTGTTCTGTACGTTAAGAACTGTAGTTTGATTTAGAACGTATATGCTTTTAGATAACGTGCCAGAACCGATCAACTCTTGATATAGGAAATGTTCAAAACATTATCCAACAATACAAAATTATATCCTTCTTTACTAAATAAAGAGACCGATATGATGTTGTGTTATATCAGGTTCGGTATCTAATAACATTCGTTCAGAATCAATGTATTTGGTAATACAGGGTGATAACTGCCAACATACCTGGCTTCAACACTTGCACCGTTTCCAACTCTTGAAACTTATCACTCGTTCTCAGTTCTCTACCTTTCTGTAGCCCATGTAACATATTACATATGTGGGATCCTGATCCGGTATCTCATACCCAGGAAGTAGAGGATGAGAAACAGTTCTCGGTAATGAACACACCCGAAGAAGATGCATCATCATGCACTTTCTTCGTTTGGGCGGCACGGGAATCCTGGTAATCCCCTATTTCCTGCTCGGTCTTATAACAATTATAAGTTGGAGCGGGACCAACGTTCCCCAGCTCAGTATAACAAGCGGGTTCGGTCAATACATCCGTATTATTATCTTGATTAAGGCGTGACATGGTCGCTACCTGGAGAGAGAGAGAAGAAAACACTCAGCGTATGCTCTTGCAAGATTAGATTGGTTATTAATATATCTAATCAGGATGGCTCCCACTGTTTTAGTCAAATCTTCCTTCAAACCCTAAAAGGAAAGACTAGCCGAGATTAATTACACCCTACAAGTTCGCCAATTTTTCAGCCAGGCCAGTGTCGGTACTTTGAGGGAGGTTCCCCGTGCTTTCGCACGGATCTAATTAAAATAAACCTCGTTTTCCCAGGGGTGTAACCCCGTTAACACCTTTCTAGACACCTACTTGATCGGCTAATTGTAATGTGTAAAACTCTTCCAGGAGTAACTCTTACTCGCAGTGAGTATCGGGATCCAACTATCTCATAGGAGGTATAATTTCAACACTTGAAATTCCCAATAATATTTTTCCCCTAACAGCTATATGACCTTAACATAGTCAACAAATCATAAGTGCTAGTCAAGTTCAACCCGTCATTTCCTGATTGAATTAAACCCACCCGCACAACCCTTAACATAATCAACAAAGTCGCACGACTACCCTAATCCATTCGCATCATATGCTTATACAGATAAGCACTAATCAACTACCGCACATTACGTCTTAACATAGTCAACAAACGTAGCACGAATATTAACCAGTACTTATCTGAAATGACGGAGGGCTACGACAGGTTTTTAAGAAAACACTTTGCGTAATGAACTTGATATCGTCGTAGAATTGAGTGATTTTGAAAAAGGAGTGCTTTTGATGCCTTTACTAGTTTTGTTAAAGAGGTCACTCCCGGTGAAGGGATCTCGGCTCTTTCCTTATCGAATAAGGTGCATGATATTTCACAAATACCACCATGCAAAGCAAAAACTATAAAAGCAATCAAAAGACAAACCGAGTTTGTAGCATCTGCTAGTTTCGCTAAAGAGGTCACTCCCGATGAAGGGATCTCGGCTCTTTCCTTATCGAATAAGGTGCTGGATATTCTACAAGGAATACCGCTATGCAAAGCAAGAACTAGAGCTACCAGTTTTCGAGACATGTTTCTACAACATCTTTAGGTTTCTTTTATTTCATTAATCTCATTAATGAAGTCCCACTTATTATGCTTCCCAAGCAACACATATGAAAAGAAAGCAACAATATATATATATATATATATATATATAATATAAGCATTCGTCTCAGAATATAATCAATGATCACATCACAGAATATCGCAACAGAATAAAATATATGAAATATTGGATATACTAGGATTTCCGTGTTTTAAATTAAGCCTGTATAAAACACGGATTCCACGGTCGTGATGAATAACCAATCCCACACCCCTAGACCCCTACGAGAGTGGCAAGCAACCCTACCAATTCTAGAGTTAGGAGACCCGGTCTCGACTCCTCGAGATGGTCTCCTACTGGACCCTAGAACCCGGTTACTTATGCTCCCCGCCCTGGGCCTATCCTAATGTGGAAAAGTAAATAATATACAATGGTGACATCATACTCAACCCGGAAGTGCCCAAATAAAAGAATATTACATATAATGAATTTTACATGAATGAAAATGAAAACTCTCATCTCACATAAAACCCCCGGCTATTCAATCACGACGATCCAATATAACATATCACAGCAACACATAACATCACATGTCATCAACGTAAGTAAATATGCGTATCCCAATTGTCGTTGACATATAGCACCGAAACCGGCGATACACCACATATTACACTTACGGTCGCAGAAAAGAAAGTGAAAAACTACAACAGTAGGAATCCGCCACCACCCTAGACATCATATGCCTAACCAAATGAATTCCTTAGACATTGCATGCCTAACAATTATAAACCCCGCATTTTAGTCTCGATCTCGAAAACACTTTTCAATATCAAGTCGGGCAATCCAACAAGATTCCCGACAACCTGATCGAATGCTCGTCGGAAACTTTAGTAGATGGCCGCACCTCTCGATGCCGTCGACGAAGTGCACTAAAGCAGAACATCGCTGCCGTGAGCACCCGAACGGATGCTTTTGGCGACGAGATTCTCTTACAGTCACTTGGTCGGGGCTATGCGGCATGGCTATCTAATAATGTTACCCGGCGAGTATCCACGTACGCTACGTGATTGCGACGGACTTTTGATCACATCAAAATCCCGTGGCAACCGATCAAATGAGACTAAACTGCTAGATTTATAACATTCAAATTAGTTGTCTCATAACTACTTTTGTGGATTCCAAATATTGTATCCCATCACGTGATACCCAGACGGCGTTAAACTTTTCGATCGAATCATCAAAGTCCCACAATTTCCCGACAGCTCAACACTTGAGCACAGTTTTAGTAATACCCCGAATATGCCACAGTACGTATGCACCAACCATAGAAGGGCAAACCAAAACCTCACTCATGTCGCCACGGAACTACGGCAAACCCTAGGGTTTGACCACGGTTCTACGATCCAAAAAGTCGAGTTAGGGTTTCATTCTTCTAGAGGGTTCATAGGATTACTTGTATGTTTTTCCGAATACGTTAAACTTGGAAATATGGGTTTTTGACATTCGATCGAACTTTTTAACTTCGCCTAGACAATATGTGAATAACCCGAAACATTATTAAAACTACGAATACGAAACACTCCTAATTGTTTATAGTGTAAGATTACATCACATGCAAAATTAGCAAAAACAAACAACACCTGAAACATCAAACCCAAGTACCTGGAACACACCCAAAAATTTAACCCATTCCCTCACTATTCAACCGAGGTCGCCGGAATTACAGGGCATGTCGCCGGCCATTTTTCGAGGAGGGGGGGTGAAATTTGTTGTGTGTTCATGGTGTATCACATACAACATTCTGCACTTGTTTAAAAAATTTTCTGAAAGCTTTTAAAATCGACAGAAACTTCATTTTTCGGTTTCAAGTTTCGGAGTATTTCGGTTTCGTAATCTTAACAAAATCCGTATAAATTTCTAGTATGGCTCTGATACCACTGCAGGGTTGCTTAGCGCATCAGCAAGGTTTCGGGAGGTATCGTCCATGCCAAATTCAAATTTTACCGTTCTAGCTAACCCTAACCCTAGAATCGTATACTAGAAATCGACGGAAATATAAATGCAAACACTTTGCAAAAGGAAAGTGAACAAAGAATATAACCTTTGTAGACCGGTCCTTCACTTCAATAGCTCCGTGTAGTAGTCCCTTCGCTGTGATCATGAACTCCGGACTCTAGAGAGGCTCCCTTGAAGAAACGAACATGCTTGCTTCGAAGACTTCGAGGCCGAAGATGATCTACGTCGAGGAGACACTAACCTAAGCTATCTCTTCACTAACTATGGAATTAGTGAAGCAAACACCCTATACTAAATGGCAAGTAGTAGAGGATGATGAAGTAGGAAGTGGGCTCACTTTAGATTTCATTTCCTTACACTTTTTCCATCAACTCCATTGAAGCTAGAAAGCTTTAAGGAAGAAGAAGAAGAATAAGAATGAACTCATCATATGAATTATTGTTGAGGTTAAAAATGCAACCAAGGGTAAAGCATGTCATGCTTAACTCTTGTAGAGACTTAACCATGAGCTAGGGTTAAAGCTAGGTTAACAAATATCTTAAGGTAGACAAAAAGGGTGGACAAAGTCAAAGAAGCCTACAAGCTTCTTGCAAAATATCAACCATGACTAATTCTACAATTTTTGAATTTTCTTAATAATAAACATAAACCCTAATCTAACCCTAGCATGGTTCAAGTCTCATAAACCCTAGTTGCATTTGTAACCTAGCATGATACATTTAACATATATCACATATATATCAATGTATCCAAAGTGAGAGAAGAAATCATTAGTGAGCTAATACTAGTTAATGTAATGTAATATATCAAATATATAATTATACATTATATTATCAAATCAAGTCTTGATTTAATAATCCGGCTATATCATCTATAACCGACTAATATCATATGAATCAACTTATCGAATCAACACTTGATCCGATAACCCGGCTATATCATATATAACTGACCGATATCTCATATCGTGAGAATAGAATACGGTATCTCATATAGTATCAATCTCGGTCCCGCACATATCACATATGTGCTCTTACTCCGTTTCGCTTGAGCCAGGAAACCCCTGTGTAGGACTCTAAAGACTCATCAATACGCCGGCAGCAGGTGATGATCATATCAAACACCCACAAGCCGCAAGCGGTCTGCTAAACGTAACGTCCACCCGGGTATTGAGCGATCATAAGATCAACAAGCAAGCCCGCTCACACTCCTGCGAATCCAATCAGTAACACTATCGTACAGTCCGGTCTCTTCGTCTGATATGTCGCATATCTCGTCTAGGGGTGGTAAACGTCAGACCCCAGTAACTCGATAAGTCGTATCAATATGAGGCTCATAACGGGTCGAGAAACTACTGATAAAACTTACCAGTATATCCTGTTATAGCCAATCGAGCACAGCGCAACATCAACTCCTAATACCGGGAGAGACGAAACCCCTCCTATCGCTCATTGCCTCCATGTGACTCGGGAATGTACCCAAAAGCCACCGTTTTGCACGTTCTCTTGAACATGGTAAGGTGGAAATCAAAGCACAGTGGGAATCACACAAGACTCTATGACGATCTCGGGTCTACAGACTAACCTGTACCAGTGTCACCAGAGAACTGCCATCTGACGTTAGGTATAATGCTATCTGGGAGTTCTCGGCGAGTCCGTTCAGTGTACCCAGTCTCCACTGAGCACCCGTATACTGTCTCTGATGTCAAACACCAATGGATATGGGATCATCTATCGCCCATCTATATGGGCCGAGAAGCTATACGCTAGTCTACTCTGGTATATCGATGCCCTGTCTCGATACACCCTCGACTAGGAACATTTGAATAATGTACTTAGCGACTACTCTGTCCCCATTAGTATGTCTGCATCATAGTCCTGGTAGTCAAGTACTCATCCTAAGGGCTTTATCAACATGTAACATAGAGACAATCAGTGTACATGTTAAGATAAAGAGCAACCAGATAGCATACTATCATGTCGAGCAAGAAAGTCCCCCCTATATATGTCCAAGCATCCACTACAATATACATCATATGTACAGTAATGGCCTCTAGGGCATACATATAACTAACAGATACACCCTCAACTAGGAACAATTAAAGGATTTACTTGTAGACTACCATGGCCCCACTAGTATGATCTCCCTCATAGTTCTGGTAGTTAAGTACACATCCTGAGGGCTTTATTAACACGTGAGAGCAAGACAGTATCACAATACAAGTCTACATGTTAAGATAAAGAGTAACCAGATAGCATACTATCATGTCGAGCAAGAAATTCCTCTATATATATGTCCAAGCATCCATTATAATATACATCAATGTACAAAAATGGTCTCTAGGGCATACATATCACTAATAAGCGCCCCGGCCATCAATCCGTGACCAAATGCGGAACAAAAATTTATAAAACTTGGCACTACCACAACCAATTATACGGATCTACCCATAAGCCCTAGATAACAAAACAAGCAAAGGAGTTAGTGTCACGACTCACCCCCAATACAGAGAGTATTGTCCGCTCTGGCCTTAGCCGCACAGTTTTGTCCTTCGGGGCGAACTGGACCCGACCAGGGGCCACTTCCTAGGAGGTCACCCATCCCAGGACTTCCCTGGACCGAGCACGCTTAACTACGGAGTTCTCAAACTCCTGTAGTGCCAGTTCACTTAAAAGGCGCCTCTGTATTGAAGAGCGGTATCAGTCCATTTGTAGCACAGATCTATCCTCTTTCGGAATGTATTCCGAAGATTCCCCATTGTTTTACAGTGGGTCCCCATGCTGATCTGGTATAAATGGGTATACCAGATAATACATGGGGTATTACATTCTCCCCCACTTAGAACAATGGTTCGTCCTCAAACCACAGACCTATTATCGAGGAACCAGCTCTGATACCAACTTTGTCACGACCCGAAATTGGCACGTGACGGCCCTAATACTACGCAACGTCTACAGGCGTAACGCAGTAAAAGAATGCCAAAACCCAGAAATCTAAACCATTAAAAGACAAGAAAAGATAAGAAACATTGTTTAAACTTTTGAAATCGCAACCCAAATTCTTTAAAAGTCCAACTTTATTTTCTTTAAAATTTTGGTAGCACCTCCTTTGTAAAAACCAACCCCAAAAATGGGTACAACATAAATAAAAGGAAAGCATCCCCAAACGGGGGCAAATACACGCCCAAAGGCGGAAAACAACCACCACAACAGATATACGACGCCGTAGCGAAGAAATAAAAGACGATAAAACGGAAACTGTATAAAAGACAATCAAGTCACAAAATAATATACAATATCGTCTTCACACCAAGTCTCTAAGTCAGCAAGAAAGTAGTAGATGGAGAGTACAAGGATACAATGAATATACAATACAACAACGAATAAACACAAAACCCACCTAAGCAAATTGCACACTGTGAGCTGATGCGGTTCCGCAGCAAAAGATGATAAGATAGATAAATAGCCTGCCTCGACTACTCTGGGGAAAGACCTGCAAAACAACTGTGGCACAACGGGGGTGAGTTGCCAACTCGTCAATAGTAAATAACATATGCAGGTAATCGCAAGTATGCACGTACAGCGTGAATCTAACATATGCAATTAATACCAATAAAAGTCATATGAATGCAATAATCATGAAAAGTACACTAGCAGGTACAACTAATACATGAAGCAATAATATATGACAATCAGTATGCAATAATCATGCAATAATGATATGAAAATGTATATATGCAACAATCATGAAAGGTACACTAACAGGTACAACTACACATGAAGCAATGCATATAAAATGAGTATGTAAATGCAACAGTCATGAAAGGTACGCTAGCAGGTACAACTAATACATGAAGCAGTGCATAAACAATAAATGTGGAGTATGGAATGAAATATGTCATTTCCACGGAATCCTGACATCGTGGTAGGATCACAATCCATCAAGACAATTCAAATCCTAATTCCTCAATTCAGCCCCCAAATTGGCTCTCATATCATATAAATCTAACAAATCCTGAATGTACAATATCGAATAAATCTCAAATATCCTGTATCCAATCTCAAATAAATCTCCTATATCCCAAATCCAATATCAAGTAAATTTCTAACATCCTAAGTATATTTGCATGAATAAAAATGATGATGTATATAAACTGATATCAATACACATATATTAGCGTCCCATTCCACTAATATATGTGTAAAGGCATATATAACAGCGTCCCATTCCACTGTTATATATACTTAGGAGTAAAATATCATGAAAACAATGTGTCAAGTATCGACACAGAAAGGCTGATCTATCAGGTGCTGTCACCAAGACTGGCCCCCTGATAGGTACGTATCACACACTATCCGAAAAGCACGAGTGCCTAGCTCTGACCCTCTTCTTTCCACGTATACATACGTACATGACTCCCAACGGTATCCCCATGATTACCGCCGAGTCATTGGTAATGTCACCGGAGTGTATGGTTCCCCTGCCAGGCTCTATCGACAAAGTCCATCAATCTTCTGGCCCCGGGGTACCTCCGGGCCCCACCATGTACCCTCATGCGGCCCACGACGTCTCCTCGCATGGGGTATATATATCAGAACCGATAAATCTCATGGTGGATGCTGAAATATCATATCAAGGGAAACCGAGTTTTTCAAATAATGCATAATTTCATGAACTCCCACGGTCTCCAAATCCAGAAAACATCATGAAAAATCCATATCTCAATGCGAAAATCCATGAATATAATATATGCAACATAAAACTGAAATGTAAGCATATAAAGGAAAAGCCACTAATTAACTGCAATAAGTTAATATAAAATATCATGCGGTTCCTATTTTCTCCAATTCTAAATAATATCATGTAAAGGTAAATATGTAGCTATAACCAGATATATGTGTAACATAAAGGTATAGCAAGGTATAGATATCTACCTATCAGTAATGATGTAATATACCCTCCAAGTATAAGTATAAGTATGTATGCAAAGTATACATGTAGCTATGTCATAAAGTGTGTATGTACCTATCACTAATGGTACAATACCCTATAGGTATACAGGTAACTAGCATTTAAGTGTGTGAAGGTATATGTGTAAGCATGTAGGTATACAGGTATGCTATAAGTCATATGCGATAAGAAATATGAATCAATGTCACAATGTCCCTAACCAAGCAATATCATATCTATAAGTGGGTTGTGCGTGTCATGGCAATTATTGACGGTGTGTGTGGCATACAATCAGTGCTCGTGCAATAAGAGCAGTCAATAATAGTGCAGTGTCCTAAGGATACTAGTCCAAGCACAACAATTAACTAAACAGTAGGGTAAATGCGCAATTCTAAATATGACATAGAATATGCGACAAGTCAAGTCATCTCTAGCCCAGACGCATAACGCCATACGGGCGATTCCCCTGTACATGTTAAATCTATTCACCAACGCTCCTGGCTAAGTGAAGCCTACCACCTGTTTTCCCTTTGTAGCAGTGTCCGAAGTCCCCGCCTGTGAACCTGCAACATTAAAACAATAAAGCAAGTATATATTAATAATAGACCCAAAACATGTACAAACTACATTAGACCGATGCAACAACACAAAACATACTCTTAAGTGTTCGTATTGTGGCTAACGTGCGTAGCGACACGACGAAAACAACTTAAGAGCAAAACCACACAAAGTGCACGATCCGTGTCGGATAACGTATCGCGCGGACACAAAACACTAGAAACTACCTAGGTGATCCCAGATTTTGCATACTAAGAAAACTCAACAATCAAACAAGACCAAAAACACCTAAACCACTACAGACACCTACCCAGAAAAACCCAAACCCTCACTCCTCTCAAAAACCGGGGTCGCCGGATCGCTCTTCAGACGTCGCCGGCCGTGGTCCGAGCAGGGTAGTTCGTTCTTTATGTGAGGTCCTATGGTCTCAGGTACAACACAGCTAGATTGTTTTGTTTTCTAGTAAAATCTCCGGGTCAAAGCAGATCACAGATATCACAAATCGACACTAAAAAATACGATATTATGCTCAAAACTTAACTTTAAACACTCTAAACTAGATCTAACTAGCTACATACCACAAAAACTATAAAAAGAACAGATAGAGATCATTACCTACACAAAAGAACTCAAAGATCCAAGCTTTGCATGCTCCAAGGCATCCAAGAGGAGAAAAGTGATCAAAGATGTGATTTTTGTGAAGTTTTGTGGATTTTGTGATGGATTTGATGAAGGGTAATGAAGTGTTCAGTTTGAGTGAAAGCAAGAGATGAGGAAATGAGAAAGAGATAGAGAAAAAGAGAGAGAGTGATTGATAAAGAGAGAGGGAGGTGGGGTTAAGCGTGAGTGCACCTTGCATTTAAAACATCATTAATGCTTTCACACACACCTTGCCACCTCATCTCATCCAAAAAAATATCTTCTCTTCTTCTCACAAAAGATCAAGGAATGGTTAAGGATTAGGGTTAAGCAAAGATTAGGTTAAGTGTCAAGGTTGCTAAGAACAAGATTAGCACAAACAAATCCTCACATTTACGTGCACACGTGCGTGCATGCTCATAAAAAATAATAATAAATTATTAATTAAATGTTATAAAATGTGAGGAACCCGAATTGGTAAGCTTTTTACAGTAAACCCGCACTAACGTCTAAACGAACACTAACCGAAATCTAAGGCGTTACAGTTAGAATGGTTATACTAAATAAATCCGTGTCCTTCGGTCTTCAACCATCATCCCAAGCTCCTAGGGGCTTCCTTGATCAAGCTTGATCTCTGGTCTTCCTCCATCGAAGATGATCCACCCGAGAGTCTATGCAACGAGCTCTAACCTCATATCCGAGACAACTAGGGCACCTAGATCGCTACTCTAGATACCGTAGATGAAGTAGAGAGTGATGAAGGATTGATTTGTCTCAAGACACCCAAGGATTCTCAACTCATGAGAGGGTTTGGGTGGAGCTAGAGGAAGAAGAAGATGCCATGAGAATGAGGTGTTGAGAGCAACTCAATAGAGAGAAAAAGAAATGAATAATGGCTTTTGTTTTTGTTTGTTGTATGGGTGTGATAAGAAATAATGGAGCTATCACATAAATGTCCATTTCTCCAAAATATCTTAGTCAACATAATCTCACAACAAACAAAAACCCTAAGCATGCTAGAATAGTAACCATGGGTCACTAATTAGCCATGCCAAAAAAATGCAATAAACACCTCATCCTACACCTCAATAACCTTTTAATCCAAAAAGGTCTAAACCATGATGAGGTGTAATCTTCTAAAAGTAATCTTGTAATAAATTACAAGAATACCCCTCAAAGGTATATACTTACCCGCATCCGTATTCCGAAGAATACGAATACAAAGAGACGAAAATAATCCAACAAATATAATACTAGGATCCGGCTTAAACCAAAGCCCATTAGTATTATCCGTCCGAACATCATCCGTGCATAAGTACACGTATGTGATCGAACCCTGCCGTAAAACCATACGGCCTCTACATCGTTTCGCCCAAAGCAGCGAAACCCTCTGTGTGGGACTCTAAAGACTCATCAATACGCCGGCAGTGGGTTTAACCACAAGCACGTCAGCGGCACCAGCTATACATAACGGCTACCCAAGTATTGAGCGAAAGGGAGTCCGACGAGCAAACTCATCCTGAAACCCCTACTGAGCCTGACAGTGACAATATCCGTACAGTCCAGTCCGTTCATCTATGATTATCGCATATCGAGTCTAGGGGTGGATAAAGTTAGACCCCTAATAACGCGACATTTAGTGTCGGTTTGAAGCCCATCACCACCTGAGAAACTACCGATCCTAGATCAGTAATTCTCGACTACCTTGGCCAGGGATTTTTGGTGATGGCCACCCGTCCACAACCGCGACATCAACCCCAAATACTGGGAGAGACGAATCCCCCGACGATCTGCTCACTGCCTCCATGTGGCTCGGGACTGTATCCAACTAAAACCTGTTTGCACGACTCCTTTGAGCCGTGGTAGGGTAGTAATCAAAGCACAGTGGGAACTCATACGAGACAAATGATGATCTCATGTCGATAGACTAACCTGTACACATGTCACCAGGGAACTGCTATCTGACAATAGGTATAATACCAACTAGAATGTTCCCGGCGAGTCCGTCCGGTGTACTCATAACCCAATGAGCACCTGTATACATCTTAGGTGAACCAACCGACACCAATGGCTTATGAGACCGGCCACTGCCCTTCGTCGGGGTCTCGATCCGTATACACTAGTCTACTCTGGAGTATCGATGCCCACTCTTAAAACTCCCATGACTAGGGACATTTAAGGATGTGCCTATAGACTACCTAGCCCCCACGTATATGATCGCCGTCATACTGCTGGCAGTCAAGCAAGAATCGTATGGGCTGTATCAACATGTAATAGTGATCTGTAATGTCACCTGAAACATGTACATGATGATAAAGACAAACCAGACAGCATACTATTATCTCGAGTAAGACTGTTCTACTGGTATAGGTCCTTCCTCAATCATTGCAATTACGTGCCTGCGATCCAAAAATTGACTTGAGGGCACTATAACCAACAATCTCCCACTTGCACTTAAGGCTAATTATTATGGTGTCGCATACTCACAGCCCGTGTGATACCGAACACCCAACTTCTCTACTAATCAGTTTCACAAAGCTCGTTTGTAAAACTATTGCGTTCGAGAAATAGCCTTAGTGAGTGGATCCGCTTCAATGTTTCTTTCTATGTCTCTCTTTATCTCAAGTTCGTGAAGAAAACCATCTCCCGAAATGAGCAATACCTGTCTTAGAATATGTCTGGATATCTGATGGGAACCAGTTCACAAATGAACTCCAAATCCAGCAAACTTCTCAGACTATATCGTCCACTGAATTTAATTAGTATCCTGCGCCATGTCTCCCTCAGTATCCGCTTGGACAACCTGTCCAAACTACCGCACTTCGTTAATAGGGAATACTATAACTCTGACAGTCACTCTGTCATCCAGGTCACCTTGGAAGCCTGGAATGATAACCGTCTCCCGAAGGAGGCTGCTGTTATCAAATCCCTAAAACAGCCACTTATGTTCATAAATTGCTTCCGAACGTTTCTCCAGGATTGGATTAATATATAAACTTATTGTAACTGGTGCAAAAACAATATCTGGTGTGGTACTTGACATCTCATGATTGACTCAATTGCCTAAGCAAGTGATATGCCAATCATGCACATCCTTCTCCCCTTTAATCTATAAGATACCTTTAGAGAGGGTGACTCCATCACCTGCAGGTACACCACCATACCAGGAGTCGTCCATTCTAAAACACCTTTAGAATAGTGTCAAAGTACCCAGATTAGGAAACTACCCAAATCTAGATCTAAAACCATAGATCTAGTTACCAGAATGCCTGATATATTATCCATATCCAATGTGGAGAAACCACTGTGTGACAACCATAGTATAACCGATCATAGTATAGGAATTTCACTTCCTATAAAGTGCATGTCATCCAAATACTAGGACATCACACCCTACTACCTTCTTAACAGATCCATCTCCTATTCTGATGAAGTCAAAGCCTATGACCGTCACATCAAAAATAGATGATCTATTCTTCGCTATACCTGCTTTAGTCTATAAATAGACACAAGCTACTTGTCCACTATGCTTCCGCTGCTCCCACTGACTATAACAACCCTCTAGCAGAGTCATATACACGTGCACTTCTAAAGATAGTTTAGAACGACGCTATACTCATCCTCCTGCCAGGTCTCATAGTTTAGAACATCAGTAGTGGCAAGTCTGGGTAAACAAGAACCTCCCTGTCACCGTCTTTGAGGATACCGAAGTACCTCTCAGGCGCCTGAGATTACCCACCATATCCGCGGAGGGGCTAATGGAATGTCATACCCGATTGAATCTTTAGGTTCTATTAAATTTTCAGTAATCGTTTATGGTTCTGGAATCACTTCCAGTTCTACCATACTCCCACTATTGTTTTCTAAAAAAATTCCATTTTGCTAAAAGTGTGGCGAGTCAAGAACAATATCACTATTGATCTTCCATATGTTAGAAAGTTATCCTTCGACATAGCCCGGGATAACCCACAAACAACCATTACTGAAACGTGCTTTGAGTTTATCCAGAGTCTGGTTTCATGCATAAGCCGGAAAACTCCATATACCTTAATATCGTTAAGATATGAACCATTCTATATACAATATAGAAACAGAGACACTAATTTAATTGGAACCAGATTCAAATCATGCAGCTGTCTCCAGTGCATGTCAACTAAATGGAGAGAGGCCAATCAACATTACTCAACTAGGTGTGCATCTAGATATGAGTAACCTGAAAGAGAAGCAAGTTCTCAAAACCATTACTATCAACTGAATACCAAATACAAGTATTTATATCTTCGATCACCCTGAAGGATCCCGATACTTGCAACACATTGTTCTCTACTTTATTCTTGTACCTATAACTTCTCAAAACTTGGACCTTGTATTTCTATGAAATACTTATCTACAAACTAGAGAAGTCACAAGTAAAAAGAATATAGTACGAGTACCGACCTCTTTGTCCTAATGGACATTGGACAACATACAATACTTTGTATAGGTCCCCTGAGTTCAATAACTCAAACCCTATGCATCGTAGGTTGAAAACTGTATTATGGTTAAGAAGAATTACACCGTTGTTGAATGCTCCTTACCTAACCATCAATTGATATAGGTAAATGTCATAGACATAATTTCAAAAAAGTTATATCTCACTTTATAAAATAAACGTACAAATATATCGGTTTGAAACTGGTGCATAACTATGGATATTCAAAACAAAATATTTGCCGTCCGGCAAAAACTCAGGTGATTTCCTCAAATATCATTAATTTCAACGAATTCCGATATAATGAGGATATAATCACCTAATTCCCAATATCTTACTCCCACTCATCATCTGTAATACCATATAGATGTGAGAATCAGATCTGGTAAATACATACCCTGGAGTAAGAATCTAATTGGGAAATCAGTTTTCAATTAACAACTCACAGTGAAACTGAAACATGAAAATGTTTCGAAGGGGTATCTGGGTATTCCTAGTAATGCCTCTTCCATTATCCAGATTCATGACTGTAACTGTATATATTCTTGCTGTTAGTTATATATATGCCCTAGAGCCATTACTGTAGGGTTCCTAGGCACTCTTGTGAAGGTTCATAAGGCATCAAACATGCCCGGATAAAATTTTAGACGTGCCGAACAACCCAAAGACGGGATCTTTGCTAGATTATTAGGGTTTAGCATGCAAGATGATATCTTTAATGCTAAGTGTGAGGGATTACAACCTTTGTAGTCCGCTCCTTCGCTTTACAAGCTCCGAGTAGTAGTCCCTTCACCGCGATCCACGATCTCCCGGACTCAAGAGAGGCTCCACGACTCGAACGATCCATGCTAGCTTGAAGTGTTCCGAATCTCCGATGATCTACGTCGAAGTTGCAAAAACCCAAGCTTTCTCACTCTAAAGAGATGAACACCTTAAGCTCATGGGCTAGATGAGATGAGGATGATGAAGTAGTATTTATGCTTTCTTTTTATTCACTTTCTCACTTGAAATCATCACATAAGAATTAACTAGTAAGCCTTTTCTTTTTAGAACTCAAGAGAGAAGAAGATGAGAATGAAAAAGATAATCCTTTTGTGATGAATAGAAAAGAAATCTATATGATTGATCTTTCAACTATGGTCAAGGATGAGTGGCTAAGAAGTTGTAGAGAATAAACTAGGGTTAGGGTTTGGTTAGGTTAAGGATAAGTATCAACCATAATATCTTAACCAAGACAAAAGGAAAAGCTTCTAGAATGTGCAAGAAGAAGCTAACCCTAATCAAACCCTAATCCTATTTAATCATCCTTAAACATGTTTAATAATAAATCATATCATGTCACAATAATATATATCACATATATATTATATATTTGTAACAAAAGAAAATAATACAATTAACATATATCGCATATATATCAATGTATCATCTAGTGAGAAAATGAAATAATAAAGTGAGCCAATATTAGATAATGTAATACAATATATCATATATATTATTATACATTAAATCATCGAATTAACACTTGATCCAACGATCCGGCTATATCGAATATAACCGGCTAATATATCATGTACCGATTCATCGAATCAACACTTGATCCGATGTCCCGATTCATATCAAAATATCGCGAGAATATAATACGGTATCTCATATCGCATTATCCTCGGTCCTGCACATATCACATATGTGCCTCTACTCCGTTTCGCCTGAGCCAAGAAACCTCTGTGTAGGACTCTAAAGAATCGTCAATACGCCGGTAGCAGGTGATGATCATATCAAACACCCACAAGCTGCAAGCGGTCAGCTAAACGTAACAGCCACCCAGGTATTGAGCGATTAGAAGATCAACAAGCTAGCCTGTCCGTTCTCCTGTGAATCCAATCAGTAACACTCCCGTACAGTCCGGTCTGTTCGTCTGATATGTCGCATATCAAGTCTAGGGGTGGTATACGTCAGACCCCAGTAACCGATAAGTCGTGTCGATGTGAGGCTCATAACAGGTCGAGAAACTACTAGCAACACTTACCAGTAAATCTCTATATCAGCCCTGGCCAGGGACTTCCAGTTATAGCCAATCGAACACAGCACAACATCAACTCCCTATACCGGGAGAGACGAATCCCCTCCTATCGCTCATTGCCTCCATGTGATTCGGGACTGTACCCAAAAGCCACCGTTTTGCATGCCCTCGTGGACATGGTAAGGTGGAAATCAAAGCACAGTGGGAATCACACAAGACTCTATGACGATCTCGGGTCTACAGACTACCCTGTACCAGTGTCACCGGAGAACTGCCATCTGACGTGTGGTATATCACCAACTGGGAGTTCTCGGCGAGTCCGTCCAGTGTACCCAGTCTCCACTGAGCACCCGTACACCATCCTTGATGTCAAACACCGATGGATATGGGATCATCCATCGCCCATCATATGGGTCAAGATGCGTATACGCTAGTCTACTCTGGTGTATCGATGCCCTGTCTCGATATACCCTCGACTAGGAACAGTTATAGGATGTACTCATCGACTACTATGGCCCCACTAGTATGATCTCATCATAGTCCCAGTAGTCGAGTACAGATCCTAAGGGCTTTATCAACATGTGAGAGTCAGACAGTAAACCAATACAAGTCAACATGTTACGATAAAGTGAAACCAAATAGCATACTATCATGACGAGCAAGAAAGTCCTCTCTGTATATATCTAAGCATCCATCATAATATACATCAAATGTACAACAATGGCCTCTAGGGCATATACATAACTAACAATTACTGCACATACGATGTATATTATAGTGGATGATTGGACATATATAGTGAGGAATTTCTTGCTCGACATGATAGTATGCTATCTGGTTGCTCTTTACCTTAACATGTACGATGATTGTCTCTATGTTACATGTTGATAAAGACTTTAGGATGAGTACTTGACTACCAGGAGTATGATGCAGATCATACTAGTGGGGGACAGTGTAGTCGCTAAGTACATCCTTCAAATGTTCCTAGTCGAGGGTGTATCGAGACAGGGCATCGATATATCAGAGTAGACTAGCGTATAGCTTCTCGACCCATGTAGATGGGCGATGGATGATCCCATATCCATTGGTGTTTGACATCAGAGATAGTATACGGGTGCTTAGTAGATACTGGGTACACTTGACGGACTCGCCGAGAACTCCCAGATGGTATTATACCTAACGTCAGATAGCAGTTCTCCGGTGACACTGGTACAGGTTAGTCTGTAGACTCGTGATCGTCATAGAGTCTTGTGTGATTCCTACCGTGCTTTGATTTCCACCTTACCACGTTCAAAAGAACGTGCAAAACGATGGCTTTTAGGTACAGTCCCAAGTCACATGGAGGCAATGAGCGATAGGAGGGGTTTCGTCTCTTCCGGTATAGGGAGTTGATATTGCGCTGCGCTCGATTGGCTATAACAGGAAGTCCTTGGCTAAGGCTGCTTCAGAGATATACCGGTAAGTGTTATCAGTAGTTTCTCGACCCGTTATGAGCCTCATATCGACAAGACTTATCGAGTTACTGGGGTCTGACGTTTACCACCCCTAGACGAGATATGCGACATATCATACGAAGAGACCGGACTGTACGGTAGTGTTACTGATTGGATTCACAGGAGTGTGAGCAGGCTTGCTTGTTGATCTTCTGATCGCTCAATACCCGGGTGGCCGTTACGTTTAGCAGACCGCTTTTGGCTTGTGGGTGTTTGATATGATCATCACCTACTGCCGGCGTATTGACGAGTCTTTAGAGTCCTACACAAGGGTTTCCTGGCTCAAGTGAAACGAAGTAGGAGCACATATGTGATATGTGCGTGACTGAGATTGATACGATATGAGATACCATATTCTATTCTCGCGATATGAGATATCGGTCGGTTATATATGATATAGCCGGGTTATCGGATCAAGTGTTGATTCATATGATATTAGTCGGTTATAGATGATATAGCCGGATTATTAAATCAAGAGTTGATTTAATAATTTAATGTATAATTATATATTTGATATATTACATTACATTAACTAGTATTAGCTCACTTATGATTTCTTTTCTCATTTGGATACATTGATGTATATGTGATATATATTAAATGTATCATGCAAGGTTACAAATGCAACTAGGGTTAATGAGGGTTAAACCATGCTAGGGTTAAGATCAGGGTTTAAATTTATCATTAAGTAATTCAAATACTCTGGATAATAGTCCTGGTTGATATTTGTTGAAAGCTTGTAGAAGCTTGTAAGCATTTTGACTTTGTCCATTTTCTTTGTCTTGCTTAAGATATTTTTGACCTAACCTTTAACCATAGCACATGGTTAACTCTCTACAAGGGTTAAGCATGACATGCTTAACCCTTGGTTGCATTATTAACCTTACCAATAATTCATTTGATGAGTTACTTCTTCTTCTTCTTCTTCCTCCTCAAATGCTTTCTAGCTTCAATGAAGATATGAGAAAATGAGTGAGAAAATCATTTCTAATGTGAGCAAACTTCCTACTTCATCATCCTCTACTACTTTCCATTTAGTATATGGTGTTCTTTTCATAAATTTTTTGACCTAGTGAAGAAATAGCTTGGGTTAGTGTCTCCCCGACGTAGATCATCTTCGGCCTCGAAGTCTTCGAAGCAAGCTTGTTCGTTTCTTCATCGGAGTCTCTCTAGAGTCTGGAGTTCACGATCGCAGCGAAGGGGACTACTACACGGAGCTATTGAAGTGATGGACCGGTCTACAAAGGTTGTATTCCTTGCTCACTTCTTATTGCAAAGTAGTTTGCTTTAGATTTCTTCGATTTCTAGTTAACGATTCTAAGTTAGGGTTAGCTAAAACGACAAATTTTTGAATTTGGCATGGACGATGTCTCCCGAAACCTTGATGCCGTCTTAGGTAACCATGCAGTGGTATCAAAGCCATGCTAGAAATTTATACGGATTTTGTTAGAATTACGAAACCGAAAAACCTCCGAAACTTGCAACCCTAAAACCATGTTTCTGTTGATTTTAAATGAGCTCCAAAATTTTTCCAAACAAGTGCAGAATCATATTTGGGCAAATATAAGATCATGGGAGAAAATTGGGACCATGTGCTCGGATTTTGGCCGAGCACATGGCCACAATTTCCGAGGTGGCCGGCCCCCAGTAGGTATTTTGGTTCCAATTTTTTTCCATGCATTTGTCTCTGTGTTTTGGTGTTTCAGGTGTTGTTTATTTTGGCTAATTTTGCATGTGATGTAATCTTATACTACAAGCAATTCAGAGTGTTTCGTATTCATAGTTTTAACATTGTTTCGGGTTATTCACGTATTGTCTAGGCGAAGTTAAAAAGTTCAATCGAATGTCAAAAACCCATTTTTCCAAGTTTAACGTATTCGGAAAAACATGCAAGTGATTCTGTGGACCCTCTAGAAGAACGTAAACCTTAACTCGATTATGTGGCCGTCAAACCGCCACTTGAACCCTAGGGTTTGTGGTAGTTTAGCGTTGTCACATATGAGGCGTTGGTTTGACCCTTCTACGGCTGGTTCATAGGTACTGTGGCATCTTCTGGGTATTACTAAAACTGTGCTCAAGTGTTGAGCTGTCGGGAAATTGTGGGACTTTGATGAATCGATCGAAGAGTTTATCGTCGTCCGGATATTATGTGATGGGATACAATATTTGGAATCCACAAATGTAGTTATGAGATAACTAGTTTGAATGTTATAAATCTAGTAGTTTAGTCTCATTTGATCAGTTGCCACGGGATTTTGATGCGATCAAAAGTCCATCACAATCACGTAGCGTACGCGGATACTTGTCGGGTAAACTTAATAGATAGCCACGCCCCATAACCCCAACCAAGTGACTGTAGGAGAACCCCGTCGCCAAAAGCATCCGTTCGGGTGCTCGCGGCAGCGGTGTTCCGCCTTAGTGCACTTCGTCGACGGCATCGGGGGGGTGCGGCCGTCTACTATAGTTTCCGATGAGCATTCGATCAGGATGTCGGGAATCTTGTTGAATTGCCCGACTAGATATTGAAAAGTGTTTTCGAGATCGAGACTAAAATGTGGGGTTTATAATTGTTAGGCATGCGATGTCTAAGGAATTCATTTGGTTAGGCATGAAATCCAAATTATGTGATACGTTGGGTTTATGATGTCTAAGGTGGTTGCGGATTCTAACTGTTGTAGTTTTTCACATTCTTTTCTGTGACCGTAAGTGTAATATGTGGTGTATCGCCGGTTTCGGTGCTATATGTCAACAACAACTGGGATACGCATATTTACTTATGTTGATGACATGTGATGTTATGTGTTGCTGGGATATGTTATATTGGACTGTCGTGTTTGAATAGCCGGGGTTTTTATGTAAGATGAGAGTTTTTCATTTTCATTCATGTAAAATTCATTATATGTAATATTCTTTTATTAGGGCACTTCCGGGTTGAGGATGATTTCACCATTGTATATTATTTACTTTTCCGCATTAGGATAGACCCAAGGCGGGGAGCATAAGTAACCGGGTTCTGGGGTCCAGTGGGAGACCATCTCGAGGAGTCGAGACCGGGTCTCCTAACTCTAGAATTGGTAGGGTTTCTTGCCGCTCTCGTAGGGGTCTAGGGGTGTGGGATTGGCTATTCATTACGATCGTGGAATCCGTGTTTTATACCGGCTTAATTTAAAACACGGAAATCCTAGTATATCCAATATTTCATATGTTGTTCTTTTGCTGCAATGTTCTGTGATGAGATCATATTACTGCCTGAGACGAATGTTTATATTATATATATGAGATATATATTGTATATTGTTGATTTCGTTTCAGACGTGATGCTTGTGAAGCATAATAAAAATGAGACTTCATTAATGAGATTAATGAAACAAAAGAAACCTAAAAGATGTTGTAGAAACTTTTTTTAAAAACTGGTAGCTCTAGTTCTTTCTTTGCATAGCGGTATTTCTTGTAGAATATCCAGCACCTTATTCGATAAGGAAAGAGCCGAGATCTCTTCATCAGGAGTGACCTCTTTAGCGAAACTAGCAGATGCTACAAACACGGTTTGTCTTTTGATTGCTTTTATAGTTTTTGCTATGCATAGTGGTTGATTGAATACGATTTCGGATGTGTAGTTGGAAAAATGTATAGAAATCACAACCAAAGAAATTTTTGACCTCAATCAATAACGGTGTCGAATGTAGCGCGTTAGTAAGTGCGGATCGTCCACAGGGAAAGTGTAATCGTTCGGGTCTTGATTTAGATGAGTTGAAACTTTAAAGAAAAGAAAAGAAACAATTCATGATTTGTAAATTGAATTTCAAGAATTAGAAAAATCTAGATCTAATAACAAGAAATCATTAAAATCAAGAAGTGTCAATTGATGATTTCCAATCCAAATATCAAGAATCGAAGTGAGGCTCGTAGGAATCGATCGGATCTATACTCAAACATCACAACAAGAACCACAATCACAAATTGAGATTGAATCATGATGCAAGAATTTAAAGAAAACAAGATTAAAGAATTTCACCTTTTATTTATATCAACAATTCCGTTACAAATCGCTCAAGAACTACAAGAGGAAGAACTCGATCGTCGATTTGGCTTCGCTCATCTCCTTGAGTCGCAGATCGGCTTGGATCACTTGCTCGATTGAAGATCGGCTCCGCTCCTAAAAGGTTGAAGGCTTCTTGCTTGAATGGTACTCGGGATCTTGAATTTGGCTTGGATTTTGGATTATGGTTTGAGGCACAAGTTGTGTCACTCAACTTGTGTTAGAAATGGGGGAGATGAGAGATTAATGAACTAATGAACAACATTTAACCCTAGATCTAGGTTTCCTTTTATAAGCTTCATAACCTTAGATCTAGAATTCAAATTTCCCTCCAAAATGAACAACTTTTCCCTCCAAAATGAACCACCTCATTTGAATTTTCCCTCCAAAATGAACCACCTCATTTGAATTTTCCTTCCAAAATGAGGTTGTTAGAAAGAATCTTCTAGAAGAAGTTTGTTGGAGGGAATATTCTAGAATGAGGTTGTTACAAGGAGGCTTCTAGAAGAAGGTTGTTATAAGGAGGCTTCTAGAAGAAGGTTGTTGGAGGGAGGCTTCTAGAACTAGGTTGTTAGGCCGAGCCTTCTAGATGAAGCCATGTGGACAATCTGGAGTCTTCTGGAAGCTTGGCCGTTAGAGGTAAGGCACGTGCAGAAAATTGAGGAGCTGAAGCCATGGAGCCGCCGTGGATCCATGGCGCAAGCCGGCTCCGGCCGCGGATCCGCGGCTCCTGTGAAGCCTTGGGGCTTGGGCTCTTCTGGTGTTTCTTGGTCTGACATTTGGGCCTTTTTCTGATATGTTGAATTTTATATTTCCCTCTAGATTGCTACCAGCTCTCAAGTCTTTGTGTTGGTGTGGTTTTTGATCAGCACTATGACAATTTTGGCTCGGTTCCTGGAATTTCCTGCACAGACTTCGAAACAAGTGTTGCGCAATATAGGAATGATGCAATGCCATGATAAACAGTCAATTTCCCTAAAAATGCCGGTTTTAATATACAGTACAGGTAATTCAGTATTATACAGGTGTTTTGCTAATATGTGCAATATGAATACTGAACACCTCTAGATGAATGCAAAAGATAGGGAAGTTGACGTGTTAAAAATGCAGTATTTTTGACTGATCAAATTCCCCCAAACTTATTTTCGGTCGTCTCGAGCGAACTGTTTTATTCAAAAGAGAAGGAGAAAATAAAGAAAGAAAAAAAACTAACTAGCACACTTTCGTAGGCAACACGATTGCACTGAGCACGTGCAACAAGCCTTTAAACTTCTAGGTGTCCCTAGTAGGAGGAGTGTTGTCTCCTGAGGGTTTTCAGCGGATTGCACCCACAAAATCCAATAATAAAAGGAAGATCATGAATATTACATTTAAAGATAAGAATCGTAAAAGAAAAGCCTTGAAAATTAGGGTTTCCAACTATGCTTGCTTTTCGGTTGTCATGAGCCATATCTTAATAGTCATGAAAAGATGTTAGAAATCACATAACCCCTCAATAAAACATCGTCTTTATTCTTCATTCCTATCTGTCTTCCAAACATCGATCATATCATCCTACGTGTGTGTAATATACATCCCTACACCCGGAGAATTCAATTCAAGCTATCATACTCTTGCCCATCAGCCTCAGTACTTTTTAATTAATGAATATTTAGATGAATTTGCTCATACACTTTCATGCGACCGTTAATACTTCTTGAGGTACTAACCGACCGATTACTCATGTGCTTGCTTATTTGGTGTTTTTCCTCGTCTTACACCACCTAAGGCTTAGCAGTGACTCCCAGACCAGTTGGCCTTAGGGCACTAGGTGAAGATGCACCCTCGCTATATTTTTTTATTGCTGCCTTGGCGATGACAAAACCAGTGTCCATTTTTCTCACCATTTTATATTTTATTCATTTTTTTATTATTTCCTTCATACTTTGGCTTTTAGACAAGAGCATTTCAAGGTATCCTCTACTATCCCGAGTTTCAAGACGTGTGTAAGTGCGAATAGCAGGGTATCAACGCTCAAAATGTTTGGCTTACAGAATAGGAACTATTTTTCAGACCTATTTTTATCCTCAGATTAGTGACTTCCTTCATCTTACTAACCCTTGGGATAATGGCTCATAACTACTTACTACTAGTTCGTATAAGAAAACTTCTAATTTTCTTGGTTTTCTTAAATTTTTCTAATCTCATGGATGTAATTTTTCACTCTCTAATCTTTTATTATCTTATTTATGTACAAAAAATATTTTTATTTTATTTTATTTTATTTTTTGAAAATTTTTAAATTTTTATAGGTTTTGAAAAATGTTTTGTGTTTATGCAAAGTATGATGCAAATGATGCAAAAAATAAGCACAAACCTCCCCCAAACTTGTTTTCAACAGTGTCCTCACTGTTGCCATCTGCTAAATCTCGAAAACCTGTAAGCCTGGGAGGAATTTATTAGTGGGGGCAAAATATTTAAGTGAAGAACCTCCCCCAAACTTATTTTTTGGCTCAAAATTTTGTAAAAATTTTCTTTTCAAGAGCCAGATCACACCCCCCAAACTTGATTTATGCAATGTTAAGCTTTGAAAATCACATGAAGGGGTCAAAAATCAGTGGTCGATACCAAGCTTTGCAAAGACCGAAAGTTAACGCCAACCATTCAAAATTTTTATCAATGCAGTGCTTTGGTTGGTGGAAGAAGAAGTGGGGAAAAGGTAAGTGGTGGAATAGAATGTGTGTGCGTCTCATTTTGGAGAGATGATGCAGTGTATGTGATGGAGTACTCGCATTGTTTTTACAGTTCAAAAGAAGGGGTGGAGGTTCAATTTCATTGATCGGGACATGATCCTTCTCAACACCCGTGTCATTAAAAAATGCGAGTTCATCAGCGAAGATCTCCTCAAAAGTTCCATCAATACCCCGAAGAATAATGTCATCACAAGGTGCGGGGTGATCTTCAGACTCTAAAAGTAGTTCATAATCGGTGTTAGTTGTTGACCCGGATATCTCGGTGGAAGAGTTCGTATGTGTATGATACATAGTTGGGTCAAACAACAACGTATGAAAAGAGTCAAGATCGGTATCATGAGGATCATCAAATTCGCTGCTGTCGACATCCATTAAGTCGACAGAACAGACCTGAGCAGTAGGTTCGGAGGGTACACTTCCCAACTTGTAAATGTTCAGCTCTATTGACCTATTCCCGAAGGATAGGGTCATAGAACCATTACGACAATTGATGATAGCGTTGGAAGTGGCCAAAAAGGGGCAACCTAAAATCACCGGAATTTGATTCCGTGGGTTCGCTATAGGCTGTGTATCAATTACAATAAAATCCACAGGGAATACGAATTCCCCGATTTTTATTAACACTGTTGGGGTAAAAATTTACACCCCGGTTGACCAAGTCAAAATCAAAGTCAACTCCAAGCCAGGTGGGCCCAAGCCCAGGTCAAGCGGGCCCATGCCCAAGTCGAGCCCGCAGCCAGCCTCCCCATGCCAACAACAAAATCATGTAATAAATAATTTTTATGTAATTGTTTATGCATGAATGAAAACAAAATGGGCATAAAGCCAATATTTTGTAAGCCCATGGCTTATGTGCAAAAATGTAATGGCACATGAGCCATGGAATAGGCAAAATGCCATTTTGTAAAGCCCAAGGGGCTATATGCAAATATGTAAGCCTATAAAAGGCAAAATGATGATGAATAAAATAATACTTTTCATTCTCTCCAAAAAAAAATTAGAGCTGAGCTCTTTCTTCCTTCTTCAAGGTTCCAAAACCTTCTTCTTTCTCTTGAATTAAATCAAGAGTTTTACTCTTCCTTTTTCAAAACTAAATAGTTTTCCATCACAAAACCCACAAAGGGGAACTTGGATCTGCCATCAGATCTTAAAAAGGAGAGATTTTGAGATTTTACATCTCTTGATCATCAAGATCCAGCAAGCAACAGGAGGAAGAAGAAGAACCCTTCCATTAACCCAACAAAAAAAACACTCAGGAGTCTAACTCCTCTTTGATTTCTCTTCAGAGAAATCTTTTTAGGCTAAAAGCCTGTTGTGTGCGCAAGTCTCCCGCGTGCCGACACGTGGCGCGCGCGCTTGCGCAGTTCTAAAAGCCTGTTGTGTGCGCAAGTCGCCCGCGTGCCGACACGTGGCGCGCGCGCTTGCGCAACTGCGCAAGTGCGCAAGTCGCCCGCGTGCCGACACGTGGCGCGCGCTCTTGCGCAAGTGCGCAAGTCGCCCGCGTGCCGACACGTGGCGCGCGCGCTTGCGCACCTGCGCAGTCGCGCAAGTCGCCCGCGTGCCGACACGTGGCGCGCGCTTGCGCAACCGCGCAAGTGCGCAAGTCGCCCGCGTGCCGACACGTGGCGCGCGCGCTTGCGCACCTGCGCATCCCTTGGATGTCTTTTCCCCCTCTTTTGTGTACATATATACACATATACATATGTATACAAATTTATACATACACGTACTCCACGACACTGTCCCTGTTAGAAAAAAATTTCTAACGGGGCGCTGTCCCGCACCCCGCAAGGGGGCTGCTAGCCCTCTTGACCCCCAGCCCGCTATCCGGGTAGCGGGACCCCCGTAAAAACTCTGCGTGGCTCCCGATATATCCAAAACCCCCCTTTCAAAACACAACACACGTACACTGCACATTGAGTTCGCATGACCAGTTTAACCCGTTAATCGGAGGTTCCCTCGCCCCAAAGGCGAGGGGTAATTAACGGCAGCTTAGTCCGCGGCTGCCGGAGATTCGGATCCCCACAATCAATAAACCCCGGCCTACCCTAGGCCGGGGGAATCTGTAGTGCGCCTGACAAGGCGCGCGTATTCCCATCTCAATGGGGTGACGAAAAACACCCTACAGATCTCTGGCACGCCCGGTGGGACCAATCTCTCCTCCCATATTTCGGGTTAAATGTTCATGCGAACTCAATCAATATACATGCCTGTATTTGTACTAAAATAATGCTCTTTCATGCAGGTCTTCAAGCAGTCACCTTTCAACAATGTCTCCAGTGATGAACTCATCTCTCAGCACGGCTCCCGTCTCTTACACGATGAAGATAGACTCCAGGACGGTCCTCCCGGCCAGTCTTGCGCAACAATGGGAGGAGCCGCTGCTACCATTCGGCTCTATCATGTTCATGCCAGTTGGCGCCATCCCAGCTCCTCAAGCCCCGGTGGCAAACAAACCGGTCTCGAAAGGTAAGAGGCCAAATGTGGTGGTCGCGAGGGCGCCTCAGCCCAAGCGCAAGTCCATTTCCGAACGACTCCCCATGGCCCCAGCTGGGGGCAAGGCCATCAACACCAACAAAGCTACAATGGTGCCCCTAACCACTGCTCGATCGGGTGTCTTCTCTAAGCTCCCCTCTGATCAACTCACAATGGCTTCCCGGGTAGCGGGTGCCCGCCAAGCCTCCAAAATCGAGAAGCTGAGGGAGAAAAGGCTCAGATATAGAGCCAACAAAAGGGCTAGGGCTACTGCCAGGCTAAACCTCATGAGGTTCGAAGAACAGGGTTACCCCGCCAAAGATGAGGGGATGGCTGAATGTGTTATCCACACTGTCTACGTGGTGGGCACGCGCAGCAAGAGCAAGGACGGGGCCACCACATCTCAAATCCAATCTGGCTTGAATGTGGTTGCCACTTCCCAAGAACAGCCGCCTCCGCTGGATGATGAAAACCCTCTCGATGAGGCTGATAGGCAGAGAGAGCCCTCAATTCATGAGGAGTCAGGCTCGGAAAGCGAAGATGAGCCAACTTTCCGTCCTAAGACCGCGGAGCAAGAGCTGCTTCAAGAGCTCCGAAAGCAGCTCAGAAGCAAAGACAAGGAGATGGCCAAGCTCTACTCAAAAATTGACGACTTGACAAATGTCGTCCTACAACTCACGGCCCAACTTGCCTCTCAGCCGCCCAATCAAGCACATGGCTCTACTCATGAACCAGGAAATGGTGTCCCGAGACAGCCGACGCCTATTCCCTCAAATCCAAAAGTGGGCGGACCGTATGAAAATCAGTCGCATCCTATCTCGGGGAATGTCTTGGCCACCGATGACAGTAACCCGCTAACTCAAAATCAAATCATGGATTTGGTTACCAGCAAAGTCAAAACATTGGTGGCCGAAGCCGAAGCGCAAAAAGATATCAGCAGTAGTGGGAGACCATATCCTGCTCAGTATGATCTGGTGGAATTTCCTAGCGGCTATGTCATCCCCAAATTCGGAAGATTCGATGGGACGGGAAATGCGAATCAGCACATCGCCCACTTCAAAGCCTCATGCGGGAACACTGGGGGCAACGATGCGCTTCTCCTCCGCCAGTTCGTTAATAGCTTGACCGATGTTGCTTTCGACTGGTACGCGAGCATACCGGATGGCTCCGTCACAACTTTTGTCCAAATGGAGTCTCTGTTTCGGCAGAGGTTCATGAGCGTCAGCGATAAGATTACCATTGCCGAGCTCGTGAGGACCAAGCCCAAGAGCGACGAGAGCAGCACGGATTTTATAACCCGATGGCGCAATCTCTCCGTCAAATGCGAACCGCCGATAGAGCAGGACCAATCTGTCAGTCTCCTCGTCGGAAATCTCAACAACTGGATGGCCCCGTTTCTATGTACCGTGGGTCTCAAAACATTCCAAGAGCTGACCAAAAAGGTCCAAACGTTGGAACGCTCAAAGCCCGAGTCCGCTCAGGATCTTCAGTTCACAAACAGACCGAAACCTTGGAGGGACGACAATCGAAAAGGCGGAAGTTCTAACATCACCGATTCTCCAAATAAGCAGAGAACGGGCGGGGCAAAGACTGACCAGCCTCGAGAGCCAACTTTGGAGGAAAGGAGAAATAAGGTCTACTCATTCCGAAAGGACAAGGTCCACAAAATTTTTAAAGATGCTCTAAAGAATGGCCTGCGGCTACCAGAACCGAGAAGGCTAAGTGAAGCGAACAAGACTGATCATCCCAACTTTTGCCCATACCACCGAGTGCTGGGGCACACTATTGAAGACTGTTGTATCTTCAAGGATTGGGTTGAGAAACAATACAAGGCGGGAGAAATATCATTGTCCCCTGGCGTGTTAACAAACAATCAAGCTGCGACCGCCAATTTCATACAAACGGGGACCGAAGTCCTTCAGGGACCTGATTCTGTCAAACACCCATCTTTCTCTGGAAACAATCGACCGCCACGTCATTAAACTGGGAACAATCGACCGCCACGTCATTAAACTGGGAACAATCGACCGCCACGTCATTAAACTGGGAACAATCGACCACCACGTCATTAAACTGGGAACAGTCGACCGCCACGTCATTAAACTGGGAACAATCGACCGCCACGTCATTAAACTGGGAACAATCGACCGCCACGTCATTAAACTGGGAACAATCGACCGCCACGTCATTAAACTGGGAACAATCGACCGCCACGTCATTAAACTGGGAACAATCGACCGCCACGTCATTAAACTGGGAACAATCGACCGCCACGTCATTAAACTGGGAACAATCGACCGCCACGTCATTAAACTGGGAACAATCGACCGCCACGTCATTAAACTGGGAACAATCGACCGCCACGTCATTAAACTGGGAACAATCGACCGCCACGTCATTAAACTGGGAACAATCGACCGCCACGTCATTAAACTGGGAACAATCGACCGCCACGTCATTAAACTGGGAACAATCGACCGCCACGTCATTAAACTGGGAACAACAGACCACCAAGTCTTTAAACTGGGAACAACAGACCACCAAGTCTTTAAACTGGGAATAATCGACCGCCACGTCATTAAACTGGGAACAATCGACCTCTAAGTCGTTAAACTGGAAATGTAAAAAAAAAAATGTAAATAAAAAAAAAGTGTAAATAAAAGAAAAATAAAGAAAAGCCGAAATGATGGGGCATCTCGCAATAAAAATCAGCGAGTAAAAATGAAAATAAAAATAAAGCCGAAATGATGGGGCAACTGCGAATAAATAGCCGAAATGATAGGGCAATCGCGATCATCGCGATAAGAAAAGCTGAAATGATAGAGCAATCGCGGTAAAACAAAAACAAAAGCCAAAAAAAAATGATAATAATATAAAACAACGGCGAATGATGAGTCGCTCCTGGTACCATATTCCAGTGCAGCGATGCAGACGCCAACAAAGCCCTAAAATTTTTACGGCCCTACGGTCTGGATCATACATCCTGCAAAACCGTATACAATCCACGGGCGTGAAACAATCCCAATATCTCCCAAATCCTCTTGGGGCACATGATGAGTTGCTCCTGGCATTATTCCAGTGCAGCAATGCAGATGCCAAACAAAAACCAAATTCAAATTCTCCCCGGGCACATGATGAGTTGCTCCTGGCATTATTCCAGTGCAGCAATGCAGATGCCAAACAAAAACCAAATTCAAATCCTCCCCGGGCACATGATGAGTTGCTCCTGGCATTATTCCAGTGCAGCAATGCAGATGCCAAACAAAAACCAAATTCAAATCCTCCCCGGGCACATGATGAGTTGCTCCTGGCATTATTCCAGTGTAGCAATGCAGATGCCAAACAAACCAAATCCAAATCCTCTCTGGGCACATGATGAGTTGCTCCTGGCATTATTCCAGTGCAGCAATGCAGATGCCAAACAAACCAAATCCAAATCCTCTCTGGGCACATGATGAGTTGCTCCTGGCATTATTCCAGTGCAGCAATGCAGATGCCAAACAAAAACCCCAATTCCCAAATCCTCTCAAAGACAGATGATGATTCGCTCCTGGTACCATATTCCAGTATAGCGATGCTAATGTCAACTCAAATCAAACAAATCAAACCAACTAATTCCAACATCGACCTCTGCGTCAACCACAGGCACTCCGTCTCGGGGATACGTCCTACCACAGGCACTCCGTCTCGGGGATACGTCCTACCACAGGCACTCCGTCTCGGGGATACGTCCTACCACAGGCACTCCGTCTCGGGGATACGTCCTACCACAGGCACTCCGTCTCGGGGATACGTCCTAGAACAGGCACTCCGTCTCGGGGATACGTCCTACCACAGGCACTCCGTCTCGGGGATACGTCCTACCACAGGCACTCCGTCTCGGGGATACGTCCTACCACAGGCACTCCGTCTCGGGGATACGTCCTACCACAGGCACTCCGTCTCGGGGATACGTCCTACCACAGGCACTCCGTCTCGGGGATACGTCCTACCACAGGCACTCCGTCTCGGGGATACGTCCTACAACAGGCACTCCGTCTCGGGCACTCCGTCTCGGGGATACGTCCTACCACAGGCACTCCGTCTCGGGGATACGTCCTACCACAGGCACTCCGTCTCGGGGATACGTCCTACAACAAGCACTCCGTCTCGGGGATACGTCCTACCACAGGCACTCCGTCTCGGGGATACGTCCTACCACAGGCACTCCGTCTCGGGGATACGTCCTACCACAGGCACTCCGTCTCGGGGATACGTCCTACCACAGGCACTCCGTCTCGGGGAAACGTCCTACAGCAGACACTCCGCCTCGGGGAAACGTCGACCAGCGACACTCTGTGCCGGGGACACGTCTACCAAATCGCTTCGGATCGGAGCGCCGACCGTCCATGTCGTAAAAAGGGCAGTGCCAGCATCCCAAAAAGTGGGAACCAAAGCAAGTCGCCTCCACGCAAAAGAAGATCCATCAATTTCATGCACACGACCCACATATGCTGTGTGCATTTATTGATGGGGGGCAATTTGTTGGGGTAAAAATTTACACCCCGGTTGACCAAGTCAAAATCAAAGTCAACTCCAAGCCAGGTGGGCCCAAGCCCAGGTCAAGCGGGCCCATGCCCAAGTCGAGCCCGCAGCCAGCCTCCCCATGCCAACAACAAAATCATGTAATAAATAATTTTTATGTAATTGTTTATGCATGAATGAAAACAAAATGGGCATAAAGCCAATATTTTGTAAGCCCATGGCTTATGTGCAAAAATGTAATGGCACATGAGCCATGGAATAGGCAAAATGCCATTTTGTAAAGCCCAAGGGGCTATATGCAAATATGTAAGCCTATAAAAGGCAAAATGATGATGAATAAAATAATACTTTTCATTCTCTCCAAAAAAAAATTAGAGCTGAGCTCTTTCTTCCTTCTTCAAGGTTCCAAAACTTTCTTCTTTCTCTTGAATTAAATCAAGAGTTTTACTCTTCCTTTTTCAAAACTAAATAGTTTTCCACCACAAAACCCACAAAGGGGAACTTGGATCTGCCATCAGATCTTAAAAAGGAGAGATTTTGAGATTTTACATCTCTTGATCATCAAGATCCAGCAAGCAACAGGAGGAAGAAGAAGAACCCTTCCATTAACCCAACAAAAAAAACACTCAGGAGTCTAACTCCTCTTTGATTTCTCTTCAGAGAAATCTTTTTAGGCTAAAAGCCTGTTGTGTGCGCAAGTCTCCCGCGTGCCGACACGTGGCGCGCGCGCTTGCGCAGTTCTAAAAGCCTGTTGTGTGCGCAAGTCGCCCGCGTGCCGACACGTGGCGCGCGCTCTTGCGCAAGTGCGCAAGTCGCCCGCGTGCCGACACGTGGCGCGCGCGCTTGCGCACCTGCGCAGTCGCGCAAGTCGCCCGCGTGCCGACATGTGGCACGCGCGCTTGCGCAACTGCGCAAGTGCGCAAGTCGCCCGCGTGCCGACACGTGGCGCGCGCTTGCGCAACCGCGCAAGTGCGCAAGTCGCCCGCGTGCCGACACGTGGCGCGCGCGCTTGCGCACCTGCGCATCCCTTGGATGTCTTTTCCCCCTCTTTTGTGTACATATATACACATATACATATGTATACAAATTTATACATACACATACTCCACGACACTGTCCCTGTTAGAAAAAAATTTCTAACGGGACGCTGCCCCGCACCCCGCAAGGGGGCTGCTAGCCCCCTTGACCCCCAGCCCGCTATCCGGGTAGCGGGACCCCCGTAAAAACTCTGCGTGGCTCCCGATATATCCAAAACCCCCCTTTCAAAACACAACACACGTACACTGCACATTGAGTTCGCATGACCAGTTTAACCCGTTAATCGGAGGTTCCCTCGCCCCAAAGGCGAGGGGTAATTAACGGCAGCTTAGTCCGCGGCTGCCGGAGATTCGGATCCCCACAATCAATAAACCCCGGCCTACCCTAGGCCGGGGGAATCTGTAGTGCGCCTGACAAGCGCGCGCGTATTCCCATCTCAATGGGGTGACGAAAAACACCCTACAAACACATCCTCCAGTTCACTCCTAGGTTTGGTAATTGATCGGTCATCCATCTGGAGAGTTATGCTCGAGGGCTTTAACACTCCGATACCTAGTTGCTCGTAAACAGAGTATGGAAGCAAGTTAACACTAGCGCCAAGGTCTAGTAGAGCACGGTTGATGTGTTTTTCCCCAATAGAAATAGAAATAGTAGGACAGCCAGGGTCCTTACGTTTCCTCGGTACTTGCTGGGGGAAGGCCGTGTCTACAGTCTTTGCCATGAATATCTTCTTGGGCACTTGATTCTTCCTCTTCTTAGTGCACAAGTTCTTAAGAGTTTTCGCATAGGACGGAACTTGTTGGATGGCATCTAGGAGAGGGATGTTGATGTTAACTTGCTTAAACATGTCCATAATCTTCTCCATATGTGGACTCAATTTGTTAGCCCTTAACCGATTAGGATAAGGTGCTTTAGCAATAAGCGCTGGGTCCATTATAGGAGAAGGAAGTGTGTGTGGACCCGATCCCAGAATAGAGGTGGGGATCGTCTGTGGAGAACTAGAAGAGATGGGCTGAGGTGGCGAGCCTTGTGGGAAGCGAAGAATAGGCTCGCAAGAAGGTGGTGGGGTAGAAGAACTGGGGTCAGAATTAGAAGTAGAAGTGGAAGGAAAGGTCTCAGCCGGGGTATCATCGATAGATTTTTAAGTGTCATCAATCTCTTCCCCAACGTGATTGTCAAGCACTCTTCCAGATCTCAACGTGGTGATTGCATCCACATGATGTGAATAGCCAGGATTGGGCAAAGGTTGAGCTGGAAGTTTCCCTTTCTCTCTTGCACTCATTTCGGCTTTTAGTTGTGCAATTTGTGCTTCCATCGATTTGATATTCTCATTTTGAGAGACAATGATCTTCATCACATTCTCGACGGAAGATTGCAAACTTGCCGTCCCTTGGATGGATTGTTTCATGAAAGTATCGAATGTTTGTGCTAGTGCAGAGGTATTATCTGTACCGGTCAATTGCAAAGAGTTTTCATGTGGTGCAAAAGTGTTGGCCGGATTTTGGAAGTTTTGTGATTGGTAGGGGTGCTGACTCAATTGAAGTGGTTGCTGTTGTGGTGGAGAGACCCTTTGGAAATTGTTTTGTGTTAGAACCGTGTCTTGAGATTGTGATTGGTTCCAAGCAAAGTTAGGGTGATTCCTCCAACCCTGATTGTATGTGGAAGAAAATGGATCATTTCTAGGTCTTTGAAATGCGGCATTGGTATGCTCGTGACCTTGAAACGGAGAATTTCGTGGACATTCTTCCGTTAAATGAGAAGGATCAGAACAGCATCCACATACAGTTTTGGAGAGTGACATTTGATTTAGGGCGGCGGCTAAAAATTTGTTTTCCATAGTCTCGAGTTTCTTATGTATAGCTGAAATATCAGCTCTAACTCCTATGGAAACTTCCGATTGGTTATTGCCACCCCTAAACGATTGACTCACACCCTCCCACTGTAACGCTTTTTCAGCGAAATCTTCTAGGAATTTCCAGGCTTCCCCATAATCTTTGGTCATGAAGTTGCCTTGACACATGGATTCGAGGGTCTGTCTTGTGTTAGGATTAATGCCCTCATATATGATTCTGCACAGTTCTAATCTAGGGATTCCGTGATCTGGACATTGACCTAACAGATCCTTAAAGCGTTCAAGACATTGTGAAAATGTTTCATTTGGAAGCTGGGTGAATTGATTGATTTCGCTACGGACTCGAGCTGTCTTATGATATGGGTAGAATTTCTTTAGGAATGCTTTGACGAATTCTTCCCAATTTGAAATGGAATGTGCGGTAGTGTTATACAGCCACTTCTCGGCTATATCGCACAAGGTAAATGGGAGAAGACGAAGACGCATAGCATCCACAGAAAGCTGTGAAGTACCCATCATTGTGCATACATTTTCAAATTTGGTGATAAAGACATATGCGTCTTCAGTCTCGAGACCGTGAAATTTTGGTAGAAGGTTGATGTATTGGGGTTTTATTTGAAAATTTTCCCCGTTGGCTGGTGGAATGGAAAGATAGGTGGAAAGGGGACCTCGAATAGGATAGCACCTCTCTTGGAGAGAGATGCGGGGTGGATTCTGCGCATCAACGGACGGCGGCAGAGTAGTGGTAAAGAAGTTCGATGGAGACGGATCCATCGATGTGGGTGTGGTGGTGGGTAAAGAAAAGGTAAATGTAGAAATACCGACTTTTGGGTCGATCAAGGGAACGCGAACTAAACGGGCACTAGAATCCCGTGTCCAGCCTATCTTTCACTAAAAAGGGTTAGTACAAGTGGCGGCGTGACTTATAATTAGGGGAAAGAATGAATGTGATTGGTGTTTGTTTTGAAAATATACGGATTTTTGAAAAAAAAATGCTGCGATCACAACAAATGCAACAAGCAACCCTAAAATCTAGTGGTCACCTAGGTCAAAGCTCTAGACCGCTCCTAACTGCCAAAAGACAAGTCGCAGGATCAATCCTCCTCTGCCTCTTTGTCTCTCCTGTGGCCAGGTAAGTGCCAGGTAAGTGGGAGGTTCTCCACTACGTAAGTAGTGGGCCTAATTAAGTAACCACTAGCCTTCGACACACTTGCCTTAGACACCACAAAAGAAACGCGGATAAGCAATGAATTGCCCACGGCCTTCTCTTGTCCTAAGTGAGTGCGACGGTCCTTAGAGTCATCTCTAGATATTTTTTAGTTAATGAGGGTAATGCGGATGCAAGTTTGTGATTTTTGGGGTTTAGGAAGGGTAATGAACTCCCCACATATTCTGAATTTGGCCGTGCCCCTTAATTTCCGTATTAATATGCAAACAACCAAAAATCAAAACACGCACAATTTATTTTGCTTTTGCGGCGTTGCGAATTTTGCAAAGAAACCTGCAGCAAATTGTCAATTGGAGCAGATTTAGGAGGGAGATAAGAAAGTTGAGAAATTACCAGAGAACTTTTGAGCAGTGATCCAGCAGATACACGGCGGAACCGCCGCAGGAGTCACCTAATGCCGCGCTTCCGCGGTTTGATTAAGGGATCACTGCACAAATTTTTTACAACATGCTCCCGTTCACTTACAAAGCTCTTTGGAATGCTCTGAAAAAAATTTCCACAGCTCCACAAATTCCAGATTTTCTCGCAACAAATCACAACAACACGTTTAGGTTTATGCAAATTTAGATAAAAGAATATAGATGGAATAAACTTTTCAACTCAAATTTCAAAATACAAACAATTAGCGCACTATCCTCGGCAACGGCGCCATTTGATTGAATACGATTTCGGATGTGTAGTTGGAAAAATGTATAGAAATCACAACCAAAGAAATTTTTGACCGCAATCAATAACGGTGTCGAATGTAGCGCGTTAGTAAGTGCGGATCGTCCACAGGGAAAGTGTAATCGTTCGGGTCTTGATTTAGATGAGTTGAAACTTTAAAGAAAAGAAAAGAAACAATTCATGATTTGTAAATTGAATTTCAAGAATTAGAAAAATCTAGATCTAATAACAAGAAAACATTAAAATCAAGAAGTGTCAATTGATGATTTCCAATCCAAATATCAAGAATCGAAGTGAGGCTCGTAGGAATCGATCGGATCTATACTCAAACATCACAACAAGAACCACAATCACAAATTGAGATCGAATCATGATGCAAGAATTTAAAGAAAACAAGATTAAAGAATTTCACCTTTTATTTATATCAACAATTCCGTTACAAATCGCTCAAGAACTACAAGAGGAAGAACTCGATCATCGATTTGTCTTCGCTCGCCTCCTCGAGTCGCGGATCGGCTTGGATCACTTGCTCGATTGAAGATCGGCTCCGCTCCTAAAAGGTTGAAGGCTTCTTGCTTGAATGGTACTCGGAATCTTGAATTTGGCTTGGATTTTGGATTAGGGTTTGAGGCACAAGTTGTGTCACACAACTTGTGTTAGAAATGGGGGAGATGAGAGATTAATGAACTAATGAACAACATTTAACCCTAGATCTAGGTTTCCTTTTATAAGCCTCATAACCTTAGATCTAATTCAAATTTCCCTCCAAAATGAACAACTTTTCCCTCCAAAATGAACCACCTCATTTGAATTTTCCCTCCAAAATGAACCACCTCATTTGAATTTTCCCTCCAAAATGAGGTTGTTAGAAAGAATCTTCTAGAAGAAGTTTGTTGGAGGGAATATTCTAGAATGAGGTTGTTACAAGGAGGCTTCTAGAAGAAGGTTGTTATAAGGAGGCTTCTAGAAGAAGGTTGTTGGAGGGAGGCTTCTAGAACTAGGTTGTTAGGCCGAGCCTTCTAGATGAAGCCACGTGGACAATCTGGAGTCTTCTGGAAGCTTGGCCGTTAGAGGTAAGGCACGTGCAGAAAATTGAGGAGCTGAAGCCATGGAGCCGCCGCGAATCCGCGGCGCAAGCCGGTTCCGGCCGCGGATCCGCGGCTCCTGTGAAGCCTTGGGGCATGGGCTCTTCTGGTGTTTCTTAGGCCGACATTTAGGCCTTTTTCTGATATGTTGAATTTTATATTTCCCTCTAGATTGCTACCAGCTCTCAAGTCTTTGAGTTGGCGTAGTTTTTGATCAGCACTATGACAATTTTGGCTCGGTTCCTGGAATTTCCTGCACAGACTTCGAAACAAGTGTTGCGCAATATAGGGATGATACAATGCCATGATAAACAGTCAATTTCCTTAAAAATGCCGGTTTTAATATACAGTACAGGTAATTCAGTATTATACAGGTGTTTTGCTAATATGTGCAATATGAATACTGAACACCTCTAGATGAATGCAAAAGATAGGGAAGTTGACGTGTTAAAAATGCAGTATTTTCGACTGATCAGTGGTATTTGTGAAATATCCTGCACCTAATTCGATAAGGAAAGAGCCGAGATCCCTTCACCGGGAGTGACCTCTTTAGCAAAACTAGTAAAAGCCTAAAAACACTCCATTTAAAATCACTCGATTCTACGATGATATCAAGTTCATTACGCAAAGGGTTTTCTTAAAAACCTGTCGTAGCCCTCCGTCATTTTAGATAAGTACTAGTTAGTATTCATGCTACGTTTGTTGACTATGTTAAGGCGTAGTGTGCGGTAGCTGATTAGTGCTTATATGTATAAGCATATGATGCGATTGGATTAGGGTAGTCGTACGACTTTGTTGACTATGTTAAGGGTCGTGCGGGTGGGTTTAATTCAATCGGGAAATGACGGGTTGAACTTGACTAGCACTTATGATTTGTTGACTATGTTAAGGTCATATAGCTGCTAGGGGCAAAATATTATCGGGAATTTCAAGTGTTGAAATTTGTAATGAGATTGCATACCTCCTATGAGATAGTTGGATCCCGATACCCACTGCGAGTAAGAGTTACTCCTCGGAGAGTTTTACACATTACAATTAGCCGATCAAGTAGGTGTCTAGAAAAGTGTCAACGGGGTTACGCCTCTGGGAAATGAGGTTTATTTTAATTAGGTCCGTGCGAAAGCACGGGGAACCTCCCTCAAAGTACCGGCACTGGCCTGGCTGAAAGATTGGCGAACTTGTAGGGTGTAATTAATCCTGGCTAGTCTTTCCTTTTAGGGTTTGAAGGAAGATTTGACTAAAACAGTGGGAGCCATCCTGATTAGATAAATTAATAACCAATCTGATCTTGCAAGAGCATACGCTGAGTGTTTTCTTCTCTCTCTCCAGGTAGCGACCATGTCACGCCTTAATCAAGATAATAATACGGATCTATTGACCGAACCCGCTTGTTATACTGTGCTAAGGAACGTTGGTCCCGCTCCAACTTATAATTATTATGAGATCGAGCAGAAAATAGGGGATTACCAGAATTCCCGTGCCGCCCAAATGAAGAAAGTGCATGCCGATGCATCATCTTCGGGTGTGTTCATTATAGAGAACTGTTTTCTCAGTATCCTTTACATTCTGGGTATGAGATACTGGATCCCACATATGTAATCTGTTACATGGGATACAGAAAGGTAGAGAACTGAGAAAGGGTCATAAGTTCTCTGTACATTTTTCAAAAAGTGTTCAAAAAATTATTTTAGTAACTGCAGAGTGGTATTTAGGATGATACAAGAACACAGGAGGAAGAATAGGGGGAGTGATCGGTTCCAGGCCGGCAAGGCAGCCAAAAATTCTGGCGTCGCCGACCCTTTGTGCTCCTCTCCTCCTCGTATTGCTCCAGTGTTCTGTACATTATGTTCTGGGGTTTCTAGTATTGTTTGGTTGTCCAGAATTGCATGTGATGTAAGTTTGGTATTGGGCTCTTTGCGGAGTATTTCGTATTCGTATTTTATAGCATTGTATTTGGTAACTTTGGTGACGTTAAACAGGTCGAACGAATTATCAAACAATGGTATTTTCCAGGTTGAACGTACTCGATATATAATGCAGGTATTCTTATGGTCCCTCTAGAAGAAAGTAACCCTAACTCGAGATGTGACCACCAAACTGTGACTAAACCTTAGGGTTTACCGTAGTTAGTGGCGCCACAAATGAGGCTTGGGTCTGCCCTTCTACGGCTGGTCCATTAAATACTGTGGCATAGATTTTGGGTATTGTTTAACGGTGCTCAAGTGTTGAGCTTGCTGGGGAATATGGGTGTTCGTTAATTCGATCGGAGGGTTTAATATCGCCTAGTAGCATGTGATACTTGTTTCTGCGACCGTAAACGTAGTATGCGTATCGCCGGTTTCGTTGCTATATGTCAACGGCAATTGGGGTACGCATACTTTCTTACGTTGATGACATGTGATGTTATGTGTTGCTGTGTTGTGATGTATAGGATTGTCGTGATCGAATAGCCGGGGGGTTTTATGTGAGATGAGAGTTTTACTTTTCATTCATGTAAAATTCATTTATAATGTAATATTCTTTTATTTGGGGCACTTCCGGGTTGAGGATGATGTCACCATTGTTGTATATTATTTACTTTTCCGCATTAGGATAGACCCAAGGAGGAGAGCACAAGTGACCGGGTTCTGGGGTCCAGTGGGAGACCATCTCGAGGCGTCGAGACTGGGTTTCCTAACTCCAGAATTGGCAGGGTCACTTGCCGCTCTCGTAGGGGTCTAGGGTGTGGGATTGGCTATTCATCATGACCATGGAATCCGTATTTTCTATTGTTGGCTAAATACTAAATACGGACGTCCTACTATATCCTATATTATCATATCTGTGTTTCTGCTGCCTATATTCTGTGATGTGATCGCTTAATATATCTGAGACGAATGCTATATTATATATGAGATATATAATAGACGTTGCTTATGTTTTACACCCGCGCTAGTCCTGTCCCGGTATGCCGTTAGTTAAGTAACCTAACGGTGCATAACGGAACATTGCGGCGAATGCAGATGGCATAAGCGTACGTTGTATTTTTCGTTTCTTTTCTGTGATTGGCTTAAGGACTTAAATGATGAGACTAAATTAATATGATTAATGTAAAGAAAATAAACCTAAAAAGATGTTGTAGAATCAGATTAGAAAAACCACTCAGCTTTTTACGAAAAAGCTACATTTCAAAACTGCGGAGCTTAAGCCACTCCTTTTGAAAACCATTTGATTCTACGACGATATCAAGTTCAAAGCGTTAAAGGTTTTCTTAAAAACCATCCGCAACCCTCCGTCATTTTAGGAAGTAGAGTACTTAGTATTCGTGCTACGTTTGTTGACTATAGTTATGGCGTAGTGTACGGTAGCTAAGTGATGTCTTCCTACAATGCATCTGATGCAGATTAATTGGGACATTCATGTGACTTTGTTGACCATAGTTAAGGGTCACGTGGGTGGGTCTAATTAATCAAGAAATGACGGGTAGAACTTGACTAGTGCTTATGATTTGTTGACCATAGTTAAGGTCATGGGTGCTAGGGGTAAAAACCACATCGGGGGTTTCAAAAGTTGAAATTTGCAATGAGATTGCATACCTTCCATATGATGGTTGGATCCCGATCCCACTGTGGGCAATAGTTGCTCCCAGGAGAGTTTTGCAGTTTACAATTAGCTAACCTATTAGGTGTCTAGAAAAGTGTTAACGGGGCTACGCCTCTGGGAAAATGAGGTTTATATTAATTAGGTCCGTGCGAAAGCATGGGGAACCTCCTTCAAGTACCGACACTGGCCTGGCTGAACGATTAGCAAAGTTGTAGGCTGTAATTAATCCTGGCTAGTTTTCTTTTTAAGGTTTGAAAGAAAAACTTGATTAAAGCAGTGGGAGACATCGATTAGATAAGATAATAACCAATCTGATCTTTGCAAGAGCTTTCGCTGAGTGTATTCTTTTCTCTCTCTTAATGGCAGATACCAATGACAGGACTCAAGCTTCTACTAGATAAAAATAAACTGAATGGGACCAATTATAAAAACTGGCTGAGGAATCTTAACATTGCCTTGACTTATGATAAGGTATCATATGTCCTCACGGCTCCAGCCCCGCCCGTCCCAGGTCCTAAATCCTCAGTTGCGGATATTGAAGTCCGCAAGACATGGGACGCCGACTGTGCCACGGCCAAATGCCTCGCGCTTGCATCGATGGATAACACACATCAAAAGCAGCACGAGAATATGGACGTCCACGCCATATTCCTCCATACAAAGGAGTTGTATGGAGAGCAATCTCGTGTCTTATGATACGAAGCATCCAGAAAGTTGTTTCAGATGCGAATGGCCCTTGGCACACCAGTAGGAGACCATGTTCTGAAGATGATAGCTCTCATAGAAGAGTTTGAGGACCTTGGGTGGACAATGGACAACGAGCAATATACGGATATTATTCTGCAGTCTCTCCCTTCCACCTTTGCTCAATTTATAGTTAACTTCAACATGCAAAACATGGAGAAGGAACTACCTGAACTCCTTAATATGTTAAGGAGTGCAGAGAGCACGCTGAAATCAGTGAAAACTCCCGTTTTGAGTGTTGGGCAATCTTCCTCTTCTTGCCCGAAGGCTAAGGACAAGGGAAAGATGAAGAAGAAACCCACCAAACCTAAGGGTGGAGTCAAAAATGCCAAGGGGAAAGACAAGTCCAAAGCTGGGGAATCGGGGAAAGGGAATGTTATCACTGCCACAAAACAGGACACTGGAAGCGCAACTGCACGGAGTACTTGGATCTTAAGAAGAAGCATGGGGATGCTTCCGCTTCAAGTGTGTTTGTGACAGAAAACTGTTTTTCAATAAACTCTGCTTCCTGGGTATTAAATACCGGTTCAGGTTCTCACATTTGCAATTCTATGCAGGGGCTGAGAAATAGTAAGGTTTTGAAGACAGGTGACCATACTCTCCGCGTTGGAAATGGTTCCAATGTACATACAGTTGCAGTGGGAGAGTATCACTTGGAGTTGCCGTCGGGATGTATATTGGTTTTGAACCAATGTTATTATGTACCTAATATGCTTTGTAATATAATATCCGTTTCTTTGTTAGACAATGAAGGATATACTTTTGTATTGCAGAACAATGTTATGAACATTCACCCGAATCAAATGTTGGTTGGGTATGGTACGCTTAATAACGAGATATACGTCTTAAATCAACACACAATTTTCAGCATACAACACACTAATAAAAGAAAATTTTCAGAAATAAATGAAGCTTTTCTTTGGCACTGTAGACTTGGTCATATTAACGAAACAAGACTAAACAAGTTACACAAAGATGGATATTTAAACCCTTTTGAATATAAATCTTATGCGACTTGCCAGTCTTGTATCAAGGGTAAAATGACCAAAACTCTGTTTACCGGACACGGAGAAAGAGCTACTGAGCTCTTAGGCCTCATACATAGTGATGTATGCGGGCCAATGTCTACACAGGCTAAAGGCGGTTTTTCTTACTTCATTACTTTCACTGATGATTTCTCAAGATTCGGTCATGTATCTTTATTAAAGCACAAGTCCGAAACTTTCGAGAAATTCACTGAATATAAACTCGAAGTAGAAAAACAAACCGGCTTGAGCATCAAAATACTTCGATCAGATCGAGCTAGGGAGTACCTCAGTACAGAGTTTGCAGACTTCCTAAAAGAGAATGGTATTCTCTCTCAGATCACTCCTCCTTACACACCACAGCACAACAGTGTGTCAGAACGATAGAATTGGACCCTATTAGATATGGTCCGTTCCATGATGAGTGATGCTGAGTTACCCGTCTCATTTTAGGGGCATGCATTGGAGACTGCAGCGTTTCTACTAAACAGGGTCCCAACCAAAACCGTGTCTACCACGCCATATGAGATATGGCATGGGAAGAGACCATCTCTTAAACAAATTAAGATTTGGGGTTGTCCAGCCTATGTCAAAAAGCAGAATCCGGACAAACTCGAGACACGGTCGGTCATGTGTAATTTTGTGGGATATCCAAAGAATTCTTATGGATATCTTTTCTACCACAAGGAGGAACAAAAGGTGTTTGTTTCTCAGTATGCCACATTCTTGGAAAAAGAGTTTTTCACAAATGATACAAGCGGCAGTGTGGTAGACCTAGAAGAAGTTCTAGAAACACAAATCACAAATGATGACTTGGTTGAATCGGCTGTTGCAAAAGAAACTGAGAAATCTCGGCCACTCCGTAGGTCTGGTAGGACTTCTCGCCCACCGGAGAAGTACTACGGTTTCCTCATTGATAGTGACAGAGAAGACTGCATCATGGAGGATGATGATCCTACCAGTTTTCAGCAAGCTATCACGAGTGGAGACTCAGTGAAGTGGCTGGATGCCATGCGATCTGAAATAGAGTCTATGTACACCAACAAAGTATGGAATTTGGACGTTGTACCCCCTGGGGTAAAACCTGTGGGGTGCAAATGGATCTTTAAAAGAAAGATTGGTGTAGATTGGTAGGTAGAGACCTATAAGGCAAGACTTGTGGCGAAGGGTTTTCGTCAAAGATCAGGTTTGGACTATGACGAAACTTTTTCTCCTGTAGCCATGCTTAAATCCATTCGGATCCTACTTGCTATTGCTGCTCACTACGACTATGAAATCTGGCAGATGGACGTTAAAACGACATTTCTAAATGGAGATTTAGAAGATGCGTTTATATGGATCAGCCAGAGGGCTTCATTGACAGTGGGAGTAGCGGGAAAGCATGTAGATTGCTTAAATCCATTTATGGATTAAAGCAGGCATCACGGAGTTGGAACATTTGTTTCGATGATGTTATCAATGAGTTTGATTTCATCAAAAATCCAGATGAACCTTGTGTTTATAAGAAGGCTGTAGGGAGAGCTGTCACATTCCTCGTATTGTACGTGGATGACATTCTTCTGATAGGAAATGATATTCCTATGCTACAGTCGGTCAAATCTTTCTTATCACTTAGGTTCTCCATGAAGGACCTGGGTGATGCCACATGCATTCTGGGCATTCTGATCTATAGGGATAGATCCAAGAGGTTATTGGGATTGTCCCAAACCAGGTACATCAACACCATCCTAAAAAGGTTTAGTAAGGAAGACTCCAAGTGGGGTGCCTTACCCGCTTGCCATGGGGTCACTCTCTCTAAGGACTCTTGCCCAAAGACCGATGAAGAGAGAGCTCGCATGAGCATTATACCCTATGCTTCTGCAGTAGGATCTATGATGTATACGATGTTATGTACACGCCCAGATGTAGCTTATGCACTTAGTGTAGCAAGCAGGTATCAATCCAACCCAGGGGAGAATCACTGGATAGCTGTGAAGAACATTCTTAAGTACTTGCGAATGACTAAAGAATTGTTCTTGGTGTATGGTAATGGAGATCTCCAAATCGAGGCCTTTACCAATTCGAGCTTCCAGAGTGATAAGGACGACAGAAAATCTATCTCTGGGTTTGTATTTACCCTCAATGGAGGGGCGGTAAGTTGGAAGAGTTCCAAACAGGATACCGTTGCAGACTCTACGATGGAGGCTGAGTACATTGCTGCGAATGTTGCCGCCGAGGAAGCCGTCTGGATGAGGAAGTTCATCTCGGAGCTAGGAGTAGTTCCAACCATTATTGATCCAATACCATTGTATTTTGATAATAATGGGGCTATGGCGTTAGCCAAGGAGCCCAGGTCCCATCAGCGGTCCAGACACATCCTGAGGCGCTTTCATTTGATCCGGGAGATTGTAGATCGCCGCGAGATCGTGATTAGGAGAGTAGACACAAAGAATAACACCGTGGATCCACTCACCAAGGCCCTCCCTCAGCCGCAGCATGAGCGACTTTTTAAGATGTTGGGTATGAGATACGCCAATAACCGGCCTCAGTGCAAGGGGGAGATTGTTGGATATATGTATGCCCTAGAGGCCATTATATGATAGTGGATGTATTTATACATGTATATATATATATATATATATATATATATTTAGTGTACATTCTTTCTCGACATGATAGCATGCTATCTGGTTCTTCTTTATCTGACATGTTGACTTGATCATGCTTTTATTCATTCACACATGTTGATAAAGCCCTTAGGATATTGGCTTGACTATTATGATTATGATGGAGATCATACTAGTGGGACGTCTGTAGTTTATAAGCATATCCTGAAATGTCCCTAGTCGTAGGTGTATCGAGATGGGGCATCGATATACCAGAGTAGACTAGCGTATATGATACTAGACCCACATGATGGGCGATGGATGTTCCCACATCCATTGATGTTTGACATCGAGATCGTATACGGGTGCTCAGTGGTGACTGGGTACACTGGACAGACTCGCTGAGAACTCCTATATGGTATTATATCTATCGTCGGATAGCAGTTCTCAGGTGACACTGGTACAGGTTAGTCTGTAGACCCGAGATAGTCATAGAGTCTTGTGTGTTCTCCCACTGTACTTTGATTACCACCCTACCACGGCTCTACTGAGTCGTGCAAACAGGTGGCTTTTCGGTACTGTCCCGAGACACACGAAGACGATGGGCGATAGGAGGGGTTTCGTCTCTCCCGATATTGGGGGTTGATGCTGTGCTGTGCACGATTGGCTATATCAGTAAGTCCCTGGCCAGGGCTGTTGAGATTTACTGATAAGAGTTATCAGTAGTTTCTCGATCTGTTATAGACCATTCATCGGCACGACATATTGAGTTATTGGGGTCGACGTTGCCATCCCTAGACTCGATATGCAGCATATCTGACGAAGAGACCGGACTGTACGGAAGTGTTACCGGTTGGCTCGACAGGAGTTTTTGCAGGCTTGCTTGTTTTTCTTCTGATCGTTCAATACCTAGGAGCCGTTACGCACCGCTGGTGCCGCTGACGGTTTGTGGGTATGTGATATGATTACTACCTACTGCTAGCGTATTGACGAGTCTTAGAGTCCCAGAATGGGGTTACCTAGCTCAGGCGAAAAGATGTGGGGTGCATATGGGGATACGCGCAACTGCTTGATTAAATGCGTGTATATGATACCGCATTATAATCTGGCGTTTTCTATTGGTCGGGTCGTATGTGATACGACCGGGTTATTAAATCAAGTGTTGGTTTAATTAATAACCATTAGATTTTTCATTTAAAACCTTTTCTATTTTGCATGTATGCACGAATGAGTGTATTGTAGGGTTAGCTTAGCACCTTAGCAAGGTCTTGGCAAGCATCAAACATGCTACTTTAAAATTTTTGGGGTGCTAAACAAACCCTAATCAAGATCTTAACTAGAGAATTAGGGTTAACATGCATGTAAACAACTTTACATCTAAGAGAGAGAGATTACAACCTTTGTAGTCTGTTCCTTCGCTTCATAAGCTCCGAGTAGTAGTCCCTTCACCGCGATCCATGAACTTCCGGACTCTAGAGAGGCTCCACAAGTCGAATGATCCATGCTTGCTAGAAATCTTCCTATTCGAAGATGATCTACCTTGAAGAATCTCAAACTCAAGCTCTCACTTCTCTAATCAAGTGTTGATGAAGTGAACACCCTAATCTAAATGGCTAGAATAGACGAGGATGATGAAGTAGGAATTTTGCTCTCTTTTGTTTTCAATTTCTCACTTTAAATCATCACAAGTCAAAAAAGCTAGAAAGCTTTTTCAAGGAGGAAGAAGAAGAAAGATTTTGTGATGAATAATGAATTATTGTTATGGTTACAATTGAAACCATGAGTTAATAATAAAGGCTTTAACTCATGTAGAGAATAAACCAGAGTTAAGTGTTTGGGTTGGGTTAACAAATATCTTCACAAAATATCAAGCTAGAAAACAAAAAGGAAATCTTCATGAAGCTTCATGAAAAAGCTAACCCAAAAACTAACCCAAATCCAAAACCTAATTTTGTTTAAACTTAACAACCATGTTGCATTTGTAACCCTAACTTGTTACAATATTATATATCACATATACAATATATTTTGTAACAAAAGAAAATAATACAATTAACATATATCGCATTATCCAGTGACAAAATGAATCAATAAAGCGAGCTTATATTAGTTAACGTAATGTAATATATCTCATATATAATTATACATTAAATTATCGAATCAACTCTTGATCCGACAATCCGGCTATATAGCATATAACCGACTAATATAACATGTACCAATTCATCGAATCAACACTTGATCCGATGACCCGGCCATATCAAATATATCCGGCCGATATCTCATATCGCGAGAATAGAATACGGTATCTCATATTGTAATATTCTTGGTCCCGCACATATCACATATGTGCTCCTACTCTGTTTTGCCTGAGCCAGGAAGCCTCTGTGTAGGACTCTAAAGAATCGTCAATATGCCGGCAGTAGGTGATGATCATATCAAACACCCACAAGCTGCAAGCGGTCAGCTAAACGTAATAGCCACCCGTGTATTGAGCAATCAGAAGATCAACAAGCAAGCCTGTACATTCTCCTGCAAATTCAATCAGTAACACTCCCGTACAGTCCGACCTCTTCATTTGATATGCTGCATATCTAGTCTAGGGGTGGTAAACGTCAGACCCCAGTAACCGATAAGTCGTGTCGATGTAAGGCTCATAACGGGTCGAGAAACTACTGATAACACTTACCAGTAAATCTCCATATCAGCCCTGGCCAGGGACTTCCAGTTATAGCCAATCGAACACAGCACAACATCAACTCCCTATACCGGGAGAGACGAAACCCCTCCTATCGCTCATTGCCTCCATGTGATTCGGGACTGTACCCAAAGGCCACCGTTTTTCATGCCCTCTTGGACGTGGTAAGGTGGAAATCAAAGCACAGTGGGAATCACACAAGACTCTATGACGATCTCGGGTCTACAGACTAACCTGTACCGGTGTCACCGGAGAACTGCTATCTGACGATAGGTATAATACCATCCAGGAGTTCTCGACGAGTCCGTTCAGTGTATCCAATCTCCAATGAGTACCCGTACACTATCTTTGATGTCCAACACCAATGGATATGGGATCATCCATCGCCCATCATATGGGTCAAGATGCGTGTACGCTAGTCTACTCTGGAGTATCGATGCCCTGTCTTGATACACCCTCGACTAGGAACAGTTATAGGATGTACTCATAGACTACCCTGGCCCCGCTAGTATGATCTTTATCATAGTCCTAGTAGTCGAATACATATCCTAAGGGCTTTATCAACACGTGATCACAAAACAGTATTTGTTAACATGTTTAGATAAAGTGAAACCAGATAGCATACTATCATATCGAGCAAGAAAGTCCTCTCTATATATATCCAAGCATCCACTATAACATACATCATATGTACAACAATGGCCTATAGGGCATACATATAACTAACAATCTCCCACTTGCACTAAGGTCAGCTGTTGTAGTATCTCATATCCAACATCCTAAAGAGTCTTTCAAATTGTATCTGAGGAATGGCCTTTGTGAGTGGATCCGCAGTGTTGTCCTTCGTATCAACTCTCCTGACCTCGATTTCCCGGCGATCAACTATCTCCCGGATCAGGTGATACCGTCTCAGAATATGTCTGGACTTCTGATGGGATCTGGGTTCCTTGGCCAAAGCCACAGCTCCATTGTTATCACAATACAGAGGTATTAGATGCTCAATGGACGGAACCACACCAAGTTCAGTGATGAACTTCTTTATCCAGACAGCCTCTTTGGCAGCATCGTTGGCAGCGATGTATTCAGCCTCCATCGTCGAGTCTGCCACGGTTTCCTGTTTGGAACTCTTCCAACAAACCGCTCCTCCATTTAGGGTAAAGACAAATCCTGAGTACGACTTAGAGTCGTCCTTATCACTTTGGAAGCTCGAATCGGTAAAGGACTCCATCTGGAGTTCTCCGTTACCATACACCAAGAACATCTCTTTAGTCCTTCTTAAGTACTTGAGAATGTTCTTCACAGCTGTCCAGTGATTCTCTCCAGGATCTGCTTGATACCTACTCACTACACTTAGTGAGTATGCTACATCGGGTCTGGTACATAGCATCGCGTACATGATAGAGCATACTGCCGAAGCATAGGGTATCCCTTGCATGCGAGCTCTTTCCAAATCAGTCTTAGGAGACATCTCTTTGGAGAGAGTGAGTCCAGAGATCTTGGGTAAATTCCCACGCTTGGATTCTTCCATACTAAACCTCTTTAGTATGGTGTCAATGTACCTGGATTGGGACAATCCCAGTATCCGTCTAGATCTATCTCTATAGATCATAATTCCCAAAATGCATGAGGCATCACCTAGATCTTTCATTGAGAATCTATGTGATAAGAAGAGCTTGACCGAGTGAAGCATAGGAATATCATTTCCTATCAAGAGTATGCCATCCACGTACAATACGAGAAAGACAACCTTACTCTCTGCCACCTTCTTGTATATACTGTAGGGTTCCTAGGCACTCTCAAGAGGTCTCACAAGGCATCAACCATGCCAATTACAAAATTTACGGTGCCGAGAAACCCTAAACTACGGATCGTTGGCTAGAAAACTAGGCGAAAGATGCAACTAGTAAACTATTTTACTAAAGGAACGGAAATACAACCTTTGTAGATCCGGTGCTCCACCTCCACGGCTCCGCAATGAAGTCCTCTCCGCTGTCCAAATCGAACCATGACTCTCACGGTGGTTTCATCGGAGAAAAGACCGGGCTAGGTCGTCGACAACGTGCCGAAGATGATCTACGTCGAAGCATCACTAGATCAAGCTCCAACTTCACCAAGTCAAGAAAACTTGTGAAGGAAACACACTCTACTACTTGGCAAGAGGTAGAGGATGAAGAAATAGGAGTTGGGTTCACTTTAGAATTGGATTTCTCACTCATTCTCATCACTTGCCATTAATGGAGCAAGCTTTCTTCATGTGAAGAAGATGAAGAAGAAGAAGAAAGAAAATATGATAAGTTAATTAAAATTGGAAAAGAAAAAGAATACTTATCATATTAGAACCATGGTTAGGTGTAGAGAATCAATCATAGTTAGAAGAAATGGTTAGGGTTAAGCATGAGACAAAATTGGTGACAAAGTCAAACATTCATGAAAGTTCATGAAAGAATAAAAGAAAGCCACCAATTCTTCTTATGCAAAATAATTTCCAAAAAGGAATAAATGAATAATTTAAGAAAATAAAACCCTAATCATTTAGTTAACCATGGTTTAATTCTTTGCACTTAACCAAGTAGGAATGCATCATCAACCATGATACAAACAAGTGCATAAAATCATATCGCATATGCAATGCGCACATCCGAGTGAGAAAATCCATTCAAAGTGAACCGATACTAGTTAATGCAAAGTAATATATCAAATATATATAATTATACATTAAATCATTAAATCAACACTTGATTCAATGATCCGGTCATGTCGCACATAACCGACTGGTATCAATAGTAACAACTTATCGAATCAACACTTGATCCGATAACCCGGCTATATCGCATATAACCGATCAATGTCACATCGCGAGAATCGAATACAGTATCACATACTGGTATTATTCTCGGTCCTGCACATATCTCATATGCGCTCCTATTTCGTTTCGCTTGAGCCAGGAAACCTCTGTGTAGGACTCTAAAGACTCGTCAATACGCCGGCAGCAGATGATGATCATATCAAAAATCCACAAGCCGCAAGCGGCCTGCTAAACGTAACGGCCACCCGGGTATTGAGCGATCTGAAGATCGACGAGCAAGCCCGCTCACACTCCAGTGAATCCAACCAGTAACACTACCGTACAGTCCGGTCTGATCGTCTGATATGTCGCATATCTCGCCTAGGGGTGGTAAACGTCAGACCCCAATAGCTCGATAAGTCGTGTCGATATGAGGTCTATAACTATTCGAGAAACTACTGGTAACACTTACCAGTAAATCTCAGCAACCCTGGCCAGGGATTTCCTGTTATAGCTGTAAGTCCACGTTGCGACCCCCGGTTCTTATGGGGAGGCGGAAACGGTATAAAAATCAAATTTTTAGCGCATGGGGCAACATGGACTAACAAAGTCGGGATCTTTTCCTAAACTAAAACTAGCAAACAAGCTAAAGAGAGTTAGCTACTCGGAAAGATGGTTATACCTAAACTTGAACTCCTTCTTCTTCAAACTTTTGTAGAGGTTGATGGTGCTTTCCTCGTTGCCTTCTTCCGTCAAAGATGGATCCACCTGAGGGTTCAACCTTCGGGCTCTTTCTCGAACTTTGAGAGAACTAGAATCTTCGGCTTGCTAAACCTTTGATCCTAGAGTGAGTAGAGAGTGTCTAAGGGGTGTTTTCTTTTCAAGGAGAGGGATTCTCAACACATGAGAAGGATTCTCCTTGAGCTTGAGGAAGAAGAAGATGAAGTGAGGAGAGAGAATGAATATGATAGAATGAGCTATCTTTTTCCTTTTTGCAACCATATCAAAAGAAAAAGAATTATCTAATTAATAATAATAATTCAAATGAGAATAGTTGATGGTTGTTTTGGAATGACCACTATCATCACTTCATTAAATGAATGTTGGCAAGAATCAAGGAGCATCCTTGCAAAGTAATGATGATGGTCAAACATTCAACCATGGTCAACAAGTCAACCATGGTCAACAAGTCAACAAAACCAACCATAACATAATTTCATTTAATTACTATTATTAATTGATATCTCACTAATTCATTAGGGTTTGGAAAAAAGACGACTGTCAACTGTGCATGCGCACCCGTTCCGAAACCCTAATGAAAAACCTCTTCTTCCGCCTCAAACAACTGTGCATACACACCTGCATTCTTGTTCCGAGGAACATGAATACTGAGAGATAAAAGTAACCCCAAAACATATACCAGTATCCGGCTCAAACCAGATCCCGCTGGCAATATCCGTCCGGACTCCAAACGTGCACAAGTGCGCGGATGAGAACGAACCCTGTCGCAAAACCATGCGACCTCTACTCTGTTTTTCCCAGAGGCGAATACCCTCTGTGTGGGACTCTAAAGACTCGACACTACGCTGGCAGTGGGTTTAACCACAGACCGCAAGCGGCACTAGCTGTGCGTAACGGTCCCCAGGTAGATGCCGATAAGAAGACTGACGAGGTAAAACCCATCTGAACTCCTACTGAGTCTGAATGTGACATTCTCCGTACAGTCCGGTCTGTTCGTCTGATACATCGCATGGCGGGCCTAGGGGGCGGTAAACGTCAGTCCCCTAATAGCGGTACAAGTCGTGTCGGAGTGAAGCCCAAAACACCCTGAGATAACACTGGAAGCCTACCAGTATATCTCGCTTGCCCTGGCCAGGGACTACTCGTGTAATGGCTCTCCTAGACACAGCGCGATGTCAACCCCCAATACCGGGAGAGACGAATCCTGTCTAACCGTCACTGCCTCCAAGTGCTTCGGGACTGCACCCAACTACTACCTGTTTGCACGACTCCTTTGAGCCGTGGTAGGGTAGAGATCAAAGTGCAGTGGGAACACACTCGAGGCGAAGTGCCAGTGTCAAGTCAGCGGACTAAGCTGCACTCATGTCACCTGGGAACTGATAACCGACGATAGGTATAATACCAACTGGTCAGTTCCCGACGAGTCCTGTCCGGTGTACTCGTAACCTAACGAGCACCCGTATACTATCTCCAGTACGACGTACTGATGGCTGTGGGACAGACCATCTCCCACACTGGGATGAGAAGCGCATACGCTAGTCTACTCTGGAGTATCGATGCCCTGTCTCGATAGTCCTGCGACTAGGGACCTGTAAAAGGATGTGCTTATAGATTACCCAGCCCCCACTAGTGTGACTGCCATCACAACGCTGGTAATCAAGCAAAGATCCTAAGGGCTCCACTAATGTGTATAGGTGATATCGCAAAAATAAACACATGTACACATTGAAGTAGAAACAAACCAAGTAGCATACTACTATATTGAGCAAGATTGTTTATACAAGGTGAATATCCCAAGCTTCCATTAAGTAATATACAAACTAGTATGATACAGTAATGGCCTCTAGGGCATATACACTAACAATAGCCAATCGAACACAGCGCAACATCAACTCCCTATACCGGGAGAGACGAATCCCCTCCTATCGCTCATTGCCTCCATGTGACTCGGGACTGTACCCAAAAACCACCGTTTTGCACGCCTTCTTGGACGTGGTAAGATGGAAATCAAAGCACAGTGGGAACCACATAAGACTCTATGACGATCTCGGGTCAACAGACTACTCTGTACCAGTGTCACCAGAGAACTGCCATCTGACGTATGGTATAATACCATCTGGGAGTTCTCGGCGAGTCCGTCCAGTGTACCCAGTCTCTACTGAGCACCCGTATATCATCTCTGATGTCAAACACCGATGGATATGGGATCATCCATCGCCCATCTGTATGGGTCGAGAAGGTATACGCTAGTCTACTCTGGTATATCGATGCCCCGTCTCGATACACCCACGACTAGGGACTTTGAAGGATGTACTTATGGACTACCATGTCCCCACTAGTATGATCCGCATCATAGTCCAGGTAGTCAAGTACACATCCTAAGGGCTTTACCAACATGTAACAGAGAGACAATCAGTATACACGTTAAGGTAAAGTGCAACCAGATAGCATACTATCATGTCGAGCAAGAAAGTCCTCCCTATATACGTCCTAGCATCCACTACAATATACATCCAATGTACAGTAATGGCCTCTAGGGCATACATATAACTAACAATCTCCCACTTGCACTAGGGCCATCTGTAGCAGTGGTTGTAGTATCTCATACTCAACCATCCCATAAAAAGTCTCTCTCTGGGGACAGGCCTTTGTGAGTGGATCCGCTGTGTTGTCCTCTGAGTCTACTCTCCTAACCTCGATCTCCCTGGAGATCAACCATCTCCATGATCAGGTGACACTGCCTTAGAATATGTCTGGATCACTGATGGGACGGACGTTCCTTGGCATAAGCCACAACTCCATTGTCACACAATGGGAGGAACATAGTTCATCTCATGAACAAATATACACCCAAACATCCTCTTTTGGTAGCATCTTAAGTAGCGATGTATCCAGCCTTTATCGTCTAGTATGCCACGGTATCTAGCTTGGAACTCTTCCAACATACCGTCCCTTTTACTGAGGGTAAAGACAATGCCTGTGACTGACATTCAGTTTTCTTTATCACCCTGGAACCCTTCCAGTGATTCTCCCCAGGATCGGTTGATACCATCTCACTACATCTAGTGAGAATCCTAACATCCATTTAGATCTATCTCATAGATCCAAAACCTAGGATTTAGTAGGTATCACTTTGATCCTATATGGAGAATCATTGTGATAAGTGGAGATTGATCGAGCGTAGCATAAGAAACTCCTTTCTTATCAAGAGTATGTCATCCACGTACTCTACGAGGATCACCACCATACTCCCTACTACCTTTTTGTTCATACAAGGTTCATCTACCATTTTGATGATGTCAAACTCTTTGACTACTTCATCAAAACAGATGTTCCAACTCCGCGATGCCTGCTTTATCCTATAAAACATCTTGCACACGTTTCCGCTGCTCCCACTGTCTACGAGGCCCTCTGGCTGTGTACTTATAGACACACTCTTCCAAATCATCATTTAGAAAAGCAGTCAAGACACCCAACCACCAGAGATCGTAGTCATGGTATGCAGCCGTGGTAAGTAAGATCTGGATGGACTTAAGCATAGCTACTTGAAAAGGTTTCATCATTATCCACACCTGGTCAATGATGCAAACTTTTAACAAGTCTAGCTTTGAAAGTCTCAACTTTTCCATGTACACCAAGTAATCTTCTCAAGATATACTTGCTCCTGATGGGAATTTAACCCTTCAGATATAGCAACCAAAGTCCATACTTTGTTGGTGTATAAGGATTCCATCTCAGATCGATAAACATCCAGCCATTCTTACAGAGTCCTACTCCTGATGGCCAGGTCGAAACTAGTTGGGTCATCATCTCATGATGCAGTCCTCGCTCCCACTGTCATAGAGAAACCGAAGTATCTCTCAGGTGGGTGAGGAACCTCACTAGATCGGCGGAGAGGCTGAGGTTCGTTGGTAACTATTGAATCCTTTGGTTTTATCAAATCATATGCTGTAGTTTGTATAGCTGGAACCTTTCCAGTTCTACAAAACAGACTTTGCCTCGAGCTTGTCCAGATTTTGCTTTTAGACATAGGCCGGACAACCCCAAATCTTAACTAGCTTAAGACATGGGCTCTTTCCATATCATATCTCATATGGAGTGGTAGGCAACTGATTTGATTGGAACCCTATTCAATAGGTATGCAGCTTCTCAAGTGCATAACTCCCAAAAGGAAAAAGGTAACTCAGTATTACTCATCATAGAGCACACCTTATCACATAGGGTGTAATTGCTCCACCCCGATATACCATCGTGCTATGGTGTATACGGAGGAGTAATGCTGAGAGAGAATCTTATTCTCCTTTAGAACAATCCAGGAATTCCGTGCTCAAGTATTCTCCTCCTTGATCTCATCACAGGACATAATACTTATACCCGTATTGGTTCTCTACTTCTAACTTATGTTATGTGAATATCTCAAAAGGTTCAGACTTGTGTTTCAACAGGAACATATGTCTGAATCTTGAGAGATTATCAGAGAACGTAATGAAGTACAAAGAACCATTCTTGGCATGTGTAGACAGGGGACCTACATACATCAACATGTATCATCCCAAGAGTTTACCAACTCTTTCTCTGTTTCCGATAAACAGAGCTGGTGTCATTATATCTTTGTGACATGACTGGCGAGTTTCACAAGATGTAAATTCAAACTGATTTAAATATGCATCTATATGTAACTTCAGCTAGTCGGGTCGCATTGATATGACCTAGTCTACAATGCCTCAAGAAGGATTCGTTCATTTCTGAACTCTTCCTCTTTTGTGTGTTCAGTATACTAAGAACTGTAGTTTGATTTAGAACATCACTGCTTTTAGATAACGTGCCTGAACCGATCAACTTTTGATATAGGAAATGTTCAAAACATTATCCAACAATACAAAAATTTTATCATTTCTTTACTAATAAAGAGACTGATATGATTTTGTATATCAGGTTCGGTATCTAATAACATTCGTTCAGAATCAATGTATTTGGAATACAGGGTGACAGTGACCAACAGACTTGGCTGCAACACTTGCCCCGTTTTCTGCCTCATGAAACTTATCACCCGTTCTCAGTCCTCTACCTTTCTGTAGCCCTATGTAACAGTTTACATATCTGGGATCCTGATCTGGTATCACATACCCAGGACGTAAAGGATACTGAGAAACAGTTCTCTGTAATGAACACACCCGAAGATGATGCATCATCATGCACTCTCCTCGTTTGGGCGGCATGGGAAATCTGGTATTCCCCAATTTCCTGCTCTGTCTTATAACAATTATAAGGTGGAGCGGGACCAACGTTCCCCAGCTCAGTATAACAAGCGGGTTCGGTCAATATTCCGTATTATTATCTTGATTAAGGCGTGATATGGTCGCTACCTGGAGAGAGAGAGAAGAAAACACTCAGCGTGCGCTCTTGCAAGAATAGATTAGTTTTTATTTTATCTAATCAGGATGGCTCCCACTGCTTTTTATCAAATCTTCCTTCAAACCCTAAAAGGAAAGACTAGCCGGGATTAATTACACACTACAAGTTCGCCAATCTTTCAGCCAGGCCAGTGTCGGTACTTTGAGGGAGGTCCCCCGTGCTTTCGCACGAACCTAATTAATGTAAACCTCGTTTTCCCAGAGGCGTAACCCCGTTGACACCTTTCTAGACACCTACTTGATCAGCTAATTGCAATGTGTAAAACTCTCCCAGGAGTAACACTTACTCTCAGCGGGTATCGGGATCCAACTATCTCATAGAAGGTATGCAATCTCATTGCAAATTTCAACACTTGAAATTCCCGATAATATTTTGCCCCTAACCTCCTATGACCTTGACAAAGGCCAACAAACCATAGGATGCTAGTCAAGTTCAACCCGTCATTTCCTGATTGAATTAAACCCACCCGCACGGCCCTTGACAAAGGCCAACAAGGTCGCACGACTACCCTAACTCAATCTGCATCATATGCATAAGCAGATAAGCACCAGTTAGCTACCGCACACTGCGCCTTGACAAAGGCCAACAAATGCAGCACGAATACTAACTACTACTTATCTGAAATGACGGAGGGCTACGACAGGTTTTTCTAAAAACCTATTGCGTAATGAACTTGATATCGTTGTAGAATCAAATGAGTTTAAAATGGAGTGTTTTTAAGGCTTTTCTAGTTTTGCTAAAGGAGTCACTCCCGGTGAAGGGATCGTCGGTCCTTTCCTCGTCGAATGAGGTGCGGGATATATCATATATATCACTGTGCAAAGCAAAAATACTTAAAAGCAATCAAAAGACAAACCGAGTGTGTAGCATCTGCCAGTTATTGCTAAAGGAGTCACTCCCGGTGAAGGGATCTCGGTCCTTTCCTCATCGAATAAGGTGCAGGATATATCACATATACCGCTGTGCAAAGCAAGAACTGTAGCTACCTGTTTTTATTTTGAAATTCGATTCAACAACATCTTAGGTTTCTTTTATTTCATTAATCACATTAATGAAGTCCCATAATTTAAATTACCTAAACAACACAGATAAATACGACGTACACTTATGCCATCCGCATTCGCCTCGATGTCCCCTCGTGCACCGTTAGGTTAGGTAACTAACGGCAGAGCGGGGCAGGGCTAGCGCGGGTGTAAAACATAAGTAACGCCTATATAATATATCATATATACTATATACTGTATCTATCACAGAACATCACATGATCACATCACAGATATCGCAGCAGAAGAATATCATATGAAATATTGGATATACTAGGACGTCCGTGTTTTCAATACGAGCCAGTATAAAACACGAATTCCACGGTCGTGATGAATAGCCAAACCCACACCCCTAGACCCCTACGAGAGCGGCAAGCAACCCTACCAATTCTGGAGTTAGGAGACCCGGACCCGACTCTTCGAGTTGGTCTCCCACTGGACTCCAGAACCCGGTTACTTGTGCCCTCCCCTTGGGTCTATCCTAGTGCGGAAAAGTAAATAATATACAAGAGGTGACAACTTCCGCAACCTGGAAGCGCCCCAATAAAAGAATATTACATGAATGAAAATGAAATACACTCATCTCACATAAAAACCCCCGGCTATTCAAACACGACGATCCAATATAACATATCCAGCAACACATAACATTACATGTCATCAACGTAAGTAAATATGCGCATCCCAATTGTCGTTGACATATAGCAACGAAACCGGCGATATCACATATTACACTTACGGTCACAGAAAAGAAAGTGTAAAACTACAACAGTTGGAATCCGCAACCTCCATAGACATCGCATGCCTAAGCAAATGAATTACTTAGACATCGCATGCCTAACAATTATAAACCCCGCATTTTAGTCTCATTATCGAAAACTCTTTTCAATATCAAGTCGGGCAATTCAACAAGATTCCCGACAATTTTGATCGAATGCTCATCGCAAACTTCAGTAGGCGGCCGCACCCCCGACGCTGTCGACGAAGTGCACCAAGGCGGAACACCGCCACCGCGAGCACCCAGACGGATGCTTTCGGCGACGGGGTTCTCCTACAGTCACTTGGTCGGGGCTATGGAGTGAGGCTGTCTATTAAGTTTATCCGGCGAGTATCCGCGTACGCTACGTGATTGCGAAGGACTTTTGATCACATCAAAATTCCGTGGCAACCGATCAAGTGAGACTAAAGTGCTATGTTTATAACATTCATTCAGTTATCTCATAACTCATTGTGAATTCCAATTATTGTATCCCATTCCAGATAAATAGAAAATGTTAAACTTTCCGATCGAACAATCGAACACCCAAGGTTTCCCAATACAGATCAACACATGAAATAAGTCTAACAACATTCAGTTCGTGCCTCAGTACCAACGGTCCAGCCGTAGAAGGGTCAAGCCAACGCCTCACATGTGGCGCGCCGTACTGCCCCAAACCTGAAGGTTCAAAAGGCAGTTCAAGACGGTCACATAATCGAGTTAAGGTTTGTTGTCTTCTAGAGGGTCCATCGCGTTACTTGCACTACTTAGAACGTCGTTAAACTACGGAAAAATCCAACACTTGGAAATTTCCCGACAGGGGAAAAATTGGGTATTTATATCTGGTCGAACTTTTTAACATATTCTAAAATTTATCCGGAAAGCCACATAGACAAAATCTGATACTCCGAACGAAACACCGAATCCCCAAAACAACTCCAGAAAATTCAACTGTTGAATAAAATTTAAAAATTTCCAGAAGACTCAGCACTTTGACACAAGAATTACTGTGCAAGACACGTGGTCTAAATCACCAACATGGCCGTGGAACCGCCGCGAACCCCAGGGTGGGGCCGCGGTTCCGCGGCTTATTGGTCGATATAGAGCCACGTGCTTCACAGTAACTCTTAGGATTCCCTGCTGAATTTTTTGGCAATTTTTAATCTGGAAAAATCCCAGTTTTTGGAAAAAGGACAGAGAGCATTTTTGTGATCGGGTTTCGGGTTCGTTCGGACTTCAAATTCCGTCTAGACTTCGCCTAAGGCTCTATCTAGGCTCTGATACCACTGTAGGGTTCCTAGGCACTCTCAAGAGGTCTCACAAGGCATCAACCATGCCAATTACAAAATTTACGGTGCCGAGAAACCCTAAACTACGGATCGTTGGCTAGAAAACTAGGCGAAAGATGCAACTAGTAAACTATTTTACTAAAGGAACGGAAATACAACCTTTGTAGATCCGGTGCTCCACCTCCACGGCTCCGCAATGAAGTCCTCTCCGCTGTCCAAATCGAACCATGACTCTCACGGTGGTTTCATCGGAGAAAAGACCGGGCTAGGTCGTCGACAACGTGCCGAAGATGATCTACGTCGAAGCATCACTAGATCAAGCTCCAACTTCACCAAGTCAAGAAAACTTGTGAAGGAAACACACTCTACTACTTGGCAAGAGGTAGAGGATGAAGAAATAGGAGTTGGGTTCACTTTAGAATTGGATTTCTCACTCATTCTCATCACTTGCCATTAATGGAGCAAGCTTTCTTCATGTGAAGAAGATGAAGAAGAAGAAGAAAGAAAATATGATAAGTTAATTAAAATTGGAAAAGAAAAAGAATACTTATCATATTAGAACTATGGTTAGGTGTAGAGAATCAATCATGGTTAGAAGAAATGGTTAGGGTTAAGCATGAGACAAAATTGGTGACAAAGTCAAACATTCATGAAAGTTCATGAAAGAATAAAAGAAAGCCACCAATTCTTCTTATGCAAAATAATTTCCAAAAAGGAATAAATGAATAATTTAAGAAAATAAAACCCTAATCATTTAGTTAACCATGGTTTAATTCTTTGCACTTAACCAAGTAGGAATGCATCATCAACCATGATACAAACAAGTGCACAAAATCATATCGCATATGCAATGCGCACATCCGAGTGAGAAAATCCATTCAAAGTGAACCGATACTAGTTAATGCAAAGTAATATATCAAATATATATAATTATACATTAAATCATTAAATCAACACTTGATTCAATGATCCGGTCATGTCGCACATAACCGACTGGTATCAATAGTAACAACTTATCGAATCAACACTTGATCCGATAACCCGGCTATATCGCATATAACCGATCAATGTCACATCGCGAGAATCGAATACAGTATCACATACTGGTATTATTCTCGGTCCTGCACATATCTCATATGCGCTCCTATTTCGTTTTGCTTGAGCCAGGAAACCTCTGTGTAGGACTCTAAAGACTCGTCAATACGCCGGCAGCAGATGATGATCATATCAAACATCCACAAGCTGCAAGCGGTCTGCTAAACGTAACGGCCACCCGGATATTGAGTGATCTGAAGATCGACGAGCAAGCCCGCTCACACTCCGGTGAATCCAACCAGTAACACTACCGTACAGTCCGGTCTGATCGTCTGATATGTCGCATATCTCGCCTAGGGGTGGTAAACGTCAGACCCCAATAGCTCGATAAGTCGTGTCGATATGAGGTCTATAACTATTCGAGAAACTACTGGTAACACTTACCAGTAAATCTCAGCAACCCTGGCCAGGGATTTCCTGTTATAGCCAATCGAACACAGCGCAACATCAACTCCCTATACCGGGAGAGACGAATCCCCTCCTATCGCTCATTGCCTCCATGTGACTCGGGATTGTACCCAAAAACCACCATTTTGCACGCCCTCTTGGACGTGGTAAGATGGAAATCAAAGCACAGTGGGAACCACACAAGACTCTATGACGATCTCGGGTCAACAGACTACTCTGTACCAGTGTCACCAGAGAACTGCCATCTGACGTATGGTATAATACCATCTGGGAGTTCTCGGCGAGTCCGTCCAGTGTACCCAGTCTCTACTGAGCACCCGTATATCATCTTTGATGTCAAACACCGATGGATATGGGATCATCCATCGCCCATCTGTATGGGTCGAGAAGGTATACGCTAGTCTACTCTGGTATATCGATGCCCCGTCTCGATACACCCACGACTAGGGACTTTGAAGGATGTACTTATGGACTACCATGTCCCCACTAGTATGATCCGCATCATAGTCCAGGTAGTCAAGTACACATCCTAAGGGCTTTACCAACATGTAACAGAGAGACAATCAGTATACACGTTAAGGTAAAGTGCAACCAGATAGCATACTATCATGTCGAGCAAGAAAGTCCTCCCTATATACGTCCTAGCATCCACTACAATAAACATCCAATGTACAGTAATGGCCTCTAGGGCATACATATAACTAACATATACAAGGTTCATCTATGTTTTTGATGAAGTCAAACTCTTTGATTACCACATCAAAACATATGTTCCAACTTCGCGATGCCTGCTTCAACCCATAGATGGATTTAAGCAGCTTGCACACCTTTCCGCTGCTCCCACTGTCTACGAACCATCTGGCTGAGTCATGTATACGCACTCCTCTAAATCACCATTTAGAAATGCGGTCTTAACATCCATTTGCCAGATTTCGTAGTCATGGTATGCAGCAATGGCAAGTAAGATCTGGATGGACTTAAGCATAGCCACTGGAGAAAAGGTTTCATCATAATCCACACCTGGTCGTTGACGAAAACCCTTTGCAACAAGTCTAGCTTTGAAAGTCTCAACTTTTCCATCTACACCAAGTTTCTTCTTAAAGATCCATTTGCTCCCAATGGGTTTTACCCTTTCAGGAGCAATTTCCAACGTCCATACTTTGTTGGTGTACATGGATTCCATCTCAGATCGCATTGCATCCAGCCATTTCACAAAGTCCCCACTCGTGATGGCCTGCTCGAAGCTAGTTGGGTCATCATCTTCAATGATGCAATCCTCGCTCCCACCATCAATGAGAAAACCGTAGTATCTCTCAGGTGGATGAGAAACCCTACTAGATCCGCGGAGAGGTTGGGGTTTGTTGGGAACTACTGAATCCTCTGGTTCTACTAAATCTTCTGTTTCAGTTTGTGTAACTGGAACTTCTTCCAGTTCTACCTCCTTGCCACTAATTTCCTTTGCAAGAAATTCCTTTTCTAAAAAGGTGGCATGCTGAGCAACAAATACCTTTTGTTCCTCAGGGTGGTAGAAGATATGTCCTCGCGAATGCTTAGGATATCCTACAAACTTGCACAAAAATGATCTTTCCTCGAGCTTGTCCGGATTTTGCTTTTTAACATAGGCCGGGCAATCCCATATCTTAACGAAATTAAGACAGGGTCTCTTCCCCTCCCATATCTCATATGGAGTAGTAGGCACTGATTTGGTTAGAACTCTATTCAATAGGTATATGGCTGTCTCAAGCGCATACCCCCAAAAGGAAATAGGTAACTCAGCGGTGCTCATCATAGAGCGACTGTATCTAATAGGGTGCGATTCCTCCGCTCCGATACACCGTTGTGCTGTGGTGTATAGGGTGGAGTAAGCTGAGAGAGAATCCCATTCTCTTTTAGATATTCCAGGAACTCATTGCTCAAGTATTCTCCTCCTCGATCAGATCGAAGGATCTTAATACTTTTACCCATTTGGTTTTCTACTTCGTTTTTATATTCTCTGAATTTTTCAAAAGTTTCAGACTTGTGTTTCAACAGGAACACATATCCGTATTTTGAGAGATCGTCAGTGAATGTAATGAAGTACGAGGAACCATTCCTGGCATGTGTAGACATGGGACCGCATACATCACTATGTATCAGTCCTAAGAGTTCTGTAACTCTTTCTCTGTGTCCACTAAATGGAGTTTTGATCATTTTGCCTTTGAGACATGAATAACAAGTTTCATAAGATGATAATTCGAACGCATTTAAATAACCATATTTATGTAACTTAGCTAGTCGTGCCGCATTGATATGACCAAGTCTACAATGCCACAAGAAGGATTCGTTCATTTCTGAACTTTTCCTCTTATGTGTGTTCTGTATATTAAGAACTGTGCTTTGATTTAGAACGTATATGCCATTATTTAACGAGCCTGATCCCATCAACTTTTGATTTAGGAAGATGTTCATAACATTATCCTGTATTACAAAATTATATCCTTCTTTACTTAATAAAGAAACTGATATAATGTTGCATATCATGTTCGGTATATAATAGCATTCTTTCAGAATCAATGTATTACCACTTGGTAATACAAGGTGATATTCGCCAACTGCTTTGGCTGCAACATTTGCACCATTCCTTACTCTTACGGAATGATCACCCATTCTCAGTTCTCTACCTTTCTTTAGCCCATGCAATATATTGCATATGTGGGATCCTGATCCGGTATCTAATGCCCAAGACGTAGAGTGAACTGAGAAACAGTTCTCGGTAACTAACACATCCGAAGAAGATACATCAACATGTTTATTCTTCGTTTGGGCGGCGTATGAATTCTGGTATTCCCCTATTTCCTGTTCAGTTTTATAACAATTATAAGAAAGAACGGAACCAACGTTCCCCTGCTCAGTATAACAAGCGGGTTCGGTTAATACATCCATATTATTATCTTGATTAAGGCCTGACATGGTCGCTACCTGGAGAGAGAGAGAAGAAAAACACTTTAGTGTGCGCTCTTGCAAGATTAGATTGGTTATTATCTTATCTAATCAGGATGGCTCCCACTGTTTTAATCAAATCTTCCATCAAACCCTAAAAGGTAAGATTAGCCGGGATTAATTACACCTTACAAGTTCGCCAATCTTTCAGCCAGATCAGTGTTGGTACTTTGAGGGAGGTTCCCCGTGCTTTCGCACGGACCTAATTAAAATAAACCTCGTTTTCCCAGAGGCATAACCCCGTTAACACTTTTCTAGACACCTACTTGATCGGCTAATTGTCCTGTGTAAAATTCTCCCAGGAGTAACTTTTACTCGCAGTGGGTATCGGGATCCATCTATCTCATAGAAGGTATGCAATCTTATTGCAAATTTCAACACTTGAAATTCCCGATAATATCTTTTACCCCTAGCGTCCTATGACCTTGACGGAGGTCAACAAACCATAGGCTACTAGTCAAGTTCAACCCGTCATTTCCTGATTGAATTAAACCCACCCGCACGACCCTTGTTGGAGGTCAACAAGGTCGTACGACTACCCTAAAACAATCGCATCACATGCTGCAGATAAATACTAGTCAGCTATCGCACACTACGCCTTGACGAAGGTCAACAAACGTAGCACGAATACTAATTAGGACTTATCTGAAATGACGGAGGGCTACGCAGGTTTTTCTGAAAACCATGAGCTTAATGAACTTGATATCGTTTGTAGAAACAAGTGATTTTGAGGCTTTTCTAGTTTCGCTAAAGAGGTCACTCCCGGTGTAGGGATCTCTGCTCTTTCCTCATCGAATAAGGTGCAGGATATTTCATAAATACCGCTGTGCAAAGCAAGAACTATAGAAGCAGTCAAAAACTAAACCGTGAGTTTGTAGCATCTGCCAGTTTTGCTAAAGAGGTCACTCCCGGTGAAGGGATCTCGGCTCTTTCCTTATCGAATAAGGTGCTGGATATTCTACAAGGAATACCGCTGTGCAAAGCAAGAACTGTAGCTACCCTTTTTGAAAATTTGATTCTACAACATCTTTTAGGTTTCTTTTCTTTTATTAATCTCATTAATAAAACCCATCATTTAAGCTTCCTAAGCATCACAGAAGAAACGAAAGCAGCAATATTTATATATCAACATATAGTATAAGCATTCGTCTCAGGCAGTAATACGATCTCATCACAGAACATTGCAGCAGAAGTCAACATATGAAATATTGGATATACTAGGACATCTGTGTTTTATTTTGAGCCTTTATAAAACACGGATTCCACAGTTACGATGAATAGCCAAACCCACATCCCTAGACCCCTACAAAAGCGGCAACTAACCTTGCCAATTCTAGGGTTAGGAGACCCGGTCTCGACTCCTCGAGATGTCCTCCCACTGGACCCTAGAACCCGGTTACTTGTGCTCTCCGCCTTGGGTCTATCCTAATGCGGAAAAGTAAATAATATACAATGGTGACATCATCCTCAACCCGGAAGTGCCCCAATAAAAGAATATTACATACAAATGAATTTTACATGAATGAAAAAGAAAACTCTCATCTCACATAAAACCCCGGGCTATTCAATACACAATGATCCAATATAACATATCACAGCAACACATAAACATCACAGATAATTAGACGAAGTTAGATAATTCGACAGACACAACGAATTCCCAAAATACCCCAGTGAGCTCAACACTTGAGCAGAAAATAAAAATTCCCAGTAGCATGCCCCAGCACCTATGGACCGTCGCTGAAGTGCCCGTCCCAAGCCTCTACAGTGGCAGTGCGTAACCGTCGCCAAAACCAGGTTTTGGCCGCGGTTACGCGGTCACTGTAGTGAGTTAGGGACTCTTTCTTCAGGTGGGTCCATAAAATTCCCTGCATGATTTCTGACTATTTTTAATATGAAAAATTTGAACTTTTGAAAAAATTTCTAGCAAAGGGTCAATTCTCGGTGTTTCGGGGTTCGATCGGACTTCTAACTTCGTCTAGACAACGCCTAATGCTTTAGCTTGTCTCTGATACCACTATGGGGTTAGCTTAGCACCTTAGCAAGGTTTTGGCAAGCATCAAACATGCTACTTTAAAATTTTTGGGATGCTAAACAAACCCTAACCAAGATCTTAACTAGAGAATTACGGTTAACATGCATGTAAACAACTTTACATCTAAGAGAGAGGAATTATAACCTTTGTGGTCCATTCCTTGGCTTCATAAGCTCCGAGTAGTAGTCCCTTCGCCGCGATCCATGAACTTCCAGACTGTAGAGAGGCTCCACAAGTCGAATGATCCATGCTTGCTAGAAGTCTTCCTTTTTGTAGATGATCTACCTTGAAGAATCTCAAACTCAAGCTCTCACTTCTCTAATCAAGTGTTGATGAAGTGAACACCCTAATCTAAATGGCTAGAATAGACGAGGATGATGAAGTAGGAATTTTGCTCTCTTTTATTTTCAATTTCTCACTTTAAATCATCACAAGTCAAAAAAGCTAGAAAGCTTTTTTAAGGAGGAAGAAGAAGAAGAAAGATTTTGTGATGAATAATGAATTATTGTTATGGTTACAATTGCAACCATGAGTTAATAATAAAGGCTTTAACTCATGTACAGAATAAACTAGAGTTAAGTGTTTGGGTTGTGTTAACAAATATCTTCACAAAATATCAAGCTAGAAAACAAAAAGGAAAGCTTCATGAAAAAGCAAACCCAAATCCAAAACCTAACTTTGTTTAAATTTAACAACCATGTTGCATTTGTAACCCTAACTTGTTACAATATTATATATCACATATAAAATATATTTTGTAACAAAAGAAAATAATACAATTAACATATATCGCATATACATCAATGTATTATCCAGTGAGAAAATGAATCAATAAAGCGAGCTTATATTAGTTAACGTAATGTAGTATATCATATATATAATTATACATTAAATTATCGAATCAACTCTTGATCCGACAATCCGGCTATATAGCATATAACCGACTAATATAACATGTACCAATTCATCGAATCAACACTTGATCCGATGACCCGGCCATATCAAATATACCCGGCCGATATCTCATATCGCGAGAATAGAATATGGTATCTCATATTGTATTATTCTCGGTCCCGCACATATCGCATATGTGCTCCTACTCCGTTTTGCCTGAGCCAGGAAACCTCTGTGTAGGACTCTAAAGAATCGTCAATACGCCGGTAGCAGGTGATGATCATATCAAACACCTACAAGCTGCAAGCGGTCAGCTAAACGTAACAGCCACCCGTGTATTAAGCAATCATAAGATCAACAAGCAAGCCTGTACATTCTCCTGCAAATCCAATCAGTAACACTCCCGTACACCATCTTTGATGTCCAACACCAATGGATATGGGATCATCCATCGCCCATCATATGGGTCAAGATGCGTGTACGCTAGTCTACTCTGGAGTATCGATGCCCTGTCTCGATACACCCTCGACTAGGAACAGTTATAGGATGTACTCGTAGACTACCCTGGTCCCACTAGTATGATCTGTGTCATAGTCCTAGTAGTCGAATACATATCCTAAGGGCTTTATCAACACGTGATCACAAAACAGTATTTGTTAACATGTTTAGATAAAATGAAACCAGATAGCATACTATCATATCGAGCAAGAAAGTCCTCTCTCTATATATCCAAGCATCCACTATAATATACATCATATGTACAACAATAGCCTCTAGGGCATATATATTACTAACAGTGCACATGTTGATGTGTATGCGCACATACATGTATACATACTTGTCATGGTTGTTGATATAGTGGAGATGGGAATGCAAGACTCACATGGAATCAAATATCAATATATATTTTATGTTTGAGAGAATCAAATGGGATTAAATTATGGTGAAGAGTTTCTACACACTTCTTGTTGACTATTTGACCTCACCTAACTTTTAACCATGATCTAATCTTTCATTTGGATTTAAACTCAAAGGTTAAATATAGAGATATCTGTTTACCATGGTTGCTAATGAGAGAGTATAATATATATTATCTCTTCTCATTTTTATTCATCATCTTTATCAAAAAGAAAAGAGCTAGCATTCTCATCCTCCTCCTTCTTCTTCCAAAAAGTTCACTATCCTTTCAAATGTGAGTGAAATTGACAAAAAGGAAAGGTTTTTATATGAGATCCAAACTCATATCATCATTCTACTTTAGTATTTCCCAATAGATTAGAGTGTTGTTCCTCATCTTCTTCAAAGATCAAGAGGAGCTTGGAGCTTGAGAAAAGGAGCCCCGGGTGGATCATCGTTGATAAGGAAGATCTCAAGCAAGCCGGTGCAAACTCGAGTTGAACCAATGAGGTCTACAAAAGTTGTATTACCTTTTCACTTAGGGTTAGTGTTGGAGATAGTGCCCTCAGAGTCAATTATTAGGTCACAGGTACGTGATTGTAATGATTGAGGGAGGACCTATCCCGGTAGGACAGTCTTACTCGAGATGATAATATGCTATCTGGTTTACCTTTATCATCGTGTACTGCTTTAGGTGACCTGACACGTCGCTATTACACGTTGATAGAGCCCCTAGGATTCTTGCTTGACCACCAGCAGTATGAGGGCGATCATATAAGTGGGAGCTGGGGGTCTATAAGCTTATCCTTAAAAGGTCCCTAGTCGTGGGAGTTTCGAGACTGGGCATCGATACTCCATTAGTAGACTAGTGTATACAGTCGAGACCCCGACGAGGGGCGGTGGCCGGTCTCACAAGCCACTGGTGTCAGTTGGATCACCTAAGATGTATACAGGTGCTCATTTGGTTATGAGTACACCGGACAGGACTCGCCGGGAACATGCTAGTTGGTCATATACCAGACGTCAGATGGCAGTTCCCTGGTGACATGTGTGCAGGTTAGTTCATCGACCTGGGGATCGTCATTTGTCTCGTGTGAGTTCCCACTGTACTTTGATTACTACCCTACCACGGCTCAAAGGAGTCGTGCAAACAGGTTTTAGTTGGGTACAGTCCCGAGCCACATGGAGGCAATGAGCGTATCTTCAGGGGTTCGTCTCTCCCGGTATTGGGGGTGAGGTCGTGCTGTGTCTAGGAGAGCCATTACACAAAGTCCTTGGCCAAGGCAAGGAGATTTACTGGTAGGTATTCCAGTAGTATCTCAGGGTGTTCTGGGCTACACTCCGACACGACTTGTACCGCTTTTGGGGGTCTGACTTTTACCAACCCCCTAGGCCCGCCATGCGATACTCATAGACGAACGGACCGGACTGCACGGATATTGTCACTGACAGGCTCAGTTGGGTGTCGGAGTGAGCTTCCTCATCGACGTCCCATTTGGTCAGTACCTGGTAGCCCGTCACGTATTGGCTTATACCTCTGACGTGCTAGTGGTTAAATCCACAACCAAGGTATTGACGAGTCTTTAGAGTCCCCCACATTCAGTTACTCAGCTTTCGGGCGAAAGGTTGTAGAGGCCGTATGGAGATATGGCAAGGTCCGATCAGATACGTGCGGTATTGCACGGATCAGGATCGGACAGTTTGTACTATAGGCCGTATGGAGATATGGCAAGGTCCGATCAGATACGTGCGGTATTGCACGGATCAGGATCGGACAGTTTGTACTATAGGCCGTATGGTTATATGGCAGGGTTCGATCAGATACGTGCGGTATTGCACGGATCAGGATCGAACAGATATTACTAGCCGGTTTTGGTATAAGCCGGATCCTAGTATAGTACAGTGTAGATTTTGTCTCATTGCATTTGTATTTCGGTTGGAATACAAATGCGGGTGTGTATGCACAGTATCGGGGTTTTCCTGTAATTTATTACGGGACCGTTTTTATGGAGTTGCCAGTTTGCTTTCCGTTTCGGCCAATTTCCATTGTTCCGTTCATTGGCCGAAGATTGGTGGAGGAGGGCTTATTTGCATTGTTGCAAATAAGCATTTGTGGAGGGGGTCTTTGCATATTATCATGTCATGATACTTGTCCCATCATTTGACTTCATATCTTCTTGATGGCTTGACTTTTAGTAACCATCATGGTTGTTGATTACTTGTTTTGGAGAGTGGGTTATGGTTGTGATCATTGGATTCTTTCATCATCTCTTTTCATCATTGCTTCCACCCACTCCCTTGACCTTACTCTTTCTCTCTCCAATCACACATGGTGGGGGGGGGGGGGGGCGGCCATTCCTAAGAGGAGGAATGGGGATTCATTTTCATGAGTGGAGAAAATATGATACATTTTTTTTTCTTTTGTATGCTACTTCTTCCTCACCTCTCTCCAAGTTGTTTTTCCTCCACCACAAAAGGCAACTCTACAATCCCAAAAGGAGACACAAGCTCACTACATATTCTACAACGAACCTTGGGCACGTCGAGTAGCCGGCTTCGTGCCCGAGTTGCCTCGGCATTGAGGTGGGAGCCCGTAAACGAAGAAGGCGATGTGGTGCACTTCCGGCGACGAGGAGGAGACGGGACTTTTCCGCAGGAGATCGGAACCGTGACGAGAAGACCGGAGGACTTGGATTGTCGGTATATCTCTTTCTCATCTTATAGTTAGCTTAGACTAGTCAATGGTTACGATCCGGGTTAAAGTGCGCGGTGGTGCCGGATTGCTAAGTCCGCAAAATTTAAGTTATTCACCGCTTCCGCACTCGGCCGTCGGATTGACGGCCGGGGCGCCGCCGTGCACTTACAGTGGTATCAGAGCCTCGCCATTAACTTCGTCTAGCTTTGTTTAATGTGTTTTACGTTTCCGATCGAACAAAGTCCCGAAAACGCGTATTTCAAGCACATCAGTTTCTGTCGAATTTTTTTTGAGTCCAAAAATTTTTCAGGTTGTAAAATATTGATGTACTGGAAAATCTAAGAGCTCTGTAAAAATTCGACGAAGTAACTCCACAGTGGGAGCGCGGAACCGCCGCGAAAACCACCTTCCCGCCGCCCTTCCGCCGCGCACTGTGGAGATCACTTCACCAATTTTTTACAGAGGCCTTCTGGGCTTAAAATATGGGTTTTGGAATATTAAAATTGGGCCCAGGTTTTCTGTGAGTGCTACAGTTTTGATTGGGGGCCCACTTGTTAATTTTTGTCAATCGGAAAATTTTAAACACATTTTTCACAGTATTTACATTATATCTGCGACCGTGAATGTCACTTGATCGGTAAATCCGGTCTAACTGCTATAGCCCGGTTAGACGGACTTGCGAACGTGACTTTCACGTTGATGTTCTGTTTTTGCTGTGATGTTGCGGATCGGTCGTGGGGATAGCCTGAATGCAATGCTAGTACAGTTTTGTTGTATTATGTACATTTGATATTGCGGGGCGAGCGTTCGACATGTGGACTGCCGTCACTGCCTGTTTGTATTATTCTTTTGGGGCACGACCTGGTTGCGGTCGATGTACCCGTTGTATGTATATTTTATTTTCTGTACTAGGTTTACCCCGCGGTGGGGTGCACGGATAGCCGGGTTCTAGAGGGAAGCAAGCCCGCATCTCATGGCATTGGGACGGAGGGGGCTTCACTCTAGGATTGGCGGGCTATTCGCCGCACTCGTAGGGGGTACAGGTTGACCCAGGAGGGGTGCCCAAGTTACCGGATTCCGTGAAGTGCTGGGTGGTCCATTCACGTTGCTGAAGGGGGCTGCCTCGCTTCAGGTTTTGGCGGGTAACTTGTCGCGCCCGTAGGGGTCTAGGTTTTCATTGCACAGGCTATCCACACGACCAGGGGAACGTCGGGTTTCAGCAGTGGCTCTGTGAAACCCGGGGATCCCAGATATCTGTATTGTTCTGTGATGCTGTACATTTCTGTGATGTTGCATTTTATTCACGCCTTGAGCGAAATACTATATATTGGTATATATATTAGTAGATGTTGTATATGTTTTGCATCCGCGCTAGTCCAGTCCCCGCTCTGTCGTTAGTAAGCTAACCTAACGGGTAATGACGGGACCCAGTGGCGAATGCGGATGGCATATACGTACATCAGTATATTTTCGTTCTTTTTGGTGTGATCAATTGATGGGACTGCATTGATTCGGATCAGTGCAAGTTAAAACAAACCTATTCTGATGTTGTTGGAACACTTTTCAAAAAGCTGTTATTGCAAGGACGTTTACTTTTGTTTTGCATCGTGGTATTCATTGGAATATCCTGCTCCTCAGTCGACGAGGCAAGGGCCGAGATCCCTTCACCGGGAGTGACCCCTTGGACAAAAAGTTGCGTCAGGGCATTAACTTCACTATAGCCGATTACTTTTGCTTTGCATCGTGGTATTCAGTTGGAATATCCTGCACCCCATTCTACGGGGAAAGAGCCGAGATCCCTTCACCGGGAGTGACCTCTTTAGTAAAGGTTTTTGTCACTATATTTTCTAAAAAGCTATCCGTTCCTTCAACGATATCAAGTTCATTACGTTAAAGGTTTTCGCCAGAAACCATTCGTAGCCCTCCGTCGTTTCATATGGGTAGTCAATAGTATTCAAGCTGTGTTTGTTGGCCATAGTCAAGGCACAGTGTTTGGTAGCTATTGGGTATTCATATGCTGCATAGATAGATGCGTTGGTTTGGGACAGTCGTATAGCCTTGTTGGCCTTAGTCAAGGGCTTGTACGGGTGGATTCAAATTAACCTGGATAATGACGGGTAGAACTTGACATGTGACTTATGATTTGTTGGCCTTAGTCAAGGTCATAAGAGCATGGGGCAGAAATCACATCGGGAGTTTCAAAAGAACTGAAACTTGCCAGATATGCGCATACCTTCTGGAGTGTGTTGACGTGAGCGGATTCCGTCACGTTATCATGCGATGATAGTTGGATCCCGGTTCCCACTGATGAGTTAGTTTACTCCTCGGGTAACCCCGACTAATTCTTCTTTCAGGTTTGGAGGAGAATTTGAGGTACAGTGGGAGGTTTCCAGATTAGATAAATTGGTGACCATTCTGATCTAGGTTAGAGTGCACGCTGAGTGTTTCTTTTCTCTCTCTCTTTGGCAGCGACCATTGACCCGACCCTAAGGCTATAACTCAGTGACCAAGTTGACCAAACCTTCTTAAACACCGGCTTTTGGATTGTCAGAGTTGCAAACCTCATTGCCACTCCTACTTTTACCCTTTTCTCCAGGACACCCCGTATTACTGCGAACGTCCACTTCCATTGGACAAAACCATCGTATGGTTAGATACGAACTCGAAAGAATTTATTCGAGGATGGTTTCCGGTTCTGGAGAAAACGGATAGGATTATTCAGTTGTCTTTTCCTTTTACCCTCTCTCAGGTTACGAGTACTCCTTGGTTTAGGGGTAGTACACCTATTACGCAAATTGAATTGTCTTCTTCCAAACCTTAGGCTGGTGCCGACCGGTAGGGAATGAAGAAAACCAATTAGCATAACGATGGTGTGCAGAAGGTATTAAGTTCAGACAAAGCAAGGGATTAGTAAGAGGGCAAAGTAAATTGTAACAGATATTCACGACCAAACCAAATATTTCTTTACCACTCCCACATCACCTTTGTATTTCTCCAGGACACTCCGTATCACTACGAAGATCCATAGTTTATTTGGATACTCCATCGTATGGTTATATACGAACTCGAATGGAACTGGTTCCAGTTCGGGGATGGATTCTGGTTCAGGAGAAATAGGAATAAGGTTTATTCGGTTGTCTTTTATCTTCACCCTCTCTCATTGCGAGTGTTCCTAGGATTAGGACAGTACACCCATTATGCTTATTGGATAGTCTTCTTCCAAACCATAGGCTGGTGCCGAACGGTAGGGAACGAAGAAAACCATTTGGCCTAAAGGGGTGTGCAGAAGGTAATGACTAAAGACATATGAAGGGATGTGGAGAGATGGCAATGAATTATACGGTTGTAGTCGTGAATCTGGATAATGGAAGAGGCATTACTATGAATACCGGGATACCCCACGAAACATTTCATTGTTTCAGTTTCACTGTGTACAGTTAAAGGAAAACTGATTTCCCGATTAGACACTTGCTCCAGGGTATGTATTTACCAAGTATGATTCTCACATCTGTATAGTTTTACAGATGATGAGTGGGAGTAAGTTATTGGGAATTGGGTGATTATCCTCATTATATCGGGATTCGTTGTAATCAGTGATATTTGAGGAAATCACCTGGGCTGTTTGCCGGTCGGCAAATATTTGGTTTTGAATATCCGCTGTTATGCACCAATTTCAAATTGATATATCTGTACGTCTATTTTCATAGAGTGAGATATACCTTTCTGAAATTATGTCTACGACATTTACCTATATCAGTGGATGGTTAGGTAAGGAGCATTAAACAGCGGTGTAATTCTTCTTAACCATAAGTACAGTTTTCAACCTACGACACACAGTGAATGAGTTATCAGACTCAAGGGACTTATACAAAGGATTGTATGTTGTCCAGGGTCCATCAGGACAGAGGGCTTGGTCCTCGTACTATATTCGGTTTACTTATGACTTCTCTGGTTTTTAGACAGGTGTTTCGCGGAAACACAGGGTCCAAATTTTGAGAAGTTGTAGGTATTTGAATAGAGTAGAGAACCAGGTATAGCAAGTATCGGGATTCTTCAAAGAGATCAAAGATGTAGATACTTGTGTATGGTATTCAGTTGATAGTAATGATAAAGAGATCTTGCTTCTCTTTCAGGTTACTCATAATTGGAAGTATTCCTAAGTTGAGTAACGCTGATCGGCCTCCTTCCATTTAGTTGACATGCGCTGGGGACAGCTGCATGATTTGAATCTGGTTCAATTAAATCAGTGCCTCTGTTTCTATATTGGATATAGAACAGTTCATATCTTAACGATGTTAAGGTACGGGGAGTTGTCCGGTTTATGATTAAAACCAGACACGGGACAACTCAAGGCACGTTTCTGTAATGGCTGTTTGTGGGTTGACCCAGGCTTTGACGAGGGTTGACTTTCTACCGTCTGGATGAACAATAGCAATATTGTTCTAGACTCGCCACAGTTTTATTAAAGATGGATTTTTTCAGAAAACAGTAGTGGGAGTATGGTAGAACTGGAAGTGATTCCAGAACCACAAACGATTACTGAAGATTTGATGAGGAACCTAAAGATTCAATCTGGATTGACATTCCATTGGCCACTCCGCAGATGAGGTGGGTAACTTCAGGCACCCGAGAGGTACTCCGGTAGCCTCAAGGACGGTGACAGGGAAGTTCTTGTTTACCCACAATTGTCATTGCTGTTGTTCCAGGTTACGAGACCCGGCGGGAGGATGAGTATAGCGTCGTTCTAAACCAGTTTTAGAAGTGTACGTTTATATGACTCTGCCAGAGGGTTGTCGTAGTCAGTGGGAGCAGCGGAAGCATTGGTGGACAGGTTGCTTATGTCTATTTATAGACTAAAGCAGATGTAGCGGAGATAGATCATCTATTTCTGACGTGACAGTCATGGGTTTGATTTCATCAGAATAGGGGATGGATCTGTTGAGAAGGTAGTAGGGTGTGATGTCCTGGTATCTGGATGACATACACAGAATAGGAAAAGAAACTCCTATACTACAATCGGTTATACTTTGGTCGTCACACAGTGGTTTCTCCACAAAGGAAATGGATTTTATATCTGACATACTGGTTACTGGATCTATGGTTTTAGATCTAGATTTGGGTGGTTTCCCAATCAGGGTACTTGACAGCATTCTAAGAGTATTTAGGATGGACGACTCCTGGCACGGTAGTGTACCTGCAGGTAATGGAGTCACCCTCTCCAAAGGTGTCTTGCAGACTAAAGGGGAGAGGGACGGGCATGATTGGCAGATCACTTGCTCAGGCAATTGAGTCAATCGTGAGATGTCAAGTACCACACCAGATGTTGTTTTTGCACTAGATGCAATAAGTTGACATTAATCCAATCCTGGAGAAACAGTCGGAAGCAGTTTTAGAACATAAGTGGATGTTCTAGGGAGATGATAACGACAGCCTCATTCAGGAGACAGTTATCATTCCAGGCTTCCAAGGTGACATGGACGACAAGGAGGTTGTCAGAGTTATAGTTTTCCTTCTGATGAGGGGCAGTATTTTGGACAGGTGGTCCAAGGCAATACTGAGGGAGGCATGGCGCGCAGGATACTGATTAAGTTCAGTTGACGATACAGTCTAAGAAGTTTGGATTTGGAGTTCATTTATGAGCTAGGTCCCATCAGACATCCAGACATATTCTGAGACAGGTATTGCTCTTTTCGGGAGATGGCTTTCTCCGCGAACTTGAGATATAGAGAGACATAAAAAGAAACAACTAAGCGGATCCACTCACTGAGGCTATTCCTCGAACGCAATAGTTCCGCAAACGAGCTTTGTGAGATTGACTAGTAGAGGAGTTGGATGTTCGGTATCACACGGGCTGTGAGTATGCGACATCGCAATAATTAGCCTTGAGTGCAAGTGGGAGATTGTTGGAGATAGTGCCCTCAGAGTCAATTATTAGGTCACAGGTACGTGATTGTAATGATTGAGGGAGGACCTATCCCGGTAGGACAGTCTTACTCGAGATGATAGTATGCTATCTGGTTTACCTTTATCATCGTGTACTGCTTTAGGTGACCTGACACGTCGCTATTACACGTTGATAGAGCCCCTAGGATTCTTGCTTGACCACCAGCAGTATGAGGGCGATCATATAAGTGGGAGCTGGGGGTCTATAAGCTTATCCTTAAAAGGTCCCTAGTCGTGGGAGTTTCGAGACTGGGCATCGATACTCCATTAGTAGACTAGTGTATACAGTCGAGACCCCGACGAGGGGCGGTGGCCGGTCTCACAAGCCACTGGTGTCAGTTGGATCACCTAAGATGTATACAGGTGCTCATTTGGTTATGAGTACACCGGACAGGACTCGCCGGGAACATGCTAGTTGGTCATATACCAGACGTCAGATGGCAGTTCCCTGGTGACATGTGTGCAGGTTAGTTCATCGACCTGGGGATCGTCATTTGTCTCGTGTGAGTTCCCACTGTACTTTGATTACTACCCTACCACGGCTCAAAGGAGTCGTGCAAACAGGTTTTAGTTGGGTACAGTCCCGAGCCACATGGAGGCAGTGAGCGTATCTTCAGGGGTTCGTCTCTCCCGGTATTGGGGGTGAGGTCGTGCTGTGTCTAGGAGAGCCATTACACAAAGTCCTTGGCCAAGGCAAGGAGATTTACTGGTAGGTATTCCAGTAGTATCTCAGGGTGTTCTGGGCTACACTCCGACACGACTTGTACCGCTTTTGGGGGTCTGACTTTTACCAACCCCCTAGGCCCGCCATGCGATACTCATAGACGAACGGACCGGACTGCACGGATATTGTCACTGACAGGCTCAGTTGGGTGTCGGGGTGAGCTTCCTCATCGACGTCCCATTTGGTCAGTACCTGGTAGCCCGTCACGTATTGGCTTATACCTCTGACGTGCTAGTGGTTAAATCCACAACCAAGGTATTGACGAGTCTTTAGAGTCCCCCACATTCAGTTACTCAGCTTTCGGGCGAAAGGTTGTAGAGGCCGTATGGAGATATGGCAAGGTCCGATCAGATACGTGCGGTATTGCACGGATCAGGATCGGACAGTTTGTACTATAGGCCGTATGGAGATATGGCAAGGTCCGATCAGATACGTGCGGTATTGCACGGATCAGGATCGGACAGTTTGTACTATAGGCCGTATGGTTATATGGCAGGGTTCGATCAGATACGTGCGGTATTGCACGGATCAGGATCGAACAGATATTACTAGCCGGTTTTGGTATAAGCCGGATCCTAGTATAGTACAGTGTAGATTTTGTCTCATTGCATTTGTATTTCGGTTGGAATACAAATGCGGGTGTGTATGCACAGTATCGGGGTTTTCCTGTAATTTATTACGGGACCGTTTTTATGGAGTTGCCAGTTTGCTTTCCGTTTCGGCCAATTTCCATTGTTCCGTTCATTGGCCGAAGATTGGTGGAGGAGGGCTTATTTGCATTGTTGCAAATAAGCATTTGTGGAGGGGGTCTTTGCATATTATCATGTCATGATACTTGTCCCATCATTTGACTTTATATCTTCTTGATGGCTTGACTTTTAGTAACCATCATGGTTGTTGATTACTTGTTTTGGAGAGTGGGTTATGGTTGTGATCATTGGATTCTTTCATCATCTCTTTTCATCATTGCTTCCACCCACTCCCTTGACCTTACTCTTTCTCTCTCCAATCACACATGGTGGGGGGGGCCGGCCATTCCTAAGAGGAGGAATGGGGATTCATTTTCATGAGTGGAGAAAATATGATACATTTTTTTTTCTTTTGTATGCTACTTCTTCCTCACCTCTCTCCAAGTTGTTTTTCCTCCACCACAAAAGGCAACTCTACAATCCCAAAAGGAGACACAAGCTCACTACATATTCTACAACGAACCTTGGGCACGTCGAGTAGCCGGCTTCGTGCCCGAGTTGCCTCGGCATTGAGGTGGGAGCCCGTAAACGAAGAAGGCGATATGGTGCACTTCCGGCGACGAGGAGGAGACTGGACTTTTCCGCAGGAGATCGGAACCATGACGAGAAGACCGGAGGACTTGGATCGTCGGTATATCTCTTTCTCATCTTATAGTTAGCTTAGACTAGTCAATGGTTACGATCCGGGTTAAAGTGCGCGGTGGTGCCGGATTGCTAAGTCCGCAAAATTTAAGTTATTCACCGCTTCCGCACTCGGCCGTCGGATTGACGGCCGGGGCGCCGCCGTGCACTTACAGTTAGACACTTAGTTTATGTATGAGAAAGTATTGTTACCCTAGCTTCTCTAGTATGATCCTTAGGACGTTTTCTTTAGCACCCTATAAATTTTAATATGGCATGTGTGATGCTACCAAACCCTAGTAGTGGTGCTGTAGAAACACCTTCACCAATAAGCGTAATAGGTGTACTCTCTTAATCCTAGGAGCCCTCGCAATCTGAGAGAAGGTAAAGATAAAAGACAACTGAATAATCCTTATTCTATTTCTCCTGAACCAGAATCCATTTTCGAACTGGAACAAGTTCCTTCGAGTTCGTACGTAACTATACGATGGATTATCTAATAAATGTGGATCTTCGTAGTGACACGAGGTGTTCTGGAGAAATTCAAAGGTGAAGTAGGAGTGGCGATGATATACGCGCTTTCGTCATGAATGATAGCAGTCATAATTTACTTTGCTCTCTTTCTAATCCCTTTATTTGTCTTTACTTATTACCTTCTGTACACCACACTTAGGCTAAATGATTTTCTTCCTTTCCTACCTTTCGGCACCTACCTATGGTTTGGAAGAACTATACAATAAGCGCAATAGGTGTACCCTCTCCTAATCCTAGGAGCCCTCACAACCTGAGAGAAGGTAAAAGGAAAAGACAACTGAATAGACCTATTCAATTTCTCCAGAACCGGAAACCATTCTCGAATCTGAAACAAGTTTCTTCGAGTTCGTATGTAACTATACGAAGATCTTATCCAATAAATGTGGACCTTCTTAGTGATACGGAATGTTCCGGAGAAAAGCAAAGTGTAAAAGTATGAGTAGCAATGAAGTATGCAACCCTGACAATCTAAAAGCCAGTGCGTTTTAAGAAGGTTCGGTTAACTTGGTTTATGAGTTTTAGTCTAGGGTCGGGCCATGGTTGCTGCCAAAGAGAGAGAGAAAAGAAACACTCAGCGTGCACTCTAACCTAAATCAGAATGGTTAATCAATTTATCTAATCAGGATGTCTCCCACTGTATCCTCAAATTCTCCTCCAAACCCTAAAAGAAAAATTAGTCGGGATCATCTAAAATCACCCGAGGAGTAAACCAACTCATTAGCGGGAATTGTGATCCAACTATCATCGCATGATAACTTGATGGAATCCAGTCAAGTTATCACACTCAAGAAGGTATACGCATGCCTGGCAAGTTTCATGTATGTTTGAAACTCCCGATGTGATTTTTACCCCATGCTCTTATGACCTTGACGAAGGTCAACAAATCATAAGTCACATGTCAAGTTCTACCCATCATTGTCTAGGTTAATTTGAACCCACCTAAACTCGCCCTTGACGAAGGTCAACAAGGCTGTACGGCTGTCCTAATCCAACGCATCTATCTATGCAACAGAAAGGTAACAAACAACTACCATACACTATGCCTTGACGAAGGTCAACAAACATAGCATGAATACTAAGTGCTACCCGTCTGAAATGACGGAGGGCTACGAATGTTTTTTGGCGAAAAACATTTAACGTAATGAACTTGATATCGTTGAAGGAACTGGATAGCTTTACAAATATATAGTGGCGAAAACTTTTGCTAAAAAGGTCACTCCCGGTGAAAGGATATCGGCTCTTTCCTCGTCGAATGAGATGCAGGATATTCCAAACTGAATATCACGATGCAAAGCAAAAAGTAATCGACTATAGTGAAGTTATTACCCTGATGCAAACTTCTGCCCAAGAGATCACTCCCGGTGAAGGGATCTCGGCTCTTGCCTCGTCGAATGAGGTACTGGATATTCATAACCGAATATCGCTGTGCAAAACAAAAGAAAACATCCTTGTAATACCAGCTTTTGAAAATTGTTCCAACAACATCATATAGGTTTGTTTTCCTTGCATTGATCAGAATCAACACAGTCCCATCAATTAATCACACCAGAAAAGAACGAAAATATGATGTACGTATATGTCATCCGCATTAGCCACTGGGTCCCATCATCACCCGATAGGTTACTTAACTAATGACAGAGCGGGGGCTGGACTAGGGTGGGTGAAAAACATATACAACATATACTAGTATATATATAAATATATATAATAATCGCTCCAGGCATGATAAATGCAACATCACAGATCAGCGATAAGCATCACAGAACAATACAGATAATCCAGGAGCTCCGGCTTTCCTTTGAGCCGCAAGTGAAACCCGACGTTCCCCTGCTCGTGTGGATAGCATGTGCAATGAAAACCTAGACCCTTACGAGCGCGGCAAGTTACCCGCCAAAACTAGAAGTGAGAAAACCTCCTTTATCAAAGTGAATAGGCCATCCGGCACTTCACGGAATCCGGTAACTTAAGTACCCCTCCTTGGGTCAACCTATACCTCCTACGAGTGCGGTGAATAGCCCGCCAATTCTAGAGTGAGGCCTCCTCCTTCTCAAAGCCATAAGATACGGTCCCGTTGCCTTTTAGAACCCGTCTATTCATGCACTCCATCGCAGGGTAATCCTAGTACAGAAAAGAAAATAAGTACAACGGTGACATCGACCTCAACCCGGTCGTGTCCCAAACAAATAATATACAAACTGGCAGTGACGGCAATCCACATGTCCGACACTCTCCCCGTAATATCAAATGTACAAATAAATCCAAACTGTACTACCATTGCACCCAAGCTATCCACCACGACGATCCTGCCACAACCACAGCAAAACACAAAACATCAACGTGAATGTCACGTTCGCAAACCCGTCTAAAAGAGCATATAGCAGTTAGACGAGTTGCACCACTCTAATGACATTCACGGTCGCCGATAGTAATGTATGTACTAAAAACTATGACATTAGAATTCCGTACGCAATTACCAAACTAAACCAATTTCCAAAACCGTGAAAAAACAGTGAGCTAAAGTTCCAAAAACCGACCGTTTAAAGCCAATTCGGAAGTTCGAATCAAAACGAAACGTGCCCAAATATTTGTGGGGAGTTAGAGCACAAAATTAACTTCGATTCCAGGGGCCTAGAGGTGGTACCCCATGTAAGTCTACGGTAGCGTCCCGGTCAATAATCTGAAGCTAAACGCGGAACAAAAACTTTTACAACTGGCGCTATTGCATACTATAACCCGGATCTTACCATTAACGCTAAACTAACAAACTGTAAAGAGGTAGAAAGGCTATACCGATCGATCCGTGTCCTTCGGTCTTTATCCATCATCCCATGCTCCTCGCGGCATCTCCGATCTCCTGTCTCCTCGTCGAGGTGGCACCACGTTAACGGATCTTTATACGGGCTCCCGCCTCTATACCGAGGCAACTCGGACATGAAGTATGCTAACCGACATGTCCAAGATAAAGTAGAGAATGAGTGGAATACTTTGTCTCAATACACTCTTTGGTTCTCATCACATGAGAGGGTAAGAGTGGAGGTTGAAGAAGATGCTAAGGTTTGGAGAGTGTGAGCTCAAGAAATAAATCAAGTGAGCAAAAGAAAACCAAGCATAAAACTTGTTATGGCTTTCTTTTGTGAGTAGATATATAAGGTTGTGTAAAGAAAATATCTCATAAAAAAATATCTCCCAAAAATATCTCTACAAACCCTAAAATATCTACACCCAAAACAAAACATCATTAATTCTATCATGACACACTTAGTGACTCATTAGCATGAGTCACTAATGAACATGCTAGAAGAAATGTGTCACCATGAAAGAGTCACTTTCCAAATCCAATAATCATTTAAACCAAAATGATTAACCCAAAAAGAAATGCATCTTCTAAAGTAATCTCGTAACGGATTACGAGAATACCCCTTACCTGTATATACATACCTGTATTCGTATTCCGACCGAATACGAATACGATGAGACTAAAATATTTCGGCTCAATATAATACTTGGATCCGGCTTAAACCAAAGCCCACCAGTATTATCTGTCCGAAATATGACACGTGCACAAATGCACGTGCATGTTCGAACCCTGCCATAAAACCATACGGCCTCTACAACGTTTCGCCCGAACTTGGAAAACATCTGTGGGGGACTCTAAAGACTCGTCAATACTCTGGCAGTGGGTTTAACCACAAGCCGTCAGTGGTACTAGCTGTACATAACGGCTGCCCATGTATTGACAGAAAGGGAAGCTGATGAGAGACCTCATCCTCGAACCTTACTGAGCCTATCGGTGACAATATCCGTACAGTTCGGTCCGTTCTTCTATGAGCATCGCATATCTGGCCTAGGGGCTAGTAACGTCAGACCCCCAAAAGCTGTATAAGTCGTGTCGGAGGGTAGCCCTGAACACCCTGAGAAACTACTGGAATACCTACCAGTAATTCTCACTTGCCTTGGCCAAGGACTTGGTGTAATGGCTCTCCTAGACACAGCGCGATCTTACCCCCAATACCGGGAGAGACGAATCCCCTACCGATCCGCTCACTGCCTCTATGTGGCTTGGGACTGTACCCAACTAAAACCTGTTTGCACGACTCCTTTGAGCCGTGGTAGGGTAGTAATCTAAGCATAGTGGGAACTCACACGAGACAAATGACGACCTCAGGTCGATGAACTAACCTGTACACATGTCACCAGGGAACTGCTATCTGACGCTAGGTATAATACCAACTAGCATGTTCCCGGCAAGTCCTGTCCGGTGCACTCATAACCCAATGAGCATCTGTATACATCTTAGGTGATCCAACTGACACCAATGGCTTGTGAGACTGGCCCTCGCCCCTCGTCGGGGTCTCGACTGTATACACTAGTCTACTCCGGAGTATCGATGCCCTATCTCGAAACTCTCAAGACTAGGGACCACTTTTAAGGATGTGCTTATGGACTACCCAACTCTCACGTATATGATCACCATCATACTGCTGGTAGTCAAGCAAGAATCCTAAGGGCTCTATCAACATGTAATAGTGATCATGTCACCTAAAGGCTGTACACGATGATAAAGACAAACCAGATAGCATACTATCATCTCGAGTAAAATTGTCCTACCGGTATAGGTCCTCCTCAATCACAATCACGTGCCTACGATCCAATAATTGACTTTGAGGGCACTACATCCAACAATCTCCCACTTGTACTTAAGGCTAATTATTGCGATGTCGCATACTCACAGCCCGTGTGATACCGAACACCCAACTCCTCTACTAACCAGTTTCACAAAGCTCGTTTGTAAAACCCTTGTGTTTGAGAGATAGCCTCAGTGAGTGGATCCGCCCTGATGTTTCTTTCCATGTCTCTCTTAATCTCAAGTTCGCGGAGAAAGCCATCTCTCGAATTGAGTAATACCTGTCTTAGAATATGTCTGGATATCTGATGGGACCTAGTTCATAAATGAACTCCAAATCCAAACTTCTTAGACTGTATCGTCAACTGAATCTAATCAGTATCCTGCACCATGCCTCCCACAGTATCCTGTTGGACCACCTGTCCAAACTACTGCCCCTTGTCAGAGGGAAAACTATAACTCTGACAGTAACTCTGTCATCCATGTCACCTTGGAAGCCTGGAATGATAACCGTCCCCCGAAGGAGGCTGCCGTTATTAAATCCGTAGAACATTCACTTATGTTCTAAAATTACTTCCGAATGTTTCTCCAGGATTGGATTAATATAAACTTATTGCATCTCGTGCAAAAACAACATCTGGTGTGGTACTTGACATCTCATGATTGACTCAATTGCCTAAGCAAGTGATATGCCAATCATGCACATCCCTCTCCCCTTTAGTCTGTAAAACACCTTTAGAGAGGGAGACTCCATCACCTGCTGGTACACCACCATGCCAGGAGTCGTCCATTCTAAAATACCTTTAGAATACTGTCTAAGTACCCGGATTGGAAAGCTACCCAAATCAAGATCTAAAACCATAGATCTAGTAACCAGAATGTCAGATATTATATCCATATCCTTTATAGAGAAACAACTTTGTGACAACCATAGTATAACCGATCGTAGTATATGAATTTTATTTCCTACTCTGTGTATGTCATCCAAATACCAGGACATCATACCCTACTACCTTCTTAACAGATCCATCCCTTATTCTGATGAAGTCAAAGCCATGACTGTCACATCAAAAATAGATGATCTATCTCCGCTATATCTTCTTTAGTCTATAAATAGACATAAGCTACTTGCCCACTATGCTTCCGCTGCTCCCACTGACCACAACAACCCTCTGGCAGAATAATATATACGTGTACTTCTAAAGCTAGTTTAGAACGACGCTACACTCATCCTCCTGCCGGGTCTCATAGCCTGGAACAACAGTAGTGTCAAGTTTGGATAAACAAGAACCTCCCTGTCACTGTCCTTGAGGCTACCGAAGTACCTCTCGGGTGCCTGAGGTTACCCACCATATCTGCGGAGTGGCTAATGGAATATCAAACCTAATTGAATCTTTAGGTCCTATTAAATTTTCCGTAATCGTTTGTGGTTCTGGAATCACTTCCAGTTCTACCATACTCCTACTACTGTTTTTCTGAAAAAATCCATTTTACTAACACTGCGGCGAGTCAAGAATAATATCACTATTGATCTTCCAGATGGTAGAAAGTCAACCCTCGATATAGCCCGGGTCAACCCACAAACAACAATTACATAAACGTGCCTTGAGTTATCCAGAGCCTGGTTTTAAGCATAAGCCGGACAGCTCCCCGTACCTTAACATCGTTAAGATATGATCCATTCTATATTCAATATAGAAACTTTGACACTTATTTAATTGGAACCAGATTCAAATCATGCAGCTGTCTCCAGTGCATATCAACTTAATGGAAAGAGGCTAATCAACATTACTCAACTTAGGAATGCATCTAATTATGAGTAACCTGAAAGAGAAACAAGTTTCTCAAAACCATTACTATCAACTGAATACCAATCATAAGTATCTACATCTTCGATCACCTTGAAGAATCCCGATACTTGCGACACCTGGTTCTCTACTTTATTTCTATACCTATAACTTCTCAAAACTTAGACATTGTATTTCAACGAAACACTTGTATAAAAACTAGAGAAGTCATGAGTAAACAGAAAATAGTACGAGGACCAACCCTTTTGTCCTGATGGACACTGGACATCATACAATATTTTGTATAAGTCCGCTGAGTTGAATAACTCAAAACTTGTGCATCGTAGGTTGAAAACTGTACTTATGGTTAAGAACCATTCCGCTGTTCAATGCTCCTTACCCAATCGTCAACTGATATAGGTAAATGTCATGGACATAATTTCAAAAGTTATATCTCACTTTATAAAAATAAACGTACAGATATATCAGTTTGAAATTGGTGCACAACAACGGATACTCAAAACCAAATACTTGCCGTCCTACAAAAACCCAGGCGATTTCCTCAAATATCACCAATTACAACGAATTCCAATATAATGAGGATGATCACCTAATTCCCAATAACTTACTCCCACTCATAATCTGTAAAACCATACAGTTGTGAGAATCATACCTGGTAAATACATATCCTGGAGTAAATATCTAATCGGGAAAATAGTTTTCCTTTAACAATGCATAGTGAAACTGAAACATTAAAATGTTTCGAAGGGGTATCCTGGTATTCATAGTAATGCCTCTTCCATTATCCAATTCATGACTGTAACCGTATATTTCTTTGCCATCTCTCCAAATCCCTTTATTTGTCTTTAGTCATTACCTTCTGTACACCATCGTTAGGCTAAATGGTTTTCTTCCTTCCCTACCGTTCGGCACCAGCCTATGGTTTGGAAGAAAACTATCCAATAAGCGTAATAGGTGTATACCCCTAAACTAAGGAGTACTCGCAACCTGAGAGAATGTGATGATAAAAGACAACAGAATAAAATCTTATTCTATTTCTCCTGAACCTGAATCCATCCTCGAAACTGGATCATGTTCCTACGAGTTTGTATATAACCATACGATGGATTTATCCAATGGAAGTGGATGTCCATAATAATACGTGGTGTTCTGGAGAAATGCAAAGGTGAAGTAGGAATGGCGATGAACTACACGGTTTGGTCGTGAATAATAGCAGTCGCAATTTACTTTGCCCTCTTTCTAATCCCTTTATTTGTCTTTACTTATTATCTTCTGTACACCCTTCTTAGGCTAACTGGTTTTCTTCATTCCCTACCTTTCGTCACCTGCCTATGGTTTGGAAGAAGACTATCCAATAAGCGTAATAGGTGTACTCTCATAAACCAAGGAGCCCTCGCAACCTGAGAGAAGGTGATGATAAAAGACAACTGAATAAACCAATTCAATTTCTCCTGAACTTGAATCCATCCTTGAAGAAGTCCCTTCGAGTTCGTATATAACCATACGATGGATTTATCCAATGGAAGTGGATGTTCGTAGTAATACGAGTTGTTCTGGAGAAATGCAAAGGGTAAAAGAAGGAGCGGCAATGATGTATGCAACTCAGACAATCCAAAAGCCAGTATTTTAAGAAGGTTCGGTCAACTTGGTCACTGAGTCATAGTCTAGGGTCAGTCAATGGTCGCTGCCAAAGAGAGAGAGAAAAGAAACACTCTGCGTGCACTCTAACCTAGATCAGAATGGTTATCACTTTATCTAATCAGGAAACCTCCCACTGTACCGTCAAATTCTCCTCCAAACCTGAAAGAAGAATTAGTCGGGATCACCCGAAGAGTAAACCAACTCATCAGTGGGAATCGGAATCCAACTCTCATCGCATGATAATGTGAAGGAATCCACTCACGTTATCACACTCCAGAAGGTATGCGCATGCCTGGCAAGTTTCAGTTTCTTTAGAAACTCCCGATATGGATTTATGCCCCATGCTCTTATGACCCTGACGTTGGCCAAATGTCATAAGTCACTTGTCAAGTTCTACCCATCATTATCTTGTAATTTGAACCAACCCGTACATACCCTTGACGTTGGCCAAATGGCAGAACGACTGTCCCAAACCAACTCATCTATCTATGCAACAGATGAATACCCAGCAGCTACCAAACACTATGCCTTGGCATTGGTCAAAATACATAGCTTGAATACTATTGAATACCCAACTGAAATGATGGAGGGCTACGGCTGGTTTTTGGCGAAAAACCTTTAACGTAACGAACTTGATATCACTGAAGGAACCTGATAGCTTTTTACAAAATATAGTGGCGAAAACCTTCGTTAAAGAGGTCACTCCCGGTGAAGGGATCTCGGCTCTTTCCTCGTGGAATGAGGTGCAGGATAGTCCAACTGAATACCGTGATGCAAACAACAAGTAATCGACTATAGTGAAGTTATTACCCTGACGCAAACTTCTGCCCAAGGGGTCACTCCCGGTGAAGGGATCTCGGCCCTTGCCTCGTCGAATGAGGTGCAGGATATTCCAACTGAATACCACTGTGCAAAAAAAAAAAACGTCCTTGTAATAACACTTTTTGAAAACTGTTCCAACAATGTCAAACAGGTTTGTTTTCCTTGCATTGATCAAAATCAACGCAGTCCCATCAATTAATCACACCAGAAAAGAACGAAAATAAAATGTACGTATATGCCATCCGCATTCGTCACTGGGTCCTATCATCACCCGTTAGGTTACTTAACTAACGACACAGCGGGGACTGGACCAGCGCGGGTGCAAAACATATACAACATCTACTAGTATATATACCAATATACAATAATCGCTCCAGGCGTGATAAATGCAACATTACAGAAAAGTAATAAGCATCACATAATAATACAGATAATCTGGGATCGCCGGGTTTCACAGAGCCGCAACTGAAACCCGACGTTCCCCTGGTCGTGTGGATAGCCTATGCAATGAAAACCTAGACCCCAACGAGTGTGGCAAGTTACCCGCCAAAACCTGAAGCGAGGCAGCCCCTACAGCAAAGTGAATGGACCACCCTGCACTTCACGGAATCCGGTAACTTGAGCACCCCATCTTGGGTCAACCTGTACCCCTACGAGTGCGGCGAATAGTCTTCCAATTCTAGAGTGAGGCCCCTTGCCTCTCAAAGCCATGAGATACGGACCCGTTGCCCTCCAGAACCCGGCTATCCGTGCACTCCGTCGCGGGGTAAACCTAGTACAGAAACGAAAATATGTACAACGGGTACATCGACCTCAACCTGGTCGTGCCCCAAAAGAATAATATACAAACAGGCAGTGACGGCAGTCCACATGTTGGACGCTCGTCCCGCAATATCAAATGTATAAATAAATCCAAACTGCACTACCATTACACACAGCTATCCACCACGACAAATCCGCAACATCACAGCACAACACAGAATATCAACGTGAATGTCACGTTCGCAAACCCGTCTAAAAGGACTATAGCAATTAGACACGATTTACCGCTCGAATGACTTTCACGGTCGGAGATATAATGTAAGTACTGTAAACTAACACATTTAAAATTCCGATCGACAAAACTTCCCGAAGTGGGCCCTAAGTACAACTCCAGTACCCAAACAAAATCTGGGCCCAATAAAAATATTCCAAAAACCACAATTCCATATGAAAGACACCCAGAAGAAATATGGTGCACTGAAGCCCCAAAACAGCGGCGGAACAGCGGCCAATACAAGGCATGTGCGGCGTTTCCGCGGCGGTCTTGAGGGAACCGTCGACCAAATTTCTTCCTGAGTCTTAGAAAAGCCTGCTCGATTTTCTGAAATACTCAAAATAATTTTTAGACGACAAAAAAAATTCGACAGAAACTTTAATTTTGGAATCGCGGTTTTGGAAATTTCGTTCGATCGATGTTTTAAACACGTTAGAACAAGCTAGTAAAGGTTAATGGCGTGGCTCTGATACCATGTAATTCTACGGTAGCGCCCCGGCCAATAATCTGAGGCCAAACGCGGAACAAAAACTTTTACAACTGGCGCTATCGCATACTATAACCCGGATCTTGCCATTAACGCTAAACTAACAAACTGTAAAGAGGTAGAAAGGCTATACCGATCGATCCGTGTCCTTCGGTCTTTAGCCATCATCCCACGCTCCTCGCGGCATCTCCGATCTCCTGCCTCCTCGTCGAGGTGGCACCACGTCAAAGGATCTTTATACGGGCTCCTGCCTCTATACCGAGGCAACTTGGACATGAAGTATGCTAACCGACATGTCCAAGATGAAGTAGAGAATGAGTAGAATACTTTGTCTCAATATACTCTTTGGTTCTCATCACATGAGAGGGTAAGAGTGGAGGTTGAAGAAGATGCTAAGGTTTGGAGAGTGTGAGCTTAAGAAATAAATCAAGTGAGCAAAAGAAAACCAAGCATAAAACTTATTATGGCTTTCGTTTGTGAGTAGATATATAAGGTTGTGTAAAGAAAATATCTCATAAAAAAATATCTCCACAAACCCTAAAATATTTACACCCAAAACAAAACATCATTAATTCTATCATGACTCACTTAGTGACTCATTAGCATGAGTCACTAATGAACATGCTAGAAGAAATGTGTCACCATGAAAGAGTCACACTTTCCAAATCCAACAATCATTTAAACCAAAATAATTAACCCAAAAAGAAATGCATCTTCTAAAGTAATCTCGTAACGGATTACGAGAATACCCCTTACCAGTATATACATACCTGTATTCGTATTCCGACCGAATACGAATACGATGAGACTAAAATATTCCGGCTCAATATAATACTTGGATCCGGCTTAAACCAAAGCCCACCAGTATTATTTGTCCGAAATATGACACGTGCACAAATGCACGTGCATGTTCGAACCCTGCCAAAAAACCATACGGCCTCTACAATGTTTCGCCCGAACTTGGAAAACTATCTGTGGGGGACACTAAAGACTCGTCAATACTCTGGCAGTGGGTTTAACCACAAGCCGTCAGTGGTACTAGCTGTACATAACGGCTGCCCATGTATTGACAGAAAGGGAAGCTGATGAGAGAACTCATCGTAGAACACTACTGAGCCTATCAGTGACAATATCCATACTGTCCGGTCCGTTCGTCTATGAGCATCGCATATCTGGCCTAGGGGCTGGTAACGTCAGACCCCCAAAAGCTGTATAAGTCGTGTCGGAGGGTAGCCCTGAGCACCCTGAGAAACTACTAGAATACCTACCAGTAATTCTCACCAGCCTTGGGCAAGGACTTAGTGTAATGGCTCTCCTAGACAGAGCGCGATCTCACCCCCAATACCGGGAGAGATGAATCCCCTACCGATCCGCTCACTGCCTCTATATGGCTCGGGACTGTACCCAACTAAAACCTGTTTGCACGACTCCTTTGAGCCGTGGTAGGGTAGTAATCTAAGCACAGTGTGAACTCACACGAGACAAATGACGACCTCAGGTCGATGAACTAACCTGTACACATGTCACCAGGGAACTGCTATCTGACGCTAGGTATAATACCAACTAGCATGTTCCCGGCGAGTCCTGTCCGGTGCACTCATAACCTAATGAGTACCTGTATACATCTTAGGTGATCCAACTGACACCAATGGCTTGTGAGACCGGTCATCGCCCTTCGTTGGGGTCTCGACTGTATACATTAGTCTACTCCGGAGTATCGATGCCCTATCTCGAAACTCCCACGACTACGGACCACTTTTAAGGATGTGCTTATGGACTACCCAACTCTCACGTATATGATCGCTATCATACTGCTGGTAGTCATGCAAGAATCCTAAGGGCTCTATCAACGTGTAATAGTGATCATGTCACCTAAAGGCTGTACACGATGATAAAGACAAACCAGATAACATACTATCATCTCGAGTAAGACTGTCCTACCGGTATAGGTCCTCCTCAATCATTGCAATCACGTTCCTGCGATCCAATAATTGACTTTGAGGGCACTACATCCAACACCCCACCCCCGAAGCCACCACGATGTGGCCAGGGGGTGAGGCAGACCCGAAACTGCCCAAGGTGGGGCAGTTTCGGGTCCCCACCGCCAAGACCACCTTGTGGTGGTCTTGGGGAGTGGGCCCAGCCGTTTAGTCCCCCCCGAGAATTTCCCGGGGTGCCCATGCACTACCCCGCAGATTCTCAGTTCAAATCTTGAGCCCGAGCGGTGTGCAAACATATCAAACTTTCAGTTTTCGGAACTGTTTTTGTCAGCAGTTTTTGCACGACAAAAATGGCATATTTCTAATGTCGCAAAGAGTTAACTAAGGCTTATGGAGTGGCTCTGATACCACGTTGGGTTATGCAAGCGCCCCGGTCATCAATCCGTGACTAAATGCGGAACAAAAATTTATAAAACTTGGCGCTACCACAACCAATTACCCAGATCTACCCATAAGCCCTAGATAACAAAACATGCAAAGGAGTTAGAATGGTTATACCGAATAGATCCGTGTCCTTCGGTCTTCAACCATTATCCCAAGCTCCTAGGGGCTTCCTTGATCAAGCTTGATCTCCGGTCTTCCTCCATCGAAGATGATCCACCCGAGAGTCTATGCAACGAGCTCCAACCTCATATCCGAGGCAACTAGGGCACCTAGATCGCTACTCTAGATACCGTAGATGAAGTAGAGAGTGATGAAGGATTAATTTGTCTCAATACACCCAAGGATTCTCAACTCATGAGAGGGTTTGGGTGGAGCTAGAGGAAGAAGAAGATGCCATGAGAATGAGGTGTTGAGAGCAACTCAAGAGAGAGAAAAAGAAATGAATAATGGCTTTTGTTTTTTTTTGTTGTGTGAGTGTGATAAGAAATAATGGAGCCATCACATAAATGTCCATGTCTCCAAAATATCTTAGTCAACAAAAAATATCTCAAGTCAACATAATCTCACAACAAACAAAAACCCTAAGCATGCTAGAATAGTAACAATGGGTCACTAATTAGTCATGCCACAAAAATAAAATAAACACCTCATCCTACACCTCAATAACCTTTTAATCCAAAAAGGACTAAACCATGATGAGGTGTAATCTTCTAAAAGTAATCTTGCAATAAATTACAAGAATACCCCTCAACGGTATATACTTACCTGCATCCGTATTCCGAAGAATACGAATACAAAGAGACGAAAATAATCCAACAAATATAATACTATGATCTGGCTTAAACCAAAGCCCACTAGTATTATCCGTCCGAACATCATCCGTGCATAAGTACACGTATGTGATCGAATCCTGCCGTAAAACCATACGGCCTCTACATCGTTTCGCCCGAAGCAGCGAAACCCTCTGTTTGGGACACTAAAGACTCGTCAATACGCTGGCAGTAGGTTTAACCACAAGTATGTCAGCGACACTAGCTGTACATAACGGCTACCCAGGTATTGAGCGAAAGGGAGGCCAACAAGCAAACTCATCCTGAAACCCCTACTGAGCCTGACAGTGACAATATCCGTACAATCCGGTCCGTTCGTCTATGAGTATCGCATATCGAGTCTAGGGGGTGGATAAAGTCAGACCCATAATAACGCGACATCTAGTGTCGGTATGAAGCCTATCACCACCTAAGAAACTACCGATCCTAGATCAATAATTCTCGACTACCTTGGCCAAGGATTTCTGGTGATGGCCACCTGTGCACAACCGCGACATCAATCCTCAATACCGGGAGAGACGAATCCCCTGACGATCCGCTCACTGCCTCCATGTGGCTCGGGACTGTACTCAACTAAAACCTGTTTGCACGACTCCTTTGAGCCGTGGTAGGGTAGTAATCAAAGCACAGTGGGAACTCACACGAGCCAAATGACGATCTCTGGTCGATAGACTAATCTGTATACATGTCACCAGGGAACTGCTATCTGACAATAGGTATAATACCAACTAGCATGTTCCCGGCAAGTCCGTCCGGTGTACTCATAACCCAATAAGCATCTGTATACATCTTAGGTGAACCAACTGACACCAATGGCTTGTGAGACCGGCCACCGCCCCTCATCGGGGTCTCGATCCGTATACGCTAGTCTACTCTGGAGTATCGATGCCCAGTCTCGAAACTCCCACGACTAGGAATATTTAAGGATATGCCTATAGACTATCCAGCTCCCATGTATATGATCGCCATCATACTGTTGGCAGTCAAGCAAGAATCGTATGGGCTCTATCAACATGTAATAGTGATCTGTAATATCACATGAAGCATGTATATGATGATAAAGACAAGCCAGATAGTATACTATTATCTCGAGTAAGACTGTTCTACCGGTATAGGTCCTCCCTCAATCATTGCAATCACGTGCCTGCGATCCAAAAATTGACTTGAGGGCACTATTGCCAACATTAAAAACCTAAATCCAAGAGTATAAGACACCACAAAAAACCCAAGATCCAACTCCAACATTGAACCGGCAAGGCCGGGAAAAATGGCAATTCCACCGGCCAAACTTTTGAGTTTCGATTTCGTTTTTCTACGGTGTTCTAGTGACTACAAGAAGAGAACTCTGCAATTGTTTAAAATTTTTTTAGAGGCTCTTTAAAACTTAATAGAAAATTGGACTTGGTTTTAATCGTTTCGGAGTTATTTCGGTTTTGTAACTTTAAATATTGTCTAAACAAGCTAGTTAAGGTTTAAGTAGCCTCTGATACTATGTTAGTCGATGTCGCGCACCCCACAGGGTTTATGGGGAGGCGGAATTAGCAAACAATAATTTCATAGTAAGCAACATCGACTAAACTCCAAGATCTTATCGAAAACCCTAACTAGCAATACTAACAAAGGTTCTAATCTACTATGAAGTGATTTATACCTTCTGTCTAAGTCCTTCGGGTCTTCTTATCCTCTTCTTAAGCTCCTCATTTGTACGGATCAATCTTGGTTGTCGTCCTCCTCGTTTCGAAGAAGATCCACCCGAGAGTCTATGGTTCAAGCTCTAATCTCTAGAATGAGGTAACTAAAGTACCTAGTTTGCTAATCTAGGTAGCTTAGGAGATGTAGAGAATGTTTATTGGATTATTTTGTCTCATTAACCTTAGGTTTCTCAACTCATGAGAGTATTTAGGGTTTGAGGAAGAAGAAGAGAGCAAAGGAGAAAAGAGAGTGTTGAAGTGAGAATGATATGAAGAATGGCTAAGTGTTGATGACTATGAACCATATCATTTTTAATAATAATAATAATAACAATAATACAACCATGCTTCAATAGTCATCAAAAGTGAATGAGTCATCAAAGTAGCCATGCTTCAATCATGTTCAAATAACATCTCATTTCTCCACTTATCCATTTGAATAAATGGATTAATCACAAATGAGGTGTCTTCTTCTAGAAGCACTCTTGTGAAATTACAAGAATACCCTTCACCGTATATACATACCCGTATTCTTACTGAGAATACCAAGAGATGAAAATAATCCAATATTATAATATTAGAATGCGGCTTAATCCTAAGCCCGCTAGTATTATCCGTCCGATAAAAAATACGTGTAGCTAGTACACGTATATGATCGAAACCTTGCACGTAAAACCATATGGCCTCTACATCGTTTTGCTTGAACCAGGAAATCCCTGCGTGTGGGACTTTAAAGACTCGACAGTGAACTGGCAGTGGGTTTAACCACAAGCTCGTTAGTGGCACCAGCTCTACGTAACGGCTACCCAGGTATCTGTCGAAAAGAAGGCCAACGAACAAACTCGTCCGCACTCCTACTGAGCCTATCCGTGACAATCTCCGTACAGTCCGGTATATTCATCTGAGAGTATCGCATGCCCGGTCTAGGGGTGGAAAATATCAGACCCCTAATAACCTGACAAGTTGTGCCGATGTGGCTTAAGACCATCCGAGAATCTACTGATTTAACTATCAGTAATTCTTAATCCGCCTTGGTTAGGGATTTATGGTGTTGGCCAACCGAATACAGCGCGACATCGACTCCCTATACTGGGAGAGACGAATCCCTAACAATCGCTTACTGCCTCCATGTGGCTCGAGACTGTACCCAACTAAAACCTGTTTGCACGACTCAGTAGAGCCGTGGTAGGGTAGTAATCAAAGCACAGTGGGAACTCACACGAGACAAATGACGACTTCAGGTCGACAGACTATTTGTACTCATGTCACCTGAGAACTGCTATCTGACGATAGGTATAATACCATCTAGGCAGTTCTTGGTGAGTCTTTCCAGTGTACTCATCCCTAGTGAGCACCTATATACAATCTTAGGTGCATCACATCAATGGCTGCGGGATCAACCATCGCCCCTTGTCAGGGTCTAGAAATGTATAGAATAGTCTACTCTGGAGTGTCGATGCCCAGTTTCGATACTCCCACGACTAGGGACATTTAAGGATGTGGTTATCGACTACCCAGCTCTTACAAGTATGATTGACATCATAACGCTGGTAGTCAAGTAAGGATCCTATGGGCTTTATCAACATGTATACAAGATAAGAAATACTAAGTAAAACACATCACATGTTAAGATAAAAGCAAACCAAATAGCATACTATCATGTTGAGCAAGATTGTCTTATACATACATATCTCTAGCATCCTATACAATGAATGCCTCTAGGGCATATATATCCAACAATATTGGCAAAAGAGCACAAAAGAGCCCCAAATTATCAAGTGGCCTCAATATGTTCAAGAGAATGTAAAGCAGACTTTTCCGGACTATATTTTGCCACACTCCCAAATGAGAATCAGGCAGATTATAATAGTACTGAAAGCGTATCGAAAAGTATTTCGATTTGATATATTATGCGCCTCACAACTCTTCCGGAATCAAAAGTTGTGAGTAAACGTGCAATGCAAGTATAGCTTAAGCAAAACTTAAGCAAAGCTTAAACAAAGGTCTTTCACAAGAGCGGATGTATTTTAGTCCCACATCGGCCACACCAAAGGATTGAAAAGTGTTTATATAACACTTCCACATTTTATTGCATTAAGACTAATGAAAAAGGATATGGTGAAACCACACAAGCGTGCCGCCGCCGTGCCGAATGAGCGAGCCTTGTGTGTCTGCACCCGCGGACACGAATGCCGCTCCTATTCTAGTTCACAAAGTCTTGAGCATTCTTTTTGCAGAAAATTATTTTATTAAAATATTTCAAGAGCTAAGTGCACACTATTACATGCGATGCACGAGCGCACCTATAAATGAATCTGAATCAACATGTGCGCAACAATACGTGCAATGCATGTGCGCACCTTTTAATAAATCGATAGTTGCGTTAACGACACGTGTACATTGTAACAGATGCTTCCAACCGTGCACTTATTAATCAACAGGTGTGCACCGATACGTGCAATGCACATGCGCACTATCTTAAAGTGCGCAGCCGCCCAAACAAATCAGATACTTCTAAACGAAGGAACAAAATCTTTTTCGTTGAAATGAATTTAACAAATCAAACTAAATTGATTTGAGATCAAAAATCCAACGGTGCGTATGTCACCCTTAATTGATATAAATCAATTAAATTTTTTTTAATCAATCTAAAATCAGATTGAGATCAAAATAAATCCAACAAACCCTAATTTCTTCTCTCTTTTAAACAGGAGCCTCATATGAAGAAATCACGGAAAAAAAAACTCTCCATAAGCTTGAAAATATCAAGACTTCTCCTTTATCGAAAAATTGCGCAAGGTAGAAGAAATAAAGAGAAAAATTCTCTTTTCTTTAAAAGCATTTGTTCTTATACAGAAGCCTTTGCTTCTTTGCGAATCCATTGATTCGCCATTAGATCAAATGATCGTAGGGTTTTTCCCTCGTTCATAAACATCATATTTTTGCGAGAGATTGATCCTAAGATCTAAAAATATATATATAAAAAACGTGCATCGCAAAAACGCATGAATACTCAACTCAAAAACAGATGAAAACTAGGGTTTTCGCTTCTCAGAAAATAAGAGAAGAAGAAAAGAAAGTGAAACAAAACCCATTGCTTCTTAGTGAAAGATTTTGCTTTCTGATGAAACAAGTGTGCATCCAAATCAGTGCACACTTAATGAAAATATACTTAAGGCATGCGCATCACGTGATACTCACGTGTGCGAACTTAACAAAAACAACCACTGGAGTCATGTGCATCATGTGATATCCACGTGTGTGCACTTAATAAAATCTGCCAATAAAGGCATGCGCATCGCGTGGAACTCACATGTGCGCACTTAATAGAAATAGCCTATAAAATATGCGCATCTCGTAACCTTCACGTGTGCGCATTTCGTGAAAATTTCCTATAAAGGAATGCACGTTATGTGATACATACAGACGCAACATCCTTGCAATAAAACAGTGCGTAACCCCATGCAATGCACGTGCGCACCTTTTAGAAATGAAATAAACGGGCATGTGCGCACCTATATATTTGTGCACTTGTTCCATAAAGTATCATTTAATCATTTAAACAAAGTATAATTAAATGATGGGTCCCATGTTGATCAAAATATCAATAAACTCAAGTAATTTTAGTCTCAAACATGACTAAAATCCATATTTCTAAGTTTATCTTAGTCTCATACAAGACTAACGCATCCTTTGTCAAAATAAATTGAGCCCAAATGCTCATATATTTAAGTTGATCTTAATCTCAAACCAGATTAACGGTCCTTAAATGAAACAAAATATCCTTTGAACCGACGGAATATACAACCTTGGTTCAAGATCCAAATTCATATATATATGGATTTGGACAAATCCGCGCCCTACGGGCGACGACATAAAATAGTGTCCTTATATAATCCATGGGCAACCATAATAAACAAAATACAACATGACACGAAGTGAACTAAGAGCAGGAGAAAGTGGTTATCGTAACGTGATAACGTAATTAACTGCAGGGGCTTGCGCCTACAGGGAAGAGTGTCCCCACAATCAAAAACCCCTCACAAACGAGGGGGAATCTGATAAAGTATGTTATATCGGTCGCATCTATCCAAAATTCCTATATACGGTGTTATAAATCAACTTGGTATTTTCGGAGAGATGGATGGATATGCCCAAATAGCATCTGCCCCCAAATTCAGGAAAGACGTTCAATCCCAGTTCGTCTCTATTTTCGGCGGTAAACAGATTCTGGCATGCCTGGTGTGACCTCTTCCTCTTTCCACTCCACACTTCGTGTGTCATATTTCGCGAAAAAAATCGTGGTTCATTATATGTTGGTTGCTCTTGGGTTCGAGGTACAGGTGTCTCGCTTTTAAGCAGAATCGATGGCTTCTTGCTGCATTTCTTGCAGCAACAACTCCCTCTCCATCCCAGCTGGTGCTGGGTTCCTTAGCACCCTCACCATGTTTTTTAAGGTATATAGCATGCAATTTTTAAAAACCTATAGTGCTAAGCAACCCAAACCAAGGATCTAACTATTAGTGATATATATGCCCTAGAGGCCATTACTATACATACGATGTATATTGTAGTGGATGCTTGGACATATATATGGAGGACTTTCTTGCTCGACATGATATTATGCTATCTGGTTGCTCTTTATCTTAACATGTACTCTGATTGTCTCTATGTTACATGTTGATAAAGCCCTTAGGATGGGTACTTGACTACCAGGATTATGATGCAGATCATACTAGTGGGGACAGTGTAGTCGCTAAGTAAATCCTTCAAATGTTCCTAGTCGTAGGTGTATCGAGACAGGGCATCGATATACCCGAGTAGACTAGCGTATAGCTTCTCGACCCATGTAGATGGGCGATGGATGATCCCATATCCATTGGTGTTTGACATCAGAGATAGTATACGGGTGCTCAGTGGAGACTGGGTACACTGGACGGACTCGCCGAGAACTCCCAGATGGTATTATACCTCACGTCAGATGGCAGTTCTCTGGTGACACTGGTACATGTTAGTCTGTAGACCCGAGATCGTCATAGAGTCTTGTGTGATTCCCACCGTGTTTTGATTTTCACCTTACCATGTTCAAGAGAACGTGAAAAACGGTGGCTTTTGGGTACAGTCCCGAATCACATGGAGGCAATGAACGATAGGAGGGGTTTCGTCTCTCCCGGTATTGGGAGTTGATGTTGCGCTGTGTTCGATTGGCTATAACTGGAAATCCCTTGCCAGGGTTGCTGAGATTTACTGGTAAGTGTTCTCAGTAGTTTCTCGAACCGTTATGGACCTCATATCGACACGACTTATCGATTACTGGGGTCTGACGTTTACCACCCCTAGACTAGATATGCGACATATCAGACGAAGAGACCGGACTGTACGGGAGTGTTACTGATTGGATTCATTGGAGAATGTACAGGTTTGCTTGTTGATCTTCTGATCGCTCAAAACCTGGGTGGCTGTTACGTTTAGCTGACTGCTTGCAGCTTGTAGGTGTTTGATATGATCATCACCTACTGCCGGCGTATTGACGATTCTTTAGAGTCCTACATAGAGGTTTCCTGGCTCAGGCAAAACGGAGTAGGAGCACATATGTGATATGTGCGGGACCGAGAATAATATGTGTATGTGATACCGTATTAGATTCTCACGATATGTGATATCGGCCGGGTATATATGATATAGCCGGGTCATCGGATCAAGTGTTGATTCGATGAACTGATACATTTTATATTAGTCGGTTATTTATGAAATAGCCGGATTATCGGATCAAGTGTTAATTCGATAATTTAGTGTATAATTATATATTTGATATATTACATTACATTAACTAATATAAGCTCACTTAAAGATTCTTTTTCTCACATGATAATACATTGATATATATGTGATATATGTTAATTGTATTAGTTTCTTCTGTTATAAAATATTGTATATGTGATATATAATATTGTAATATGTTAGGGTTACAAATGCAACTAGGGTTTAAACCATGTTAGGGTTTTAAACTTGGGTTAACATTTTATTATGGATTAATTCATTTTGGTTGGATTTTGTTTTGGATAAGCTTTGAGAAAGCTTCATGACACTTTGACAAAGTCCACCCTCTTTGTTTTATCCTTGATATTTGCTAACCCAATTTTAACCCTAGCCTATGGTTTATTCTCTACATGAGTTAACCATGACACATATTAAACCATGGTTGCATTTCTAACCTAAAAAAAATAAAAAATTCATTCATCACAACTTCATCTTCTTCCTCCTCACTCCAAAAGCTTTCTAGCTTTTCATCTGTGATGGATGTTTTGTGAGAAATTGAAAACAAAACAGAGCAAAATTCTTACTTCATCATCCTTATCTATTCTAGCCACTTAGATTAGGGTGTTTGCTTCACTAATACTTGATTAGTGAAGTGAGAGCTTGGGTTAGTGTTTCTTCAAGGTAGATCATCTTAGTTTTTGAAGATCAGAAGCAAGATTGCATCATTCTCTTCATGGAGCCTCTCTAGAGTCCGGGTACTTGATGATCGCAGCGAAGGGACCTCAACTCGGAGCTTATGAAGCGAAGGAACGGACTACAAAGGTTGTAATCCCTAACTCTTAAATGTTAAAGTGTTAACATGCTAGTTTTGTTTGATTCTCTAGTTAAGATCCTAGGTTTAGGGTTATCTATAATGGCAAAATTTGAAATCGGCATGAAAGATACCACCCGAAACCTTGCTGCCGTTGTAGGTATCCCAACAGTGATATCAGAGCCAAGCTAGAGAATTAGACGGATAAGTATAGGATTACGAAACCGAAACAACTCTGAAACACCCGATGCAAAACCCTAGTTTCTGTCGAATTATATCTGGTGTCAAAATTTTTTTTAAACAGTTGCAGATTGTTGTATGAGATACAATATGAACACACACCAAAAACCAAACCCCCTGCTCGGATTTTGGCCTGCCAGAAGGCCAAAAAGTCCGGCCTGCTCGGATTTGTAGGGGCTCTGGGGTTTTAGTTTTGGGTGGTGTTCTCATCTCTAGGGTTTGGTACTTCAGGTGTTGTTTATTTTTTCTAAAATTGCATATGATGTTAATTTACTGCATTAACTAATTCGGAGTGTTTCGTATTCGCAATTCTAGCTTTGTTTCGGTTTGTTTAGACAATGTTAAAAAGTTCGAACGGATATCAATAACTCACTTTTTCCCCTGCCGGAAAATTTCCAAGTGTTGGATTTTTCCTTAGTTAAAGAACATTCAAATATCGTGCAAGTAACGCGGTGGACCCTCTAGAAGAACGAAAACCTTAACTCGATTATGTGACCGTCAGAACCACCTCTAAACCTTAGGGTTTGTGGTAGTTCGGCGTTGCCACACGTGAGGCGTTGGTTTGCCCCTTCTACGGCTGGTTCATTGGTACTGTGGCATGTGATGGATGATTTTAAACTAAGTTCAAGTGTTGAGTAAATAGGAAAATTTTGGGTGTTTGTTGATTCGATCGGAATGTTTAACGTCGTCTAACTTTTTCTGCAATGTGATACAATATTTGGAATCCACATGTAGTTATGAGATAACTAATTTGAATTTTATAAATCTAGCAGTTTAGTCTCAGATGATCGGTTGCCATGGGATTTTGATGTGATCAAAAGTCCGTCGCAATCACGTAGCGTATGTGGATACTCGCCGGGTAAACTTAATAGATAGCCACGTAATGACCATGGAACGCCTCCGAACCTTAGGGTTTGTGGCAGTTTAGCGGTGCCATTTATGAGGCTTGGGTTTGCCCTTCTACGGTTGCTCCACAGGTGCTGTGGTATGTACCGGAATACTATTGAACTGTACTTAAGATGTTGATCTCTTGGGGGATTATGAGGTTCTGACGAGTCGATCGGATGGTTCGACATCATTCGGATATTATGTGATGGGATACACTGCTTGGGAGACTCCAGATACGAGTATAGCCGTTGGAGCGTAGCCCATGCAGCCGTGATGAGACGAGTCTGAAGCAGTTGACAGCAGAGAAAAGTGGAGTAAGAGTTCGTACGAGATCTTGATGAAATGACGTTCCACTCCGCCGACATCAGAGATGTGATACGCATATAGAGGCGTTATATATATGAATTCCTTCCAGGACACTGCTGCTTTACGAATGGTCATGAGGATTGACCGAGAGATTACTAAAAAAGTGCCAGGACGGAATCGTCCCCGTTAGCACACCTGACAGGGCCGATGAGCCGATTGATTGCGAGATAGGTAATCCGCAGAGAAGATAAGGACCCAGAGACAGAGGACGCCAGACCATGAGCAGGAGACAAGTAGATATCTTGCGCTGCTAGCATTGGATGCACCGACACCTTCCCGACTTTGAAGGAGGCCCGACTTTGAAGGAGGATATATCGACGACGGTATTTATGATTTTTGATTTTGTGATTTGATTATCACGTATCCGTCACCTTGGATTTCGGTATTTTGGGAGATCTGTTCGCATGATTTAGTCTTGACGGCTGAGTTCCATGATATTTGTTTTCGTGCACCATGGTTGCACCTACTGGGTATTTAAATTTTGCGCATAGTTATTACGCTTGAGGTATTGATTGTGATTTCATGCCTATTTTATGCCGGTGATTTGATTTACGCTTCCAGCATAGTTTCCATGGACTTTTAGTGTTTTGATTTGATTTGTGCATGCTGATGCGTATGATTGTGAGCTTATACAGCGCGGTATACCTGATTTGGATTGAGCCTTATAGTATACCGTCAATTTTGATTCTGATATTGATGTTGATTTCTTGCACTCCATGCATTTGATTTGGATTTTCGCGCGTGATGAGCGCATGCTTTGAGATACGATTTTGGTGCACACCAGATGCACTAAATCGGGATTCTTCGTGCATGTCAGATGCACCTGATTTTGCTGTCAGGCACACACGTTGCCTATGACAGATGTTTCGTGCACGCCCGTTGCACCTAGATGTTGTTTCTGTGCACATGTATGGCACATTTATGCATTTTGATTTCCGTGCGCACCAAACGCATAGGGTATTCTTATATACATTATTGGATTGATTCCTTATGGACCAGTACATTTTTATGATATTTGCTATTCGTTTTCGTACTGAGCAGGACTAGTCAGAGGACAGTACCTGGATTTATTTTGCATGCATTGATAGTTATCGAAAGGATTTCCAAAAAGAGAGCTATATTCTCAGTATTTACCTACGTATATGATATGATACGAAACGTTTAAAACAAGGAAACCCTTCTAAATTGTTTTAAAAACGGCGGAACGTACATATTAAACAAAGGATATATACGTATATGGTTATTTTATTATAATAGACGTCCGCCACTCTGCAGTGTTATGCGCATTGCACAGCGACTTAAAAAGATTTGGCATGCATTTACTTCAGCTATCTACATGTATAGTTCTGATTTATATCATATTGGTTTTATTTTGGATTTGACATTTGTGTCTTTACCATGACTCCGATGATTGTGGGATGCTTGATGGAGATTTGATTTTGAATTATCTGCTCATTGTTCATGCGCATGCATTGCGCTATGATGCGTTTTATGTAATGATGATTTCGGAGCCCCGACGACTTGGAATTTTTATTGAAATGTTTTAGAATTTGGGGGTTTAAAATTTAAATTCGGGGACCGAATTTCTTTAAGGGGGGAAGATTGTAACATTTCAGAAAAATAAAATATTATTTTTGGGGAATTTTTATAATTTAATATTATTTTTAATGAATATTTTAATATTTCGGTATAATTAAATACCGATAAATTGGGGAAAATTTGGAAAATTATAGAATTACTAGAAAGAGGGTGTTTTATGCGAATTATGCCATTTTTAAGTTTTTATGATTAATTATATGCTAATTTAGTGCTAATCGCGATTAAAAATCGCTAATCGGATTTTTAGCATATTTGTGCAAAACATGCACCATATCTTTTTTTTTTTACACTTGTTACATATTTTTCCATGGCATTCCTACATGTTTTATCATGGTTGATGATTTTTATGAGAGAAGAAAAGAAAAGAAAAGGGAAAGAATAGAATAATGGGTATGGGTGAGAGAGAGAAAGGTGAGGGGTATCTTGACTTGGCCATTCCTTCTCCATTTCCTCACTCATTTCTCTCCCTCTCCCACATATTTCTGCTGCTGCTGCTGCCCCTCTCTCCTTCTTCACAAAATCCCCCAAGACACCATGGAAATCACCTCAAAACCCAAATCCCATTTCACAAAAAAGATGCACAAGCTCAAGGGAAACACATTGGACCAAGAAAGGAAAGGTTTTGGACACTTAGGGAAACTCAAGAATTTTCTTGAGTTGCCAAATGAGGTATTTTCTGAACCACTAGCTTAGTTTTCCTATTGCTTTCACATCCATGTTAACTTTAAACCGATATAGTGATGTTTAGTGAGGGTATGAAAACTCTAGTTAGGGTTAATGGAAATTGAGAGTTGTGGTGAGCAATTAAGCTCAGTAGAGGCCATACAAACCCCCTAGTGCTAGAATTAAGACCTAAACCAGAGGCTTGAAACCTGGAATACGGATTTAGAAAGCCGATATCGGAAAAACTGTGATTCTGTGAAGGTTAAATGGAATCTGCTATCACCCCGAGACTCTGAAAATTATTTTGCATGGACAGTGATACATGCAGGCACCCAGGAAGCTACCACCAAAACCCTAGCCCCTAACTCCCAACCATGGCCGCAGATTTATTCCTTCTGGCCGCAATTTACGGCCAGACCTGGAGCATTTTGGCTCGTTCTTGTTCTGTAGCTCCTACATCTATAAATTAGACCCCTAGCATGTGCAAAATTGTCCAATTTGACCTAGGGTAGAATCTGGAGCCTTTTTCCTGAGTCGCTATTTTAATTCGTGTTTTCGTTTTGTGTATTTTAAATTATGGATTTGTATAATTGCGTTTTACCTTGATTACTTGGCGTTTATACGACGATATCGATGATAGTTTGATGGTTTTGAAAGCGTAGTCCATAGGTTCTAACCTATAGGCCTTAGCGCGTCGTTTGGTTTTCTCGATGTGATTTTAAGGTTTATTTGCGATTGTGTTATCTTGTAGGTACCTTCTCGAGGGCTTCATACGATGAAGAAGATGAAGGCGACATCGACACCGACACGCAGGATACTGTTGGAGATAGTGCCCTCAGAGTCAATTATTAGGTCACAGGTACGTGATTGTAATGATTGAGGGAGGACCTATCCCGGTAGGACAGTCTTACTCGAGATGATAGTATGCTATCTGGTTTACCTTTATCATCGTGTACTGCTTTAAGTGACCTGACATGTCGCTATTACACGTTGATAGAGCCCCTAGGATTCTTGCTTGACCACCAGCAGTATGAGGGCGATCATATAAGTGGGAGCTGGGGGTCTATAAGCATATCCTTAAAAGGTCCCTAGTCGTGAGAGTTTCGAGACAGGGCATCGATTCTCCATAGTAGACTAGTGTATACAGTCGAGATCCCGACGAGGGGCGGTGGCCGGTCTCACAAGCCGCTGGTGTCAGTTGGATCACCTAAGATGTATACAGGTGCTCATTGGATTATGAGTACACCGGACAGGACTCGCCGGGAACATGCTAGTTGGTCATATACCAGACGTCAGATAGCAGTTCCCTGGTGACATGTGTGCAGGTTAATTCATCGACCTGGGGATCGTCATTTGTCTCGTGTGAGTTCCCACTGTACTTTGATTACTACCCTACCACGGCTCAAAGGAGTCGTGCAAACAGGTTTTAGTTGGGTACAGTCCCGAGCCACATGGAGGCAGTGAGCGTATCTTCAGGGGTTCGTCTCTCCCGGTATTGGGGGTGAGGTCGTGCTGTGTCTAGGAGAGCCATTACACGAAGCCCTCGGCCGAGGCAAGGAGATTTACTGGTAGGTATTCCAGTAGTATCTCAGGGTGTTCTGGGCTACACTCCGACACGACTTGTACCGCTTTTGGGGGTCTGACTTTTACCAACCCCCTAGGCCCGCCATGCGATGCTCATAGACGAACGGACCGGACTGCACGGATATTGTCACTGACAGGCTCAGTAGGGTTGTCAGGCTGAGTTCGCTCACAGACATCCCTTTTGGTCAATACCTGGTGGCCCGTTATGTATTGGCTTATACCTCTAACGTGCTAGTGGTTAAATCCACAACCAAGGTGTTGACGAGTCTTTAAAGTCCCCCACATTCAGTTACTCAGCTTTCGGGCGAAAGGTTGTAGAGGCCGTATGGAGATATGGCAAGGTCCGATCAGATACGTGCGATATTGCACGGATCAGGATCGGACAGTTTGTACTATAGGCCGTATGGATATATGGCAGGGTTCGATCAGATACGTGCGGTATTGCACGCATCAGGATCGAACAGATATTACTAGCCGGCTTTGGTATAAGCCGGATCCTAGTATAGTACAGTGTAGACTTTGTCTCATTGCATTTGTATTTCGGTCGAAATACAGATGCGGGTGTGTATGCACAGTATCGGGGTTTTCCTGTAATTCATTACGGGACCAGTTTTCTGGAGTTGCCAGTTTGCTTTCCGTTTCGGCCGATTTCCATTGTTCCGTTCATTGGCCGAAGATTGGTGGAGGAGGGCTTATTTGCATTGTTGCAAATAGGCATTTGTTGAGGGGGTTCTTTGCATCTTGTTGCATCATGATGGCTTTCATGATGTGCACCATCCCTTGACTTTGCTTCATGATGGTGTCATGATGGCTTGACCTTTGTTGTGATGATGAGGTTGGTGGAGTATGGCTTTGTTGATAATCATTTTCTTTTGCATGATAGCTTTCCTCTCTCTCTCTTTTGGATTAGATGAGAATGGCTCCCATTTTTTTTTTGGTTCACTCTCCCACTCACTCCATTCTCTCCTCTCCACCATTGTGGCCGGCCAAGCAAGGGAGGGGGCTGTCCCAATTTTGTGGAGTGGGGTTTTTGCTCATTTCATGTTCCAAAATCCCCAAAGTCCCTCCACATAGTTCTTGTATCATTCCTCCATCAAAATGGCACCTCCTACAACCCCAAAATGAGACTTCTTCACTACACATTCTACAGCAAATCTTGGGCACGTCGAGTAGCCGGCTTCGTGCCCGAGTTGCCTCGGCATTGAGGTGGGAGCCCGTAAAAGAAATAGGCGATGTGGTGCACTTCCGGTGACGAGGAAGAGACGGGACATTCCGCAAGAGATCGGGACGATGACGAGAAGACCGGAGGACTTGGATCGTCGGTATATCTCTAACCCATCTTCTAGTTAGCTTAGACTAGTTAATGGTTACGATCCGGGTGTTTAGTGCGCGGTGGTGCCGGTTTGCTAAGTCCGCAAAATTAAAGTTTTTCACCGCTTCCGCATTCCGGCGTCGGATTGACGGCCGGGGCGCCGCCGTGCCCTTACAGTGGTATCAGAGCCTCCCCATTAACTTAGTCTAGCTTTGTGTAATGTGTTTTTCTGTTCCGATCGATAAAATGTTCCAAAACCCGTATTGTCTTCACATCAGTTTTCTGTCAGAATTTTTCAGTCTCCAAAAATTTTTCAGGTTGCAGAAAATTGATGTACTGGAAATTGTAAGGCCACTGTAGAAATTCGACTGAGTGATGCCATAGTTGGAGCGCGGAACCGCGGCCAAACCACCCTTTGGGCCGCGGTTCCGCCGCACTATAATGAGCTCACTGTGTCAATTTTCTCCAGTGGGCTTCTGAGCTGTTTTTAGGGGTTTTGGAATAATAACATTGGGCCCAGAATTTTTTTAACTGCTACAGTTTTGATTGGGGGCCCACTTGTTAATTTTTGATCGATCGGATATTTTAAACACATTTTTCACAGTATTTACATTATATCTGCGACCGTGAATGTCACTTGATCGGTAAATCCGGTCTAACTGCTATAGCCCGGTTAGACGGATTTGCGAACGTGACTTTCACGTTGATGTTTTGTTTTTGCTGTGATGTTGCGGATCGGTCGTGGGGGATAGCCTGGATGCAATGCTAGTACAGTTTTGTTGTATTATGTACATTTGATATTGCGAGGCGAGCGTCCGACATGTGGACTGCCGTCACTGCCTGTTTGTATTATTATTTTGGGGCACGACCTGGTTGCGGTCGATGTACCCGTTGTATGTATATTTTACTTTCTGTACTAGGATTGCCCCGCGGAGGGGTGCACGGATAGCCGGGTTCTGGAGGGCAACAAGCCCGCATCTCATGGCATTGAGACGGAGGGGGCTTCACTCTAGGATTGGCGGGCTATTCGCCGCACTCGTAGGGGGTACTGGTTGACCCAGGAGGGGTGCCCAAGTTGCCGGATTCCGTGAAGTGCTGGGTGGTCCATTCACGGCGGTGAAGGGGGCTGCCTCGCTTCAGGTTTTGGCGGGTGACTTGCCGCGCCCGTAGGGGTCTAGGATTTCATTGCACAGGCTATCCACACGACCAGGGGAACGTCGGGTTTCAGCAGTGGCTCTGTGAAACCCGGGGATCCCAGATATCTGTATTGTTTCTGTGATGCTGTTCATTCTCTGTGATGTTGCATTTTATTCACGCCTTGAGCGAATATAATATATTGGTATATATATTAGTATATGTTGTATATGTTTTACATCCGTGCTAGTCCAGTCCCCGCTCTGTCGTTAGTTAGCTAACCTAACGGGTAATGACGGGACCCAGTGGCGAATGCGGATGGCATATACGTACATCAGTATATTTTCGTTCTTTTTGGTGTGATCAATTGATGGGACTGCATTGATTCGGATCAATGCAAGTTAAAAACAAACCTAATCTGATGTTGTTGGAACACTTTTCAAAAAAAAAAACTGTTATTGCAAGGACGTTCACTTTTGTTTTGCATCGTGGTATTCAGTTGGAATATCCTGCTCCTCAGTCGACGAGGCAAGGGCCGAGATCCCTTCACCGGGAGTGACCCCTTGGACAGAAGTTTGCGTCAGGGCATTAACTTCACTATAGCCGATTACTTTTGCTTTGCATCGTGGTATTCATTTGGAATATCCTGCACCCCATTCTACGGGGAAAGAGCCGAGATCCCTTCACCGGGAGTGACCTCTTTAGCGAAGGTTTTCGTCACTATATTTTTAAAAGCTATCAGTTCCTTCAACGATATCAAGTTCTTTACGTTAAAGGTTTTCGCCAGAAACCATTCGTAGCCCTCCGTCGTTTCATATGGGTAGTCAATAGTATTCAAGCTGTGTTTGTTGGCCAAAGTCAAGGCACAGTGTTTGGTAGCTGTTGGTTATTCATATGCAGCATAGATAGATGCGTTGGTTTGGAACAGTCGTATAGCCTTGTTGGCTAAAGTCAAGGGCTTGTGCGGGTGGATTCAAATCAACCTGGAGAATGACGGGTAGAACTTGACATGTGACTTATGATTTGTTGGCCAAAGTCAAGGTCATAAGAGCATGGGGCAAAAATCACATCGGGAGTTTCAAAAGAACTGAAACTTGCCAGATATGCGCATACCTTCTGGAGTGTGATGATGTGAGCGGATTCCGTCACGTTATCATGCGATGATAGTTGGATCCCGATTCCCACTGATGAGTTAGTTTACTCCTCGGGTGACCCCGACTAATTCTTCTTTCAGGTTTGGAGGAAAATTTGAGGTACAGTGGGAGGTTTCCAGATTAGATAAATTGGTGACCATTCTGATCTAGGTTAGAGTGCACGCTGAGTGTTTCTTTTCTCTCTCTCTGTGGCAGCGACCCCTTTGACCCGACCCTAAGACTATGACTCAGTGACCAAGTTGACCGAACCTTCTTAAACACTGGCTTTTGGATTGTCAGAGTTGCAAACCTCATTGCCTCTCCTACTTTTACCCTTTTCTCCAGGACACCCCGTGTTGCTACGAACGTCCACTTCCATTGGACAAAACCATCGTATGGTTAGATACGAACTCGAAGGAATTTATTCGAGGATGGTTTCAGGTTCTGGAGAAAACGGATAGGACTATTCAGTTGTCTTTTCCTTTTACCTTCTCTCAGGTTGCGAGTACTCCTTGGTTTAGGAGATAGTACACCTATTACGCAAATTGGATAGTCTTCTTCCAAACCTTAGGCTGGTGCCGACTGGTAGGGAATGAAGAAAACCAATTAGCGTAACGATGGTGTACAGAAGGTATTAAGTTAAGACAAAGCAAGGGATTAGTAAGAGGGCAAAGTAAATTGCAACAGATATTCACGACCAAACCAAGTATTCCTTCGCCAATCCTAAATCACCTTTGTATTTCTCCAGGACACTCCGTATCACTACGAAGATCCACAGTTTATTGGATACTCCATCGTATGGTTATATACGAACTCGAAAGGAACTTGTTCCAGTTCGGGGATGGATTCTGATTCAGGAGAAATAGGAATAAGGTTTATTCGGTTGTCTTTTATCTTCACCCTCTCTCATTGCGAGTGTTCCTAGGATTGGGACAGTACACCCATTATGCTTATTGGATAGTCTTCTTCCAAACCATAGGCTGGTGCCGAACGGTAGGGAAGGAAGAAAACCATTTGGCCTAAAAGGGTGTGCAGAAGGTAAAGACTAAAGACATATGAAGGGATTTGGAGAGGTGGCAAAGAACTATACGGTTACAGTCGTGAATCTGGAAGAGGCATTACTAGGAATACCAGAATACCCCATCGGAACATTTCAATGTTTCAGTTTCACTGTGTAATGTTAAAGGAAAACTGATTTCCCGATTAAATACTTGCTCCAGGGTATGTATTTACCAGGTATGATTCTCACATCTGTATGGTTTTACAGATGATGAGTAGGAGTAGGTCATTGGGAATTAGGTGATCATCCTCATTATATCGGGATTCGTTGTAATCGGTGATATTTGAGGAAGTCACCTGGGTTGTTTGCCGGTCGGCAAATATTTGGTTTTGAATATCCGCTGTTGTGCACCAATTTCAAATTGATATATCTGTACGTCTATTTTCATAGAGTGAGATATACCTTTTGATATTATGTCGATGACATTTACCTATATCAGTGGATGGTTAGGTAAGGAGCATTAAACAGCGGTGTAATTCTTCTTAACCATAAGTACAGTTTTCAACCTACGACACACAGTGAATGAGTTATCAGATTCAAGGGTCTTGTACAGAGTATTGTATGTTGTCCAGGGTCCATCAGGACAGAGGGGTTGGTCCTCATACTATATTCTGTTTACTTTTAACTTCTCTAGTTCTTAGACATGTGTTTCGTTGAAACACAGGGTCTAAGTTTTGAGGAGTTATAGGTATTTGGATAGAGTAGAGAACCAGGTGTAGCAAGTATCGGGATTCTTCAAAGAGTTCGAAGATGTAGATACTTGTGTATGGTATTCAGTTGATAGTAATGACTAAGAGAACTTGCATCTCTTTCAGGTTACTCATAATTGGAAGCATTCCTAAGTTGAGTAACGCTGATCGGCCTCCTTCCATTTAGTTGACATGCACTGGAGACAGCTGCATGATTTGAATCTGGTTCAATTAAATCAGTGCCTCTGGTCCTATATTGGATATAGAACAGTTCGTATCTTAACGATGTTAAGGTACGGGGAGTTGTCCGGTTTATGCTTAAAACCAGACACTGGACAACTCAAGGCACGTTTCTGTAATGGCTGTTTGTGGGTTGACCCAGGCTATGACGCGGGTTGATTTTCTACCATCTGGATGAACAATAGCAATATTGTTCTAGACTCGCCACAGTTTTAATAAAAATGGTTTTTTTTTTTTCAGAAAACAGTAGTGGGAGTATGGTAGAACTGGAAGTGATTCCAGAACCACAAACGATTACTGAAGATTTGATAAGGAACCTAAAGATTCAATCTGGACTGACATTCCATTGGCCACTCCACAGATAAGGTGGGTAACTTCAGGCACCCGAGAGGTACTACGGTAGCCTCAAGGACGGTGACAGGGAAGTTCTTGTTTACCCACAATTACCATTGCTGTTGTTCCAGGGTGCGAGACCCGGCGGGAGGATGAGTATAGCGTCATTCTAAACTAGTTTTAGAAGTGTACGTGTATATGACTCTGCCAGAGGGTTGTCGTAGTCAGTGGGAGCAGCGGAAGCATTGGTGGACAGGTAGCTTATATCTATTTATAGACTAAAGCAGATGTAGCGGAGATATATCATCTATTTCTGACGTGACAGTCATAGGTTTGACTTCATCAGAATAGGGGATGGATCTGTTGAGAAGGTAGTAGGGTGTGATGTCATGGTGTTTGGATGACATACACAGAGTAGGAAAGGAAACTCCTATACTACAACCGGTTATACTTTGGTCGTCACACAGTGGTTTCTCCACACAGGACTTGGACATTATATCAGACATACTGGTTACTAGATCTATGGTCTTAGATCTAGATTTAGGTGGTTTCCCAATCAGGGTACTTGACAGCATTCTAAGAGTATTTAGGATGGACGACTCCTGGCACGGTAGTGTACCTGCAGGTAATGGAGTCACCCTCTCCAAAGGTGTCTTACAGACTAAAGGGGAGAGGGACGGACATGATTGGCAGATCACTTGCTCAGGCAATTGAGTCAATCGTGAGATGTCAAGTACCACACCAGATGTTGTTCTTGCACTAGATGCAATAAGTTGACATCAATCCAATCCTGGAGAAACAGTCGGAAGCAGTTTTAGAACATAAGTGGATGTTCTAGGGATATGATAACGACAGCCTCATTCAGGAGACAGTTATCATTCCAGGCTTCCAAGGTGACATGGACGACAAGGAGGTTGTCAGAGTTATAGTTTTCCCTCTGACGAGGGGCAGTATTTTGGACAGGTGATCCAAGGCAATACTGAGGGTGGCATGGCGCAGGATACTGATTAAGTTCAGTTGACGATACAGTCTAAGAAGTTTGGATTTGGAGTTCATTTATGAGCTATGTCCCATCAGACATCCAGACATATTCTGAGACAGGTATTGCTCTTTTCGGGAGATGGTTTTCTCCGCGAACTTGAGATATAGAAAGACATGGAAAGAGACAACAAGGCGGATCCACTCACTGAGGCTATTCCTCGAACGCAATAGTTTCGCAAACGAGCTTTGTGAGACTGACTAGTAGAGGAGTTGGGTGTTCGGTATCACACGGGCTGTGAGTATGCGACATCGCAATAATTAGCCTTGAGTGCAAGTGGGAGATTGTTGGAGATAGTGCCCTCAGAGTCAATTATTAGGTCACAGGTACGTGATTGTAATGATTGAGGGAGGACCTATCCCTCTAGGACAGTCTTACTCGAGATGATAGTATGCTATCTGGTTTACCTTTATCATCGTGTACTGCTTTAAGTGACCTGACATGTCGCTATTACACGTTGATAGAGCCCCTAGGATTCTTGCTTGACCACCAGCAGTATGAGGGCGATCATATAAGTGGGAGCTGGGGGTCTATAAGCATATCCTTAAAAGGTCCCTAGTTGTGAGAGTTTCGAGACAGGGCATCGATTCTCCATAGTAGACTAGTGTATACAGTCGAGACCCCGACGAGGGGCGGTGGCCGGTCTCACAAGCCGCTGGTGTCAGTTGGATCACCTAAGATGTATACAGATGCTCATTGGGTTATGAGTACACCGGACAGGACTCGCCGGGAACATGCTAGTTGGTCATATACCAGACGTCAGATAGCAGTTCCCTGGTGACATGTGTGCAGGTTAGTTCATCGACCTGGGGATCGTCATTTGTCTCGTGTGAGTTCCCACTGTACTTTGATTACTACCCTACCACGGCTCAAAGGAGTCGTGCAAACAGGTTTTAGTTGGGTACAGTCCCGAGCCACATGGAGGCAGTGAGCGTATCTTCAGGGGTTCGTCTCTCCCGGTATTGGGGGTGAGGTCGTGCTGTGTCTAGGAGAGCCATTACACGAAGCCCTCGGCCGAGGCAAGGAGATTTACTGGTAGGTATTCCAGTAGTATCTCAGGGTGTTCTGGGCTACACTCCGACACGACTTGTACCGCTTTTGGGGGTCTGACTTTTACCAACCCCCTAGGCCCGCCATGCGATGCTCATAGACGAACGGACCGGACTGCACGGATATTGTCACTGACAGGCTCAGTAGGGTTGTCAGGCTGAGTTCGCTCACAGACATCCCTTTTGGTCAATACCTGGTGGCCCGTTATGTATTGGCTTATACCTCTAACGTGCTAGTGGTTAAATCCACAACCAAGGTGTTGACGAGTCTTTAGAGTCCCCCACATTCAGTTACTCAGCTTTCGGGCGAAAGGTTGTAGAGGCCGTATGGAGATATGGCAAGGTCCGATCAGATACGTGCGATATTGCACGGATCAGGATCGGACAGTTTGTACTATAGGCCGTATGGATATATGGCAGGGTTCGATCAGATACGTGCGGTATTGCACGCATCAGGATCGAACAGATATTACTAGCCGGCTTTGGTATAAGCCGGATCCTAGTATAGTACAGTGTAGACTTTGTCTCATTGCATTTGTATTTCGGTCGAAATACAGATGCGGGTGTGTATGCACAGTATCGGGGTTTTCCTGTAATTCATTACGGGACCAGTTTTCTGGAGTTGCCAGTTTGCTTTCCGTTTCGGCCGATTTCCATTGTTCCGTTCATTGGCCGAAGATTGGTGGAGGAGGGCTTATTTGCATTGTTGCAAATAGGCATTTGTTGAGGGGGTTCTTTGCATCTTGTTGCATCATGATGGCTTTCATGATGTGCACCATCCCTTGACTTTGCTTCATGATGGTGTCATGATGGCTTGACCTTTGTTGTGATGATGAGGTTGGTGGAGTATGGCTTTGTTGATAATCATTTTCTTTTGCATGATAGCTTTCCTCTCTCTCTCTTTTGGATTAGATGAGAATGGCTCCCATTTTTTTTTTGGTTCACTCTCCCACTCACTCCATTCTCTCCTCTCCACCATTATGGCCGGCCAAGCAAGGGAGGGGGCTGTCCCAATTTTGTGGAGTGGGGTTTTTGCTCATTTCATGTTCCAAAATCCCCAAAGTCCCTCCACATAGTTCTTGTATCATTCCTCCATCAAAATGGCACCTCCTACAACCCCAAAATGAGACTTCTTCACTACACATTCTACAGCAAATCTTGGGCACGTCGAGTAGCCGGCTTCGTGGCCGAGTTGCCTCGGCATTGAGGTGGGAGCCCGTAAAAGAAATAGGCGATGTGGTGCACTTCCGGCGACGAGGAGGAGACGGGACATTCCGCAAGAGATCGGGACGATGACGAGAAGACCGGAGGACTTGGATCGTCGGTATATCTCTAACCCATCTTCTAGTTAGCTTAGACTAGTTAATGGTTACGATCCGGGTGTTTAGTGCGCGGTGGTGCCGGTTTGCTAAGTCCGCAAAATTAAAGTTTTTCACCGCTTCCGCATTCCGGCGTCGGATTGACGGCCGGGGCGCCGCCGTGCACTTACAGATACAAGGTGAGTAGATTATATCTACGAGGGAAGTCGGGTGGATGGAGTATAGCACCCCCGCAGTTCGGTATTTAGTATACTAGATATATACTATATTTATATATTTATGATAGCTTATAGTGTGTCGTGGATATTTGAGATGAGATTAGGTATACTATGGTTAGATTAGGGCATAGAAGTAAACTAGTATAGTTCCTAGTTGCGAACCCTAGAATAGGTTTACACCCACACGCACACACATGCTTATTTGTTATAGTTATACCTAGATGATGAGGATATTGTATGATATTGGAGATGAGTCGATGAGATTGGGCATAGTGCCATGAGATCATGAGATATGATGATAAGCATACCAGATAATTGATGAGACGAATGTGATATTGACCCGTACCCAGCTTTTGGGATGCCGTACGATGATTTACCGTACGAGCTTTATATAGATGATAGATCCGCACTCATGACTCGAGGATGTCATATGATATTGTATCGTACGCGGTAACTTTGAGGCGGGATCACCGACTATTATACTTATATATATATATCGACTAAGATTTAGGTGGTTTCCATACCCTCCCGATTAGCGTGTTAGCTAGATCTGTAGTTGCTTAGTAGATGTTAGACTAGGCCGATGTCATACCTATTTCAAAACTAACGAATCGGGATTATTTCAAAGATAGATAAAGGGATTCTACGGATATTTTCAACAGACGCATCTTTTCTTAAAAACACCGTAGCCCTTATTTTACTAAAAACCCCGATTCGTCTTATTTCAAAAGGCAAACTGTATGACATTTTTATATTGATGTAGATGCGTCACTATTGCGTTTATTAGTCGATTCCTGCATATTCTTGTTATTCGCATCGCATTGCATGTGCAAATGGTTATTGTTATATTAAACTCATGCGGTTAGGACACCAGCACCATTATCGATGATGCATATGTTCCACGTACACCTGCTTGCCGGCTCACACACTTCATCATCGATAATTGCCATGTCACTATACTGTAGTACTGTTGCATTCAGGATATGATCCCTTGCATGGCATACTTGTGTACATACCTATTGTACACCCATACTTACATACATAAGTATTTGCACATACATAGATGATTCTGGCTTGATTAGAGATTTGGGAACCGCAAGATACTCTTTAAAACTGATTCATTTTAAAAGAGCGGTTTCCCTCAATATGTGCATATTACTATTCCAAATTGCATGGCATACTGATATGCTTACATTCTTTTATATGTCGCATACATCATGCTTTATGATTATACTCATTGAGATATGTTGTTTGCATGATATTTCTGGATTTGGGAACCGTGGGTATTTCAAAAGAGAGTATGTATTGTTTTAAAAACCGGGTTACCCTTGATATGATATTTCAGTGCGTCCACCATGCGTTTTCTCGGTTCTGAGACGTGTGACATGTGAAACCCGATTCGAGGAGCTGGATGAGGCCGATTGCGGGTACATGGTGGACCCGGTATGGTACCCGGGGCGAGAACGGATCTTCTGTGTAGCTAGACGGTGAGCCTGGCAGAGAGACCACTACCTACCGGTGATTGTATTTGAGCTCAGCGGATATCTGGAGGATACCGACCAGAGTTGAGAGATGATATGGGCCGATCCAGACTGACGGAGCCCGATATATGAGGATATACGTGCCGATGCTAGGCACAGGTTTCATGATGTTTTCGAGTGTCGATGCTTGACACTCAGGTTTCATGATTTTGATATGTCGCGAGCGACACATGTTGATTTACATCCTCGTACTTTCTATGCATATGTTTATGATATTTACATGCATGATACTTATTGTCATTGGGTGACACGTGGACGATTTCCATATACATATATTGACATTGATGATATTGATCACATAGTTGGATGATATCCGCATACTCATAGACTTCCTGATATAGTTGACATTGATTACATTGATTATACCTCATATTTGTGATATATTGCTATTACGTGAGGCACTGGCACGAGTACTTGGCACTGCACTCATGTTTAGATGTTATATTACCACCTTATCATGCTTCAGACTTATTCATTTGAGGTTATATATATATCTGATCGTATTGACCTAGGATTGTGTCATACATACGATTTCTGCTCTGTGATGTGATCTATTCACGAGTTGGCAACTCACCCCCGTTGTGCCACAGTTCTTGCAGGTTTTGCCGTACAGGTTCCATGGCGGCATTTCTGGCACACTGCTTCCCTTACGGGTGACTTGCTTTGGTAGGTGGATTCTTTTGCATCAGAACCACCATTGTATATGTATTATTCAGTTGTATCTAGAAATTCCATCAACCAAAACTTGTATATTGTTTCAGACTTAGAAAACCATATATGTATTATTTCGACCTTAGAGTCGCGCATTGTAGTATTATGGTTTTCATACTGATTTTGAGTTCTTTTTGAGTTTTGATCCTCGCCCTTTGGTGTTGTATATTATATTGCTTGCATGGTTGTGACCGTCGATTGACGAAGAGCTACCTCCCGCTTGGGGATGCCCTTTTTCATTGTGTGTATATTATTCTTGTTGTACCCTGTTCGGGGCCAGTATTTACAAAAGAAACTCTGTCGAAATTTTCAGAAAAGAATATAGATTTTAAAAATGCATATTCGGCTTACTTATTTAAAAACCTTATTTTTAAAACATGTTTTCCTTACTTCTTAAAAACTAGTTTTCTTATTTACTCCTTAAAATGGTCTTAGATTTCTGGGCTTTTGGCTTACTTGGATTAGATGAGGTCCTATAGACTTCATATGATTCAAGGGCCAGTCACGGGCTATTTCGGGTCATGACAAAGTTGTTATCAAAGCGCTAGGTTGACTTTGGTTCGAGTCTAAGTTTGACTATGCGGAGCCTAGAGCGTTTATATATATACGGAACTTAGGCTTGACCTTACGGAACTTAGACTTAGTCGAGGGGGTATTATACCCGAACTTTCATCGCGTGGGATGACCCTTGGTTGATGGAGTAGGTAGCTTGAGTAGAGTGACGTACCGTACGTATGTTCCACGGCATACTTACGATACGCTACTCCACTTAAGAAACCTTAGGATGTACATTTCCTTGCACAGTATTATATTCATTCTTATGATCTATCCTCATCTATATTGGTTATGATTTTGCTACCACAACTACACGGGCAGAGAGAGCTACGGCTAGAGTTGCATCAGCGCGAGCTCGTCATGGATGAGGACTGACCAGGGCGTGATTCCAAAGACATATGATTGCATAGAGAGGCGTCGCTTTATTGTGTTTTCGCGTCATGAGCGTTTGACAGATCGCTTCCACGATATTTCTCGGACGTGCAGATCAGCACCAGAGGATTGAGCCACTGATAGAGGCCAGCCAGAATATGATGACCATTGATATATCGCTTATTCATGATGATTGAGGCGCTGTTCAGCGTACAGACGAATGAGCCCGTTGTTGCTGCATATGACGAGATATCGTCCAGATGATTGGAGTTACTGCAGCTTGAGTATATACTCAGAGATATGATGGAAGGTCGCTAGTCACCCGGGGATGAATGACTAGGACATGTGGTTTGTTCGCTTACCCCGATGTGAGGTCATCAGATAGATTGATTCCAGCTAGAGACGAATTCACGAAGATTCGTTGAGAGTCAATAGAGACGATCGAATGTCAGGAACCCATTTCTAAGTTTAAAGTATTCGGAAGACAATGCAAGTAATGCTATGGACACTCTAGAAGAATGAAACCCTAACTTGACGTAGTGACCATGGAACGCCTCCGAACCTTAGGGTTTGCGGCAGTTTAGCAGTGCCATTTGTGAGGCTTGGGTTTGCACTTCTATGGTTGGTCCATAGGTGCTGTGGTATGTACCGGAATACTATTGAACTGTACTTAAGATGTTGATCTCTTGGAGGATTATGAGGTTCCGACGAGTCGATCGGATGGTTCGACATCATTCGGATATTATGTGATGGGATACCCTGCACCTTATTCGATAAGGAAAGAGCCGAGATCCCTTCACCGGGAGTGACCTCTTTAGCAAAACTAGTAAAAGCCTAAAAAACACTCCATTTCAAAATCACTCAATTCTACAACGATATCAAGTTCATTACGCAAAAGGTTTTCTTAAAAACCTGTCGTAGCGCTTCGTCATTTCAGATAAGTATTTCATAGTATTCGTGCTACGTTTGTTGACCTCCGTCAAGGCATAGTGTGCGGTAGATATTTATGCTTATCTGCATAAGCATACGATACGATTGGATTAGGGTAGTTGTGCGGCCCTGTTGACCTCCGTCAAGGGTCGTGCGGGTGGGTTTAATTCAATCAGGAAATGTACGGGTTGAACTTGACTAGTAGCCTATGGTTTGTTGACCTCCGTCAAGGTCATAGGATGCTAGGGGAAAAACATTATTAGGAATTTCAAGTGTCGAAATTTGCAATAAGACTGCATACCTTCTATGAGATAGTTGGATCCCGATACCCGCTGAAGTAAGAGTTACTCATGGGAGAGTTTTACACATTACAATTAGCCGATCAAGTAGGTGTCTAGAAAGGTGTTAACGGGGTTATGCCACAGGGAAAATGAGGTTTATTTTAATTAGGTCCGTGCGCAAGTATGGGGAACCTCCCTCAAAGTACCGGCACTGGCCTGGCTGAAAGATTGGCGAACTTGTAGGGTGTAATTAATCCCAGCTAGTATTTCCTTTTAGTGTTTGAAGAAAAATTTGACTAAAACAGTGGGAGCCATCCTGATTAGATATATTAAATAACCAATCTAATCTTGCAAGAGCATACGCTGAGTGTTTTCTTCTCTCTCTCTCTAGGTAGCGACCATGTCACGCCTTAATCAAGATAAATAATACTGATGTATTGACCGAACCTGTTTGTTATACTGAGCTTAGGAACATTGGTCCCGCTCTAACTTATAATTTTTATAAGAACGAGCAGGAAATAGGGGATTACAAGAATTCCCGTGCCGCCCAAACGAAGAAAGTGTATGATGATGCATCTTCTTCGGGTGTATTCATTATAGAGAATTGAGAATGGGTGATAGGTTTTAAGAGTTGGAAACGGTGCAAGTGTTGCAGCCAAAGTTTGTTGGCAGTTATCACCCTGTATTACCAAATACATTGATTCTGAATGAATCTTATTAGATACCGAACCTGATATACAATATCATATCAGTTTCTTTATTTAGTAAAGATGGATATAATTTTGTATTGTTGGATAATGTTTTGAACATTTCCTATATCAAGAGTTGATCGGTTCAGGCACGTTATCTAAAAGCATAGACGTTCTAAATCAAACCACAGTTCTTAACGTACAGAACACACACAAGTGGAAGAGTTCAGAAATGAACGAATCATTCTTAAGGTATTGTAGACTAGGTCATATCAATGTGACCCGACTAGCTGAAGTTACATAAAGATACATATTTAAATCAGTTTGAATTTACATCTTATGAAACTTGCCAGTCATGTCACAAAAATAAGATGACCATAGCTCCGTTTATTGGAAACAGAGAAAGAGTTAGTAAACTCTTGGGATTGATACATGATGATGTATGTAAGGTCCCCTGTCTACACATGCCAGGACCAGTTCTTTGTACTTCATTACATTCACTGATTATCTCTCAAGATTCGAAAATATGTTCCTGTTGAAACACAAGTCTGAACCCTTTGAGAAATTCAATGAATATAAGTTAGAAGTAGAGAACCAAAACGGGTATAAGTATTATGTCCTTTGATGAGATCAGGGAGGAGAATACTTGAGCACAGAATTCCTGGACTATTCTAAAGGAGAATGAGATTCTCTCTCAGCATTACTCCTCCGTATACACCACAACACGTTGGTATATCGGGAAGGAGCAATCAAACCTTATATGATATGGTGTGCTCTATGATGAGTACTACTGAATAGCCTATTTCCTTTTTGGGGGTTATGCACTTGAGAAGATGTATACCTATTGAATAGGATTCCAACCAAATCAGGTGCCTACCACTCCATATATGATATGTGATGGGAAGAGCCCATGTCTTAAGTATGTTAAGATTTGGGGTTGTCTGGCCTATGTCAAAAGAAAAATCCAGAGAAACTCGAGGCAAGGTCAGTTCTGTGGAAGTTTGTTGGATATCCCAAGCATTCGCAAGGGAATATCTTCTACCAAACTGAGGAACAAAAGGTGTTTTGTTTTCTCTGTAGGTTACTAGGCACTATCACAAGGTCCCATAAGGCATCAACCATGCCAAAATAAAATTTTTCAAGTGCCGAACAACCCTAACCAAGATCGTAGACTAGAGATTAGGCGAAACAAAAAGCAAGTAAACATCTTTACTTCTAAGAGTTTGGGATTACAACCTTTGTAGTCCGTTCCTTCACTTCAAAAGCTCCGTGTTGAAGTCCTTTCGCCGCGATCATCTTATACCCAGACTCTAGAGAGGCTCCATGAAGAGAAAGATGCATGCTTGCTTCCGATCTTCGATAACAATGATGATCTACCTTGAAGAAACTCAAGCCCAAGCTTTTGCTTCACTAATCATGTATTAGAAAAGCAAACACCCTAATCTAAGTGGCTAGAATCGATGAGGATGATGAAGTAGGAATTGAGCTCTCATTTGTTTTCTTTATCTCACTCAAAATCATCACATATGAAAAAGCTAGCGAAGCTTTTCATCAAGCAAGAAAGAAGAAGAAGATGATCAAATCTTTTTGTGATGAATAATGAATCATTGTCTAAGGTTAGAATTGCAACCATAGGTTAAGAATGAAGACTTAACCCATGCAGAGAATTAACTATGGTAAAGGGATTGGGTTTGGTTAAGAAATATCTACAAAATATCATAGTCAAAGTCAAAACTTCAAGAAGCTTTTTGAAAGCTTCATGCAAGCTTAACCCTAATCCAAACCCTAACCATATTTAAACTCCACAAAACATGTTGCATTTATAACCCTAACTTGTTATAATATTATATATCACATATACAATATTTATTGTAACAAAATAAAATAATACAATTAACATATATCACATATATATCAATGTATTACCCGAGTGAGAAAAAAAATCTATAAGTGAGCTTATATTAGTTAATGTAATTTAATATATCAAATATATAATTATACATTAAATTATCGAATCAACACTTGATCCGATAATCCGGCTATTTCACAAATAACCGACTAATATAATCTGTATCAGTTCATCGAATCAACACTTGATCCGATGACCCGGCTATATCACATATACCCGGCCGATATCACATATCGCGAGAATCTAATATGGTATCACATACACGTATTGTTCTCGGTCCCACACATATCACATATGTGCTCCTACTCCGTTTTGCCTGAGCTAGGAAACCTCTGTGTAGGACTCTAAAGAATCGTCAATACGCCGGCAGTAGGTGATGATCATATCAAACACCCACAAGCTGCAAGCGGTCAGCTAAACGTAACAGCCACCCAGGTATTGAGCGATCATAAGATCAACAAGCAAGCCTGTACATTCTCCTGTGAATCCAATCAGTAACACTCTCGTACAGTCCGGTCTCTTCGTCTGATATGTCGCATATCTCGCCAAGGGGTGGTAAATGTCAGATCCCAGTAGCTTGATAAGTCGTGTCGATATGAGGTCTATAACAGTTCGAGAAACTACTGATAACACTTACCAGTAAATCTCAGCAACCCTGGCCAGGGATTTCCAGTTATAGCCAATCGAACACAGTGTAACATCAACTCCCTATACCGGGAGAGACGATTCCCCTCCTATCGCTCATTGCCTCCATGTGATTCGGGACTGTATCCAAAAGCCACCGTTTTGCATGCCCTCTTGGACGTGGTATAATGGAAATCAAAGCACAGTGGGAATCACACAAGACTCTATGATGATCTCGGGTCTACAGACTACTCTGTACCGGTGTCACCAGAGAACTGCCATCTGACGTGAGGTATAATACCATCTGGGAGTTCTCGGCGAGTCCATCCAGTGTACCCAGTCTTCATTGAGCACCCGTATACCTTCTCTAATGTCAAACACCAATAGATATGGGATCTTCCATTGCCCATCAAATGGGTCAAGAAGCGCATACGCTAGTCTACTCTGGAGTATCGATGCCCTGTCTCGGTACTCCCACGACTAGGAACATTTGAAGGATGTACTTAGCGACTACAGTTTCCCCACTAGTATGATCTGCATCATAGTCCTGGTAGTCAAGTACTCATCCTAAGGGCTTTATCAACATGTAATATAGAGGCAATCAGAGTACATGTTAAGATAAAGTGTAACAAGATAGTATACTATCATGTCGAGCAAGAAAGTCCTACCTATATATGTCCAAGCATCCACTACAATATATATCGTATGTACAGTAATGGCCTCTAGGGCATACATATAACTAACATTCTCTGCATGCCACCTTTTGGAAAGTGAATTTCTTGTGAACAAATTAGTGGTCATGAGGTAGAACTGGAAGGAGTTCTAGCTATACAAACTGCAGCTGATAATTTGGTAGAACCGGAGGATTCAATAGTTTCCAACGAACCTCATCCTTTCCGCCGATCTGGTAGGGTTCCTCATCCACCTGAGAGATACTTCGGTCTTCTCTATGACAGTGGGAGCGAGGATTGCATCATGAGATGATGACCCAACTAGTTTCGAGCAGGCCATCAGGAGTGGGGACTCTGTAAGAATGGCTGGATGCTAAGCGATCTGAGATGGAATCCATATACACCAAAAAAGTATGGACTTTGGTTTCTTTATCTGAAGGGTTAAATCCTCATCAGGACCAAGTATATCTTAAGAAGATTACTTGGTATATATGGAAAAGTTGAGACTTTCAAAGCTATGCTTAAGTCCATCCAGATCGTACTTGCCACTGCTACATACCATGACTACGATATCTGGCGGTTGGGTGTAATGACTGATTTTCTAAATAGTGATTTAGAAGAGAGCATCTATAAGTACACAGCCAGAGGGCTTCGTAGACAGTGGGAGCAGCGGAAAAGTGTGCAAGTTGTTTTATGGGATAAATCAGGCATCGCGGAGTTGGAACATCTGTTTTGATGTAGTAGTCAAAGAGTTTGGCTTCATCAAAATGGTAGATGAACCTAGTATATACAAAAAGGTAGTTAGAACGTATATGGTTTGGAAGCATTACACATGCCACAAATTTGATTTTAAGAGGTGCTAAGCAAACTTAACTAGGAATCGAACTAGAATTATTGAGTAACAATTAATAGTATCACATATAAAAGATTATCTAACACTAAGTGGAGAGACTACAACCTTTGTAGACCTCCTAGGGTAACTCCTTGGATCTCCTAAGGTTTGGAACGGCTCGCTTGAATGCTTCCAAGTCCACGACGATCCACCCGAAGTCCTTTGCTCAAAGCTTGTTGCTTCACTTGATCTATGAAATCCTTGAAGCAAACACCCTACACAAAGTAGCTAGAGATGTATAGGATGATGAAGTGGTTTAGGTTCTCATTTAAAACCCTTTCCTTTTTTCAACCTCACTCAATTTTAGAACTCAGGAGAGAGCTAGAGAGAGGAAGATGAAGATGGCAATATTTTCTTTTGGATGAATAATGATCTCATAATAATAATGAGAGAGAGAGAGATAAATATCATAATACAAACCATGGTTAATAATAATATCTAGATATTTTGTGATGATTTAAAGAGCAAAGGAAATTAACCTAGGTTAAGTCAAAGGTCAACCAAGGAAGTGTGTAGAAACAATGAGTCATTTGTGAAGAAATGAGTCATTAATTTAATTTCCTTTATCTTTAACTTAAAACCAAAATATCCATATATATAAATATGAACCATGTGAGTCTTATATTGCCATCTAAGTTGTATCATCAACCATGATACAAATGCATGTATGTATGTGTGTATGCACATCAACTTGTACATATACATGCATGCATCCATCAAAAGAAAAGGGTTTAAATAAATGAGATAAAAGTCAATATTAAATCAACACTTGATTTAATAAACCGGTCATATCTCATACGACCCGACTAATATAAAACGCCCGATTAAAATACGGTATCATATATACGTATTTAATCAAGCTCCCGCACATATCTCATATGCACACCACATCGTTTCGCCTGAGCCAGGAAACTTCTGTGTGGGACTCTAAGACTCGTCAATACGCCAGCAGTAGGTGATGATCATATCAAACACCTACAAACCGCAAGTGGTCAGCTAAACGTAACGGCCACCCGGGTATTGAGTGATCAGAAGAAGAACAAGCGAACCTGTCAAAACTCCCGTCAATCCAACTGGCAACACTTACCGTACAGTCCGGTCTCTTCATCAGATATGCTGCATATTAAGTCTAGGGATGGAATCGTCGACCCCTAACTCAATAAGTCATGCCGGTATATGGTCTATAACAGATCGAGAAACTACTAATAACACTTATCAGTAATATCTCAGCAGCCCTGGCCAGGGACTTCCTATTATAGCCAATCGTGCACAGCGCAACATCAACCCCCAATACCGGGAGAGACGAAACCCCTCCTATCGCTCATTGCCTCCATGTGCCTCGGGACTGTACCCAAAATCCACCTGTTTGTACGACTCAGTAGAGCTGTAGTAGGGTGGAGATCAAGATACAGTAGGAGGACACACAAGACTCTATGGCGATCTCGGATCTACAGACTAACCTGTACCAGTGTCACCTGAGAACTGCTATCCGACGTATGATATAATACCACATAGGAGTTCTCGGTGAGTCCGTTCAGTGTACCCAGTCTCACTGAGCATCCGTATACAATCTTTGGTGTCAGCACACCAGATGGATATGGGATCATCCATCGCCCATCATATGGAACAAGAATGGTATACGCTAGTCTACACTGGAATATCGATGCCCTGTCTCGATATACCAACGACTAGGAACATTTCAAGGATATGCTTATAAACTACAGGTGTCCTACTCGTATGATCCACATCATAATCCCAGTAGTCAAGCCAATATCCTTAGGGCTTTATCAACATGTACCAAATGAGTAAAAACATGATCAAGTGAACATATGATAAAGAGAAACCAGATAGCATACTATCATGTCGAGCAAGACTGTCCTCTGAATACACACACACACACATCAGTACATACAATATAATGGCCTCTAGGGCATACATATATCCAACAGTAGAATCTGCTAGTTTTGCTAAAGTGGTCACTCCCGGTGAAGGGATCTCGGCTCTTTCCTTATCGAATAAGGTGCTGGATATTTTGCAAGGAATACCGCTATGCAAAGCAAGAACTAGAGCTACCCTTTTTGAAAATTTGATTCTACAACATCTTTTAGGTTTATTTTTCTTTCATTAATCTCATTAATGAATCCCATCATTTAAGCTTCCTAAGTATCACAGAAGAAACGAAAATACAACGTACGCTTATGTCATCCGCATTCGTCACGGTGTCTCATTTTGCACCGTTAAGTTACTTAACTAGCGGCATAGCGGGACGGGACTAGCGTGGGTGCAAAACATAAGCAACGTTTATTATATATCATATATATAACAATAAATCATTCGTCTCACGCATATAAAATGATCACATCACAGAATATCAGCATCAGAAGATAACATATGAAATATTGGATATATTAGAAGGTCTGTGTTTTATTTTGAGCCTGTGAAAAACACGGATTCCACGGTTGTGATGAATAGCCAAACCTACATCCCTAGACCCCTACGAGAGCGGCAAGCAACCCTACCAATTTTAGGGTTAGGAGACCCGGTTTCGACTCCTCGAGATGGCCTCCCACTGGACCTTATAACCCGGTTGCTTGTGCTCTCCTCCTTGGGTCTATCCTAATGCGGAAAAGTAAATAATATACAATAGTGACATCATACTCAACCCGGAAGTTCCCCAATAAAAGAATATTACATACATTGAATTTTACATGAATGAAAATAAAAACCCTCATCTCACATAAAACCCCCGGCTATTCAAATCACGACGATCCAATATAACATATCACAGCAACACATAACATCACATGTCATCAACGTAAGTAAATATGCGTATTCCAATTGCCGTTGACATATAGCAACGAAAATCGGTGATACACCACATATTACACTTACGGTCGCAAAAAAGAAAAATGAAAAACTAGAACAATTGGAATCATAACTGCCCTTAGACAACACAAACCCGGGATATTACATATCCAAGATTTCATGCCTAACAATGTAAAGCTCGCATTTAGGTATCACCCATGAAAACACTTTTTCAAAATAATTCGGATAATTCAACATGATTTCCGATTACACCCGAGACCGAAATGTTAGATTTACACGCAACAAACAAATTTGTAGATTCCAATTATTGTATCTCATTACAGAAAACTAGACGACGTTAAACAATTCGATTGAATCAACAAATTCCCAAAATTCAAAGAGAGCTCAACACTTAAGCATAATTAAAAATTCCCAGAAGCATGCCCCAGTACCTACGGAACTACACCTGAAGGGTCCGACCCAAGCCTCTTAAGTGGCGCCGCGGATCCGCCGCCAAAACCATTTTTAGCCGCGGATCCGCGGTCACTTAGACGAGTTAGGGTTTCGTTCTTCAGGTGTGTCCATAGAATTACCTGCATGATTTTCAGAATAATTTTAACATGAAAAATTTCAACTTTTGAAAATTTTTTGAAATTTTTCCAGAAAGTGGGAAAAATCGGTTATTCGGAGTTCGTTCGGACTTTTAATTTCGCCTACGCAACGCCTAATGCTCTAGCTAGGCTCTGATACCACTGTAAGGTTCTTAGGCACTATGAAAAGGTTCTACAAGGCATCAAACATGCCGTATTTCAAAATTTACAAGTGCCTAACAATCTAAGTAAGGATCTTTACTAGAGAATTAGGGTAATAAACTTAAAATAAACAACTTTACTACTAAGTGAGAGGGATTGCAACCTTTGTAGTCCGTTCCTTCGCTTCATAAGCTCCAAGTTGAAGTCCCTTCGCTACGATCATCATTCTCCCGGACTCTAGAGAGGCTCCATGAGGTGAATGATCCATGCTAGCTTGAAGTCTTCACAATAAAAAATGATCTACCTTGAGGAATCACAAACCCAAGGTATTACATCACTAATTAGAGATTAGTGAAGCTAACACACTAATCTATATGGCTAGTATAGAAGAGGATGATGAAGTAGGAATTTTGTTCACTTTAGAAATTTATTTCTCATTATTTTCATCACATGAATAAATCAAGAGAGCAAGAAAAAATGAAGAAGAAGAAGAAGAAGAAACTCAAGCTCAAGTAAGAATGAAATTGTGATGAGGTTAGAAATGTAACCAAGGGTTAAAAGTATCATGGCTAACTCTTGTAGAGAATAAACCATGGGCTAAGGTTAGAGGTTAGGTTAATAAATATCTTAGCAAATATCTAAAGAGTGGACTAAGTCAACTTAAGAAAATATCTTAAGCAATTATCCAGAATTTAGAATTAACTAAAATAAATAATAAATCTAACCCTAATTTTAGCCATGGTATAAATCTCATTTAACCCTAGTTGCATTTATAACCTAGCATGTCATAATAGTATATATCACACATATATATAATTTGTGACATAAGAAAAGAATACATTAAACAAATCACATATGTGTTAAATGTATCCAAATGTGAGAAAATGAAATACTTAAGTGAGCAATATATTAGTTAATGTAATTTAATATATCACATATATAATTATACATTAAATTATTAAATCAACACTTGATTTAATACCGGCTATATTAGATATAACTGATTAATATAATATGTATCATTTTATCGAATCAACACTCGATCCGATAACCCGGCTATATCACATGAAACCGACTGATATCACATATCGCAAGAATAGAATACGGTATCACATATCGTATTAATCTCGGTCCCGCACATATCACATATGTGCTCCAACTCCGTTTCGCCTGAACCAGGAAACCTCTGTGTAGGACTCTAAAGACTCGTCAATACGCCGACAGTAGGTAATGATCATATCAATCACCCACAAGCTGTAAGCGGTCAGCTAAACGTAACAGCCACCCGGGTATTGAGCGTGTTGGATATAGTGCTCTCAGAGTCAATTATTGGATCGCAGGCACGTGATTGCAATGATTGAGGGAGGACCTATACCGGTAGGACAGTCTTACTCGAGAGGTTTGTATACTATCTGGTTTGTCTTTATCATCGTGTACATACTTTAGGTGACATTGTAGTTCGCTATTGCACGTTGATAGAGAATAGTATGCTACCATGGTTTGTCTTTATCATCGTGTACTGCTTTAGGTGACCTTACAGGTCGCTATTACACGTTGATAGAGCCCTTAGGATTCTTGCTTGACTACCAGCAGTATGATGGCGATTATATACGTGAGAGTTGCGTAGTCTATAAACGCATCCTTAAAGTGGTCCCTAGTCGTGGGAGTTTCGAGACAGGGCATCGATACTCCATTAGTAGACAAGTGTATACAGTCGAGACCCCGAAGAGGGGCGGTGGCCGGTCTCATAAGCCATTGGTGTCAGTTGGTTCACCTAAGATGTATACAGGTGCTCATTGGGTTATGAGTACACCGGACATGACTCGCCGGGAACATGCTAGTTGGTATTATACTTGGCGTCAGATAGCAGTTCCCTGGTGACATGTGTACAGGTTAGTTCATCGACCTGAGATCGTCATTTGTCACGTTTGAGTTCCCACTGTGCTTTGATTACTACCCTACCACGGTTCAAAGGAGTCGTGCAAACAGGTTTTAGTTGGGTACAGTCCCGAGCCACATGGAGGCAGTGAGCGGATCGGCAGGGGTTCGTCTCTCCCGGTATTGGGGGTGAGGTCACGCTGTGTCTAGGAGAGCCATTACACGAAGTCCTTGGCCAAGGCAGGAGATTTACTGGTAGGTATTCCAGTAGTATCTCAGGGTGTTCTGGGCTACACTCCGACACGACTTGTACCGCTTTTGGGGGTCCGACTTTTACCAACCCCCTGGGCCCGACATACGATGCTCATAGACGAACGGACCAGACTGTACGGATATTGTCACTGACAGGCTCAGTAGGGTGTCGGGATGAGTTCGCTCATCGACCTCCCTTTTGGTCAATACCTGGTAGCCCATTACGTACGGCTAGTACTTCTGACGTGCTAGTGGTTAAATCCATAGACAAAGTATTGACGAGTCTTTAGAGTCCCCCACAGACAGTTTTCAAGTTTCGGGCGAAACGTTGTAGAGGCCGTATGATATATGGCAGGGTTCGATCATATACGTGCGGTATTGCACGGATCATGATCGGACGGATCATACTAGTGGGCTTTGGTTTAAGCCGGATCCTAGTATTAGATTTGTTGGATTACTTTAGTCTCATCGCATTCGCATTCAGTCGGAATGCGGATGCAGGTATGTATATACAGGTGAGGGGTATCCTTGTGATCCGTCACGAGTTTACTTTAGATGTTGCCGGATCTTTTTGTTTGACCAAACATTTGGATTAATGTTTGGATGGTGGAAATAATGAGCTAGAATTCATCATGAGATGCATTTAATGTGACATAGACATATATAGTGACTCATGGTCTCTTTTAGTGTGTAAATGTCATATTATGAGATTGATTTGTGTTAATATGATGAGAAGAGAGAGAGAGGGGTTGCCTTGATCTATAGTTTGGTTTTGTATTTTTGAAACTCACTTTCTCTCATTTTGATCATTCTAACACAAGAAAAAGAAAAGAAGAGAAAGCTTCTCCTTCTTCTTCTTCTTCCTCTAGCTCTTTATCTCCATCAATAGCAACATCTCTAACCTCCATCCAAGCCATGGATGCAAGAGATGATCACAAACATTCTCTACAACACCTTGGACACGTCGGCTAGCACACTTCGTGCCCGAGTTGCTTCGGATGAAGCGGGAGCCCGTAAAAAGACTCGTAGATATGGTGCCCTTTCCGACGAGGAGATCAAGACCGGAGATGCCGCGAGGAGCTTGGGATGGTGGCCAAAGACCAAAGGACACGGATCGATCGGTATAGCTTCCCAACCCTTCCTCTAGTTGCTAGTAGTAGGTTAATGGTTCGATCCGGTATTTAAGCATACGGTAGCGCCGGTTTCTAGTTTGAAAAAGTTTTCGTTTCCGCATTTTGGCCTCGTACAGACGGCCAGGACGCTACCGTAGACTTATATGGTATCAGAGACACGCCATTAACCTTTACTAGCTTGCTCTAACGCGTTTAGAACTTCGATCGAACAAAAATTCCGAAACCGCGATTCCAAGTCTTGAACTTTCTGTCGAATTTTTTTTGTGCTCGGAAAATTATTTGGAGTATTACAGAAATTCGTGCAGGCTTTTCTAAGATTACTGTGAAAATTTGGTTGCGTATTACTTCTGTTGAGCTGCGGAACCGCGGCCATACCCATGCTTTGGCCGCGGTTCCGCCGCTATTCCATGTCTTCAATGCACCAAATTTTGTACAGTGTTCTCTGAGTTGGAAATGGGGTTTCTGGTAATTTTTGTTTGGGCCCAGATTTGTTTGAGTGCTGGGTATTGTGCTTGGGGCCCACTTTGGGGAAATTTTGTCGATCGAAAATTTTGAACATGTTAGTTCACAGTATTTACATTATATCTGCGACCGTGAATGTCATTTGATCGGTAAATCCTGTCTAATTGCTATAGCTCTTTTAGACGGATTTGCGAACGTGACATTCACGTTGATGTTCTGTGTTGTGCTGTGATGTTGCGGATTTGTCGTGGTGGATAGCCTGGATGCAATGGTAGTACAGTTTGGTTGTATTTGTACATTTGATATTGCGGGGGGAGCGTCCGACATGTGGACTGTCGTCACTACCTGTTTGTATATTATTCTTTTGGGGCACGACCGGGCTGAGGTCGATGCACCCATTGTCTATTTTACTTTCTGTACTAGGATTACCCCGCGGTGGGGTGCACGGATATCCGGGTTCTAGAGGGCAACGGGCCCGCGGTGGTCGGTCTCACAAGCCACTGGTGTCAGTTGGTTCACCTAAGATGTATACAGGTGCTCATTAGGTTATGAGTACACCGGACAGGACTCGCCGGGAACCTGCTAGTTGGGATTATACCAGACGTCAGATAGCAGTTCCCTGGTGACATGTGTACAGGTTAGTTCATCGACCTGAGATCGTCATTTGTCTCGTGTGAGTTCCCACTGTGCTTTGATTACTACCCTACCACGGCTCAAAGGAGTCGTGCAAACAGGTTTTAGTTGGGTACAGTCCCGAGCCACATGGAGGCAGTGAGCGGATCTGCAGGGGTTCGTCTCTCCCGGTATTGGGGGTGAGGTCGCGCTGTGTCTAGGAGAGCCATTACGCAAAGCCCTCGGCCGAGGCAGGAGATTTACTGGTAGGTATTCCAGTAGTATCTCAGGGCGTTCTGGGCTACACTCCGACACAACTTGTACCGCCTTTGGGGGTCTGACTTTTACCAACCCCCTAGGCCCGCCATGCGATGCTCATAGACGAACGGACCGGACTGTACGGATATTGTCACTGACAGGCTCGGTAGGGTGTCAGGATGAGTTCGCTCATCGACGTCCCTTTTGGTCAATAGCTGGTGGCCCGTCAAGTATTGGCTTATACCTCTGACGCGCTAGTGGTTAAATCCACAGCCATTGTATTGACGAGTCTTTAGAGTCCACCACACTTTCAGTTACTCAAGCTTTCGGGCGAAACGCTGTAGAGGCCGTATGGAGATATGGCAGGGTCTGATCAGATACGTGCGGTATTGCACGGATCAGGATCGGACGGTTTGTACTAGTGGCCGTATGGATATATGGCAGGGTTCGATCGGATACGTGCGGTATTGCACGGATCAGGATCGAACGGATATTACTAGCCGGCTTTGGTTTAAGCCGGATCCTAGTTTAGTACAGTGTAGATTTTGTCTCATTGCATTTGTATCCGGTCGGAATACAGATGCGGGTGTGTATGCACAGTGTCGGGGTTTTCCTGTAATTTATTACGGGACCAGTTTTCTGGAGTTGCCAGTTTGCATTCCGTTCCGGCCGGTTTTCCTTTGTTCTTTCCCGGCCGGACTTTTCCGATGGAGGGGGTTATTTGCAAGTTTGCAAATAACACTTTGTGGAGGGGTTTCTTGCAAATGCTTTGATTATGATGGCATCTTTTCTTTTCCACCATAACTTGCATTAATTGTGATAAGAGAGGGTATGGTTTGGATGTAAGTTTGAAATGATAATGTTTATGATGTGGTCACCTCTTCTCTTTATCCTACACTCACCTCCCTTCATGCTTGATTTATCCCTCCACCATTCTCACATTATGAAAGGGCCGGCCACCATTTTAGGATGATGAGAGAAATTTCCAATTTTGGGTGACACATATTTCTTCACCTCATTCTTCTTGTTTTGGGAAAAATGAAAGCACCATTTTTCCTTAACTCCATTCCTCCATCATGGTAACTAAAACCCTATTGAGACAAAGCGCATTCTACACTACATTCTACAGCAAATCTTGGGCGCGTCGGCTAGCCAACTTCGCGCCCGAGTTGCCTCGGTATTGAGGTGGGAGCCCGTAAAAGATACAGACGATGTGGTGCCCTTCCGGCAAGGAGGCGACGACCGGAGTTTCCGCGGGAGATCGGGACGATGACGAGAAGACCGGAGGACTCGGATCACTCGGTATATCTCTCACCCTTTCTCTTATTAGCTAGTATCGGTTAATGGTTACGATCCGGGTATATTGTCCGCGGTAGCGCCAGTTTCCAAGTAAGGAAAATTTTTGATTCCGCATTTTGGCCTCGGATAGGCGGCCGGGGCGCTGCCGTGGCGCAACATGGTATCAGAGCCACGCCATTAACCTTGTCTAGCTTGTTCTAATGCGTTTTACTTATCCGATCGACCAAAATCCCAAAAACCGTATTTTCCTTCTCATCAGTTTCTGTCGAATTTTTTTTGGTGTCCAAAATTTTTTCAGGTTGTCTCAGAATGATGTGCAGGGAGTTCTAAGAACACTGGGAAAATTCGACAACATAATCCCTCAGTAAGAGCGCGGATCCACGGCCATTAACCTTTCTCACGCCGCGGATCCGCCGCAGTAATGAGGGATCATGTCGTCGTTTTTCTGCAGTGGGCTTGTGGGCTAAAAATAGGGGTTTTGGAATATTAAAATTGGGCCCAGAATTTCTGTGAGTGCTACAGTATTGCTTGGGGGCCCACTTGTTATTTTTTGATCGATTGGACATTTTAAACACATTATTTCACAGTATTTACATTATATCTGCGACCGTGAATATCACTTGATCGGTAAATCCTGTCTAACTGCTATAGCCCGGTTAGACGGATTTGTGAACGTGATTTTCACGTTGATGTTCTGTGTTTATGCTGTGATGTTGAGGATCGGTCGTGGGGGATAGCCTGGATGCAATGCTAGTACAGTTTTGTTTTTTATGTACATTTGATATTGCGGGGCGAGCGTCCGACATATGGACTGCCGTCACTGCCTGTTTGTATTATTCTTTTGGGGCACGACCTGGTTGCGGTCGATGCACCCGGTGTATGTATATTTTACTTTCTGTACTAGGGTTACCCCGCGGAGGGGTGCACGGATAGCCGGGTTCTAGAGGGCAACGGGCCCGCATCTCAGGGCATTGAGACGGACGGGGCTTCAGTCTGGAATTGGCGGGCTATTCGCCGCACTCGTAGGGGGTACAGGTTGACCCAGGAGGGGTGCCCAAGTTACCGGATTCCGTGAAGTGCTGAGTGGTCCATTCACGGTGCTGAAGGGGGCTGCCTCGCTTCAGGTTTTGGCGGGTAACTTGCCGCGCCCGTAGGGGTCTAGGGTTTCATTGCACAGGCTATCCACACGACCAGGGGAACGTCGGGTTTCAGCAGCGGCTCTGTGAAACCCGGGGCTTCCAGATATCTATATTGTTCTGTGATGCTGTACATTTCTGTGATGTTGCATTTTATTCACGCCTTGAGCGAAATACTATATATTGGTATATATATTAGTAGATGTTGTATATGTTTTTCATCCGCGCTAGTCCAGTCCCCGCTCTGCCGTTAGTTAGCTAACCTAACGGGTGATGACGGGACCCAGTGGCGAATGCGGATGGCATATACGTACGTCAGTATATTTTCGTTCTTTGTGGTGTGATCAATTGATGGGACTGCATTGATTCGGATCAATGCAAGATAAACAAACCTATTCTGATGTTGTTGGAACATTTTTCAAAAAGCTGTTATTGCAAGGACGTTCACTTTTGTTTTGCATCGTGGTATTCATTTGGAATATCCTGCTCCTCAGTCGACGAGGCAAGGGCCGAGATCCCTTCACCGGGAGTGACCCCTTGGACAGAAGTTTGCGTCAGGGCATTAACTTCACTATAGCCGATTACTTTTGCTTTGCATCGTGGTATTCAGTTGGAATATCCTGCACCTCATTCTACGGGGAAAGAGCCGAGATCCCTTCGCCGGGAGTGACCTCTTTAGTAAAGGTTTTCGTCACTACATTTTTATAAAAAGTTATCCAGTTCCTTCAACGATATCAAGTTCATTACGTTAAAGGTTTTTCGCCAAAAACCAGTCGTAGCCCTCCGTCATTTCAGATCAGTATTGCTTAGTATTCGCGCTGCGTTTGTCGTTGCTATTCGCCGAGGCGTAGTGTGCGGTAGCTTTGTTGTGCTATTCTGTCGCATGGATATGTGGATTGGTTAGGACAGTCGTACGACTTTGTTGATTATTCGTCAAGGGTCGTGCGGGTGGGTTTAACGCAATCAAGATAATGACGGGCTGAACTTGACTAGGACCTTTTGATTTGTTGATTATTCGTCAAGGTCACTTGGGTCCTAGGGGTAAAAAATCACATCGGGAGTTTCAAAAGAACTGAAACTTGCCAGACATGCGCATACCTTCTGGAGTGTGGTGACTTGAGTGGATTCCGTCAAGTTATCATGCGATGATAGTTGGATCCCGATTCCCACTGATGAGTTGGTTTACTCCTCGGGTGATCCCGACTAATTCTTCTTTCAGGTTTGGAGGAGAATTTGACGGTACAGTAGGAGGTTTCCAGATTAGATAAAGTGATAACCATTCTGATCTAGGTTAGAGTGCACGCTGAGTGTTTCTTTTCTCTCTCTCTTTGGCAGCGACCATTGACCCGACCCTGGACTATGACACAGTGACCAAGTTGACCGAACCTTCTTAACATCGGCTTTTGGATTGTCAGAGTTGCAAACCTCATTGCCACTCCTACTTTTACCCTTTTCTCCAGGACACCCCGTATTACTACGAACGTCCACTTCCATTGGACAAAACCATCGTATGGTTAGATACGAACTCGAAGGAATTTATTCGAGGATGGTTTCCGGTTCTGGAGAAAACGAATAGGACTATTCAGTTGTCTTTTCTTTTCACCCTCTCTCATTGCGAGTACTCCTTGGTTTAGGAGATAGTACACCTATTACGCAAATTAGATAGTCTTCTTCCAAACCTTGGGCAGGTGCCGAACGGTGGGGAATGAAGAAAACCAATTAGCATAACGATGGTGTACAGAAGGTATTAAGTTAAGACAAAGCAAGGGATTAGTAAGAGGGCAAAGTAAATTGCGACTGCTATTCACGACCGAACCAAGTATTTCTTCGCCAATCCTAAATCACCTTTGTATTTCTCCAGGACACTCCGTATCACTACGAAGATCCCACAGTTTATTTGGATACTCCATCGTATGGTTATATACGAACTCGAAAGGAACTTGTTCCAGTTCGGGGATGGATTCTGGTCCAGGAGAAATAGGAATAAGGTTTATTCGGTTGTCTTTTATCTTCACCTTCTCTCGCATTGCGAGTGCTCCTAGGATTAGGACAGTACACCCATTATGCTTATTGGATAGTCTTCTTCCAAACCATAGGCTGGTGCCGAACGGTAGGGAAGGAAGAAAACCATTTGGCCTAAAGGGGTGTGCAGACGGTAATGACTAAAGACATATAAAGGGATTTGGACAGATGGCAAAGAGATATACGGTTACAGTTGTGAATCTGGATAATGGTAGAGGCATTACTAGGAATACCAGGATACCCTATCGAAACATTTCAATGTTTCAGTTCAACTGTGTACTGTTAAAAGAAAACTGATTTCCTGATTAGACACTTGCTCCAGTGTATGTATTTACCAGGTTTGATTCTCACATCTGTATGGTTTTACAGATGATGAGTTGGAGTAAGTTATTGGGAATAGGGTGATCATCCTCATTATATCGGGATTCGTTGTAATCGGTGATATTTGAGGAGATCACCTGGGCTGTTTGCCGGTTGGCAAATATTTGGTTTTGAATATCCGTTGTTATGCACCAATTTCAAATTGATATATCTGTACGTCTATTTTTATAGAGTGAGATATACCTTTTGAAATTATGTCTATGACATTTACCTATATCAGTGGATGGTTAGGTAAGGAGCATTGAACAGCGGTGTAATTCTTCTTAACCATAGTACAGTTTTCAACCTACGACACACAGTGAATGAGTTGTTAGACTCAGGGACTTATACAGAGTATTGTATATTGTCCAGTGTCCATTAGGACAGTGGGGTTGGTCCTCATACTATGTTCTGTTTACTTTTAACTACTCTAATTCTTAGACATGTGTTTCGTAGAAACATAGGGTCTGGGTTTTTGAGGAGTTATTGGTATAAGAATAGAGTAGAGAACCAGGTATCGCAAGTATCGGGATTCTTCAAGGTGATCGAAGATGTAGATACTTGTGTATGGTATTCAGTTGATAGTAATGATAAAGAGAAATTGCTTCTCTTTCAGGTTACTCATAATTGGAAGCATTCCTAAGTTGAGTAACGCTGATCGGCCTCCTTCCATTTAGTTGACATGCACTGGAGATAGCTGCATGATTTGAATCTGGTTCATTTAAATCAGTGCCTCTGGTTCTATATTGGATATAGAACAGTTCATATCTTAACGATGTTAAGGTACGGGGAGTTGTCCGGCTTATGATTAAAACCAGACACTGGACAACTCAAGGCACGTTTCTGTAATGGCTGTTTGTGGGTTGACCCAGGCTATGACGAGGGTTGATTTTCTACCATCTGGAAGATCAATAGTGATATTGTTCTTAACTTGCCACATTTTAAAAGGAAATGGTTATTTTTCAGAAAACAGTAGTGGGAGTATGGTAGAACTGGAAGCGATTCCAGAACCGCAAACGATTACTGAAGATTTGATAAGGAACCTAAAGATTCAATCTGATTTGACATTCCATTGGCCACTACGCAGATAAGGTGGGTAACTTCAGGCACCCGAGAGGTACTCCGGTAGCCTCAAGGACGGTGACAGGGAAGTTCTTGTTCACCCACACTTGCCATTGTTGTTGTTCCAGGCTGCGAGACCCGGCAGGAGGATGAGTATAGCGTCGTTCTAAACTAGCTTTAGAAGTGCACGTCTATATGACTCTGGCAGAGGGTTGTCGTAGTCAGTGGGAGCAGCGGAAGCATTGGTGGACTTCAGGCTTATGTCTATTTATAGACTAAAGCAGATATAGCGGAGTTAGATCATCTGTTTCTGATGTGACAGTCATGGGTTTGACGTCATCAGAATAGGGGATGGATCTGTTGAGAAGGTAGTAGGAAGTGATATTCCTATACTACGATCGGTTATACTTTGGTCGTCACACGGTGTTTTCTCCACATAGGACTTGGACATTATATCAGACATACTGGTTACTAGACCTATGGTTTTAGATCTAGATTTGGGTGGTTTCCCAATCAGGGTACTTTGACAGCATTCTAAGAGTATTTAGAATGGACGACTCCTGGCATGGTAGTGTACCTGCAGGTAATGGAGTCACCCTCTCTAAAGGTGTCTTATAGACTAAAGTAGAGAGGGATGTGCATGATTGGCAAATCACTTGCTTAGGCAATTGAGTCAATCATGAGATGTCAAGTACCACACCAGATGTTGTTCTTGCACTAGATGCAATAAGTTGATATTGATCCAATCCTGGAGGAACAGTCGGAAGCAGTTTTAGAACATAAGTGAATGTTCTAGGGATATGATAACGGCTGCCTCCTTTAGGAGACGGTTATCACTCCAGGCTTCCAAGGTGACATGGACGACAAGGAGGTTGTCAGAGTTATAGTTCTCCCTCTGACGAGGGACAGTATTCTGGACAGGTGATCCAGGCAGATACTGAGGGAGGCATGGCGCAGGATACTGATTAAGTTCAGTTGACGATACAGTCTAAGAAGTTTGGATTTGGAGTTCATTTATGAACTAGGTCCCATCAGACATCCAGACATTCCAAGACAGGTATTGCTCATTTCGGGAGATGGTTTTCTCCGCGAACTTGAGATATAGAGAGACATAGAAAGAAACATCTAGGCGGATCCACTCACTAAGGCTTTTCCTCGAACGCAATAGTTTCGCAAACAGGCTTTGTGCGACTAACTAGTAGAGGAGTTGGGTGTTCGGTATCACACGGGCTGTGAGTATGCGACATCGCAATAATTAGCTTTGAGTGCAAGTGGGAGATTGTTGGAGATAGTGCCCTCAGAGTCAATTATTGGATCACAGGCACGTGATTGCAATGATTGAGGGAGGACCTATCCCGGTAGAACAGTCTTACTCGAGATGATAGTATGCTATCTGGTTTACCTTTATCATCGTGTACTGTTTCAGGTGACCTTACAGGTCGCTATTACACGTTGATAGAGCCCCTAGGATTCTTGCTTGACGACCAGCAGTATGATGGCGATCATATACGTGGGAGCTGGGGTCTATAAGCACATCCTTAAATGGTCCCTAGTCGTGGGAGTTTCGAGACTGGGCATCGATACTCCATTAGTAGACTAGTGTATACAGTCGAGACCCCGACGAGGGGCGGTGGCCGGTCTCACAAGCCACTGGTGTCAGTTGGTTCACCTAAGATGTATACAGGTGCTCATTAGGTTATGAGTACACCGGACAGGACTCCCCGGGAACCTGCTAGTTGGGATTATACCAGACGTCAGATAGCAGTTCCCTGGTGACATGTATACAGGTTAGTTCATCGACCTGAGATCGTCATTTGTCTCGTGTGAGTTCCCACCGTGCTTTGATTACTACCCTACCACGGCTCAAAGGAGTCGTGCAAATAGGTTTTAGTTGGGTACAGTCCCGAGCCACATAGAGGCAGTGAGCGGATCTGCAGGGGTTCGTCTCTCCCGGTATTGGGGGTGAGGTCGCGCTGTGTCTAGGAGAGCCATTACGCAAAGCCCTCGGCCGAGGCAGGAGATTTACTGGTAGGAATTCCAGTAGTATCTCAGGGCGTTCTGGGCTACACTCCGACACGACTTGTACTGCCTTTGGGGGTCTGACTTTTACCAACCCCCTAGGCCCGCCATGCGATGCTCATAGACGAACGGACCGGAATGTACGGATATTGTCACTGACAGGCTCAGTAGGGTGTCAGGATGAGTTCGCTCATCGACGTCCCTTTTGGTCAATAGCTGGTGGCCCGTCAAGTATTGGCTTATACCTCTGACGTGCTAGTGGTTAAATCCACAGCCATTGTATTGACGAGTCTTTAGAGTCCACCACACTTTCAGTTACTCAAGCTTTCGGGCGAAACGCTGTAGAGGCCGTATGGAGATATGGCAGGGTCTGATCAGATACGTGCGGTATTGCACGGATCAGGATCGGACGGTTTGTACTAGTGGCCGTATGGATATATGGCAGGGTTCGATCGGATACGTGCGGTATTGCACGGATCAGGATCGAACGGATATTACTAGCCGGCTTTGGTTTAAGCCGGATCCTAGTTTAGTACAGTGTAGATTTTGTCTCATTGCATTTGTATCCGGTCGGAATACAGATGCGGGTGTGTATGCACAGTGTCGGGGTTTTCCTGTAATTTATTACGGGACCAGTTTTCTGGAGTTGCCAGTTTGCATTCCGTTCCGGCCGGTTTTCCTTTGTTCTTTCCCGGCCGGACTTTTCCGATGAAGGGGGTTATTTGCAAGTTTGCAAATAACACTTTGTGGAGGGGTTTCTTGCAAATGCTTTGATTATGATGGCATCTTTTCTTTTCCACCATAACTTGCATTAATTGTGATAAGAGAGGGTATGGTTTGGATGTAAGTTTGAAATGATAATGTTTATGATGTGGTCACCTCTTCTCTTTATCCTACACTCACCTCCCTTCATGCTTGATTTATCCCTCCACCATTCTCACATTAAGAAAGGGCCGGCCACCATTTTAGGATGATGAGAGAAATTTCCAATTTTGGGTGACACATATTTCTTCACCTCATTCTTCTTGTTTTGGGAAAAATGAAAGCACCATTTTTCCTTAACTCCATTCCTCCATCATGGTAACTAAAATCCCATTGAGACAAAGCGCATTCTACACTACATTCTACAGCAAATCTTGGGCGCGTCGGCTAGCCAACTTCGCGCCCGAGTTGCCTCGGTATTGAGGTGGGAGCCCGTAAAAGATACAGACGATGTGGTGCCCTTCCGGCAAGGAAGCGACGACCGGAGTTTCCGCGGGAGATCGGGACGATGACGAGAAGACCGGAGGACTCGGATCACTCGGTATATCTCTCACCCTTTCTCTTATTAGCTAGTATCGGTTAATGGTTACGATCCGGGTATATTGTCCGCGGTAGCGCCAGTTTCCAAGTAAGGAAAATTTTTGATTCCGCATTTTGGCCTCGGATAGACGGCCGGGGCGCTGCCGTGGCGCAACACTTACATCAAGTCAAATTTGTATATACATTCTACCTTATACATCAAATGTCATGCTACTCTAAAACTCATACCTATTCTAGTGCAACTACATATCTTCAAGTCGTGATTCACATTCACTTTTTATATCCTTATAGCTTTCATCTCATATCACAATACATAAATTCGATCATTCATCTCATCTCTAACTATCTTTTAAACCATATCCCTAGTTTTCAACTCTAGGTTTCTACGGCTGTATCCTATAGATCGGTTTCCATCCAAAATTTGCGGGGGTGCTATATGCCATCCACTCGACTTTCCCCGTAGATATAGATCTACTCATCTTGATCCTTGATTGCCAAAGTCGCTGAGGCCATGCTCCTTCGTCTTGGAATCCATGCCAAGCTACCTACAATATCAACACATATCGCAATCCCATTAACATCAAGTCCGGACAACCAATACGACACACGACACGCTCATAGGTTAGAACCTATAGCCTACGCATGCAAAAACAACCAATTATCCCTCGTCGTTGATGTACAAACATCCAACGACCAAATACAACATCAAATATCAAATCCCAAAGTCATAAATCGCAAATACCAAATGCAGCAATGAAGGAAATCACTCCCAGATTTTCTATCAGGTAAAATTAGCCAATTTTGCATATGGGGTTGCTCTAGATATCAGATAACAATGCCACAGACCAAAAATCACACATTTTCACCACAATTTGGCCGCAAATTGCGGCCAAACCTAATTAATCTGCAGCCAGATTAGAAAAATAGGGGCTCAGGTTTAAGGTGATGCTTCTAGGTTGTCTGCTCGTCTCATGGTCATGGGAACTTAATTTACAATGGTCTCGGGTCATCCCAGATCTCTAAATACCATCACTAAATCCATAAAAACCTGATATCGACAAATCTAAAGTTCGTATCTTGGTTTCTAATCCAGGTCTTGGCCAGTAAAAACAACACTAAGGGTCCTACAACAACCACTTCTATCACCACAACACAATTCAAACCATAACCTCAACTTGGGAAATTCCAAGATCACTAATCCACACCAAATCACATTCTAAACTAAACTAAAATACTAGGAAACTTAAACTAAACTAAATGAAAGAAGATATATCTCATTTGGGCAACTCAAGAAAAATCCTAGCTGTCCCAAGTCTCCAAAATCCGAACTTGCAAAGTCCAATGTGTAGAGGATGAAGTGGGGATCATTTTTAATGAAAGGAGTTTAGGGTTTTGATTCAGATTTTGAGATGAATCTTGGGGGTGAAGGTGGAGGGAGATGAGGAAGAAGAAGGAGATGAAGAAACAAATGGGTTGAGGATATGGTAGCTGCCCTCTCTCTCTCTCTCTCTTATTCTCACTCTCTCACACTCATGCCTCCCTCTCTCCCTCTCTCTCTAATCATTCTCTTTTTCTTTTCTTTTTTAAAACCAAATCACATAATACCCCCAAGGACAACACAAGGAAACAACATATAACCAAAATGCAACATGTCATGGTGCACTAGCCATGGAAAACTGTAGAAACACGGATTTGGCTTAATCGCGATTAGTAGTTCACTAATCGGGTTTAATTTTAAACCTGCATATAATAAATTATAAAAATGCCAAATCCGATAAATATCTTTTTAAATGAATAAATCATTTTAATCTCCAATTATTTCATAAATATTAGTATATATTTATACCTTTTTACGAAAACCCCAATTTCGCAAATCGGGTAGTTTTCACGAAATATATTATTTTAATATTAAATTCCAAAAATAATATTTTATATTTTCTGAAATGTTACAGCGATGCTATGTACCAGACCCGATGTAGCATACTCACTAAGTGTAGTGAGTATGTATCAAGCAGATTCAGGAGAGAGTCACTAGACAGCAGTGAAGAACATTCTCAAGTACTTGAGAAGGACTAAAGAGATGTTCTTGTTGTATGGTAACGGAGAACTCTAGGTGGATTCCTTTACCGTTTCGAGCATCTAAAGTGATAAGGATGACTCTAAGTCATGCTGGGGCTTTGTCTTTACCCTCAATGGAGGGGCAGTTTGTTTGAAGAGTTCCAAACAGGAAACCGTAGCAGACTCGACGATGGAGGCTGAATACACCGCTGCCAACGATGCTGCCAAAGAGGCTGTCTGGATGAAGAAGTTCATAAACGAACTTGGAGTGGTTCCGTCTATTGAGCATCTAATACCTTTTTATTATGATAACAATGGAGCTGTGGCTTTGGCCAAGGAACCCAGGTCCCATCAGAGATCCAGGCATATTCTGAGACGGTATCACCTGATCCGGGAGATAGTTGATCGCCGAGAGATCGAGGTTAGGGGAGTTGACACAAAGGACAACACTGTGTATCCACTCACAAAGGCCATACCCCAGATACAATTTGAGAGACTCTTCGGGATGTTGGGTATGAGATACTATAACTGCCGGCCTTAGTGCAAGTGGGAGATTGTTAGTTATGTATATGCCCTAGAGGCCATTATTGTACATATGATGTATATTATAGTGGATGCTTGGATATATATAGAGAGGACTTTCTTGCTCGATATGATAGTATGCTATCTGGTTGCTCTTTTTCTTAACATGTTGATTTTTATTGTGTTACTGTCTTGCTCTCACATGTTGATAAAGCCCTTAGGATATGTACTTGACTACCAGGACTATGATGCAGATCATACTAGTGGGGCCAGGGTAGTCCACAAGTACATCCTATATTTGTTCCTAGTCGAGGGTGTATCGAGACAGGGCATCGATACTCCAGAGTATACTAGCGTATATGCATCTTGACCCATATGATGGGCGATGGATGATCCCACATCCATTGGTGTTTGACATCAAAGATGGCGTACGGGTGCTCAGTGGAGACTGGGTACACTGAACAGACTCGCCAAGAACTCCTAGATGGTATTATACCTATCGTCAGATAGCAGTTCTCTGGTGACACTGGTACAGGTTAGTCTGTAGACCGGAGATCGTCATAGAGTCTATTGTGATTCCCACTGTGCTTTGATATCCACCTTACCACGTTCATGAGAATGTGCAAAATGGTGGATTTTGGGTACAGTCCCGAATCACATCGAGGAAATGAGCGATAGGATGGGTTTCGTCTCTCCCGGTATTGGGGGTTGATGTTGCGCTGTGTTCGATTGGTTATAACTGGAAATCCCTGGCCAGGGCTGATATGGAGATCTACCAGTAAGTGTTATCAGTAGTTTCTCGACCTGTTATGAGCCTCACATCGACATGACTTATTGGTTACTGGGGTCTGACGTTTACCACTCCTAGACTGGATATGCGACTGTCACGACCCAAAAGTAGCACGTGACCGGCACTTAAAACACATGACATCTAAACACATCGACGTAATCTAAGTAAACCGAAACCCAGAATCTAAACCCTTTTTGAAGATATTGGAGGTGAGGTTTAAATAATTCTTTTAATAAAATCAATTTAAATAACATCTAAATTTAACTAAGTATGTTAAAAACCTTTATGACGTTTTGAAACTTGATATCACCTGCTTTGCATTTTTATACAAACCCGATACAACATAATGAAATAGTATCCCAACGGAAGCTAGTCTCCACGTCCAAACGATGGAGCAACCTAACAATCTAAAGCAGTAGTCGACTCTAAAGAGTGCGACAGTCAAAACACAACTCTAATCTTCGATTCTAAGTCCATAATATGCCATTTCTAAGTTGATGGAGTTTCCGCTAGATACAAGAATATATGAATAATCAAGAGTGAGTATGATACAATAATAACTGACCTACCCATCAATCCCCAAAAGAATGTGTCCCCAAACCGCTGATAATCCACGCGGTAAAATCTGCAAGAAACTGTGGCACAACGGGGATGAGTTGCTAACTCAGTGAATAAAAGTACATCTAAAAGTAGAAATCGAAATGCATGACGATACATATGTCATAAGTATAGTACTATCAAAATCTGTATCGATATACTATATGATGTGCAAAGGTACAATACTAACTATCATGCAATCACAAGTAAAATATCTCAATGTCATATGAATCAAAATCATGAACCTATTGTCCCTATTGGAATTCTCTTTTTGTCTACGAATGTTTGTACAAATATATGCAGGTACTGTCCCCCGGATCAGTCCTGATGGAATCTAATAAATACATATCTAACTGTGTACCTCATGACAATGATCACATCAATATACAAATAGATGGCCAGCATCGACATCGAAATCCGAAATCTCTCGTGTCCAGCATCAACACGTAAATACAGATACCGTCGACACCATCTCAACAGATGATCGTCACCCGATATCCTGGCTACGATCAGTATCCCCTGGATATCTGCCGTACCTAATCGAACCCCGGTCAGTATCCCCTGGATAGCTGCCGTGCTCATCTCAATCTCCGGTCAGTATCCCCTGGATATCTGCCGTGCTCAATTCTATCTCCGGTATTGAGTATCCTCGCTAGGCTCCCCCGCATCAATGCGGCTATCCTGCCCCTCGGTCTCGACCGGGTCTACCATGTATCCAACTGTATATCTCCCCCACTCAGTCTGGATAACGTAAAAATGCGCGACCGTATATCTCCCCTACTCGGTCAGGAACAAAACCAAAAAACACAAAACTCATGGTGGACGTATTACTCATCATCTCAAAATATCAAGTAAAGAATAAGAATAATTGCATAGTTTGTACTGATGGTATACTATATATGTGTATATATATAACAGTGTCCCATACCATCGATATATATATATCAGGAGTAAAATACTCAGAAATCCCAAGAAATTCAAATACATCATCAATAGTACTACAACATGAATAGGAAACGACTACGTAATCATATCACATAACATAATGATTTCGATTCTAATGTGTCATGGCACTGCTAATGATGTGTAGTGTAGCATACGCGTCTGTGCTCGTGCAACATGGAAATCATTAGTATTTGTGCAAGTGTTCTACGGTGTAACAATCTATATATTAACACTTATATAACAGAACGATTCTACAGTGACATGGCAATACCGATGAGGTGTAGTACAACATATATTTACGTGCTTGTGCAGCATAGTACTCATTGGTATTTGTCCATTGTTCTACCAGAGTGTGCGTAATGGGGAAATATATAACATAGAATACATAATGCAAACCTATAATTAATCTAACTTACTTACTGTAATTACTTGTTATGAGCTATACCATTATCTTTAGAAATGATTGGAACGTTAAATTTGAAATAAGGAAGCCGCCTTAGCTTTAAAAGAGGTGTTTGTTTTAGAAACTGGCACGCATCCTGGTAGTTTATTTAAAATGCAACGAACCGTGGTTTTTAAAATAGTATAGCTCATATCAATATTACATCCTAAACCAGAGCATAATCTATCTCTACGACTCAAAGAATAAATTGGCCGTTATTCGGCATACGAAGTTCATCATTTCTGATATGTATAAATCCTTGTTTTATAGCTCATCATATCGCTATATCCATATCAACTTAAGTACGGCATGATCCCTCGTACAAAACTCATCAATTCATACCAATATCGTACGGATCAAATATCACGTATATCTCATTTAAGAACCATATATGAAACTTTATAAAAATGGACGGTATACAAGATGCAATACTTAAGTAAATATAATAATAATAATCATAAGGTTGCGGGGGTGCTATACGCCATCCACCCGACTTCCCCTGTAGATGTAAATCTACTCACCGGAAATACGTCGTATCTTCTCAGGAATCGCCAATCCTTTTTCTTTTCCTTGCGGCCTCCGAAGTTTCGGTATTAGAATCTAACATTGCAATAACTTGTATAAGGAAACGGCTACTCCGATACGACAAAAATCATGAAAGCACAAATTTTACGCTCTAATTACACTACATACGACCATTGCAAACGACTTAATACTTAACCTCACTGAAATCCAACCCAACTCTGCACCGTGACAGAAAACAGCTCATGTTACGTTTTACCCGTATCGTATTTTGGGTTTTTATATACCTTTTCCGATATTAGCTTTCAGATTTTATATACAGTTAAACTAACTTGTTTAAATAATACCAAAATAGCCAGAACTCTTGTCACGTCCCGAAAGTACGGAACATGACCGGCACTTAAACTACGAAACGTCTCGAGGCGTACGTAATCCAAGTAAGCCGAAAACCCAGAAATGCAAACCAAAAAAAGTAGTAGAGTGAAGGAAAAACCAATTTAAACAAGTAGTTTTAATAGCATAAGCCGAATTATGCAGTTTTTAAAAAAAACATCAATATTTCCCGAAAATTTCGGCAGAGTCTCCTTTGTAAATACTGGCTCCCAAACGGGATACAACATGAATAATATACGAAATCAATAAAAAGGCATCCCCAAGCGGGAGCTAGCACTTCGTCAATCGACGGTCACAACCACACAAGCAATATAATATACAACGCCAACGGCGAGGTTCAAAACTCAAAAGGAAACTCAAAACAACAAGAAATCCACAGAAATACAACGCGCGACTCTAAGGTCGAAAGAATAACATCACTGGTCTCTATCTCAAAAATAAATACATGTTTGGTTGATGGAACTTCTAGATACAACAGAGTAATACTATACAAGTTATATAATGGGGGGTACGATACAAGTAAACCCACCTATTAGCAAATCACCCGGAGGAAACTATGCCCGCAAGCCGTAATGAAACCTGTGCGGCAAACCTGCAAGAAACTGGGGCACAACGGAGGTGAGTTGCCAACTCGTGAATATAAAAACATCTACGCACAGAAATCGTATAAACAACGCAACCTAGGTCAATGATCATAATATATCCTCAAATATATGAATAACATGCAGCCTATAACAATGGCTAGGGTAATATCTAACCTGAGTGTGATTTCATGTGCCCGTGTCAGTGCCTCAGGTAGCAATATATCATATGAATGAGGTATGAATGCATGGAACAGAATGCATGTACTGACGAAAACTGCTTTCATAAATCAGTGAGATTTCTGTATTTTAAAAGTGAGGTACCATAAATGAAATTAGCATAAAACAGTGCCCAGCATCGACAGAAAACAAGTTTCCAAATATCTCGATATCTCTGTACCTCAATATCTCAAAATCTCAATATCTCAATCACAATATCTAGGGCGCCGTCAATCCAGACCGGCCCCTACCATCCATCTCAAGAACACGACGGTATCCTCCGGATATCCGACGCGTCGGGTAATATCACCGGTCGGTAGTGCTCCCCTGCCGGGCTCAACGTCAACAGCACATTCCTCTTGCCCCGGGGTACCGCACCGGGACCACCATGTACCCGAAACGGTTCCTCCACTCTTCGAATCGTGTCTCGAAATCCATCAGCAAACTCATGGTGCACGACTCATACATCATGGGAAAACCACACTTTTTATTTTAAAAGAGAGATAAAGGTTTATTTATGTTTTTGCGGTTTTCCTCCAAATCCAGAAAATCTCATGGAAATCCGAATCCAAAACCTCAATAACACGTAAAATAGTGAATATATGCATGAGAATCCATGAATGCGGCATAACAATGAATACCAGTATGCATGAAGTAGCAGGTAATAACTACAATGTCTAAACTAACATATAAGGCAAGTACGCTAATCTCATGTCTAAACTATTAGCTAACAGGCTATGTCAAGCAATAATATTTCCTAAGGTGTACGTGACATGGCAATTACCGATGAAGATGTGTGTGAGCCGGCAAGTAAGTGTACGTGGTACATACGCATCATCGGTAATGGTGCTGGTATCCTAACAGCATGATATCAATAATGGAGTATGAAACATAATATAAGCATGCGATGCGAAGCGAACCACAATAATGAGCGAGAGCTGAATACTAGACGCAACTGTAACTAATCTGCATTAATCTAATATAAGTCCTATAAAAGGTGCCTTTTGAAATAACACGAATCATGGGGTTTTGAAAATAGGGGCTACGGTGTTTTTATGAAAAGATACGTCTTTTGAAATATCCGCAGGATCCCTTGGGCTGTCTTTTAAAATACCCACGATTCGTTAGTTTTTGAAATAGGTAAGAATCGAATCTAATCTAACAACTAAACTAAATTAAAGGACTAAGCTAACAAGATGGACTACAGGTAAGGAAACCGCCTAACATCTGAGTCGATCCATATACATACCTGTATATATATTAGTCGGTGATCCCGCCTCAATAATATCATATCCGATACCATATCTATAATCAGACATCCCAAGTCAAGAGTGCGGATCAATCATCAAAATATAGCTCGTACGTAAATCCGTCGTACGGCATCCCCAAATCTGGGTACGGGTCAATATCATATTCCTCACACTATTCCTCTGGTATCCTCTTTATCCAAGATCATAGTCTAGGGTACTGACCTATGTCTAGTACAATACTAATATCCTCAATATACTCATGATCTGACTACTGATCGACAATCTCGTACAAAACGATATCGTCAGCACATATCATCATCAAGGGGTATACATCGCCCGATACGGCCTAACATCAATATCCTAGCATATCATGCCTCATATCACGATCACATGTCGACCATTTTATTTATAACACTATTCACCCGTATCGCCGCCCCAAGATCCTCTATAGCACCAGGACGTACCTCAAGTACGAATCCTGCCATATCACCGATATCACAACCACAAAACAAATCTCATCGACTCAGCTCAATTCCAAGTATCATCCTCAAATCCGTATGTGAACACATAGTCCCATACCCATGTGAACACATAACTATAAAGAATCCTATGAGCACATATAAATAGGAATGTATGCAAGTATGTATGTGTGTATGTGTAGTGCAACACTACCCTAGGGTTCGCAACACTAAAATAATCCAACACACCAATATCCATCCTAAACATCGTTATTAATCCCAAATAACATATAATAATTGTTGGTGTGTATACGCATCCGTATATACCACCACGGACTGCGGGGGTGCTATACGCCATCCACCCGACTTCTCTCCGTAGATATAAATCTACTCACCTGGTCTTCGCTCGCCGGTGCCGACGTCGCCACGCGCTTGCTTGTCGTCTCGAAGACCACATGGGGGTACCTACATATCACAACGCATCGTATCGCATTAAAATCCGACTCATGACCAAAACGACTCACGAATCCCACGTAGGTCAAAACCTATGGTTGCTTTCACAAATCAACCCAAAAACCCTCGACGTCGGCGTACAAACGCCAGACCATCGAGAAAAACCCAAATACACTCATTTGCACATTCACGAACACTAATTTTAATATAAAATAGGTAAAAACTCACAAAACCCCCAAATTCACTTTAAAAGCCGTTTTTCCGAAAAACTAGCAAGCAAAATTACCCGTTTTAGTACAAAACTCGACGTTTAACAATTCTAGCTGCCATAATACTTATTAAATAACTTAAATAAGTCATATAACCCATAACCATAATTTAATCTCATCAAACTATATACGTTCAAAAAAACTAGTTTGCAATTTTACCCAAATTTCAACCATTTTAGCAAAAATGCATAAACAACAATTTAGTTTGGATTTGCATGATCTAAAATATTAAAATACAATTTAAAGTGTTAATAATACCATGGATACCCTAATTAGATTTTTATCCCAATTGATTAATTAAATTCCCAAAACCTAGTTAACCAAATTAACACAATTAGCAAAATTTTAGACTATCAAATAGCAACTAGTAACCAATTTGGGTTTTGCATTCAATTAACATGCTAATCTACCCATTAAAACCATGATCAAACACTACAAACCTTAACTTGATCACAACCCACTCTCTTGAATTTTCAAACACACAATTAAACCATAAATAAACTTATAATTAAGCTAGACTAAAGTATTTAGCAACAATTTAACAAAAGGTCAAGATTTATACCTCATGAACCATGGATCAAACTTGCAATCTAGACTCTCAAAATTCTCTCTTATCCCCACAATCCATGCATAATAGGCTAAACTAAAATGGGTAAGAGTTGGATTTGGGTTTTGGGATTTTTTTGATGGATTTTGAGGCAATTTTTGATGAAGTTTTGAAGAGAAAAGGGAAGGGAAAATGGGGGGGCTGCTGCTGTAGGAGGAGGGGGAGGGTTCGGCCAGGTGTGTGTGGAGAGGAGAGAGAGTGAGGTGAGGAAAATAGTCCAAGTCAAGGAATAAAGTCAAAGCCCATACCTCATTTAACAATTTCCTTTCATTTCCTTTGTTTTCTTTTCTTTTCTTTTCAAAACATCAAGTGGGGAAAAAGGGAGTGGGGTCAGCTTGGGCTGCTGATTTGGGGAGAGGAGAGAGGGTGTGGGTGAGTGTGGGTGAGGAAAAATGATAAATGTTATACCCCAATTCCCATTAACACTAATTTCACCGAAAAAAGCCTTTTTCTTCGATATTTTCTAAACCGTTTTGGCAAACGATTTCATTTCAAAAACCACATGATAAAATTTTATTTAATGTTTTATGATGCACAAAATTTGTTTCAACTCATTCCAATTTGTAATTTTTCCTAATTAAATGTATTAGTGACGGCTTAAAATAATATTAAAATAATTAATTTCGGAAATTTTTTCAGAAAATTTGAAATTTCACCAGTGACTCAATAAACACCAAATACTAGCAATTACATGGCTAGAACGTGTATATTTAATTTTTATAATAAGATATTTGAATTTTGACTTTTTACAGAAACCCCCCTTATTTTACCGATTTTCCAAAATTTCACCGAAACGATTTTCAAAACGCTACAATCTTCCCTCCTTAAAAAAATTCGGTCCCCGAATTTAAAGTAAAACTCCCCCCAAATACTAAAACATCTAAACCAAAACCATCAAGTCGTCGGGGCTGCGAAATTGTAAATACATAAAACAAATCGTAGCGCAGCGCATGCGCATGAAAAATGAGCATATAACTCAAATCAAAACTCCGTCAAGCATCCCGTAATCATCGGAGTCATGGGGAAGACATCCATGACAAATCCAAAGCAAAACCAATATGATATAACTTAAAACTATACATGTAAATATCGAATCTATATATGTAAATATCTGAAGGAAATGAATGCCAAATATATTCAGGTACTGTCCTCTGGCTAGTCCTGCCCAGTACGAAAACACATAGAAAATATCATAAAAACGTACTGCTCTATAGGTTAAATCAATCCCAAAATACGCATATGAATACTACTGTTAGTTATATGTATGCCCTAGAGGCCATTACTGTACATATGATGTATATTGTAGTGGATGCTGGGACGTATATAGGGAGGACTTTCTTGCTCGACATGATAGTATGCTATCTGGTTGTACTTTACCTTAACGTGTACACTGATTGTCTCTCTGCTACATGTTGGTAAAGCCCTTAGGATGTGTGCTTGACTACCTGGACTATGATGCGGATCATACTAGTGGGGACATGGTAGTCCATAAGTACATCCTTCAAAGTCCCTAGTCGTAGGTGTATCGAGACGGGGCATCGATATACCAGAGTAGACTAGCGTATACCTTCTCGACCCATACAGATGGGCGATGGATGATCCCATATCCATTGGTGTTTGACATCAGAGATGATATACGGGTGCTCAGTAGAGACTGGGTACACTGGACGGACTCGCCGAGAACTCCCAGATGGTATTATACCTCACGTCAGATGGCAGTTCTCTGGTGACACTGGTACAGAGTAGTCTGTTGACCCGAGATCGTCATAGAGTCTTGTGTGGTTCCCACTGTGCTTTGATTTCCATCTTACCATGTCCAAGAGGGCGTGCAAAACGGTGGTTTTTGGGTACAGTCCCGAGTCACATGGAGGCAATGAGCGATAGGAGGGGATTCGTCTCTCCCGGTATAGGGAGTTGATGTTGCGCTATGTTCGATTGGCTATAACAGGAAATCCGTGGCCAGGGTTGCTGAGATTTACTGGTAAGTGTTACCAGTAGTTTCTCGAAGTGTTATAGACCTCATATCGACACGACTTATCGAGCTATTGGGGTCTGACGTTTACCACCCCTAGGCGAGATATGCGACATATCAGACGATCAGACTAGACTGTACGGTAGTGTTACTGGTTGGATTCACAGGAGTATGAGCTGGCTTGCTCGTCGATCTTCTGATCGCTCAATACCCGGGTGGCCGTTACGTTTAGCAGACCGCTTGCGGCTTGTGGGTGCTTGATATGATCATCACCTTCTGCCGGCGTATTGACGAGTCTTTAGAGTCCTACACAGAGGTTTCCTGGCTCAAGCGAAACGAAATAGGAGCGCATATGAGATATGTGCGGGACCAAGAATAATGTGTGTATGTGATACCGTATTCCATTCTCGCGATGAATGTATCGAAAGGTTGTATGCGATATAACCTGGTTATCGAATCAAGGGTTGGTTCGATAAGCCGATACATAGAATACTAGTCGGTTATATGCGATATGACCGGATCGTTAAATCAAGTGTTGATTTAATGATTTAATGCATAATTATATATTTGATATATTACTTTGCATTAACTAGTATTGGTTCACTTTAAGATGGATTTTCTCACTCGGATGTGCGCATTGCATATGCGATATGATTTTGTGCACTTGCTTGTATCATGTTTGATGATGCATGCCTTTTGGTTAAGTGTAAAGAATTAAACCTTGGTTAATGAAATGGTTAGGGTTTACTTTTTCCTTATTCATTTTATTCATTTATTTATTCTTTTGGAAAAAGAAAAGCAAATGAGAAAAATGGTGGCATGTTTTGTTTTGTTCATGAAGCTTCATGAAGACTTTGACCAAGTGACCATTTTGTCTCATGCTTAACCCTAACCATCCCACTAACCATGATTTATTCTCTACACTTGACCATGGTTTGGTTATGATAAGTATTCTTTTAATTTTCTTTTTGGAATTAACTTGTCATAACAATATTCTTCTTCTTCTTCCTTGAATTCAAGAAGAAAACCTTGCATCCATCAATGGTGATTGATGAATTAGAGTGAGAAATTCAATTCTAAAGTCTACCCACTTCCTATTTCTTCATCCTCTACCTCTTGCCAAGTAGTAGAGTGTGTTTTCTTCACAAGTTTCATGACTTGGTGAAGTGAGAGCTTGATCTTGCGATGCTTCGACGTAGATCATCTTCGGCATGGACATCGACGACCTAGCTCGCCATTTCTCCGACGAAGCCGACGCTAGAGCCCGGGAATTCACTAGGACAGCGAGGGGACTTCGTTGCGGAGCTATGGAGGTGGAGCACCGGATCTACAAAGGTTGTATTTCCATATTCTTAATAGTTAAGTTGTTAACTAGTTTCATTTTCGCCTAGAAATCTAGCCAACGATCCGTAGTCGGGTTTCTCGGCACCTAGATTTTAAGAAATTGGCATGGTTGATGCCTTACGAGACCTCTTGAGAGTGCCTAGGAACCCTACAGTGGTATCAGAGCCTAGCTAGAGCCTTAGGCGAAGTCTAGACGCAATTTGAAGTCCGAACGAACCCGAAACCCAAAATTTCCATGCTCTCTGGACATTTTCTAAAATCGTGGTTTTTTCTAGATTAAAAATATTCAGAAAACTCAGCAGGAAGATCTAAGGATTACTGCAAAATTCGAACACCTAATTCCTTAATTTAGCCGCGGATCCGCGGCATGAGCATGCTCATGCGGCGGTTCCGCGGCCACTTTGGCTTTTTGTGCATCGAATTTTGCACCTTAATTCTTAGTTCCCAGTGGTGTTTTTTCTGGGAATTTTTAATATGTTTTCCAGAGTTGAATTTTCTGGGTTGTTTTGGGGATTCGAATGTTCGACCGGATTATCAAATTTTGTCTATGTGGCTTTCCGGATAAATTTTAGAATATGTTAAAAAGTTCGACCGGATATAAATACCCACCTTTTCCCCTGTCGGGAAATTTCCAAGTGTTGGATTTTTCCGTAGTTTAACGACGTTCTAAGTAGTGCAAGTAACGCGATGGACCCTCTAGAAGACAACAAACCTTAACTCGATTATGTGACCGTCTTGAACTGCCCTTTGAACCTTCGGGTTTGGGGCAGTACGGCGTGCCACATGTGAGGCGTTCGCTTGACCCTTCTACGGCTGGACCGTTGGTACTGAGGCACGAACTGAATGTTGTTACACTTATTTCATGTGTTGATCTGTATCGGGAAAACTTGGGTATTTGACTGTTCGATCGGAAAGTTTAACATTTTCTATTTATCTGGAATGGGATACAAAAATTGGAATTCACAATTAGTTATGAGATAACTGAATGAATGTTATAAACATAGCACTTTAGTCTCACTTGATCGGTTGCCACGGAATTTTGATGTGATCAAAAGTCCGTCGCAATCACGTAGCGTACGCGGATACTCGCCGGTAAACTTAATAGACAGCCTCACTCCATAACCCCGACCAAGTGACTGTAGGAGAACCCCGTCGCCGAAAGCATCCGTTCGGGTGCTCGCGGTAGCGGTGTTCCGCCTTGGTGCACTTCGTCGACGGTATCAGGGGTGCGGCCGCCTACTAAAGTTTGCGACGAGCATTCGATCAGTTTTTCGGGAATCTTGTTGAATTGCCCGACTCGATATTGAAAAGTGTTTTCGATAATGAGACTGAAATGCGGGGTTTATAATTGTTAGGCATGTGATGTCTAAGTAATTCATTTGGTCAGGCATGCGATTTCTGAGGTGGTTGCGGATTCCAACTGTTGTAGTTTTACACTTTCTTCTCTGTGACCGTAAGTGTAATATGTGATATCGCCGGTTTCGTTGCTATATGTCAACGACAATTGGGATACGCATGTTTACTTACGTTGATGACATGTGATGTTATGTGTTGCTGGATATGTTATATTGGATCGTCGTGTTTGAATAGCCGGGGGTTTTTATGTGAGATGAGTGTTTTTCATTTTCATTCATGTAAAAACTTGTATGTAATATTCTTTTATTGGGGCACTTCCAGGTTGCGGAAGATGTCACCGTTTGTATATTATTTACTTTTCCGCACTAGGATAGACCCAAGGAGGGGAGCACAAGTAACCGGGTTCTGGAGTCCAGTGGGAGACCAACTCGAGGAGTCGAGTCCGGGTCTCCTAACTCTAGAATTGGTAGGGTTGCTTGCCGCTCTCGTAGGGGTCTAGGGGTGTGGGTTTGGCTATTCATCACGACCGTGGAATCCGTGTTTTATACTGGCTCGTATTGAAAACACGGACGTCCTAGTATATCCAATATTTCATATGTTTCTTCTGCTGCGATATCTGTGATGTGATCATGTGATGTTCTGTGATAGATACTGTATATAGTATATATGATATATTATATAGACGTTACTTATGTTTTATACCCGCGCTAGCCCTGCCCCGCTCTGCCGTTAGTTACATAACCTAACGGTGCACGAGGGGACATCGAGGCGAATGCGGATGGCATAAGTGTACGTCGTATTTATCTGTGATGTTTAGGTACTTAAATGATGGGACTTCATTAATGAGATTAATGAAATAAAAGAAACCTAAGATGTTGTAGAATCGAATTTCAAAATTAAACAGGTAGCTACAGTTCTTGCTTTGCATAGCGGTATATGTGATATATCCTGCACCATATTCGATGAGGAAAGGACCGAGATCCCTTCACCGGGAGTGACTCCTTTAGCAATAACTGGCAGATGCTACACACTCGGTTTGTCTTTTGATTGCTTTTAAGTGTTTTTGCTTTGCACAGTGATATATATGATATATCCCGCACCTCATTCGACGAGGAAAGGACCGACGATCCCTTCACCGGGAGTGACTCCTTTAGCAAAACTAGAAAAGCCTCAAAAACCACTCCATTTTCAAAATCATTTGATTCTACAACGATATCAAGTTCATTACGCAATAGGTTTTCAGAAAAACCTGTCGTAGCCCTCCATCATTTCAGATAAGTACTAGTTAGTATTCGTTCTACGTTTGTTGACTATGTTAAGGCGTAGTGTGCGGTAGCTAATTAGTGCTTATCTGCATAAGCATATAATGTGATTGGATTAGGGTACTCGTGCGAATTTGTTGACTATGTTAAGGGTCGTGCGGGTGGGTTTAATTCAATCGGGAAATGACGGGTTGAACTTGACTAGCATTTATGATTTGTTGACTATGTTAAGGTCATATAGCTGCTAGGGGCAAAATATTATCGGGAATTTCAAGTTTTGAAATTTGCAATGAGATTGCATACCTTCTATGAGATAGTTGGATCCCGATACCCGCTGCGAGTATGTGTTACTCCTGGGAGAGTTTTATACATTACAATTAGCCGATCAAGTAGGTGTCTAGAAAGGTGTTAACGGGGTTACGCCTCTGGGAAAACGAGGTTTACATTAATTAGGTTCGTGCGAAAGCACGGGGGACCTCCCTCAAAGTACCGACACTGGCCTGGCTGAAAGATTGGCGAACTTGTAGTGTGTAATTAATCCCGGCTAGTCTTTCCTTTTAGGGTTTGAAGGAAGATTTGATAAAAAGCAGTGGGAGCCATCCTGATTAGATAAAATAATAACCAATCTATTCTTGCAAGAGCGCACGCTGAGTGTTTTCTTCTCTCTCTCTCCAGGTAGCGACCATATCACGCCTTAATCAAGATAATAATACGGAATATTGACCGAACCCGCTTGTTATACTGAGCTGGGGAACGTTGGTCCCGCTCCAACTTATAATTGTTATAAGACAGAGCAGGAAATTGGGGATTACCAGAATTCCCGTGCCGCCCAAACGAGGAGAGTGCATGATGATGCATCATCTTCGGGTGTGTTCATTACAGAGAACTGTTTCTCAGTATCCTTTACGTCCTGGGTATGTGATACCAGATCAGGATCCCAGATATGTAATCTGTTACATAGGGCTACAAAAGAGTAGAAAAACTGAGAACGGGTGATAAGTTTCATGAGGCAGAAAACGGGGCAAGTGTTGCAGCCAAGTCTGTTGGTCACTGTCACCCTGTATTGTAATACATTGATTCTGAACGAATGTTATTAGATACCGAACCTGATATACAAAATCATATCAGTCTCTTTATTAGTAAAGAAATGATAAAATTCTGTATTGTTGGATAATGTTTTGAACATTTCCTATATCAAAAGTTGATCGGTTCAGGCACGTTATCTGAAAGCATTGATGTTCTAAATCAAACTACAGTTCTTAGTATACGGAACACACAGAAGAAGAAAAGTTCAGAAATGAACGAATCCTTCTTAAGGTATTGTAGACTAGGTCGGATCAATGTGACCCGACTAGCTAGAGTTACATAAAAATGCATATTTAAATTAGTTTGAATTTACAACTTGTGGAACTCGCCAGTCATGTCACAAAGATAAAATGACCATAGCTCTGTTTACTGGAAGCAGAGAAAGAGTTAGTGAACTCTTGGGATGATACATGTTGATGTATGTAAGTCCCCTGTCTAGACATACCAAGACCGGTTCTTTTTACTTCATTACATTCTCTGATAATCTTTCGAGATTCAGACCTATGTTCCTGTTGAAACACATGTCCGAACCTTTTAAGATATTCACAGAATATAAGTTAGAAGTAGAGAACCAAAATACGGGTATAAGTATTATGTCCTTTGATGTGATCGAGGAGGAGAATACTTAAGCACGGAAATCCTGGACTATTCTAAAGGAGAATGAGATTCTCTCTCAGCATTACTCCTCTGTATACACCATAGCACGATGGTATATCGGGGCGAAGCAGATACACCCTTTTTGATATGGTGTGCTCTATGATGAGTACTACTGAGTTACCTATTTTCTTTTGGGGGTTATGCACTCATGAAGCTGCATACCTATTGAATAGGGTTCGAATCAAATCAGTTGCCTACCACTTCATATATGATATGGAAAGGGAAGAGCCCATATCTTAAGTTAGTTAAGATTTGGGGTTGACCGGCCTATGTCTAAAAGGAAAATCCGGACAAGCTCGAGGCAAGGTCTGTAATGTAGAACTGGAAATGTTCCAGCTATACAAACTACAGCACATGATTTGATAGAACCAAAGGATTCAGTAGATTCCAACGAACCTCAGCCTCTCCGCCGATCTAGTAGGGTTCCTCACCCACCTGAGAGATACTTCGGTTTCTCTATGACAGTGGGAGCGAGGATTACATCATGAGATGATGACCCAACTAGTTTCGAGCTGGCCATCAGGAGTGAGACTCTGTGAGAATGGCTGGATGTTTATCGATCTGAGATGGAATCCTTATACACCAACAAAGTATGGACTTTAGTTGCTATATCTGAAGGGTTAAATCCCCATCAGGAGCAAGTATATCTTGAGAAGATTACTTGGTGTAGATGGAAAAGTTGAGACTTTCAAAGCTAGACTTGTTAAAGCTTTTCGTCATCGACCAGGCGTGGATAATGATGAAACTTTTTCAAGTAGCTATGCTTAAGTCCATCCAGATCCTACTTGCCACGGCTACATACCATGACTACGATATCTGGCGGTTGGGTGCCATGACTGCTTTTCTAAATGATGTTTTTGAAGAGGACGTCTATAAGTACACAGCCAGAGGGCTTCGTAAACAGTGGGAGCAGCGGAAACGTGTACAAGATGCTTTATAAGATAAAGCAGGCATCGCGGAGTTGGAACATCTGTTTTGATGAATTAGTCAAAGAAGTTGACATCATCAAAATGGTAGATGAACCTTGTATAAACAAAAAGGTAGTAGGGACTATGGTGACGATCCTCGTAGAGTACGTGGATGACATACTCTTGATAGGGAAGGAGTTTCCTATGCTACGCTCGGTCGATCTCCGCTTATCACAAGGATTCTCCAATAGGATCAAAATGATACCTACTAAATCCTGGGTTTTGGATCTATGAGATAGATCTAAATGGATGTTAAAATTCTCACTAGATGTAGTGAGATGGTATCAATCGATCCTGGGGAGAATCACTGGAAGGGTTCCAGGGTGATAAAGACGACTGAATGTCAGTCGCAGGCATTGTCTTTACCCTCAGTAAAGGGACGGTATGATGGAAGAGTTCCAAGATAGATACCGTGGCATACTAGACGATAAAGGCTGGATACATCGCTACTTACGATGCTACCAAAGAGGCAGTCTGGACGTATATTTGTTCATGAGATGAACTTAGTTCCTCCCATTGTGTGACAATGGAGTTCTGGCTTATGCCAAGGAACGTCCGTCCCATCAGTGATCCAGACATATTCTAAGGCAGTATTACCTGATCATGGAGATGGTTGATCTCCAGGGTGATCGAGGTTAGGAGAGTAGACTCAGAGGACAACACGGCGGATCCACTCACAAAGGCCTTTTCCCAGAGAGAGACTTTTATGGGATGGTTGAGTATGAGATACTACAACCACTGCTACAGATGGCCCTAGTGCAAGTGGGAGATTGTTAGTTATATGTATGCCCTAGAGGCCATTACTGTACATATGATGTATATTGTAGTGGATGCTGGGACGTATATAGGGAGGACTTTCTTGCTCGACATGATAGTATGCTATCTGGTTGTACTTTACCTTAACGTGTACACTGATTGTCTCTCTGCTACATGTTGGTAAAGCCCTTAGGATGTGTGCTTGACTACCTGGACTATGATGCGGATCATACTAGTGGGGACATGGTAGTCCATAAGTACATCCTTCAAAGTCCCTAGTCGTGGGTGTATCGAGACGGGGCATCGATATACCAGAGTAGACTAGCGTATACCTTCTCGACCCATACAGATGGGCGATGGATGATCCCATATCCATTGGTGTTTGACATCAGAGATGATATACGGGTGCTCAGTAGAGACTGGGTACACTGGACGGACTCGCCGAGAACTCCCAGATGGTATTATACTTCACGTCAGATGGCAGTTCTCTGGTGACACTGGTACAGAGTAGTCTGTTGACCCGAGATCGTCATAGAGTCTTGTGTGGTTCCCACTGTGCTTTGATTTCCATCTTACCATGTCCAAGAGGGCGTGCAAAACGGTGGTTTTTGGGTACAGTCCCGAGTCACATGGAGGAAATGAGCGATAGGAGGGGATTCGTCTCTCCCGGTATAGGGAGTTGATGTTGCGCTGTGTTCGATTGGCTATAACAGGAAATCCCTGGCCAGGGTTGCTGAGATTTACTGGTAAGTGTTACCAGTAGTTTCTCGAAGTGTTATAGACCTCATATCGACACGACTTATCGAGCTATTGGGGTCTGACGTTTACCACCCCTAGGCGAGATATGCGACATATCAGACGATCAGAGCGGACTTTACGGTAGTGTTACTGGTTGGATTCACAGGAGTATGAGCGGGCTTGCTCGTCGATCTTCTGATCGCTCAATACCCGGGTGGCCGTTACGTTTAGCAGACCGCTTGCGGCTTGTGGTTGCTTGATATGATCATCACCTGCTGCCGGCGTATTGACGAGTCTTTAGAGTCCTACACAGAGGTTTCCTGGCTCAAGCGAAACGAAATAGGAGCGCATATGAGTTATGTGCGGGACCAAGAATAATGTGTGTATGTGATACCGTATTCCATTCTCGCGATGAATGTATCGAAAGGTTGTATGCGATATAACCTGGTTATCGAATCAAGGGTTGGTTCGATAAGCCGATACATAGAATACTAGTCGGTTATATGCGATATGACCGGATCGTTAAATCAAGTGTTGATTTAATGATTTAATGCATAATTATATATTTGATATATTACTTTGCATTAACTAGTATTGGTTCACTTTAAGATGGATTTTCTCACTCGGATGTGCGCATTGCATATGCGATATGATTTTGTGCACTTGCTTGTATCATGTTTGATGATGCATGCCTTTTGGTTAAGTGTAAAGAATTAAACCTTGGTTAATGAAATGGTTAGGGTTTACTTTTTCCTTATTCATTTTATTCATTTATTTATTCTTTTGGAAAAAGAAAAGCAAATGAGAAAATGGTGGCATGTTTTGTTTTGTTCATGAAGCTTCATGAAGACTTTGACCAAGTGACCATTTTGTCTCATGCTTAACCCTAACCATCCCACTAACCATGATTTATTCTCTACACTTGACCATGGTTTGGTTATGATAAGTATTCTTTTAATTTTCTTTTTGGAATTAACTTGTCATAACAATATTCTTCTTCTTCTTCCTTGAACTCAAGAAGAAAACCTTGCATCCATCAATGGTGATTGATGAATTAGAGTGAGAAATTCAATTCTAAAGTCTACCCACTTCCTATTTCTTCATCCTCTACCTCTTGCCAAGTAGTAGAGTGTGTTTTCTTCACAAGTTTCATGACTTGGTGAAGTGAGAGCTTGATCTTGCGATGCTTCGACGTAGATCATCTTCGGCATGGACATCGACGACCTAGCTCGCCATTTCTCCGACGAAGCCGACGCTAGAGCCCGGGAATTCACTAGGACAGCGAGGGGACTTCGTTGCGGAGCTATGGAGGTGGAGCACCGGATCTACAAAGGTTGTATTTCCGTATTCTTAATAGTTAAGTTGTTAACTTGTTTCATTTTCGCCTAGAAATCTAGCCAACGATCCGTAGTCGGGTTTCTCGGCACCTAGATTTTAAGAAATTGGCATGGTTGATGCCTTACGAGACCTCTTGAGAGTGCCTAGGAACCCTACAACTACGTGCGTCTGGTGCGCACGGAAATCAAAATCCATATACGTGCCATACAAGCGCACAGAAACAACATCTAAGTGCATCGGTTGTGCACACAACATCTGTCATAGGCAACGTGTGTGCCTGACAGCAAGGACAGGTGCGTCTAACACGCACGAAGAATCTCGATTTAGTGCATCTGGTGTGCACCAAAATCGTGTCTCATAACATGCGCCCAACATGCGCGAAAAACCCCAAATCAGGTGCACAAGGTGCACAAAACAAATATCGAACATCAGAATCGAAATCGATGTCCAGTGCATCTAAGTGCACAAAATGCGTATCACTGCACTGCAAGCATATATGAACTATACCGAGTGCAAAAACCAAATCGTGTGCATACTTGTGCACAAAATCAACTCAACTGCATGAAACCCATAAAATCATAAACATGAGAAACCAAGGCACGAAAACGATATCAAGTGCAACACTGTGCAGAAATCATAAATACTCAGTAGGTGCAACCATGGCGCATGAAAATGATATCATGAAACTCAATCATCAAAACCAAACCATGCGAATATATCGCTCAAAATACCAAAATCAAGTATGGCGGGATAGTCCCGCTCAAGAACATCCTCCAAGAATCTCTGGCCAACTGTCGGGGTCACTCATAGCATATCTTGTCGACGATCCTGAACTCTGGCCTGCCGGTGTGCGCAACATGACCACTCCTGGGTCCTAGTCTTCTCGTAATTGATTCTAGAAAGGTCCTGTCGAGATCTCTCCCAAATTTCGTCTCTGCCGAACCGTCCGGAAGTCATCGTCCTTTACTATATCTGTTTCTTGTTCCGGAACGACTGCATACTCATCGCGACTCCTTCTGGAAGGTAAATCCAAGTACCATGCCTCGGCATGCGCATCGCATCTCTGATGTCGGCGGAGTGGAACGTCTTCTCATCTAGATCCGGTACGAACCTCTTACTTCACTTTTCTCTAATGTCGCCAGCTTTGGACTCGTCTCGTCGCGGCTGCATGGACTGGGCTCCAATGGCTATCTTCGTATCGGGGTCTCCCAAGAAATGCATCTCACCACCTAGCATCCGAATTAAGTCGAGCCATCCGATCGAGTCGTCAAAACCTCATAATCCCCCAAGAGCTCAACATCTTGGGCACAGTTTAATAGTATCGAGTACATACCACAGCATCGGTGGTCCAGCCGTAGAAGGGCAAACCCAAGCCTCACTAATGGCGCCGCGGAACTGCCGCAAACCCTAAGGTTCAAAGGCTTTTACACGGTCATTAAGTCGAGTTAGGGTTTCATTCTTCTAGAGGGACCATAGAATTTCCTGCATGTCTTTCCGGCTACTTTAAACTTGGAATAATAGGTTTCTGACATTCGATCGTCTCTGTCGACTCCCAAAGTCTCCGCGTGAAGTCGTCCCTAGCTGGAATCAATCTATCTGATGACCTCGCATCGGGGTAGGCGAACGATCCACATGTCCTAGTCATTCATCCTCGATGACTAGCAACCTTCTATCATCTCTTAGTACAACTCATTCAGCACTAACTCCAGCATCTGGGGCAATATCTCGTCGTTCGCAGCAATAACTGGCTCGCTCGTCTCCACGCTGAACGGTGCCTCAATCATTAGGAGTAAGCAATACTTCAATGGTCATCAAAATCTGGCTGGCCTCTATCAGTGGCTCAATCCTCTAGTGCAAATCGGCACATCCGAGTAATCTCATACAGCAATCCACCCAACGCTCATGGCGCGAAAACACAATGAAAAGACACATGTCTGCAATCGTGTGTCGCCGGAATTTCGCCCTGGTCAGTCCTCGTTCATGACGAGCTCGTGCTGACCGCAACTCTAGCTGTAGCTCTCCCTGCCCGCAATCGTGGCAGCAAAACCATAACTGGTACTAATGAGGCTAGATCGGAATGAATATAATACTGAGCAAAGAAATGTACATCCTAAGGCTTCTTAAGTGGAGTAGCGTATCGTAAATATGCCGCGGAACATACCTACGGTACGTCACTCTACTTTAGTCACCTATTCCATCAACCAAGGGTCATCCTACGCTCCGAAGGTAAAACCTAACGCTCTGATACCAACTTTGTCACGTCCCGAAAGTACGGAACATGACCGGCACTTAAACTACGAAACGTCTCGAGGCGTACGTAATCTAAGTAAGCCGAAAACCCAGAAATGCAAACCAAGAAAAGTAGTAGAGTGAAGGAAAAACCAATTTAAATAAGTAGTTTTAATAGCATAAGCCAAATTATGCGGTTTTAAAAAAAAACATCAATATTTCCCGAAAATTTCGGCAGAGACTCCTTTGTAAATACTGGCTCACAAACGGGATACAATATGAATAGTATACGAAATCAATAAAAAGGCATCCCCAAGCGGGAGCTCGCTCTTCGTCAATCGATGGTCACAACCACACAAGCAATATAATATACAACGCCAACGGCGAGGATCAAAACTCAAAAGGAAACCTCAAAACAACAAGAAATCCACAGAAATACAACGCGCGACTCTAAGGTCGAAAGAATAACATCACTGGTCTCTATCTCAAAAATAAATACATGTTTGGTTGATGGAACTTCTAGATACAACAGAGTAATACTGTACAAGTTATATAATGGGGGGGTACGATACAAGTAAACCCACCTATTAGCAAATCACCCGAAGGAAACTATGCCTGCAAGCCGTAATGAAACCTGTGCGGCAAACCTGCAAGAAACTAGGGTACAACGGGGGTGAGTTGCCAACTCGTGAATAGAAAAACATCTACGCACAGAAATCGTATAAACAACGCAACCTAGGTCAATGATCACAATATATCCTTAAATATATGAATAACATGCAGCCTATAACAATGGCTAGGGTAATATCTAACCTGAGTGTGATCTCATGTGCCCGTGTCAGTGCCTCAGGTAGCAATATATCATATGAATGAGGTATGAATGCATGGAACAGAATGCATGTACTGACGAAAACTGCTTTCATAAATCAGTGAGATTTCTGTATTTTAAAAGTGAGGTACCATAAATGAAATTAGCATAAAACAGTGCCCAGCATCGACACAAAACAAGTTTCCAAATATCTCGATATCTCTGTATCACAATCTCCGTACCTCAAAATCTCAAAATCTCAATATCTCAATCACAATATCTAGGGCGCCGTCAATCCAGACCGGCCCCTACCATCCATCTCAAGACCACGACGGTATCCTCCGGATATCCGACGCGTCGGGTAATATCACCGGTCGGTAGTGCTCCCCTGCCGGGCTCAACGTCAACAACACATTCCTCTTGCCCCGGGGTACCGCACCGGGCCCACCATGTACCCGAAACGGTTCCTCCACTCCTCGAATCGGGTCTCGAAATCCATCAGCAAACTCATGGTGGACGACTCATACATCATGGGAAAACCACACTTTTTATTTTAAAAGAGAGAAAAAGGTTTATTTATGTTTTTGCGGTTTTTCTCCAAATCCAGAAAATCTCATAGAAATCCGAATCCAAAACCTCAATAACACGTAAATTAGTGAATATATGCATGAGGATCCATGAATGCGGCATAACAATGAATAACAGTATGCATGAAGTAGCAGGTAATAACTACAATGTCTAAACTAACATATAAGGCAAGTATGCTAATCTCATGTCTAAACTATTAGCTAACAGGCTATGTCAAGCAATAATATTTCCTAAGGTGTACGTGACATGGCAATTACCGATGAAGATGTGTGTGAGCCGGAAAGTAAGTGTACGTGGTACATCCGCATCATCGGTAATGGTGCTGGTGTCCTAACAGCATGATATCAATAATGGAGTATGAAACATAATATAAGCATGCGATGCGAAGCGAACCACAATAATGAGCGGGAGCTGAATACTAGACGCAACTGTAACTAATCTACATTAATCTAATATAAGTCCTACAAAAGGTGCCTTTTGAAATAACACGAATCATGGGGTTTTGAAAATAGGGGCTACGGTGTTTTTATGAAAAGATACGTCTTTTGAAATATCCGTAGGATCCCTTGGGCTGTCTTTTAAAATACCCACGATTCGTTAGTTTTTGAAATAGGTAAGAATCGAATCTAATCTAACAACTAAACTAAACTAAAGGACTAAGCTAACAAGCTGGACTACAGGTAAGGAAACCGCCTAACATCTGAGTCGATCCATATACATACCTGTATATATATTAGTCGGTGATCCCGCCTCAATAATATCATATCCGATACCATATCTATAATCAGACATCCCAAGTCAAGAGTGCGGATCAATCATCAAAATATAGCTCGTACGTAAATCCGTCGTACGGCATCCCCAAATCTGGGTACGGGTCAATATCATATTCCTCACACTATTCCTCTGGTATCCTCTTTATCCAAGATCATAGTCTAGGGTACTGACCTATGTCTAGTACAATACTAATATCCTCAATATACTCATGATCTGACTACTGATCGACAATCTCGTACAAACCGATATCGTCAGCACATATCATCATCAAGGGGTATACATCGCCCGATACGGCCTAACATCAATATCCTAGCATATCATGCCTCATATCACGATCACATGTCGACCATTTTATTTATAACACTATTCACCCGTATCGCCGCCCCAAGATCCGCTATAGCACCAGGACGTACCTCAAGTACGAATCCTGCCATATCACCGATATCACAACCACAAAACAAATATCATCGACTCAGCTCAATCCCAAATATCATCCTCAAATCCGTATGTGAACACATAGTCCCATACCCATGTGAACACATAACTATAAAGAATCCCATGAGCACATATAAATAGGAATGTATGCAAGTATGTATGTGTGTATGTGTAGTGCAACACTACCCTAGGGTTCGCAACACTAAAATAATCCAACACACCAATATCCATCCTAAACATCGTTATTAATCCTAAATAACATATAATAATTGTTGGTGTGTATACGCATCCGTATACACCACCACGGACTGCGGGGGTGCTATACGCCATCCACCCGACTTCTCCCCGTAGATATAAATCTACTCACCTGGTCCTCGCTCGCCGGTGCAGACGTCGCCACGCGCTTGCTTGTCGTCTCGAAGACCACATGGGGGTACCTACATATCACAACGCATTGTATCGCATTAAAATCCGACTCATGACCAAAACGACTCATGAATCCCACGTAGGTCAAAACCTATGGTTGCTTTCACAAATCAACCCAAAAACCCTCGACATCGGCGTACAAACGCCAGACCATCGAGAAAAACCCAAATACACTCATTTGCACATTCACGAACACTAATTTTAATATAAAATAGGTTAAAACTCACAAAAACCCCAAATTCACTTTAAAAGCCGTTTTTCCGAAAAACTAGCAAGCAAAATTACCCGTTTTAGTACAAAACTCGACGTTTAACAATTCTAGCGGCCATAATACTTATTAAATAACTTAAATAAGTCATATAACCCATAACCACAATTTAATCTCATCAAACTATATACGTTCAAAAAAACTAGTTTGCAATTTTACCCAAATTTCAACCATTTTAGCAAAAATGCATAAACAACAATTTAGTTTGGATTTGCATGATCTAAAATATTAAAATACAATTTAAAGTGTTAATAATACCATGGATACCCTAATTAGATTTTTATCCCAATTGATTAATTAAATTCCCCAAACCTAGTTAACCAAATTAACACAATTAGCAAAATTTTAGACTATCAAATAGCAACTAGTAACCGATTTAGGTTTTGCATTCAATTAATATGCTAATCTACCCATTAAAACCATGATCAAACACTACAAACCCTAACTTGATCACAACCCACTCTCTTGAATTTTCAAACATACAATTAAACCATAAATAAACTTATAATTAAGCTAGACTAAAGTATTTAGCAACAATTTAACAAAAGGTCAAGATTTATACCTCATGAACCATGGATCAAACTTGCAATCTAGACTCTCAAAATGCTCTCTTATCCCCACAATCCTTGCATAATAGGCTAAACTAAAATGGGTAAGAGTTGGATTTGGGTTTTGGGATTTTTTTGATGGATTTTGAGGCAATTTTTGATGAAGTTTTGAAGAGAAAAGAGAAGGGAAAATGGGGGGGCTGCTACTGTAGGAGGAGGGGGAGGGTTCGGCCAGGTGTGTGTGGAGAGGAGAGAGAGTGAGGTGAGGAAAATAGTCCAAGTCAAGGAATAAAGTCAAAGCCCATACCTCATTTAACAATTTCCTTTCATTTCCTTTGTTTTCTTTTCTTTTCTTTTCAAAACATCAAGTGGGGAAAAAGGGAGTGGGGGCAGCTTGGGATGCTGATTTGGGGAGAGGAGAGAGGGTGTGGGTGAGTGTGGGTGAGGAAAAATGATAAATGTTATACCCCAATTCCCATTAACACTAATTTCACCGAAAAAAACCTTTTTCTTCGATATTTTCTAAACCGTTTTGGCAAACGATTTCATTTCAAAAACCACATGATAAAATTTTATTTAATGTTTTATGATGCACAAAATTTGTTTCAACTCATTCCAATTTGTAATTTTTCCTAATTAAATGTATTAGTGACAGCTTAAAATAATATTAAAATAATTAATTTCGGAAATTTTTTCAGAAAATTTGAAATTTCACCAGTGACTCAATAAACACCAAATACTAGCAATTACATGGCTAGAACATGTATATTTAATTTTTATAATAAGATATTTGCATTTTGACTTTTTACAGAAAACCCCCTTATTTTACCGATTTTCCGAAATTTCACCGAAACGATTTTCAAAACGCTACAACTCTACACAGAAACCTACCCCACAAGCCAAAACACCCAAGCCCTCTAGAAATCCGGCGACGCCGGAATTCCTCTTAAAGTCGCCGGCCAAAATCCGATCTCCTGGGTCCGTTCTCCTATGGTTTGTTCAAGGTCCCACATATATCATTCTGGCACAGTTTTGTTAATTTGATTTTTCTCTAAACTATAGCAGATTATAACAGAGTTCAGTTTTGCTAAAAATATGATATTATAGACATTGGATTTCCCATTTAAAAAGATTACAGAATAAATTCCTACAGTAAGCAAGGGGTTTACCTACAAGAATATTGCAGGAATAACTCTCCCCAAGATGCACAAGCTCCTAGTCCTAGCTTGATGATGAACTCCTTGCCTATTTCTTCTCCTCTTCTCTTGTTCTTCTTTATTTTGTTTGTTTTGTTTTTCTTTTCTTTCCTTTGAATTTTCAGAAGTTTTAACTTGATTAATTGATCTGAACACCTTATATAAATGTTGAAGGGAAGGGTGAGGTGTAGGAGGAGGTGTCAATGATCAAGGTGTGCCATCCTCATGCAAGGAGGAGGTGTCGTGAAATGAAGGTGCATGCGAGAAGATGGTGGCAATGCATTATCGCTCCAAATTGATTTATTTTGATTTAATTTCTGAGCTAAAAACATTATCTATCCCTTTTCCACTTACACCCTCAAAATTTCAAGTTTGCACATTTTTTCCTAAACTTTACAAAAAGACCTCTCACTACTTAGTTTATTATATAAACACCATTTTATTAAAATGAAGCTAAATTTATCATTAAAACCCTTGTAATTTATTTAGGTTACATATTAAAATTATAATTTAATTTATCTTACATACTATCTATAAAAATGTCTTATTTTGTTTTAATAACTTTTTAATTTAACATTTTATTATTTAATTAATTAATTTTATTTATTTCTAAATTTTCAAAATGCTACAATATCCCCTCTTGAGAAAATTCGGACCCCGAATTTAAAACTTAAATAGACTTACCTTCAAAAAGATGTGGAAATTCTTTCGCATCGCATCTTCGGTCTCCCAAGTAAGCTCCTCGCGATTCTTTCCTTGCCAAATAACCTTTATAGACGGAATTACCCTTGATCTTAGTTTCTTTGCCTGCCTGTCAAGAATAGCGACCGGCTGCACTGTGTAGGATAAATCCGACTCAAGCTATAAGGTCTGATGCTGGATCACGTGAGAAGGATCGTGAAGATACTTGCGAAACATCGAAACATGATACACCGGATGCACATCGGGAAAACTCGGTGGAAGTACTAAACGATAAGCTACAGCACCCACTCTCTCCAGAATCTCGTAAGGTCTGATATATCTGGGGTTGCTTTCCCTTTTTCCCGAAACGCATAACACCTTTCATATGAGACACACGAAGGAACACATGGTCTCCCACATTAAACTTGAGTTTACTACGTCTTCGACCTGCATATGATCTCTGCCTGCACTGGGCTGCTCTCATCCTGCCTTGTATCAACTAGATCTTTTCGGTAGTGTCCTGTACTATCTGCGTTCCCAAAATGCAACTCTCGCTCAGTTCCGTCCAGCAAACAAGCGATCGGCAATTCCTTCCATAACAAGCTTCAAAGGGGGCCATCTGGATCGTCTTCTGAAAACTATTGTTATACGAAAATCCTATCAAAGGTAAGTGACGATCCCAATTACCACCGAAATCAAGGCTGCAAGCTCGAAGCATATCCTCTAAAGTCTGAATGGTTCGCTCTGACTGACCATCCATCTGTGGGTGAAAAGCTGTACTAAAGCTCAATCGTGTACCAAGATTTTCTTGAAGTTTCTGCCATAGCCTGCTAGTAAACTGGGTACCCCTATCTAACCCTATGCTCGTTGGAACTCCATGCAATCGGACAATCTCGTTGATATAAATCTGAGCATACTACGTAAACCCATACGTCGTCTTCACTGGTAGAAAGTGAGCTATCTTTGTCAATCTATCTACAATCACCCAGATGAAATCATACCCTCTGCTAGTCCTGGGTAGACCCACCACGAAATCCATGGAAATCTGTTCCCATTTCCACTCCGGAATGGTTAGGGGCTGCAATTCTCCAGACGGCCTCTGGTGCTCTGCCTTGACTTGCTGACAAGTCAAGCCTCTCGAAACAACTCCCCAACGTTCCTCTTCATTCCTTCCCACCAATAAAAATCCTTCAAGTCATGATACATCTTGGTGGAACCAGGATGAATACTGTTTGCTTATCTATGGGCCTTCTTTAAGATCTCGAGTCTCAATCCATCCGAATCTGGCACACAAAGACGAGTCCCAAAACGTAATACTCCACGGCCATCTCTCACGAACTCCGAATTTCTACCCTGCCTAACGTGATCCATGATCTCCGTCATACGAGCATCTGCGGCTGTGCCTCTCGAATACGACCCAATAACTGAGGTCGGTGCGAAAATGTGCTAACTGTCCTCCTATCGGTGTGAACTCGAACTGTACACAATTATCACATCAAATCTGCCAGTCTGTAGAAGACTGCCTCTGTAAGGTGCGCAGATGAGATAAGCTACTTCCTGGCCTCCAACTCAAAGTATCTGTTACAACATTTGCTTTGCCTGGATGATACAAGATCTCACAATCGTAATTCTTCACGAGTTCCCTCTATCAACGCTACCTCAGATTCAGATCCCTCTGCTGAAAAATATACTTTAAGCTCTTATGATCTGTGAAGATTTGACACGACTCACCGTACAAGTAATGCCTCCAAATCTTCAACGCCAATACTAACAGCCATCTCTAAATCATGAGTGAGGTAGTTCTGCTCGTGCCTCTTCAACCGTCGAGAAGCATAGGCTACAACCCAGCCGTGCTGCATCAATACACAGCCTAAACTCACTCGAGATGCATCATACTGCACAACAAAACCACCTGACCCATACGATAACGATAAGCCAGGTGCAGTCGTCAGTTGAGTCTTTAACTGCTGGAAACTCTGCTCACCTGCATCTGTCCAAAGAAATAGAATTTCCTTCCTAGTCAATCCGGTCAACGGTGCAGCGATCAGAGAAAAAATCATGTACAAAACATCTGTAATAACCGGGCAGACCCAAGAAACTTCGAACCTCTATAACTGACACAGGTCTGGGCCAGTGCTGTACCGCTTCTATCATCTTTGGGTCCACATGGACCCCATCTCTTGCAACTACGTGACCCAAGAAATCTACACTATCCATCCAGAAAGCACACTTGGAGAATTTAGCGAATCCGTTACTTCAGATACCCTGTAGAAAAGTCTGGTTAATCTCTCCTTCGAAGATTCGTCCTAGTTTGTCGGAGGAAAACTTATTACACGGTCTCCTTCTTGAACTATTTGGACCTGGTCTGAACAAACTCCATCGGAAGAAGTACATCGTTTTCACCGATCTCATATCGAAGTGCCACAACGGATTAAAATCCTAACCATCTCACCTCTGAATATCTATGAATCCTATTAGTCCATTTATACCGGTAACGTCGTCAACCATTTAACTTCATGGACTCGGGAAACAACATCTCGATAACCTCAGCAATGATTGTTACCACTGTCTAAACAGTACGTGACACCACGATTTTCAGAGAGGATAAAAACATCACGTCTTAAGTCTGTCTGATCTCTAACAATGACTCTACCATCTGGTGCGGATCCCGAAGAACTTGCTCCACTATTTGAACTCGATCATATATGAAGAAACGACGTGTCTCTACATCATCGAAAGTCACCCCAGTCAGTCCTTGTCCCAGACAAGTCTGCTCTGACCGTATCTCTAACTGTAGCCCTCCCGGCTCTCATAACATGGGGATCGAACAATCAAGCATGCCCTGACGAAGATAGATCAACGAAAAGAATAGAAGGAAGATCTCAAGATATAAATCCTAAGGTATCTTAGGCTGAGTATCATATCGTAAATATGCCGCGGAACATATGTACGGTACGTCACTCTACTTAGTACCTACTCTATCAACAAAGGTCATCATATATAAGGAAAGTTCGGGTATAAGACCCCCAAAGTAAGTCCTATAAGGTCAAGCCTAGGTAAAAATGTATTCCCAGACTCCATATAGTCAACCTAGACTCGAACAAAGGTTAAACCAACCGCTCTGATACCAACTTTGTCACGACCCAAAAGTAGCACGTGACCGGCACTTAAAACACGTGACATCTAAAGATATCGACGTAATCTAAGTAAGCCAAAACCCGGAATCTAAATCCTTTATGAAGATATTAGAGGTGAGGTTTAAATAATTCTTTTAATAAAATCAATTTAAATAACATCTAAATTTAACGAAGTATGTTGAAAACCTTTATGACGTTTTGAAACTTGTTATCACATCCTTTGCATTTTTATAAAAACCTGATACAACATAATGAAATAGTATCCCAACGGAAGCTAGTCTCCACGTCCAAACGATGGAGCAACCAAACAATCTAAAGCAGTAGTCGACTCTAAAGAGTGTGACAATCAAAACACAACTCTAATCCTCGATTCTAAGTCCATAATATGCTATTTCTAAGTTGATGGAGTTTCCGCTAGATACAAGAATATATGAATAATCAAGAGTGAGTATGATACAATAATAACTCACCTACCTATCAATCCCCAAAAGAATGTGTGCCCAAACCGCTGATAATCCACGCGGTAAAATCTGCAAGAAACTGTGGCACAATAGGGATGAGTTGCCAACTCAGTGAATAAAAGTACATATAAAGGTAGAAATCGAAATGAATGACGATACCTAGGTCATAAGTATAGTACTATCAAAATCTGTATCGATATACTATATGATGTGCAAAGGTACAATACTAACTATCATGCAATCACAGGTATAATATCTCAATGTCATATGAATCAAAATCATGAACCTATTGTACATATTGGAATTCTCTTTTTGTCTACGAATGTTTGTACAAATATATGCAGGTACTGTCCCCCGGATCAGTCCTGATAGAATCCAATAAATACAAATCTAACCGTGTACCTCATGATAATGATCACATCAATATACAAAAAGATGCCCAGCATCGACATCGAAATCCGAAATCTCTCGTGTCCAGCATCGACACGTAAATACAGATATCATCGACACCATATCAACAGATGATCGTCACCCGATATCCTGGCTACGATCAGTATCCCCTGGATATCTGCCGTACCTAATCGAACCCCGGTCAGTATCCCCTAGATTGCTGGCGTGCTCATCTCAATCTCCGGTCAGTATCCCTTGGATATCTGCCGTGCTCAATTCTATCTCCGGTATCGAGTATCCTCGCTAGGCTTCCCCGCATCAATGCGGCTATCCTGCCCCTCGGTCTCGACCGGGTCTACCATGTATCCAACTGTATATCTCCCCCACTCAGTCTGGATAACGTACAAATCCGCGACCGTATATCTCCCCCACTCGGTCCGGAACAAAACCAGAAAACACAAAACTCATGGTGGACGTATTACTCATCATCTCAAAATATCAAGTAAGGAATAAGAATAATTGCATAGTTTGTACTGATGGTATACTATATATGTATATATATATATATAACATTCTCCCATACCACCGATATATATATATATATATATATATATATATATATATATATATCAGGAGAAAAATACTCATAAATCCCAAGAAATTCAAACACATCATTTATAGTACTACAACATGAATAGGAAACGACTACGTAATCATATCACATAACATAATGATTTCGATTCTAATATGTCATGGCACTACTAATGATGTGTAGTTTAGCATACGCGTCTGTGTTCGTGCAAAATGAAAATCATTAGTATTTGTACAAGTGTTCTACGGTGTAACAATCTATATATTAACACATATATAACAGAACGATTCTACAGTGACATGGCAATACCAATGAGGTGTAGTGTAACATATATTTACGTGCTTGTGCAGCATAGTACTCATTGGTATTTGTGCAGTGTTCTACCAGAATGTGCGTAATACGGAAATATATAACATAGAATACATAATGCAAACCTATAAGTAATCTAACTTACTTACTGTAATTACTTGTTATGAACTATACCATTATCTTTAGAAATGATTGGAACGTTAAGTTTGAAATAAGTGTTGGGTTGTGGGAGCACCCCGGCCATCGAACCGTGGCCAAATGCGGAACAAAAATTTCTTAAAACCCGGCGCTACCATTACCCGATTAACAAGATCGAAACCATTAACCCTAAAACTAGCAAGCTAACAAATGGAGATAGAATGGTTATACCTAATGATCCAAGTCCTTCGGGTCTTCAACCATTTCTAAGCTCCTAGTGATGCGGATCGACTTTGGTCTCCAGTCTTCCATCATCTCCGATGATCCACCCGAGGGAAACGGCGCAAGCTTCAGGTTCGCCAAGCGAACCAACCGACTCTTCAAAATTGCTAGTAGTGGATAGTGGGGAGTGTAGGATTGTGTCACTAAACTTTCTCTCAAAATATTATGCTCATAGAGCAACCATGGAAGATGTGGAGGTGATGAACAAATGCATGAGAAAATGGCTATGTGTTTTGTGTGAGCATGAGAGTGAGAGAGCCCAAATCAAAAATTACCAAATGAGCAAAATCACCCACCAAAAAATGGCCGGCCCCCCTCTCTCTCATGTCCACACAAAATCTCATTTTCAATTTCAATAAACAAAGCACCATACCAATTACTACAATGCCAAAGTCCATACTTTGACCAAATAACCCATGCCTTTCCATGTCACCTTTTCCACCTCATTATGAAGACAAAATGATTTTTCTAAAAAGGAAAATCAATAATGAGGTGGTTAATCTTCTAGAAGTCATTCCGTACAAATACGGAATACTTCCCGGTGTATGTATCGAAATACACATACGCGTATTCGAACGAAAATACGAATAGCCAAGATAAAAAACGAATAGTGAGCAATAATACTAGAATACATATATATAAATACATATGTAAATAATTAAATCAAAACTTGATTTAACAATCTGGCTTAATCCTAAGCCGCTAGTATTATCAACCGCCCTATTAAATTCTGTGCAGTCCGTGCACATATTTAATCGGACACCTGTATGTGTCAACATACGTCACCTACACCATATCGCCTGAACCGAGAAAACCCTCTGTGTGGGACTCTAAAGACTCGTCAATACGCTGGCAGTGGGTTTAACCACAAGCACGTCAGCGGCACTAGCTGTACGTAACGGCTACCCAGGTATTGAGCGAAAGGAAGGCCGACGAGCAAACTCATCCGAACCCCTACTGAGCCTGTCAGTGACAATATCCGTACAGTCTGGTCTGTTCGTCTAAGAGTATCGCATATTGAGTCTAGCGGGGTGGATAAAGTCAGACCCCTAACAACGCTATATTTCGTATCGGTATGAAACCCATCACTACCCGAGAAACTATCGATCCTGGATCGGTGATTCTCACATACCCCGGCCGAGGATTTCTAGTGATGGCCACCCGAGCATTGCGCAATATCAACCCCCAATACCGGGAGAGACGAATCCCCGACGATCCGCTCACTGCCTCCATGTGGCTCGGGACTGTACCTAACTAAAACCTGTTTGCACGACTCCTTTGAGCCGTGGTAGGGTAGTAATCAAAGCACAGTGGGAACTCACACGAGACAAATGACGATCTCAGGTCGATCGACTAACCTGTACACATGTCACCAGGGAACTGCTATCTGACTATAGGTATAATACCAACTAGCATGTTCCCGGCAAGTCCGTCCAGTGTACTCATAACCCAATGAGCACCTGTATACTATCTTAGGTGAACAACTAACACCAATGGCTTGTGAGACCGGCCACCGCCCCTCGTCAGGGTCTAGATAAGTATACACCAGTCTACACTGGAGTATCGATGCCCGGTCTCGATACTCCCACGACTAGGGACATTTAAGGATGTGCTTATAGACCCCCAGCTCCTACGTATGTGATGGCCATCACAATGCTGGTAGTCAAGCAAGAGTCCTATGGGCTTTATCAACATATACACGATGATAAAGACAAACCAGATAGCATACTATCATCTCGAGTAAGACTGTTTTATCGGTATAGGTCCTCACTCAATTATCATAATCACGTGCCTGCGACCATGATAATTGCCTTAAGGGCACTATAGCCAACAATCTCCCACTTGCACTTAAGGCTAATTATTGTGATATCGCATACTCACAGCCCGTATGATACCGAACACCCAACTCCTCTACTAATCAGTTTCACAAACCTAGTTTGTAAAACTATTGCGTTAGCCTCAGTGAGTGGATCCGCTCCGGTGTGTCTTTCTATACCTCTCTATATCTCAACTTCGCGGAGAAAGCTATCTCCCGAAATGAGCAATACCTGTCTTAGAATATGTCTGGATATCTGATGGGACCCAGTTCACAAATGAACTCCAAATCCAGCAAATTTCTTAGACTGTATTGTCTACTGAACTTAATCAGTATACATCGCCATACTTTCCTCAGTATCCACTTGGACCACCTGTCCAAACTACTGTCCCTTGTCAGAGGGAAAACTATAACTCTAACAGTCACTCTGTCATCCAGGTCACCTTGGAAGTCTGAAATGATAACCGTCTCCAGAAGGAGGCTGCCGTTATCAAATCCCTAGAACATCCACTTATGTTCATAAACTGCTTCCAATCATTTTCTCCAGGATTGGATTAGTATATCAAATTATTGCATCTAGTGCAAAAACAACATCTGGTGTGGTACTTGACATGTCATGATTGACTCAATTGCCTAAGCAAGTTATATGCCAATCATGCACACCCCTCTCCCCTTTAGTCTGTAAGACATCTTTAGAGAGGGTGACTCCATCACCTGCAGGTACACCACCATGCCAGGAGTCATCTATTCTAAATATCTTTAGAATACTGTCTAAGTATCCAGATTGGGAAACTACCCAAATCTAGATCTAAAACTATAGATCTAGTAACCAGAATGCCTGATATTATATCCATAACCTATATGGAGAAAACACTGTGAGACAACCAAAGTATAACCGATCTCAGTATAAGAATTTCACTTCCTACTATGTGCATGTCATCCAAATACCAGGACATTACACCCTACTACCTTCTTAACAGATCCATCTCCTATTCTGATAAAGTCAAAAACCTATGACTGTCACATCAAAAATAGATGATCTATCTCCGCTATATCCGCTTTAGTATATAAATAGACACAAGCTACTTATCCACTATGCTTCCGCTGCTCCCACTGACTACGACAACCCTCTGGCAGAGTCATATACACGTGCACTTCTAAAGCTAGTTTAGAATGACGCTACACTTATCCTCCTGCCGGGTTTCATAGTCTGGAACAACAGTAGTGTCAAGTCTGGGTAAACAAGAACCTCCCTGTCACCGTCCTTGAGGATACCATAGTATCTCTCGGGCGCCTAAGGTTACCCACCATATCTGCGGAGTGGCTAATGGAATGTCCATCCTGATTGAATCTTTAGGTCCTATTAAATTTTGCATAATCGTTTGTGGTTCTGGAATCACTTCCAGTTCTACCATACTCCCACTAGTGTTTTCTGAAAAAGTCCATTTTGCTAAAACTGTGGCGAGTCAAGAACAATATCACTATTGATCTTCCAGATGGTAGAAAGTTAACCCTCGTCAAATCCCGGGATAACCCACAAACAGCTATTACTGAAACGTGCCCTGAGTTTATCCGGATTCTGGTTTTAAGCATCAGCCGGGACGACTCCCTATACCTTAACATCATTAAGATATAAATTGATTCTATATATATCTAATATAGAAACAAAAGCACTAATTGAATTGGAACCAGATTCAAATCATGCAGCTGTCTCCAGTGCATGTCAACTAAATGGAGAAAGGCCGATCAACATTACTCAACTTAGGAGTGCATCCAATTATGAGTAATCTGAAAGAGAAACAAGTTCTCAAAACCATTACTATCAACCGAATACCAAACACAAGTATCTACCTTCAATCACCTCAAAGAATCTTGATACTTGCAACACGTGGTTCTCTACTTTACTCTTATACCTATAACTTCTCAAAACTTAGACCTTGTATTTCTACGAAACACATGTCTAAAACTTAAGAAGTCACTAGTAAATAGAATAAAGCACGAGGACCAACCTCTTTGTCCTAATGGACACTGGACAACATACAATACTTTGTATAAGTCCCCTGAGTTTAATAACTCAAACCCTGTGCGTCGTATGTTGAAAATTTTACCCAGGCGATTTCCTCAAATATCACCAATTACAACGAATTCCGATATAATGAGGATGATCACCTAATTCCCAATAACTTACTCCCACTCATCATTTGTAAAAACATACAGATATGAGAATCAAACCTGGTAAATACATACCCTGGAGTAAGTATCTAGTTGGGAAATCAATTTTCTATTAACAACGCATAGTGAAACTGAAACATAAAAATGTTTCGTAGGGGTATCCTGGTATTCCTAGTAATGCCTCTTCCATTATCCAGATTCATGACTGAAACCATATATTTCCTTGCCATCTCTCTAAATCCCTTTATTTGTCTTTAGTCGTTACCTTCTGTACAGCTTCGTTAAGCTTAAATGGTTTTCTTCCTTCCCTACCGTTCTGCACCGGCCTATGGTTTGGAAGAAGACTATCCAATAAGCATAATAGGTGTACTCTCCTAATCCTAGGAGCACTCACAACCTGAGAGAAGGTAAGGATAAAAGACAACTGAATAAACTTTATTCCTATTTCTCCCGAACCAGAATCCATCCTCGAAAAAGTTCCTTCGAGTTCGTATATAACCATACGATGGATTTATCCAATGGAATTGGATGTTCGTAGTGATACGGGGTGTTATGGAGAAATACAAAGATGAAGTAGGAGTGGCGATGAAATACGTGGTTTGGTCGTGAATCATAGCAGTCGCATTTTACTTTCCCCTCTTTCTAATCCGTTTATTTGTCTTTACTTATTACCTTCTGCACACCATACTTAGGCTAATTGGTTTTCTTCATTCCCTACCTTTTGGCACCTGCCTATGGTTTGGAAGAAGACTATCCAATAAGCGTAATAGGTGTACTGTCTCCTAATCCTAGGAGCCCTTACAACTTGATAGAAGGTAAAAGGAAAAGACAACTGAATAGTCCTATTCATTTTCTCCAGATCCAGAAACCATCCTCGAAAAAGTTCCTTCGAGTTCGTATATAACCATACGATGGTTTTATCCAATGGAAGTGGATATACGTACTGATACGGGGTGTTCTGGAGAAAAGCAAAGGGTAAAAGAAGGAGTGGCAATGATGTATGCAACTTGGACAATCCAAAAGCCAGTGTTTAAGAATGTTCGGTTAACTTGGTCACTGAGTCATAGTCTAGGGTCGGGCCATGGTCGATGCCAAAAAGAGAGAGAAAAGAACCACTCAGCGTGCACTCTAACCTAGATCAGAATGGATAATCACTTTATTTAATCTGGATGGCTCCCACTGTATCCTCAAATTCTCCTCCAAACCCAAAAGGAGAATTAGTCGGAATCACCCGAAGAGTAATCCTACTCATCAGTAGGAATCAGGATCCAACTATCATTGCATGATAACTTGATGGAAGCCACTCAATTCACCACACTCCAGAAGGTATGCGCATGCCTGGCAAGTTTCCTGTATGTTTGAAACTCCCGATATGATTTTTACTCCAAGCGGTTTATGACCTTGTATGGTCAACAAACCATAAACCGCTAGTCAAGTTCATCCCGTCATTATCCTGGATTGCATTAAACCCACCCGCACGTGCTCTTGACTAAGTCAACAAGGCCGCACTACTGTCCTAACCAATCGTATTTAAAATGCCACAAACAAGCACTACTTAGCTACCGAACACTACGTCTTGACTAGGTCAACAAACGTAGCACGAATACTAAATAATACTCATAAGAAATGACAGAGGGCTACGGCTGGTTTTTGGCGAAAAACCTTTAACGTAATGAACTTGATATCGTTGAAGGAATCCAAGTGGTTTTACAAAAGTATAGTGGCGAAAACTTTTGCTAAAGAGGTCACTCCTGGTGAAGGGATCTCGGCTCTTTCCCTGTCGAATGAGGTGCAGGATATTCCAAACTGAATACCATGATGCAAAGCAAAAAGTAAACGACTATAGTGAAGTTATTACGTTGACGAAAACTTTTACTCAAGGGGTCGCTCCCGATGAAGGGATCTCGGCCCTTGCCTCGTCGAATGAGGTGCAAGATATTCCAAACTGAATACCACGATGCAAAGCAAAAGAGTACGTCTGTAATGTCAGTTTTTTAAAATCTTGGTTCCAACAACATCATATATATATAGGTTTGTTTTCCTTGCATTGATAAGAATCAACACAGTCCCATCAATAAATCACACCAGAAAAGAAAGAAAATAAAATGTACGTATATGCCATCCGCATTCGCCACTGGGTCCCGTCATCACCCGTTAAGTTACTTAACTAACGACAGAGCGGAGACTGGGCTAGCGTGGGTGCAAAACATATACAACATCTACTAGTATATATAAATATATATAATAATCGTCCCAGGCATGATAAATGCATCATCACAGAAAAGTAATAAGCATCACAGAACAATACAGATAATCTGGGAGCCCCGGGTTTCCTTTGAGCCACAACTGAAAACCCGACGTTCCACTGGTCGTGTGGATAGCCTGTGTAATGAACTCCTAGACCCCTACGAGCGCGGCAAGTTACCCACCAAAACCTGAAGCGAGGCAGCCCCCTTCAGCAAAGTGAATGGACCACCCAACACTTCACGGAATCCGGTAACTTGAGCATCCCTCCTTGGGTCAACCTGTACCCCCTACGAGTGCGGCGAACAGCCCGCCAATTCTAGAGTGAAGCCCCCTCCGTCTCAACGCCATGAGATGCGGGCTCGTTGCCTTCTAGAACCCGGCTATCCGTGCACCCCTCCTTGGGGTAATCCTAGTACAGAAAAGAAAATAATATACAAGGGTGACATCGACCTTAGCCCGGTCGTGCCCCAAAAGAATAATATACAAACAGGCAGTGACGGCAGTCCACATGTCTGACGCTCGCCCCGCAATATCAAATGTACAAATAAATCCGAACTGTACTACCATTGCACACAAGCTATCCACTACGACAATCCGCAACATCACAGCACAACACAGAACATCAACATGAATGTCACATTCGCAAACCCGTCTAAAAGGACTATAGCGATTAGACAAGGTTTACCGATCAAATGACATTCATGGTCACAGATAGAAATGTAAAGTACTGAAAAATTACACAGTTAAAATTTCGATCGACGAAATTTATCCGCAAAGGCCCCAAAAGCAAATCCAGTACTCAAATGAATCTGGGCCAAAACCATATATCATAAAAAATCACATTTCCAAGTTCTGAGCTACATGAAAAAATTTATGGCCCGTCGCCACTAAATGGCCGCGGAACCGCCGCCAATAGCGGGTAAGTGCGGCGGTTCCGCGGCGCTTTGGAGGCTTCAGGAGCCTAAATTTTTTCTGCACCCATAAAAACGCATGCACGGATTTTTAAGCCTCTGGAAATAATTTTTGGAGCACTTTCAGAAATCGACAGAAAATAAGCATTTTGGAAAATTGTTTTCGAAAATTTGATCGATCGAGATTTTAAGCTTGTGCAAACTAGCTAGTAGGGGTTAATGGGTGGCTCTGATACCATTGTTGGGTTGTGGGAGCGCCCCGGCCATCCAACCGTGGTCAAATGCGGAACAAAAATTTCTTAAAACCCGGCGCTACCATTACCCGATTAACAAGATCGAAACCATTAACCATAAAACTAGCAAGCTAACAAAAGGAGATAGAATGGTTATACCTAATGAACCAAGTCCTTCGGGTCTTCAACCATTTCCAAGCTCCTAGTGATGCGGATCGACTTTGGTCGCCAGTCTTCCTTCATCTCTGATGATCCACCCGAGGGAAACGGCGTAAGCTTCAGGTTCGCCAAGCGAACCAACCGACTCTTCAAAATTGCTAGTAGTGGAGAGTGGGGAGTGTAGGATAGTGTCACTAAACTTTCACCCAAAATATTATGCTCATAGAGCAACCATGGAAGATGTGGAGGTGATGAACAAAAGCATGAGAAAATGGCTATGTGTTTTGTGTGAGCATGAGAGTGAGAGAGCCCAAATCAAAAATTACCAAATGAGCAAAATCACCCACCAAAAAATGGCCGGCCCCCCTCTCACTCATGTCCACACAAAATCTCATTTTCAATTTCAATAAACAAAGCACCATACCAATGACTACAATGCCAAAGTCCATGCTTTGACCAAATAACCCATGCATTTCCATGTCACCTTTTCCACCTCATTATGAAGACAAAATGATTTTTCTAAAAATGAAAATCAATAATGAGGTGGCTAGTCTTCTAGAAGTCATTCCGTACAAATACGGAATACTTCCCGGTATATGTATCGAAATACGCATACGCGTATTCATACGAAAATACGAATAGCCAAGAGAGAAAACGAATAGTGAGCAATAATACTAGAATACATATATATAAATACATATGTAAATTATTAAATCAAAACTTGATTTAACAATCTGGCTTAATCCTAAGCCGCTAGTATTATCAACCGCCCGATTAAATTCTGTGCAGTCCGTACACATATTTAATCGGACACCTGTATGTGTCAACAAACGTCACCTACACCATATCGCCTGAACCGAGAAAACCCTCTGTGTGGGACTCTAAAGACTCGTCAATATGCTGGCATTAGGTTAAACCACAAGCACGTCAGCGGCACTAGCTGTACGTAACGGCTACCCAGGTATTGAGCGAAAGGAAGGACGACGAGCAAACTCATCCGAACCCCTACTGAGCCTGTCAGTAACAATATCCGTACAGTCCGGTCTGTTCGTCTAAGAGTATCGCATATCGAGTCTAGGGGGGTGGATAAAGTCAGACACCTAACAACGCGATAATTCGTGTCGGTATGAAACCCATCACTACCCGAGAAACTATCGATCCTGGAACGGTAATTCTCACATACCCCGGCCGAGAATTTCTAGTGATGGCTACCCGTGCACTGCACGACATCAACCCCCAATACCGGGAAAGACGAATACCTGACGATCCGCTCACTGCCTCCATGTGGCTCGGGACTGTACCCAACTAAAACCTGTTTGCACGACTCCTTTGAGCCGTGGTAGGGTAGTAATCATAGAACAGTGGGAACTCACACGAGACAAATGACGATCTCAGGTCGACAGACTAACCTGTACACATGTCACCAGGGAACTTCTATCTGACAATAGGTATAATACCAACCAGCATGTTCCCGGCGAGTCCGTCCAGTGTACTCATAACCCAAAGAGCACCTGTATACTATCTTAGGTGAACAACTAACACCAATGGCTTGTGAGACCGGCCACCGCCCCTCGTCAGGGTCTAGATAAGTATACACCAGTCTACACTGGAGTATCGATGCCCAGTCTCGATACTCCCACGACTAGGGACATTTAAGGATGTGCTTATAGACCCCCAGCTCCCACGTATGTGATGGCCATCACAATGCTGGTAGTCAAGCAAGAGTCCTATGGGCTTTATCAACATATACATGATGATAAAGACAAACCAGATAGCATACTATCATCTCAAGTAAGACTGTTTTATCGGTATAGGTCCTCACTCAATTATCATAATCACGTGCCTGCGACTACGATAATTGCCTTAAGGGCACTATAGCCAACAATAAGGAAGCCGCCTTAGCTTTAAAAGAGGTGTTTGTTTTAGAAACTGGCACGCATCCTCGTAGTTTATTTAAAATGCAACGAACCGTGGTTTTTAAAATAGTATAGCTCATATCAGTATTACATCCTAAACCAGAGCATAATCTATCTCTACGAGTCAAAGAATAAATTGGCCGTTATTCGGCACACGAAGTTCATCATTTCTGATACGTATAAATCCTTGTATTATAGCTCATCATATCGCTATATCCATATCAACTTAAGTACTGCATGATCCCTCGTACAAACTCATCATTTCAAACCCATATCGTACGGATCAAATATCACGTATATCTCATTTAAGAACCATATATGAAACTTTATAAAAATGGAGGGTATACAAGATGCAATACTTAAGTAAATATCATAATAATAATCATAAGGTTGCAGGGGTGCTATACGACATCCATCCGACTTCCCCCGTAGATGTAAATCTATTCACCGGAAATACGTCGTATTTTCTCAGGAATCGCCAATCATTTTTCCTTTCCTTGTGGCCTCCGAAGTTCCCGTATTGGAATCTAACATTGCAATAATTTGTATAAGGAAACGGCTACTCCGATACGACAAAAATCATGAAAACACAAATTGTACGCTCTAATTACACTACTTACGACCATTGCAAACGACTTAATACTTAACCTCACTGAAATCCAACTCAACTCTGCACCGCGACAGAAAACAGATCGCATTACTTTTTACCCGTAACGTATTTTGGGTTTTTATATACCTTTTCCGATATTAGCTTTCAGATTTTATATACAGTTAAACCAACTTGTTTAAATAATACCAAAATAGCCAGAACTCTACACAGAAACCTACCCCACAAGCCAAAACACCCAAGCCCCCTAGAAATCCGTCGACGCCGGAATTCCTCTTAAAGTCGCCGGCCAAAATCCGATCTCCTGGGTCCGTTCTCCTATGGTTTGTTCTAGGTCCCACATATATCATTCTGGCACTGTTTTGTTAATTTGATTTTTCTCTAAACTATAGCAGATTGTAACAGAGTTCAGTTTTGCTAAAAATTCGATATTACAGACATTGGATTTCCCATTTAAACAGATTATAGAATAAATTCCTACAGTAAGCAAGGGTTTTACCTACAAGAATATTGCAGGAATAACTGTCCCCAAGATGCACAAGCTCCTAGTCCTACCTTGATGATGAACTCCTTGCCTATTTCTTCTTCTCTTCTCTTCTCTTGTTCTTCTTTATTTTGTTTTGGTTTTTTTTCTTCTTTTCTTTCCTTTGAATTTTCAGAAGTTTTAACTTGATTAATTGATCTGAACATCTTATATAAATGATGAAGGGAAGGGTGAGGTGTAGGAGGAGGTGTCAATGATCAAGGTATGCCATCCTCATGCAAGGAGGTGTTGTGAAATGAAGGTGCATGCAAGAAGGTGGTGGCAATGCATTATCACTCCAAATTGATTTATTTTGATATAATTTTTGAGCTAAAAACATTATCTATCCCTTTTCCACTTACACCCTCAAAATTTCAAGTTTGCACATTTTTTCCTAAACTTTACAAAAAGACCCCTCACTACTTAGTTTATTATATAAACACCATTTTATTAAAATGAAGCTAAATTTGTCATTAAAATCTTTGTAATTTATTTAGGTTACATATTAAAATTATAATTTAATTTATCTTACATACTATCTATAAAAATGTCTTATATGGTTTTAATAACTTTTTAATTTAACATTTTATTATTTAATTAATTAATTTTATTTATTTCTAAATTTTCAAAATGCTACAGCGACATATCAGACGAAGAGACCGGACTGCACGAAAGTGTTACTGATTGGATTCGCAGGAGTGTATACAGGCTTGCTTGTTGATCTTCTGATCGCTCAATACCCGGGTCGCTGTTACGTTTAGCTAACTGCTTGCGGCTTGTGGGTGTTTGATATGATCATCACCTACTACCGGCGTATTGACGAGTCTTTAGAGTCCTACACAGAGGTTTCTCGGCTCAGGCGAAACGGAGTAGGAGCACAAATGTGATATGTGCGGGACCGAGACTAATACGTGTATGTGATACCGTATTCTATTCTCACGATATGTGATATCGGCCGGTCATATGCGATATAGCCGGGTCATCTGATCAAATGTTGATTCGATGAAATGATACATATTATATTAGTCGGTTATATGCGATATAGCCGGATTATTAAATCAAGAGTTGATTTAATAATTTAATTTATAATTATATATTTGATATATTAACTTACATTAACTAATATATGCTCACTTAAATATTTCTTTTTCTCACTTTAGATACATTTAACATATATGTGATATATGTTTATTGTGTTGTTATCTTATGTCACAAATTATATATATGTGATATATATTATTGTGACATGCTAGGTTATACATGCAAATAGGGTGTATGAGAGTTACACCATGCTATTGATAATTGTGGGTTTATATTTATTTAAGGTAATTCAAAAATGAGGTGGATTTTGGACAAATGCATGAAGCTTGTGGAAGCTTGTGGATGCATTGACAAAGTCCACTATTTTTCTTTTACCTAAGATATTTATTAACCTAACCCTTACCAATTAACCTATGGTTTAGTCTCTATAAGAGTTAGTGAGACATATACTCACCTATGGTTGCATTTCTAACCTAACTCTCTTATCTCTTCATCTTCTTCTTCATTGAGATGGAGCTCTTTAGATTTTGAGAAAGCGATTAAAAATTGTGAGAAAAATAAATCCAAAGTGAGCAATACTCCTACTTCATCATCCTCTTCTATACTAGCCATTTATATTAGGGTGTTAGCATCACTAATTTCATATTAGTGAGGAGAAAGCTTGAGTTCGTGTTGTCTCGACGTAGATCATCTTGGATTGACTTCAAGCAAGGATGCATCATACACCGTGTGGAGCCTTTCAAGAGTCCGGGAGCTCAATGATTACAGCGAAGGGACCACAACTTGGAGCTATAGAAGTGAAGGAGGGGACTACAAAGGTTGTAATCCCTAATCACTTAGAAGTAAAAATGTTTACTTGTTTCTAATCCTAATTCTCTAGTAAAGATCCTTTCTTAGGTTGTTTGGCACTTGAAAATTTTAAATACGACATGTTTGATGCCTTGTAGAACCTTGTTCTAGTGCCTAAGAACCTAACAACAACGAGTAGGGAAAAGAAAATGCCTTCTATTACCTCAATCGAACTTTAGTCGGGGCAGAACACAACTATTCCCCGATCGAAAAGCAATGCCTCGCTCTGAAATTCGCTGTGAAGAAGTTGATGCACTATCTGCTCGCTCATCGGGTTATGCTGATCTCCAAGGTCGACCCGCTTAAACACTTAATGACCAAGGTAAGCTTAGCCGGCAGAATGGCAAGATGGGCTGTCATGCTGCTTGAGTTTGACATAGTTTATACTCCTCAGAAAGCGGTAAAAGGGAAAGCCCTCGCTGACTTTCTCGCTGCTCATCCCATACCAGAAGGATCGCCGCTAAATTGTGAATTACCCGTTGAACAAATGATGCACCTCGAGAATAGCGAGCCATGTTAGGAGCTCTATATCGATGGAGCCTCATCAATAAGGACCTTCAGCAAATCAAGAATCCCGGAGATTAAAGCAGGGATAGGATTGGTGTTCGTCACACCATAAAGAGAAACCTGACGACGTTCCTTTGCTCTTACCGAGCCTCGCACAAACAACGAGGCTGAGTACGAAGCTCTGATGCTGGTCTCGAGCTCGCCATAGAATTGAGAATCTTTTTGCTATGGGTTTACGGTGACTCCCAGCTTGTCGTCGACCAGGTGTGCGGCGACTACAAGATATATAAGCTCGAGTTAGCTCGATATAGAAGCCTGGTGGTGGAACTCATGAAACAATTTACTCACATTGAACTTATGAGAGTCCCTCGGGTATTGAACGGAAAATTCGACGTACTCGCTTGCCTAGCCAAAGAGCTGGTTGATCTTGATATAGACAAAATTCTGATCACAGTCAGAAGCCGGAAAATTCTTCCCCCATTTTCTTTATGAGAAGAGGAAAGCGCAGAACAAAAGTGCAATCCTGCAGAAAGAGTTCTGATAATTCAAGACGAGCCCGATTGGAGAGAACCCTTCATAGAGTACCTCCGATACAACAAACCGCCCGAAGAAAAATCCGCGAGAGTTCAGCTGAAGAAGAGCTCTCTCCGAAAAGTGTTTGTAAATAATACGTTATACCACAGATCATATGACCAATTCTAGCTCAGGTGTCTGTCATCGGCCGAAATCCAAATGGTCATGAAAGAAATTCACTCAGGCGTCTGCAGAGCTCACCAATCTGGCCCCAAAATGCGGCTTCAAATTAAACGGCATGGGTATTACTGTCCTACCATGATAAGGGTGTTATTTATATGTATGCCCTAGAGACCATTATTGTACATATGATGTATATTATAGTGGATTCTTGGACATATAGAGAGAGGACTTTCTTGCTCGACATGATAGTATAATATCTGGTTGTTCTTAGTCTTAACATGTAAACTTGTATTGTGATACTGTCTTGCTCCCACATGTTGATGAAGCCTTTAGATGTGTACTTGACTACTAGGACTATGATGGAGATCATACTAGTGGGGCCAGGGTAGTCCACAAGTTCATCCTTTAATTGTTCCTAGTCGAGGGTATATCGAGAGAGGGCATCGATATTCCAGAGTAGACAAGCGTATACGCTTCTTGACCCATATGATGGGCAATGGATGATCCCACATCCATTGGTGTTTGACATCAAAGATGGTATACGGGTGCTCAGTGGAGACTGGGTACACTGAAAAGGACTCGCCGAGGACTCTTATGTGGTAGTATACCTATCTTCAGATAGCAGTCCTCTAGTGACACTGGTACAGGTTAGTTTGTAGACCCAAGATCGTCATAGATTCTTGTGCGGCTCCCATTGTGCTTTGATTTCCTTCCTACCACGCTCAAAGGAGACGTGCAAACAGGTGGATTTTGGGTACAGTCCAGAGTCGAATGGAGGCAATGAGCGATAGGAGGGGTTTCGTCTCTCCCGGTATTGGGGGTTGATGTTGCGCTATGCTCGATTGGCTATAACTGGAAGTCCCTTGCCAGGGCTGCTACCGAGATTTACTGATAAGTGTTATCGGTAGTTTCTCGAACCGTTATAGGCCAGACATCGGCATGACTTATCACGTTACTGGGTCTGACGATTTCCACCCTTAGACTTGATATGCGACATATCAGACGAAGAGACCAGACTGTACGGTTGTGTTACTGATAGGCTTTATAGAGACTATGGACAAGCTTGCTTGTTGATCTTCACATCGCTCAATATCCGGGTAACCGTTACGTCCAGCTAGTACCACTGACGGCTTGTAGGTGACTGATATGATCATCACCTACTGCTGGCGTATTGACGAGTCTTTAGAGTCCCACACGGAAGTTCCCTGGTTCAAGCGAAACGAAGTAGGACATATATGTGATATGTGTGTGGGCCTGATTAAATACGAGTATGTGATACCGTATTGTAATCTGGCAGTTATCTGTTATCGGTTCGGTTATATATGATATAACCAAATTGTCGAATCAAGTGTTGATTTGATAATGTGATATACAGATATATGATATTAGTCAGTCATATGTGATATAACCGGATTATTAAATTAATTGTTGATTTAATAATGTGATATATATTATATGTGATATAATTATATCTTAACTAATATCATTAGCTCACTAATTAATATTAATATATATATATTAATATATATATATATATATTAATATATATATATATATATATTAAATTATATATATATATATATATATTAATTATATATATATATAATAATAATAATGAAGCATGGCATATGAATTTCTAATTTGTGAAAATAGATATGAGTTGGAAAATGAGAGTATGGTTGCAAGTATGGGATTTACTTTTGTTTATTCATCTTGACTCACTATTCAAGCATGGTTGCAATTTTATATTGCATAATTCCATGCTTGAATGAGTGAGGGGTTAAAAGTTGCCATTCATTCTAGCTCATTCTCAAGACTTAGCCATTTTTCTTGAGTTGCTTCTATGGTTCTCTAGCTTCTTCTTCCTCCTCATGTCATGGTTCAAGCTTTAACCCTCACATGCGATGTGAACCATGAAGGTTGAATACAAACTTGTGAGCTTTTAACATCCCCTACTTCACCATCCTACACTTGACTAGTGATCGAGTGTAGCGTGTTTCCTATGCTAAAGAGTTTAGTGTAAAGGTAGCTTGAGTTGGTGGGACTTCGCGTGGATCATTTTCGGCACGAAGGTCATCGGAGGAAGCTCGTTCAAAGCCTCAAAAGGAGCCTAGTGAAGTCACGGGACTACTACATGGAGCAAGTGAAGTGAATGACCAGTCTACAATGGTTGTATTCCTTGTTCACTTGATGTAAAGTTGTTTACACTCTTGTATCGTCTAATTCTCTAGTTAAGATTCTAGGGTTAGGGTTATTTAGCATGGCAAAGTTTTGAAAATGACATGGATGATGCCTCCCGAAACCTAGCTGTCGTACTAGGAAACCCAACAGTGGTATCAGAGCTACTAGGCATTGGATGTCAACCTATGGGGGGTTTTCACTGTGTGACAGTATGGCGAAGCATAGGCTCTTACCCTCAGGGTGCCCCGAGACCGGAAGGTGTTCCGGCGGGTTGTAGTCTTCGTGAGGGGGCATGCGTAAAAAGTAGCTGCTGAGGGACCCATTTGTTCCACGGCGACCCCAATGGATAGGGTAACTGCCTGACCAACAGTGGTATCAGAGCCAAGCTAAAGAATTAGACGTTGTTTATTAGAATCACGAAATCGAAAAACTCCGAAACACCAAAACCAAAAATCAAGTTTCTGTCAATTTTAAATTGATCTCAGAAAATTATTTTATTAACTGCAGAATGTTGTATGTGATACAACTAGAACACTGGAGAAATTCGAGACCAAACAACCGGATTTTAGCCGGCGACATTCACGAAAAATCCGGTCTCGCCGGTTTTTTAAGCTCCTATTTGGCTCGAAATTTTTTGGTGTTCTCAGGACTTGATTTTGGGGTTTCTGGTATTGTTTGATTAGCCCAGTTTTCATGTGATGTTAACAGTACTCTTGGGGCTAATACGGAGTGTTTCATAGTCGTAATTCTAACAGTTTTTCGGGTTAATTTAGACGACGTTAAAAAGTTCGAACGAATATCAATAACCCATTTTCTCCCTTACTGGAAATTTCCAAAAGTTGGATTTACTCCAAGTTAAAAACATTCAAATATCATGTAAGTAATTCTATGGACCCTCTAGAAGAACGAAACCCTAACTCGATTCTATGACCGTCGGAACTGCCACCAAACCCTAGGGTTTGTGGTAGTTCTGCGGCGCCATAGGTGAGGCAAAGGTTGGCCCTTCTACAGTTGGTCCATAGGCACTGTGGCATATTATGAGTAATTTTAAACTGCGCTCAAGTGTTGAGCTATTTGGGAAATTTTGGGTGTTTGTTGATTCGATCGGAATGTTTAAAATCGTCTAGTTATTTGTGGAATGAGATACAATATTTGGAATTCGAATGGTTAGGCATGAAATCCGAAGTATGTGATATTTCGGGTCTATGATGCGGATTCCAAATGTTGTAGTTTGACATTTTCTTTTCTGCGACCGTAAATGTAATATGTGGTGTATCGCCGGTTTCGTTGCTATATGTCAATGATAATTGGGATACGCATATTTACTTACGTTGATGACATGTGATGTTATGTGTTGCTGGGATACGTTATATTGGATCGTCGTGTTTTGTATAGCCGGGGATTTTTGCGTGAGATGAGAGTTTTTCATTTTCATTCATGTAAAAACTTTTATGTAATATTCTTTTAATTGGGGCACTTCCGGGTTGAGGATGTTGTCACCCGTGTTGTATATTATTTACTTTTACGAATTAAGATAGGCCCAAGGCGGGGAGCACAAGTAACCGGGTTTTAGAGTCCAGTGGGAGACCTTCTCGAGGAGTCGGGTCCAGATCTCCTAACTCTAGAATTGGTAGGGTTGCTTGCCGCTCTCGTATGGGTCTAGAGATGTGGGTTTGGTTATTCACCGCGACCGTGGAATCCGTGTTTTTTACTGGCTTAATATAAAACACAGACCTCCTAGTATATCCAATATTTCATATGTGGACTTCTGCTACTGATAGTATGTGATGTGATCACTTTATATGCTTGAGACGAATGCTTTAATATTATATATATGATATATAATAAACGTTGCTTATAATTTGCACCCGCGCTAGTCCCGCCTCGCTATGCCGTTAGTTAAGTAACCTAATGGTGCATAACAGGACATTGTGGCAAATGCGGATAGCATAAGCGTACGTTGTATTTTCATTTCTTTTGTGATGCTTAGGAAGTATAATTGATGGGACTTCATTAATGAGATTAATGAAAAAGAAAGAAACCTAAAAGATATTGTGGAATCAAATTTTCTAAAAGGGCAGCTCTAGTTTTTGTTTTGCATAGCGGTATTCCTAGTAGAATACCCAGCACCTCATTCGATGAGGAAAGAGCCAAGATCCCTTCACCGGGAGTGACCTCTTTAGCAAAAGCTAGCGGATGCTACAACCTACTCGGTTTTGTTTTTGATTGCCTTTATAGTTCTTTCTTTGCATAGCGGTATTCCTTGTAGAATATCCAGGATCTCATTCGATGAGGAAAGAGCCGAGATCCCTTCACCGGGAGTGACCTCTTTAGCGGAACTAGTAAAAGCCTAAAAAACACTCCTTTTCAAAATTACTCGATTCTGCAACGATACCAAGTTCATTACGCAAAAGGTTTTATTAAAAACCTGTCGTAGCCCTCCGTCATTTCAGATAAGTACTATTTAGTATTCGTGCTGCGTTTGTTGACCTTATCAAAGCGTAGTGTACGGTAACTGATTAGTGCTTACCTGCTAAAGCATGAGATGCGATTGTATTAGGGTAGTCGTACGACCTTGTTGACCTTGTTAAGGGTCGTGCGGGTGGGTTTAATTCAATCATGAAATGTACGGGTTGAACTTGACTTGCGATTTATGGTTTGTTGACCTTGTCAAGGTCATAGATCGCTTGGGGCAAAATATTATCGGGAATTTCAAGTGTTGAAATTTGCAATGAGATTGCATACCTTCTATAAGATAGTTGGATCCCGATACCCACTGCGAGTAAGAGTTACATCTGGGAGAGTTTTACAAATCACAATTAGCCGATCAAGTAGGTGTCTAGAAAGGTGTTAACCGGGTTACGCCTCTGGGAAAATGAGTTGTATTTTAATTAGGTCCGTGCGAAAGCACGGGGAACCTCCCTCAAAGTACCGGCACTGGCCTGGCTGAAAGATTGGCGAACTTGTAAGGTGTAATTAATCCCGACTAGTCTTACCTTTTAGGGTTTGAAGGAAGATTTGATAAAAATAGTGGGATCCATCCTGATTAGATAAGATAATAACCAATCTAATCTTGCAAGAGAATACGCTAAGTGTTTTTCTTCTCTCTCTCTCCAGGTAGCGACCATGTCAGGCCTTGATCAAGATAATAATATGGATATATTTACCGAACCCGCTTGTTATACTGAGCAGGGGAACGTTGGTTCTGCTCTATCTTATAATTGTTATAAGTCCAAGCAGGACATAAGGGAATATCCGGATTACCGTGCCAACCAAACGAGGAATGAGCATGTTGATGCATCTTGTTCGGGTGTTTTAGTTATCGAGAACTGTTTCTCAGTACACTCTACGTCCTGGGTATTAGATACCGGATCACGATCCCATATATGCAATATGTTGCATGGGCTGAGAAAAGGTAGAGAACTGGGAATAGGTGATCATTCTCTAAAAGTAGGGAATGGTGCAAGTGTTGCAGCCAAAGCAGTTGGTGAATATTACTTAGTATTACCAAATGGGAATACTTTGATCTTGAACGAATGTTATTACGTACCCTCTATGATATGAAATTATATATCAATTTCTTTATTAGATAAAGAAGTATATAACTTTGTAGTAGAGAATAATGTTATGAACATTTATCTAATTTAAGTGTTGATTGGGTTTGATGCGTTATGTAACGGTTTATACGTTCTAAATCAAAATACAGTTCTTAACGTACAGAACACACATAAGAGGAAGAGTTCAGAAATGAATGAATCCTTCTTGTGGCATTGTAGACTAGGTCATATCAATGCAACACGACTAGCTAAGTTACATAAGGATGGATATTTGAATCCGTTCGAATTTTCATCTTATGAAACTTTCCAGTCATGTCTCACAGGCAAGATGACCAAAACTCCGTTTACTGGACACGGAGAAAGAGTTACGGAACTCTTGGGACTGATACATCGTGATGTATGCGGTCCCATGTCTATACATGCTAGGAATGGTTCCTCGTACTTCATTACATTCACTGACGATCTCTCAAGATTCGGTCATATGTTCCTGTTGAAACACAAGTCTGAAGCTTTTAAGAAATTCAATGAATATAAGTATGAAGTTGAGAACCATACGGGTAAAAGTATTAAAATCCTTTGATCTGATCGGGGAGGAGAATACTTGAGCACGGAATTCCGTGACTATCTAAAAGAGAATGGGATTCTCTCTTAGCTTACTCCTCCGTATACACCATAGCACAACAGTGTATCGGAGTGGAAGAATCACACCCTATTGGATATGGTGCGCTCTATGATGAGCACCGCTGAGTTATCTATTTCCTTTTGGGGTTATGTACTTGAGATAGCAGCATACTTATTGAATCAAGTTCCATCTAAATCTGTGCCTACAACCCAATATGAGATATGGAGTGGGAAGAGACCATATCTTAAACGAGTTAAGATATGGGGTTGTCCGGCCTATGTCAAAAGGCAAAATCCGGAAAAACTCGAGGCACGATCAGTTCTTTGCATGTTTGTGGGATATCCAAAGAATTCATACGGATATTTTTTCTACCACAGTGAGAAACAAAAGGTGTTTGTTGCTCAACATGCCACCTTTTTAGAAAAAGGAATTTCTTGTAAAAGAAATTAGTGGCAAAGAGGTAGAGCTGGAAGAAGCTTCAGCTACACAAACTACAACTAAAGATTTAGTGGAACCAGAGGATTCGATAGTTTCCAAAGAACCTTAGCCTCTACGCCGATCTAGTAGGGTTCCTCATCCACCTGAGAGATACTACGGTTTTCTCATTGATGGTTGGAGCGAGGATTGCATCATGGAAGATGATAACCCAACTAGGTTCGAGCAGGCCATCACGAGTGGGGACTCTGTGAAATGGCTGGATACAATGCGATCTGAGATGGAATCCAAGTACACCAACAAAGTATGGAATTTGGAAGTTGCTCCCGAAGGGGTAAAACCCATTAGGAGCAAATGGATCTGTAAGAAGAAGTTTGGTGTAGATGGAAAAGTTGAGACTTTCAAAGCTAGACTTGTTGCAAAAGGTTTTCATCAACGACCAGGTGTGGATTAGGATGAAACCTTTTCTCCAGTGGCTATGCTTAAGTCCATCCAGATCCAACTTGCCATCGCTGCATACCATGACTACGAAATCTGGCAAATAGATGTTAAGACCGCCTTTCTAAATGGTGATTTAGAAGAGAGCATGTAGATGACTCAGCTAGAGGGCTTCGTGGATAGTGGGAGTAGATGAAAGGTGTGCAACCTGCTTAAATCAATCTACGAATTGAAGTAAGCATCGCGGAGTTGGAACATCTATTTTGATGAGGTAGTCAAAGAGTTTGACTTCATCAAAAACATAGATGAACCTTGTGTATACAAGAAGGTCGCAGAGAGTAAGGTCATCTTTCTCGTATTGTACGTGGATGACATACTCTTGATAATAAATGAAGTTCCTATGCTGCACTCGGTCAAGCTCTTCTTATCACAAAGATTTTTAATGAAAGATCTAGGTGATGCCTCCTACATCTTAGGGATTATGATCTATGGAGATAGATCTAAACGAATACTAGGGTTGTCCCAATCCAGGTACATTGACACCATACTAAAGAGGTTTAGTATGGAAGATTCGAAGCATGGGAATATACTCACGATCTCAGGACTCACTCTCTCTAAAGAGATGTCTCCTAAGACTGATTTAGAGAGAGCTCGCATGCAAGGGATACCCTATGCTTCAGAAGTAGGCTCTATCATGTACGTGATGCTATGTACCAGACCCGATGTAGCATACCCACTAAGTGTAGTGAGCAGGTATCAAGCAGATCCAGGAGGGAATCACTGGACAGCTGTGAATAAAATTCTCAAGTACTTGAGAATGACTAAAGAGATGTTCTTGGTGTGTGGTAACGGTGAACTCCAAGTGGAGTCATTTACCGATTCAAGCTTCCAGAGTGATAAGGACGACAGTAAGTCAGTCTTGGATTTTGCCTTTACCCTCAACGGAGGGGAGGTGTGTTGGAAGAGTTCCAAGGAAGACACTGTAGCAGACTCGACGATGGGGGCTGAATACATCGCTGCCAACGATGCTGCCAAAGAAGCTGTCTGGATGAAGATGTTCATTGCTGAGCTTGGTGTGGTTCCATCCATTGAGCATCCAATACCTGAATATTGTGATAACAATAGAGCGGTGGTTTTGGCCAAGGAACCCCGGTCCCATCAGAGATCCAGACATATTCTGAGGCGGTATCACCCGATCCGGGAGATAGTAGATCGCCGGGAGATCGAGGTTAGGAGAGTTGATACGAAAGACAACGTAGCAGATCCACTCACAAAGGCCCTCCCCTAGATACAATTTGAGAGACTTTTTGGGGTGTTGGGTATGAAATACTACAACACATGGCCTTAGTACAAGTGGGAGATTGTTAGTTATATGTATGCCCGAGAGGCCATTATTGTACATATGATGTATATTATAGTGGATGCTTGGACATATATAGAGAGGACTTTCTTGCTTGACATGATAGTATGCAATCTGGTAGTTCTTTGTCTTAACATGTAGACTTGTATTGTGATACTGTCTTGCTCTCACATGTTGATGAAGCCCTTAGGATGTGTACTTGACTACCAGGACTATGATGGAGATCATACTAGTGGGGCCAGGGTAGTCCACATGTTCATCCTTTAATTGTTCCTAGTCGAGGGTATATCAAGATAGGGTATCGATATTCTTGAGTAGACTAGCGTATACGCTTCTTGACCCATATGATGGGCGATGGATGATCCCACATCCATTGGTGTTTGACATCAAAGATGGTATACAGGTGCTCAGTGGAGACTGGGTACACTGAACATGACTCACCGAGGACTCCTATGTGGTAGTATACCTATCGTTAGATAGCAGTCCTCTGGTGACACTGGTACATGTTAGTCTGTAGACCCGAGATCGTCATAGAGTCTTGTGTGGCTCCCATTGTGCTTTGATTTCCTCCCTACCACGCTCAAAGCAGACATGCAAACAGGTGGATTTTGGGTACAGTCCCGAGTCGCATGGAGGCAATGAGTGATATGAGGGGTTTCTTCTCTCCCGGTATTGATGGTTGATGTTGTGCTATGCTCGATTGGCTATAACTGGAAGTCCCTGGCCTGGGCTGCTGCCGAGATTTACTGATAAGTGTTATCAGTAGTTTCTCGAAACGTTATAGGCCAGACATCGGCATGACTTATCACGTTACTGGGGTCTAACGATTTTCACCCCTAGACTTGATATGCGACATATCAGACGAAGAGACCGGACTGTACGGTAGTGTTACTGATAGGCTTCATGGAGACTATGGACATGCTTGCTTGTTGATCATCATATCGCTCAATACCCGGGTAGCCGTTACGGCCAGCTAGTACCGCTGACGGCTTGTAGGTGACTAATGTGATCATCACCTACTGTTGGCATATTGACGAGTCTTTAGAGTCCCACACGGAAGTTTCCTGGTTTAAGCGAAACGAAGTAGAACACATATGTGATATGTGTGTGGGCCTGATTAAATACGAGTATGTGATACCGTATTGTAATCTGGCAGTTATCTGTTATCGGTTCGGTTATATGTGATATAACCAGATTATCGAATCAAGTGTTGATTTGATAATGTGATATACAGATATATAATATTAGTCGGTCATATGTGATATAACCGGATTATTAAATAAAGTGTTGATTTAATAATGTGATATATATTATATGTGATATAATTATATCTTAACTAATATCATTAGCTCACTAATTATTCTTCATTATATATATATATATATTAATATATATATATATCTATATATATATATATATTAATATATATGATATATATATATATCTATATATATATATATAATGAAGCATGGCATATGAATTTCTATTTTGTGAAAATAGAAATGAGGTGGAAAATGAGAGCATGATTGCAAGCATGGGATTTACTTTTGTTTGTTAATCTTGACTCACTATTTAAGCATGGTTGCAATTTTATATTGCATAATTTCATGCTTGAATGAGTGATGGGTCAAGAGTTGTCATTCATTCTAGCTCATTCTAAAGACTTAGCCATTTTTTCTTGAGTTTCTCCCATGGTTGCTCCCTAGCTTCTTCCTCCTCCTCATGACATGGTTCAAGCTTCAACCCTCACATGTGATGTGAACCATGAAGCCTGAACACAAACTTGTGATCTTTTAACATCCCTTACTTCACCATACTACACTTGACTAGAGATCGAGTGTAGCGTGTTTCCTACACTAAAGAGTTTAGTGTAAAGGTAGCTGGAGTTGGAGGGACTTCGCATGGATCATCTTCGGCACAAAGGTCATCGGAGGAAGCTCGTTCAAAGCCTCAAGAGGAGCCTAGTGGAGTCGCGGGACTACTTCACGGAGCAAGTGAAGTGAAGGACTGGTCTACAAAGGTTGTATTCCTTGTTCACTTAATGTAAAGTTGTTTACATTCATGTATCGTCTAATTCTCTAGTTAAGATTCTAGGGTTTGGGTTATTTAGCATGGAAATTTTTTGAAAACGGCATGGATGATGACTCCCAAAACCTTGCTGTCGTGCTAGGCAACCTAACAAAAGGATTGCGAAGAGCATGTGAAGAGGTGTTATCTCTACCAAATTCACGGTGAATTCATTCATAAGCATCCTAATCCGCTGCATCCTACGGTGGCGTCATAGCCCTTCGAAGTTTGGGACACCGACATAGTTGGTCCAATTGATCCACCATCATCCAAAAGCCACCAGTTCATATTAGTCGCAACTGATTACTTCTCCAGATAGGCTAAAGCTGTCCCACTAAAACAAGTCAAGATAGAAAATATTCCAACCTTCTTACGGCATAATATTCTATACCACTTCGGTACACCTAGAAAAATCATTTCTGACAACGGGCCTTTTTTCAAGAGCTTCAAAGTCTCAAGGTTCACTACTCAGCACAAGATAGACTGATGATATTCCCCCATATATAATCCAAGAGCCAATGGGCTAACCGAACCCTTCAATAAGACTTTATGCAAGCTCCTGAGAAAAAATGCATCGCACTCCAACTCAAGAGAGACTGGAATCTCAAGCTCCACGAGGCGTTGTAGGCATATCGTACCACGCATCGCACTCCAACTCAATCCACTCCATACTCACTTCTCTTTAGAGTGGAAGCAATCCTCCCGCTCGTAGTGGAAGTTCTAAGCCTAAAAATGGTTGTCCAACATGGTTTGACGGAAGAGGAAAATGTCCTCCTTCGTCTCGAAGAGCTCGATGCGCTCGAGGAAAAGAGGCTCGCGGTACAGCAAAATCTGGAGGTGTACCGAGCCCAAATGTCACAGGCCTATGAGAAGATGACTCGTCTTCGTGCTTTTAAGAACGGTGAATTGGTGTTGGTCCTCAAAAGACCGATCGTCCCCAATCGACATGCCAAGAGAAAATTCGAGCCAAACTGGGAAGGACCATATGTCATCAAGAAAGTGTTTGATGGAGGATCCTACCAGCTGTTAAATGCTGAGGGAGAAAGGCCCATGCCACCTACCAATGGTCGATATCTCAAGAAATACGACGCGTGAATGCTCCAAGTCGCAGGCGAATTGAGCAGACCGGCCCTACGGTCTGGGTCATACATCCTGTAAAACTGTATACAATCCACGAGCACAAATGAGCTCTATCTCTCCTAAGTCCTACCGGCGAGACTACATTTAAAAGTCTCACCGGCGATGAAGTTCCACCGATGTAAAAAAAAGGTATGTCTACAAGAAAAACGGGCACGGATGAAAACCCGAAATGGCCCCTTGAGTAAAAACAACAAGATTGCCGGCGAGTTTGTGAAAACCCGAAAGGGCACAAACTCGTGAAAAGAGATGAAATACACTCGCAAAGTCCTCTCGAATTTGTGAGGATAAAATCCCCGCGTGAGATCCTTATGACTCACAAAGGAGCAACACACATAGGAATTCCCATGATTCCTAGGGAGAAAATACACCTGCGAGATCCTTTCAACTCGTAGGGAGAAAATGCTTTTATGAGACCCTTACGGCTCATAAAATTGAAAAGTCTTAGGTGATAGGGATCTAAACCCGTCTCCTGAGCCATCGGTCCCCAATGGGCAACGACAAATGATGAGTCGCTCCTGGCATTACGCTTCAGTGTTAGCGGTGCTGATACCGACCCAAAAACCAAATTCAAAGTCCTCCCGGGGCAAATAATGAGTCGCTCCTAGCATTACGCTTCAGTATTAGCGGTGCTAATTGTAAGCAATGCCACGGACCCCACGGGTTCGTGGGGAGGCAAAATTTACAAAAAACAAATATGTCATACTATGCAACACCGACTAAACTCCGAGATCTTATCAGAAACCTTAACAAGCTATTCTACTAGGAGGTTCTAACTACTAAGTTAGTATTTATACCTCGGGTCTTCTTCTCCTCCTCTTCTTGAGCTCCTTGAAAATCCGGATCGCGCTTGATCATCGGCCTCCTCGTGTCGAAGATGATCCACCCAAGAGTCTATACTTCAAGCTCCAACCTCTAAACCGAGGTAACTAAGGTACCAAGTTCGCTAAGCTAGGTAGCTTAGAAGATATAGAGTAGCTAATGGAGTATTTAAACTCACTTGACCCTACTTGAGGAAGGAGAGAAAAAATAGAAAGAGAAAGTGAAACTACAAATGAGCTAGGGGTAAAGGCAAGTGAAGAATGGCTCCTACACTCATCTCACTCAAGAATGCAATATTTTCCAATTGAAAATATCAACCATGCTTGAATAGTGAGTGCAAACCCATAAAATAACACAAATGAGCCATGCTTCACCATGCTACAAATATCTCCATTTTCCACCTCATTAATCTATTTCTATAAATAGATAAATCCAAATAATAAGGTGTCCCCTTCTAGAAGCATGTCTTGTGAAATTACAAGAATGCCCTCACCGTATATACATACCCATATTCGTATTTTGAAAAATACGAATACAATGAGATAATAATAATAATCCAATAATATAATACTAGGATCTGGCTTAAAGTAAAGTCCACTAGTATTATCCGTCCGAACAACATCCGTGTAGCCAGTACACGTATGTGATCGGAACCCTGCCGTAAAACCATACGGCCTCTACATCGTTTCGCCCGAAGCAGGGAAACCCTCTGTATGGGACTCAAAAGACTCGACAGTATGCTGGCAGCGGGTTTAACCACAAGTCTTTCAGCGGAACTTGCTGTGCGTAACGGCTACCCAAGTATCTGTCGATAAGAAGGCCGATGAGCAAACTCATCCGAACTCCTACTGAGCCTATCTATGACAATCTCTGTACATTCCGGCATGTTCGTCTAAGATACCCGCATATCGGGCCTAAGAGGATGATAACCGTCAGACCCCTAATAGCGCAATAAGTCGTGCCAGGGTAGAGCCCAACACACCCTGAGAAACTACTAGAGTACCTACCAGTAAATCTCGCTTGCCTTGGCCAGGGACTTTGTGTAATGTTTTTCCGAACACAGCGCGATATCAACCCCTAATACCGAGAGCGACAAACCTATCTAACCGCTACTGCCTCCTGATACAATAATGGTCACTTGGGTATATATCCCTGGCAATAGTGCCAAAAACTTGTTGGGACTTTACTCGCACGCCAATTTGTAGGTTTTGAAACGAAGTTATTTTGGAAAGATTGCGCACGTGAGCTCGGTCTCGTTTTAAAATTTATAAAATAGCAAGTACACGACGCGTTGTAGCAAGTTAGCAAGTATAGGTCAATCCGCAGGGAATTAAAGATTAGGGATTGTCGCTTAAGGTTCGAGAACAAAGAATTGGGTTTGGTTTGTCACAAAATAATAAATAAACTACGGAAACAAGAAAACAAGTTAAGAAGAAGTGGTCGTGGCTTTGGCTCGGATGGTTGAATCGCGGCAATTTCTTCGACGCTCCCTTGATCATGAGTTGTCCATCCTTGTGTCGATCCCGGCGTGAAGCATGACTTGTCAAGACGGTTGTGAAGCACAAATTATCAAGTTGCCGATATTCGATGCAAACACGAAATGAGTCCGTTTTGTTCACTTATCGTTTATATGTCCAAGCTTGAGGTATCAACACTAAGCACAAGGGTTAGCAAGCATACCGCAACATCAAAAACACAAATTAGCGAGTGAGAGCAAATGATTTTAGTTTTTTTGATAGTATATGGTATATGAAACCAAGAGATTTGTCAAGTCACTTGATCACAAAATACTATAACTAAACCTAGCAACCTCAACACTAAATTGATTCTAACCTTAGGCTTGCAAAATGGGGTTTGTTGGAGAGAATATGGTATGTGATGAGGTTACCAAGTAACCATGGAATCAATATACCATATCAAACCAATCCAAGTTGCAATACTAAGTTTAGAGTCATATTATAACACATTAAATATTAACAAGAGGAGGAAGGAAAAGCCATTCACATTCTCACCATTACCACAACCAAGAGATTAGTTAAACATCATAAAAGAATAGCAAGTAACAAAAAAGAAGAAAGCAAATAAACAAAGAGAAGACAAGAAAATATATTTAACACTTGAATAAGTTGAGGTACAAGATATTGGTTACTTGTTCAACCTCCTTAATGAAGCTCTCAAAAGAAAGCTCCAAGAGGGAAGAAGACGAAGAAAACCAAGTTAAGCTCACACAACTCTCAAGCTAAACCAAAAACTAAAACTAAAGAATGGAATATGTGCATTGTACATCCCCCCTCTCACTAAATCGGTTCTGGTATTTATAGGTATCAAAATAGAATAAACAAACAATATAAATGAGATGATGTGATGCCTATAAAGTGCCAGAAGAAAAATGGGGATAAAAGGAGCTAGGGGACCCGGTGATGCTGGTCTTTTGGAGGTTTTCGCCGGTCTAAACTTAGGCTTTGGGACTCGTGTTGATATGGTGAGCTCGAGTCCACTACATGATATCTCTGGTATTGCTTGATTTGTCCAACTAACCCTGGTTTGTACTCAGTAGAATTGGAGGGAAAGTGTTGCTTTATATCACATCATATCTTTTATGAAATTATTACACACCCCACTTATGCCCACCACTTGCACAAGTCATGAGTTTTATGCCCACTTATGCCATAGGCAGCCCCCACCATGGTCCAAGTCACCAAAGAGCTTGTGCATACTTGTATTGTGTTGGACCAAAATTGTGTACACATGATTATTTACAAAAGTGCTTTTTGAATATCGGTCGGTTTTCTGTTCTGATTGTAGTGTCGACTCCCAAACGTTATATCCGTGATTTTGAGTGTGTCTCCAGTATTTTATCATGAATACCTGTAAACTGTATTTACTGAGCAGACACTGGTTAATAGTACCGATAAATAACAAAATAAATAATGAATGAGTGGTATTAAAATGCAGTTTTCTGTGATGAACAATCATTGACAATCTTCCACTTGCACTAAGGCCATGTATTGGCATATCGCAGACCCAACATCTCGATTAGCCTCTCGAACTGTGTCTGAGGGATGACCTTTATGAGTGGACCTGTAGTGTTGTTCTCTGTCTCTATTCTCCGCACCTCGATCTCCCGGCAATCAACGATCTCCCTGATCAGGTAGAACCGCCTCAAGATGTGTCTATATTTATGATGGGACCTTTTTTCTTTCGCTAAAGCAATATCACCGTTGTTGTCACAATACAGTGGTATTGGATCAACAATGGACGGAACCACCTGAAGCTCTGTCATGAACTTCCTTATCCAGACTGTTTCTTTCGCGGCGTCATATGCTGCGATATACTCCGCTTCCATCGTCGAGTCAGCAACGGTGTCCTGCTTAGAGCTCTTCTAACAGGCCGCCCATCCATTGAGGGTAAAGACATAACCAGACGTGGAATTGGAGTCATCCTTGTCACTCTGGAAGCTGGAGTCAGCGAAAGAAGCAGTCTGGATGAGGAAGTTCGTGACAGAGCTTCAGGTGGTTCCGTCCATTGTTGATCCAATACTACTGTATTGTGACAACAATGGTGCTATAGCTTTAACGAAGGAACCAAGGTCCCATCAGAAGTCCAGACACACCTTGAGGCAGTTCCACCTTATCAGGGAGATCGTTGATCGCCGGGAGATCGAGGAGCGGAGAGTATAGATAGAGAACAACACTGCAGATCCACCCACAAAGGCCATCTCTCAGACACAGTTCGAGAGGCTAATCGAGATGATAGGTCTGCGATATGCCAATACATGTCCTTAGTGCAAGTGGGAGATTGTTCATGATATATGCCCTAGAGGACATTATAGTATCATACTGGATTTTATATTACATTTTTAAAGCTTGGGATATCCACAGTTATAATAACAGTCTTGCTCAAAATGGTAGTATGCTACTTGGTTTAATTCTACCACAATATGTGCATGTGTTTCTTTTAGAATATCGCTTATACATATTGGTAGAGCCCATAAGATCTTTACTTGACTACCAGCATTGTGATAGCAGTCACACTAGTGGAGGCTGAGTAGTCTATAAGCACATCCTTATACAGGTCCCTAGTCATAGGATTATCGAGACGGGGCATCGAGACTCCATAGTAGACTAGTGTATACGCTTCTCATCCCAGCAAGGGAGATGGTCTGTCCCACAGCCATTGGTATGTCGTACCGGAGATAGTATACATGTGCTCATTGGGTTATGAGTTACACTGGACAGACTCGTTAGAAACTGCTGGTTGGTATTATACCCACCGTCAGGTAGCAGTTCCCGGGTGGCATGAGTACAGCTTAGCCCGTTGATTTGATATCAGTATTTGTCTCAAGTGTGTTCCCACTGCACTTAGATTACTACCCTACCACGGCTTAAAGGAGTCGTGCAAACAGGTAGTAGTTGGGTGCAGTCCCGAAGCACTTGGAGGCAATATTGGTTAGATAGGATTCGTATCTCCCAGTATTGGGGGTTGATATCGCGCTGTGTTCGGAAAGCCATTACACAAAGTCCCTGTCCAGGGTAAGCGAGATTTACTGGTAGGTACTCCAGTAGTTTTTCATGGTGTATTGGGCTCTACTCTGACACGACTTATTGCGCTGTTAGGGGTCTCACGTTTACTATCCCCGTAGGCCCGATATGCGAGTATCTTAGACGAACAGACCGGACTGTACGTAAATTGTCACAGATAGGCTCAGTAGGAGTTCAGATGAGTTTGCTCATCGGCCTTCTTATCGACAGATACCTGGGTAGCCGTTACATGCAGCTAGTACCGCTGACGGACTTATGGTTAAACCCACTGCTAGTGTATTGTCGAGTCTTTAGAGTCCCACACAGAGGGTTTCCCTGCTTCGGGCAAAACGATGTAGAGGCCATATGGTTTTACGGCAGGGTTCCGATCACATATGTGTACTGGCTGCCCGGATGTGGATCGGGCGAATAATACTAGTGGGTTTTAGTTTAAGCCGGATCCTAGTATTATATTATTGGATTATTATTATCTCATTATTTTCGTATTTTTCAGAATACGAATACGGGTATGTATATACGGTGAGGGCATTCTTGTAATTTCACAAGACATGATTCTAGAAGGGGACACCTCAATATTTAGATTTATCTATTTTGAGAAATAGATTAATGAGGTAGAAATGAAGATATTTGTGGTATGCTGAAGCATGTCTCATTTGTATTTATTTATTAGTTTGGACTCACTATTCAAGGATGGTTGATATTTTCAATTGGAAAATATTGCATGCTTGAATGGGTGAAGTGTAGGAGCCATTCTTCACTTGCCTCTAGACTTGCTCATTTTCTCTCGCTCTCCATACTTTCCTCTCCTTCTTCCTCCAGACCTTAACCCTCACACGAGTTGTGAACCCTAGGGTCTCATGAGATAAACTACTCCATTAGATACTCTATATTTTCTAGGTTACCTAGATTAGTGACTAGGTACCCTAGTTATCTCGGTTTAGAGGTTAGAGCTTGAAGTATAGACTCTCGGGTGGATCTTCTTCGACACGAGGAGGCCGTCGATCAAGCGTGATCCGGATCTTCGAGGTGATTGTTCATGTCATAATATTGCAATTCATATTCCCCAATTCTTATTCGTTTTATAACTAAACAGGTGTTTTTGACGCATGACTGCTGCATATTACAGGATACAGGTTCTTGGAGCAAATACAGTGAAAAAGACACAAAACGACAGAAAAATGGACTTTTGACCAACAAATAGAAGGATCCTAGTCAAGCCTAGACGAAGAACAGTGCAAGGTCCAAAATGTCAAGGCAAAGGGTTAAAAGATCGCTACAAGTTTTTCACTAAAAGGTCTGGAACTAATCTAGAAGCCCAAATTGTAAAAGAACCAAAGAAACAGAAGCCAAAAAGGACCAAAAACAAAACCCAAAAATTTCAGCATGTGATCTAACCAAAGGGCCGCGGAACCGCGGCCCAAGCCAACCAATGCCGCGGTTCCGCGGCCATTAAGTGCATGTGTCGGTGCAATTTTCTCGTGTCGGTGCGTCGGTGCGGGTGTTGGGATTTTCCGTGGGCAAATCTGTAATTGCACATGCGCGAGACTCTGTAACCCTAATTTTTCCTGTTTACTTATAAATTGTAATCGAAAATTGTAAAACTCTATGCCTCTTTTCAATAAATAAAATTCAGATCTATTCGGTTTTCTTTCTTGGAGGGATCCATCAAATTAGTAAGTAATTTGATTTCTTTGCTTTTTATTCTATTTTAATTAGTATGTTTTATCATCCCCTAATGAGCGAGTAATCTCCTCGCTTGTTAGGGTTAGCCTTAGGGAAAGGTTTGAGAGATGAGATCTCTCACCCCTTTCATGCCCCTTCACAAGAATTAGAACTCCATGCATACACGCACAACCGCTCCCTATGGCACCCTACCCCTCGAGGTAACGGTGACACCGTAGTATAAAGGCCCGGTTGCGCGTGTTTTCCATGGGAGTTAGGATAAGTATCGATAAAGGAAGGATAAGAATCTAGAGGAAGAAACATCTTCCCAAAAGATTCTAATCCACTTTATTGATAATTACACCAACATCTAATAGATCAAAAATAGGGCAATGAAAGCGGTGAGGAAACCTTTAATCTCCAAACTTTCCCTAAACCTAACCCTAGCAAGACTTTAATTTAGATTAATTTAGTTTAGTGATAGATCTAGTTTATAGATTTAATAATCAATCCAATACGACATTTGGAATCAACTCGTAAAGACGCATTAAGATAATTACCCATCTCTGTGGATCGACCCGTACTCACCGGCTAGCTGCAAAGCGACGCCGTTTCTGATTCCGGTTAAACTATACAAATTTTTATATTAATCAAATGGCGCCGTTGCCGGGGATGGCGTAAATTTTCTTTTGTGTGATTTCGGGTTGATATAAATCTTTAAAAAAATATAAAAAACTGAAAACTGAAAAAAAAATTAAAAAATATATCAATTTTGATCTGTTTGAAGGGTGTATCTTTTGAATCTTGCAGGAATAGCGAGGATTCTAGGATCTGGAAATTTACAGAGAGGAAAACAGAAAGTTGTATATCAGAACAGAGAGCAAATATCATAACAGAGCAATACCAATTTTTCCAGAGCCTGACTCCCTCAACCGACCGCCCTTCCGCGGCAAAACCGCCCCCCAGACCGCGGTTCCGCGGCGGCCACGTGGCCTCGTTGCGCAAAATCTGCTCTGTTTTTTTTCTAAACCCTTTCTTTGCCAACCTACATATATCTTCTGTCAAAAACTTTCTGCAGGAATTCTTTGCGCTAAAATTCTTTCTCCCCCTTCTAAATATCAGATTTTCTGCAGGTTTCTTTGCGCCGCGCTAAAAAATTGATTGCAAGTGAATTTTATTGTTTTGCATAATTTAATCGGACTTTAAGGGGCTAATTGACCAAACTCAGATTGGGTGGGGATTTCATCACCCTTCCCAGGACCCCAGAAAACACCTAAAGTATTTTGCATCGACCAAAATTAATTAAAAAATATTAGACTCAGCCCTAAGGACATCGAGCTCATAGGAAAAGGACTAGTATAGGTATCGACCGTTTATCCTAACTGACTTTACGGTGTCTAGGCTAGTGGTTATTAATTAGGCCCACTATTGTGGTTCCTTCCCACTTACCTGGCCGTACTTGTCGGTGAAGAGGCGGTTTGAGGTCCTATTTCTAGCCCTAGTTAGGAGCTGTCTAGCAGACCTAGGTGACCCTAGATCTAGGCCTTAATGTGCATGTGTGGTTGATACATTTGTCTCATAAGTATCTTTTCAAAAACCTCTTTGCAAAACTCTCACCTAAATAAAAAAAAAAGAAAAAGGAAAAATCTTTTCAAAACTTGCAACTTGTCGCTAAGAAAACTTGCAACTCACTTCCCTCCATTGACGTTATCTTACCCCCACATTCTGTTTTTTCTATTTTTCTGACTACACTACTCTTTTAGTGTATGTCACTCTGGACTAGGGATACTAACGCCCGATTAGTCCGTGCTTCGTTGGTACCGACCGACGAACCTTTCGACACCGAAGTCGAAATTCCCTCTATTTCCTTACCTCCACCTTCAAATTCTTTCGAAGGTATGTCGGGACACGGCCCCAACGATACCTTACCGACGGGAATGATTCCACCTTCGTTAGGTGCGAATAACCCGAATCTTCCGCCTGTTGTAGCGCCAGCACGAGTTGCGCTCCAGGATCTCTTTTACCCCGTCCGCACTTCTTTACCTACATGTCTTTCACCCCCACCGGCAAATGGGGACAACTTTGAAATAAAACCACATTTCATCAATATGCTGCCAAAATTTCATGGTTTGGAATCCGAAGATGCATATATCTTTATCAATAAATTCCAAAACGTTTGCGCTATGATGAAAACGACCCAATTAAGTGATGACGCTATAAGGCTAAGGGTCATTCCTTTTACCTTATGTGACCTAGCCGAGAAGTGGCTATATAGCACCGCATCACATTCCATTAAAAATTGGGACGAGTTTGTGAGAGCTTTTCTGAAAAAGTTCTATCCTCATCACAAAACTGCTAGAATCCGTAACGAGATTATACAATTTTCACAGCTTCCTTCCGAACCATTTTGGAAGAGCTTCGAGAGATTTAAAGACCTACTTGTTCAATGCCCTCATCATGGGATCGAAAGTTGGCAACTTTGCCAAACATTATACGAGGGATTGAACTCGGCAACGAAGCAGTTGCTAGAAACTATATGTCAAGGTCATTTTCTTTCCAAGTCTAGCGACGAAGCGTGGCAGTTTCTTGAGGATCTTAGTGAGCAAACAATTCAATGGGAGAGTACCAAGACCACATCATCTTCTTCTATTGGTCAATCTAGGGCAGGCATACATCAACTAGATATGTCGATTGCTATGAAGGCCGAGATGGCCGCAGTTATGAAAAAGCTAGAAGCCATTGAGACCAAAATCTCATCGCCTTCTCCTGCCCCTGTTATGCCTCCACGAACTGTTTGTGCTTGTTGTACGGATCCATCGCATCTAACCGAAGAGTGTCCTTATAATGCATCTACTCAAGGACAGGATCAAGTCAATGCTGCATTTCAGCAACGACAAAGAAACGATCCGTACTCTTCGACATACAATCCGGGGTGGAGGAGTCACCCAAATTTCGCTTGGAACCAAAATTAACAATTCCAAGGAAATAACAATTTTCAAAGACCTCCTCCTCCACAACAACAACAAGCACCTTCACAAACTCAAAACCAGCAACCTTTCCAACAACAACCTTATACAAATCAAACGAACAATTTGGTTCAACCAAATGATGATAAGGTTATCTCGCTAGAAAAAAGTCTAGATGCATTTCTCAAGCAATCTACAGAATCCGCAGCAAGATTTGAAAATTATGTTCAATCTTTGATGCATAACAATGCTTCACACGATCAAAGTATCAAATCTATTGAGGCACAAATTGCACAATTAACTGCTGCGTTGAGCGAGAGAGAAAAGGGAAAGCTTCCATCTCAACCATTGCCAAATCTTGGTCACACACAAAACGCATATCACAATCACAATGTAAATGCGGTGACCACGTTGAGATCCGGAAGAGTGTTGCAGAATAATGTGGGAACTAGTGATGACATCCCCGCCGATGGTTCTTCCTTTTCTTCTTTTTCTTCTTCTTCTTCTCCATCGTCACCTTCCCCTTCGTCATTTTCTTCACCCTCTTCTTCACCTTTTTCTTTAGAGCCTATTCTCCACCCTTCACATGGCTCTACTTCTTCTAGCTCGAACGGACCTATTTCTTACAACATGAACACATCTACACCGGGATCCGTTCCTACTCCACATTCTACTCCACAGACATTTGACTCAACGAATTTTTAAAATGCTCCATTCCCAAACAGGTTGAGTCCTAATAAACCAACTGCACAAGTGGAGAAGATTGTGGAGATATTTAAGCATGTTAGAATAAATTTACCTCTCTTGGATGCAATCCAACAAGTCCCTTCATAGGCGAAAATCTTAAAGGGCTTATGCACCTCGAAGAGAAAGGCATCTCAAGTACCCAAGAAAGTGCTAGTGGCTAGTGCAGTGAGCAATGCTATTAACCACCATCAAACCTTACCCCAAAAACGAAAGGACCCCGGCTGTCCTACGATTTCAATCACAATTGGGGATAAGAAAATTAATCGAGCACTTTTAGATCTTGGGTCTAGTGTTAACCTGATTCCCTACTCCGTGTACGAACAATTAGGGGTTGGAGAGTTGAAACCCACTCGTTGTACTCTCCAAATGGCTGATCGATCAATCACCCATCCAAGGGGTCAGCTAGAGGATGTGTTGATCAAAGTTGGGGAGTTCATATTCCCCGTTGATTTTATTGTTATGGATACACAACCTGTTGCTAACCCAAGAAACCAAATTCCGGTGATCCTAGGTCAACCATTTTTGGCCACTTCCAATGCTGTAATAAACTGTCGCAATGGCTCCATGACTCTATCCTTCGGGAAGATGTCTAGTGAGTTCAATATTTATAAGATGGGAAGTCTGCCCCCCGTGCCTAAAACTAGTACACGAGAAGTTTGCTCTATTCATGAAATCACGCAGGAGGACTGCGAGCTTGAAAGATTCTAGTTTGATGAAAATAGTTTTGACGCCACTAGTGCGTCCCTCCTTGAGCCTACCACCGTTGACACAACCGATATTGATTATGAATGTTTCACTTTTTCGGATGATGACGACTCACAGCCTGAATATGAGTCTTTTGAATTTTTGGATGAGTTAGTTGAACCATCTGAATCGGTTGTTTGCAGTGATTTCGAACCTGTGTTGGAGTCCTTTAAGTTCGAGATAGATTCCGCAATGATTCTTTCTCCTCCGAAACTCGAACTCATGTCCTTACCGCCTCACCTTAAATATGCTTACATAGGTGAGAATGAGACTTTTCCCATTATAATATCAGCCTCTCTAGCCTTCGAGCAAGAGAACGCTATTTTAAAAGTCTTACAAGATAGGCGACAAGTTTTCGGTTGGACTATGGCGGACATCGAGGAGATCAGCTCCCTTATAATTGAATATCATATGAAATTGATGGATGATGCCAAGTCAATAGAGGACCCACAGGAACATTTTGGGGGTATTGTGGTTAGTCAACCTCATCCTTTAGAAGTTGAACCACCCCCATTTCTTTTAAGAAGCTACGAGAATGCCAACATTCCACTGATTGCTGATCATTCGCATTCTCATTTTGATTCATCACCACTTCCTGTCTATTCACTTCCATACCTTCCATACCACCACTTCTATCTTCCTCAATTCTTTGTGAATCGCTACAACTTATTCTTCCACCAACCAATAATCTTTACTGATAAATTTTTCAACTGGTTGGTGTTGACGTTTGGTCTATGCAAAGTTTGGCAGTAATGTCTAACATAGTTTAAATGAAGTTTGGGGGAGGGACTTTCTGTATATATTTGTTTTTCTTAACAATAAAATTTTTTTAATAAATAAACAGGGAAGTGCCGTTTTTTTTTTGACCCTCTTGGTTTAGTATGACAGTGAGGACACTGTCAAGTTCATGTTTTGGGGTATGCTCGGTACGTCTTCTTCCTTCGCATTCATTTGTACATATTTTTGCATTTGCATACTTATTTGGAAACCCATAAAAATTGAAATTTTTTGAAAGATTATAAAAATAATTGTATTCAATTTTGGCCTTATTTGACTAGAGTTTGACATATAGGTTAACTAGCTAGGAACAACTAGATCTTAGACTTAGTGAATTTAAAACCCTAAAAATAACATTCCTTAAAGTTTAACGGTAGAAAGTATATGCCTTGTAGTTTATTTAGAAATAGGCAAAGTTTGGGTTCACTTCTTGGGCTAAGTCGAAACAAGGGAAGAGTATTGATGTTCTTATTAGAGTATAAGTTTGAAAAATAGTTCCTAGCTTAAGTCTAAATTCTGAAAATGTATACCCTACAACTTGCACAATCACGCGCCTTGAAACTTGGAATAGTAGAAGAGACCTTGAAATGCTCTTGTCTAAAGTCCTTGGTACGAAGAAAAAAAAAGAAAAAAAAAGGGTGAATAAAGAAAAAAATGGACACTGGTTTTTGTGATTACTTAAGGCTGTAAAAATAGAAAAAAATATTTAGCGAGGGTGCCTTATCACCTAGTGCCTTAGACCAACTGGTTTGGGAGTCACTGCTAAAGCCTTGGGTGTTGCAAAACTAGGAAGTACGCTTTAAAGTGCTAACGCATCTTGTAATCGGTCGTTGGTACCTCAAGAAGTATTAACGGTCGCATGAAGGATGTGTAAGCGAAATTCAATTAAAAATTCACCTACTGATAAGTACTTTGAACAACGGACAAGAGCATGATTGCTTGATTTCAATTTCCAAGTGCAGGGGTGATCTATACACACACGTGGGGATATGTGATTAGAGTTTAGATAAGAGAAAGGGATGAAGAATAGAACTTATATCTTTAATAGAGTTGATAGAAATTCCTAAGTGGAGATGAAACCCTAGAAGGAAGACTTAAGAGATGCCGAAAGCTAAGTAGGTCTACATAACATATACAATCTTAAGTTAGATGATTAGGAAGTGTGAAGAATGTGGGTGGATGATTCGCGAGTCAAAAGATAATAGAATTCCTTCTTAGAAAACCTAATTGGAGAATAAAAAGTCAATGGGCTGAGTTGATAGGATTTTGTGGGTGTAATCCGCTGAAAACCCTCAGGAGACAACACTCCTCCTACTAGGGACACCTAAAGGTTTAACGGCTTGTTGCACTTGCTCAGTGCAATCGCGTTTCCCTGCGAAAGTGCGGTTAGGTTAGGATTTTAGTGAATAAAAATAAGTTTGCTCGAGGACGAGCAAAAGATAAGTTTGGGGGTATTTGTTCATGTCATAATATTGCAATTCATATTCCCCAAATCTTATTAGTTTTATAACTAAACAGGTGCTTTTGACGCATGACTGCTGCATATTACAGGATACAGGTTCTTGGAGCAAATACACTGAAAAAGACACAAAACGACAGAAAAAAGGACTTTTGACCAACAAATAGAAGGATCCTAGTCAAGCCTAGACGAAGAACAGTGCAAGGTCCAAAATGTCAAGGCAAAGGGTTAAAAGATCGCTACAAGTTTTTCACTGAAAGATCTGGAACTAATCTAGAAGCCCAAATTGTAAAGGAACCAAAGAAACAGAAGCCAAAAAGGACCAAGAACAAAACCCAAAAATTTCAGCATGTGATCTAACCAAAGGGCCGCGGAACCGCGGCCCAAGCCAACCAATGCCGCGGTTCCGCGGCCATTAAGTGCACGTGTCGGTGCAATTTTCTCGTGTCGGTGCGTCGGTGCGGGTGTTGGGATTTTCCGTGGGCAAATCTGTAATTGCACATGCGCGAGACTCTGTAACCCTAATTTTTCCTGTTTACTTATAAATTGTAATCGAAAATTGTAAAAATCTATGCCTCTTTCCAATAAATAAAATTCAGATCTTTTCGGTTTTCTTGCTTGGAGGGAGCCATCAAATTAGTAAGTAATTTGATTTCTTTGCTTTTTATTCTATTTTAATTAGTATGTTTTATCATCCCCTAATAAGCGAGTAATCTCCTCACTTGTTAGGGTTAGCCTTAGGGAAAGGTTTGAGAGATGAGATCTCTCACCCCTTTCATGCCCCTTCATAAGAATTAGAACTCCATGCATACACGCACAACCGCTCCCTACGGCACCCTACCCCTCGAGGTAACGGTGACACCGTAGTATAAAGGCCCGGTTGCGCGTGTTTTCCATGGGGGTTAGGGTAAGTATCAATAAAGGAAGGATAAGAATCTAGAGGAAGAAACATCTTCCCAAAAGATTCTAATCCACTTTATTGATAATTACACCAACATCTAATAGATCAAAAATAAGGCAATGAAAGCGGTGAGGAAACCTTTAATCTCCAAACTTCCCCTAAACCTAACCCTAGCAAGACTTTAATTTAGATTAATTTAGTTTAGTGATAGATCTAGTTTATAGATTTAATAATCAATCCAATACGACATTTGGAATCAACTCGTAAAGACGCATTAAGATAATTACCCATCTCTGTGGATCGACCCGTACTCACCGGCTAGCTGCAAAGCGACGCCGTTTCTGATTGCGGTTAAACAATACAAATTTTTATATTAATCAGTGATCAAGGAAAGGTGGAGAAGAAGACCCAAAGGAAAAGGTTCTAGGAGGTATTAAACTCTTACCGAGTAGTTAAACCTCCAAGTAGATTTAGCTAGTTAAGGTTTCTGTTAAGATCCTAGAGTTTAGTCGGTGTTGCGAAGTAAGAAAAATCATTTTTTTGTAAAATCCGCCTCCCCGCGAACCCGTGGGGTGCGCGACATCGACATACAGGTGTATCAGAGCCTACTTAAACCATAACTAGCAGTTTAGATGATGTATAATGTTTCAAAACCGAAACGACTCTGAAACGTTTAAACCTAAATCCAAGTTTCTGTCGAATTTAAAAAGTCTTCTAAATTTTTTTTAAACAAGTGCAAAAGGCTATTCATGTTGTAACTAGAACACCATAGAAAAACGAGACAAAATCTCAAATATTTGGCCGGCCAAAACCCTACTTTTCCCGGCCTGGCCGGTCCAAATAAAGAATTTGGTCTTGGTTTTTTGGTGGTATTCTGATTTCTTGAATTTAGGTTTTAAGGTGTTGTTTGATTTTGCCCAGATTTCATATTCTATTATCTTTGTGTTAGGGCAATTCGGAGTGTTTCGAAGTCGCAGTTTTAACATCGTTTATAAGTTTCAATTTATATATGTGTTGTTAAACGTCTGCTAATCGCTATATGTCGATTAGTGGGGGTTGCACATATCTGTATTGTGATGGTTTGTGAATATGAAGTATTAGATCGTGGATGAATAACCGGGGTATGTGAGAAGAGTGCTTTCTTTACTTTCATTCATGTAAATTTGTAATTGATGTAATATTCTTTTGCGGGGCACATCCGAGTTGATCTTGTAGCCAACGTTGTATTATTTCATTTAATTTTTCTTGAACTTAAGATAGACCCAAGGTGGGGTGCACAAACTACCGGGTTCTTGAAGTGCCGAGTGGCCTACTCATTTTATTGAGGGAGGTTACTTCACTTCAGGAATTAGGCGAGTAGTTTGCCGCACCTGTAGGGGTCTAGGGTAGGGTTTGGCAATTCATCACGACCGTGGAATCCTTCTTTCATTCTAGGCTAAAACGAAACTCGGAATTCTTAGTATATCCAATATATTCATCTGTGTTGCTGTGATCTAGAATGCCTATTATTGCGTGAGACGAATGTATATATATATATATATATATATTGTATATAATAAACGTTGTTTATATTTTGCACCCGTGCTTGTCCAGCCCCCACTTTACCGTTAGTTAAGTAACCTAACGGTGCATAACGCGGCCCTGTGGCGAATGCGGATGGCATAAGCATACGTTCTATTTTTGTTTCTTTCTGCAATGATAGGGTTAAATGATGGGACCGCATTAAATTTGATTAATGCATGGAAAATAAACCAAAGTTTAAATCGTTGGAACAATTTCAAAACCACTCTGTTTTCTTGAAAAACAACTTTTAAATGCGGAGCCTAAACCACTCCTTTTAAAAGCTATCATGGTTCCTTCGACTATGTCAAGTTCATTACGTTCACGGTTTCGCCAAAACCATTCGTAACCCTCCGCCATTTCACATGGGTATTCAGTAGTATTCAAGCTATGTATTTTGACCTTCGCCAAGGTATAATGATTGGTAGTTGCTGGGTATTCATCTACAGCATAGATAGTGAAAGTGTATGCAAGCACCGCGACGGAGTTAAAACAGGCATCACACATGCAATTTAAAAAAAAATCCGGGTGCTAACGAACACAAACCAAGATCTCACTAGAATGTTAGGGTTTTACTATGATGATATGAAAACTAAGAGAAGGAAAGGAGGCTACAACCTTTGTTGACCGTGTCCTTCTCTTTAAATGCTCCGGGTAGTAGTCTACATGACTCCACTAAGCTCCACTTGAAGAATGAAAAAAGTTCCTCCGATGATCTTCGTGCCGAAGATGATCCACCCGTAGTCCGCCAATCCAAGCTACCTCTTCAGTAAACTCTTTAGTGAAGGAAACACGCTACACTTGATTGCTAATCAAGTGTAGTATGGTGAAGTAGGGGTTTTGAAGCTCACTAGATGTTATTCAAGCCCCATGGTTCACATCACATATGAGGGGTTGGGACTTGAAACATGAAGAGGAAGAAGAAGATGAGAAGAGCTAGAGAGCTCATGAGCTCATGTGAAGAAGAATGACCAAGTCAAGAATGATGGCAATCATGGCTCTCACATTATTGAAGTATGAATATTATCTAATAATATATCCACAACCATACTTCAATAGTGCAAGCTTATCATTAAACAAATAAAAAAGCCATTCTTCTCACCACTCTACAATATCCACTTCATCATTTCTATTTTCACAAAATAGAAAATGCCATGCTTCATATAATACACACACACACATATCAAATATATTAATATATATATTATGAAGAATAATTAGTGAGCTAATAATATTAGTTAATATATAATTTTATCAAATATAATATATATCAAATTATTAAATCAACACTTGATTTAATAATCCGGTTATATCACATATAACCGATTAATATCATTTATCTGTATATCACATTATCTAATCAACACTTGATTCGATAATCTGGTTATATCACATATAACCTAACTGATAACAAATAACCGCCAAATTAGAATACGGTATCACATACTCGTATTTAATCAGGCCCCCGCACATATTATATAGGTGCCCTAATTCATTTCGCTTGAACCATAAAACTTCTGTGTGGGACTCTAAAGACTCGTCAATACGCCAGCAGTAGGTGATGATCACATCGGTCACCCACAAGCCGTCAGCGGTACTAGCTGGACTTAACGGCTACCCAGGTATTGAGCAATTAGAAGATCAATAAGCAAGCTTGTCCAAACTCCCATGAAACCTATAAGTAACACTTACCATAGAGTACGGTCTCTTCGTTTGATATGTCGTATATTGAGTCTAGGGGTGATATCATCAGATCCCAATAACTTGATAAGTCATGCTGATGTAAGGCCTATAACGGTATGAGAAACTACTGATAACACTTACCAGTAAATCTTATCAACTGCCCTGGCCAGGGACTTACTGTTATAGCCAATCGAGTATAGCGCAACATCAACTCCCTTTACCGGGAGAGACGAAACCCCTCCTATCGCTCATTGCCTCCATGTGACTCGGGACTGTACCCAAAATCCACCTGTTTGCATGATTCCTTTGAGCCATGGTAGGGAGGAAATCAAAGCACAGTAGGAGCCACACAAGACTCTATGACGATCTTGGGTCTACAGACTAACCTGTGCCAGTGTCACCAGAGAACTCCTATCTGACGATAGGTATATTACCATCTAGGAGTTCTCGGCGAGTCCTGTTCGGTGTACCCATTCTCTAATGAGCACCTGTGTACAATCTTTGATGTCAAACACCAATGGATATGGGATCAACCATCACCCCATATATGGTCAAGAAACGTACACACTAGTCTACTCTGGAATATCGATGACCTGTCTCGATATTCCCTCGACTAGGAACAATTGAAGGATGTGCTTATGGACTACCCAGGTCCCAGTAGTATGATCCACATCATAGTCCTGGTAGTCAAGCCTACATTCTAAGGGCTTTATCAACATGTATATGAGAGACGGTATAATAATACCAGCGAACATGTTAAGATAAAGGAAACCAGATAGCATACTATTATGTCGAGATAGAAAGTCCTCCCTATATATAACCAAGCATCCACTATATCATACAATAATGGCCTATAGGGCATACATATCACTAACAATCCCCCACTTGCACTAAGGTCAGTTGTTGTAGTATCTCATACCCAACATCCTAGAAAGTCTCTTGATTAGCATCTGGGGAAGGGCCTTAGTGAGTGGATCCGCTGTGTTATCCTCAATTTCAACTCTCCTGATCTCGATCTCCCGGAGATCTACTATATCCCTGATAAGGTGATACCGCCCAAGAATATGTCTGGATCTCTGATGGGACTGGGGTTCCGAGGCCAAAGCCACAGCTCCATTGTTATCATAATACACAAGTATTGGATGCTCAATGGTTGGAACCATACCAAGTTCAGCTATGAACTTGTTCATCCAGACAGACTCTATGGCAGCATCATTGTTAGCGATGTATTCAGCCTTCATCGTCGAGTCTGCTACGGTATCTAGCTTGGAACACTTCCAACATACCGTCCCTCCACTGAGGGTGAAGACAAAACTCGAGACCGACTTACAGTCGTCCTTATCACTCTGGAAGCTCGAATCGGTAAAGTACTCAACCTGTAGCTCACCATTACCATACACTAAGAACATCTCTTTAGTCCTTCTCAAGTACTTAAGAATGTTCTTCACAGCTATCCAGTATATCTCCCCAGGATCTGATTGATACCTACTCACTACACCTAGTGAGTAAGCTACATCTGGTCTGGTACATAACATCGCATGCATGATTGACCCAACTGCTGAAGCATAGGGTATCCCTTGCATGCGAGCCCTTCTCCAAATAAGTCTTGGGAGACATCTCTTTGGAGAGAGTGATTCCTGAACAAGCGGGTAAATAACCACGCTTAGAATCTTCCATACAAACCTCTTTATTATGGTGTCAATGTACCTGGATTGGGATAATCCCAACATCCGTCTAGATCTATCTCTATAGATCTATATCCTCAGGATGTAGGAGGCATCACTTAGATCTTTCAAAGAGAACTTTTGTCATAAGAATAGCTTGACCGAGGATAGCATAGGAATATCATTTCCTATCAAGAGTATGTCATCCACGTACAATACGAGGAAGACAACCTTACTCTCTACAACCTTCTTATATATACATGGTTCATCTACACTTTTGATGAAGTCAAACTCTTTGATAGCTTCACCAAAATAGATGTTCCATCTCCGCGATGGCTGCTTTAATCCGTAGATGGATTTAAGCAGTTTGCACATGCTTCCGCTGCTCCTATTGTCTACGAAGCCCTCTGGCCGTGTCATGTACACGCTCTCTTCTAAATCACCATTTAGAAAAGCGATCTTGACATGCAATCTTCCAGATTTCGTAGTTATGGTATGCAGCAACGGCAAGTAGTATCCTGATGGACTTAAGCATAGCCACTGGAGAAAAAGTTTTATCACAGTTGACACCTGGTTGTTGACGAAAACCTTTTGCTACAAGTCTTGCTTTGAAAGTCTCAACTTTTCCATCTACACCAATTATCTTCTCAAGATCCACTTGCTCTCGATGGGTTTTACCCCTTTACTTTGTTGGTGTACATGGATTCCATCTCAGATCGCATAGCATCCAGCCATTTCACAGTGTCTCCACTTGTGATGGCCTGCTCGAAACTAGTTGGTTCATCATCTTCCATGATGCAATCCTCGCTCGCACCGTCTATGAGAAAACCTTAGTATCTTTCAAGTGGATGAGGAACCCTACTAGATTTGCGGAGTGGCTGAGGTTCGTTAGGGACTATTGAATCCTCCGGTTCCACTAAATCATCAGTAATAGTTTGTGTTGCTGGAACTTCTTCAAGTTCTACCTTATTGCCACTGATTTCTTTCACAAAAAAAATTGCTTTTCAAAAAATGTGGCATGTCGAGAAACAAACACCTTTGTTCCTCGGTGTGGTAGAAGATATTCCCCTCCGTTTGTTTGGGATATCTTACAAATTTGCACAGAACTGGCATTGCCTTGAGCTTGTCCGGATTTTGCTTTTTAACATAAGCCGAACAATCCTATATCTTAACTCGTTTAACAGATTGTCTCTTCACATCCCATATCTTATATGGAGTGGTAGGCAACAGATTTGATCGGAACTCTATTCAATAGGTATGCAGCTATCTCAAGTGCATAACCTCAAAAAGATATAGGCAACTCAGTATTACTCATCATAGAGCACACCATATCTAATAGGGTACGATTCCTCCGCTCCAAAACTCCGTTGTGCTGTGGTGTATATGGAGGAGTAAGCTGAGAGAGAATCCCATTCTCTTTTAAGTAGCCTCTGAATTCCGTGCTCAAGTATTCTCCTCCTCGATCATATCAAAGGATTTTAATAATTTTACCCGTATGGTTCTCAACTTCGTATTTATATTCCTTGAATTTTCTGAAAAGATTCAGATTTGTGTTTCAACAGAAACACATGTCCGTATCTTGAGAGATCATCGGTGAATGTAATAAAGTACGAGGAACCATTCCTGGCATGTGTAGACATAGGACCGCATACATCACCATGTATCTATCTCTAGAGTTCAGTAGCACTTTCTCCGTGTCTAAACGGAGATTTGGTCATCTAGTCTTTGGGACATGACCGACAAGTTTCATAAGATGTAAATTCGAACGGATTTAAATATGCATCATTATGCAACTCTGCCAGCCTTGTCGCATTGATATGACCTAGTCTACAATGCTACAAGAAGTCTTTGTTCATTTCTGAACTGTTCCTATTGTGTGTGTTTTGTATACTTAGAACTTTATTTTGATTTAGAATGTTTATACCATTATACAACGTACCATACCCAATCAACACTTGATTCCGTAAAACATTCACAATATTTTTGGTATGAAATAACAGTCGCTCAGAATCATTGTGTTACCACTTAGTAATACAAAGTGATATCCGCCAACTGCTTTAGCTGCAACAATTGCCCCATTCCCTACTGCTAGAGACATATCACCCCTTTCCCAGTTCTCTACCTCTCTTTAGCACATGTAACAAATTACATACGTAGGATCCTGATCCGGTATTCAATACCCAGGACGTAGAGTTAACTGAGAAACAGTTCTTGGTAACGAACACACCCGAAGACGATGCATCAGCATGCTTATTCTTCGTTCGGGTGGTGTGGGAATTCGGATATTCCCCTATTCCTTGCTCAGACTTATGACAGTCATAAGATAAAGCGGAACCTAGCCCAGTATAATAAGTGGGTTCGGTCAATACATCCATATTATTATCTTGATTAAGGCATGTCATTGGTCGCTACCAGGAGAGAGAGAGAGAGAAGGATAATCACTTTGCGTGCGCTCTTTGCAAGATTAGATTGGTTATTAGTTTATCTAATCAGGATGGCTCCAACTGTTTTTATCAAATCTTTTTTCAAACCCTAAAAGGTAAGATTAGCAGGGATTAATTACACCCTACAAGTTCGCCAATCGTTCGGCCAGACAGGTATTGGTACTCTGAGGGAGTCTCCCCATGATTACGAATGGAACTAATTAAATAATCTCGTTTCCGCAGGGCATCACCCCGTTAACACCTTTCTTAGACACCTAATGGATCGGCTAAGTGTAAAGTGGAAAACTCTCCCAGTGGTAACTCTTACTCGCAATAGGTATCGGGATCCAACTATCATATAGAAGGTATGCAATCTCATTGCAAATTTCAACACTTGAAATTCCCAATAATTATTTTTACCCCTAACTTCCTATGACCTTGACGTTGGCCAATAGACCATAGGCCGCTAGTCAAGTTCAACCTGTTCATTTCTTGATTGAATTAAACCCACAAGCACGAACCTTGACGCTGGCCAACAAAGTCGCACGACTACCCTAATCCAATCTCATCACATACTGTAGATAAGCACTAATTAACTACCGCACACTACGCCTTGACGCTGGCAAAAAACGTAGCACGAATACTAAATAGCACTTATCTGAAATGACGGAGGGCTACACAAGTTTTTAAGAAAACCATGAGCATAATGAACTTGATATCGTTGTAGAATCCAGTGATTGTGAAAAGGAGTGGTTTAAGCTCTGCTTTTAAAATCGAGTAGTTTTCAAAAACAAACCGAATAGCTTTTACTAGCTTTTGCTAAAGAGGTCACTCCCGGTGAAGGGATCTCGGCTCTTTCCTCATCGAATGAGGTGCTGGATATCCATCAAGGAATACCACTATGCAAAGCAAGAACTAAAGAAGCTATGATGATAAACCGAGTGGGTTGTAGCATTTGCTAATTTTGCAAAAGAGGTCACTCCCGGTGAAGGGATCTCGGCTCTTTCCTCATCGAATGAGGTGCTGGATATTCATCAAGGAATACCACTGTGCAAAGCAAGAACTAGAGCTACCTTTTTAAAAACTCTTGATTCTACAACATCTTTAGGTTTCTTTTCTTTTCATTAATCTCATTAATGAAGTCCCATCATTTAATGTTTCCTAAACATCACAGAAAATGAAACAAAAATAGATCGTACACTTATACTATCCGCATTCGCCACGGAGCCCCGTCATGCACCGTTAGGTTACTTAACTAACGGCAGAGCGGGGACTGGACTACCGCGGGTGCAAAATATAAGCAACATTTATTATATATCATATATATAAAGCATTCATCTCATGTAGTTATATGATCACATCACAGAACCAAGCAGCAGAAGTCAACATATGAAATATTAGATATATTAGGAGGTCCGTGTTTTAAATTAAGCCAATAATGAAAAACACGGATTCCACGGTCGTGATGAATAGCCAAACCCACATCCCTAGACCCCTACGAGAGCGGCTGTAGGGTTCCTAGGAACTCTCATGATGTCTCACAAGGCATCAACCATGCCAATTTCAAAATTTAACGGTGCCGAGAAACCCTAATACGGATCGTTGGCTAGAAGTTTAGGCGACAAAGCAAACTAGTTAACACTTAACTACAAGAATACGGAAATACAACCTTTGTAGATACGGTCCTCCACCTCCACGGCTCCGTGATGAAGTCCTCTCCGCTGTCCATATCAAATCCCGGGCTCTAGCTTCGGCTTCATCGGAGAAAGAGCGGGCTAGGTCATCGACGACGTGCCGAAGATGATCTACGTCGAGGCATCGCTAGATCAAGCTCCAACTTCACCAAGTCTAGAAAACTTGTGAAGGAAACACACTCTACTACTTGGCAAGAGGTAGAGGATGAAGAAATAGGAAGTGGGTTCTGTTAGTTATATGTATGCCCTAGAGGCCATTACTATACATAGGATGTATATTGTAGTGGATGCTTGGACATATATAGGGAGGACTTTCTTGCTCGACATGATAGTATGCTATCTGGTTGCTCTTTACCTTAACGTGTACACTGATTGTCTCTCTGTTACATGTTGGTAAAGCCCTTAGGATCTGTACTTGACTACCTGGACTATGATGCGGATCATACTAGTGGGGACATGGTAGTCCATAAGTACATCCTTCAAAGTCCCTAGTCGTGGGTGTATCGAGACGGGGCATCGATATACCAGAGTAGACTAGCGTATACCTTCTCGACCCATACAGATGGGCGATGGATGATCCCATATCCATTGGTGTTTGACATCAGAGATGATATACGGGTGCTCAGTGGAGACTGGGTACACTGGACGGACTCGCCGAGAACTCCCAGATGGTATTATACCTCACGTCAGATGGCAGTTCTCTGGTGACACTGGTACAGAGTAGTCTGTTGACCCGAGATCGTCATAGAGTCTTGTGTGGTTCCCACTGTGCTTTGATTTCCATCTTACCACGTCCAAGAGGGCATGCAAAACGGTGGTTTTTGGGTACAGTCCCGAGTCACATGGAGGCAATGAGCGATAGGAGGGGATTCGTCTCTCCCGGTATAGGGGGTTGATGTTGCGCTGTGTTCGATTGGCTATAACAGGAAATCCCTGGCCAGGGTTGCTGAGATTTACTGGGAAGTGTTACCTGTAGTTTCTCGAATTGTTATAGACCTTATATCGACACGACTTATTGAGCTATTGGGATCTGACGTTTACCACCCCTAGGGAGATATGCGACATATTAGACGAACAGACCGGACTGTACGGTAAGTGTTACTGGTTGGATTCACAGGAGTGTGAGCGGGCTTGCTCGTCGATCTTCTGATCGCTCAATACCCGGGTGGCCGTTACGTTTAGCAGACCGCTTGCGGCTTGTGGATGCTTGATATGATCATCATCTGCTGCCGGCGTATTGACGAGTCTTTAGAGTCCTACACAGAGGTTTCCTGGCTCAAGCGAAACGAAATAGGAGCGCATATGAGATATGTGCGGGACCGAGAATAATTCGTGTATATGATACCGTATTTTATTCTCGGGATGAATGTATCGATTGGTTGTATGCGATATAACCTAGTTATCGATTCAAGCGTTGATTCGATAAGCCGATACATTGATATTAGTCGGTTATATGCGATATGACCGAATCGTTAAATCAAGAGTTGATTTAATGATTTAATGCATAATTATATATTTGATATATTACTTTGCATTAACTAGTATCGGTTCACTTTAAATGGATTTTCTCACTCGGGTATGCGCATTGCATATGCGATATGATTTTGTGCACTTGATTGTATCATGTTTGATGATACATATCTTTTTTGTTAAGTGTAATGAATTAAACCTAGGTTAAGTAAATGATTAGGGTTTTCTTTTATTCATTCATTTATCTTTTCATTTGCATTTAAAAGATAAATGAGAAAAGGAAAAGAAGTGAAAAATGGTGGCTAGTTTTGTTTTCAACATGAAGCTTCATGAAGCTTTCATTAAGTCACCATTTTTGTCTTATCTCCTTAACCCTAGCCATTCTTTAACCTTGGTCAATTCTCTACACCTAACCATGGTTTGCTTATGATAAGAATGTAATTTCTTTTCTATTTTAATAATTCTTATCATAACAATTTCCTTCTTCTTCTTCATTTCTTCAAGTGAAGAAAGCTTGCCTCCATCAATGGCAAGTGATGAAAAAGAGTGAGAAATCCAAATCTAAAGTCTACCCACTTCCTATTTCTTCATCCTCTACCTCTTGCCAAGTAGTAGAGTGTGTTTTCTTCACAAGTTTCTTGACTTGGTGAAGTCGGAGCTTGATTTAGCGATGCCTCGACGTAGATCATCTTCGGCATGGACATCGACGACCTTGCTCGCTTATTCTCCGATGAAGTCGACGCTAGAGCCCGGATTCTTTTTGGATAGCGGAGAGGACTTTGTTGCGGAGCTATGGAGGTGGAGCACCGGATCTACAAAGGTTGTATTTCCGTTTAAACTTTAGTTAAGCTGTTAACTAGTTTCATTTTCGCCTAGACATCTAGCCAACGATCCGTAGTCTAGGGTTTCTCGGCACCGTATTTTTGAAATTGGCATGGTTGATGCCTTGTGAGACCTCATTAGGGTGCCTAGGAACCCTACAGTGGTATCAGAGCCTAGCTAGAGCCTTAGGCGAAGTCTAGACGGAATTTGAAGTCCGAACGAACCCGAAACCCGATCACAAACTTGCTCTCTGTCCTTTTTTGAAAATTGTGGATTTTTCAAAATTAAAAATTTGCAGAAAACTCAGCAGGGAATTATAAGAATTACGGTGCAATTTTTTTTCCATGAACAGTACAAACCGCGGCGAAAGCGCGGCAGAAGCCTGGATTCTGCGGCGGTTCCGCCGCACTTTGATGACGTCATCCTCAATTGATTGCACAGTAACTTCTATTACATTATGCTGGAGTTTCTGGGTATTTTTAAAATTTATTCAAGAGTTGAATTTTCTGGGTTGTTTTGGGGATTCAGTGTTTTGATCGGAGTATCAAATTTTGTCTGTGTGGCTTTCCGGATAAATTTTAGAATATGTTAAAAAGTTCGACCGGATATAAATACCCAATTTTTCCCCTGTCGGGAAATTTCCAAGTGTTGGATTTTTCCGTAGTCTAAAGACGTTCTAAGTAGTGTAAGTAACGCGATGGACCCTGTAGAAGACAACAAACCTTAACTCGATTATGTGACCGTCTTGAACTGCCCTTTGAACCTTCGGGTTTGGGGCAGTACGGCGTGCCACATGTGAGGTTTGGCTTGACCCTTCTACGGCTGGACCGTCGGTACTGAGGCACGAACTGAATGTTGTTAGACTTATTTCATGTGTTGATCTGTATCGGGAAAACTTGGGTGTTCGATTGTTCGATCGAAAAATTTAACATTTTCTGTTTATCTGGAATGTGATACAATAATTGGAGTTCACAAATAGTTATGTGATAACTGAATGAATGTTATAAATCTAGCACTTTAGTCTCACTTGATCGGTTGCCACGGAATTTTGATGCGATCAAAAGTCCGTCGCAATCACGTAGCGTACGCGGATATTCGCCGGGTAAACTTAATAGACAGCCTCACTCCATAGCCCCGACCAAGTGACTGTAGGAGAACCCCGTCGCCGAAAGCATCCGTTCGGGTGCTCGCGGCAGTGGTGTTCCGCCTTGGTGCACTTCGTCGACGGTATCGGGGGTGCGGCCGCCTACTAAAGTTTGCGATGAGCATTCGATCAGGATGTCGGGAATCCTGTTGAATTACCTGACTTGATATTGAAAAGAGTTTTCGATTTTGAGACTAAAATGCGGGGTTTATAATTGTTAGGCATGCGATGTCTAAGTAATTCATTTGGTCAGGCATGCGATGTCTGAGGTGGTTGCGGATTCCAACTGTTGTAGTTTTACACTTTCTTTTCTGTGACCGTAAGTGTAATATGTGATATCGCCGGTTTCGTTGCTATATGTCAACGACAATTGGGATGGACATATTTACTTACGTTGATGACATGTGATGTTATGTGTTGCTGGTTATGTTATATTGGATCGTCGTGTTTGAATAGCCGGGGTTTTTTATGTGAGATGAGTGTTTTTCATTTTCATTCATGTAAAAACTTGTATGTAATATTCTTTTATTGGGGCACTTCCAGGTTGCGGAAAATGTCACCGTTTGTATATTATTTACTTTTCCGCACTAGGATAGACCCAAGGAGGAGGGCACAAGTAACCGGGTTCTGGAGTCCAGTGGGAGACCAACTCGAGGAGTCGAGTCCGGGTCTCCTAACTCCAGAATTGGTAGGGTTGCTTGCCGCTCTCGTAGGGGTCTAGGGGTGTGGGTTTGGCTATTCATCACGACCGTGGAATCCGTGTTTTATACTGGCTCGTATTGAAAACACGGACGTCCTAGTATATCCAATATTTCATATGTTTCTTCTGCTGCGATATCTGTGATGTGATCATGTGATGTTCTGTGATAGATACAGTATATAGTATATATGATATATTATATAGACGTTACTTATGTTTTACACCCGCGCTAGCCCTGCCCCGCTCTGCCGTTAGTTACCTAACCTAACGGTGCACGAGGGGACATCGAGGCGAATGCGGATGGCATAAGTGTACGTCGTATTTATCTGTGATGTTTAGGTAACTTAAATTATGGGACTTCATTAATATGATTAATGAAATAAAATAAACCTAAGATGTTGTAGAATCGAATTTCAAAATTAAAACAGGTAGCTACAGTTCTTGCTTTGCACAGCGGTATATATGATATATCCTGCACCTTATTCGATGAGGAAAGGACCGAGATCCCTTCACCGGGAGTGACTCCTTTGGCAATAACTGGCAGATGCTACACACTCGGTTTGTCTTTTGATAGCTTTTAAGTGTTTTTGCTTTGCACAGTGATATATACGATATATCCCGCACCTCATTCGACGAGGAAAGGACCGACGATCCCTTCACCGGGAGTGACTCCTTTAGCAAAACTAGAAAAGCCTCAAAAGCACTCCATTTTAAAATCATTTGATTCTAAAACGATATCAAGTTCATTACGCAATAGGTTTTCAGAAAAACCTGTCGTAGCCCTCCGTCATTTCAGATAAGTCCTATTTAGTATTCGTGCTACGTTTGTTGACCTCCGTCAAGGCGTAGTGTGCGGTAGCTGACTAGTATTTATCTGTTTATGCATATGATGCAGATTGAGTTAGGGTAGTCGTGCGGCCTTGTTGACCTCCGTCAAGGGTCGTGCGGGTGGGTTTAATTCGATCAAGAAATGACGGGTTGAACTTGACTAGTATCCTATGGTTTGTTGACCTCCGTCAAGGTCATAGGGTGCTAGGGGCAAAATATTATCGGGAATTTCAAGTGTTGAAATTTGCAATGAGATTGCATACCTTCTATGAGATAGTTGGATCCCGATACCCGCTGCGAGTAATTGTTACTCCTGGGAGAGTTTTACACATTACAATTAGCCGATCAAGTAGGTGTCTAGAAAGGTGTTAACGGGGTTACGCCTCTGGGAAAACGAGGTTTACATTAATTAGGTTCGTGCGAAAGCACGGGGGACCTCCCTCAAAGTACTGACACTGGCCTGGCTGAAAGATTGGCGAACTTGTAGTGTGTAATTAATCCCGGCTAGTCTTTCCTTTTAGGGTTTGAAGGAAGATTTGATAAAAAGCAGTGGGAGCCATCCTGATTAGATAAAATAAAAACCAATCTATTCTTGACAGAGCGCACGCTGAGTGTTTTCTTCTCTCTCTCTTCAGGTAGCGACCATATCACGCCTTAATCAAGATAATAATACGGATTATTGACCGAACCCGCTTGTTATACTGAGCTGGGGAACGTTGGTCCCGCTCCAACTTATAATTGTTATAAGACAGAGCAGGAAATTGGGGAATACCAGATTTCCCGTGCCGCCCAAACGAAGAGAGTGCATGTTGATGCATCATCTTCGGGTGTGTTCATTACAAAGAACTGTTTCTCAGTATCCTTTACGTCCTGGGTATGTGATACCAGATCAGGATCCCAGATATGTAATCTATTACATAGGGCTACAGAAAGGTAGAGAACTGAGAACGGGTGATAAGTTTCATGAGGCAGAAAACGGGGCAAGAGTTGCAGCCAAGTCTGTTGGTCACTGTCACCCTGTATTCCAAATACATTGATTCTGAACGAATGTTATTAGATACCGAACCTGACATACAAAATCATATCTGTCTCTTTATTAGTAAAGAAACGATATAATTTTGTATTGATGGATAATGTTTTGAACATTTCCTATATCAAAAGTTGATAAGTTCAGGCACGTTATCTAAAAGCATTGAAGTTCTAAATCAAACTACAGTTCCTAGTATACAGAACACACACAAGAGGAAGAGTTCAGAAATGAACGAATCATTCTTGAGGCATTGTAGACTAGGTCATATCAATGTGACCCGACTAGCTGAAGTTACATGTAGATGCATATTTAAATCAGTTTGAATTTACATCTTGTGAAACTCGCCAATCATGTCACAAAGATAAGATGACCATAGCTCCGTTTACTGGAAACAGAGAAAGAGTTAGTGAACTCTTGGGATGATACATGTTGATGTATGTAGGTCCCCTGTCTACACATGCCAAGATTGGTTCTTTATACTTCATTATATTCTCTGATAATCTCTTAAGATTCAGTCAAATGTTCCTGTTGAAACATGAGTCCGAACCTATTGAGATATTCTCAGAATATAAGCTAGAAGTAGAGAACCAAAATAAGGGTAAAAGTACTATGTCCTATGATAAGATCAGGGAGGAGAATACTTGTGCATGGAATTCCTGGACTATTCTAAAGGAGAATGAGATTCTCTCTCAGCATTACTCCTCTGTATACACCATAGCACGATGGTATATCGGGGCGGAGCATTCACACCCTATATGATAAGGTGTGCTCTATGATGAGTACTACTGAGTTACCTATTTCCTTTTGGGAGTTACGCACTTGAGAAGTTGCATACCTATTGAATAGGGTTCCACTCAAATCAGTTGCCTACCATTTCATATGTGATATGGAAAGGGAAGAGCCCATGTCTTAAGCTAGTTAAGATTTGGGGTTGACCGGCCTATGTCTAAAAGCAAAATCCGGACAAGCTCGAAGCAAGATCTGTTATGTACAACTGGAAAGGTTCCAGCTATACAAACAACAGCAGATGATTTGGTAGAACCAAAGGATTCAGTAGATTCCAACGAACCTCAGCCTCTCCGCCGATCTAGTAGGGTTCCTCACCCACCTGAGAGATACTTCGGTTTCTCTATGACAGTGAGAGCGAGGATTGCATCATGAGATGATGACCCAACTAGTTTCGAGCTGGCCATCAGGAGTAAGACTCTGTAAGAATGGCTGGATGCTTAGTGATCTGAGATGGAATCCTTATACACCAACAAAGTATGGACTTTAGTTGCTATATCTGAAGGGTTAAATCCCCATCAGGAGCAAGTATATCTTGAGAAGATTACTTGGTGTATATGGAAGAGTTGAGACTTTCAAAGCTAGACTTGTTAAAGGTCTACATCATTGACCAGGTATGGATGATGATGAAACCTTTTCAATGTAGCTATGCTTAAGTCCATCCAGATCCTACTTGTCACGGCTACATACCATGACTACGATATTTGGCGGTTGGGTGTCTTGACTGCTTTTCTAAATGATGATTTGGAAGAGTGTTTCTATAAGTACACAGCCAGAGGGCTTCGTAGACAGTGGGAGCAGCGGAAACGTGTGCAAGATGCTTTATAGGATAAAGCAGGCATAGCGGAGTTGGAACATCTGTTTTGATGGATTAGTCAAAGAAGTTGACATCATCAAAATAGTAGATGAACCTTGTATAAACAAAAAGGTAGTAGGGAGTATGGTGGTGATCCTCGTAGAGTACGTGGATGACATACTCTTGATAAGGAAGGAGTTTCCTATGCTACGCTCGATCAATCTCCGCTTATCACAATGATTCTCCATATAGGATCAAAACGATACCTCCTAAATCCTGGGTTTTTGGATCTATGAGATAGATCTAATTGGATGTTAGGACTCTCACTAGTTGTAGTAAGACGGTATCGACCGATCCTGGGGAGAATCACTGGAAGGGTTCCAGGGTGATAAAGACGACTGAATGTCAGTCACAGGCATTGTCTTTACCCTCAGTGGAGGGACGGTATGTTGGAAGAGTTCCAAGCTAGATACCGTGGCATACTAGACGATAAAGGCTGAATACATCGCTACTTATGCTACTACCAAAGAGGCAGTCTGGGTGTATATTGGTTCATGAGATGAACTACGTTCCTACCATTGTGAGACAATGGAGTTGTGGCTTATGCCAAGGAACGCATGTCCCATCAGTGATCCAGACATATTCTAAGGCAGTATCACCTGATCATGGAGATGGTTGATCTCCAGGGTGATCGAGGTTAGGAGAGTAGACTCAGAGGACAGCACGGCGGATCCACTCACGAAGGCCTATTCCCGGAGAGAGACTTTTATGGGATGGTTGAGTATGAGATACTACAACCACTGCTACAGATGGCCCTAGTGCAAGTGGGAGATTGTTAGTTATATGTTTGCCCTAGAGGCCATTACTATACATAGGATGTATATTGTAGTGGATGCTTGGACATATATAGGGAGGACTTTCTTGCTCGACATGATAGTATGCTATCTGGTTGCTCTTTACCTTAACGTGTACACTGATTGTCTCTCTGTTACATGTTGGTAAAGCCCTTAGGATCTGTACTTGACTACCTGGACTATGATGTGGATCATACTAGTGGGGACATGGTAGTCCATAAGTACATCCTTCAAAGTCCCTAGTCGTGGGTGTATCGAGACGGGGCATCGATATACCATAGTAGACTAGCGTATACCTTCTCGACCCATATAGATGGGCGATGGATGATCCCATATCCATTGGTGTTTGACATCAGAGATGATATACGGGTGCTCATTGGAGACTGGGTACACTGGATGGACTCGCCGAGAACTCCCAGATGGTATTATACCTCACGTCAGATGGCAGTTCTCTGGTGACACTGGTACAGAGTAGTCTGTTGACCCGAGATCGTCATAGAGTCTTGTGTGGTTCCCACTGTGCTTTGATTTCCATCTTACCACGTCCAAGAGGGCGTGCAAAACGGTGGTTTTTGGGTACAGTCCCGAGTCACATGGAGGCAATGAGCGATAGGAGGGGATTCGTCTCTCTCGGTATAGGGGGTTGATGTTGCGCTGTGTTCGATTGGCTATAACAGGAAATCCCTGGCCAGGGTTGCTGAGATTTACTGGTAAGTGTTACCTGTAGTTTCTCGAATTGTTATAGACCTCATATCGACACGACTTATTGAGCTATTGGGGTCTGACGTTTACCACCCCTAGGCGAGATATGCGACATATTAGACGAACAGACCGGACTGTACGGTAAGTGTTACTGGTTGGATTCACAGGAGTGTGAGCGGGCTTGCTCGTCGATCTTCTGATCGCTCAATACCCGGGTGGCCGTTACGTTTAGCAGACCGCTTGCGGCTTGTGGATGCTTGATATGATCATCATCTGCTGCCGGCGTATTGACGAGTCTTTAGAGTCCTACACAGAGGTTTCCTGGCTCAAGCGAAACGAAATAGGAGCGCATATGAGATATGTGCGGGACCGAGAATAATTCGTGTATATGATACCGTATTTTATTCTCGGGATGAATGTATCGATTGGTTGTATGCGATATAACCTAGTTATCGATTCAAGCGTTGATTCGATAAGCCGATACATTGATATTAGTCGGTTATATGCGATATGACCGAATCGTTAAATCAAGAGTTGATTTAATGATTTAATGCATAATTATATATTTGATATATTACTTTGCATTAACTAGTATCGGTTCACTTTAAATGGATTTTCTCACTCGGGTGTGCGCATTGCATATGCGATATGATTTTGTGCACTTGATTGTATCATGTTTGATGATATATATCTTTTTTGTTAAGTGTAATGAATTAAACCTAGGTTAAGTAAATGATTAGGGTTTTCTTTTATTCATTCATTTATCTTTTCATTTGCATTTAAAAGATAAATGAGAAAAGGAAAAGAAGTGAAAAATGGTGGCTAGTTTTGTTTTCAACATGAAGCTTCATGAAGCTTTCATTAAGTCACCATTTTTGTCTCATCTCCTTAACCCTAGCCATTCTTTAACCTTGGTCAATTCTCTACACCTAACCATGGTTTGCTTATGATAAGAATGTAATTTCTTTTCTATTTTAATAATTCTTATCATAACAATTTCCTTCTTCTTCTTCATTTCTTCAAGTGAAGAAAGCTTGCCTCCATCAATGGCAAGTGATGAAAAAGAGTGAGAAATCCAAATCTAAAGTCTACCCACTTCCTATTTCTTCATCCTCTACCTCTTGCCAAGTAGTAGAGTGTGTTTTCTTCACAAGTTTCTTGACTTGGTGAAGTCGGAGCTTGATTTAGCGATGCCTCGACGTAGATCATCATCGGCATGGACATCGACGACCTTGCTCGCTTATTCTCCGATGAAGTCGACGCTAGAGCCCGGATTCTTTTTGGACAGCGGAGAGGACTTCGTTACGGAGCTATGGAGGTGGAGCACCGGATCTACAAAGGTTGTATTTCCGTTTAAACTTTAGTTAAGCTGTTAACTAGTTTCATTTTCGCCTAGACATCTAGCCAACGATCCGTAGTCTAGGGTTTCTCGGCACCGTATTTTTGAAATTGGCATGGTTGATGCCTTGTGAGACCTCATTAGGATGCCTAGGAACCCTACAGGTTCACTTTAGAATTGGATTTCTCACTTTATTTCATCAATCACCATTGATGAAGAAAGGTTTTCTTCATGAAAGAAGATGAAGAAGAAGAAGAATGAATATGATAAGTATATCCTAAAATGAAAAGAATAATGAATTCTTATCATAATAGAACCATGGTTAGGTGTAGAGAATTAATTAGGGTTAAGTGGAATGGTTAGGGTTAAGGATGAGACAAAGTGGTCACAAAGTCAAAGTATTCATGAAGCTTCATGAAAGAACAAAGAATGCCACCATTTTATCATTTCCTTTTCTTTTTCCAAAAGATTAAATAAATGAATAAAATGAATAAGCAAATAATAAACCCTAACCATTTCATTAACCAAGGTTTAATTCTTTATACTTAACTAATTTTACATGCACCATCAAACATGATACAAGCATGTGCACAAAAATCATATCACATATATAATGCGCACATCCGAGCGAGAAAATCCATTTAAAGTAAACCGATACTAGTTAATGCAAAGCAATATATCAAATATATAATTATGCATTAAATCATTAAATCAACACTTGATTTAACGATCCGGTCATATCGTATATAACCGACTAATATTCAATGTATCGGCTTATCGAATCAATCCTTGACTCGATAACTAGGTTATATCGCATACAACCATTCGATACATTCATCGCGAGAATAGAATACGGTATCACATACTCGAATCATTCTCGGTCCCGCGCATATCTCATATGCGCTCCTATTTCGTTTTGCTTGAGCCAGGAAACCTCTGTGTAGGACTCTAAAGACTCGTCAATACGCCGGCAGCAGGTGATGATCATATCAAACACCTATAAGCCGCAAGCGGTCTGCTAAACGTAACGGCCACCCGGGTATTGAGCGATCAGAAAATCGACGAGCAAGCCTGCTCACACTCTAGTGAATCCAACCAGTAACACTACCGTACAGTCCGGTCTCGTCGTCTGATATGTCGCATATCTCGCCTAGGGGTGGTAAACGTCAGACCCCAATAGCTCGATAAGTCGTGTCGATATGAGGTCTATAACAATTCGAGAAACTACTGGTAACACTTACCATTAAATCTCAGCAACCCTGGCCAGGGATTTCCTGTTATAGCCAATCGAACACAGCGCAACATCAACCCCCTATACCGGGAGAGACGAATCCCCTCCTATCGCTCATTGCCACCATGTGACTCGGGACTGTACCCAAAAACCACCGTTTTGCACGCCCTCTTGGACGTGGTAAGATGGAAATCAAAGCACAGTGGGAACCACACAAGACTCTATGACGATCTCGGGTCAACAGACTACTCTGTACCAGTGTCACCAGAGAACTGCCATCTGACGTAAGGTATAATACCATCTGGGAGTTCTCGGCGAGTCCGTCCAGTATACCCAGTCTCTACTGAGCACCCGTATATCATCTCTGATGTTAAACACCAATGGATATGGGATCATCCATCGCCCATCTGTTTGGGTCGAGAAGGTATACGCTAGTCTACTCTGGTATATCGATGCCCCGTCTCGATACACCCACGACTAGGGACTTTCAAGGATGTACTTATGGACTACCATGTCCCCACTAGTATGATCCGCATCATAGTCCAGGTAGTCAAGTACACATCCTAAGGGCTTTACCAACATGTAATAGAGAGACAATCTGTGTACACGTTAAGGTAAAGAGTAACCAGATAGCATACTATCATGTCGAGCAAGAAAGTCCTCCCTATATATGTCCCAGCATCCACTACAATATACATCCAATGTACAGTAATGGCCTCTAGGGCATACATATAACTAACAGCGGCAAGCAACACTGTTAATTCTAGAGTTAGGAGACCCGGTCTCGACTCCTCGAGATGGTCTCCGACTGGACTCTAGAACCCGGTCACTTGTGCTCCCCGCCTTGGGTCTATCCTAATGCGGAAAAGTAAATAATATATATCAATGGTGACATCATCCTCAACCCGGATGTGTCCCAATAAAAGAATATTACATAAAAATTTTACATGAATGAAAATTGAAAAACTCTTATCTCATATAAACCCCCCGGCTATTCAATCACAATGATCCAATATAACATATCAGCAACACATAATATCACATGTCATCAACGTAAGTAAATACGCGTATCCCAAATTCCTTTGACTTATAGCGACGAGATTTGGGATACCCCACAAATTACATTTATGGTCGCAGAAAAGAAATGAAAAACTACAATAATTAGAATCCGCATATCTTTAGACATCATAAACCCGGAATATCTCATATTCCGGATTTCATGCCTAACTTATAAACCTTGCATTTTAGTATCAAATTGAAAACTCTTTTCAATAAGCAGTCGGATAATCCAACAAGATTCCCGACTAAGTGATTGCGTACTATACACAATTGCGACGGAGTTTTCATCCGAATCAAAACTCCATGGCAATCAATCAAATGAGACTAAATGGCTAGATTTTCAATATACTAACTAGTTTTCACAAAACTAATTATTGTGGATTCCAAAAATTGTATCACATATCATCAAGATCTATACAACGTTAAATATTTCGATCGATTTAACAAACACCCACAAATCACAGAGAACCTCAACAACTGGAGTCTCATTAAAAACATCCAGAAAGTGCAAAATCTAACAGTGGAGCAGCACAAGAAAAATCAAACCATAAAACCCCAAACTTGCGGCGGAACCGCGGCCAAACTAGGGTTTGCGGCACGGTTCCGCGGCTCTTTGAGGGAATTAGGGTATGAAATTTCTTGGGGCTCCATATAAAACCTGCACGTTTTCTGCATATTTACTTACGTTGATGACATGAGATGTTATATGTTGCTTATGATATGATTTATTGGATCGTCGTGATTAAATAGCCGGGGGGTTTTATATGAGATGAGAGTTTTTATATTTTCATTCATGTAAAATTCAATGTAATATTCTTTTATTGGGGCACTTCCGGGTTGAGGATGATGTCACCACTGTTGTATATTATTTACTTTTTCGCATTAGGATAGACCCAAGGTGGGGAACACAAGTAACCGGGTTCTAGAGTCCAGTAGGAGACCATCTCAAGGAGTTGAGACCGGGTTTCCTAACTCTAGAATTGGTAGGGTTACTTGCCGCTCTCGTAGGAGTCTATGTGATGTGGGTTTGGCTATTCATCAAGAATGTGGAATCCGTGTTTTACATTACGGGCTAAATTTAAAACACGGAAATCCTAGTATATCCAATATTTCATATGTTGCTTCTGCTGCTTGTTTCTGTGATGTGATCATGTTATATTATATATGATATATAATAAACGTTGCTTATGTTTTGCACCCACGCTAGTCCAGCCCCCGCTCTGCCAGTAGTTAAGTAACCTAACGATGCATGACGGGGCCCCGTAGCGAATGCGGATGGCATAAGCGTACGTTCTATTTTCGTTTCTTTTTCTGCAATGTTTAGGAAATGTTATATGATGGGACTTCATTAATGTGATTAATGAAAAGAAAGAAACCAAAAGATGTTGTAGAATCAAATTTTCAAAAAGGGTAGCTCTAGTTCTTTCTTTTTATAGCGGTATTCCTTGTAGAATATACATCACCTTATTCGATAAGGAAAGAGCCGAGATCCCTTCACCGGGAGTGACCTCTTTAGCGGAACTAGTAAAAGCCTAAAAAACACTCCTTTTCAAAATCACTCGATTCTGCAACGATATCAAGTTCATTACGCAAAAGGTTTTTCTTAAAAACATGACGTAGCCCTTCATCATTTCAGATAAGTACTATTTAGTATTCGTGCTACGTTTGTTGGCCTGCATCAAGGCATAGTGTGCAGTAGCTATTTAGTGCTTATCTGCTGTATATGATGTGATTGGATTAGGGTATTCGTGAGACTTTGTTGGCCTGCGTCAATGGTCATGCGGATGGGTTTAATTCAATCAAGAAATGTACGGGTTGAACTTGACTAGCGGACTATAGTTTGTTGGCCTGCGTCAAGGTCATAGGACGCTAGGGGCAAAATATTATCGGGAATTTCAAGTGTTGAAATTTGCAATGAGATTGCATACCTTCTATGAGATAGTTGGATCCCGATACCCACTGCGAGTAAGAGTTACTCCTGGAAGTGTTTTACACATCACAATTAGCCAATCAAGTAGGTGTCTAGAAATGTGTTAACGGGGTTACGCCCCCTGGGAAAAGGAGGTTCATTTTAATTAGGTCCGTACGAAAGCACGGGGAACCTCCCTCAAAGTACCGGCACTGGCCTGGCTGAAAAATTGGCGAACTTGTAAGGTGTAATTAATCCCGGCTAGTCTTACCTTTTAGGGTTTGAAGGAAGATTTGATAAAACCAGTGGGAGCCGTCCTGATTAGATAAGATAATAAACAATCTAATCTTGCAAAGAGCGCACGCTAACGCGTTTCCTTCTCTCTCTCTTCAGGCGGAAACCAATGTCACGCCTTAATCAAGATAATAATATGGATGTATTGACTGAACCCGCTTGTTATACTGAGCAAAGGGATGTTGGTTCTGCTCCAACTTATAAGTGTTATAAGTCCGAGCAGGAAATAGGGGCATATCCGGATTCCCACGCCACCCAAATGAAGAATAAGCATGTTGATGCATCTTCTTCGGGTGTGTTAGAGCACACTCTCCATCCTGGGTATTAGATACTGGATCGGGATCCCACATATGCAATTTGTTGCATGGGCTAAGAAAAAGTAGAGAACTGGTAAAGGGTGATCATTCTCTAAAAGTAGGGAATGATGCAAGTGTTGCAGCCAAAGCAGTTGGTGAATATCACCTTGTATTGCCAACTGGGAATACATTGATCCTGAACGACTGTTATTACGTACCCTCTATGATACGCAATTTAATATCAATTTCTTTATTAGATAAAGAAGGATAATTTTGTAGTAGAGAATAATGTTATGAACATTTACCTAAATCAAGTGTTGATTGGGTTTGGTGCGTTATGTAACGGATTATACGTTCTGAATCAAAACACAGTTCTTAACGTACAGAACACACACAAGAGGAAAAGATCAGAAATGAACGAATCCTTCTTGTGGCATTGTAGACTAGGTTATATCAATGCGAAACGACTAGCTAAGTCACATAAAGATGGATATTTGAATCCGTTCGAACTTTCATCTTATGAAACTTGCCAGTCATGTCTGAAAGGCAAGATGACCAAAACTCCGTTTATAGGACACAGAGAAAGAGTTACAGAACTCTTGGGACTGATACATAGTGATGTATGCGGTCCTATATCTACACATGCCAGGAATGGTTCCTCATACTTCATTACATTCACTGACGATCTCTCAAGATTCGATCATGTGTTCCTGTTAAAACACAAGTCTGAAGCTTTGGAGAAATTCAAAGAATATAAGCATGAAGTTGAGAACCAGTCGGGTAAAAGTATTAAAATCCTTTGATCTGATCGGGGAGGAGAATACTTGAGCATGGAATTCCATGACTATCTAAAAGAGAATGGGATTCTCTCTCAGCTTACTCCTCCATATACACCACAGCACAACGGTGTATCGGAGCGGAGGAATCGCACCCTATTGTATATGGTGCGCTCTATGATGAGTACTGCTGAGTTGCCTATTTTCTTTTGGGGATATTTACGGGAGACAGCTGCAGACCTATTGAATATGGTTCCCACTAAATCTGTGCCAACCACTCCATATGAGATATGGAAAGGAAAGAGACCATATCTTAATTATGTTAAGATATGGGGTTATCCGGCATATGTGAAAACACAAAATCCGGACAAGCTCGAGGCAAGGTCTTTTCTGTGTATGTTTATTGGATATCCTAAGCATTCGCGAGGGTATATCTTCTACCACACCGAGGAGCAAAAGGCGTTTGTTTCTCGGCATGCCACCTTTTTAGAAAAGAAATTTCTTGCGAAAGAAATTTGTGGCCTTGAGGTAGAACTGGAAGAGGTTCCAGCTACACAAACTACAATAGAAGATTTGGTAGAACCAGAGGATTCGATAGTTCCCAATGAACCTGAGCCTCTCCGCCGTTCTAGTAGGGTTCCTCATCCACCTGAGAGATACTACGGTTTTCTCATTGATGGTGGGAGCGAGGATTGCATCATGGAAGATGATGACCCAACTAGCTTAGAGCAGGCCATCACGAGTGGGGACTCTGTGAATTGGCTGGATGCAATGCGGTCTGAGATGGAATCCATGTACGCCAACAAAGTATGGACTTTGGAAGTTGCTCCCGAAGGGGTAAAACTCATTGGAAGCAAATGGATCTTTAAGAAGAAACTTGGTGTAGATGGAAAAGTTGAGACTTTCAAAGATAGACTTATTGCAAAAGGTTTTCGTCAACGACCAGGTGTGGATTATGATGAAACCTTTTCTCCAGTGGCTATGCTTAAGTCCATCCGGATCCTACTTGCCATCGCTGCATACCATGACTATGAAATCTGGCAAATGGATGTTAAGACCGCCTATCTAAATGGTGATTTAGAAGAGAGCGTGTACATGACTCAGCCAGAGGGCTTCGTAGACAGTGGGAGCAGCGGAAAGGTGTGCAAGCTGCTTAAATCAATCTATAGGTTAAAGCAGGCATCGCGGAGTTAGAACATCTGTTTTGATGAGGTAGTCAAAGAGTTTGACTTCATCAAAAACGTAGATGAACCTTGTATATATAAGAAGGCCGCAAAGAGTAAGGTCGTCTTCCTCGTATTGTACGTGGATGACATACTCTTGATAGGAAATGATGTTCCTATGCTGCACTCGGTCAAGCTCTTCTTATCACAAAGATTCTCAATGAAAGATCTAGGTGATGCCTCCTACATCTTGGGGATTAAGATCTATAGAGATAGATCTAAACGGATACTGGGATTGTCCTAATCCCGGTACATAGACACCATACTAAAGATGTTTAGTATGGAAGATTCCAAATGTGGGGATATACCCACGATCTCAGGACTCACTCTCTCCAAAGAGATGTCTCCAAAGACTGATTTGGAGAGAGCTTGCATGCAAGGGATACCCTATGCTTCGGCAGTAGGCTCCATCATGTACGCGATGTTGTGTACGAGACCCGATGTAGCGTACTCACTAAGTGTAGTGAGTAGGTATCAAGCAGATCCAGGAGAGAATCACTGGACAGCTGTGAAGAACATTCTCAAGTACTTGAGAAGGACCAAAGAGATGTTCTTGGTGTACGGTAACGGTGAACTCCAAGTGGAGTCCTTTACTGACTTAAGCTTCCAAAGTGATAAGGACGACAGTAAGTCGGTCTTGGGTTTTGTCTTTACCCTCAATGGAGGGCCGGTATGTTGGAAGAGTTCCAAGTAAGACACCGTTGCAGACTCGACGATGGAGGCTGAATACATCGTTGCCAACGATGCTGCCAAAGAAGCTGTCTGGATGATGAAGTTTATTGCTGAGCTTGGTGTGGTTCCATCCATTGAGCATCCAATACCTGTGTATTATGATAACAATTGAGCGGTGGCTTTGGCCAAGAAACCCAGGTCCCATCAGAGATCCAGACATATTCTGAGGCGGTATCACCTAATCCGGAAGATAGTTGATCGCCTGGAGATCGAGGTCAGGAGAGTTGACACGAAGGACAACGTAGCGGATCCACTGACAAAGGCCCTCCTCCAGATACAATTTGAGAGACTTTTTGGGACGTTGGGTATGAGATACTACAGCACATGACCTTAGTGCAAGTGGGAGATTTTTAGTTATATGTATGCCGTAGAGGCCATTATTGTACATATGATGTATATTATAGTGGATGCTTGGACATATATAGAGAGGACTATCTTGCTCGACATGATAGTATGCTATCTGGTTGTACTTGTCTTAATATGTATACTTGTATTGTGATACTGTCTTGCTCTCACGTGTTGATAAAGCCCTTAGGATATGTACTTGACTACCTGGACTATGATGGAGATCATACTAGTGGAGCCAGGGTAGTTCACAAGTACATCCTTTAATTGTTCCTAGTCAAGGGAATATCGAGATAGGGCATCCATATTCCAGAGTAGACAAGCGTATACGCTTCTTGTGTTAGTTATATGTATGCCCTAGAGGCCATTACTGTACATACGATGTATATTGTAGTGGATGCTTGGACATATATAGGGAGGACTTTCTTGCTCGACATGATAGTACGCTATCTGGTTGCACTTTATCTTAACATGTACTCTGATTGTCTCTATATTACATGTTGATAAAGCCCTTAGGATGAGTACTTGACTACCAGGACTATGATGTGGATCATACTAGTGGGGACAATGTAGTCGTCAAGTACATCCTTCAAATGTTCCTAGTCGTGGGTGTATCGAGACAGGGCATCGATATACCAGAGTAGACTAGCATATGCGCTTCTTGACCCATATGATGGGCGATGGATGATCCCATATCCATTGGTGTTTGACATCAGAGAAGGTATACGGGTGCTCAGTGGAGACTGGGTACACTGGACGGACTCGCCGAGAACTCCCAGATGGTATTATACCTCACGTCAGCTGGCAGTTTTTTGGTGACACTGGTACAGGTTAGTCTGTAGACCCGAGATCGTCATAGAGTCTTGTGTGATTCCCACTGTGCTTTGATTTCCATCGTACCACGTCCAAGTGGGCGTGCAAAAAGGTGGCTTTTGGGTACAGTCCCGAATCACATGGAGGCAATGAGCGATAGGAGGGGATTCATCTCTCCTGATATAGGGAGTTGATGTTGCGCTGTGTTCGTTTGGCTATAGCTTGAAATCCCTGGCCAGGGTTGCTGAGATTTACTGGTAAGTGTTATCAGTAGTTTCTCAAACTGTTATGGACCTCATATCGACACGACTTATCAAGCTACTGGGGTCTGACGTTTACCACCCCTAGGCGAGATATGCGACATATCAGACGAAGAGACCGGACTGTACAGGAGTGTTACTGACTGGATTCACAGGAGAATGTACAAGCTTTCTTGTTGATTTTCTGAGCACTTAATACCTGGGTGGCTGTTACGTTTAGCTGACCGCTTGCAGCTTGTGGGTGTTTGATATGATCATCACCTACTGCCGGCGTATTGACGATTCTTTAGAGTCCTACACAGAGGTTTCTTGGCTCAGGAAAAACGGAGTAGGAGCACATATGTGATATGTACGGGACCGAGAACAATACGTGTATGTGATACCGTATTAGATTCTAACGATATGAGATATCAGCCGGGTATATGTGATATAGCCGGGTCATCGGATCAAGTGTTGATTCGATGAACTGATACAGATTATATTAGTCGGTTATTTGTGAAATAGCCGGATTATCGGATCAAGTGTTGATTCGATAATTTAATGTATAATTATATATTTGATATATTAAATTACATTAACTGATATAAACTCACTAAAAGATTCTTTTTCTCACTCGGGTAATACATTGATATATATGCGATATATGTTAATTGTATTATTTTATTTTGTTACAATAAATATTATATATGTGATATATAATATTGTAACATATTGTGGTTATAAATGCAACATGTTCTGTGGAGTTTAATTATGGTTAGGGTTTAGATTAGGGTTAAACATTCATGAAGCTTTCAAGAAGCTTCTTGATGCTTTGACTTTGACTTGGATATTTTGTGATATTTTGTGATATTTCTTTAACCCAACCCAACCCTTCAACCATAGTTAAATCTCTACATGGGTCAAGTCTTCATACTTAACCCATGGTTGCATTTCTAACCTCAACATGGTTTTCATTATTCATCACAAAAGAAAATGATCTTCTTCTTCCTTCTTCTTATTTCATGTAAAAGCTATCTAGTTTTTTCAAAGGTGATGAAAATGAGTGAGAAATAGAAAACAAATGAGAGCTAAAATCCTACTTCATCATTCTAATCTATCCTAGCTATTTAGATTAGGGTGTTTACTTCTTTTAGTGAGTGAGAGCTTGTGTTAATGAAACTTCAAGGTAGATCATCTTTGTTATCGAAGATCAGAAGCAAGCTTGCATCTTTCTCTTCATGCAGCCTCTCGAGAGTCCGGAACTTGATGATCGCAGCGAAAGGACCACAACACGGAGCTTATGAAGTGAAGGACCGGACTACAAAGGTTGTAATCCCAAACTTTTAGATGTTAAAGTGTTTAACATGCTTTGTTTCGCTTAATCTCTAGTCTAAGATCTTGGTTTAGGGTTGTTCGGCACGGCTAAATTTTAAATCGGGCATGGTTGATGCCTTATAGACCCTTGTGCGTGTGCCTAGTAACCCTACAATATGTATGCCCTAGAGGCCATTACTGCACATGCGATGTATATTATAGTGGATGCTTGGACATATAGAGAGAGGACTTTCTTTCTCAATATGATAGTATGCTATCTGGTTGCTCTTTATCTTAACATGTACACTTATTGTCTCTCTATTACATGTTGATAAAGCTCTTAGGATGAGTACTTGACTACCAGGATTATGATGCAGATCATATAAGTGGGGACAGGGTAGTCGATAAGTATATTCTTCAAATGTTTCTAGTCGTGGGAGTATCAAGATAGGGCATCGATACTCTAGAGTAGACTAGCGTATACACTTCTCGACCCATATGATGGGCAATGGATGATCCCATATCCATTGGTGTTTGACATCAGAGAAGGTATACGGGTGCTCAGTGGAGACTGGGTACATTGAACGGACTCACTGAGAACTCCTAGATGGTATTATAATTATCGTCGGATAGCAGTTCTCTGGTGACACTAGTACAGGTTAGTCTGTAGACCCGAGATCGTCATAGATTCTTGTGTGATTCCCACTGTGCTTTGATTTCCACCATACCACGGTCAAGAGATCGTGCAAAAAGGTGGTTTTTGGGTACAGTCCCATGTCACATGGAGGCAATGAGCGATAGGAGGGGTTTCATCTCTCCCGGTATTGGGAGTTGATGTTGCGCTATGCTCGATGGCCATAACAGGAAATCTCTGGCCAGAGTTGCTGAGATTTACTGGTAAGTGTTATCAGTAGTTTCTCGAACCGTTATGGACCTTGCATCGACATAACTTATCAGGCTATTAGGGTCTAACGTTATACCTCCCCCAGGCTGGTGATATGCGACATATCAGATGAAGAGACCGGACTGTACGGTTGTGTTACTGATTGGATTCGCAGGAGTACTAGCAGGCTTGCTTGTTGATCTTCTGATCGCTCAATACCCGGGTGGACGTTACGTTTAGCAGACTGCTTACGGCTTATGGGTGTTTGATATGATCATCACCTACTGCCGGCGTATTGAAGAGTCTTTAGAGTCCTACACAGAGCATTCCTGGTTCATGCGAAACGGAGTAGGAGCACATATGTGATATGTGCGGGACCGAGATTAATGCGAATATGTGATACCGCATTCTATTCTCGCAACTTGTGACATTAGTCGGTTATATGTGATATAGCCGGGTTATCGGATCAAGTGTTGATTCGATAAGTTGTTGCATTAGATATTAGTCGGTTATACACAATATAGCCGGATTATTAAATCAAGTGTTGATTTAATAATTTAATCTATAATTATATATTTGATATATTACATTACATTAACTAATATTACCTCACTTAAGTATTCATTTTTCTCACTTGATGATACATTAATATATATGTGATATATGTTAATTGTATTATTTTCTTTTTGTACACAAAATATATATGTGATATATATTGTTGTGTCATGCTAGGTTACACTTGCAACATTTATGTATGAGACTTATACCATGCCAGGGTTTATGTTTGGGTTTTATTTATCATTAAGTAATTCACAAAAGATTTGGAATGAGTCATGGTTGAATTTTGGAGAAGCTTGTAGAAAACATTGATCGAGTCCTCTCTTTTGTCTAGCTTAAGATATTTGTTAACCCAACCATTAACTTTAGACTATGGTTTATTCTCTATATGAGTTAAGCATGACACTAACTCACCATGGTTGCAATTCTAACCTCACTCTCTCATTCATTTTCTTCATCACTTTTTCTTCTTCCTCAAGAGAAAAAGCTTGCTAGCTTTTTCTAAGTGATGATTTATTGTGAGAAAAATAAAACTAAAGTAAGCCCACTTCTTAGTTCATCATCCTGTACTACTTGCCATTTAGTTTAGGGTGTTTGCTTCACTAATCTCATCATTAGTGAAGAGATAGCATGAGCTAGTGTCTCCTCGACGTAGATCATCTTCGGCCTCAAAGACTTCGATGCAAGCTTGTTCCGTACATCTTGTGGAGCCTCTCTAGAGTCCGGGAGTTCATGATCGCAGCGAAGGGACTACTACACGGAGCTATTGAAGTGAAGGACCGGTCTACAAAGGTTGTATTTCTTCTTCCCTTTAGTTTGTAAAGAATTTACCATCTAGAAAACCCTGAGTCTCTAGTTTGATCCTCGTTCGGGTTCTTTAGCTCTCTAAAATTTTTTGAAATAGCATGTTCGATGCCCTAGTAAACACCGTGAGGGTGCTAAGGAACCCTATAGTGGTATCAGAGCCTTGCTAGAGCATTAGGCGTTGCGTAGGCGAAATTAAAAGTCCGATCGAACTTCGAAAACCATAATTTTCCTACTTTCTGGAAAAAAATTCAAAAGGTTAAAATTATTCATGTTAAAAATATTCAGAAAATCATGCAGGTAATTCTATGGACACAACTGAAGAACGAAACCCTAACTCGTCTAAGTGACTGCGGATCCATGGCTAAAACATGGTTTTGGCGGCGGATCCGCGACGCTACTTAAGAGGCTTGGATCGGGCCCTTCAGTTGTTGGTCCGTAGGTACTGGGGCATGCTTCTGGGCATTTTTAATTCTGCTTAAGTGTTGAGTTCTCTGGGAATTTTTAGAATTCGTTGATTGGATCGAAATATTTAACGTCGCCTAGTTTTCTGTGATTGTGATACAATATTTTGAATCCACTACAATTAAGTTATGAGATAACTAGTTTGAATTTTGTAAATCTAGCGGTTTAGTCTCATTTGATCGCTTGCCATGGAATTTTGATGTGGATCAAAAATCCGTCGTAATCACGTAGTGTATGCGGATACTCGCCGGCTAACCTTACTAGACTGCCACGCCCCATAGCCCCGACCAAGTGACTGTAGGAGAACCCTGTAGCCAAAAGCATCCGTTAGGATGCTTGCGGCTGCTGTGTTCCACCTTAGTGCACTTCGTCGATGGCACTGGGGGTGCGGCCGTCTACTAAAGTTTCCGACGAGCATTTGATCAAGTTATCAGAAATCTTGTTGAATTACCCGACAGGTTATTGGAAAGTGTTTTCAATATCGAGACTAAAATGCGGAATTTATAATTGTTAGGCATGTGATGTCTAAGGAATTCATTTGGTTAGGCATGAAATCCAAAGTATGTGATACATTGGGTTTATGATGTCTATGGTGGTTGCGGGTTCCAATTGCTGTAGTTTTTCACTTTCTTTTCTGTGACCGTAAGTGTAATATGTGGTGTATCGCCGGTTTCGATGCTATATGTCAACGACAATTGGAATACGCATATTTACTTACGTTGATAACATGTGATGTTATGTGTTGCTGTGATATGTTATATTGGATCGTCATGTTTTGAATAGCCGGGGGTTTTATGTGAGATGAGGGTTTTTATTTTCATTCATGTAAAATTCATTGTATGTAATATTCTTTTATTGGGGCACTTCCGGGTTGAGGATGATGTCACTATTGATGTATATTATTTACTTTTCCGCATTAGGATAGACCCCAAGGCGGGGAGCACAAGTAACCGGGTTCTAGGGTCTAGTGGGAGACCATCTCGAGGAGTCGAGACCGGGTCTCCTAACTCTAGAATTGGTAGAATTGCTTACCACTCTCGTAGGGGTCTAGGGATGTGGGTTTGGCGATTCGTCACGACCGTGGAATCCGCGTTTTTACCGGCTTAAATAAAGCACGGAATTTCTAGTATATCCAATATTTCATATATGATTCTTCTACTGCTGATATTCTGTGATATGATCACTTGATATGTTCTGAGACGAATGCCTATATTATATATATGAGATATAATAAATATTGCAGTTTTCATTTCTTATGTGATGCTTAGGAAGCATAAATAATGGGACTTCATTAATGAGATTAATGAAATAAAAGAAACCTAAAGATGTTGTAGAAAACTGTCTTAAAAACTGGTAGATCTAGTTCTTGCTTTGCATAGCGGTATTCCTTGTAGAATATCCATCACCTTATTCGATAAGGAAAGAGCCGAGATCCCTTCACCGGGAGTGACCTCTTTAGCGAAACTAGCAAATGCTACAACCCACTCGGTTTTTCTTTTGATTGCTTCTATAGTTTTTACTTTGCATAGTGGTATTTGTGAAATATCCTGCACCTTATTCGATAAGGAAAGAGCCGAGATCCCTTCACCGGGAGTGACCTCTTTAGCAAAACTAGTAAAAGCCTAAAAAACACTCCTTTTTCAAAATCACTCCATTCTACAACGATATCAAGTTCATTACGCAAAAGGTTTTCATAAAAACTTGTCGTAGCCCTCCGTCATTTCAGATAAGTACTACTTAGTATTCGTGGTACGTTTGTTAGCCTCCGTCAAGGCGTACTGTGCGGTATCTAACTAGTGCTTATCTTCCAGCATGAGATGTGATTGGATTAGGGTAGTCGTACGACTTTGTTGGCCTCCGTAAAGGATCGTGCGGGTGGGTTTAATTCAATCATGAAATGTACGGGATGAACTTGACTAGCAGGCTGTGGTTTGTTGGCCTCCATCAAGGTCATAGGACGCTAGGGGAAAAATATTATTGGGAATTTCAAGTATTGAAATTTGCAATGAGATTACATACCTTCTATGAGATAGTTGGATCCCGATACCCACTGCGAGTAAGAGTTACTCCTGGGAGAGTTTTTACACGTTACAATTAGCCGATCAAGTAGGTGTCTAGAAAGGTGTTAACGGGGTTACGCCCCTGGGAAAACGAGGTTTATTTTAATTAGGTCCGTGCGAAAGCACGAGAAACCTCCCTCAAAGTACCGACACTGGCCTGGCCGAAACATTGGCGAACTTGTAGAGAGTAATTAATCCCGACTAGTCTTACCTTTTAAGGTTTGAAGGAAGATTTGACTAAAACAGTGGGAGCCATCCTGATTAGATAAACTAATAACCAATCTAATCTTACAAGAGCGCACGCAGAGTGTTTTCTTCTCTCTCTCTCTCTCCTGGTAGTGAACATATCATGTCTTAATCAAGATAATAATATGGATGTTTTGACCGAACCTACTTATTATACTGAGCAGAGGAACGTTGGTTCTGTTTTTTGTTATAATTGTTATAAGACTGAACAGTAAATAGCGGAATATCCAGATTCCCATGCCACCGAATCGAGGATTAAGCATGTTGATGCATATTATCACGACCCGCAAGGTACGGAACGCGACCGGCACTTAAGTTACGAAACGTCTCAAGGCGTCCGTAAAATAAGTAAGCCGAAGCCCAGAATACAAAACCCAATTAAGAATTAGAGTGAAGGAAAACCAATTTATTTAAAGCACTTTACTCAATTAAACCACATCAAGTTTCCTTTTTTTTTTTAAAACAACTTTCCCTTTTTCCAAAAATTCCGGCAGAATCTCCTTTGTAAAACAAGCCCCAAACGGGCACAAAACAGGAATATAAATGAATAACATGAATATGGCATCCCCAAGCGGGAGCTAGCTCTTCGCCTCCAGGCGGTCACAAATCCCACGCAATGTAAAATAACAATGTGCATAAGTAAGCATGAAAGCACAGATAAAATAATATGTCGACTCAAGTGAGCTCGACCCCAAATATAACATATCATCCACAAGCCTCACAATCTCGCCTCTAGGTCAATACACAGTAATCCAAATAACTGGTGCAACTGAAATAGTAGTAGATGGAGTACTCTAGATACAGTGAATACATAAGGTGGTACAATGATAACAACCCACCTATGAGCAAAAACCTCGAGTCCAGGCAAAAAGAGCAAAAGAGGCAAAAGTGTCCGCCGCTACAGCGCTGACGGAACGGACCTGCAGAAAAGCTGTGGCACAACGGGGGTGAGTTGCCAGCTCATGAGTAATAAATAACATCTACAAAGGCTATCGCATGCATGCACACAAGTATCCTAGCATCTCTAGAACAGGTATGGCTATATGTACTAGCAGGTATGTGTGCAACATCAGTGTACTAGCAAGTATGTATGTCACATGGATGTACTAACAGGTATGTATGCCACATGGATGTACTAACAGGTATGTATGCCACATGAGTCAACTCAAGATCTCATCATGTAGGTATAAGAACTATTCTTTCTTTGTTTTTGAAACTCTTTTCAATATCAGCATAATATCCATGAAATCAACAAAATCCGTGTCTAGCAACGACACCTCAAAACTGTCTCAATCTCATATATCCATGTCAAGTATCTCTGGTCTCAGCCATCCGATTGATCCATCCCAAATATCCATATCTCAATCTAGCGGCCACGGTCGGTATCCTCTGGATATCCGCCGTGCCAAATGAAGTCACCGGTAGGTAATCCGTCCCCTGCCAGGCTCAACGCCATCTTCTGCGATCTTCTTGCCCCGGGGTACCTTACCGGGCCCACCATGTACCCGAGACGGTTCATCCACCTCCTCGAAACGGGTCTCGAAAACCACAGCAAACTCATGGTGGACGACACTTTACCTCACTAGAAAACCGCAACTTTTATATTTAAAAAGATCATAAGTTTGAAATCTTGCGGCTTTTCCCCGAAATCCAGAAATATCATAAATCTCACGAAATCATCTTGGGTGCATATGTCAATGATAATGAATGCATATGGTATTAATGTTCATGTTGCAATGTACGATTTATAACTAGGCATGAACAACCGATATAATGATGAATATGCACGAGAGTAGCAATTCTATGAGTCCATTTTAAAGATTTATGGCAATAACACAGGTTTAAGCAATTAACATGTTTCAGATTAATAGTTATCTAGTGTCGTGACATGGCAATTACCAGGGTGTGTGTGTACACTTGAATAGTGCTCGTGCTGCATATAAAAACTTGGTAATGGTGCATGTGTTCTACAGAATGAGTTTGCGCATATGGATACAACATATAGATCCTAACTGCAGCAACTATCATGCAAGTATTATTATTTCTAATGTCATAAGCAAATGTTAAAGTTTACTATTTTCAAGTTTACTAAATCTATCGGGCGATTTGCGCCATCCAAACGATCGTCCCCCGTAGATGTGAAATCTACTCACCCGTGATCTCGCGCTAGGTGTGTCCGACAACCTGCTTCCCTTTCTCCGCTGCGCTCGAAGTCTCCGCTGGCGAACCTAGAATTTACAAAAGTCACCATATAAGGAAAAATCCTGCAAAACATGATATATCGATAAAAGGGATACGCGTGCGTGAAACTAAATGCGCGTGCACACGACACGTCGCGACGTGCACAAACCCACCAGAACCTATTCCGACGCGCTGTGTCGCGCCGCGCGCCACAGAACCACGCGTATTATGCGCGTGTCGTACAAGACTTAAAATATCGAAAACACGTTTATAGCTCCAGATTTTTCCTCTGGGCCTAACTTAAAAAGTTACAGATACCAACAGACTAAGCTACCCAGCAGAGCTCCACACCCAAAAACCCAACACCCCACCCCCTACTCTGGCCGCAAATTGCGGCCAGATTGAATAAACCGGCGGCCAAAAGTGGGAGGTGGGTCCCCGTGCTCTGTGTGTGTGTCTCTGCAAGTCTCAACATGCTACAGTTTTCCCAATTTTATTCTGGGAGGTTCGGGTCAACAGCAGATCTAACAGAGGCTAAAAAGTCACTAAAACAGCTAAATTACGCCAAGTCGGATAAATCGGGCATTTGTGTGAAATCTGGAACCAAACTTGGGTGATCTAGTCTCAACAGCACCCTATAATGCTACTCTAACCATCACAACCATTACTTTGCCAAAACTCACCTAAATTACCCAAAACTACCACTAAAACATATGATAACACTAAACTAAGCTAGATATCCATAATTTTAGCAAATATAAGTCGGGTTGAGGGGGTTATACCTCTAGAGATCCTAGATGAAGAAGAAGAGAAGAAGTAGGAGAGTGTGTGCTGCTGAATTGGTGCTACTGCAGCTCCAAGAGCTGTTGCTGCAATTGCTGATTCTGGATGAAGCTGTATCAGGCTGAGGCTATTGCTGTTGCAATAGTTCTGTTGTTTTTATTTTGTGAAGTATGGGCTGCAGTCGCAGCAGCAGGGGTTGTATTTGTGGCTGTTGGGGTGGTCAAGTGTTGTGTGTTGTTTACAATGATGTTAAGGGCTGATGTGGCTGTTTGTGCAACAGCTACTGCTGAATTGTGGCTGAAGCTGAGGCTGTTTTGTGATGTTTTGGTGGCTGAAAAGTGCTGAAATGATGATGTATTTGGCTGATGTTTGCCTATGATGTGTGTGTATGAGGGAGAAAGGTGTGAGTGAGGTGAGTGTTTGAGGGCTAAGCAAAAAGTTTTGAAAAGAATGGAGTGTGACACAATCCTAGAGCCACCATTCTCTCTTCCCTCATTAAATGCTTGCATGACACCCATCAAAATCTCTCCTTCTCATCACAAGTCAACCCTAAACCCTAATCACCCTTAACCAAATCTAAAACTCATAATTAACCCAATTATCTTAACCAAAGGCCTAACCCACCATGCACACCCAAACTTGGTAACCCTAGGTTTAACCCTAGTTATCACGCACAAGTGTGTGTGGTCGAGATAAAATTCTACAAAAATAACTATAAAACCAGATAATTTATTAGAAACCCGTTTTGGTAAACTTTTTACCAAAAACCCCACATTAACACACAATTACCACTAAATCTAAAACTCAGGTGTTACAGTCTGCCCCCTTAAGAAAATTCGTCCCCGAATTTTAAAATATGTAACTACGCATACCTTCAAAAAGATGTGGAAATTTCTTTCGCATCTCTTCCTCGGCCTCCCAAGTGATCTCCTCACCATTCGGGCTGCGCCAAAGAACCTTCACCGACGGCAGGACGTTTGATCGAAGTTTCTTCACCTGCCGATCTAATATCTCAACTTGCTGCACGGTGAACGAAAGGTCGGGTTCAAGCTGAACGGTCTGATGCTGAATCGTGTGGGAAGGGTCATGAAGATATCTGCGTAGCATCGACACGTGGAAGACGGGATGAACATCTGAAAAGCTGTGTGGAAGAGCCAAACGATATGCAACAGCGCCGACACGCTCAAGGATCTCGAAGGGACCCACAAATCTGGGGCTAAGCTTTCCCTTTCGGCCAAATCGCATCACACCCTTCATTGGAGAGACCCTCAGAAAAACATGATCGCCAACTGCGAACTCTAATTTACGACGGCGTCTGTCTACATACGATTTCTGCCTACTCTGAGCCGCTCTCTTCCGATCTCGAATCAACTGCACTTTCTTGGTCGTCTCCTGCACGATCTGCGGCCCAAAAATACTGCTCTCGCTCAGCTCAGTCCAACAGACGGGCGATCTACATCTCCTCCCATACAAGGCCTCGAAAGGTGCCATCTGAATAGTATCCTGGAAGCTGTTGTTGTAGGAGAACTCCACTAGAGGTAAATGATGATTCCAGCTACCGCCAAAGTCCAAAACGCACGCTCTGAGCATGTCCTCGAGAGTCGAATAGTCCGCTCTGACTGGCCGTCGGTCTGCGGATGAAATGCAGTACTGAAACTCAAACGGGTGCCCAACGCCTCCTGAAGTCTCTGCCATAGTCGGCTGGTAAACTGGGTGCCTCGATCTGACACTATACAAGTCAGTACGCCATGCAACCGCACGATCTCGTCGATGTAAATCTGGGCATACTGAGCAAAACTGAAAGTGGTCTTCACTGGCAGGAAGTGAGCCGCTTTCGTCAATCGATCCACGATCACCCAAATGGTGTCATACCCTCGACTGGTCCTGGGTAGACCCACAACAAAGTCCATCGAAATCTACTCCTATTTCCACTCCGGAATGGGCAAAGGCTGCAACTCTCCTGCTGGCCTCTGGTGCTCGGCCTTGACTTGCTGACAAGTCAGGCATCTTGACACGAAGTCTGTGACATCTCTCTTCATCCCGTCCCACCAATAGACATCTCTCAAGTCACGGTACATCTTGGTGGAACCTGGATGAACGTTGTATGTAGATCAATACGCCTCCTCAAGAATCTTACATCGCAGTCCCTCCGAATCTGGTACGCACAATCGAGTCCCAAATCGTAGTACTCCCTGATCGTTGATCATGAACTTGGAATCTGTGCCCTGCCTAATCTGCTCCATGACCTCTGAAAGTCGGTCATCACTGGGCTGTGCCTCTCGAATGCGGTCAAGTAACTGCGGACGTGCACAAACATGCGCAAGCTGCCCCCCTGTCGGAGTGAACTCGGACTCAACTCGGCTGTCGCATAAAATCTGCCAATCTGCTGACGACTGCCTCTGCACTGCGCCCAAACAAGATAGACTACCCCCGGGCCTCCTGCTCAAAGCATCCGCCACTACATTCGCCTTGCCCGGGTGGTACAAGATCTCACAGTCATTGTCTTTCACCAGCTCCATCCAACGACGCTTTCTCAGATTCAGGTCTCGCTACTGAAATATATACTTTAAGCTCTTGTGGTCAGTGAATATTTGGCACGACTCGCCATAGAGGTAATGTCGCTATATCTTAAGTGCAAAGACCACTGCAGCCATCTCCAAATCATGAGTGGGGTAGTTCTGTTCATGTTTCTTCAATTGCCGTGAAGCATACGTGATCACCCTGTCATGCTGCATCAATACACACCCTAGCCCCACTCGTGAAGCGTCACAAAAGACCACAAATCCGCCTGATCCTGAAGGCAAAGATAAAACCGGAGCCGTAGTCAAACAAGTCCGTAGCTGCTGAAAACTGTGCTCGCACTCCTCCGTCCAAACGAAAGTAACCCCCTTCCGGGTCAAACCGGTCAAAGGTGCAGAAATACGGGTGAAATCCTGAACGAATCGCCTGTAGTAGCCAGCCAGGCCTAGAAAACTACGGATCTCCGTAACCGATGTCGGTCTGGGCCACTGCTGAACGACCTCAATCTTCTTCGGGTCCACACAAATGCCATCTCTCGTAATCACGTGACCTAAGAAATCAACGATGTCCAACCAGAATGCACACTTGGAAAATTTTGCGAAAAGCTGGTGCTCCCTCAAAGTCTGCAACGTAATCTGCAAGTGCTGCTCGTGCTCCTCTCAGCTCCAGGAATACACCAAAATATCATCAATGAACACTATGATGAACAAGTCGAGATATGGCCTGAAGGTACGGTTCATCAAATCCATGAATGCAGCTGGGGCATTGGTGAGTCCGAACGACATCACCAGAAACTCATAGTGGCCATAGCGTGTACCGAAAGATGTCTTCGGTATATCCTCCTGTTGGACTCGCAGCTGATGGTATCCTGATCGCAAGTCGATCCCCGAAAAATAACCCGCACCCTAAAGCTGGTCGAACAAGTCATCAATGCGTGGCAACGGATACCTGTTCCGCACGGTAACTTTGTTCAGCTGGCGGTAGTCGATACATAAGCGCAAACTTCCGTCCTTCTTCTTGACAAACAGGACCGGAGCACCCCATGGAGAAACACTGGGTCGAATAAGTCCCTTGTCTAACAAATCTTGAAGCTGAACCTTCAACTCTCTAAGCTCCGCCGGGGCCATCCGATAAGGCGGTATTGAAATAGGCCCCGAGCCGGGAATCAAATCAATACAGAACTTGACATCGCGCTCAGGCGGCAATCCTGGCAGCTCATCAGGGAAAACATCGGGGAACTCGCATACAATCGGAACCTGGTCCAATGGAATATCTATAGCTCTAGTGTCGCAAACATAGGCTAGAAATCCCCGACATCCCTTCCTCAACAGCTGATCAGCGTGAAGAGAAGAAATCAATATGTGAGGGGCGGCACCACGGTCCCCCTGCAAAACAAAAGCCGACTCGCCGGGAAAACAAAATCTAACTGTCTTCTCGCGGCAGTCCACAGACGCATAGCACGTGGCTAACCAATCCATGCCCAAAAGAACGTCGAAGTCCAACATCTCAAGAAGGATCAAGTCGACAGGCAGCTTTCGCTTGCCAATACGGATGGTACAGGATCGGAACACGTGCCTAGCAACAAATGACTCTCCCACAGGAGTGGTCACAACAAGCGGCTGATCAAGCAGACCGGACTCTCTACCCAAACTCGGCACGAAGTGTGTGGAAACATACAAATGTGTGGATCCGGGATCAAACAACAGTGTGCATCAACAGAACATACTGATAGGGACCTGTCACGACGGCATTGGATTCCGGTGCATCCTGCGGTGTCAATGCAAATACACGGGCATGACCTCCACCAATAGCGGGCTGACCTCGGCCTCGGCCCCTACCTCCTCGTCCTCTCTGGATAGGCCCGCCGCGTCCACGGCCTCTGGGTGCACCTAAATGGCATGGAGCATCGCCTGTGGCAGGAAGTAGAGCTCTCTGAGGAGGGGACGGTGATGGTGGTAGGGTCACATACGGAACTGTCGCCACTCCCTGTCGTCTCGCCGGGCAGCCTCTGATACGATGGTGCAGATTCCCGCACCCAAAACATCCTGGCGACGCCTGTTGTCCCTGTGGATACGTACCATACAGCTGACCTCGTCCACACCCTCTGCCGGCCCTATCTCTCGGGAAGAATCTGGCATGCTGCCTCTGATCTGGCTTGCCGGTACGAATCCTCTTCGGCGCGGGAACGGCCGAAGTCACTGAAATACATGCCTCCATCTGCAACACTGTATCCATAGCCGCTGAATACGTATCGAAGTGCTGGGTGCCAATGGCAAGAAATAGTTGGGTATCTAGTCCCTGTATGAACCTCTTCACCCTCTTCGCTTCGGTATCCACCAAGTACGGAGCATATCTGGATAACTGCGTGAACTGTACGTCATACTTAGACACCGTCATCCCTGGAGTCTTGATCAAGGCCTCAAAACTACGAGCTCTGGCATCACGAACGCTCTCCGGGAGGAAACAGGCTAAAAAGACTGCTGTGAACTCGGTCCAGGTCATGGGTGGTAGACCTGCAGCTCGACCTCTCAAAATTGACTCCCACCATATCTGTGCGAGGCCCTCTGGACGGAAACTCGCCAGCTCTACCCATCGATCATCAAAACATCTCAGCGAGCGGCAGATCCTGGCCAAACTGTCAAGGAACGTCTGCGGGTCCTCTGCTGTATCGGTACCCATGAAGACTGGAGGTCTCATCCTCATGAACTCCGGTAGTGAAACCGGGATGGCCACGGTGGTAGTAGTAGGAGCAGGTATCATAGTAGTCTGGGATGTAGTGGGTACGTCCTCCGGTCTCGGTGCACGACTAGCCGCAACAAAGGATCCCACCATCTGACGTAGCTCCTGCATACTCCCCATCATCTGTCGCAGCTCTTCCATACCAGACTCAAGCCTATCCATACGTCCTGGGGAAGGCGGATCAGTCTGTCCCTGCGGCGTAGGCATACCACCCTGCACAGTCTTAGTCTCGGACGAGCCAGCTCGAATCTCGTCTCGAGCGGCAGCCCTCTGCGCTCTGGTAGCCCTCTGCGGCATAGCGACTGGTACAGGAAACAGGACAATAAGAACGGTGCAATAGAATCGTAGGATACACGGAATTGAAGAAGGAATTTCAAGCAAGTATATCCTAAAGTCACTTAGGCGGAGTACCGTATCGCAAGTATGCCGCGGACATACGTACGCTACGCTACCCTGCTTAAGTCACTTACTCCATCTACTAAGGGTCATCATACACTCAGAAAGGTGAAACCTATCGCTCTGATACCAACTTTGTCACGACCCGCAAGGTACGGAACGCGACCGGCACTTAAGTTACGAAACGTCTCAAGGCGTCCGTAAAATAAGTAAGCCGAAGCCCATAATACAAAACCCAATTAAGAATTAGAGTGAAGGAAAACCAATTTATTTAAAGCACTTTACTCCATTAAACCACATCAAGTTTCTTTTTTTTTTAAAACAACTTTCCCTTTTTCCAAAAATTCCGGCAGAATCTCCTTTGTAAAACAAGCCCCAAACGGGTACAAAACAGGAATATAAATGAATAACATGAATATGGCATCCCCAAGCAGGAGCTAGCTCTTCGCCTCCAGGCGGTCACAAATCCCACGCAATGTAAAATAACAATGTGCATAAGTAAGCATGAAAGCACAGATAAAATAATATGTCGACTCAAGTGAGCTCGACCCCAAATATAACATATCATCCACAAGCCTCACAACCTCGCCTCTAGGTCAATACACAGTAATCCAAATAACTGGTGCAACTGAAATAGTAGTAGATGGAGTACTCTAGATACAGTGAATACATAAGGTGGTACAATGATAACAACCCACCTATGAGCAAAAACCTCGAGTCGAGGCAAAAAGAGCAAAAGAGGCAAAAGTGTCCGCCGCTACAGCGCTGACGGAACGGACCTGCAGAAAAACTGTGGCACAACGGGGGTGAGTTGCCAGCTCGTGAGTAATAAATAACATCTACAAAGGCTATCGCATGCATGCTGTTCAGTTGATAAAACTGCACATTTGTTATTGCATTTTTCCTACCATTTTCATATTAAAAAAGGACTTTATTATAATATATCATACATATGAGGGTTTATGTGTAAAAATACTAATTTCCATGTGTTGATATATTATAATTAGCATTTGGTAGGAAAATGAATGCAAATAATATCATTGACCTAATCCTAGTAGAACTAAGTCTACTAAATATTATTTGTTGAGTTGTTGTGCAGAATTTTCAGGTCGTAAATCAAGAAAATCAAGTTGTTAAAGCTAACCTGCCTAATTAAGGAATCAAAACTTGGAGATCAAGTCTGGCAGCAACCACGAGAAGATTTCAAAGATACAAAAGTTCCATAGAAGTCCACATGTCACATAGAGAAACATCCCAAAATTTGATCAAGGGACGTGATTAAACGGCCGCGGATCCGCGGCCTTACCCCCCTTGGGCCGCGGATCCGCGGCATGATGGAGGATTTGGAGGGTGAAATTTTCTATGGTGAATCTCTACAGTTAGTTACCTAATTTGGAAGTAAAGGTTTCTGGCTTTGGACTATAAAAAGGGACCGAGAGCCTCTTGGAAAATTTATCAAGCCGACGCGATCACGAAGCCCCAGACGCTCACGCATCCAGGCTGATCATCAACTGTTCGTCTACCTCCTTAGGAAAGATCGAGAAGCAACTAGTTTTGTAATCATTTTCTACGGAATAAAGTGTAGATTGTTCAAGTTGATTAATAAAGGTAGTTATTTTATTTAATTCTTTTGCATTATGTTTTCCCTCTCTGTCTTTTCATCTTCTTCTCCCAACATGCGCGAGTAATTCTCCGCTTGTTAGGGTTCGTAGGATTAGGGTAGGCTAATGGATGATGAACATCCCTAAACCCTTTTTAAGTCCTCTAAAGTTTATGAAATTTATCAAAAGAATCATTAACATCCTAATCGGGCACGCTAGCAATTCTTTGCTAGTTCCGACCGCGATTAGAGATTAGATTAATGATTGTTTTGGTAAAGGCTAGATTTGAACAGAGTTCCGTGTCGAGATAAGGGTTAAGAGTGGATTCCTTTTCCTCCAGAAACCCTAATCTACACGCATCACCGTCTTTCTAGTTTTAAATCTATTAATGGATAAAATGGGTAACTTTTAATTAATCGTCCATAACTACTAAATCCTAACGAACCCTACAAGCCCTCTTATTATATTATCTACATCTCTAAAATAATCTAGATCTATATTTTACATTCTTGTTTAACGTAGATCTAGAAACCGTTCTATAAAAAATCTTTATCCCTCCTCTCTTTCTCAACACATCTAAAGTAAGAGTAAAAGGTTCCACGTTTCCCAGAGGACGACCCGTACTCATCTCGGTCTAGCAACATGCGACACCGTTATTGATTGCGGTTAACTACAAAACACACTCTTTCTCGTACAAATCAAATGGCGCCGTTGCCGGGGATACGTGCGTAATTTTTTTATTCTTACAATTTTTGTTGAATTCTTATACGATCTATATCATAATAAAACAAAACTGCATATTGCATTTTTAACGATTTGTGCGTGAATTTTTTGCAAGGAGATCTTGAGTCACAGACTTGAGGAAACAGGAGATCTATGGTTCCAAACTTCTCTGGTATCTTTCCCAACTCTTTCTCTCTCCTCTAAAATCCAATAAAATCTATTTTCTGCAGGATTCTTTGCAAAATAGCGCCGCTCAAAAAAAAATCTTTTTGCAAAAGTTTTGTGATTGGTTTTGTTTTACATATTTTAATACGGACTTTAAGGGGCAAAGACCAAATCAAGATTTGGTGGGGATTTCATCACCCTTCCTAAGCCCCACAATTCACAAACCGAGCATCTAGATCAACCCTTCATTAATTTAAAAAAATATCTATACCAGACTCTAAGGACTGTCACGCTCAATAAGGACAGAGGAAGGTCGTGGGTAATCTATCGCTTATCCGCATTACTTTTGTAGTGCCTAGGCAAGTGTGTCAAGGCTAGTGGTTTTTAATTAGGCCCACTACTGTGGTTCCTTCCCACTTACCTGGCACTTACCTGGCTACAAGGGTAGTACAGAGGCAGTAGAGGATTGATCCTGCGGCTTGTCCTTTGGAAGTCTAGGAGCGGTCTAGAGACTGGACCTAGGTGACCTTAGTTCTAGGGTTGCTTATGCATTTTAGAGTGATTTGTCTTGAGTCCCACTTTTTTCAAAACAAACCAATTTTAAATCACACACACGCTGCCACTTCACTAAACCCTCTTAGTGCATGCTTGGCTGGACACGGGATCCTAGTGCCCGTCTTGTCCGCGTTCCTGCTATCGACGCCGAAGTCGGTACTTCTTCATCTTCTTTTCCCCCACCACCACACACCACGACCGAGATGGACGGCACTCCATCAGATTATAACACCACGCTGCCACCGCCCGTAGGTGCGCAGAATCCTCCGCGCATCTCTCTCCAAGAGAGATGCTATCCTATCCGTGGTCCTCTTCCCACTTGTCTATCTCTTCCACCACCTAACGGGGATAATTTCGAAATTAAACCCCACTACATCAATCTGCTTCCCAAATTTCACGGGCTTGAGTCGGAAGACGCGTACGTTTTGATCACCAAATTCGAAAACGTATGCGCAATGATGGGTACTTCACAATTGACTTTAGATGCTATGCGCTTACGTCTTCTCCCATTCACACTGTGCGACTTGGCAGAAAAATGGCTTTATAATACTGCCGCACACTCTATCACTAATTGGGATGAATTCGTCATAGCATTTCTTAAAAAGTTTTACCCAAACCATAAGACTGCCCACATTAGGAGCGAGATCAACCAGTTCACCCAGCTTCCCAATGAACCATTTTGGAAGTGTTTTGAACGTTTCAAAGATCTTCTTGTCCAATGCCGCCATCACGAAATACAAAGATGGGATTTATGTCGGATTATATATGAGGGCATTAATCCAGCGACAAAGCACATGCTTGAAACAATGTGTCAATGCAATTTCATGGCTAAAGATGACGGTGAAGCATGGAAATATCTGGAAGATCTCACAGAAAGCACTTTGCAGTGGGAAAGCGTAAGACCACCTTCAACTAAGGGAGGTATTCACCATCTCGATGTTTCTATCGTAGTAAAAGCCGAAATGGCAGCGATACAGAAGAAACTCGACGCTATTGAGAACAAATTCTCATCATTCTCCCAAAATCAGGCCACGCTTCCTAAGACCGTCTGTGGTTGCTGTTCGGATCCTTCACACTTAACGGAAGAATGTCCTATGAATGCATCATTTTAAGCTAATGCTGCTTTTCAGCAGCGACCTAGAAACGATCCTTATTCTTCCACGTACAATCAAGGATGGAGGAATCATCCTAACTTTGCTTGGAACCAAAACCAACAAAGCAATTATCAAAGACCTCCTCCACAGCAACCACAACCACAGAATCAGCCCCCCTTTCAGTCACAAAATTTCCAAAATCCGGCCAACATTTCTACACCACAAGTGGCCGGTACTGACAACTCTTCACTTGCACAAACTTTGGATTTGTTCATGAAACATTCCATGCAATTGTAGGCTGAGATGAAGTCTTCTATTGATACCATAAAGAAAGACTTCACCTCCCATGGTGAGAGTATTAAATCAATAGAAAACCAACTCGCACAGTTAAATGCCGCAATGAGTGCAGGAGAGAAAGGGAAACTCCCATCTCAACCCCTACCGAATCCTGTCCATTCATAAAATCATAATGTGAGTGCCGTTACCACGTTGAGATCGGGAAAAGTGCTGAATAACCGAGTGGGTGAGCAATGTGATGATGTTAGTGACACCGATGATACCCCAGCTTCTTCTTCTTCCCCTAATTCGTCTAGTCTCCCACCTTCACCCGAGCCTATTCTCCGTTTTCCCCAAGGCTCGAACCCTTCGCCCATTTCCTCGAATCTACCTAAAACGATCCCCACTCCAATTCTGGGATCCACTCCATCCCCACAATCCTCTCCAATGTTAGACCAAACCCTTATTGATAAAGCACCTTATCCAAACAGGTTATGGGGCAACAGACCAAGTCCACAAATGGAGAAGATTGTGGAAATTTTTAAGCAAGTTAACATAAACATTCCTCTCCTAGATGCTATTCAACAAGTTCCGTCATATGCGAAAATCCTAAAGGACTTGTGCACTAGGAAGAGAAAAGTTCAAGTACCTAAAAAAGTTTTCCTTGCGAGTAATATGAGCACTGCTTTTACACAACAGCTACCCAAGAAACGAAAGGACCCCGGAAGTCCTACAATTTCTATTTCCATTGGGGGTAAAAATATCAATCGTGCTCTACTCGATCTAGGTGCGAGTGTTAACTTGCTTCTGTATTCTGTTTATGAGCAATTAGGGATCGGAGAGTTAAAACCTGCGCATTGCACTCTTCAGATGGCCGATCACTCTATCACCCAACCTAGGGGTGAGCTAGAGGATGTGTTAATCAAAGTTGGGGAATTCATATTCCCTGTGGACTTTATCGTTATAGATATACAACCTGTGGCAAACCCACGCAATCAAATTCCGGTGATACTCGGTCGACCCTTTTTGGCCACTTCCAACGCAGTAATCAATTGTAGAAACGGCTCTATGACCCTATCCTTTGGAAAGAAGTCAATTGAGCTTAACATTTACAAGTTGGGAAGTGAACCCTCCGAACCCTATGCTCATGTGTGTTCTGTCGAATTAATGGATGTCGACAGCAGCGAATTTGATCAACCTCATGATACTGACTCTTTTCATATGTTGTTGTTTGACCCAACCATGTACTCTTCCACCGAGTTGTCCGGGTCAACATCTAATGAGGAACCTTTTATAGAGTCTGACGATCACCCCATTTTTTCTGATGATATTATTCTTCGGGGTATCGATGAAAGCTTTGAGGAAATTTTCGCTGATGAACTCGCATTTTTAAAAGATACGGGTGTTGAGATGAATCAACTCCAAGATGAAGCAATTGGACCTCCACCCCTTCTTTTGGACAATCTTGATAATGTGAGTAATCCATCATCACTATCACTGTGTCGTCTCTCCAAATTGAGACGCAATCCTTTTCCATCACACCTCATATCACCTCCCCACTTCTTCCACCAACCTTGGTGCTTCATCGATAAATTTTTTGAATGGTTGGTGTTGACTTTTGGTCTTTGTAAGGCTTTACTTTGACCAATAATTTTACCCCCTAATGATTTTAATTGCTTAACATTATTTGACTCAAGTTTGGAGGAGGGGGGGTTGGTATATTTTGGCTCTTGAAAGAAAATGATTTTTACAAAATTGTGAGCCTAAAACAAGTTTGGGGGAGGATTTTCACTTTCATATATTCTTGCCCCCATTAATAATTTCCTCCCAAGTCTACAGGTTTTTGAGCTTAACGGATGACATCAGTGAGGACACTGCTGTAAACAGGTTTGGGGAAGGTTTGTGCTTATTTACACATCAATTTGCATCATATTTTGCATAAGCACAACATTTTCAAGAATTTTAAAAATTTTCTTTTATAACAAAAGAGTAGAAAGTGAAAAATTACATCCAAAAGATAGGAATAGTTTAAGAAAACTAAGAAAATTAGAAGTTTTCTTAAACGAACTAGCAATAAACAGTTATGAGCTGTTGTCCCAAGGGTTAGTAAGATGAAGGATGTCACTAATCTGAGGATAAAAATAAGTCTGAAAAATAGTTTTTATTCTGGAAGCCAAACATTTGAATGTTGATACCCTACTATTTGCACTTACACACGTCTTGAAACTCGGGATAGTAGAGGATACCTTGAAATGCTCTTGTCTAAAAGCCAAATTATGAAGGAAATGAAAAAAAAATGAAGAAAATATAAAAATGGTGAGAAAAAAAAATGAACACTGGTTTTGTTATCGCCAAGGCAGCAATAAAAAAATATAGCGAGGGTGACTCTTCACCTAGTGCCCTAAGGCCAACTGGTCTGGGAGTCACTGCTAAGCCTTAGGTGGTGCAAGACGAGGAAAATATTATCACCGAATCAGCAAGCACATGAGTAATCGGTCGGTTAGTACCTCAAGAAGTATTAACGGTCGCATGAAAATGTGTGAGCAAATCTAAATATTCATTAAGTTAAAAAGTACTGAGGTAGATGGACAAGAGTATGATAGCTTGAATTGAATTCTCTGAGTGTAGGGATGTCCATTACACACACGTAGGGTTATATGATCAATGTTTGGACGAAAGGTAGGAATGAAGGATAAAGACGATGTTTTATTGAGGGATAATATGATTTCTAACAGCTTTTCATGACTATTAAGATAGGGCTCATGACAACTGAAAAGCTAGTGTAGTTGGAAACTCTTATTTTCAAAGTCTTTCTTTTATGGTTCTTATCTTTATATGTAAATTTCACCATCTCTCTTTTAATATAGGATTTTTTGGGTGTAATCCGCTGAAAACCCTCAGGAGACAACACTCCTCCTACTAGGGACACATAGAGGTTTAACGGCTTGTTGCACGTGCTCAGTGCAATCGTGTTTGCCTACGAAAGTGTGCTTAGTTTTCTCCCTTCTTTTCCTTCTCTTGAATAAGCTAGTTTGCTCGGGACGATCAAAGATAAGTTTGGGGGTATTTGTTCAGTTGATAAAACTGCACATTTGTTATTACATTTTTCCTACCATTTTCATATTAGAAAAGGACTTTATTATAATATATCATACATATGAGGGTTTATGTGTAAAAATACTAATTTCCATGTGTTGATATATTATAATTAACATTTGGTAGGAAAATGTATGCAAATAATATCATTGACCTAATCCTAGTAGAACTAAGTCTACTAAATATTATTTGTTGAGTTGTTGTGCAGAATTTTCAGGTCTTAAATCAAGAAAAACAAGTTGTTAAAGCTAACCTGCCTAATTAAGGAATCAAAACTTGGAGACCAAGTCTGGCAGCAACCACGAGAAGATTTCAAAGATACAAAAGTTCCATAGAAGTCCACATGTCACATAGAGAAACATCCCAAAATTTGATCAAGGGACGTGATTAAACGGCCGCGGATCCGCGGCCTTACCCCCCCTTGGGCCGCGGGTCCGCGGCATGATAGAGGATTTGGAGGGTGAAATTTTCTATGGTGAATCTCTACAGTTAGTTACCTAATTTGAAAGTAAAGGTTTCTGGCTTTGGACTATAAAAAGGGACCGAGAGCCTCTTGGAAAATTTATCAAGCCGACGCGATCACGAAGCCCCAGACGCTCACGCATTCAGGCTGATCATCAACTGTTCGTCTACCTCCTTAGGAAAGATCGAGAAGCAACTAGTTTTGTAATCATTTTCTACGGAATAAAGTGTATATTGTTCAAGTTGATTAATAAAGGTAGTTATTTTATTTAATTCTTTTGCATTATGTTTTCCCTCTCTGTCTTTTCATCTTCTTCTCCCAACATGCACGAGTAATTCTCCGCTTGTTAGGGTTCGTAGGATTAGGGTAGGCTAATGGATGATGAACATCCCTAAACCCTTTTTAAGTCCTCTAAAGTTTATGAAATTTATCAAAAGAATCATTAACATCCTAATCGGGCACGCTAGCAATTCTTTGCTAGTTCCGACCGTGATTAGAGATTAGATTAATGATTGTTTTGGTAAAGGCTAGATTTTAACGGAGTTCCGTGTCGAGATAAGGGTTAAGAGTGGGATTCTTTTTCCTCCAGAAACCCTAATCTACACTCATCACCGTCTTTCTAGTTTTAAATCTATTAATGGATAAAAAGGGTAACTTTTAATTAATCGTCCATAACTACTAAATCCTAACGAACCCTACAAGCGCTCTTATTATATTATCTACATCTCTAAAATAATCTAGATCTATATTTTACATTCTTGTTTAACATAGATCAGAAACCATTCTATAAAAATTCTTTATCCCTCCTCTCTTTCTCAACACATCTAAAGTAAGAGTAAACGGTTCCACGTTTCCCAGAGGACGACCCGTACTCATCTCGGTCTAGCTACGTGCGACACCGTTATTGATTGCGGTTAACTACAAAACACACTCTTTCTCGTACCAAGCACATGCACAAAAGTATCCTAGCATCTCTAGAACATGTATGGCTATATGTACTAGCAGGTATGTGTGCAACATCAGTGTACTAGCAAGTATGTATGTCACATGGATGTACTAACAGGTATGTATGCCACATGAATATACTAACATGTATGTATGCTATATGAGTCAACTCAAGATCTCATCATGTAGGTATAAGAACTATTCTTTCTTTGTTTTTGAAACTCTTTTCAATATCAGCATAATATCCATGAAATCAACAAAATCCGTGTCAAGCAACGACACCTCAAAACTGTCTCAATCTCATATATCCATGTCAAGTATCTCTGGTCTCAGCCATCCGGCCGATCCATCCCAAATATCCATATCTCAATCTAGCGGCCACGGTCGGTATCCTCTGGATATCCGCCGTGCCAAATGAAGTCATCGGTAGGTAATCCGTCCCCTGCCAGGCTCAACGCCATCTCCTGTGATCTTCTTGCCCCGGGGTACCTTACCGGGCCCACCATGTACCCGAGACGGTTCATCCACCTCCTCGAAAGATTAGGGTAGGCTAATGGATCGCAGGCTGAGGCTGTTGCTGTTGCAATAGTTCTGTTGTTTTTATTTTGTGAAGTATGGGCTGCAGTAGCAGCAGCAGGGGTTGTATTTGTGGCTGTTGGGGTGGTGAAGTGTTGTGTGTTGTTTACAATGATGTTAGGGGCAGATGTGGCTGTTTGTGCAGCAGCTACTGCTGAATTGTGGCTGAAGCTGAGGCTGTTTTGTGATGTTTTGGTGGCTGAAAAGTGCTGAAATGATGATGTATTTGGCTGATGTTTGCCTATGATGTGTGTGTGTGAGGGAGAAAGGTGTGAGTGAGGTGAGTGTTTGAGGGCTAAGCAAAAAGTTTTGAAAAGAATGGAGTGTGACACAATCCTAGAGCCACCATTCTCTCTTCCCTCATTAAATGCTTGCATGACACCCATCAAAATCTCTCCTTCTCATCACAAGTCAACCCTAAACCCTAATCACCCTTAACCAAATCTAAAACTCATAATTAACCCAATTATCTTAACCAAAGGCCTAACCCACCATGGTTGGCTAAACATGGTTAACCCACCATGCACACCCAAACTTGGTAACCCTTGGCTTAACCCTAGTTATCATGCACAAGTGTGTGTGGTCGAGATAAAATTCTACAAAAATAACCATAAAACCAGATAATTTATTAGAAACCCGTTTTGGTAAACTTTTTACCAAAACCCCCACATTAACACACAATTACCACTAAATCTAAAACTCAAGTGTTATACATATTCTTCGGGTGTGTTCGTTACCAAGAACTGTTTCTCAGTATCCTCTACGTCCTGGGTATGTGATACCGGATCAGGATCCTGCATATGTAATATGTTACACGGGCTACAGAAATGTAGAGAACTGGGATTGGGTGATATGTCTCTAAGAGTTAGAGAATGGTGCAATTGTTGCAGCCAAGTCTGTTGGCAGATATCACCTTGTATTAATAAATTGATTCTGAACAAATGTTATTACATACCGAACCTGATATACAACATTACATCATGTTCTTTACTGAGTTAAAGAAGGATATAATTCTGTATTGGAGGATAATGTCGTGAACATTTTCCTGAATCAAGAGTTGATTCGATCGGGCACGTTAGATAATAGCATATACGTTCTAAATCAAACCACAGTTCAAAATATCTAGAACAAACACAAGAGGAGTAGTTCAGAAATGAATGAATCCTTCTTATGGCATTGTAGACTAGGTCATATCAATGCGACACGTCCAGCTAAGTTATATAAGAATGAATATGAGAATCTGTTTTTATTTTCATCTTATGATACTTGCCAGACTTGTCTCAAAGGTAAAATGACCAATACTCCGTTTACTCGAAACAGAGAAAGAGTTACTGAACTCTTGGGACAGATACATGATGATGTATACGGTCCTATGTCTACAAATGCCAAGGTTGGTTCTTCGTACTTCATTATATTCACTGATCTTCTCTCAGGATTCGGACATATGTTCCTGTTGAAGCACAAGTCTGATACTTTTGAAAAATTCAAAGAATATAAGCTTGAAGTTTAAGAACCAGATGGGTAGAAGTATTAAGTTCTTCGATGTGATCGAGGAGGAGAATACTTGCGCATGGAGTTCCTGGAGTTTCTAAAAGGAGAATGTGATTCTCTCTCATCTTACTCCTTCGTGTACACCACAGCACAACGGTGTATCGGGACAGAGGTGTCGCACCATATGAGATATGGCGCACTCTATGATGAGTACTGCTGATTTACCTGTTTTCTTTTGGAGTTATGCACTTGAGAAGCTGCATACATATTGAATGGGGTTCCGTCCAAATCAGGGCCTACCACTACATATGAGATATGGTATGGGAAGAGACCATATCTTAAACGAGTTAAGATATAGGGTTGTCCGGCCTATGTTGAGAGGCAGAATCTGGACAAGCTCGAGGCAAGGTCAGTTATGTATAAGTTTGTTAGGATATCCCGAATATTCGCAAGAGAATATCTTCTACCACTCTGAGGAGCAAAAGGTGTTTTGTTTCTCAGCATGCCACTTTTTAGGTAAAGGGATTTCTTATGAAGAAATTTGTGGTCATGAGGTAGAACTGGAAGTAGTTCCAACTAGACAAACTAACATCTGATGATTTGGTAGAACCAAAGAATTCAATAGTCTCCAACGATACTTCGCCTCTCCACGAATCTGGTAGGGTTCCTCATCCACTTGAGAGATACTACAGTCTTCTTGGTGACAGTAGGAGCAAGGATTGCATCATGCTAGATGATGGCCCAACTAGGTTCAGGAAGGCCATCACGAGTAGTGACTCTGTGAAATGGCTGGATGCTATGCGATCAAAGATGGAATTCATGTACACCAACAAAGTATGACTTTGAATGTTGCACCTGAAGGGGTAAAACCCATTGGGAGCAAATTGGATCTTGAGAAGATTCTTGGTATAGATGGAAAAGTTGAGACTTTCAAAACTATGCTTAAGTCTATCAGGATCATTGCACGCATCGCGGAGATGGAACATCTGTTTTGATGTGACAGTCAAAGAGTTTGGCTTCATCAAAATGGTAGATGAACCTTGTATATACAAGAAGGTTGTAGAGAGTAAGGTTGTCTTCCACGTATTGTACGTAGATGACATACTCTTGATAGGAAATGGTTTTCTATGCTACACTCGGTCAAGCTCCTCTTATCACGAAGATTCTCAATAGAAGATCTGGATGATACCTACTACATCTTGTGGATTATGATCTATGGTGATAGATCTAAGTGGATGTTGGGAGTGTCCTAAATCTAGGTACATTAACACCATAATAAAGGGGTTTAGTATGGATGATTATAAGCGTGGTGGTTCGCCCACGTACTCATGGATCACTCTCTCCAAAGACTGATTTGGAGAGAGCTCACGTGTAAGGGACACCCTATGCTTCGGCAGTAGGCTCTATCAGAGTATGCGATGTTATGTACCAGACCAGATGTAGATGACTCACTAGGTGTAGTGAGCAGGAATCAATCGGATCTTGGGAGAATCACTGGAAAGCTATGGAGGAAATTCTTAAATACTTGAGAAGCACTTAAAGAATGTTCTTGGTTCGAGCTTCCAGAGTGATAAGTTCGACTGAAAGTCAGTCACATACATTATCTTTACCCTCAGTGCAGAGACGGTATGTTGGAAGAGTTCCAAGCTAGATACCGTGACATACTAGACGATAAAGGATGAATACATTGCTACCAATGATGTTGCCAAAGTGGCTGTCTGGGCATTTCTTGTTCATGAGATGCACAAGGTTCCTACCATTGAGCGTCCAATAACTGTTATTGTGACAACAATGGAGTTATGGTTTTGGCCTAGGAACGCAGTTCCCATCAGCGTTCCAGACATATACTGAGGCAAGCATCACCTGATCAGGGAGATGGATGATCTCCAAGGGATCGAGGATAGGAGAGTAGACACGAAGGATAACACAGCGGATCCACTCAAAAAGGCCTTACCCCTAGAGAGACTTCTATAGGATGGTTGAGTATAGGATACTACAACCACTGCTATATTGTTAGGTATTGGATACTACAACACATAGCCTTAGTGCAAGTGGGAGATTGTTAGTTATATGTATGCCCTAGAGGCCATTACTGTACATGCGATGTATATTGTAGTAGAAACTTGAACATATAGAGAGAGGACTTTCTTGCTCAATATGATAGTATGCTATCTGGTTGCTCTTTATCTTAACATGTACACTTATTGTCTCTCTATTACATGTTGATTAAGCCCTTAGGATGAGTACTTGACTACCAGGATTATGATGCAGATCATAGTAGTGGGGACAGGGTAGTTGATAAGTACATCCTTCAAATGTTCCTAGTCATAGGAGTATCAAAACAGGGCATCGATACTCCAGAGTAGACTAGCGTATACACTTCTCGACCCATATGATGGGCGATGGATGATCCCATATCTATTGGTGTTTGATATCAGAGAAGGTATACGGGTGCTTAGTAGAGACTGGGTATACTGAACGGACTCGCCGAGAACTCCTAGATGGTATTATACATATCGCCGGATAGATGTTCTCTGGTGACACTGGTACAGGTTAGTCTGTAGACCCGAGATCGTCATAGAGTCTTGTGTGATCCCACTGTGTGATTTCCACCGTACTACGGTCAAGAGTTCGTGCAAAAAGATGGTTTTTGGGTACAGTCCCGAGTGACATGGAGGCAATGAGCGATAGGAGGGGTTTTGTCTCTCCTGGTATTGGGAGTTGATGTTGCCCTATGCTCGATTGGCCATAACAGGAAATCCCTGGCCAGGGTTGCTAAGATTTACTGGTAAGTGTTATCAGTAGTTTCTCGAACCGTTATGGACCTTGTATCGACATGACTTATCAGGCTATTGGGGTCTGACGTTATACCTCCCCAAGGCTGGTGATATGCGACATATCAGACGAAGATTCCAGACTGTACGGTAGTGTTTCTGATTGGATTCGTAGGAGTACTAGCAGGCTTGCTTGTTGATCTTCTGATCGCTCAATACCCGGATGGCCGTTACGCTTAGCAGACCGCTTGCGGCTTGTGGGTGTTTGTTATGATCATCACCTAGTACCGCCGTATTGACGAGTCTTTAGAGTCCTACAAAGAGGTTTCCTGGTTCATGCGAAACGGAGTAGGAGCACATATGTGATATGTGCGGGACCAAGATTAATGCGAGTATGTGATACCGCATTCTATTCTCGCGACTTGTGACATTGGTCGGTTATATGTGATATAGCCGGGTTATCGGATCAAGTGTTGATTTGATAAGTTGTTGCATTAGATATTAGTCGGTTATACACAATATAGCCGGATTAGTAAATCAAGTGTTGATTTAATAATTTAATGTATAATTATATATTTGATATATTACATTACATTAACTAATATTACCTCACTTAAGTATTCATTTTTCTCACTTGATGATACATTAATATATATGTGATATATGTTAAATATATTATTTTCTTTTTGTACAAAAAATATATATGTGATATATATTGTTGTGTCATGCTAGGTTACACTTGCAACATATATGTATGAGACTTATACCATGCTAGGGTTTATATTTGGGTTTTATTTATCATTAAGTAATTCATAAAAGATTTGTAATGAGTCATGGTTGAAGCTTAGAGAAGCTTGTAGAAAACATTGACCGAGTCCTCTCTTTTGTCTAGCTTAAGATATTTGTTAACCCAACCCTTAACCTTAGACTATGGTTTATTCTCTACATGAGTTAGGCATGACACTAACTTACCATGGTTGCAATTCTAAGCTCACTCTCTCATTCACTTTCTTCATCACTTTTTCTTCTTCCTCAAGAGAAAAAGCTTGCTAGCTTTTTCTAAGCGATGATTTATTGTGAGAAAAATAAAACTAAAGTGAGCCCACTTCTTAGTTCATCATCCTGTACTACTTGCCATTTAGTTTAGGGTGTTTGCTTCACTAATCTCACCATTAGTGAAGAGATAGCATGAGCTAGTGTCTCCTCGACGTAGATCATTTTCGGCCTCGAAGACTTCGATGCAAACTTGTTCCGTACATCTTGTGGAGCCTCTCTAGAGTCCGTGAGTTCGTGATCGCAGCGAAGGGACTAATACACGGAGCTACTGAAGTGAAGGACCGGTTTACAAATGTTGTATTCCTTCTTCCCTTTAGTTTGTAAAGAGTTTACAATCTAGAAAACCCTAAGTCTCTAGTTCGATCCTCGTTCGGGTTCTTTAGCTCTCTAGAAAATTTTAAAATGGCATGGTCGATGCCCTAGTAAACACTGTGAGGGTGCTAAGGAACCCTACATCTTGACCCATATGTTGGGCGATAGATGACCCCACATCCATTGGTGTTTGACATCAAAGGTGGTATACGGTTGCTCAGTGGAGACTAGGTATACTGAACAGGACTCGCCGAGGACTCCTATGTTGTAGTATACCTATCGTCAAAAAGCAGTCCTCTGGTGACACTGGTACAGGTTAGTCTGTAGACCCGAGATCATCATAGAGTCTTGTGTGGCTCCCACTGTGCTTTGATTTCCTCCCTACCACGCTCAAGAGGATGTTCCCGCCAAAATTGTCGGCCTTGTCGGCCAACAGCTACTTGTTCCCTTATAATAAGGGGGGAGAGTCCTCAAAATCAGGCCTCACGTGTAAAATACGTGAGCGCTCATATGCAAAGCGTATGAGCGCTGAATAAAATAAACTTAAAGGGCCAAACATGTCTCACGTGTAAAACACGTGAGCGCTCATATGCAAAGCATATACGCGCTGAACATAAATAACTAATGGCCAAACAGGTCTCACGTGTACATATGAGCGCTGAACAAAAGTAGGGACGAAACCCACAGCAGGGGTCACGTGTTAAACACATGAGTTCTCTTGCCTCTCACATGCAAAGCATGTGAGCACCCCAATTTAAAATGTTCCTGTCAAATTCTAGAATTAAATTCTATTTTGGGAAATATTTTCCTGATCTTTCTCAAACTAAAAAGATCTTCTCTGTTAAACAGAGGACCTTTGAATCAAAGATCCAACGGTGATCATCTGGTAGAATAAAGTTCTATCATAGGAAAATATTTTCCCAATTTTGTTAAATTAACAAGATATTCATATGATTAGAATTCTATGTTAGAATAAAATTCTAATCTTATTAAACTAACGAGATATCTATATGATAGAATTAAATTCTATATTGCGAAAATATATTTCTGATCTTATTAAACTAAAAAGATATGAAAGAATAAAATTCTAATTTTGTTAAAACTAACAACATATTCATAATCTTGTTAAACAAACAAGAAATCTTCTCTGTTAAACAGAGAGCCTTTGGATGAAAAATCCAACGGTGAATAAAATTCACCGATTGATCTAAAAGGTCATGAAATGAATCATGATCTCTCAACAAGAGATTCCCTTAACAAATTGATTCTTTTTCTTCTCATATAAATAGGAGCAAGGAGAGGAGGAAAAAGACACACGGAGGGAAAGGAAAAGAAAAATAGAGAGAATTTAATTCTCTAAAGAAGAGGATCCCCTCTCAAAAGCTCCAACAAAAAGAGAATTTAATTTTCAAACCAAGAGTTTAACTCTTCTCAAAGAACTTAGTTCTTCCTCTGGTTAAGATCTGCAGAAGCAGATCTCCCCACAAGTTGAGAATTTAATTATCATCGGGGAGATTCTATCATGCAGATTAAAAATCTACGGGAATGAACTGGATCCAAAAGTGTATAACTCTTACAAAACATATATGAATTTAATTCCTCTGAAACTAGGGTTTAACCCTTTAAAACGAATTTAATCCCTACAAAGAACAAAAGGAGAACTTGATTTCTCAGAACCACAGAAGAACAGCCAGGTGATTCATTAGTATTCAACGCTACACAATAAAAGCTCACGTGTTCCCACGTGAGCATCTTTGAGGAACAAAAAGGAAAGACTGAGATCTAGCTACATGACCACACGTGACCCATGAGAAGTACTCAGCACTTATAAAAGGAAAAGGGGATTAAATCCGAAGATAGTTCCTATTTGTGGCGCCTCACGTGATCCCACGTGACCCCCAAACAGTTGTTCAACACCCATATGAAAAAGGGATTAAATCCAAATGGGTCCCAAACAGTTGTTCTAGCCTCACGTGATCACACGTGACCTCCAATAGTGCTTAGCACTTATAAAAGAACAAGGGAATAAACCCAAGTGAACAACGCTAACTTTCAAGTGCATCACGTGCAACACGTGAGCGATCTCCAATTCCAGTGTTCAACACTACTTTAGAGCCTCACGTGCCATACGTGAGCGCCTTCAACTTCCAGTGTTTAACACTGCCTCAGAGCATCAGGTGGGAGCACGTGAGCACTAAAGGTACATTAGTGTTTAACACTATAAGGAACCGACACCAACCTCAAATCAGTTAAGTTCCTCCTGAGATTAAATCTCTAAACAAACCTAGCATCCACGCTCATGATTGATGATTCCTCAATCTGGAATTTGGTTCGAGGGTACATCTCTCCACACCTCTGATGCACGTCGTTGTAATTATTCAACGTCTTCATAGAGGTGGTGGGTCCCGACAACCAACAAGCTATGGACCGTAATGTATTTAAACTAACTATGGACCGCAATGTCCTTAAACTAACTGCGGACTGCAACGTCCCTAAACTAAATTCTATAGACTATGATGTCTTTAAACCTTACAGACTATGATGTCTTTAAACCTTATAGACTATGATGTCTTTAAACAGACTATGATGTTTTTAAACTGTGGACTACGATGTCTTTAAACTCCATGGACTATGATGCCCTTAAACCCAATAGATCGTAACGTCCCTAAACTAAGACGATATAGCCCAAATACTTTTTTGTTTGAGCTAAAAGATCTCAAAATCCCGATGAGTAGATCTTAGTCTAAAATTAGATTAACGTATCCTCAGCAAACATTTAAGTTGATCTTAATCTCAAAAAAGGTTAACGATCCTTAAATCAACCCAAACCCAAATCTAAGAAAATATGGATTTGGAATAATCCCCACCCTACGGGCGACAATATAAATTAGTCTCCGTATACAATTCACGGGCAACCAAAAAAAAAAAAAAACACACACGACACGAAGTGACCTTCTAGAGAAGGAGAAAGTGGTTATCGCGATGCGGTAACGTAATTAACTACAGGGGATTGTGCCTGCAGCGACGAGCGTCCCCACAATCAAAAACCCCTCACAATGAGGGGGAATCTAACAAAGTCTGCTACAACGGCCGCATCCATCCAAACCTTCGATGCACGGTGCCATAAATCAACTTGGCATCTTCGAAGAGGTGGATGGATAAAACCAAATTGCATCTGCCCCCAAATGTAGGCAAGACGTTTGTCTTCCCGGCGAACAGAGGTGTTTTGCAAATAGGTGGATTTTGGGTATAGTCCCGAGTCACATGGAGACAATGAGCGATAGGAAGGGTTTCGTCTCTCCCGGTATTGGGGGTTGATGTTGCGCTGTGCTCGATTGGCTATAACTGGAAGTCCCTAGCTAAGGCTGCTACTGAGATTTACTGATAAGAGTTATCAGTAGTTTTTCAAACTGTTATAGGCCAGACATCGGCATGACTTATCACGTTACTCGGGGCTGACGTTTACCACCCGTAGACATGATATGCGACATATCAGACGAAGAGACCGGACTGTACGGTAGTGTTACTGATAGGCTTCATGGAGAGTATGGACGAGCTTGCTTGTTGATCTTCATATCGCTCAATACCCGGGTAGCCGTTACGTCCAGCTAGTACCGCTGACGGCTTCTAAGTGATTGATGTGATCATCACCCACTGCTGGCGTATTGACGAGTCTTTAGATTCCCACACAGAAGTTTCCTGGTTCAAGCGAAACGAAGTAGGACACATATGTGATATGTGTGTGGGCCAGATTAAATACGAGTATATGATACCGTATTGTAATCTGGCTGTTATCTGTTATCAGTCAGGTTATATGTGATATAACCGGATTATCGAATCAAATGTTGGTTTGATAATGTGATATTCAGTTTAATGATATTAGTCGGTTATATGTGATATAACCGGATTATTAGATCAAGTGTTGATTTAATAATGTGATATATATTATATGTGATATAATTATATCTTAACTAATATCATTACCTCACTAATTTCTTTATATATATATATATTAATGTATATTTGATATATATATATATATATATTATATGAAGCATGGCATGTTTTTCTATTTTTTAGAAAATAGAAAAATGAGGTGTAAATTGTGCAGATATTTGTGGTATGATTCAAGGCATGGGTTTATATGTTTTTATATTACTCTTGACTCACTATTCAAGCATGGTTATAATTTTAATTGCATTTTTATTCCATGCTTGAATGAGTGAGGAGAGAGATGATTCATTTTATTCATTCTACACTTGCTTCATAGTTCATGCCTTAGCCATTTTTTCAAGAGCTCTTTTCCTCTCTTGCTCTCTACAATTTTCTTCACCTCACCTCCAAGTTCAAAACCCTCACATGAGATGTGAATCATTGAGCTTGTGAGACCTTAGCGAGCATTACTTATCCCCTACTTCATCATCCCACACCAAACTAACAATTTGGTATGGTGTGTTTGCTACACTAAAAGTGTTTAGTGTAGTGAAAAGCTTGTGCTTATGGACTTCGGGTGGATTGTCTTTGGCGCGAAGATCACGAAGGAGGTTCATTCAACTTGGAGTGAAGTCTTGAAGAATCGCGTGGACTTCATCCCAGAGCTTTTGAAGAGAAAGACACGAACTACAAAGGTTGTATGCTCTTAAACTTTCTCTTAAGCTTAATCACATCACAAAGGAAAACCCTAAAATTCTAGTAATGATCTTGGTAGTCTAACTTAGCACTTAGAAAAATTAAAATTTGACATGCTTGATGCCTCTTGAACCCCTTGACGGTGTTAAGGTTGACTTTCATATCTTTACTTTCTAAAGAAGGTTATGATTTTACATTTGTAAGCGATGTCGTCCACATCCACCTTAATCAAAGTTTGATTTGGGCAGGTACACTAGATAACGGTATATACGTATTAAATCAAGCTCAAGTTTTCAATGTCCAGAACACACTCAAAAGAAAGTCTCCAGAATTAAATCAGGCTTTCTTATGGCATTGTAGACTAGGTCACATCAATGAAACACGGTTGACGAAATTACATAAAGAGTGATATTTGGATCTGTTCGAATATCAGTCTTATGCAACTTATCAATCATGCCTCAAAGGAAAGATGATAAAGACTCCGTTCACTGGATACGGGGTAAGAGCCAGCGAGCTCTTGGGACTCATACACAACGACATGTATGGTCCAAAGTCTACATATGCATGAAGTGGTTATTCCTACTTCATTACTTTTACGGATGATTTCTCAAGATATGGACATGTATTCTTGACGAAACATAAATCCTAGGCCTTTGAGAAATTCCGGGAATACAAGGATGAAGTGGAAAAATAAATCGGCAAAAGTATCAAGACACTTAGATCTGATCGAGTTGGTGAATACTTAAGTGCCGAGTTCCTGGATTACTTAAAAAAGAATGGAATTCTCTCTCAGCTTACTCCTCTATACTCACCTCAACACAACAGTGTATCGGAAAGGCGGAACCAAACCTTATTGGATATGGTACGTTCCATGATGAGTAACGCTAAGTTACCGCGATACTTCTAGGGTTATGCACTAGAATCAGCTGCATATCTTTTGAACAAGGTTCCTACTAAATCAGTGCCTACCACACCATATCAGATGTGGAGTGGGAAGAAACCCTATCTTAAGTATCTGAAGATATGGGGATGTCCAGCTTTTGTAAAATAGCAGCATGCGGACAAACTCGAGGCACGCTCAGTACTGTGTAAGTTTGTGGGATACCCAAAGAACTCCAGAGTGTATCTTTTCTATTACGCGGAGGAACAAAAGGTCTTTTTTTCTCGACATGCCCACTTTTTGGAGACTCAATTTCTTGAAAAAGAAATAAGTGGGAGCGCAATAAAACTGGAAGAACTTCCGGAACCACAAGCTATTACTGAAAGCATGGTGGAACCAGAAGTTTTGAAAGAACCGGACATCCCCGCGCCACTCCGCAGGACTAGTAGGCAGTCTCATCCGCCCGAGAGATACTACGATTTTCTCATAGACGTGGATAGAAAGGATTGCATCATCGATGATGATGAGCCAACTAGCTTCCAGCAAGCCGTTCAGAGCAGATACTCGGTAAAATGGCTAGATAGAATGCGGACCGAAATGGAGTCCATGTACACCAACAAAGTATAGACTTTGAACATTGATCCAGAAGGAGTAAAACCCGTAGGCTGCAAATGGAGCTTTAGAAAGAAGATTGTGTTGGATATATATGCCCTAGAGGCCTTCATTGTATAGAATGCTAGGGATATGTATGTACATGACAATCTTGCTTGATATGATAGTACGCTATTTGGGTTGTTTTACTTTGTATTTCATATATTGTATACATGTTGATAAAGCCCATAGGGTGTTTGCCTGACTACCGACGTTGTGATGGCAGTCATACTTGTGGGAGCTGGATGGTCAATAGGCACATCCTTAAATGTCCCTAGTCGGAGGAGTATCGAGACTGGGCATCGATGCTCCAGAGTAGACTAGTGTATACATAACTAGACCCTGACGAGGGGCGATAGATTAGTCCCGCGGCCATTGGTGATGTGCACCTAAGATTGTATACAGATGCGCACTGGGTGTGAGTACACCGGACAGGACTCGCCGAGAACTGACTAGATGGTATTATACCTACCGTCAGATTGCAGTTCTCAGGTGACATGTGTGCAGATAGTCTGTCGACTTAAGGTCGTCATTTGTCTCGTATGAGTTTCCACTGTGCTTTGATTACTACCCTACCACGGCTCGAAGGAGTCGTGCAAACAGGTTTTAGTTGGGTACAATCCCGAACCACGTGGAGGCAGTGAGCGACTGTTAGGGATTCGTCTCTCCCGGTATAGGGAGTCGATATCGCACTGGGATCGGTTGGTCATTACCATAAGTCCTTGGCCAGGGCTGATTGAGAATTACTGGTGGACCGACCAGTAGATTCTCGGATGGTCTTGAGCCACACCGGCATGACTTGTACGGTTGTTAGGGGTCTGACGTTCACCACCTCCCTAGACCATACATGCGATACTCACAGACGAACAGACCGGACTGCGCGGATATTGTCACAGATAGGCTCAGTAGGGGTTACGGACGAGTTCGCTAGTCGGTCTCCTTTTCGACACGTACCTGGTGTTAGTATATATGCCCTAGAAGCCATTACTGTATCATACTAGTTTGTATATTACTTGATGGAAGTTTGGGATATTCACAATTGTATAGACAATCTTGCTCAAAATGGTAGTATGCTACTTGGTTTGTTTCTACTTCAATTTTTGTACATGTGTTTCTTATAGCATATCGCCTATACACATTAGTGGAGCCCTTGGGATCTTTTCTTGATTACCAGCATTGTGATGGCAGTCACACTAGTGGGGGCTGGGTAATCTACAAGCACATCCTTATACAGGTCCCTAGTCGTAGGATTATCGAGACGGGGCATCGATACTCCGGAGTAGACTAGCGTATACGCTTCTCATCCCAGCAGGGAAGACGGTCTGTCCCACAGCCGTCAGTACGTCGTACTTAAGATAGTATGCGGGTGCTCATTAGGTTACGAGTACACTGGACAGGGCTCGTCGGGAACTGTTGGTTGGTATTATACCTATCGTCAGTTATCAGTTCCCAGGTGACATGAGTACAGCTTAGTCCGCTGACTTGACACTGTCACTTCGCCTCGAGTGTGTTCCCACTGTACTTAGATTACTACCCTACCACGGCTCAAAGGAGTCGTGCAAACAGGTAGTAGTTGGGTGCAGTCCCGAAACACTTGGAGGCAGTGACGGTTAGACAGGATTCGTCTCTCCCGGTATTGGGGGTTGATATCGCGCTGTGTCTAGAAGAGCCATTACACAAGTAGTCCCTGGCCAGGACAAGCGAGATATACTGGTAGGTTTCTAGTGTTATCTCAGGGTGTTCTGGGCTACACTCCGACACGACTTGTACCGCTATTAGGGGACTGACGTTTACCATCCCCTTAGGCCCGCCATGCGATATTCTCAGACGAACGGACCGGACTGTACGGAGATTGTCACATACAGGCTCAGTAGGAGTTCGGATGGGTTTACCTCATCGGCCTTCTTATCGACATCTACCTGGGGACCGTTACGTACAGCTGTGCCGCTTGCAGTCTGTGGTTAAACCCACTTCCAGCATAGTGTCGAGTCTTTCGAGTCCCACACAGAGAGTTTCCCTGCACTGAGCGAAACGTGTAGAGGCCGTATGGTTTTACGGCAGGACTACGATCACTTACGTGCACTTGTGTGCGTATGTTGTTCGGGCAGGCAATACTAGTGGGCTTTGGTTTTAAGTCGGATCCTAGTATTCCACGGATGGATTAGTTTTGTCTTCTGTGTATTCGCATTCTACGGAATGCGGATACGGGTGTGTATGCACAGTATTGAGGAGCTAAGAAGAAGGAGGTGCCTCATTAGGGTTCTGACAGTTGATTCGGTCAAAACCATTATGTGGCGGACTCATTAGGGTTTTGGCAATTGGTTCGGTCAAAACCATTATGAGCTGGGGACATTATTTACTAATCCTTTTAGTGATAATTATATGATGGCTAATTGCTTTGACCATTTGACCACACTTGACTTTGTTGACCGTTTGACCAAAGTTGACTTAGACCTTCATGAGAGGTCTAGAGTATTCTTTGGTTTTCTTTTTATTTTTGATATGAAAATGGTCAATTCAAATGTAGCCATCAACTTTATCATGAAAGGATCAGTAATGATGATGTTGGTGTATTATTGCAACCATGGTTTATTTTCTTAGTTCATTCTTGATCTCTCATTCTCTCTCTTAAGAAAATGAAATGAGAAAGCTCTATGGTTCTCCTTCATCTTCCTCCTCTTGAAAATTCCTTTGATCTCATATGTTGAGAGAAAAAGGATCCAAATAGACAAACACTTCCATCTACCTCTTCTACACATCCTAGGACATCAAGATTAGCGATCTTGTTGCCCTAGTTGCCTCGGCTCGAGGTGGAGCTCGGAGCACATCTCTCGGGTGGATCGTCTTCGACTCAAGAAGGCCGTGGAGGTGATCAAGATCCGGATCGATCCTCGGAGCTTGGATGGACGAGCAGGACAGCAGAATGAAGACCCGAAGGACCGGTATCGTGAGGTATAATCTCTATGACATAGTAGATAGAACCTCATGTAGTTTGCTAGGTTGTAGTTTAGCAAAAATCCTTCTTTTAGTCCATGTTGCCTTTGCGCCAAAAATTGTTTTTCGCCGTTTCTGTTAGTTATATGTATGCCCTAGAGGCCATTACTGTACATAGGATGTATATTGTAGTGGATGCTGGGACATATATAGGGAGGACTTTCTTGCTCGACATGGTAGTATGCTATCTGGTTGAACTTTACCTTAACGTGTATACTGATTGTCTCTCTGTTACATGTTGGTAAAGCCCTTAGGATCTGTACTTGACTACCTGGACTATGATGCGGATCATACTAGTGGGGACATGGTAGTCCAAGAGTACATCCTTGAATTGTTCCTAGTCGTGGGATTATCGAGACGGGGCATCGATATTCCAGAGTAGACTAGCGCATATCTTCTCGACCCATGCGATGGGCGATGGATGATCCCATATCCATTAGTGTTTGACATCGAAGATGGTATGCGGGTGCTCAGTGGAGACTGGGTACACTGAACGGACTCGCCGAGAACTCCCAGATGGTATTATACCTCACGTCAGATGGCAGTTCTCTGGTGACACTGGTACAGCTTAGTCTGTTGACCCGAGATCGTCATAGAGTCTTGTGTGTCTCCCACTGTGCTTTGATTTCCACCCTACCACGGCTCTACTGAGTTGTGCAAACAGGTGGTTTTTGGGTACAGTCCCGATTCACATGGAGGCAATGAGCGATAGGAGGGGATTCGTCTCACCCGGTATTGGGGGTTGATGTTGTGCTATGCTCGACTGGCCATAACAGGAAATCCCTGGCCAGGGTTGCAGTGATATACTGGTAAGAGTTATCAGTAGTTTCACGAATGTTATGGACCCTACGTCGGCATGACCTTTCGAGCTATTGGGGTCTGACGTTTACCACCCCTAGGCGAGATATATGCGACATATCAGACGAACAGACCGGACCGTACGGTAAGTGTTACTGGTTGGATTCGCAGGAGTGTGAGCAGGCTTGCTCGTCGATCTTCTGATCGCTCAATACCCGGGTGGCCGTTACGTTTGGCAGACCGCTTGTGGCTTGCGGATGTTTGATATGATCATCATCTGCTACCGGCGTATTGACGAGTCTTTAGAGTCCTACACAGAGGTTTCCTGGCTCAAGCAAAACGAAATAGGAGCGCATATGAGATATGTGCGGGACCGGGAATAATACCAGTATGTGATACTGTATTTGATTCTCGCGATGTGACATTGATCGGTTATATGCGATATAGCCGGGTTATCGGATCAAGTGTTGATTCGATAAGTTGTTACTAATGATACCAGTCGGTTATGTGCGTCATGACCGGATCGTTAAATCAAGTGTTGATTTAATGATTTAATGCATAAATATATATTTGATATATTACTTTGCATTAACTAGTATCGGTTTACTTTAAATGGATTTTCTCACTCGGGTGTGCGCATTCCATATCCGATATGATTTTGTGCACTTGGATGTATCATGTTTGATGATACATGCCTCTTTGGTTGTGTAAAGAATGAACCATGGTTTATGAATGGTTAGGGTTTAATTTCCTTTATCTTTTATTTATTCATTAATAATCTTTTTGGAAAATAAAAAGGAATGAGCAAAGTGGTGGATTTCTTTATTCATTCATGAAGCTTCTTGAAGACTTTGACCACTTTGTCTCATTCTTAACCCTAACCACTCCACTAACCCTAGTTCACTCTCTACACTTTACCATGGTTATGTGATGATGAGAACTAATTATTCTATTCATTTTTGAATTAACTAATTATTCTTATCATAACATATTACTTCTTCTTCTTCTTTTCTTCAAGTGAAGAAAGTTCACCTCCATCAATGGTGATTGATGCATATTAGTGAGAAATCCAAAACTAAAGTTAACCCACTTCCTATTTCTTCATCCTCTACCTATTGCCAAGTAGTATAGGGTGTTTCCTTCACAAGTTTTTCCGACTTGGTGAAGTTGGAGCTTGTTCTAGCGATGCCTCGACGTAGATCATCTTCGGCATCGAACCGACGATCAAGCCCGCCCATTTCTTCGACGAAGCCGACACTTGAGTTCCGGATTTATTTTGGACAGCGGAGGGGACCTCGTTGCGGAGCCGTGGAGGTGGTGGACCGGATCTACAAAGGTTGTATGTCCGTTCCCTTAGTTAAAATGTTAACTAGTTAGCATGTTTCGCCTAAATATCTAGTAAACGATCCGTAGTCGGGTTTGTAGGCACCCGTAAAATTTATTTGTGCATGTTTGATCACTTGTGAAACTTAACTAGTGTGCCTAGGAACCCTACTGTGGTATCAGAGCCAGGTTAGAGCCTTAGGCGAAGTCCAGACGGAAATTGAAGTCCGAACGAACCCGAAACCCCGAACCAAAAGAGCTCTCTGTACTTTTTTCAAAAACAGTGATTTTTCTATATTAAAAATATTCAGTAAAATCAGCAGGAGATTATAAGGAAAACTGCAAAATTCGTAGCCCTAATTCCATTAGACCGCCGCGCTTCCGCGGCACGAGCATGGCTCGTGCGGCGGAAGAGCGGCCTATTTGTCGTATTGCGCAACAAATTTTGTACAGTAATTCCTCTTCTGCTGTTCTGATTTTCCTGGATATTTTTGATATTTTTTCAAGAGTTGAATTTTTCTGAGTTGATTTGGGGATTCGGTGTTTCGATCGGGGTATCAAATTTTGTCTGTGTGGCTTTCCGGATAAATCTTAGAATATGTTAAAAAGTTCGACCGGATATAAATACCCAATTTTTCCTTTGTCGGGAAATTTCCAAGTGTTGGATTTTTCCGTAGTTTGACGACGTTCTAAGTAGTGCAAGTAACGCGATGGTCCCTCTAGAAGACACAAACCTTAACTCGATTATGTGACCGTCTTGAACTGCCCTTTGAACCTTCGGGTTTGGGGCAGTACGGCGTGCCACATGTGAGGCGTTGTCTTGACCCTTCTACGGCTGGACCGTTGGTACTGAGGTACGAACGGAATGTTGTTAGACATATTTCATGTGTTGATCTATATCGGGAAAACTTGGGTGTTAGAATGTTCGATCGGAAAGTTTAACATTTTCTGTTTATCTGGAATGGGATACAATAATTGGAATTCACAAATAGTTATGTGATAACTGAATGAATGTTATAAACATAGCAGTTTAGTCTCACTTGATCGGTTGCCACGGAATTTTGATGTGATCAAAAGTCCGTCGCAATCACGTAGCGTACGCGGATACTCGCCGGGTAAACTTAATAGACAGCCTCACGCCATTGCCCCGACCAAGTGACTGTAGGAGAACCCCGTCGCCGAAAGCATCCCTCCGGGTGCTCGCGGTAGCGGTGTTCCGCCTTGGTGCACTTCGTCGACGGTATCGGGGGTGCAGCCGTCTACTGAAGTTTGCGACGAGTATTCGATCAGGATGTCGGGAATCTTGTTGAATTCCCCGACTTGGTATTGAAAAGTGTTTTCGATAATGAGACTAAAATGCGGGGTTTATATTGTTAGGCATGCGATGTCTAAGTAATTCATTTGGTCAGACATGTGATGTCTGAGGTGGTTGCGGATTCCAACTGTTGTAGTTTTACACTTTCTTTTCTGTGACCGTAAGTGTAATATGTGATATCGCCGGTTTCGTTGCTATATGTCAACGACAATTGGGATGGACATATTTACTTACGTTGATGACATGTGAAGTTATGTGTTGCTGGATATGTTATATTGGATCGTCGTGTTTGAATGGCCGGGTTTTTTTTATGTGAGATGAGTGTTTTTTATTTTCATTCATGTAAAAACTTGTATGTAATATTCTTTTATTGGGGCACTTCCAGGTCGCGGAAGTAGTCACCGTTTGTATATTATTTACTTTTCTGCACTAGGATAGACCCAAGGAGGGGAGCACAAGTAACCGGGTTCTGGGGTCCAGTGGGAGACCAACTCGAGGAGTCGAGTCCGGGTTTCCTAACCCTAGAATTGGCAGGGTTGCTTGCCGCTCTCATAGGGGTCTAGGGGTGTGGGATTGGCTATTCATCACGACCGTGGAATCCGTGTTTTATACTGGCTCGTATTGAAAACACGGACGTCCTAGTATATCCAATATTTCATATGTTTCTTCTGCTGTGTTTTATCTGTGATCATGCGATGTTCTGTGTTCTGTGACAGGTATTATATATAGTATATATGATATATTATATAGACGTTGCTTATGTTTTACACCCGCGCTAGCCCTGCCTCGCTCTGGCGTTAGTTACCTAACCTAACGGTGCAGACGGGACATCGAGGCGAATGCGGATGGCATAAGTGTACGTCATATCTATCTGTGATGTTTAGGTAACTTAAAATGATGGGATATTCATTAATGAGATTAATGAAAGAAAATAAACCTAATTGATGTTGTGGAATCGAATTTCAAAATAAAACAGGTAGCTACAGTTCTTGCTTTGCATCGCGGTGTTCATTATAGAACATCCTGCACCTTATTCGATGAGGAAAGGACCGAGATCCCTTCACCGGGAGTGACTCCTTTAGCAATAACTGGCAGATGCTACAACCCTCGGTTTGTCTTTGATCGCTTCTATAGTTTCCGCTTTGCACAGTGATATATATGATATATCCCGCACCTCATTCGACGAGGAAAGGGCCGACGATCCTTTCACCGGGAGTGACCCCTTTAGCAAAACTAGAAAAGCTTCAAAAACATTCCATTTAAAAACCATTTGATTCCGCAACGAGATCAAGTTCAAAGCGTTAAAGGTTTTCATAAAAACCAGCCGCAACCCTCCGTCATTTTAGGAAGTAGAGTACTTAGTATTCGTGCTGTGTTTGTTGACCATAGTCAAGGCACAGTGTACGGTAGCTAAGTGATGTCTTCCTACACCGCATATGATGCGATTAGTTAGGACAGTCGCGTGACTTTGTTGACCTTAGTTAAGGGTCATGTGGGTGGGTCTAATTAATCACGAAATGACGGGTAGAACTTGATTAGTACTTATGATTTGTTGACCATAGTTAAGGTCATAGGTGCTAGGGGTAAAAACCTTTATCGGGAGTTTCAAGTGTTGAAACTTGCAATGAGATTGCATACCTTCTATGTGATAGTTGGATCCCGATACCCACTGCGAGTAAGAGTTACTCCTGGGAGAGTTTTATACATTACAATTAGCCAATCAAGTAGGTGTTTAGAAAGGTGTCAACAGGGTTACGCCTCTGGGAAAACGAGGTTTACATTAATTAGGTTCGTGCGAAAGCACGGGGGACCTCCCTCAAAGTACCGACACTGGCCTGGCTGAAAGATTGGCGAACTTGTAGTGTGTAATGAATCCCGGCTAGTCTTTCCTTTTAGGGTTTGAAGGAAGATTTGATAAAAAGCAGTGGGAGCCATCCTGATTAGATAAAATAAAAACCAATCTATTCTTGCAAGAGCGCACGCTGAGTGTTTTCTTCTCTCTCTCTCCAGGTAGCGACCATATCACGCCTTAATCAAGATAATAATACGGATTTTTGACCGAACCCGCTTGTTATACTGTGCTGGGGAACGTTGGTCCCGCTCCAACTTATAATTGTTATAAGACAGAGCAGGAAATAGGGGAATACCAGAATTCCTGTGCCGCCCAAACGAAGAAAGTGCATATGATGCATCTCCTTCGGGTGTGTTCATTACAAAGAACTGTTTCTCAGTATCCTCTGCATCCTGGGTATATGATACCGGATCAGGATCCCAGATATGTAATCTGTTACATAGGGCTACAAAAAGGTAGAAAAACTGAGAACGGATGATAAGTTTCATGAGACAGAAACCGGGGCAAGTGTTGCAGCCAAGTCTGTTGGTCACTGTCACCCTGTATTACCAATACAATTGATTCTGAACAAATGCTATTAGATGCCGAACCTGATATACAAAATCATATCAGTCTCTTTATTAGTAAAGAAATGATAAAATTTTGTATAGTTGGATAATGTTTTGAACATTTCCTATATCAAAAGTTGATCGGTTCAGGTGCGTTATCTAAAAAAGCATTCATGTTCTAAATCAAACTACAGTTCTTAGTATATGGAACACACACAAGAGGAAGAGTTCAGAAATGAACGGATTCTTCTTGAGGTATTGTAGACTAGGTCAGATCAATGCGACCCGACTGGCTGAAGTTACATTTAGATGTATATTTAAATCGTTTTGAATTTACATCTTGTGCAACTCGCCAATCAAGTCACAAAGATAAGATGACCATAGCTCTGTTTATTGGAAACAGAGAAAGAGTTAATGAACTCTTGGGACCGATACATGATGATGTATGTAAGGTCTCCTGTCTACACATGCCAGGACTGGTTCTTTATACTTCATTATATTCTCTGATAATCTCTCAAGATTCAGTCGTATGTTCCTGCTGAAACATAAGTCCGAAGCTTTTGAGGTATTCACAGAATATAAGTTAGAAGTAGAGAACCAATAACCGGGTATAAGTATTATGTCCTATGATGAGATCAGAATACTTGTGCATAGAATTCTTGGACTATTCTAAAGGAGAATGAGATTCTCTCTCAGCATTACTCCTCCGTATACACCATAGCACGATGGTATATCGGGGCAGGGCTATCACACCCTATATGATAAGGTGTGCTCTATGATGAGTACTACTGAGTTACCTTTTTTTTTCTTTTTAGGAGTTATGCACTTGAGAAGCTGCATACCTATTGAATTAGGTTTGAATCAAATCACTGCCTACCACTCCATATAAGATATGGTATGGGAAGAAACTATCTCTTAAGTAAGTTAAGATTTGGGATTGTCCGGCCTATGTCAAAAGCAAAATCCGGACAAGATCGAGGCAAGTTCAGTTCTGTAGAACTGGAAAGGTTCCAGCTATACAAAACTGCTAATGATTTGGTAGAACCAAAGGATTCAATAGTTTCCGACGAACCTCAGCCTCTCCGCCGATCTAGTAGGGTTCCTCATCCGCCTGAGAGATACCTCCGTTTCTCGATGACAGTGGGAGCAAGGATTGCATCATGAGATGATGACCCAACTAGTTTCGAGCAGGCCATCGAGAGTAGGGACTCTGTAAGAATGGCTGGATGCTTAGCGATCTGAGATGGAATCCTTATACACCAACAAAGTATGGACTTTGATTGCTAAATCTGAAGGGTTAAATCCCCATCAGGAGCAAGTATATCTTGAGAAGATTACTTGGTGTAGATGGAAAAGTTGAGACTTTCAAAGCTAGACTTGTTAAAGGTTTTCGTCATCGACCAGGCGTGGATAATGATGAAACCTTTTTCCAGTAACTATGCTTAAATCTATCCAGATCCTACTTACCATGGCTACATACCATGACTACGATATCTGGCGGTTGGGTGTCTTGACTGCTTTCCTAAATACTGATTTAGAAAAGAACGTCTATAAGAACACAGCCAGAGGTCTTCGTAAACAGTGGGAGCAGCGGAAACGTGAGCAAGATGCTTTACATAATGAAGCAGGCATCGCGGAGTTGGAACGTCTGTTTTGATGTGATAGTCAAAGTGTTTGATTTCATCAAAATGGTAGACGAACCTTGTATATACAAAAGGGTAGTAGAGAGTAAGGTGGTCATCTTCGTATTGTACGTAGACAACATACTCTTGATAGGAAAAGAGTTTCCTATACTACGATCGATCAATCTCCTATTATCACTAAGATTCCCCAAATAGGATCAAAGTGATACCTACTAAATCCTGGATTTTGGATCTATGAGATAGATCTAAATGGATGTTAGAATACTCACTAGATGTAGTGAGATGGTATCAATCGATCCTGGGGAGAATCACTGGAAGTGTTCCAGGGTGATAAAGACGACTGAATGTCAGTCACAGGCACTGTCTTTACCCTCAGTAAAGGGACGGTATGTTGGAAGAGTTCCAAGCTCGATACCGTGGCAAACTAGACGATAAAGGCTGGTAACATCGCTATTAAAGATACTACCAAAGAGGCTGTTTGGGTGTATAATGGTTCATAAGATGAACTAGGTTCCTGCCATTGTATGACAATGGAAGCGTGGCTTCGACCCTGGAACCCTGGTCCCATCAGTGACCCAGACAAATTCTGAGGCAGCATCACCTGATCATGGAGATAGTTGATCTCCAGGGTGATCGAGGTTAGGAGAGTAGACTCAGAGGACAACACGGCGGATCCACTCACGAAGGCCCTTTTCCTAAAGAGAGACTTTTAGGGGATGGTTGAGTATGAGATACTACAACCACTGCTATCAGATGGCCCTAGTGCAAGTGGGAGATTGTTAGTTATATGTATGCCCTAGAGGCCATTACTGTACATAGGATGTATATTGTAGTGGATGCTGGGACATATGTAGGGAGGACTTTCTTGCTCGACATGATAGTATGCTATCTGGTTGAACTTTACCTTAACGTGTATACTGATTGTCTCTCTGTTACATGTTGGTAAAGCCCTTAGGATCTGTACTTGACTACCTGGACTATGATGCGGATCATACTAGTGGGGACATGGTAGTCCAAGAGTACATCCTTGAATTGTTCCTAGTCGTGGGATTATCGAGACGGGGCATCGATATTCCAGAGTAGACTAGCGCATATCTTCTCGACCCATGCGATGGGCGATGGATGTTCCCATATCCATTAGTGTTTGACATCGAAGATGGTATGCGGGTGCTCAGTGGAGACTGGGTACACTGAACGGACTCGCCGAGAACTCCCAGATGGTATTATACCTCACGTCAGATGGCAGTTCTCTGGTGACACTGGTACAGCTTAGTCTGTTGACCCGAGATCGTCATAGAGTCTTGTGTGTCTCCCACTGTGCTTTGATTTCCACCCTACCACGGCTCTACTGAGTTGTGCAAACAGGTGGTTTTTGGGTACAGTCCCGATTCACATGGAGGCAATGAGCGATAGGAGGGGATTCGTCTCTCCCGGTATTGGGGGTTGATGTTGTGCTATGCTCGACTGGCCATAACAGGAAATCCCTGGCCAGGGTTGCAGTGATATACTGGTAAGAGTTATCAGTAGTTTCACGAATGTTATGGACCCTACGTCGGCATGACTTATCGAGCTATTGGGGTCTGACGTTTACCACCCCTAGGCGAGATATATGCGACATATCAGACGAACAGACCGGACCGTACGGTAAGTGTTACTGGTTGGATTCGCAGGAGTGTGAGCAGGCTTGCTCGTCGATCTTCTGATCGCTCAATACCCGGGTGGCCGTTACGTTTGGCAGACCGCTTGCGGCTTGCGGATGTTTGATATGATCATCATCTGCTACCGGCGTATTGACGAGTCTTTAGAGTCCTACACAGAGGTTTCCTGGCTCAAGCAAAACGAAATAGGAGCGCATATGAGATATGTGCGGGACCGGGAATAATACCAGTATGTGATACTGTATTTGATTCTCGCGATGTGACATTGATCGGTTATATGCGATATAGCCGGGTTATCGGATCAAGTGTTGATTCGATAAGTTGTTACTAATGATACCAGTCGGTTATGTGCGTCATGACCGGATCGTTAAATCAAGTGTTGATTTAATGATTTAATGCATAAATATATATTTGATATATTACTTTGCATTAACTAGTATCGGTTTACTTTAAATGGATTTTCTCACTCGGGTGTGCGCATTCCATATCCGATATGATTTTGTGCACTTGGATGTATCATGTTTGATGATACATGCATCTTTGGTTGTGTAAAGAATGAACCATGGTTTATGAATGGTTAGGGTTTAATTTCCTTTATCTTTTATTTATTCATTAATAATCTTTTTGGAAAATAAAAAGGAATGAGCAAAGTGGTGGATTTCTTTATTCATTCATGAAGCTTCTTGAAGACTTTGACCACTTTGTCTCATTCTTAACCCTAACCACTCCACTAACCCTAGTTCACTCTCTACACTTTACCATGGTTATGTGATGATAAGAACTAATTATTCTATTCATTTTTGAATTAACTAATTATTCTTATCATAACATATTACTTCTTCTTCTTCTTTTCTTCAAGTGAAGAAAGTTCACCTCCATCAATGGTGATTGATGCATATTAGTGAGAAATCCAAAACTAAAGTTAACCCACTTCCTATTTCTTCATCCTCTACCTATTGCCAAGTAGTATAGGGTGTTTCCTTCACAAGTTTTTCTTACTTGGTGAAGTTGGAGCTTGTTCTAGCGATGCCTCGACGTAGATCATCTTCGGCATCGAACCGACGATCAAGCCCGCCCATTTCTTCGACGAAGCCGACACTTGAGTTCCGGATTTATTTTGGACAGCGGAGGGGACCTCGTTACGGAGCCGTGGAGGTGGTGGACCGGATCTACAAAGGTTGTATGTCCGTTCCCTTAGTTAAAATGTTAACTAGTTAGCATGTTTCGCCTAAATATCTAGTAAACGATCCGTAGTCGGGTTTGTAGGCACCCGTAAAATTTATTTGTGCATGTTTGATCACTTATGAAACTTAACTAGTGTGCCTAGGAACCCTACAGTTTCTGCCTCGCCGTAAGAACCGGGGTGAGCAACGTGGACTTACAGTGGTATCAGAGCCTAACTAAACACAAACTAGCTTATTAGCAAAGTATTTAGAACTTCGATCGGAAAAAAATTCGCAAAACAAGTCCAGAAAAATCAACTTTCTGCCGATTTTCAAAACAGCTCCAAAAATTATTTAACATACATGAAAAATCGGCTCAGGGTTTTCTAAAGACACCCACCAAACACGATCCAGTGACTCGGTCAAAGCGCCACGGAACCGCGGCAAGAACATGCTTCTTGCCGCGGATCCACGGCCGAGTTGACTCGGCCGTGGACCGTATTTAGTGCAGTGTTCTTAGTTGGATGTTTTGGGATTTTTAGTATATTTTGTTCTGCCCAGAATTTCCAGAAAACAAATTTATGTTTGGGGTGGTTACAAATCCGTATTTTGATCGAAATTCCGTAGACTTTGGCTAATGGATATTATCTGTGATGTGATATATGTATTGAACGTCTGCTAATCACTATACGTCGATTAGTGGGGGTTATACGTATCTGTGATCTGTAATGTTGATGGTTTGTGTATATGAACTTGTTGGATTGTCGCGGATGAATAGCCGGGTGGATGTGAGATGAGAGTTTCTTTTTCTTTCATTCATGTAAAATTTGTAATTGATGTAATATTATTTTATGGCCGCACATCCGGGATGAGGTTGTAGCTGCCATTGTATAATTTCTTTTACTGTTTTTGCTCCTAGGATAGACCCAAGGTGGGGTGCACAAACTACCGGGTATCTCGAAGTGCCGAGTTGCCTACTCACGTTGGTGAGGGAGGTTGCTTCGCTTCGGGTTCTTGGAGGGTAGTTTGCCGCACCCGTAGGGGTCTAGGGTGGGGTTTGGCTATTCAGCGCGACCGTGCAATCCATCTTTCATTGCAGGCTCGAACGAAACGCGGATTCCTAGTATATCCAAAGTGTTCATCTGTGATCTGGAATGGCTATCATTGCATCTGACGAATGTATATATTTATATATGCTATCTATTTAGGCGTTGCTTATGTTTTGCATCCGCGCTAGTCCAGCCCCCGTTCTGTCGTTAGTTAAGTAACCTAACGGGTGATGACGGGACCCCGTGGCGAATGCGGATGGCATAACCGTACGTCATATTTTCTTTGTTTTCTGCAATGGTAGGACTAAATGATGGGACGCATTAAAATTAATGCAAGAAAATAAACCAAGTAAAGTCGTTGGAACACTTTCAATACCACTCGGTTCTTTTCAAAAACCAACTTTTAAACGCGGAGCTTCAACCACTCCTTTTAAAAGCTATCTCGTTCCATCGATTATATCAAGTTCACTACGTTCACGGTTTCGCCAAAACCATTCGTAGCCCTCCGTCGTTTCATATGAATATCCAACAGTATTCAAGCTGTGTTTGTTGGCATTAGTCAAGGCACAGTGATTGGTAGCTGGTGGGTATTCATATGTTGCATAGATAGATGTGTTGGTTTGGGACAGTCGTATTACTTTGTTGGCCATAGTCAAGGGTATATACGGGTGGGTTCAAATCAACCAGGACAACGACGGGTAGAACTTGACATGTGACTTATCATTTGTTGGCCTTAGTCAAGGTCATAAGAGCATGGGGCAAAAAATCCACATCGGGAGTTTCTAAAGAAACTGAAACTTGCTAGTGCTGCATACCATTTGGAGTGTGATGATTCTGGTAGGATTCCTTCGGTTTTATCACACGATGATATTTGGATCTCGATCCTACTGTGAGTATATGCTACTCTTCGGGAACTTTCTCACTTAACGATCAATGCTATAAACCAAGTAGGTGTCTAGAAAGGTGTTAGCGGGGCTACGCCCACAGGGAAAAGAGGTTACTTAATTAAGGAACTTCGCGAAAGCGTTGGAAAACCTCCCTCGAAGTACCGACACTGGCCTGGCTGAACGGTTAAGCAAGTATTGTACGGTGAGATTGATCCTGACTAATTCTTCTTTTATGGTTTGAGGAGGGATTCGAGAGACAGTGGGAGCCATCCTGTTTAGATAAATTAAAAACCAATCTAAACTTGCAAGAGCATCATGCTGAGTGTTTTCTTCTCTCTCTCTTAATTGCAGTGACCCAGTGACCACACCTAGGTTATATCTAGATAATAAAATGACTGAATCTGACTGTTATGGCTGGCAAAAGTCTGTCCAGATGTCCATTTCCTATGACAAGCTGGGACAACTCTTAACTAATCCAACCCTTGCCGTCTCAGGACCAGTTTCCCCTGTCGCGGATATTGATATCCGTAAGAAATCAGGAAAAGACTGTGCGAAAGCCAAGTGCCTCGTGTTAGCCTCAGTTGATGGTGCATACCAGAGGCAGCACGAGAAGATGGACTTAGTTTCTATCTTCCTCCATAACAAAGATTTATATGGAGAGCAATCTCGTATCGCAAGATATGAGACCTCGAACGAATTGCTTCAAGTGAGGTTGGCTATCGGGTCATCTGTAGGGGGCAACGTCCTTACAGAGACCAGCTATTTTGAGCTCACGGACCTGAAGACCACGTTGAAGAACGGGTCAGGTGCTGACTTGATTCTACAGTCTCTGCCTTCTACCCTGAAGGAAACCAGGGAAGTAAAAGGAAAGGAAAGAGCAGAAGTTTCGGGGCTGGATGTAGTAAAAGAGGGACGTTCCTATTGTTACGGGAATGAACATTGGCAGAAGGATTGCAGGGCTAGCAAAGCCAGTAGCCAGAATTCGAAGCATGTTGTGGCTTCGGCTTCGGGTGTGTTTGTAATAGAGAACTGTATGTCAGTTAACCCTACTTCCTGGGTATTGGATACCGGATCAGGATCTCACATCTGTAATTCGTTACAGGCTCTGAGAAACCGTAGGGTTATCAAGATAGGTGATATGACTCTCAGGGTTGCTAACGGAATGAGCATGTACGCTGAATCCATAGGGGAGTATCATCTTGGACTGAGAACTGGGCAGATATTGATTCTGCGTGACTGTTTTTATGTACCAGGTGCGACTTGTAATATCATATCTGTATCTTTACTTTCTAAGGAAGGATATGATTTTACTTTTGTAAGCGATGTGGTCAGCATCCACCTAAATCAAGTTTTGATTGGGTCAGGTACATTAAAAAATGGGATATACGTATTGAATCAAGCTCAGATTTTCAGTGTCCAGAACACACTTAAAAGAAAGTCTCCGGAATTAAATCAGGCTTTCTTATGGCATTGTAGACTGGGTCACATTAATAAGACACGGTTAACAAAGTTACATAAAGAAGGATACTTGGATCCGTTCGAGTACCAGTCTTATGCCACTTGTGAATCTTGTCTCATGGGAAAGATGACAAAAACTCCGTTCACTGGACACGAAGAAAGAGCAAGCGAGCTCTTGGGACTCATACACAGTGACGTGTGTGGTCGAATGTCTACACATGCGCGAAGTGGTTATTCATACTTCATTACTTTCGCAGATGATTTCTCTAGGTATGGACATGTCTTCCTGATGAAGCATAAATCCGAGGCCTTTGAGAAATTTCGGGAATACAAGAATGAAGTTGAAAAACAAACAGGCAAAAGTATCAAGACACTGAGATCTGATCGAGGTGGTGAATACTTGAGTGCCGAGTTTCTAGGCTACTTAAAAGAGAATGGATATCTCTCTCAGCTTACTCCTCCATACACACCACAACACAACGGTGTATCGGAAAGGCGGAATCGAACCCTATTGGATATGGTTCGTTCCATGATGAGTAAGGCTGAGTTACCACGATCCTTCTGGAGTTATGCACTAGAAACAGCTGCATATCTTTTGAACCAAGTTCCTACTAAGTCAGTGCCTACCACACCATATCAGATGTGGAGTGGGAAGAAACCCTGTCTTTAACACTTTAAGACATGGGGGTGTCCAGCTTTTGTTAAAAAGCAGCATGCGGACAAGCTCGAGGCACGTTCAGTACAGTGCAAATTTGTGGGATACCCAAAGAACTCCAAGGGGTATCTTTTCTATTACGCAGAGGAACAAAAGGTTTTTGTTTCTCGTCATGCCCGCTTCTTGGAGACTGAGTTTTTGGAAAATCAGATAAGTGGGAGCGCAATAGAACTGGAAGAAATTCCAGAACCACGAGCTATTACTGAAAGCTTAGTAGAACCAGAAGGTTCAGGAGAACCGGACATCCCAGCGCCACTCCGCAGGAGTAGTAGGCAGTCTCATCCGCCCAAGAGATACTACGGTTTTCTCATAGACGGGGATAGAGAGGATTGCACTATTGATTATGGTGAGCCTACTAGCTTCCAGCAAGCCATTCAGAGCGGTGACTCGGTAAAATGGCTAGATGCAATGCGGACCGAGATGGAGTCCATGTACACCAACAAAGTTTGGACTTTGGACTTTGCTCCAGAAAGGGTAAAACCCATAGGCTGCAAATGGATCTTCAGAAAGAAGATTGGTGTAGATGGGCAGGTTGAAACCTATAAAGCTAGACTTGTTGCAAAGGGCTTTCGTCAAAGACCTGGTTTGGACTATGACGAGACCTTTTCTCCTGTGGCTATGCTCAAATCCATTCGGATCCTTCTTGCCATTGCTGCTTTCCACGATTATGAAATCCGGCAGATGGACGTAAAGACGGCTTTCCTAAATGGAAATTTAGAAGAGTGCGTCTATATGGATCAGCCGGAGGGATTCATTCAGAGTGGGAGCAGCGGTAAAGTGTGCAAGTTGCTAAATTCCATCTATGGACTGAAGCAGGCATCACGGAGTTGGAACATCTTCTTTGATGATACTGTCAAGGAATTCGACATTATCAAAAACCAAGATGAACCATGCATTTACAGTAAGATTGTAGGGAGAACTTTGGTATTCCTCGTCTTGTACGTGGATGACATTCTCCTAATAGGAAATGATATTCCTATGCTACAGTCAGTCAAAGGATTCTTGTCACAGAGGTTCTCCATGAAGGACCTGGGCGATGCCAACTACAGTCTGGGGATCCAGATCTATCGTGATAGATCTAAGAGGATGTTGGGACTTTCACAGTCCAGGTACATCGACACCATACTGAAAATATTCAGTATGGAGATTCCAAGCGCGGTAATTTACCGGCTTGTCACGGGATCACCCTTTCCAAAGAGATGTCTTCCAAGACTGATTTGGAAAGGGATTACATGTCTATTATACCCTACGCTTCTGCGGTAGGCTCTATAATGTATGTGATGTTATGTACCAAACCAGATGTAGCATACGCATTGAGCGTCGTAAGCCGGTATCAGCCGGACCCAAGGGAGAAACACTGGATAGCAGTAAAGAACATTATCAAGTACCTGAGAAGGACTAAGGAGATGTTCTTGGTGTATGGCGGAAAAGACCTCGAGATCGAGGCCTTTGCTGACTCCAGCTTCCAGAGTGACAAGGATGACTCCAAGTCCATGTCGGGTTATGTCTTTACCCTCAATAGAGGGGCGGTTTGCTTGAAGAGTTCCAAGCAGGAAACCGTTGCTGACTCAACTATGGAAGCGGAGTACATAGCTGCTTGCGATGCCGCAAAGGAAGCTGTCTGGATAAAGAAGTTCCTCATGGAGCTTCAGGTGGTTCCTACCATTGTTGATCCAATACCGCTGTATTGTAACAACAATGGCGCTATAGCTTTAGCGAAGGAACCCAGGTCCCATCAGAAGTCCAGGCACATTTTAGGGCGGTGCCACCTGATCAGGGAGATCGAGGTGAAGAGAGTAGATTCGGAGGATAACACTGCAGATCCACTCACGAAGGCCCTTCCCAAGACTCAGTTCGAGCGGCTGATCGAGATTATAGGTCTTCGATACGCCAGTACATGGCCTTAGTGCAAGTGGGAGATTGTTAGTGTATATGCCCTAGAGGCCATTACTGTATCATACTAGTTTGTATATTACTTGATGGAAGCTTGGGATATTCACAGTTGTATAGACAATCTTGCTCAAAATGGTAGTATACTACTTGGTTTGTTTCTAATTCAATGTGTGTACATGTGTTTCTTATAGCATATCGCCTATACATATTAGTTGAGCCCTTAGGATCTGTGCTTGATTACCAGCGTTGTGATGGCAGTCATACTAGTGGGGGCTGGGTAATCTACAAGCACATCCTTATACAGGTCCCTAGTCGTAGGATTATCGAGACGTGGCATCGATACTCCGGAGTAGACTAGCGTATACGCTTCTCATCCCAGCAGGGGAGACGGTCTGTCCTACAGCCGTCAGTACGTCGTACTTAAGATAGTATGCGGGTGCTCGTTAGGTTACGAGTACACTGGACAGGACTCGTTGGGAACTGTTGGTTGGTATTATACCTATCGTCAGTTATCAGTTCCCAGGTGACATGAGTACAGCTTAGTCCGCTGACTTGACACTGTCACTTCGCCTCGAGTGTGTTCCCACTGTACTTAGATTACTACCCTACCACGGCTCAAAGGAGTCGTGCAAACAGGTAGTAGTTGGGTGCAGTCCCGAAACACTTGGAGGCAGTGACGGTTAGACAGGATTTGTCTCTCCCGGTATTGGGGGTTGATATCGCGCTGTGTCTAGGAGAGCCATTACACAAGTAGTCCCTGGCCAAGGCAAGTGAGATATACTGGTAGGTTTCCAGTGTTATCTCAAGGTGTTCTGGGCTACACTTCGACACGACTTGTACTGCTATTAGGGAACTGACGTTTACCACCCCCCTAGGCCCGCCATGCGATATTCTCAGACGAACGGACTGGACTGTACGGAGATTGTCACATACAGGCTCAGTAGGAGTTCGGATGGGTTTACCTCATCGGCCTTCTTATCGACATCTACCTGGGGACCGTTACGTACAGCTAGTGCCGCTTGCAGTCTGTGGTTAAACTCACTGCCAGCGTAGTGTCGAGTCTTTAGAGTCCCACACAGAGAGTTTCCCTGCACTGAGCGAAACGTGTAGAGGCCGTATGGTTTTACGGCAGGACTACGATCACTTACGTGCACTTGTGTGCGTATGTTGTTCGGGCAGGCAATACTAGTGGGCTTTGGTTTTAAGCCGGATCCTAGTATTGCACGGATGGATTAGTTTTGTCTTCTGTGTATTCGCATTCTACGGAATGCGGATACGGGCGTGTATGCACAGTATTGAGGAGCTAAGAAGAAGGAGGTGCCTCATTAGGGTTCTGACAGTTGATTCGGTCAAAACCATTATGAGACGGACTCATTAGGGTTTTGGCAGTTGGTTCGGTCAAAACCATTATGAGCCGGGGACATTATTTACTAATCTTTTTAGTGATAATTATATGATGGCTAATTGCTTTGACCATTTGACCACACTTGACTTTATTGACCGTTTGACCAAAGTTGACTTAGACCTTCATGAGAGGTTTAGAGTATTCTTTGGTTTTCTTTTTATTTTTGATATGAAAATGGTCAATTCAAATGTAGCCATCAACTTTATCATGAAAGGATTAGTAATGATGATGTTGGTGTATTATTGCAACCATGGTTCATTTTCTTAGTTCATTCTTGATCTCTCATTCTCTCTCTTAATAAAATGAAATGAGAAAGCTCCATGGTTCTCCTTCATCTTCCTCCTCTTGAAAATTTTTTTGATCTCATGTGTTGAGAGAAAAAGGATCCAAATAGACAAACACTTCCATCTATCTCTTCTACACATCTTAGGATATCAAGATTAGCGATCTTGTTCCCTAGTTGCCTCGGCTCGAGGTGGAGCTCGGAGCACATCTCTCGGGTGGATCGTCTTTGACTCAAGAATGCCGTGGAGGCGATCAAGATCCGGATCGATCCTCGGAGCTTGGATGGACGAGCAGGACAGCGGAATGATGACCCGAAGGACCGGTATCGTGAGGTATAATCTCTATGACATAGTAGATAGAACCTCATGTAGTTTGCTAGGTTGTAGTTTAGCAAAGATCCTTTTTTAGTCCATGTTGCCCTTGCGCCAAAAATTGTTTTTCACCGTTTCCGCCTTCCCGTAAGAACCGGGGTGAGCAATGTGGACTTACACCTGGGTTGCCGTTACATACAGCTAGTGCCACTGACGGATATATGGTTAAACCCACTGCCAACGTACTGTCGAGTCTTTAGAGTCCCACACAGAGGGTTTCCCTGGATCAGGCGAGACGATGTAGACGTCACGGAAGGGTTTTGATCGCATTCGTGTACTGGCTACTCGAATGACATTCGGACAGATAATACTAGTGGGCTTTGGTTTAAGCCGGATCCTAGTATTGTAGTATTGGACTATACTGATCTCAGTGTATCCGTATTTTTCGGAATACGGATACGGGTATGAAAATAAGGAAAAGGGGATTCTTGTAATTTCACAAGAATGAGCTTCTAGAAGGAGACACCTCATTATTGTTTTATTCTCTTTTCATAAAGGATTAATGAGGTGGAAATGAGGAGATTTTTGAGGCATGGGTTGAAAGCATGGCTAAGTATTTGTTTATTCACTTTGGAGTTACTATTCAAGTAAGGTTGTAATTTGTGAGATTATTTAATTCCATGGATGAATTATTGCCTCAATACTTAGCCATTCTCTCTTCTCATTTCTATTATCATGATCACAAAAGCTTTCTCTCTCCTAGGTTTCTTCTCTCCTTCTTCCTCAAGATCATAAACTTGCATGTGTTGCAAAACAATGAGCTTTGAGATCAACTAGTCCAATACACATCCTCTCTACATCTACTTAGTCATCTTCCCTAGCAAGCAAGATCACTAAGTTATCTCATGGAGGTTGGAGCTTGACCAAAGGCCCTCGGGTGGATCCATCTTCGACACAAAGGAGACCGGCTACCAAACTTTTCAAAGACCTAGAAGAAGCCAAAGAAAGGAGATCAAGAAGCTTGAACCAAGGAGCCACTTGAAGACCTGAAGGACTCGGAACGAGGGTATAACACTTCTACCTAGTAGTTAGTACTCTCTAGTAGTTTAATTTTTGTTAACTACGGTTTAATCAAGATTGCAAAGTGGAATAAGTCTATGAAGCAAAGCAAAAACAAACTCTTTTGTTATGAGAAAAACCGTTTTTAAAGTATTCCGCCTCCCCATGACTCGTGGGGTGTGCATCATGGACTTACACTGGTATCAGAGCTTAATTAAACCCTAGCTAACAGTTTAAACGAAGTAAGAAACTACGAAATCGAAACAACTACGAAAACAACAAAACACAGATCCAAGTTTCTATCTGTTTTTGCAGAGCCTCTAAAAATTTTCCAAACAATTGCAGAGTGCTCCTTTTACTGTCAAATGAACACAGAACAAAAACGAGACAATTCCACCTACATGTGGCCGGCCACTTTACCTGTATTTCCGGCCTCGCCGGCCCACCATGGTTGTACTTCCTTGAATTTTTGTTCTGTGTTCTCATATCTTGGATTTGGAGTTTCAGATGTTGTTTGCAATTGCCAATTTTGACTGCACTGTTAAACTTGTTCTGTAGCAATCTCGTAGTGCTTCGAAGTCGTAGTTTTTTCTGTCGTTTATATTTTTCAGTTTTTATCTGTGATGATATATGTGTTTCTAAACGTCCGCTAATCGCTATACGTCGGTTAGTAGGGGTTGCACATATCTGTGTTTGATTGGCTTGTGTATATGAATCTTATTGGATCGTCGATGATGAATAGCCGGGGAGTGTGAGACGAGTGTTTTCTTTTCTTTCATTCAATGTAATTTGTAAAATTGATGTAATATTATTTCTTGCGGGGCACATCCGGGTTGAGGTTGTAGCCACCATTGTATTATTTCTTTTACTGTTTTTGCTCCTAGGATAGACCCAAGGTGGGGTGCACAAACTACCGGGTACTTTGAAGTGCTAAGTGGCCTACTCACATTGTTGAGGGAGACCGCTTCACTTCTGGTACTTGGCGGGTAGTTTTCCGCACCCGTAGGGGTCTAGGGTGGGGTTTTGGCTATTCATCACGACCATGGAACCCGTCTTTCGTTATGGGCTTAAATGAAGTGCGGAATTCCTAGTATATCCAATATGTTCATCTGTGATCTGGAATGCCTATTATTGAGTGCGACAAATGGATATATCTATATATGATATTTATTAGGCATTGCTTATATTTTACACCCGTGCTAGTCCAGCCCCCGCTCTGTCATTAGTTAAGTAACCTAACGGGTGATGACGGGGCCCAGTGGAGAATGCGGATAGCATAAGCGTACATTATATTTTCGTTGTTTTCTGCAATGGTAGGATTATATGATGGGACTGCATTAATTCATTAATGCAAAGAAAATAAACCTAAACTAAATCGTTGGAACAATTTCAAAACCACTCGGTTTTCTTCAAAAAGCAAATTTAAATGCGGAGCTTAAACCACTCCTTTTGAAAAGCTATCATAGATCCTTCGATCATATCAAGTTCACTACGTTAACGGTTTCGCCAAAAACCAGTCGTAACCCTCCGTCGTTTCAAATAAACAGCACATCGTATTCATGCTATGTTTGTTGGCCTACGTCAAGGTATAGTATATGGTAGCAATGTGTTGCTTATTTGTTGCACAGATAGATGCATTAGTTTAGGACAGTTGTACAACCTTGTTGGACTGCGTCAAGGGCGAGTACGGATGGATCTAAATTAATCAAGACAACGACGGGTAGAACTTGACTTGCATCTTATGATTTGTTGGCCTACTCAAGGTCATAAGAGCTTGGGGTAAAAAAATCATATTGGGAGTTTCAAACATAAAGGAAACTTGCAGATTTAGCATATCTTATGGAGTGTGGTGACTAGAGTGGCTTCCATCTAGGGCATCATACGATGATAGTTGGATCCCGATCCCACTGATGAGTAAGATTACTCTCGGGAGGTTTTCTCACTTAACAATCAATACTATAAACCAAGTAGGTGTCTAGAAAGGTGTTAGTGGGGCTACGCCTCCAGGGAAAAGATGTTATATAATTAAGGAACTTCGCGAAAGCGTTGGAAAACCTCCCTCAAAGTACCAACACTGGCCTGGCTGAAAGGTTAAACAAGTATTGTGACCTGCGATTAATCCTGACTAATTTTTCTTTTAGGGTTTGAAGAAGGATTTGAGGAAATAGTGGGAGCCATCCTGTTTAGATAAACTAATAAACCAATCTAAAGTTGCAAGAGCATATGCTGAGTGTTTCTTTTCTCTCTCTCTGGCAGCTACCATGACAGGACTAAAACTACTACTTGAAAAGAATACACTGACCGGGCCAAATTATAAAGATTGGCTAAGGAACGTCAACATTGCACTGACTTATGACAAAGTTGCATATGTTACTACCGTTGTTCCTCCCCCTATTTCAGGACCAGATTCCTCAGTTGCGGATAAGGAGGTCCGCAAAACTTGGGATCTAGACTGCGAGGGAGCTAAGTGTATCATGTCGGCGTCCATGAACAATGAACTCCAGAAACAGCACGAAAGTATGGATATTATATCCATCTTTCTCCATTGCAAGGAACTGTACGGAGAGCACTCCCGTATCGCAAGGTACGAGACCTCAAGGAAACTATTCCAGATGAGGTTAGCTCCAGGATCACCTGTAGGAGAGCACGTCCTGAAAATGATCAGCCTCATTGAGGAACTCGCAAACTTGGGATGCGTGCTAGATAATGAGTTGTACATCGACTTGATTTTGCAGTCCCTTCCCCACACCTTCTCTCAGTTCGTGCTGAACTTCAACATGCACGAAATGGTAGCCGATCTTCCAAAGCTCCTCAACATGTTGAGGGTAGCAAAGAACTCCTTGAAAAAGGAGAAGACCCCCGTTCTGTATGTTGGCCAATCATCCTCTTTTAAATCCAAAGCGAAAGCTAAGGGGAAGAAGAAGATGAAAGCCACCAAACCGAAAGGCGGGGTCAAGAAGGTGCAGGGAACGAACAAGTCAGGGAGAGTGAAGGCGGATTAGAATGAATGCTATTAGTGTCACAAGCAGGGGGGGCACTGGAAGAAGGATTGCATGGCTTTCAAAACTAAGGACACGAAGCAAGCTGCTGCTTCATCTTCAGGTGTGTTTGTAATCGAAAACTGTCTTTCAGTAAACTCTATATCATGGGTACTTGATACAGGTTCTGGTTCTTACATCTGTAATTCTTTGCAGGCTCTGAGAAACCGTAGGGCACTGAAGGCAGGTGATATGACCCTCCGGGTAGGCAATGGAATGAACGTAGATGCTGTAGCAGTGGGGGAATATCACCTGGGGTTGACTAGTGGGCACATTTTGGTGTTGTACAGCTGTTTTTGTATTCCCAGTATGTTGTGTAATATTATATCAGTATCTTTGTTATCTAATGAAGGATATAATTTTGCACTTGAAAGAAATGTCATGAACATTTTCCTAAATCAAGAAATGATTGGGTTTGGCACACCGGAAAATGTCATATACATACTTAATCAACCTCAAGTTTTCAATATTCAAAACACGCTTAAAAGGAAGGCTCCAGATTCAAACCAAGCCTTCTTATGGCATTGTAGACTTGGTCATATAAATGAAACAAGGTTGACTAAGTTACATAAAGATGGATATTTAGATCCGTTTGAATATTCATCGTATGCAACTTGTCAATCATGTATCAAAGGAAAGATGACCAAATCTCTGTTCACCGGACATGGAGAAAGAGCCACGGAACTCTTGGGACTTGTACACAGCGATGTATGTGGTCAGATGTCTACATATGCACGACGCGGTCACTCCTACTTCATCACTTTTACTGATGATTTCTCGAGGTATGGACATGTGTTTTCAATGAAGCATAAATCCGAGGTCTTTGAGAAATTTAAGGAGTATAAAAATGAAGTGGAGAAACAGACTGGTAAAAGCATCAAGACACTTCGATCTGATCGAGGTGGAGAATACTTAAGTACCGGTTTCCTTGAATGCTTAAAAGAGAATGGAATTCTCTCTCAGCTTACTCCACCATATACACCTCAGCATAATGGTGTATCAGAAAGGAGGAATCGCACGCTACTGGACATGGTGCGTTCAATGATGAGTAGTGCTGAGTTGCCCCTTTTCTTCTTAGGTTTTGCGCTAGAATCTGCTGCATACCTATTGAATAGAGTTCCGACTAAGTCTGTGCCTACCACTCCATATGAAATATGGAGCGGGAAGAGACCATGTCTCAAGTATATCAAGATATGGGGGTGTCCGGCATTTGTTAAAAAGCATAATCCGGACAAGCTCGAGGCACGATCGGTTTTGTGCAAGTTTGTGGGATACCCCAAGCATTCAAGGGGATATATTGTCTACCACACTGAAGAACAAAAGGTGTTTGTCGCTCGCCACATTGTCTTCTTAGAGAGAGAATTTCTTGCAAAAGAAATTAGTGGGAGCGCGGTAGGGCTGGAAGAAATTCCAGAACCTCAAACTACTGCTGATGACTTAGTAGAACCTCAGGTTTCAATAGAGCCCGACGAACCAACGCCGCTCCGCAGATCTGGTAGGCTTTCTCGTCCTTCCGAAAGATACTATGGGTTTCTTGTAGATGGGGATCGAGAGTATTGCATCATCGATGATGATGAGCCTACTAATTTTCAGCAGGCTATCACGAGTAAAGACTCGGTAAAGTGGTTGGATACTATGAGATCCGAAATGGAATCCATGTACACCAATAAAGTATGGACATTAGATGTTGCTCCTCCTGGGGTGAAACCAGTTGGATGCAAATGGATCTTCAAAAATAAGATTGGTGCATTTGGAAAAGTGGAAACCTACAAAGCTAGACTCGTTGCAAAAGGTTTTCGTCAAAGACCAGGATTGGACTATGATGAAACCTTTTCCCCAGTAGCTATGCTTAAATCCATTCGGATCCTGCTTGCCATTGCTGCCTTCCATGACTATGAAATCTGGCAGATGGACGTAAAAACAGCTTTTTTAAATGGACATTTAGAAGAAAGTGTTTACATGGATCAACCAGAAGGTTTCTTAGACAGTGGGAGTAGCGGAAAGGTGTGCAAGTTTCTTAAATACATTTATGGATTAAAGCAAGTATCGCGGAGTTGGAACATCTACTTTAATGAGACGGTCAAAGAATTTGACTTTATCAAAAATGTAGATGAACCATGCATTTATAGGAAGATTGTAGAAGGAGCAGTACTCTTCCTCGTTTTGTACGTTGACGACATACTACTGATAGGGAATGATGTCCCTATGCTACAATCAGTAAAGCTCTTCTTGTCAGAGAAATTCTCCATGAATGACTTAGGAGATGCCTCCTACATTCTGGGCATTAAGATCTATCGTGATAGATCCAAAAGGATGTTGGGACTTTCACAGTCCGGGTACATTGACACTATACTAAAGAGATTTAGTATGGAAGATTCCAAGTGCGGTAATTTACCCGCTTGTCATAGGATCACCCTCTCCAAAGAGATGTCTCCAAAGACTGATGAAGAGAGGGCTCGCATGGGAATTATACCCTATGCTTTGGCAGTAGGATCCATAATGTATGCGATGTTATGTACAAGACTAAATATAGCTTACGCCTTTAGTATGGTAAGAAGGTATCAGTCTGACCCAGGTGAGAAGCATTGGATAGCGGTAAAGAACATTCTCAAGTACCTGAGAAGGACTAAGGAGATGTTATTGGTTTACGGTAATGGGGACCTCCAGGTCGAGGCTTTTACCTACTCCAGCTTCCAAAGTGACAAAGATGACTCTAAATCCGTTTCAGGTTTTGTGTTTACCCTCAATGGAGGGGCGGTATGTTGAAGGAGTTCCAAACAGGATACAGTCGCAGACTCAACTATGGAGGCTGAGTATATAGCTGCTAACGATACCATGAAAGAGGCTGTCTGGATGAAGAAGTTCATCTCTGAACTTCAGGTAGTTCCGTCCATTGCCAATCCAATACCTTTGTATTATGGTAACAATGGGGCTGTAGCATTAGCGAAGGAACTAAGGTCTCATCAGAAATTCAGGCATATCTTGAGGCGGTATCACCTGATCAGGGAGATCGTGGATCGCCGGAAGATCGAGGTGTGGAGAGTGGACACAAAAGACAACACGGCAGATCCATTTACCAAGGCCATCCCTCAAATCCAGTTCGAGAGGCTGTTTGAGATGTTGGGCATGCGGTACGCCTGCAACTGGATCTGGTGCAGACAGTGGGTACTCATTGCGCCAATTACAGGCCTTAGTGCAAGTGGGAGATTGTTCGATATATATACCCTATAGGCCTTCATTGTATAGGATGCTAGGGATATGTATGTATATGACAATCTTGCTTGATATGATAGTACGTTATTTGATTTGTCTTTATCTTAACATGTGATATATTTTACTTTGTATTTCATATATTGTATACATTTTGATAAAGCCCGTAGGGTGTTTGCCTGACTACCGGCGTTGTGATGGCAGTCATACTTATGGGAGATGGATGGTCAATAGGCACATCCTTAAATGTCCTTAGTCGCAAGAGTATCGAGACTGGGCATCGATGCTCCAGAGTAGAGTAGTGTATACATATCTAGACCCTGACGAGGGGCGATGGATTGGTCCCGCAGCCATTGGTGATATGCACCTAAGATTGTATACAGATGCTCACTGGGTGTGAGTACACCGGACAGAACTTGCCGAGAAATGACTAGATGGTATTATACCTAGTGTCAAATAGCAGTTCTCAGGTGACATGTGTGCAGATATTCTGTCGACTTAAGGTGATCATTTGTCTCGTATGAGTTCCCACTGTGCTTTGATTACTATCCTACCATGGTTCAAAGAAGTTGTGCAAACATGTTTTAGTTAGGTACAGTCCCGAGCCACATGGAGGCAGTGAGCGACTATTAGGGATTCATCTCTCCGGGTATAGGGAGTCGATATCGCACTGTGATCGGTTGGTTATTACACTAAGTCCCTGGCCAGGGCTGATTGAGAATTACTGGTGGACTGACCAGCCGATTTTCGGATGGTCTTGAGCCACACCGGCATGACTTGTACGGTTGTTAGGGGTCTGACGTTCACCACCTCCCTAGACCATACATACGATACTCTCAGACGAACAGACCGGACTGCACGGATATTTTCACGGACAGGCTCAGTAGGGGTTACGGACGAGTTCGCTCGTCGGCCTCCTTTTCGACACGTACCTGGGCTGCCGTTACGTACAGCTAGTGCCACTGACAGACTTGTGGTTACACCCACTGCCAGCGTACTGTCGAGTTTTTAGAGTCCCACACAGAGGGTTTCCCTGGATCTGGCGAGACGATGTAGACGCCGTATGGTCTTACGGCAGGGTTTCGATCGCATTCGTGTACTGGCTACTCGAATGACGTTCGGACAGATAATACTAGTAGGCTTTGGTTTAAGCCGGATCTTAGTATTGTAGTATTGGACTATACTGATCACAATGTATCTGTATTTTTCGAAATACAGATACGGGTATGAAAATACGGAAAAAGGGCTTTCTTGTAATTTCACAAGAATGTGCTTCTAGAAGGAGACACCTCATTATTGTTTTATTCTTTTTTCATAAAGGATTAATGAGGTGGAAATGAGGAGATTTTTGAGGCATGGGTTGAAAGCATGGCTAAGTATTTGTTTATTCACTTTGGAGTTACTATTCAAGTAAGGTTGTAATTTGTGAGATTATTTAATTCCATGGATGAATTATTGCCTCAATACTTAGCCATTCTCTCTTCTCATTTCTATTATCATGAGCACAAAAGCTTTCTCTCTCCTAGGTTTCTTCTCTCCTTCTTTCTCAAGCTCATACACTTGCATGTGTTGCAAAACAATGAGCTTTGAGATCAACTAGTCCAATACACATCCTCTCTACATCCACTTAGTCATCTTCCCTAGCAAGCAAGATCACTAAGTTATCTCATGGTGGTTGGATCTTGACCAAAGGCCCTCGAGTGGATCCATCTTCGACATAAAAGAGACCGGCTACCGAACTTTTCAAAGACCTAGAAGAAGCCAAAGAAAGGAGATCAAGAAGCTTGAACCAAAGAGCCACTTGAAGACCCGAAGGACTCGGAACGAGGGTATAACACTTCTACCTAGTAGTTAGTACTTTCTAGTAGTTTAATGTTTGTTAACTACGGTTTAATCAAGATCCTAAAGTGGAATAAGTCTATGAAGCAAAGCAAAAACAAACTCTTTTGTTATGAGAAAAACCGTTTTTAAAGTATTCCGCCTCCCCCCGAATCGTGGGGTGTGTATCATAGACTTACAGATTGGTGTAGATGGACATGTTGAAACCTATAAGGCTAGACTTGTTGCAAAAGGTTTTTGTCAAAGACCTGGTTTGGACTATGATGAAACCTTTTCTCCAATGGATATGCTCAAATCCATTCGGATCCTTCTTGCCATTATTGCCTTCCATGATTATGAAATTTGGCAGAGGGACGTAAAGACCGCTTTTCTGAATGGAAATTTGGAAGAGTGTGTTTATATGGATCAGCCAGAGAGTTTCACAGAGAGTGAGAGCAGCGGAAGGGTATGGAAGTTGCTTAAATCTATTTATCGATTAAAGCAGGCATCGCGGAGTTGGAACATCTGTTTTGATGAGACGGTCAAGGAATTCGACTTTATAAAAAATCCAGATGAACCATGTATTTATAGTAAAATTGTAGCGAGAACTGTGGTATTCCTCGTCTTGTACGTGGATGACATTCTTCTGATAGAAAATGACATTCCTTTGCTACAATCAGTCAAAGGATTCTTGTCACAAAGGTTCTCCATGAAGGACCTGGGTGATGCCTCTTACATTATGGGGATCCAGATCTATCGTGATAGATCTAAACGGATATTGGAACTTTCACAGTCAAGGTATATCGACACCATATTGAAGAGATTCGGTATGGAAGATTCAAAGCAAGGTAATCTACCAGCTTGTCACGGAATCATCCTCTCCAAAGAGATGTCTCCCAAGACTGATTTGGAAAGGGATCACATGACTATTATACCCTACGCTTCTGCGGTAGGCTCTATAATGTATGCGATGTTGTGTACCAGACCATATGTAGCTTACGCACTGAACGTTATAAGCAGGTATCAGTCAAACCCAGGGGAGAAACACTGGACAGTAGTGAAGAACATTCACAAGTACCTGAGAAGGACTAAGAAGATGTTCTTGGTATACGGTAGTGAAGACCACCAGATCGAGGCGTTCGCCGACTCCATCTTCCAGAGTGACAAGGACGACTCCAAGTCTGCATCGGGTTATGCCTTTACCCTCAATGCAGGGGCGGTCTGTTGGAAGAGCTCCAAGCAGGACACCAATGCTGACTCAACGATGGAAGCGGAGTATATCGCTGTATGTGACGCCGCGAAAGAAGAAGTCTGGATGAGGAAGTTCGTGATAGAGCTTCAGGTGGTTCCATCCATTGTTGATCTAATACCACTGTATTGTGAAAATAATGGTGCTATAGCTTTAGCGAAGGAACCAAGGTCCCATCAGAAGTCCAGATACATCTTGAGGCGGTTCCACCTTATCAGGGAGATCGTTGATCGCCGGGAGATCGAGGTGCGGAGAGTAGAGACAGAGAAAAACACTGCAGATCTACTCATAAAGGCCATCCCTCAGACATAGTTCGAGAGGCTAATCGAGATGATAGGTCTGTGATATGCCAATACATGTCCTTAGTGCAAGTGGGAGATTATTAGTAATATATGCCCTAGAGGATATTATTGTATCATACTGGATTGTATAGTACATTTTAAATGCTTGGGATATCCACAGTTATAATAATAGTCTTGCTCAAAATGGTAGCATGCTACTTGGTTTGATTCTACCTCAATATGTGCATGTGTTTCTTTTAGAATATCGCTTATACATATTGGTAGAGCCTATAGAATCTTTACTTTACTACCAGTGTTGTGATAGCAGTCATACTAGTAGGGGCAGAGTAGTCTATAAGCACATCCTTATACAGGTCCCTAGTCGTAGGATTATCGAGACGGGGTATCGATACTCCAGAGTAGACTAGTGTATACGCTTCTTATCCCAGCAAGGGAGATGGTCTGTCCCACAGCCATTGGTATGTCGTATCGGAGATAGTATACAAGTGCTCATTAGGTTATGTGTTACACTGTACAGACTCGTTGGGAACTGCTCGTTGGTATTATACCTAACGTCAGGTAGCAGTTCCCGGGTAGCATGTGTACAGATTAGTTTGTTGACTTGATATCAGTATTCGTATCAAGTGTGTTCCTACTGCACTTATATTACTACCCTACCACGGCTCAAAGGAGTCGTGCAAACAGGTAGTAGTTGGGTGCAGTCCCGAAGCACTTGGAGGAAGTAGCGGTTAGATAGGATTCGTCTCTCCCAGTATTGGGGGTTGATATCGCGCTGTGTTTGGAAAGCCATTACACAAAATACCTAGCCGGGGAAAGTGAGATTTCCTGGTCGGTACTCCAGTAGTTTCTCAAGGTGTATTGGGCTCTACTCCGGCATGACTTATTATGCTGTTAGGGGTCCGACGTTTACCATCCCCCTAGGCCGATATGCGAGTATCTTATACGAACAGACCGGACTGTACGGAGATTGTCACAGATGGGCTCAGTAGGAGATCGAATGAGTTTGCTCATCAGCATTCTTATCGACAGATACCAGGGTAGCCGTTATGTGCAGCTAGTACCGCTGACAGACTTATGGTTAAACCCACTGCCGGCGTACTGTCGAGTCTTTAGAGTCCCACACAGAGGGTTTCCCTGCTTCGGGCAAAATGATGTAGAGACCATATGGTTTTATGGCAGGGTTCCGATTATATACGTGTACTGGCTGCACGGATGTTGTTCGGGCTGAAAATACTAGTGGGGTTTGGTTTAAGCCTGATCCTAGTATTATATTATTGTATTATTATTATCTCATTGTATTCGTTTTTTTCGGAATATGAATATGGGTATATATATACGGTGAGGGCGTTCTTGTAATTTCACAAGACATGCTTCTAGAAGGGGACACCTCATTATTTGGATTTATCTATTTTGAGAAATAAATTAATGAGGTGGAAATGGAGATATTTGTGATATGGTGAAGCATGGATCATTTATATTTGTTTATTAGTTTAGACTCACTAGTCAAGTATGGTTGATATTTTCAATTAGAAAATATTGCATGCTTGAATGAGTGAAGTGTAGGAGCAATTCTTCACTAGCCTCTAGACTTGCCTATTTGCTCATTTTCTTTCTCTCTCCATACTTTCCTTTCCTTCTTCCTCAAGACCCTAACCCCCTCATGAGTTGTGAACCCTAGGGTCTCATGAGATAAAATACTCCATTAGATACTCTACATCTTCTAGGCTACCTAGCTTAGCGTACTAGGTACCCTAGTTACCTCGGTTTAGAGGTTGGAGCTTGAGGTATAGACTCTCGAGTGGATCTTTTTCGATACGAGGAGGCCGACGATCAAGCGCAATCTGAATCTTTGTGGAGCTCAAGGAGAGGAGGAGGAGAAGACCCAAAGGACAAGGTTCTAGGAGGTATTAAACTCTTACCGAGTAGTTAAACTTCTAAGTAGATTTAGCTAGTTAAGGTTTCTGTTAAGATCCTGGAGTTTAGTCGGTGTTGCGAAGTAAGAAAAATCATTTTTTTGTTAATTCCGCCCCCCCCCCCCCCCGCAAACCCGCACGGTATGCGATATCGACTTACACCTCCAAGTGCTTCGGGACTGCACCCAACTATTACATATTTACACGACTCCTTTGAGCCGTGGTAGGGTAGTAATCTAAGTGCAGTAGGAACACACTCGAGACGAATAGTGATGTCAAGTCAATGGGCTAACCTGTACTCATGCCACCCTGGAACTGCTACCTGATGATTGGTATAATACCAATAAGCAGTTCCCAACGAGTCCGTCCAGTGTAACTCATAACCCAATGAGCTCCTGTATACTATCTCTGGTACGACATACCAATGGCTGTCGGACAGGCCATCTCCCCTGCTGGGATGAGAAGCGTATACACTAGTCTACTCTGGAGTATCGATGCCCCATCTCGATAATCCTACGACTAAGGATCTTTATAAGGATGTGCTTATAGACTACCCAGCCCCCACTAGTGTGACTGCCATCACAACGTTGGAAGTCAAGCAATGATCCTAAGGGCTCTACCAATATGTATTAGCGATATGCTAAAAGAAACATATACACATATTGAGCTAGAATCAAACCAAGTAGCATACTACCATTTTGAGTAAGACTGTTATTATATCTGTGAATATCCAAAGCTTCCAAAATGTAATATACAATCCAATACTATATAATAATAGCCTCTGGGGCATATAGAATTAACAATCTCCAACTTGCACTAAGGCCATGTATTGGCATATTGCAGACCTATCATCTCGATTAGCCTCTCGAACCGTGTCTGAGGGATGGCCTTTGTGAGTGGATCTGCAGTATTGTTCTCTGTCTCGACTCTCCGCACCTCGATCTCTTGGCAATCAACGATCTCCCTGATCAGGTGGTATCGCCTCAAGATATGTCTGGTCTTCTGATAGGACCTTGGTTCCTTCGCTAAAGCTATAACCCCGTTGTAGTCACAATATAGAGGTATTGGATCAACAGTGGACAGAACCACCTGAAGTTCTATTATGAACTTCCTCATCCAGACTGCTTCTTTCGCAGCGTCACATGCAGTGATATACTCCGCTTCCATCGTTGAGTCAGCAACGGTGTCCTGCTTGGAGCTCTTCTAATAGACTGTCCATCCATTGAGGGTAAAGACATAACCCGACATGGATTTGGAGTCATCCTTGTCACTCTGGAAGCTGGAGTCAGTGAAGGCCTTGATCTGGAGGTCTTCACTTCCGTACACCAAGAACATCTCCTTAGTCCTTCTCCGATACTTGAGATTGTTCTTTACTGCTGTCTAGTGCCTCTCCCCTGGGTTTGACTGATAACTGCTTACAACGTTCAGTGTGTAATATATCTGGTCTGGTACACAAGATCGCATACATTATAGAGTCTACCGCAGAAGCCTAGGATATAATAGTCATGCGATCCCTTTCCAAATCAGTCTTGGGAGACATCTCTTTGGAGAGGGTGATTCCGTGACAAGCCGGTAGATTACGGTGCTTTGAATCTTCCATACTAAATCTTTTCAGTATGGTGTCGATGTACCTTGACTGTGAAAGTCCCAATATCCTTTTAGATCTATCACGATAGATCTAGATCCTCAGAATGTAGAAGGCATCACCCAGGTCCTTCATGGAGAACCTTTGTGACAAAAATCCTTTGGTTGATTGTAGCATAGGAATGCCATTTTTCCTATCAGGAGAATGTCATCCACGTACACGACGAGGAATACCATAGTTCTTGCTATAATTTTACTATAAATGCATGGTTCATCTGGATTTTTGATAAAGTCGAATTTATTGACCGTCTCATCAAAACAAATGTTCCAACTCTGCGTTGCCTACTTTAATCCATTAATGGATTTAAGCAATTTGCACACTCATCCGCTGCCCCCACTCTCTATGAAACCCTCCGGTTGATCCATATAAACACACTCTTCCAAATTTCCATTTAGAAAAACGGTCTTTACGTCCATCTGCCAAATATCATAATCATGGAAGGCAGCAATAGCAAGAAGGATCCGAATGGATTTGAGCATAGCCACTGGAGAAAAGATTTCTTCATAGTCCAAACCAGATCTTTGACAAAAACATTTTGCAACAATTCTATACTTATAAGTTTCAACCCATCCATCTACACCAATCTTCTTTCTGAAGATCCATTTGCAGCCTACGGATTTTACCCCTTCTAGAGCAATGTCCAAAGTCCATACTTTGTAGGTGTACATGGACTCCATTTCGGTCCGCATTGCATCCAGCCATTTTACCGAGTCTCTACTCCTAATGGCTTGCTGGAAACTATTTGGTTCATCATCGTCGATGATGCAATCCTCTCTATCCCCGTCTATAAGAAAACTGTAGTATCTCTCGGGCGGATGAGACTGCATACTAGTCCTGTGGAGTGGCGCGGGGATGTCCGGTTCTTTCGAAACTTCTGGTTCCACCATGCTTTCAGTAATAACTTATGGTTCTGGAATTTCTTCCAGTTCTATTGCGCTCCCACTTTTTTCTTTTTCAAGAAATTGAGTTTCTAAAAAGTGGGCACGTCAAGAAACAAAGACCATTTGTTCCTCCGCGTAATAGAAAAGATACCTCCTGGAGTTCTTTGGGTATCCCACAAACTTACAGGGTACTGAGTGTGCCTCGATCTTGTCCGCATGCTGCTTTTTTACAAAAGCTGGACATCCCCATATCTTTAGATACTTAAGATAGGTTTTCTTCCCACTCCACATCTGATATGGTGTGGTAGGCACTGACTTAGTAGGAACTTTCTTCAAAAGATATGCAGCTGATTCTAGTGCATAACCCTAGAAGGATCGCGGTAACTCAGCGTTACTCATCATGGAACGTACTATATCCAATGAGGTTTGGTTCCGCCTTTCCAATATGCCGTTGTGTTTAGGGGTGTATGGAGGAGTAAGCTGAGAGAGAATTCCATTCTATTTTAAGTAATCCAGGAACTCGGCACTTATGTATTCACCACCTCGATCAGATCTAAGTGTCTTGATACTTTTTCCGGTTTGTTTTTCCACTTCATTCTTGTATTCCCGAAATTTCTCAAAGTTCTCAGATTTATTTTCATCAAGAATACAAGTCCATACCTTGAGAAATCATCCGTAAAAATAATGAAGTAGGAATAACCACTTCTTGCATGTGTAGACATTGGACCACACACGTCGCTGTGTTTGAGTCCCAAGAGCTCGTTGGCTCTTACTCCGTGGCTAGTGAACGGAGTCTTTATCATCTTTCCTTTGAGACATGATTGACAAGTTGCATAAGACTGATATTCAAACGGATCCAAATATCCCACTTTATATAATTTCGTCAACCGTGTTTCATTGATGTGACCTGATCAGTCGAAAATATTGCATTTTTAACACATCAATTTCCCTACCATTTGCACTCATCTAAAGGTGTTCGGTATGAATATAGCACATATTAGCAAAACGTCTGTAAAATACCAAATAACTTGTGTTATATATTATAACCGGCATTTTGAAGGAAATTGAGTGTTTATCATTGCACGCATGATCTTTTGTATAGCGCAACACTTGTCTCGAGAATCTGTGCAAGAAATTCCAGGAAAAGAGCCGAAACTGCTAAAAGTGCTGATAAAAATACGCCAAGTCCAAGACTTGTAATCTGGCAGTGACCAAGAAAGTGTAAAAATATTCCAGACATCAGAAACATACCATGAAGCCAACACAAAGCAGCACAGCAGAATTCATGCACAGATGCCATCAAAGGGCCGTAGATCCGCGGCCGTAGGGCCCTATTGGTGGCGGATCCGCGGCCACGTCATCATGACATAAGCAGTTCATCACTTCAGGTTTCTCATTTCAAGGTCAAAACATCTTCAAGCCACTTTAAACTCCAGAAATCTCCAGAAGCTTCTGTCCCAACAGCCAAGCTTCTTGCACAAGCCAAATACATCCAAGATTATCAAGAAAGCTAGCTAACTAACTAACTCTAGAAGCTTCTACTCAACTACCAAGTTTGCAAGAGAAGCTAAACTAAACCTAGCTTTTAAAGGAAGCTAATCCTAATCCAGCTTCTAGGGGAAGCTAAAGGAGAGGGTTATAAAGGGGGACCCAAGGCTTCTTCTTAAGGGTTGTTGAACAATTTCCAACACAAGTTGAGTGACACAACTTGTGCACCCAAACCCTAATCCAATCACCAAAAGCCAAATTCAATATCTCCGAGTACAGTATCAAGCAAGAAGCCATCAACCTTTTAGAAGCGACGCCAATCTTCAACCGAGCAAGTGATCCAAGACGATCCACGACTCACGGAGACGATGCGAAGCTAATTCGACGATCGAGTTATTTCCTCAATTCTTTGAGCATTATGATGAGATCTCAATTCTTGATTGTTTTCTTTGTTATGATGCTTGAGTAAAAACTCCGCTCGAGGAGGAATCGAGAAAATTGATAGATGACGATGATTAAATTCTTGAACGATTCTTAAGTCCTATGAGTTTTGTAAACTCTAGAATATTGAATCATCGACAACCTAGTTTCGAGCAAGATGCTTTCTTGAATGTTTTCGCTCTTAATTAGAGATCAACGATCGATGCTTGAATTTTCTAGAGGCTAGAATTTGAATGAAAATCAATGAAAGGACAAGGGATAGATGATGAAACCCTAGTTTCCGCAAGAGATCCCTAATTCTCGTTGATCGTCATCGATCTAGCAACAAATCATCAATGGATAAGAATACGTAATCACAAGTCTTCATCCTCACTATCGATTCTATCGATTCAAACGAGCTTCTCTACAAATCTTGATTACTCATTCAAATTGGACGATTCTTGATTCTTAATTCTTGATTTTTAGTATTTCTTGATATTAGATCTAGTTCTTTACAATTCTTGAAACTAAATTTCATAAATCTTGAATCGAGTTCTCTATTCTTTTATCCTTTAATTTTCAATTCATCTAAATCAATTACGATCAAATCTCACTTTTCCTGTGGACGATCCGCACTCGCTAACGAACCTACAATTGATACCGTTATTGATTGCGGTTTACAAATTTCTTTGATTATGATCTTTACACATTTTCAAAACACGACACACAAAGAACGATTCAATCAAATGGCGCCGTTGCCGGGGATAGTGTACTAATTTGTTCGTTTTTGAAATTTGAGTTGAAAAATTTATTCCATCAGAACTTTTAGATCAAAATTCGCACAAACACTAAACGATTTGTTGTGATTTGTTACGAGGAAATCTGGAATCTGTGGAGCGAAAGGAAAAATTTTCTGAATATTCCAGAGAGCTCAGTGAAGAAACAGAAGCAGTGCCTAAAATTTTCGTGCAGGTATCTCATTAGTTCACCGCGTTTCCATGGCCAATACCAGCACATTGCGGCGGTTTCGCGGCGTATTGAGCGTTTCAGTGCACCAAATTTGCTCGGTGAATCTTTGACTTTCTTATCTCTTCCTTGATCTGCTCCAATAACCAATTTCTACTGGTTTCTTTGCAAAAATTCGCAGCGCCGCAAAAATAAAAAATTGTGCTTGTTTGATCTTGGTTGTTTGCATTTTTAATACGGAAATTAAGGGGCAAAGACCAAATTCAGATTAGGTGGGGCGTTCATTACCCTTCCTAAGCCCAGAAAATCACAAAACTGCATCCGCATTACCCTCATTAACTAAAAAATATCTAGACATGACTCTAAGGACCGTCGCGCTCAATTAGGACAGAAGGAGGTCGTGGGTAATCTATTGCTTATCCGTGTTTCTTTTGTGGTGTCTAAGGCAAGTGTGTCTAAGGCAAGTGGTTACTTAATTAGGCACACTACTTACGTATTGGAGAACCTCCCACTTACCTGGCACTTACCTGGCCACAGGAGGGACAAAGAGGCAGTAGAGGATTGATCTTGCGACTTGTCTTCTAGCAGTTTGGAGCGGTCTAGAGACTTGACCTAGGTGACCACTAGATCTAAGGTTGCTTGTGCATTTTTTGTGATTTGCATTTTTTAAAAAAAAAAATCCGTATCTTTTTCAAAACAAACACAAACTCATCATTTTCCTTAATTATCTTAATGCTGCCACTTATGCTAAACCCTTTAGTGTATGCTCGGCTGGACATGGGATTCTAGTGCCCGTCTTGTCCGCGTTCCCCCGATCCACTCCGAAGTCAGTATTTCTACGTCTACTTCTTCTTTGCCCACCACCACACCCACTTCGATGGACAATTCTCCATCGAACTTCTTTACCACTACTTTGCCACCGTCCGCAGGTGCGCAGAATCCATCCCGCATCTCTCTCCAAGAGAGATGTTATCCTATGCGAGGTCCTCTTTCGACCTGTCTCACCATTCCACCAGCCAACGGGGACAATTTTGAAATCAAACCCCAATACATCAACCTTCTACCAAATATCACGGTCTCGAGTCTGAAGATGCATATGTCTTTATTACCAAATTTGAAAATGTATGCGCTATGATGGGTACCTCACAGCTTTCTGTGGTTGCTATGCGTCTACGTCTTCTCCCATTTACTTTGTACGATATAGCCGAGAAGTGGCTTTATAACACAGCCGCACATTCCATTTCGAACTGGGGAGAATTCGTGAAAGCATTCCTAAAGAAATTCTACCCCAATCATAAAACAGCTCGAGTCCGTAGCGAAATAAATCAATTTACCCAGCTTCCAAATGAACCATTCTCGAAGGGTTTTGAACGCTTCAAGGATCTGTTAGTTCAATGTCCACATCATGGAATCCCTAAATGGGATCTGTGCAGAATCATATATGAGGGCATTAATCCTACCACAAAACAGACCCTTGAATCCATGTGTCAAGGCACTTTCATGACTAAAGATGATGGCGAAGCTTGGAAATTCTTAGAAGATTTCGCTGAAAGATCTTTACAGTGGGAGAGTGTAAGTCAACTATTGTCTAAGGGTGGCAATAACCAATTTGATGTTTCCATAGGAGTTAGAGCTGAAATGTCAGCAATGCAAAAGAAACTCGAGACTATGGAAAACAAATTTTTAGCTGCCGCCCTAAATCAAATGTCACTCTCCAAAACTGTTTGTGGATGCTGTTCTGATCCATCTCATCTTACGAAAGAATGTCCATTGAATTCTCCGTTTCAAGGTCATGAGCATATCAATGCTGCTTTCCAACAAAGACCTAGAAACGATCCATTTTCTTCCACATATAATCTGGGTTGGAGGAATCACCCTAACTTTGCTTAGAACCAATCACAAACTCAAAACACGGTTCCAAACCAAAACAACTTTCAAAGGGCTCCTCTACCACAACAGCAACCACTTCAATTGAGTGAGCACCCTTACCAATCACAAAACTTTCAAAATCCGGCCAACACTTCTGCACCATATGAAAATTCTTTGCATTTGGCCGGTACAGATAATACCTCTGCACTCGAACGAACCTTGGATACTTTCATGAAACAATCCATCCAAGGGACGGAAAATATTCAATCTTCCTTCGATAATATGATGAAGATCATTGTCTCTCAAAATGAAAATATTAAATCGATGGAAGCACAAATTGCCCGTATAAATACCGAAATGAGTGCAAGAGAGAAAGGGAAACTTCCAGATTAACCTTTACCAAATGCTAGCTATTCACATCATATGAACGCTATCACCACGTTGAGATCTGGAAGAGTGCTTGACAATCATGTTGGTGAGGAGATTGATAAAAATGAAGAATCAATCGATGATACCCCGGCTGAAACTTTTCCTTCCACTTCTGCTTCTACTTCTAACCCCAATTCGTCTACCCCACCATTTCTTCCGAGCCCATTCTCCGTTTTCCCCAAGGCTCGACACCTCAGCAAACCTCTTCTAGTACACCGAAAACGGTCCCCACTCCTATTCTTAGATCGTTCCTACCCACACGATCTTCTCCAATGTTGGACCCCGACCTTATTGCTCAAGCTCCTTATCCGAATCGGTTAAGGGGAAACACACCAAGTCCGCAAATGGAGAAGATCACTGAAATCTTTAAACATGTTAATATCAACATCCCTCTTCTAGATGCAATACAACAAGTTCCTGCTTATGCGAAAGTTCTCAAAGACTTGTGCACTAGAAAGAGGAAGACTCAAGTGCCAAAGAAGATATTCATGTCAAAAACTGTAGACACAGGTTTTCCCCAACAATTACCAAGGAAACGTAAGTATCCTGGCTATGCTACTATTTCTATTTCTATTGGGGATAAACACATCAACCGTGCTCTACTTGACCTTGGCGCAAGTGTTAACCTGCTTCCTTTCTCGGATTACGAGCAGTTAGGGATCGGAGAGTTGAAACCAGCTCATTGCACTCTCCAGATGGCCGACCGATCAATCACCAAACCTAGGGGTGAACTAGAGGATGTGTTGATAAAAATCGGGGAATTTTTATTCCCTGTGGACTTTATTGTACTTGATACACAGCCTATAGCAAACCCACGGAATCAAATTCCGGTGATTCTTGGTCGCCCCTTTTTGGCCACTTCCAATGCTATAATCAACTGTCGTAACGGTTCTATGAACCTATCCTTCAGGAAGATGTCAATTGAGCCGAACATTTACAAGTTGGGAAGTGTACCATCTGAACCTACTGCTCAGGTCTGTTCTGTCGAATTAATGGATGTCGACAGCAGCCAATTTGATCAGCCTCATGATACCAATCTAGACTCTTTTCATATGTTTGACCCAACTATGTATCATACACATACGGACTCTTCCACCGAGTTGTCCGGGTCAACAACTAACATTGATTATGAACCGTTTTTGGAGTCTGAAGATCACCCCGTGCTTTTTGATGACATTATTCTTCGGGGTATCGATGGGAATTTTGAGGAAATCTTCGCTGATGAACTCGCATTTTTAGCAAACACGGGTGTTGAGATGAATCATCTCCCAAACAATGAAATTGAACCTCCACCCCTTCTTCTGGATTATATAGAGAATGCGAGTAATCCATCACAATCACTGAGTCGTCTCTCCAAAACGAGACGCAAACACATTCTATTCCACCACTTACCCTTTCCCTACTTCTTATTCCACCAACCAATGCACTACACTGATAAAATCTTTGAATGGTTGGTGTTGAATTTCGGTCTTTGCAAAACTTGGCATTGACCAGTAATTTTTGACCCCCTCTTGTGAATATCAAAGCTTAACATGGTTTAACTCAAGTTTGGGGGGTATAATCTGGCTCTTGAAAATAAAAATTTTACTCAAAATAGTGAGCCAAAAATAAGTTTGGGGGAGGATTTTCACTTTAATATATTTTGCCCCCATTAATAAATTTCCTCCCAAGCTTACAAGTTTTCAAGATTTAGCGGATGGCAACAGTGAGGACATTGTTGTAAACAAGTTTGGGGGAGGTTTGTGCTTATTTTCGCATCATTTGCATCATACTTTGCATAAGCACAAAAGATAAAAATATTAAAAAAATTGTACATAAATAAGATAATAAAAGATTAGATAGTGAAAAATTACATCCAAAAGATTAGAAAAATTTAAGAAAACCTAGAAAATTAGAAGTTTTCTTAAACGAACTAGTAATAAGTAATTATGAGCCGTTGTCCCAAGGGTTAGTAAGATGAAGGAAGTCACTAATCTGAGGATAAAAATAAGTCTGAAAAATAGTTCCTATTCTGGAAGCCAAACATTTTGAACGTTGATACCCTACTATATGCACTTACACACGTCGTGAAACTCGGGATAGTAGAGGATACCTTGAAATGCTCTTGTCTAAAAGCCAAAGTATGAAGGAAATAAAAAAATTGAATAAAAGATAAAATGGTGAAGAAAAATGAACACTGGTTTTGTTATCGCCAAGGAAGCAATAAAAAAATATAGCGAAGGTGCTTCATCACCTAGTGTCTTAGACCAACTGGCCTGGGAGTCACTGCTAAGCCTTTGGTGGTGCAAGACGAGGAAAATACTAATACACCTAATAAGCAAGCACATGAGTAATCGGTCGGTTAGTACCTTAAGAAGTATTAACGGTCGCATGAAAATGTGTGAGCAAATCTAAATATTCATCAGTTAAAAAGTACTGAGTCAAATGGACAAGAGTATGATAGCTTGAATTGAATTCTCCGAGTGTAGGGATGTCTTTTACACACACGTAGGGTTATATGATCGATGTTTGGAAGAAAGATAGGAATGAAGAATAAAGACGATGTTTTATTGAGGGATGACGTGATTTCTAACATCTTTTCATGACTATTAAGATAGGTCTCATGACAACTGAAAAGCTAGTATAGTTGGAAACTCTAATTTTCAAAGTCTTTTTTTTATAATTCTTATCTTTATATGTAACTTTCACGGTCTTCCTTTTATTACTGGATTTTGTGGGTGCAATCCGCTGAAAACCCTCAGGAGACAACACTCCTCCTACTAGGGACACCTAGAGGTTTAAAGACTTGTTGCACGAGCTCAGTGCAATCGTGTTGCCTACGAAAGTGTGCTAGTTAGTTTTTCTTTTTCTTATATTTTCTCCTTCTCTTTCTAATAAAACAGTTTGCTCGAGACGACCAAAAATAAGTTTGGGGGAATTTGATCAGTTGAAAATATTGCATTTTTAACACATCAATTTCCCTACCATTTGCACTCATCTAAAGGTGTTCGGTATGAATATAGCACATATTAGCAAAACGTCTATAAAATACCAAATAACTTGTGTTATATATTATAACCGGCATTTTGAGGGAAATTGAGTGTTTATCATTGCACGAATATCTTTTGTATTGCGCAACACTTGTCTCGAGAATCTGTGCAGGAAATTCCAGGAAAAGAGCCGAAACTGCTAAAAGTGCTGATAAAAATACACCAAGTCCAAGGCTTGTAATCTGGCAGTGACCAAGAAAGTGTAAAAATATTCCAGACATCAGAAACATACCATGAGGCCAACACAAATGAGCACAGCAAAATTCATGCACATATGCCATCAAAGGGCCGCGGATCCACGGCCGTAGGGCCCTATTGGCGGCGGATTCGCGGCCACGTCATCATGACGTCAGCAGTTTATCACTTCAGGATTCTAATTTCAAGGACAAAACATCTTCAAGCCACTGTAAACTCCAGAAATCTCCAAAAGCTTCTGTCCCAATAGCCAAGCTTCTTGCACAAGCCAAATACATCCAAGCTTATCAAGGAAGCTAGCTAACTAACTAACTCTAGAAGCTTCTACTCAACTACCAAGCTTGCAAGAGAAGCTAAACTAAACCTAGCTTCTAAAGGAAGCTAATCCTAATCAAGTTTCTAGGGGAAGCTAAAGGAGAGGGCTATAAAAGGGGACCCGAGGCTTCTTCTCAAGGGTTGTTGAACAATTTCCAACACAAGTTGAGTGAAACAACTTGTGCACCCAAACCCTAATCCAATCACCAAAAGCCAAATTCAAGATCTCCGAGTACAATATCAAGCAAGAAGGCATAAACCTTTTAGAAGCGATGTCGATCTTCAACCGAGCAAGTGATCCAAGACGATCCACGATTCACGGAGACGATGCGAAGCTAATTCGACGATCGAGTTCTTTCCTCAATTCTTGTAGTTCTTGAGCGAATTGTAACGAAATTGTTGAATAATAAAAGGTGAAATTTCTTAATCTTGCTTTTCTTCATATTTGAGCATTATGATGAGATCTCAATTCTTGATTGTTTTCTTTGTTATGATGCTTGAGTAAAAACTCCGCTCGTGAAGGAATCGAGAAAATTGATAGACGATGATGATTAAATTCTTGAACGATTCTTAAGTCCTAAGAGTTTTGTAAACTCTAGAAAATTGAATAATCGACAACCTAGTTTGGAGCGAGATGCTTTCTTGAATATTTTCGCTCTTAATTAGAGATCAACGATCGATGCTTGAATTTTCTAGAGGCTAGAATTTGAATGAAAATCAATGAAAGGATAAGGGATAGATGATGAAACCCTAGTTTCCGCTAGAGATCCCTAATTCTCGTTGATCGTCATCGATCTAGCAACAAATCATCAATGGATAAGAATACGTAATCACAAGTCTTCATCTCACTATCGATTCTATCGATTCCTACGAGCTTCTCTACAAATCTTGATTACTCATTCAAATTGGACGATTCTTGATTCTTGATTCTTGATTTTTAGTATTTCTTGATATTAGATCTAGTTCTTTACAATTCTTGAAACTAAATTTCATAAATCTTGAATCGAGTTCTCTTTTCTTTTATCCTTTAATTTTAATTCATCTAATTCAATTATGATCAAATCTCACATTCCCTGTGGACGATCCGCACTCGCTAACGAACCTACAATTGATACCGTTATTGATTGTGGTTTACAAATTTCTTTGATTGTGATCTTTACACATTTTCAAAACACGACACACAAAGAACGATTCAATCATGACCCAGTCTACAATGCCATAAGAAAGCCTGATTTAATTCTGGAGACTTTCTTTTAAGTGTGTTCTGGACTTTGAAAACCTGAGCTTGATTTAATACGTATATACCGTTATCTACTGTACCTGACCCAATCAAATCTTGATTAAGGTGGATGTGGATGACATCTCTTACAAATGTAAAATCATAACCTTCTTTAGATAGTAAAGATACGGAGATGATATCATATGCCAAACTAGGTACACACAAACAGTTACACAAAATCAAAATCTGCCCATTTATCAATCCTAGGTGATATTCCTCTACGGATACAGCATCCACACACATTCCGTTAGCAACCCTGAGAGTTATATCACCTGCCTTGATAACTCTACGGTTTCACAGAACCTGTAATGAATTACAGATATAAGATCCTGATCCGGTATCTAGTACCCAGGAAGTAGAGTTAATTGACAGATAGTTTTCAATCATAAACACACTTGAAGCCAAAACCACAACGTGCTTCGAATCCTAGTTTTTGTCTTTCCAAGCCCTGCAGTCCTTCTTCTAATGCCCTTTCCTGTGACAATAGAAACATTCCTCCTTCCCTACTATCAGCCCCAAAACTTTTGCCTTACCCTTTCCCTTTACCTAACTGACACCGCCTTTCGGCTTGCTGGGGGCCTTCTTCTTCTTCCCATTGGCTTTTGCCTTAGAAATAGAAAAGGAATATTCCCCAATAAGCAGAGCGGGTGTCTCCCTGGTTTTCTGTAGGGTGCCCTCTGCACTTCTCAGCATGTTGAGGAGTTCTGGAAGTGTAACTTCCTTATCCTGAATATTGAAATTCAAGATAAACTGTGCGTAGGTAGAAGGGAAGGACTGTAGAATCAAGTCAGTATATAACTCAATCTCCAACGTGGTCCCAAGGTCCGTGAGCTCTTCAATAAAGCTGGTCATCTTAAGGACGTGGTCCCGTACAGATGACCCGATAGCCAACCTCACCTAAAATAATTTCTTTGAGGTCTCATATCTTGTGTTACGAGATTGCTCTTCATATAAATCATTGGTATGGAGAAAAATAGAAGCTAAGTCCATCTTCTCGTGCCGTCTCTGGTGTTCATTTTCCATTGAGGCCAACACGAGGAAATTGGCTCTCGCACTATCTATTTCCCATGTCTTACGGATATCAACATCCGTGACGGTGGAATCTGGACCTGGGACGGCGGGGGCTTTGGTAGTAAAGAGTTAGCCCAGCTTGTCATAGCTAATGGCCATCTGGACATTCCTTAGCCAATCTTTATAGTTTGGCCCAATCAATTTATTATTATCTAGCAGTAACTTAAGCCCGGACATTTTGGTCGCTGCAATTAAGAGAGAGAAGAAACACTCGGTATGATGCTCTTGTAAGTTTAGATTGGTTATTATTTTATCTAAACAGGATGACTCCCACTGTTCCTCGAATCCTCCTTCAAACCATAAAAGAAGAATTAGTCAGGATTAATCTTACCCTACAATTCTTGCTTAACCTTTTGGCCAGGCTAGTGTTGGTACTTCGAGAGTGGTTTTCCAACGCTTTCGCGAAGTTCCTTAATTCCATAACCTCTTTTCCCTGGAGGCGTAGCACCGCTAACACCGTTCTAGGCACCTACTTGGTTTATAGTATTGATTGTTTAGTGAAAAAATCTCCCGAAGAGTAGTGGATACTCACAGTAGGATCGGGATCCAAATATCATCGTGTGACAACCTTGAAGGAATCCTACCAAAATCATCATACTTCAAATGGTATGCAACACTAGCAAGTTTCATTTTCCTTTGAATCTCCCTATGTGGATTTTTCCCCCAGGCGCTTATGACCTTGACAAAGGCCAACATATCATAAGACGCAAGTCAAGTTATACCCATCATTATCTAGGTTAATTTGAACCCATCCATACAAACCCTTGACGAAGGCCAAAATAGTTGTACGACTGTCCTAAATCAATGCATCTATCTATGCTACAGATGAATATCCAGCAGTTACCAATCACTATGCCTTGGCGAAGGTCAAAATACATGGCTTGAATACTACTGAATACCCATCTTAAATGACGGAGGGCTACGGATGGTTTTGGCGAAACCGTGAACGTAATGAACTTGATATAGTCGAAGGAACCATGATAGTTTTTAAAAGGAGTAGTTTAGGCTCCGCATTTAAAAGTCGTTTTTCAAGAAAACCGAGTGGTTTTGAAATTGTTCCAGCGATTTAAACTTTGGATTTTTTTCCTTGCATTAATCAATATTAATGCGGTCCCATCATTTAACCCTATCATTGTAGAAAAGAAACGAAAATAGAACGTATGCTTATGCCATCCGCATTCGCCACGAGGCCCCGTCATGCACTGTTAGGTTACTTAACTAACGGCAGAGCGGGGCTGGACTAGCGCGGGTGCAAAACATATGCAACGTTTATTATATATAATATATATCTAGCCATTCGTCTCATGCAATAATAGGCATTCCAGATCACAGAACACAGTAACAGAGATGAATATATTGGATATACTAGGATTTCCATGTTTCGTTTTAGCCTAGAACGAAAGACGGATTCCACAGTCGTGATGAATAGCCAAACCCCACCCCCTATGGATGCGGCAAACTGCCCACAAAATTCCCAAAGTGAACCAACCTCTCTCAATAAAATGAGTAGGCCACTGTTGGAGATAGTACCCTCAGAGTCAATTATTGGATCACAGGAATGTGATTGCAATGATTGAGAGAGGACCTATACCGTTAGAACAGTCTTACTCAAGATGATAGTATGCTATCTGGTTTATCTTTATCATCGTGTACTGTTTAAGGTGACCTTACAGGTCACTATTGCACGTTGATAGAGCCCTTAGGATTCTTGCTTGACGGCCAGTAGTATGATGGCGATCATATACGTGGGAGCTAGGGTCTATAAGCATATCCTTAAAAGGTCCCTAGTCGTGGGAGTTTTCGAGACAGGGCATCGATACTCCAGAGTAGACTAGTGTATACAGTCGAGACCCCGACGAGGGGCGGTGGCCGGTCTCACAAGCCACAGGTGTCAGTTGGTTCACCTAAGATGTATACAGGTGCTCATTGGGTTATGAGTACACCGGACAGGACTCGCCGGGAACATGCTAGTTGGTCTTATACTAGACGTCAGATAGCAGTTCCCTGGTGACATGTGTACAGGTTAGTTCATCGACCTGAGATCGTCATTTGTCTCGTGTGAGTTCCCAGTGTACTTTGATTACTACCCTACCACGGCTCAAAGGAGTCGTGCAAATAGGTTTTAGTTGGGTACAGTCCCGAGCCACATGGAGGCAGTGAGCGGATCTGCAGGGGTTCGTCTCTCCCGGTATTGGGGGTGAGGTCGCGCCGTGTCTAGGAGAGCCATTACACAAAGCCCTCGGCCGAGGCAGGAGATTTACTGGTAGGTATTCCAGTAGTATCTCAGGGTGTTCTGGGCTACACTCCGACACGACTTGTACCACTTTTTAGGGTCTGAATTTTACCAACCCCCTAGGCCCGCCATGCGATGCTTATAGACGAATGGACCGGACTATAAGGATATTGTCACTGACAGGCTCAGTAGGGTGTCAGGATGACTTCGCTCATCGACGTCCATTTTAGTCAATACCTGGTAGCCCGTTACGTATGGCTAATATCTCTGACGTGCTAGTGGTTAAATCCATAGCCAAAGTATTGACGAGTCTTTAGAGTCACCCACAGACCGTTTCTCAAGTTTCGGGCGAAACGCTGTAGAGGCCGTACGGAGATATGGCAGGGTTCGATCATATACGTGCGGTATTGCACGGATCATGATCGGACGGATAATACTAGCGGGCTTTGGTTTAAGCCGGATCCTAGTATTGTACAGTGTAGATTTTGTCTCTTTGCATTCGTATTCAGTGGGAATACAAATATGGGTATGTATATACAGTCGCGGGGTTTTCCTGTAATTTATTACGGGATCAGTTTTTTGGAGTTTCCAGTTTGCATTCCGTTTCGGCCATATTTCCTTTATTCTTTCATGGCCGGATTTTTGTGATGGAGGGGTTTATTTGTAAGTGTACAAATTTGTTTTGTGGAGTGTGTCTTTTGTGATTTGAGGCATTATGATGGGTGTAGCATTATTAGATTCTTTTTGGGTCATTTCTTTTGCATTTATTATTAAAGGACTGGATTTGAAATGGGTGTGACAAATATTCCTCAATATCATCACATTTCTTATGCTCACCCATTCCACCATCTTGTGCTCACCTCCCTTGTATTATCCTACATCTAATTTTGGCCGGCCACTTCTTGTGGGGGGGGGGATTCATTTTTCTAGTATGAGGAATAATATTCATCACACATTTTTGTTTGCTATAAAATTCCTCACATCTCTCCATAGTTCTTTCTCTCCTCCATCAAAATGGCAACTTCTCAACCCCAATGAGACAAAGCTTTCTACACTAGCCTACAGCATTCTTGGGCATGTCGGCTCGCCAACTTCATGCCCGAGTTGCCTCGTCCAGAGGTGGGAGCCCATAAAAGAACCCGGCGATGTGGTGCCCGTTCCGACGAGGAAATGAAGACCGGAGATTCCGCGAGGAGATCGGAGTAGAGGCGAAGACCGAAGGACACGGATCGCTTGGTATAGTTTCTATCCCATCTCTTGTTAGCTAGCATTAGGTTAATGGTTACGATCCGGATTTTTAGGATGCGGTAGTGCCGGTTTAAAGTCAAGAAAAATTTTCGTTTCCGCATTTTGGCCTCGGAATGACGGCCGGGGCGCTACCGTAGTCCTACATGGTATCAGAGCCAGGCCATTAACTTACACTAGCTTGCTCTAGCGTGTTTTAGAACTTCGATCGAACAAAAATTCTGAAACCGCGTTTTCAAATGTGCAGTTTCTGTCGAAATTTTTCTGTTGTCAAAAAAAATTTTTGGTGTGCTGCAGAAAATCAGGCAAGGGTTTGTAGGAACACTGTAGAAATTTGGTGACATGATTCAACATTAACGCCACGGAACCGCGGCCCCAACCTGTTAGTTATATGTATGCCCTAGAGGCCATTACTGTACATTGGATGTATATTGTAGTGGATGCTGGGACATATATAGGTAGGACTTTCTTGCTCGACATGATAGTACGCTATCTGGTTGCTCTTTATCTTAACATGTATACTTACTGTCTCTCTGTTACACGTTGATAAAGCCTTTAGGATGTGTACTCGACTTCCGGGACTATGATGCAGATCATACTAGTGGGGCCTGGGTAGTCAATGAGTACATCCTTCATTGTTCCTAGTCGTGGGAATATCGAGACGGGGCATCGATATTCCAGAGTAGACTAGCGTATATCTTCTCGACCCATGTGATGGGCGATGGATGATCCCATATCCATTGGTGTTTGACATCAGAGATGGTATGCGGGTGCTCAGTGGAGACTGGGTACACTGAACGGACTCGCCGAGAACTCCTAGATGGTATTATACCTCACGTCAGATGGCAGTTCTCTGGTGACACTGGTGCAGCTTAGTCTGTTGACCCGAGATCGCCATAGAGTCTTGTGTGTCTCCCATTGTGCTTTGATTTCCACCCTACCACGGCTCTACTGAGTCGTGCAAACAGGTGGTTTTTTGGTACAGTCCCGATTCACATGGAGGCAATGAGCGATAGGAGGGGATTCGTCTCTCCCGGTATTGGGGGTTGATGTTGCGCTATGCTCGACTGGCCATAACAGGAAATCCCTGGCCAGGGTTGCAGTGACCTACTGGTAAGTGTTATCGGTAGTTTCACACATGTCATGGACTTCACGTCGGCATGACTTATCGAGCTACTGGGGTCTGATGTTTACCACCCCTAGGCGAGATATGCGACATATCAGACGAACAGACCGGACTGTACGGTAAGTGTTACTGGTTGGATTCACAGGAGTGTGAGCGGGCTTGCTTATCGATCTTCTGATCGCTCAATACCCGGGTGGCCGTTACGTTTAGCAGGCCGCTTGCGGCTTGTGGGTGCTTGATATGATCATCATCTGCTGCCGGCGTATTGACGAGTCCTTAGAGTCCTACACAGAGGTTTCCTGGCTCAAGCGAAACGAAATAGGAGCGTATATGAGATATGTGCGGGACCGAGAATAATTCGTGTATGTGATACCGTATTCCATTCTCGCGATCATTGTATCGATTGGTTATATGCGATATAACCTAGTTATCGAATCAAGGATTGATTCGATAAGCCGATACATATGATACTAGTCGGTTATATGCGATATGACCGGATCGTTAAATCAAGTGTTGATTTAATGATTTAATGTATAATTATATATTTGATATATTACTTTGCATTAACTATTATTGGTTCACTTTAAAAGGATTTTCTCACTTGATTTGTGCACATTGTATATGCGATATAGTTTTGTGCACATGATTGTATCATGTTTGATGATACATGCTTACTTGGTTAAGTGTAAAGAATTAATCCATGGTTAAGTTAATGATTAGGGTTTTGTTTGTTTACTTATTTATTTCTTTATTTACCTTTTCATTTTGGAAAAGATAAATGAAGAAATGGTGGACTTTTTGTTTGTTAGTTGAAGATTCTTGAAGCTTTGACTAAGTGGCCTCTTTTGTTGTTATGCTTAACCCTAACCATTTAACTAACCCAAGTTAATTCTCTACACTTAACTATAGTTGAAAGTATGATAAGGATTGATTTTTATCTAATTTATTAATAACTTATTCATATATCATCTTCTTCTTCTTCTTCTTCAAGAAGAGAAAGCTTGATAGCTTCAATGGCAACTAGTGAAAACAAGTGAGAAATCCAATTCTAAAGTGAACCCACCTCCTATTTCTTCATCCTCTACCTCTTGCTAAGTAGTATAGGGTGTTTTCTTCACAAGTTTCATGACTTGGTGAAGTCGGAGTTTGATCTTGTGATGCCTCGACGTAGATCATCTTCGGCATCGAAGCCAACGATCAAGCCCGCCCATATCTTTGATGAAGCCGATGCTAGAGTCATGAATTCAATTTGGACAGCGGAGTGACGTCATCACGGAGCCTAGGAGGTGTATGACCGGATCTACAAAGGTTGTAGCCCCTTCCTCTTAGATAAATTCGTTTATTTGCATTGCATTGCCTATATATCTAGTTAACGATCCGTATTAGGGTTTGTAGGCACTTGTAAAATTTGAATTAGCCATGTTTGATGCCTTGTGAGACTTCACTAGTGTGCCTAGGAACCCCACACAACCCCATTCTGGCCGCGGTTCCCCCGCCGTTCTAAGCCTTCACTGCACCAAATTTTTCCAGTAGGTTCCGGAGTAGGAAATGGGGTTTTTGGTATATACTTTTTGGGCCCAGATTTATTTTGAGTGCTACAGTTGTGCTTGGGGCCCAATTTGGGAATTTTGGTCGATCAAAAATTTTAAACATGTTAGTTCATAGTATCTACATTATATCTGCGACCGTCAATGTCATCTGATCGGTAAATCCTGTCTAACTGTTATAGCCCTTTTAGACGGATTTGCGAACATGACATTCACGTTGATCTTCTGTGTTGTGCTGTGATGTTGCGGATTTGTCGTGGTGGATAGCCTGGATGCAATGGTAGTACAGTTTGGTTATTATGTACATTTGATATTGTGGGGCGAGCGTCCGACATGTGGACTGCCGTCACTGCCTGTTTGTATATTATTCTTTTGGGGCACGACCGGGCTGAGGTCGATGTACCCGTTGTATGTATATTTTACTTTCTGTACTAGGATTACCCCGCGGAGGGGTGCACGGATAGCCGGGTTCTAGAGGGCAACGGGCCCGCATCTCATGGCTTTGAGACGGAGGGGGCTTTACTCTAGAATTGGCGGGCTATTCGCCGCACTCGTAGAGGGTACAGGTTGACCCAAGGAGGGGTGCTCAAGTTACCGGATTCCGTGAAGTGCTGGGTGGTCCATTCACATTGATGAAGGGGGCTGCCTCGCTTCAGGTTTTGGCGGGTAATTTGCCGCGTCCGTAGGGGTCTAGGATTTCATTGCACAGGCTATCCACACGACCAGGGGAACGTCGGGTTTCAGCAGCAGCTCTGTGAAACCCGGGGCTTTCAGATTATCTGTATTGTTCTGCGATGCTTATTACATTTCTATGATGTTGCATTTTATCACGCCTTGAGCAAATATTATATATTGATATATATACTGGTAGATGTTGTATATGTTTTGCATCCGCACTAGTCCAGTCCCCGCTCTGTCGTTAGTTAAGTAACCTAACGGGTGATGACGGGACCTAGTGGCGAATGCGGATGGCATATACGTACATCATTATTTTTCGTTCTTTATTGGTGTGATCAATTGATGGGACTGCATTGATTCGGATCAATGCAAGCTAAACAAACCTATTCTGATGTTGTTGGGAAATTTTTTCAAAAAGCTGTTATTGCAAGGACGTTCTCTTTTGTTTTGCACAGTGGTATTCAGTTATGAATATCCAGCACCTCAGTCGACGAGGCAAGGGTCGAGATCCCTTCACTCGGAGTGACCCCTTGGACAGAAGCTTGCGTCAGGGTAATAACTTCACTATAGCCGATTACTTTTTGCTTTGCATCGTGGTATTCAGTTGGAATATCCTGCACCTCATTCTACGGGGAAAGAGCCGAGATCCATTCACCGGGAGTGACCTCTTTAGCAAAAGTTTTCATCACTATATTTTTATAAAAAAGTCTATGCAGTTCCTTCAACAATATCAAGTTCATTACGTTAAAGGTTTTTCGCCAAAAACCAGCCGTAGCCCTCCGTCATTTCTTACGGGTATTGTTTAGTATTCGTGCTGCGTTTGTTGACTCCGTCAAGGCGTAGTGTACGGTAGCTAAGTGGTGCTTGTTTGTTGCATATATAGGATTGGTTAGGATAGTCGTGCGGCCTTGTTGACTCCGTCAAGGGCACGCACGGTTGGGTTTAATGCAATCTAGATAATGACGGGTTGAACTTGACTAGGACTCTTTGATTTGTTGACTCCGTCAAGGTCACTTGGGTCCTAGGGGTAAAAATCACATCGGGAGTTTCTAAAGAAACTGAAACTTGCCAGGCATGCGCATACCTTCTGGAGTGTGGTGACTTGAGTAGATTCCGTCAAGTTATCATACGATGATAGTTGGATCCCGATTCCCACTGATGAGTTGTTCAACTCCTCGGGTGATCCCGACAAATTCTTCTTTTAGGTTTGGAGGAGAATTTGACGGTACAGTGGGAGGTTTCCTGATTAGATAAATTGATAACCATTCTGATCTAGGTTAGAGTGCACGCTGAGTGTTTCTTTTCTCTCTCTCTTTGGCAGCGACCATGACCCGACCCTTGACTATGACTCAGTGACCAAGTTAACCGAACCTTCTTAAACACTGGCTTTTAGATTGTCAGAGTTGCATACCTCATTGCCACTCCTACTTTTACCCTTTTCTCCAGGACACCCCATATTACTACGAACATCCACTTCCATTGGATAAAACCATCGTATGGTTATATACGAACTCGAAGGAATTTATTCGAGGATGGTTTTCGGTTTTGGAGAAAACGAATAGGACTATTCTGTTGTCTTTTCCTTTTACCTTCACTCAGGTTGTGAGTGCTCCTTGGATTAGGACAGTACACCTATTACGCAAATTGGATATTCTTCTTCCAAACCATAGGCAGGTGCCAACCGGTAGGGAATGAAGAAAACCAATTAGCCTAACGATGGTGTACAGAAGGTATTAAGTAAAGACAAATAAAGGGATTAGTAAGAGGGCAAAGTAAATTGCGACTGCTATTCACAACCAAACCAAGTATTTTATTACCACTCCCATTTCACCTTTGTATTTCTCCATAACACTCCGTATCACTACGAAGATCCACAGTTTATTGGATACTCCACCGTATGGTTATATACGAACTCGAAAGGCACTTGTTCTAGTTCGGGGATGGATTCTGGTTCAGGAGAAATAGGAATAAGGTTTATTCGGTTGTCTTTTATCTTCACCTTCTCTCGCTTTGCGAGTGCTCCTAGGATTAGGACAGTACACCCATTATGCTTATTGGATAGTCTTCTTCCAAACCATAGGCTGGTGCCGATCGGTAGGGAAGGAAGAAAACCATTTGGCCTAAAGGGGTTTGCAGAAGGTAATGACTAAAGACATATAAAGGGATTTGGTGAGGTGGCAAAGAAATATACGGTTACAGTTGTGAATCTGGATAATGGAAGAGGCATTAGTAGGAATACCCGGATACCCCTCGAAACATATTCATGTTTCAGTTTCACTGTGTACTGTTAATAGAAAACTGATTTCCCAATTAGACACTTGCTCCAGGGTATGTATTTACCAGGATTGATTCTCACATCTGTATGGTTTTACAGATGATGAGTGGCAGTAAGTTATTGGGAATTGGGTAATCATCCTTATTATATCGGAATTCGTTGTAATTGGTAATATTTGAGGAAATCACCTGGGTTGTTTTCCAGACGGCAAATATTTGGTTTTGAATATCCGTTGTTTTGCACCAATTTCAAATTGATATATCTGTACGTCTATTTTTATAGAGTGAGATTTGCCTTTTTGAAATTATGTCTATGACATTTACCTATATCAGTGGATGGTTAGGTAAGGAGCATTCAACCGTGGTGTAATTCTTCATAACCATAGTACAGTTTTCAACCTACGACACACAGGGAATGAGTCATTAGACTCAGGGGACTTATACAGAGTATTGTATGTTGTCCAGTGTCCATGAGGACAGAGGGGTTGGTGCTCGGACTGCATTCTGTTTACTTGTGACTTCTCTAGTTCTTAGACATGTATTTCGTAGAAATGCAACGTCTAAGTTTTGAGAAGTTATAGGTATAAGAATAAAGTAGAGAACCAGGTGTTGCAAGTATCGGGATCCTTCAAGGTGATCGAAGATATAGATACTTATGTATGGTATTCAGTTGATAGTAATGATTGAGAGAACTTGCTTCTTTTTCAGGTTACTCATAATTGAAAGCACTCTTAAGTTGAGTAATGCTGATCGGTCTTTTTCCATTTAGTTGACATGCACTGAAGACAGCTGCATGATTTGAATCTGGTTCAATTAAATCAGTGCCTCTCTTTCTGTATTGGATATAGAACAGTTCATATCTTGACATTGTTAATGTACGGGGAGTTGTCCAGCTTATGCTTAAAACCAGACACTGGACAACTCAAGGCACGTTTCTGTAATGGCTGTTTGTGGGTTGACCCGGGCAATGACGAGGGTTGATTTTCTACCATCTGGAAGATCAATAGTGATATTGTTCTTGACTCGCCACAGTTTTAATAAAAATGGATTTTTTCAGAAAACAGTAGTGGGTGTATGGTAGAACTGGAAGTGATTCCAGAACCGCAAACGATTACTGAAAATTTGATAAGAACCTAAAGATTCAATTTGGTTTGACATTCCATTGGCCACTCCGCAGATATGGTGGGTAAACTCAGGCACCCGAGAGGTACTCCGGTAGCCTCAAGGACGGTGACAGGGAGGTTCTTGTTTACCCAGATTTGACACTACTGTTGTTCCAGGCTATGAGACCCAGCAGGAGGATGAGTATAGCGTCGTTCTGAACTAGCTTTAGAAGTGCACGTCTATATGACTCTGCCAGAGGGTTGTCGTAGTCAGTGGGAGCAGCGGAAGTATAGTGGACAAGTAGCTTATGTCTATTTATAGACTAGAGCAGATATAGCGGAGATAGATCATCTATTTCTAATGTCACAGTCATAGGTTTGACTTCATCAGAATAGGGGATGGATCTGTTAAGAAGGTAGTAGGGTGTGATGTCCTGGTATTTGGATGACATACACAGAGTAGGAAGTGAAATTCCTATACTACGGTCGGTTATACTTAGGTTGTCACACAGTAGTTTCTCCACATAGGATATTAATCCAGTCCTGGAGAAACGATCGGAAGCAGTTTTAGAACATAAGTGGATGTTCTAGGGATATGATAACGACATCCTCCTTCGGGAGACAGTTATCACTCCAGGCTACCAAGGTGACCTGGATGACAGAGTGACTGTCAAAGTTATAGTTTTCCCTCTGACGAGGGGCAGTATTTTGGACAGGTGGTCCAGGTGGATACTGAGGGAGGCATGGCGCAGGATACTGATTGGTTTCAGTTGACGATACAGTCTAAAAGGTTTGGATTTGGAGTTCATTTATGTACTAGGTCCTATCAGATATCCAGACATAATCTAAGACAGGTATTGCTCTTTTCGGGAGATGGCTTTCTCCGCGAACTTGAGATAAAGAAAGACATAGAAAGAAACATTAGAGCGGATCCACTCACTGAGGCTATTCCTCGAACGCATTAGTTTCGCAAGCGGGTTTTGTGAGACTGATTAGTAGAGGAGTTGGGTGTTCGGTATCACACGGGCTGTGAGTATGCGACATCGCAATAATTAGCCTTGAGTGCAAGTGGGAGATTGTTGGAGATAGTGCCCTCAGAGTAAATTATTGGATCACAGGCACGTGATTGCAATGATTGAGAGAGGACCTATACCGTTAGAAAAGTCTTACTCAAGATGATAGTATGCTATCTGGTTTATCTTTATCATCGTGTACTGTTTAAGGTGACCTTACAGGTCACTATTGCACTTTGATAGAGCCCTTAGGATTCTTGCTTGACGGCCAGCAGTATGATGGCGATCATATACGTGGGAGCTAGGGTCTATAAGCACATCCTTAAAAGATCCCTAGTCGTGGAAGTTTTCGAGACAGGGCATCGATACGCCATAGTAGACTAGTGTATACAGTCGAGACCCCGATGAGGGGCGGTGGCCGGTCTCACAAGCCGCTGGTGTCAGTTGGTTCACCTAAGATGTATACAGGTGCTCATTGGGTTATGAGTACACCGGACAAGACTCGCCGGGAACATGCTAGTTGGTCTTATACCAGACGTTAGATAGCAGTTCCCTGGTGACATGTGTACAGGTTAGTTCATCGACCTGAGATCGTCATTTGTCTCGTGTGAGTTCCCACTGTACTTTGATTACTACCCTACCACGGCTCAAAGGAGTCGTGCAAACAGGTTTTAGTTGGGTACAGTCCCGAGCCAAATGGAGGCAGTGAGCGGATCTGCAGGGGTTCGTCTCTCCCGGTATTGGGAGTGAGGTCGCGCTGTGTCTAGGAGATCCATTACACAAAGCCCTCGGCCGAGGCAGGAGATTTACTGGTAGGTATTCCAGTAGTATCTCAGGGTGTTCTAGGCTACACTCTGACACGACTTGTACCGCTTTTGGGTGTCTGACTTTTACCAACCCCCTAGGCCCGCCATGCGATGCTCATAGACGAACGGACCGGACTGTTCGGATATTGTCACTAACAGTCTCAGTAGGGTATCAGGATGACTTCGCTCATCGACGTCCCTTTTAGTCAATACCTTGTAGCCCGTTACGTATGTCTAATACCTCTAACGTGCTAGTGGTTAAATCCACAGCCAAAGTATTGACGAGTCTTTAGAGTCCCCCACAGACCGTTTCTCAAGTTTCGGGCGAAACGTTGTAGAGGCCGTATGGAAATATGGCAGGGTTCGATCATATACGTGCGGTATTGCACGGATCATGATCGGATGGATAATACTAGCGGGCTTTGGTTTAAGCCGGATCCTAGTATTGTACAGTGTAGATTTTGTCTCTTTACATTCGTATTCAGTGGGAATACAAATGCGGGTATGTATATACAGTCGCGGGGTTTTCCTGTAACATATTACGGGATCAGTTTTTTGGAGTTGCCAGTTTGCATTCCGTTTCGGCCATATTTCCTTTATTCTTTCATGGCCGAATTTTTGTGATGGAGAGGTTTATTTGCAAGTGTGCAAATTTGTTCTGTGGAGTGTGTCTTTTGTGATTTGAGGCATTATGATAGGTGTAGCATTATTAGATTCTTTTTGGGTCATTTCTTTTGCATTTATTATGAAAGGATTGGATTTGAAATGGGTGTGACAAATATTCCTCAATATCATCACATTTCTTATGCTCACCCATTCCACCATCTTGTGCTCACCTCCCTTGTATTATCCTACATCTAATTTTGGCCGGCCACTTCTTGTAGGGGGGGATTCATTTTTCTAGGATGAGGAAAAATATTCATCACACATTTTTGTTTGCTATAAAATTCCTCACATCTCTCCATAGTTCTTTCTCTCCTCCATCAAAATGGCAACTTCTCAACCCCAATGAGAAAAAGCTTTCTACACTAGCCTATAGCATTCTTGGGCACGTCGGCTCACCAACTTCATGCCTGAGTTGCCTCGGTCCAGAGGTGGGAGCCCGTAAAAGAACCCGGCGATGTGGTACCCGTTCCGACGAGGAAATGAAGACCGGAGATTCCGCGAGGAGATCGGAGTGGAGGCGAAGACCGAAGGACACGGATCGCTTGGTATAGCTTCTATCCCGTCTCTTGTTAGCTAGCATTAGGTTAATGGTTACGATCCGGGTTTTTAGGATGCGGTAGTGCCGGTTTAAAGTCAAGAAAAATTTTCGTTTCCGCATTTTAGCCTCGGAATGACGGCCGTGGCGCTACCGTAGCCTAACAGCCACTCGGCACTTCAAGAACCCGGTAGTTTGAGCACCCCATCTTGGGTCTATCCTAGGTGCAAGAAAAAGTAAATGAAATAATACAACGGTGGCTACAATCTCAACCCGGATGTGCCGCGCAAAAATAATAGTACATCAATTTGCAAATTTACATGAATGAAAGAAAAGAAAACACTTTTCTCATATCCCCCGGCTATTCATCCACGACGATCCAATACTTCATATACACAAACCATCACAATACAAATATGTGCAACCCCCACTAATCGACATATAGCGATTAGCAGACGTTTAGCAATACATATAAAACAGAAACACCGATTATCCAAGAACTTAGAATTTCGATCGAAAATACTTATCTGTGTTTACCCCATGCACAAACCAGTACACAAAAAATCTGGGTAAAAACCAAATATACAAAAAATCATAATTCCAAGAGCTAAAACCACAAAAAAAATGGGTGCAACTCGGCCACAACTTGGCGGCGGTTTCGCCGCCGAATGACCTATTTGGCAGCGGTTCTGCCGAAAAGTTGATGAGTTAGGTGCTCAGATTATTTTCTAGGTCTTAGAAATGCCTGCATGTATTTTTAAAGTCACTGAAATAATTTTTGAACAGTTTTAAAAAATCGAAGCATATCTTGGAAATTTAATTTCGGGTATTTTTCTGTTGATCGAAGCTCTAATCACTTGCTAACAAGCTAGTTAAGGTTTAGTAAGCTATTATACCAGTGTAAGTCGATGTCACGCACCCCGTGGGTTCGTGGGGAAGCGGAATTTACAAAAAACGGTTTTTTCATACTATGCAACACCGACTAAACTCCAGAATCATAACAGAAACCTTAACTAACTATTCTACAAGAAGCTTATAACTACTATGTTAGTATTTATACCTCCTTGATTCTAGTCATTCGGGTCTTCTTCTCCTCCTCTCCTTGCGCTCCTCGAAGATCCGGATCGCGCTGTTAGTTATATGTATGCCCTAGAGGCCATTACTGTACATGAGATGTATATTGTAGTGGTTGCTGGGACATATATAGGTAGGACTTTCTTGCTCGACATGATAGTACGCTATCTGGTTGCTCTTTATCTTAACGTGTATACTTACTGTCTCTCTGTTACATGTTGATAAATCCCTTAGGATGTGTCATCGACTTTCAGGACTATGATGCAAATCATACTAGTGGGGCCTGGGTAGTCCATGAGTACATCCTTCAATGTTCCTAGTCGTGGGAATATCGAGACGGGGCATCGATATTCCAGAGTAGACTAGCATATATCCTCTCGACCCATGTGATGGGCGATGGATGATCCCATATCCATTGGTGTTTGACATTAGAGATGGTATGCGGCTGCTCAGTAGAGACTGAGTACACTGAACGGACTCGCCGAGAACTCCCAGATGGTATTATACCTCACGTCAGATGGCAGTTCTCTGGTGACACTGGTATAGCTTAGTCTATTGACCCGAGATCGTCATAGAGTCTTGTGTGTCCCCCACTGTGCTTTGATTTCCACCCTACCACGGCTCTACTGAGTCGTGCAAACAGGTGGTTTTTGGGTACAGTCCCGATTCACATGGAGGCAATGAGCGATAGGAGGGGATTCGTCTCTCCCGGTATTGGGGGTTGATGTTGCGCTATGCTCGACTGGCCATAACTGGAAATCCCTGGCCAGGGTTGCAGTGATTTACTAGTAAGAGTTATCAGTAGTTTCACGCTTGTTATGGACCATACATCGGCATGACTTATCAAGCTATTGGGGTCTGACGTTTACCACCCCTAGGCGAGATGTGCGGCATATCAGACGAACAGACCGGACTGTGCGGTAAGTGTTACTGATTGGAATCGCAGGAGTGTGAGCAGGCTTGCTCGTTGATCTTCTGATCGCTCAATACCCGGGTGGCCGTTACGTTTAGCAGACCGCTTGCGGCTTGTGGGTGATTGATATGATCACCACCTACCGCCGGCGTAATGACGAGTCTTTAGTGTCCTACACAGAGGTTTCCTGGCTTAAGCGAAACGAAATAGGAGCACATATGAGATATGTGCGGGACCGAGGATAATACTAGTATTTGATACTGTATTCTATTCTCGCGATTTGTATCATCGGTCGGTTATATGTGATATAGCCGGGTTACCGAATCAAGTGTTGATTCTATATATCATACACTATATATTAGTCGGTTATATGAGATATGACCGGATCATTAAATCAAGTGTTGATTTAATGATTTAATGTATAATTATATATTTGATATATTACTTTACATTAACTAGTATTGGCTCACTTAAGAATGATTTTCTCACTTGATGTGCACAAGTTGTATATGTGATATATGTTTGTGCACTAGTTTGTATCATGATTGACAATACATGCAAACTTGGATGTGTGTATGACTTACACCATATTTAAGATAATGGTTTGGGTTTTTATTTATTTTGGTAAAACAAAATGGTGGTTTTCTTTGTCTTTGCTTGAAGCTTCATGAAGCTTTTAAGCATCTTTGACAAAGTCCACTCATTTTGTTTCGCATAAGATTTTTATTAACCAAACCATTAACTCAAACTATGGTTTAGTCTTTACAAAGGTTAACTCACCCATGGTTACATTATGATAGACTTCACTTGATTATTCTTTTTGAATAATCCATTATTCTTATTCTTTTCTTTCTTCTTCTTCTTCTTCAAGAAGAAGAAAAGCTTACTAGATTTTTATCAAGTGAATAAACAAAGTGAGAAATCAAAATCCAAAGTGAACCCACTTCCTATTTCATCATACTCTACTACTTGCCATTTAGTTTAGGGTGTTCTCTTCACAAAGTTTGTGACCTAGTGAAGATGGAGCTTGAGTTTGAGTCTCCTCGACGTAGATCATCTTCGGCCTCGAAGTCAACAAGCTAGCCCGTTCATTTCTCCGAGGAAACCATCACAAGAGTCCGGGATCTCGATGATCGCAGCGAAAGGACGTCAACATGGAGCTTTAGAAGTGAAGGTCCGGATCTACAAAGGTTGTAATCCCTAACTCTTAGAAGTAAAGTTGTTTACTTGCTATTAGTTTTCGCGTAATCTCTAGTATACGATCTTGGTTAGGGTTGTTCGGCACGTCTAATTTTTTAATTGGGCATGGTTGATGCCTTGTAGACCCTCATGAGAGTGCCTAGAAACCCTACAGTGGTATCAGAGCCAAGCTAGAGGTTTAGGCGATATCTAGGCGAAGTTTAAAGTCCGATCGAACCCGGATACCCCGATTTATACCCTTCTCTGGAAAATTTTCAAAACTGTTGATTTTTTCACATTAAAAATACTTTAAAAAATCAGCAGGGAATTATATGGAACTCTGTGAAAATGACAAAGTAATTCGATCAAAGCGCTGCAGAACCGCGGCATGAGCATGGCTCCCGCGGCGGTTCCGCGGCCGTACAGTCACATCATGCTTTGTCTTTTGCACAGTAAAGTCCCTATCAATTTCCTGATGCTTTTGGGTATTTTCAATTCTACTCAAATGTTGAGTTTTCTGGAGATGTTTTGTATTCGTTGATTTGATCGGAAAGTTTAACTTCGTCTATGTGTGGTTCCGGGTAATTTTAGAACGTGTTAAAAAGTTCGACCGGATATCAATAACTCACATTTTCCCCTGCCGGAAAATTTTCAAGTGTTGGATTTTTCCGTAGTTTAAGAACGTTCTAAGTCGTGCAAGTAACGCGATGGACCCTCTAGAAGACAACAAACCTTAACTCGATTATGTGACCGTCTTGAACTGCCTTTTGAACCTTAGGGTTTGGGGCAGTACGGCGTTGCCACATGTGAGGCGTTGGCTTGACCCTTCTACGGCTGGACAAATTGTACTGTGGCATGAAATGGATGTTTTTAAACCTATTTTAAGTGTTGAGCTATTTGGGAAAACTTGGGTGTTTAATTATTCGATCGGAAAGTTTAACATTGTCTATTTATCTGGAATGTGATACAATATTTGGAATCCACAAGTAGTTATGAGATAACTAATTTGAATGTTATAAATCTAGTACTTTAGTCTCATTTGATCGGTAGCCACGGGATTTTGATGTGATCAAAAGTCCGTTGCAATCACGTAGCGTACGCGGATACTCGCCGGATAACCTTAATAGATAGCCACGCCCCATAGCCCTGACCAAGTGACTGTAGGAGAACCCCGTCGCCAAAAGCATCCGTGCGGGTGCTCGCGGCAGCGGTGTTCCGCCTTAGTGCACTTTGTCGACGGCATTTGGGGTGCGGCCGTCTACTAAAGTTTGCGACGAGCATTCGATCAGGATGTCGGGAATCTTGTTGAATTTCCCGACTAGACATTGAAAAGAGTTTTTGATGATGAGACTAAAATGCGGGGTTTATAATGGTTAGGCATGCGATGTCTAACGAGGTTGCGTATTCCAACTGTTGTAGTTTTACGCTTTCTTTTCTGCGACCGTAAGTATAATATGTGGTGTATCGCCGGTTTCGTTACTATACATCAACGACAATTGGGATACGCATATTTACTTACGTTGATGACATGTGATGTTATGTGTTGCTGGATATGTTATATTAGATCGTCGTGTTTGAATAGCCGGGGTTTTTTTTATGTGAGATGAGAGTTTTTCATTTTTCATTCATTTGAAAACTTGTATGTAATATTCTTTTATTGGGGCACTTCCGGGTTGAGGATGATGTCACCATTGTATATTATTTACTTTTCCGCATTAGGATAGACCCAAGGAGGGGAGCACAAGTAACCGGGTTTTAGGGTCCAGTGGGAGACCATCTCGAGGAGTTGAGTCCGGGTCTCCTAACTCTAGAATTGGTAGGGTTGCTTGCCGCTCTCGTAGGGGTCTAGGGGTGTGGGATTGGCTATTCATCACGACCGTGAAATCCGTGTTTTATACAGGCTCAAAATAAAACATGGACATCCTAGTATATCCAATATTTCATATGTTGTTTTCTGCTGCGTTATCTATGATGTGATCATATGATATGTTCAGATAGATATTGTGTATAGTATATATGATATATTATATAGACGTTGCTTATGTTTTACACCCGCGCTAGCCCTGCCCCGTTCTGCCGTTAGTTACCTAACCTAACAGTGCAGACGGGACATCGAGGCGAATGCGGATGGCATAAATGTACGTTGTATTTATCTGTGATGTTTAGGTAACTTAAATGATGGGACATTCATTAATGAGATTAATGAAAGAAAATAAACCTAAAAGATCTTGTGGAATCGAATTTCAAAAATTAGGTAGCTCTAGTTGTTGCTTTGCATAGCGGTGTTCCTTGTAGAACATCCAGCATCTTATTCGATAAGGAAAGAGCCGAGATCCCTTCACCGGAAGTGACCTCTTTAGCAATAACTAGCAGATGCTACAACCTTCGATTAGTCTTTTGATTGCTTTTATAGTTTTTACTTTGCATAGTGGTATTGTGAATATCCTGCACCTCATTCGACGAGGAAAGAGCCGAGATCCCTTCACCGGGAGTGACCTCTTTAGCGAAACTAGTAAAAGCCTCAAAAGCACTCCATTTTTAAAACCATTTGATTCTACAACGAGATCAAGTTCAAAGCGTTAAAGGTTTTCTTAAAAACCATCCGCAACCCTCCGTCATTTTAGGAAGTAGAGTACTTAGTATTCGTGCTGTGTTTGTTGACCTTAGTTAAGGCACAGTATACGGTAGCTAAGTGATGTCTTCCTACACCGCATATGATGCGATTAGTTAGGACATTCGTGTGACTTTGTTGACCTTAGTTAAGGGTCATGTGGGTGGGTCTAATTAATCATGAAATGACGGGTAGAACTTGACTAGTGCTTATAATTTGTTGACCATAGTTATGGTCATAAGTGCTAGGGGTAAAAAACTTTATCGGGAGTTTCAAGTGTTGAAATTTGTAATGAGATTGCATACCTTCTATATGATAGTTAGATCCTGATACCCACTGCGAGTAATTGTTACTCCTGGGATAGTTTTGCACTTTACAATTAGCCGATCAAGTAGGTGTCTAGAAAGGTGTCAACGGGGTTACGTCCCTGGGAAAACGAGGTTTATTTTAATTAGGTCCGTGCGAAAGCACGGAGAACCTCCTTCAAAGTACCGGCACTGTCCTGGCTGAAAGATTGGCGAACTTGTAGAGTGTAATTAATTCCGGCTAGTCTTTCCTTTTAAGGTTTGAAGGAAGATTTGATAAAAACAGTGGGAGCCATCCTGATTAGATAAAATATATAACCAATCTAATCTTTCAAGAGCGCACGCAGAGTGTTTTCTTCTCTCTCTCTCCAGGTAGCGACCATGTCACGCCTTAATCAAGATAAAAATATGGATGTATTGACCGAATCCGCTTGTTATACTGAGCTGGGGAACGTTGGTCCCGCTCCAACTTATAATTGTTATAAGACCGAGCAGGAAATAGGGGAATACCAGGATTCCCATGCCGCCCAAACGAAGAAAGTGCATGATGATGCATCTTCTTTGGGTATGTTTATTACAAAGAACTGTTTCTCAGTATTCTCTACGTCCTGGGTATTTGATACCGGATCAGGATCCCAAATATGTAATCTGTTACATGGGCTACAGAAAGGTAGAGAACTGAGAACGGGTGATAAGTTTCAAGAGTTAAAAATGGTGCAATTGTTGCAGCCAAGGTGTTGGCAGTTATCACTCTGTATTTCCAAATACATTGATTCTAAACGAATGTTATTAGATACCGAACCTGACATACAACATCATATCAGTCTCTTAATTTATTAAAGAAGGATATAATTTTGTATTGTTGGATAATATTTTGCACATTTCCAATATCAAGTGTTGATCGGTTCAGGCATGTTATCTAAAAGCATATACGTTCTAAATCAAACCACAGTTCCTAACGTACAGAACACACACAAGAGCAAGAGTTTAGAAATGAACGAATCCATCTTGAGGCATTGTAGACTAGGTCATATCAAGCGACCTGACTAGCTAAGTTACATATTAGATGCATATTTAAATTAGTTTGAATTTACATCTTGTGAAACTTGCCAGTCATGTCACAAAGATAAGATGACCATAGCTCTGTTTACTGGAAACAGAGGAAGAGTTAGTGAACTCTTGGAACTGATACATAGTGATGTATGAAGGTCCCCAGTCTACATATGACAGGACTGGTTCTTTGAACTTCCATACATTCACTGATGATCTCTCATGATTCGGACACATGTTCCTGTTGAAACACATGTCTGAAGCTTTTGAGAAATTCAAAGAATATAAGTCAGAAGTAGAGAACCAAAACGGGTATAAGTATTATGTCCTATGATGAGATCAGGGAGGAGAATACTTGTGCATGGAATTCTTGGACTATTCTAAAAGGAGAATGAGATTCTCTCTCAGCATTACTCCTCTGTATACACCACAGTACAATGGTGTATCGGGGCGGAGCAATTGCACCATATTAGATATGGTGTGCTCTATGATGAGTACTACTGAGTTACCTATTTCCTTTTGTGGGTTATGCACTTGAGAAGATGCATACCTATTGAATTGGATTCCAGTCAAATCAGTGCCTACCACTCCATATGAGATATGGTATGGGAAGAGCCTATATCTTAAGTAAGTTAAGATTTGGGGTTGTCCGACCAATGTCTAAAAGCAAAATCCGGACAAGATCGAGGCAAGGTCAGTTCTGTAGAACTCGAAGGATTTCCAGCTATACAAATTACAGCTGATGATTTGATAGAACCAAAGGATTCAATAGTCCCCGACGAACATCAGCCTCTCCGCCGATCTGGCAGGGTTCCTCATCCGTATGAGAGATACTTCGGTTTCTCGATGACAGTGGAAGCGAGGAATGCATCATGAGATGATGACCCAACTAGTTTCGAGCAGGCCATCAAGAGTGGGAACTCTGTAAGAATGGCTGGATACTTAGCGATCTGAGATGGAATCCATGTACACCAACAAAGTATGGACTTTGGATGCTATATTTGAAGGGTTAAATCCCCATCAGGAGCAAGTATATCTTGAGAAGATTACTTGGTGTAGATGGAAAAGTTGAGATTTTCAAAGCTAGACTTGTTAATGGTTTTCGTCATCGACCAGGCGTGGATAATGATGAAACCTTTTCCAGTGGCTATGCTTAAGTCCATCCGGATCCTACTTGACATTGCTACATACCATGACTACGATATCTGGTGGTTGGGTGTTATGACTATTTTTCTAAATACTGATTTAAAAGAGAACGTCTATAAGTACACAGCCAGAGGGCTTCGTAAACAGTGGGAGCAGCGGAAACGTGTGCAAGTTGCTTTACAGATTAAAGCAGGCATCGCGAAGTTGGAACGTCTATTTTGATGTCGTAGTCAAAGAGTTTGACTTCATCAAAATGGTAGATGAACCTTGTATATACAAAAAGGTAGTAGGGAGTATGGTGGTGATCCTCGTATTGTACGTGGATGACATACTCTTGATAGGGAAGGAGTTTCCTATGCTACGCTCGGTCAATCTCCTCTTATCACATGGATTCTCCATATAAGATCAAAGTGATACCTCCTAAATCCTAGATTTTATATCTATGAGATAGATCTAATTGGATGTTAGGATTCTCACTAGGTGTAGTGAGATGGTATCAATCGATCCTAGGGAGAATCACTGGATAGCTTCAAGGGTGGTAAGGTTGACTGAATGTCAGTCACAGGCATTGTCTTTACCCTCAGTGGAGGGACGGTATGTTGGAAGAGTTCCAAGCTAGATACCGTGGGAAACTAGACGATAAAGGCTGGTGACATCGCTATCAAAGATACTACCAAAGAGGCAGTTTGGGTGTATATTGGTTCATGAGATGAACTAGGTTCCTACCATTGTGTGACAATAGAAGTGTGGCTTTGGCCCAGGAACCTCGGTCCCATCAGTGACCCAGACATATTCTGATGCAGCATCACCTGATCATGGAGATAGTTGATCTCCAGGGTGATAGAGGTTAGGAGAGTAGACTCAGAGGACAACACGGCGGATCCACTCACAAAGGCCTTTTCCCAGAGAGAGACTTTTATGGGATGGTTAAGTATGAGATACTGCAACCACTGCTACAGATGGCCCTAGTTCAAGTAGGAGATTGTTAGTTATATGTATGCCCTAGAGGCCATTACTGTACATGAGATGTATATTGTAGTGGATGCTGGGACATATATAGGTAGTGTTGGAGATAGTGCCCTCAGAGTCAATTATTAGATCACAGGCACGTGATTGCAATGATTGAGGGGAGGACCTATCCCGGTAGGACAGTCTTACTCGAGATGATAGTATGCTATCTGGTTTATCTTTATCATCGTGTACTGCTTTAGGTGACCTGACAAGTCGCTATTACACGTTGATAGTATGCTATCTGGTTTATCTTTTGTTTTCCGCGTTTCCGGCGTCGGATCGACGGCCGGGGCGCCCCCGCGGGCTTACAGGTAGGACTTTCTTACTCGACATGATAGTACGCTATCTGGTTGCTCTTTATCTTAACATATATACTTACTGTCTCTCTGTTACATGTTGATAAAGCCCTTAGGATGTGTACTCGACTTGCAGGACTATGATGCAGATCATACTAGTGGGGTCTGGGTAGTCCATGAGTACATCCTTCAATGTTCCTAGTCGTGGGAATATCGAGACGGGGCATCGATATTCTAGAGTAGATTAGCGTATATCCTCTCGACCTATGTGATGGGTGATGGATGATCCCATATCCATTGGTGTTTGACATCAGAGATGGTATGCGGGTGCTCAGTGGAAACTGAGTACACTGAACAGACTCGCCGAGAACTCCTAGATGGTATTATACCTCACGTCAGATGGCAGTTCTCTGGTGACACTGGTACAGCTTAGTCTGTTGACCCGAGATCGTCATAGAGTCTTGTGTGTCTCCCACTGTGCTTTGATTTCCACCCTACCACGGCTCTACTGAGTCGAGCAAACAGGTGGTTTTTGGGCACAGTCCCGATTCACATGGAGGCAATGAGCGATAGGAGGGGATTCGTCTCTCCCGGTATTGGGGGTTGATGCTGCGCTATGCTCGACTGGCCATAACTGGAAATCCATGGCCAGGGTTGCAGTGATTTACTGGTAAGTGTTATCAGTAGTTTCACGCTTGTTATGGACCTTACATCGGCATGACTTATCAAGTTACTGGGGTCTGACGTTTACCACCCCTAGGCGAGATATGCGGCATATCAGACGAACAGACCGGACTGTGCTGTAAGTGTTACTGATTGGATTCGTAGGAGTGTGAGCAGGCTTGCTCGTTGATCTTCTGATCGCTCAATACCTGGGTGGCCGTTACGTTTAGCAGACCGCTTGCGGCTTGTGGGTGATTGATATGATCACCACCTACTGCCGGCGTATTGACGAGTCTTTAGAGTCCTACACAGAGGTTTCCTGGCTCAAGCGACACGAAATAGGAGCGCATATGAGTTATGTGCGGGACCGAGGATAATAACAGTATGTGATACTGTATTCTATTCTCGCGATTTGTATCATCGGTCGGTTATATATAATATAGCCGGGTTACCGAATCAAGTGTTGATTCGATATATTGATACACTAGATATTAGTCGGTTATATGAGATATGACCGGATCATTAAATCAAGTGTTGATTTAATGATTTAATGTATAATTATATATTTGATATATTACTTTACATTAACTAGTATTGGTTCACTTAAGAATGATTTTCTCACTTGATGTGCACAAGTTGTATATGTGATATATGTTTGTGCACTAGTTTGTATCATGATTGATGATACATGCAAACTTGGGTGTGTGTATGACTTACACCATATTTAAGATAATGGTTTGGGTTTTTATTTATTTTGGTAAAACAAAATGGTGGTTTTCTTTGTCTTTGCTTGAAGCTTCATGATCCTTTTAAGCATCTTTGACAAAGTCCACTCATTTTGTTTTACATAAGATTTTTATTAACCAAACCATTAACTCAAACTATGGTTTAGTCTCTACAAAGGTTAACTCACCCATGGTTGCATTATGATAGACTTCACTTGATTATTCTTTTTGAATAATCCATTATTCTTATTCTTTTCTTTCTTCTTCTTCTTCTTCAAGAAGAAGAAAAGCTTACTAGATTTTTTTCAAGTGAAGAAACAAAGTGAGAAATCAAAATCCAAAGTGAACCCACTTCCTATTTCATCATCCTCTACTACTTGCCATTTAGTTTTGGGTGTTCTCTTCACAAAGTTTGTGACCTAGTGAAGATGGAGCTTGAGTTTGAGTCTCCTCGACGTAGATCATCTTCGGCCTCGAAGTCAACGAGCTAGCCCATTCATTTCTCCGAGGAAACCATCACAAGAGTCCGGGATCTCGATGATCGCAGCGAAGGGACGTCAACACGGAGCTTTAGAAGAGAAGGACCGGATCTACAAAGGTTGTAATCCCTAACTCTTAGAAGTAAAGTTGTTTACTTGCTATTAATTTTCGCATAATCTCTAGTATACGATCTTGGTTAGGGTTGTTCGGCACGTCTAATTTTTTAATTGGGCATGGTTGATGCCTTGTAGGCCCTCATGAGAGTGCCTAGGAACCATACACGCGCTTGAGCGTCGGCCTCCTCATATCAAAGATGATCCACCCGAGATTCTATACTTCAAGCTCCAACCTCTAAACGGAGGCAACTAAGGTATCTAGTTCGCTAAGCTAGGTAGTATAGAAGATGTAGAATATCTAATGGAGTATTTAATCTTACATGACGCTATGGTTCACAACTCAGATGAGGAATTAGGGTCTTGAGGAAGAAGGAGAGAAAAAATGGAAAGAGAAAGTGAAACTACAAATGAGCTAGGGCAAAGGCAAGTGAAGAATGGCTCCTACACTCATCTCACTCAAGCATGCAATATTTTCCAATTGAAAATACCAACCATGCTTGAATAGTGAGTCCAAACCATTAAAATAACACAAATGAGCCATGCTTCACCATGCCACAAATATCTCTATTTTCCACCTCATTAATCTATTTCTAAAAATAGATAAATCCAAATAATGAGGTGTCCCCTTCCAGAAGCATGTCTTGTGAAATTACAAGAATGCCCTAACTGTATATACATACCCGTATTCGTATTCCGAAAAATACGAATAAAATGAGATAATAATAATCCAATAATATAATACTAGGATCCGTCTTAAAGCAAAACCCACTAGTATTATCCGTCCGAACAACATCCGTGTAGCGAGTACACGTATGTGATCGGAACCCTGCCGTAAAACCATACGGCCTCTACATCTTTTCGCCTGAAGCAGGGAAACCCTCTGTGTGGGACTATAAACACTCGACAGTACGCTGGCAGTGGGTTTAACCACAAGTCCGTCAGCGGTATTGGCTGTGCGTAAAATCTACCTATGTATCTGTCGATAAGAAGGCCGATAAGCAAACTCATCCGAACTTTTACCGAGCCTATCTGTGACAATCTCCGTACAGTCACGTCTGTTTGTCTAAGATACTCGCATATCGAGCCTGGCGGGATGGTAACCGTCAGATCCCTAATAGCGCAATAAGTCGTGCCGGGATAGAGCCCAATACACCCTGAGAAACTACTAGAGTACCTACCAGTAAATCTCGCTTGCTCTGGCCAGGGAATTTGTGTAATGGCTTTCCGAACACAGCGCGATATCAATACCCAATACCGGGAGAGACGAATCCTATCTAACCACTACTGCTTCCAAGTGCTTCGGGACAGCACCAAAATACTACATGTTTGCACGACTCCTTTGAGCTATGGTAGGGTAGTGATCTATGTACAGTGGGAACAAACTCGAGATGAATATTGATATCAAGTCAACGTACTAACCTGTACTCGTGCCACCCGGGAACTGCTACCTGATGATAGGTATAATATCAACCAGCAGTTCCCAACGAGTCCGTCCAGTGTAACTCATAACCCAATGAGCATCGGTATACTATCTCCGGTACGACATACCAATGGTTGTGGGACAGACCGTCTCCCCTACTGGGATGAGAAGCGTATACACTAGTCTACCCTGGAGTATCGATATCCCGTCTCGATAATCCTACAACTAGGGACCTTTATAAGGATGTGCTTATAGACTACCCAACCCCCACTAGTGTGACTGCCATCACAACGTTGGTAGTCAAGCAAAGATCCTAAGGGCTCTACCAATATGTATTAGCGATATGCTAAAAGAAACATATACACATATTGAGGTAGAATCAAACCAAGTAACATACTACTATTTTGAGCAAGAATGTTATTATATCTGTGAATATCCCAAACTTCTAAAATGTAATATACAATCCAATATTATATAATAATGGCCTCTAGGGCATATATCAATAACACTGATGCCGACCCAAAAACTAAATCCCAAGTCCACCCGAGGCAGACGATGAGTTGCTCCTGGCATTAATCCTGTGCTGCAATACTGATACCAAACAAAATCCAAATTCAAAGTTCCTCTCAAATTCAAAAGACCTGCCAAACAAAGCAGAAATCAAACAAATCAAATTCCGACACCGCAGAAAGTGGAGCAAGTCAAATCAAATCCTGACACCACAGAAAGCGGAGCAAGTCAACTTCAATCCCGACACCGCAAGATGCGGAGCAAGTCAATCAAGACGACCGTCCAAGTCGCAAAAAGGGCAGCACCGACCATCCAAATCGCAAAAAGGGCAGCACCGACCGTCCAAGTCGAAAAAAGGGCATCACCGACCGTCCACATCGCAAAAAGGGCAGCACCGACCATCCACATCGCAAAAAGGGCAGCACCGACCGTTCAAGTCGCAATAAGGGCAGCACCGACCGTCCACGTCGCAAAAAAGGCAGCACCGACCGTCCAAGTCTCTAAAATGGCAGTATCAACCGTCCACGTCGCTAAAAGAGCAGCATCGACCCTCTATAGGGAACCAAATCGAATCAATCTCTATATAAAACAAGATCTATCAATTTCATGCATACAACCCATACACGTGGTGTGCATTTATTGATGGGGGCACTTTGTTGGAGTCAAAAATTACACCCCGGTTGACCGAGTTAAAGTCAAAATCAATCCCAAGTCAAGTAGGCCCGAGCCCAAGTCAAAAGCAAGCATGGAAGTGGCCAGTTCCATGACAAAAAGGTGGCAATAAATTAGTCTAAATGCAATTTTTAGAAATAAATGTATGTAAAGTGGGCAAAAATCCAAAATTTTGTAAATCTGATGGTTTATGTGCAAAAAAATAAGCACGTAAATTTTGGTGTGGCACAAGTACCATTTGGCAAAGCCCAAGTGGTTATATGTAAAGAGTGTAGCCTATAAAGGCAAACAAAACGAAAAAATCAAGCACAACTTTTCATTATCTCAAAAATTAGGGTTCTGTGCCTCCTTCTCCTTCCTCAAGGTTCTAAACCCTCTTTCTTTTTTGAATTAAATCAAGAGTTTAAATCTTTTTTTTTCCAAAAAGAAACAGTTTTTCACCATAAAACCCTTAAAGGAGAGCTCGGATCTTCCATCAAATCCCCAAAAGGGGAGATTTTTAAGTCTCGCCCTTTTTTTCTCCAAGATCCAGCCAACAGAAAGGAGGAGGAAGGAGACCCATCTCCCAAAAACCCTATTTTAGGAAGATCCAAGGCTCAAAAGAAGATTCAGGGCTAAAGGGTAAAAGAAAGGGGTCCTCTTTGATCATCTCCAAAGATTTCTGGGAGTCCAGCTCCATTTGTCAAAAATCTTTTAGAGTTTAACTTCATAAATAAAATCTTTTTGGAAGTTTAACTCCACTCAAAATCCTTTTCGGAGTATAACTCCATAAAGATAAAAATCCTTTCCTTTTCTAGGAGTTTCCAAAGTCCCTTAGGAGTTTAATTCCAAATCCACCTTGGACACGTCGGTAGAAAACTTCGTTTCCGAGTTGCTTCGGACGAAGCGGGAGCCCGTAAAAGGATTCGATGATGTGGTGCCTTTTCCGACGAGGAGACCGGAGATCGGAGATGCCGTGAGGAGCTTGGGTTGGTGGCCAAAGACCGAAGGACACGGATCGATCGGTATAGCTTTTCTAACCCTTCTCTAGTTAGCTAGTTATAGGTTAATGGTTCGATCCGGGATTAAAGTCTGCGATAGCGTCTGTTTCAAGTTTAGAAAAAGTTTTCGTTTTCGCATTTTCGCCTCGTATCGACGGCCGGGGCGCTACCGTAGACTTACAATAGTTTCAGAGCCATGCCATTAACCTTTACTAGCTTGTTCTAACGTATTTAAAATATCGATCGAACAAAATTTCCGAAACCGCAATTTCAAAAATGAAGTTTCTGTCGAATTTTTTTTTGTGGTCGAAAAATTATTTTGAGTGCGTGAGAAAATCAGGCAGGCTTTTCTAAGACCACTGTAGAAATTTGGAAGTGCAACTCCACCATACAGCCGCGGAACCGCAGCATTACCCACGTTTTGGCCGCGGTTCCGCCACACTACTGTAGCTTTAGTGCACCAGTTTTTCTACAGTGGTCTCTGACTTGGAATTGGGGTTTCTGGTATTTTTAGTTTTGGCCCGGATTATTTTAAGTGCTGGATTTGTGCTTGGGGCCCACTTCTGAAATTTTGTCGATCGAAAATTTTAAATATGTTAATTCACAGTGCTTACTTTATATCTGTGACCGTGAATGTCATTCGAGCGGTAAATCTTGTCTAATTGCTATAGTTCTTTTAGACGGATTTGCGAACGTGACATTCACGTTGATGTTCTATGTTGTGCTGTGATGTTGCGGATTTGTCGTGGTGGATAGCCTGGATGCAATGGTAGTAGAGTTTGGTTATATTTGTACATTTGATATTGCGGGGCGAGCGTCCGATATGTGGACTGCCATCACTGCCTGTTTGTATATTATTCTTTTGGGACACGACCGGGCTGAGGTCGATGTACCCATTGTATATATTTTACTTTCTGTACTAGGATTACCCCAAGGTGGGGTGCACGGATAGCCGGGTTCTAGAGGGTAACGAGCCAGCATCTCATGGCTTTGAGACAGAGGGGGCTTTACTCTAGAATAGGCGGGCTATTCGCCGCACTCGTAGGGGGTATAGGTTGACCCAAGGAGGGGTGCTCAAGTTATCGGATTCCGTGAAGTGTTGGGTGGTCCATTCACTTTGTTGAAGGGGCTGCCTCGCTTCAAATTTTGGCGGGTAACTTGCCGCACCCGTAGGGGTCTAGGATTTCATTGCATAGGCTATCCACACGACCAGGGGAACGTCGGGTTTCAGTTGCGGCTCTATGAAACCCGGGGCTCCCAGATTATCTGTATTGTTCTGTGATGCTTATTACATTTCTGTGATGTTGCATTTTATCACGCCTTGAGCGATTATTATATATTGATATATATATACTAGTAGATGTTGTATATGTTTTACACCCGTGCTAGTCCAGTCCCCGCTCTGTCGTTAGTTAAGTAACCTAACGGGTGATGACGGGACCCAGTGGCGAATGCGGATGGCATATACGTACATCATATTTTCGTTCTTTTGTGGTGTGATTATTTGATAGGACTGCATTGATTCGGATCAATGCAAGCTAAAAAAATCTATTCTGATGTTGTTGGAACATTTTTCAAAAAGCTGTTATTGCAAGGACGTTCTCTTTTATTTTGCACAATGGTATTCGGTTATGAATATCCAGCACCTCAGTCTACGAGGCAAGGGCCGAGATCCCTTCACCGGGAGTGACCCCTTGGACAGAAGTTTGCGTTAGGGTAATAACTTCACTATAGCCGATTGCCTTTTTGCTTTGCATCGTGGTATTCAGTTGGAATATCCTGCACCTCATTCTACGGGGAAAGAGCCGAAATCCCTTCATCGGGAGTGACCTCTTTAGCAAAGGTTTTCGCCACTATATTTTTATAAAAAGCTATCCGGTTCCTTCAACGATATCAAGTTCATTACGTTAAAGGTTTTTCGCCGAAAACCATTCGTAGCCCTTCGTCATTTCAGACGGGTAGAACTTAGTATTCATGCTATATTTGTTGACCAAAGTCAAGGCATAGTGTATGGTAGCTATTTGTTACCTTTTTGTTGCATAGATAGATGCGTTGGTTTAGGACAATCGTACTGCTTTGTTGGCCAAATTCAAGGGTAGGTACGGGTGGGTTCAAATTAACCTGGATAATGACGGGTAGAACTTGACATGTGACTTATGATTTGTTGGCCAAAGTCAAGGTCATGAGAGCATGGGGTAAAAATCACATCGGGAGTTTCTAAAGAAACTGAAACTTGCCAGATATGCGCATACCTTCTGGAGTGTGATAATGTGAGTGGATTCCATCATGTTATCATGCGATGATAGTTGGATCCCGATTCCCACTGATGAGTTGGTGATCCCGACTAATTCTTCTTTCAGGTTTGGAGGAGAATTTAAGGTTACAGTGGGAGGTTTCCTGATTAGATAAATTGATAACCATTCTGATCTAGGTTAGAGTGCACGCAGAGTGTTTCTTTTCTCTCTCTCTTTGGCAGCGACCATGGCCTGACCCTAGACTATGATTCAGTGACCAAGTTAACCGAACCTTCTTAAAACACTGGCTTTTAGATTGTCAGAGTTGCATACCTCATTGCCACTCCTACTTTTACCCTTTTCTCCAGAACACCCCGTATTACTACGAACATCCACTTCCATTGGATAAAACCATCGTATGGTTATATACGAACTTGAAGGAACTTGTTCCAGATTCGAGGATGGTTTTCGGTTCTGGAGAAAATGAATAGGACTATTCAGTTGTCTTTTCCTTTTACCTTCTCTCAGGTTGCGAGTGCCCCTTGGATTAGGGGACAGTACACCTGTTATGCTTATTGGATAGTCTTCTTCCAAACCTTAGGCTGGTGCCGAAAAGTGGGGAATGAAGAAAACTAATTAACCTAAGTGTGGTGTACAGAAGGTATTAAGTAAAGACAAATAAAGGGATCAGGAAGAGGGCAAAGTAAATTGCAACTGCTATCATTCATGAACAAACCAAGTATTTCATCGCCACTCCTACTTCACCTTTGTATTTCTCTAGGACACCCCGTATCACTACGAAGATCCACGGTTATTTGGATACTCCATCGTATGGTTATATACGAACTCGAAGGGACTTGTTCCAGTTTGGGGATGGATTCTGGTTAAGGAGAAATAGAATAAGGTTTATTCAGTTGTCTTTTATCTTTACCTTCTCTCGCATTGCGAGTGCTCCTAGGATTAGGACAGTACACCTATTACGCTTATTGGATAGTCTTCTTCCAAACTATAGGCTGGTGCCGAACGGTAGGGAAGGAAGAAAACCATTGGCCTAAAGGTGGTGTACAGAAGGTAATGACTAAAGACATATAAAGGGATTGGAGAGATGGCAGAGAAATATAAGGTTACAGTTACGAATCTGGATAATGGAAGAGGCATTACTAGGAATACCAGGATACCCCTTCGAAACATTTTTCATGTTTCGGTCTCACTGTGTATTGTTAAAAGAAAACTGATTTCCCTATAAGCCCTTACTCCAGGGTATGTATTTACCAGGTATGATTCTCACATCTGTATCGTTTTACAGATGATGAGTGGGAGTAAGTTATTGGGAATTGGGTGATCATCCTCATTATATCAGGATTCGTTGTAATTGGTGATATTTGAGGAAATATCCTGGGTTGTTTGCCGGACGACAAATATTTGGTTTTGAATATCTGTTGTTATGCACCAATTTCAAATTGATATATCTGTATGTTTATTTTTATAAAGTGAGATATAAATTTTTGAAATTATGTTCATGACATTTACCTATATCAGTGGATGGATAGGTAAGGAGCATTAAACAGCGGTGTAATTCTTCTTAACCATAAGTACAGTTTTCAACCTACGACGCACAGGGTTTGAGTTATTCAACTCAGCGGACTTATACAAAGTATTGTATGTTGTCATGTGTCCATTTGGACAGAGGGGTTGGTCTTCGTACTATATTCGGTTTACTTTTGACTTCTCTAGTTTTTAGACAAGTGTTTCGTAGAAACACAAGGTCCAAGTTTTGAGAAGTTATAGGTATAAGAGTTAAGTAGAGAACCAGGTGTTGCAAGTATCGGGATTCTTCAAGGTGATCGAAAATGTAGATACTTGTGTTTGGTATTCAATTGATAGTAATGGTTTTGAGAAACTTGTTTCTCTTTCAGGTTACTCATGTTTTGGATGCACTTCTAAGTTGAGTAATGCTGATCGGCCTCTCTCCATTTAGTTGACATGCACTAGAGACAGCTGCATGATTTGAATCTGGTTCCAATTAAATCAGTGCCTCTTTTTCTATATTAGATATAGAATGGCTTATATCTTAACGATGTTAAGGTATATGGAGTTGTCCGGCTTATGCTTAAAACCAGACTCTGGATAACTCAAGGCACGTTTCTGTAATGGCTGTTTGTGGGTTGACCCGGGCTATGACGAGGGTTGACTTTCTACCATCTGAAAGATCAATAGTGATATTGTTCTTGACTCGCCACAGTTTTAGTAAAATGTATTTTTTTCATAAAACAGTAGTGGGAGTATGGTAGAACTGGAAGTGATTCCAGAACCGCAAACGATTACTGAAAATTTGATAAGAACCTAAAGATTCAATCTGGTTTGACATTCCATTGGCCACTCCGCAGATATGGTAGGTAACCTCAGGCACCCGAGAGGTACTCCGGTAGCCTCAAGGACAGTGACAGGGAGGTTCTTGTTTACCCAGACTTGACACTACTGTTGTTCCAGGCTATGAGACCCGGCAGGAGGATGAGTATAGCGTCGTTCTAAACTAGCTCTAGAAGTGCACGTGTATATGACTCTGCCAGAGGGTTGTCGTAGTCAGTGGGAGCAGCGGAAGCATAGTGGACAAGTAGCTTATGTCTATGGACTAAAGCAGATATAGCAGAGAGAGATCATCTATTTCTGATGTGACAGTCATAGGTTTGACTTCATCAGAATAGGGGATGGATCTGTTAAGAAGGTAGTAAGGTGTGATGTCCTGGTATATGGATGACATACACATAGTAGGAAGTGAAATTCCTATACTACGATCGGTTATACTTTGGTTGTCATATAGTGGTTTCTCCACATAGGATATAGATAAAACATCAGATATTCTGGTTACTAGATCTGTGGTTTTAGATCTAGATTTGGGTAGTTTCCCAATCTGGGTACTTATACAGCATTCTACAGGTGTTTTAGAATGGACGACTCCTGGCACGGTAGTATACCTGCAGGTGATGGAGTCACCCTCTCTATAGGTGTCTTACAGACTAAAGGGGAGAGGGATGTGCATGATTGACATATCACTTGCTTAGGCAATTGAGTCAATCATGATATGTCAAGTACCACACCAGATGTTGTTTTTGCACTAGATGCAATAAGTTGATATTAATCCTATCTTGGAGAAACGTTCGGAAGCAGTTTTAGAACATAAGTGGATGTTCTAGGGATATGATAACAACAGCCTCTTTCGGGAGACGGTTATCATTCCAGGCTTTCAAGGTGACCTGGATGACAGAGTGACTGTCAGAGTTACAGTTTTTCCTCTGACGAGGGGTAGTAGTTTGGACAGGTGATCCAAGCGGACACTGAGGGAGGCATGACGCAGGATACTGATTAAATTCAGTTGACGATACAGTCTAAGAAGTTTGGATTTGGAGTTCATTTATGAACTAGGTCCCATCAGATATCCAGACATATTCTAAGACAGGTATTGCTCATTTCGGGAGATGGCTTTCTCCGCAAACTTGAGATAAAGAGAGACAGAGAAAGAAACATCACGGCGGATCCACTCACTGAGGCTATTCCTCGAACGCAATAGTTTCACAAACGGGCTTTGTGAAACTGATTAGTAGAGGAGTTGGGTGTTCGGTATCACACGGGCTGTGAGTATGCGGCATCGCAATAATTAGCCTTGAGTGCAAGTGGGAGATTGTTGGATATAGTGCCTCAAAGTCAATTATTGGATCGCAGGCACGTGATTGCAATGATTGAGGGAGGACCTATACCGGTAGGACAGTCTTACTCAAGATGATAGTATGCTATCTGGTTTATCTTTATCATCGTGTACATGCTTTAAGTGACATTACAGGTCACTATTGCACGTTGATAGAGCCTATAGGATTCTTACTTGACGGCCAGCAGTATGATAGCAATCATATGCGTGGGAGCTGGGGTCTATAAGCACATTCTTAAAGTGGTCCCTAGTCGTGGGAGTTTTGAGACTGGGCATCGATACTCCATTAGTAGACTAGTGTATACAGTCGAGACCCCGACGAGGGGCGGTGGCCGGTCTCACAAGCCATTGGTGTTAGTTGGTTCACCTAAGATGTATACAGGTGCTCATTGGGTTATGAGTACACCATACAGGACTCTCCTGGAACATGCTAGTTGGTATTATACCTGACGTCAGATCGCAGTTCCCTGGTGACATATGTACAGGTTAGTTCATCGACCTGAGATCGTCATTTGTCTCGTGTGAGTTCCCACTGTGCTTTGATTACTACCCTACCACGGCTTAAAGGAGTCGTGAAAATAGGTTTTAGTTGGGTACAGTCCCGAGACACATGGAGGCAGTGAACGGATCGGCAGGGGTTTCGTCTCTCCCGGTATTGGGGGTGAGATCGCGCTGTGTCTAGGAGAGCCAATACACGAAGTCCTTGGCCAAGGCAGGAGATTTACTGGTAGGTATTCCAGTAGTATCTCAGGGTGTTCTGGGCTACACTCCGACACGACTTGTACCGCTTTTGGGGGTCTGACTTTTACCAACCCCCTAGGCCCGACATGTGATGCTCATAGACGAACGGACCGGACTGTACGGATATTGTCACTGACAGTCTCAGTAGGGTGTCAGGATGAGTTCACTCATCGACCTCCCTTTCGATCAATACCTGGTAGCCCGTTACGTACGGCTAGTACCTCTGACGTGCTAGTGGTTAAATCCACAGCCAAAGTATTGACGAGTCTTTAGTGTCCCCCACAAACAGTTTCTCATGTTTCGGGCGAAATGTTGTAGAGGCCGTATGGTATTATGGCAGGGTTCGATCATATACGTGCAGTCGTGCACAGATCATGATCGAGCGGATCATACTAGTGGGTTTTGGTTTAAGACGGATCATAGTATTAGATTTGTTGGATTACTTTAGTCTCATCGCATTCGCATTCGCATTCGGTCGGAATGCGTATACAGGTATGTATATACAGGTGAGGGGTATCCTTGTGATCCGTCACGAGTTTACTTTAGATGTTGCCGTATCTTTTTGTTGTTGTAAACATTTGGGTTAATGTTTACAAATGGAAATAATGAGCTAAAAGTCATGATTAGGAGCATTAATTATGACACATGCACAAGTGGTGACTCATGGTCTCTTTTTTTGTGCATGTGTCACATTATTTGATGGATTTGTGAGTTAAAATGATAAGAAGAGAGAGGGGCAGCCAAAGGGTAGAGTTTGCTCTTGTATTATTCTATCTCACTCTCTCATTTTTATCATACAACATAAGAAAGAAAAGGCTCATCTTCTTCTTCTTCCTCTAGCTCACCATTTCCATTAATGGCATCATCTTCAACCTCCATCTATACACTTTCATGTGTTGAGAATCAATGGATGCTTGAGACAAAGTGATCACACACATTCTCTACATCACCTTGGACACGTCGGCTAGCAAACTTCGTGTCCGAGTTACTTCGGACGAAGTAGGAGCCCGTAAAAGGATTCGAAGATGTGGTGCCGTTTCCGACGAGGAGACCGGAGATCAGAGATACCGCGAGGAGCTTGGGTTGGTGGCCAAAGACCGAAGGACACGGATCTATCGATATAGCTTTTCTAACCCTTCTCTAGTTAGCTAGTTATAGGTTAATGGTTCGATCCGGGATTAAAGTCTGCGATAACACCAGTTTCAAGTTTAGAAAAAGTTTTCGTTTCCGCATTTTGGCCTCGGATCGACGGCCGGGGCGCTACCGTAGACTTACAAAATCCGCGCTTACGCAATAGTCTACATAACTATAAATTTACAAAACCACTCAGTTCCTACGATGACATCAAGTTCATTACGTTAAAGGTTTTCTTCAAAACCAGCCATAACTCTCTGTCATTTCAGGAAATAGATTACTTAGTATTCGTGCTGCGTTTGTTAGCAATCGTCAAGGCGTAGTGTACGGTTTCTAAGTGATGTCTGTTTACCGCCGAAAACATATAAAAACTGAGATTGAACGTCTTGCCTGAATTTGGAGGAAGATGCTATTTAGGCAAATCCATCCACCTCTCCAAAATACCAAGTTGATTTATGGCACCGTATATCGAAGGGTTGGATAGATACGACCGATATAGCAGACTTTATCTGATTCCCCCTCGTTTGTGAATGGTTTTTAATTATGGAGACGCTCTTACCTCCAGGCGCAAGCCTCTGCAGTTAATTACGTTAAGCACTTTCTCCTGCTCCGGTAGTTCATTTCGTGTCATGTTGAATTTTGTTTATTATGGTTGCCCGTAGATTGTATACGGAGAGCATTTTATGTCGTCGCCCGTAGCGCTTGGATTAGTTCAAATCCGTATATATATGAATTTGGGTCTTGAACTTAGGTTGTATGTTCTGGCAGTTCAAGAGATATTTTGTTTTATTTAAGAACCGTTAATCTGGTTTGAGATTAATATCAACTTAAATAAATGAGCATTTGGGCTCAATTTATTTTGAATAAGGATGCGTTAGTCTTGTATCAGACTAAGAACAATTTAGAAATATGGATTTTAGTCATCTTTGAGACTAAAATTACTTGGGTTTATTAATATTTTGATCAACATAGGGCCCGACATTAATTATATTTTGTTTAAGTAATTAAATGATACTTTATGGAACAAGTGCGCAAGTATATAGGTGCGCACATGTCCGTTTATTTCATTTCTAAAAGATGCGCACGTGCATTGCGTGTGGTTACGCACTATTTTATTGCAAGGATGTTGCGTCTGTATGTATCACATGACGTGCATGCCTTTATAAGCAATTTTCACAAAGTGGGCACACGTGAGGGTGACGTGATGCGCATATTTTATAGGCGATTTCTATTAAATGCGCGCACGTGAGTTGTACATGATGTGCATGCCTTTATTGGCAGATTTAATTAAATGCGCACACGTGGATATCACATGATGTGCATGCCTCTAGAGGCTGTTTTTGTTAAGTGCGCACGTGAGTATCACGTAATGCGCATGCCTTTATAGGCAGATTTTCATTAAGTGCGCACTGATTTGGATGCACACTGTTTTCATCAGAAAGCAAAAGTTTTCACTAAGAAGCAATGGCTTCTGTTTCACTTTCTTTTCTTCTTCTTTTTTTTCCGAGAAGTGAAAACCCTAGTTTTCATCTGTTTTTTGAGTTGAGTATTCATGCATTTTTGTGATGCACATTATATGTGTGTGTGTGTGTGTGTGTGTGTGTGTGTGTGTGTGTATTTTAATTTTAGGATCAATCTCTCGCAAAAGTATGAACTTTATGAACGAAAGACAAACATCTAAGATCATTTGATCTTTTAATGGTGAATCAATCGATTCGCAAAGAAGCAAAGGCTTCTGTATAAAAGCAAAAGCTTTTAAGAAAAGAAAATTTCTCTCTTTATTTTTTTTACCTTACGCAATTTTTCGATGAAAGAGAAGTCTTGATATTTTCAAGCTTATGGAAAGTTTTTTTTCCCGTGATTTCTTCATACAAGGCTCTTATTTATAAGAGAGAAGAAATTAGGGTTTGTTGGATTTGTTTGGATTTGTTTTGATCTCAATTTGATTTTAGAATGACTTAAAAAGATTTAATTGATTTATATCAGTTAAGGGTGACATGCGCACCGTTGGATAATTGATCCCAAATCAGTTTGATTTGTTAAATTCTTTTTAACGAAAAAGATTTTGTTTCTTCGTTTAGAAGCATCTGATTTGTTTGGGCGGATGCGCATTTTAAGATAGTGTGCACGTGCGTTGCATGTATCGGTGTGGACCTGTTGATTAATAGGGGCGCACCTGTTGATTAATAGGTGCGCAGTTGGAAGCATCTGCTGTAATGCGCACGTGTCGTTAGCGCAACTGTCGATTCATTAAAAGGTGCACATGTACATTGCACTTATTGTTGCGCACATGTTAATTCAGATTCATAATAGGTGCGCCCATGCATCGCATGTAATGGTGCGCACTTAGTACTTGAAATATTTTAATAAAACAATTTTCTGCAAAAAGAATACTCGAGACTTTGTGAACTGGAATCGGAGCGACATTCGTGTTCGCAGGTGCAGGCACACGCGGCTTGCTTGCTCGGCACTGCACAGCGGCGGCACGCGCATGTGGTTTCACCATATTCTCTTTCATTGGTCTTAATGCAATGAAAAGTGGAAATGTTATATAAACACTTCTCAATCTTTTAGTGTGATCGATGTAGGACTAAAATACATCCCCTCTTGTGAAAGACCTTTGCTTAAGCTATTCTCGCATCGCACGTTTGCTTACAACTTTTGTCTCCGGAAGAGTTGTGAGGTCCATAATATATCAAATTGAAGCACTTTTCAATACGCTTTCGATGCTATCATATCTACTTAATTCTCATTTAGGAGTATGGCAAATATAGTACGGAAAAATCTGCTTTACATTCCCTTGAATATATTGAGGCCACTTGATACTTTGGGGCTCTTTTATGCTCTTTTGCCTATATATTGTGCTTGTGCTTGAAAAGAACGTCCAAATTTTAGGCGAGAACAAATGCCCCCACTTCTTTTCCCACGTAATATTTATATGTGGGTTAAGTAGTGCAAAGCAATGCATCGCTATAGAAATGATGGCTTAGGAGACAAGTTTAGGATGCTTGTCGCTTAAGGATTTTTCATCTTCATGAGCCGTAAGGGTCTTAAGATGGTTTTTCTCCCTATGAATCTAAAGGATCTCATAGGTGCATATTCTCCTTAGAAATCGCGAGGATTCCTAAGTGTTCATCACCTTCATGAGTCATAAGGATCTACTCGGGTACTTTCTCCTTACAAGTCGAGAGGACCCGTAAGCGACGTCTTTACTTCATCGGAATGCAACTTTGATGAATGTAGCCCAAGGATGGTATACAAGAGTCAGTATTAAACTCCTTGTAGGGCAGCGATGGCTTAGAAAACAGGTTTAGATATGGCTCCTAAGGTTTTTCAATTTTATGAGCCGTGAGGGTCTCATAAAGATATTTCTCCCAACGAGTCGAAAGGATCTCGTAGGTGTATCTTCTCCTTAGAATTCGTGAGAACTCCTAAGTGTATTTTCTCTTGAGAGTCGTAACGATCTCACAAGTGTATTTTCCTCTTACGAGTCGAGAGGACCCGTAAGTGGCTTTCTTCTTCTCATTGGATGCAACTTTGTCGAATGTGGCCCGTGGATAGTATACAAGATTCAGTGACCTCCTTATAGGGCAACAGTGGCTTAGAGAACAGTTTGATATCCCTATTGCCTAAGTCTTTTCATCTATATGAGCCGTGAGGGTCTCATAAAGACGTTTTTCCCTACGAGTCGAGAGGATCTCGCACGTGTATCCTAACATGAAATATAGATAACCCCTTTCTTTTATGATAAGGGTCCGTTAGGTTTGTGGTACTAGGTTAGTCCATCGTACCGTCGCATTGGCTAATATTTTCTCGACATGTAGTCCCTTAGTTTGCTGCCCGAGTAGCCCCGTGTCTGTCGTGTCTCTGATCCCTTCTGAGGATGGACAAGACGTTTTCAAAAAAATTTCTTAGGTTGGAATATCTATATTACCATCAGAAGATCAAGCGTTAGTGTCATGGCGCTTTATTTGAGGTTAGGCTTAATTTGAAGCCCCAATGAGTCATAACCGCACCTTTCTAGGGTGGGACGATCTCCAATGGTCTCTAGGTTTACTATCAAGACCCGAAGCTAGGCGCATGCCGTCACTTCGCTTTTGCTTTGGTGTCGCACCGATTCTTCACTGAAGTAAGGTAGACATCTGTATGGTCTCTATGTTGTATACATCGCAATCGAGGTCTGAAGCTAGGATTTTTCCGTCACTCCAATTTTACTTGACCCTTGGGTCTTTATTGACGTCGCGTCTGTACTTTGCTGGAGTAAGAGAGGCGTCCAAATAGTTTCTAGGCTGTAGATGTGCCATCAAGACCCGATTCTTCTTTTGACGAAGTACGGTGGGAAAGTTTGGTTCCCTTTCTTTCATTTATGCCCATGGATTATATACAAGAGTCAGTATAGACCTACTTGCAGGGAAGAAAATGTTTCATTCTGTTTTTTTTAATTTTTCCGCAATGCTCTATCTTTTCAACTTTTTATATCACGAAAGTCACGATTTCCCGATCATTTCGGCTGTCATTTTTTATATTTACTCGCTATTTTTTTATTGCGAGTTGCCCAAAAATTTCGGCTATTTCATATGTATATACTTTTGCTCGCTGATTTTTATTGCGAGTTGCCCAAACATTTCGATTGTTTCATATGCATATATTCTTTGCTCGCTGATTTTATTGCGAGTTAGGGATTTGGAATCTGATACCAATCCTGGCATCAGTATTACTACAACTGGAATATTGCCAGAAGAGAATCATCATTTACCTTTGTTGGTTTGAACAAAGATGGCTTAGCAATCAGGGTTAGGTTAGGATCTTTTCGACTACGGCTTTTTGACTTTATGAGTCATAAGGGTCTCATAAAGGTATTTTTCCACATGATTCGTGAGGATCTCATAGGTGTACTTTCTTCTTAGGAATCGTGAGGATTCCTAAGTGGTATTTTCTCTTGCAAGTCGTAAAGACTCGCAAGAGTATTTTTCCCTTGCTAGTCGTAAGGACTTACAAGTGACGTTCACCTTATCAAGCAATATTTCTCGATTTCAGTAGGACATGGTTGGGAATATATTTATTTACACCCATGAATTGTATACAAGAGTCGGTATGGGACAACTTGTAGGGCATAAATTTATGGGTCTTGATGGCTTAAGAACAGATTCAGATCCCTGTAAGTTAAGACTTTTGAATTCTATAAGCCGTGAGGGCCTTATGGAGGGTATATTCTCCTTACAAGTCATAAGGATCTCGTAAGTGCATTTTCTTCTTAGGGATCGTATAGATTCCTAAGTGTATTGCTCCTTTGTGAGTCATAAGGATCTCACGCAGGTGTTTTCTCCTTACAAAGACGTGAGGACTTTACAAATGCATCTTTTTTTCTTTTAACGAGTTTGCGCATTCTCGGGTTTTCACAGGCTCGCCGGTAGCCCTGCTGTTTTTACTCACGGCGCCCATTCGAGTCTTCATCCATGCCCATTTTGCTTATGGACGCACCGTTGTTCTTAGGCGGCCCGTAAGGTAATGCACTAACAGTTGTAGATCACGACTTTCTCCAAAGGACCACGTCATATGGGACCTGGGAAGGATGGGAATTGTTTTATGCCTATGGACTGTATACGGTGCTCGATATGGAGACTCACCGTAGGGCAATATATGTTAGTTATATGTATGCCCTAGAGGTCATTGTTGTACATGATTGTATATTATAATGGATACTTGGACATATATAGAGAGGACTTTCTTGTTCGACATGATAGTATGCTATCTAGTTACTCTTTATCTTAACATGTAGACTTGTATTGTGATACTGTCTTTCTCTCACATGTTGATAAAGCCCTTAGGATGTGTACTTGACTACCAGGGCTATAATGGAGATCATACCAGTGGGGCCAGGATAGTCCATAAGTTCATCCTTTAATTGTTCCTCGTCGAGGGTGTATCGAGACAGGGCATTGATATTCCAGAGTAGACTAGCGTATACACTTCTTGACCCATATGATGGGCGATGGATGATCCCACTGTTAGGTCCACGTTACCTCTCCCGGTACTTTCGGGGTTGCGGAAACGGTAAAACAAAAATTTTCTAAGCTTTGTAACATGGACCGTAAAAGCCGGATCTTTGCTAAACAATAAACTAGCATCCTAACATGAGATGTATCTACTCGGTTAGGGGTTATAACTCAACTTGAACTCCTTCTCTTCTTGTTGTTCTTCTTCTTTGTTGTTCTTCACTTCTTGTTGCTCTTCTCTTTGCTTGCTCAATGGTTGATCCGGACTTTGGTCACCTCCGCGGCCTCCTTGAGTCGAAGACGATCCACCCGAGAGATGTACACCGAGCTCCACCTCAAGCCGAGGTAACTAGGGCAAGGAGATTGCTAATCTAGAAGCCCTAGGGTGTGTAGAGAAGATGTATGGATGTGTTTGTCAAGTGAAAGCCTTTTTCTCTCAACACATGAGATCAAAGGAGAAATCAAGAGGAGGAAGAAGAAGGAGGTTTTTAGCAACCATAGAGCTTCTCATTTCAAGAGAGAGAATGAGAATCATATTATGATACAAAAGAAAAGAACCATGGTTGCAAATAATGCAAAACAACATCATTACTAATTCCATCAAGATAAAGTTGATGGCTACTTTGAAATGACCATTATCATAATCCAAAAGAAAAAGGAAAATAAAAGAAAAGTGTAGAACCCTCTTGAAAGTCAATGGTCAACCCGGTCAACCGGTCAACAAAGTCAAGAGAGGTCAACGGGGTCAAATGGTCAATGCAATTAGCCATCATAAGATTATCACTAATAGGATTAGTAAATGATGTTCGCGGCTCATAATGGTTTTGACCAAACGAACTGTCAAAACCCTAATGAGTCTGCCACATAATGGTTTTGGCCGAACCAACTGCCAAAACCCTAATGAGGCACCTCCTCCTTCATCACTCCGAAAAACTGTGCATACACACCTGCATCCGTATTCCGTAGAATGCGGATACACAGAAGACAAAACAAATCCATCCGTGCAATACTAGGATCTGGCTTAAACCAAAGCCTACTAGTACTGCCTGCCCGAACACCATACGCACACAAGTGTACGTAAGTGATCGCAGCCCTTCCGTAAAACCATACGGCCTCTACACGTTTCGCTCGGTGCAGGGAAACTCTCTGTGTGGGACTCTAAAGACTCGACACTACGCTGGCAGTGGGTTTAACCACAGACCGCAAGCGGCACTAGCTGTACGTAACGGTCCCCAGGTAGATGTCGATAAGAAGGCCGATGAGGTACACCCATCCGAACTCCTACTGAGTCTGTATGTGACAATCTCCATACAGTCCGGTCTGTTCGTCTAATACATCGCATGGCGGGCCTAGGGGGGCGGTAAACGTCAGTCCCCTAATAGCGGTACAAGTCGTGTCGGAGTGAAGCCCAGAACACCCTGAGATAACACTGGAAACCTACCAGTATATCTCGCTTGCCCTGGCCAGGGACTACTTGTGTAATGGCTCTCCTAGACACAGCGCGATGTCAACCCCCAATACCGGGAGAGACGAATCCTGTCTAACCGTCACTGCCTCCAAGTGCTTCGGGACTGCTCCCAACTACTACCTGTTTGCACGACTCAGTAGAGCCGTGGTAGGGTAGTAATCAAAGAACAGTGGGAACACACTCGAGGCGAAGTGACAGTGTCAAGTCAGCGGACTAAGCTGTACTCATGTCACCTGGGAACTGATAACTGACGATAGGTATAATACCAACCATCAGTTCCCGACGAGTCCTGTCCAGTGTACTCGTAACCTAACGAGCACCCGCATACTATCTCAAGTACGACGTACTGACGGCTGTGGACAGACCGTCTCCCATGCTGGGATGAGAAGCGCATACGCTAGTCTACTCTGGAGTATCGATGCCCTATCTCGATACTCCCACGACTAGGGACGTGTATAAGGATGTGCTTATAGATTACCCAGCCCCCACGAGTGTGATCGCCATCACAACGCCGGTAATCAAGCAAAGATCCTAAGGGCTCTACTAATGCGTATAGGTGATATAATAAATAAACACACATGTACACATTAAAGCAGAGAAAAACCAAGTAGCATACTACTATATTGAGCAAGATTGTCTGTACAACTGTGAATATCCCAAGCTTCCATCAAGTAATATACATACTAGTATGATACAGTAATGGCCTCTAGGGCATATACACTAACACCCACATCCCTTGGTGTTTGACATCAAAGATGGTATACGGGTGCTCAGTGGAGACTGGGTACACTGAAAAGGACTCGCCGAGAACTCTTAGATGGTATTACCTCACGTCAGATAGCAGTTCTCTGGTGACACTGGTACATGTTAGTCTGTAGACCCGAGATCGTCATAGTGTCTTGTGTGATTCCCACTGTGCTTTGATTTCCACCTTACCACATTCAAAAGAATGTGCAAAACGGTGGTTTTTGGGTACAGTCCCGAGTCACATGGAGGCAATGAGCGATACGAGGGGATTCGTCTCTCCCAGTATTGGGGGTTGATGTTGCGCTATACTTGATTGGATATAACAGGAAGTCCCTGGCCAGGGCTGATATGGAGATTTAGTGGTAAGTGTTATCAGTAGTTTCTGGAACCGTTATGAGCCTTACATCGGCACGACTTATCAAGTTACTGGGGTCTGACGTTTACCATCCCTAGACTAGATATGTAACATATCAGACGAAGAGACCGGACTGTACGGTAGTGTTACTTATTGGATTCACAGGAGTATGAGCAGGCTTGCTTGTTGTTCTTCTGATCGCTCAATACCCGGGTAGCCGTTATGTCCAGCTAGTACTGCTGACGGCTTGTGGGTCACTGATATGATCATCACCTACTGCCGGCGTATTGTCGAGTCTTTAGAGTCCTACACAGAGGTTTCCTGGCTCATGCGAAACGAAATAGGAGCGCATATGTGATATGTGTGGGACCGAGATTAATACGTGTATGTGATACCGTATTCTATGCTCGCGATATGTGATATCGGTAGGTTATATGTGATATAGCTGGGTTAGCAAATCAAGTGTTGATTCGATAAGTTGATACAAATGATATTAGTCGGTTATATGTGATATAGCCGGATTATTAAATCAAGTGTTGATTTAAAAATTTAATGTACAAATATATATTTGATATCTTAACATACATTAACTAATATTAGCTCACTTAAGCATTTCTTTTTCTCACTTGTGCACATTTAATATATATGTGATATATATTATTGTGTCATGCTTGTTACTACATGCTACATGGGTGTATGAGACTCACACCATGACATGGATAATTGAGGGTGTTTATTTATTTAAGGTAAATCAAAATTAGTTGGAAATTAGCATATGGTTGAAGCTTGTGGAAGCTTGTGGAACCATTGACTTAGTCCACTAATTTTGTTTTACTTAAGATATTTATTAACCCAACCATTATCTTTAGCCATGGTTAAGTCTCTACATGAGTTATATGAGATATTTCTCACCCATGGTTGCAATTCAATTCTTCACTTCATCTCCTTCTTCACCAAAAGAAAAGAGCTCTCTAGGTTTTCAAAAGGTGAAGAAAATTAGTGAGAAAAAGAATTCTAAAGTGAGCAAAAATCCTATTTCATCAACCAACACTAGATTAGCCATCTAGTTTAGGTTGTTTGCTTCACTAATTTCCAATTAGAGAAGAGGTGGCTTGAGTTGGAGATTCCTCGACGTAGATCATCTTCGGCCCCGAAGACTTCAAGTAAGCTTGTTCCTTTCGCCTAATAGAGCCTAGCGAGAGTACGGGAGACCACTACTTGGAGCGAAGGGACTAATACATGGAGCTTTTGAAGTGAAGAACCGGTCTACAAAGGTTGTATTCCTTATTCACTTAGTGTAATGTTTGATTACTTGCATGCTTACCCCAATTCCTCTAGTTAGATCTTTGGTTAGGGTTACTTAGCACACTAAAATTTTATAAAATGACATGGTTGATGCGTTCCGAAACCCAGTAGTCATGCTAAAGAACCCTACAATATATTAGTTTAAGTACATTATGGTCCAACATTAGCTTAGAAACATTTCGGTCCATTATCGCCGTGTTTGGGGCGACACGCTAGTTTAAGGACATTTCGGTCCAGTACTAGTTTAAGAACGTAGTGATCCAGATTAGTTTAGGGACTTCTCGGTCCATTATCGCCGTGTTTGGGGTGACGTGCTAGTTTAAGGACATTTCGGTCCAGTACTAGTTTAAGGACATAGTGGTCCATTATTAGTTTAGGGACTTCTCGGTCTATTTTTAGTTTAGATATGTTTCGGTCCAACATTCCCAGGTTTGGGACGAATTTCAATCGGCACCACTTTCGGAGTTTGACTCAGAAAGATAGCAAGCGAACACAAGCATCGTCATTTATCATTGACCTAAGCCGCAACTCTTCAGGCGTAGTACTTTTTGAGGAATCGACCGTTTATTGGCCGGAATGGCCTTTCGCCTTGCATGTCCATGAGCAGCTCTACCTTGGTAGACCTTATTTATGATGTACGGGCCTTCATAGTTCGTCTCGAACTTTCCTCGTTTTGCATGATTGGGGATCACTAGTCTTTTGACGACCAGCACGAGTTAACCTTGGAGGAATGTTTTCAGCCTGGTCAGTCTTTCGTAAGACCATGTCATCCATGCTTTATAAGCTTCCAAGTTTTTTTTGTGCTATAAGGCGGGTTTCATCAAGAGCGTCAAGTTCCTCGAGCCTAAGATGAGGATTTTCTTCATCCGTTAGCTTATATTGAACTGCTGCTCATAGTGAGGGGAGTTCTATCTCCAGCGGGGGCACCGCTTCAGTGCCAAACACCGGTGCATATGGTGTTTTATTTGTGGCCGTTTTGAACGTTGTTCGGTAAGCCCGAAGAGTTTCATGCAGCCTTTCGTGCCATTTTTTTGTTCTTGGACACCTTTTTTTTATAATCTTGGTCAAGATCTTGTTGAATGCTTCAGCTAGACCATTGACCTGAGAATTATAGACTGAGGAGTATCTGTAGTCTATCTTGTGCTGCTGCGCAAAGCGACTTATTTTATGGATTCTATAAGCTGGTCCGTTATCCAAAATTATCCGTCGCGGAGTCCCGAACCGGTAGATGATATGAGTCTCGAAGAAGTGGAGGATATTCTCCGTCTTCACCTCTCTTAGCGGTACTACTTCCACCCATTTAGAAAAGTAGTCGGTTGTTTCCAGTATAAACTAATGTCCTTTGGATGACGCTAGTTCGATAGGGCCGACTATAGCCGTTCCCTACATCTCGAACGGCCAACTAGCCACAGTCGGGTGCTGCGGATTTAGATGCTGATGTATGAAGTGTAAGGCCATCCGCGCCCCACGCGTGCGGGCAACGGAAGGTGGGACTGGACGGAAAACAAAAATTCCGTAGGAACGCGATCGACCGTACGCCAAAAATCATCCATTATCTAGCTAAAGTAAAGAGCAAAAGGAAGAGTTCATAGGTTCTACAACCTTTGTAGCATGTCCGGCTGATCTTGGAAGACCCCGTCTAAACTTCGTGAGCTCCCGAATGTGTCTGCATGCCGACTGCCTCGCCGTAGATGATCCGCGTTGAAAGCGGACTGTCCGAGTTCCAACTCCGTCACCGGTCGGAGAAACTTCCTCCAGAGGCTTGCTAGGCGTGGACGAAGGCGATGCAAACTATGGGTACTCTCTACTTTTTACACTCCCTCACCATGGCAACCCTTGCCATTAACCTAGAGAGCTCAAGCTCCTTTTTGAGGAAGAAGGAGATAGATTGATGGCTTGTTCAAAAAAGAATTGTGTCATCTTTTTTCTTTTTCAACCATGTCATGTTTAACATGACACATACCCCCTCTCCCACTCTCTCTCATATGTGTGTCAACACACAAAAGAGAGGGTGGGCCCCACCATTTAATTAAGCATATAAAATAACTAATAATATATATATATATATACACATTAATATATATATATAAAGATATATATACATTTACATATATATATTTATTTATACGTAATTTAGAACGGTGGGAATTAATATATATATCAAATATATATATATTAAATAAGTATTAGTACATGTATCCTATACACGTGCACATCATGTATCACATACACAAAATGCCATCAATATCTTCTCGGTATCATGTACGGTAGAGAGTGTGTGTATCATATATACTATACTACAAACCGTATCATTAATACGGTTATCAAGTCAACACTTGACTTGATATTCCGGCTTTTAAACTGGCTAGTATAACAGTCGTCCAATTAAACGCGTATATCCAATATACATGTTTTACCGAACTCATGTACGTATCCCTATACGTACGTCACATCGTGTTTTTCCCAGAAAGGCACTTTCGTTGCGGGACTCTAAAGACCAGTCAATACGCTGGCAGTAAGTTATACAAAATCGTATCCGATTGAATCTGAAACACTTTCAGATTCAACCCCCTTTTGGGTTAACCCACAAGCTCGTCAGTGGCACTAGCTGTACGTAACAGCTACCCAGGTATGAGCAAGATAAAGGCAGGTCGACGAGTGAACTCATCCGGACCCAACAAAGTCTATAAGTGACAGTCACCGTACAGTCCGGTCTCTTCGTCAAAGAGTATCACATATCAGGTCTGGGAGTGGAATCTGTCAGACCCCCAATAACCCAATTGATAGGAATATGTATGCCCTAGAGGCCATTATTGTATATTATAGTGGATGCTTAGACATATATATAGAGAAATTTCTTGCTCGACATGATAATATGCTATCTGGTTGCTCTTTATCTTAACATATACAGTTGTTTTAGTTTACTACCTCATTGATACATGTTGATAAAGCCCTTAGGATGTTGGCTTGACTACCAAGACTATGATGCAGATCATACTAGTTGGGCTTGTGTAGTCCGCAAGCACATCCTTTAACAGTTCCTCGTTGAGGGAGTATCGAGACAGGGCATCGATATTCCAGAGTAGGCTAGTGTGTACGTTTCTTGGCCCTGTATGGGACGATGGTTGATCCCACAACCATTGGTGTTTGACATTAAAGATTTTACACAGGTGCTCATTGGAGAATGGGTACACCGAAAAGGACTTTCCGAGAACTCCTAGATGGTACCATACCTATCGTCAGATAGAAGTTCTCTAGTGACACTTATACAAGTTAGTCTATAGACCCAAGATCGTCATAGTGTCTTGTGTGGTTCCCACTGTACTTTGATTTCCTCCCTACCATGGCTCAAAGGAGTCGTACAAACAGGTGGATTTTGGGTACAGTCCCAAGTCACATGGAGGCAGTGAGCGATAGGAAGGGTTCCGTATCTCCCGGTATTGGGAGTTGATGTTGCGCTATACTCGATTGGCTATAACAGCAAGTCCCTGGCCAGGGCTGATGAGATTTACTGGTAAGTGTTATCAGTAGTTTCTCGAAAGGTTATATACTACACATCGGCATGACTTATCGAGTTAGTGGGGTATGACGATTCCACTCCCACACTCGATATGTGACATATCAGACGAAGAGACCAGACTGTATGGTAAGTGTTGCTTATAGGCTCTAGGGTGTTTTGACAAGTTTGCTTGTTGATCTTCTATTCGTTCAATACCTGGGTAGCCATTACCTCCAGCTAGTACCGCTGACGGCTTATGAGTATCTGATATGATCATTACCTACTGCTGGCGTATTGACGAGTCTTTAGAGCCCCACAAAGAGGTTTCCTATCTCAAGCGAAACGAACTAGGACACGTATGGAGATATGTGCGGGAGCTTGATTGAATACGAGTATATGATACAGTGTTCTAATCTAGCGATATTTGATATCAGCCAGGTTATATATGATATAACCGGATTATTGAATCATGTGTTGATTCAATGATTTGATATATATATATATATATATTTGATATTGGCTGGTTATATATGATATGACCGGATTAATGAATCAAGTGTTGATTTAATATCTAATATTGAATATTAGCCAGTAATATATGATATAATCGGATAATTGAATCAAGTGTTGATTTAATATTTTGATATATATATGTTTTTAGTCGGTTATATATGATATAACCAGATATTGAATCAAGTGTTGATTTAATAATTTGATATATATATATATATATATTAACTAATATTAAGCTCACTTAAGATTTTCTTCTCTTTATATATATATGTGTGTGTGTGTGATATATATATGTGATATGTGTGTGTATGTGTGTGTGATATGTGTGTGTGTGATATGTGTGTGTGTGTGTGTGTGTGTGTATGATATATGTGTGTGTGTGTTATTGTATCATGGTTGATGATACATAGAACTAGGATTTATAAGACTCACACATGAAGAAAGATGGGTAGATAATGATTTAGATTAAAGAATTAAAAGAAAAGAGAATGGGTCATTATTCTTTAGTAGCTTGTAGAAGACTTGAGAAACCATGACCCACCTCTTCTCTTTTGGATTATTCATTGATATTTATCATTATCAACCTCATCTTATCTCATTGGCTCATGGTTCAAAACTCATCCAAGTTCATCTCCTTCTTCATCTCCTCTTTAGAATTTTCTTGAGTTGAGAAAAAGAAAAGAGAAAAATATTTTAAGTGAGAAAATCTCCTACTCCATCAACCTACACTATTATAGCCCATTAGTTTAGGTTGTTAACTTCACTAATACCTTGATTAGTAAAGTATGAGCTTGAGTGAGAGAGACTTCAAGGTGGATCATCTTCGGCAACGAAGACAACAAGAAAGCTCGACCATTTCTTCAAGTGGAGCTTGAAGAAGAATTTTAGGGACTACTATTCGGAGCTTTAGAAGTGAAGGACCGGTCTACAAAGGTTTTAAACTCTCTTCACTTAGTTTAGAACTTGTATGCTTAATTTTGAAACCCTAATTCTCTAGTTCGATTCTTGAATAATATACTTAGCATTCTAGATTTTTTTAAATTGCATACTTGATGCTTGTAGAAACTTAGTAGAGGTTCTAAGTATTACTTTCATGGTATCAGAGGCAAGCTAGAGGCTTAGGATTGCATTAGACGAAGTTAAAGTGTTCGATCGAAATTTTAAACACGGATTTAGGTAGTTTCTGTCCATTTTTTCAAACGTTGAAATTTTCACAATTAAAAATGATCAGAAAATTTAGCAGGCTTTTCTTTGGAGGTATATGAAATACGATCCCCTAACTCCACAAGATGGCCACGAAACCACCGCCTTTACCATGTGTTGGCCACAGTTCTACGGTTCATTTGTAGTGTAAGGAGTCGTGTTTTCTTGTACTGCTTCATTTTTACATTCTGGGCTGTCTGGACATTTCTAATATGGCTCAAGTGGTTGAGATCTCTGTGAATTGTTGTTGTTTGAAACATCGATCGAAATGTTTAACGTCGTCTAGATTAATATAGTTATGTGATACAATTTTGGGAATCCACATTGATTGGTTTTGCGAAAACTATTTAACGAAATGTAAATCCCGTATTTTAGTCTCAAATGATGGTTTGCCACGGAGTTTGGATTTGGATCGAAACTCCATTCGTAATCTCGTATCGTACGTGACTAGTCGCCAAGAGACACTAGTAGATAGCCACGACCTTTTGCCCCGACCAAGTGACTATAGGAGAACCTCGTGGCCAAGCGCATCCATTCGGGTGCTCGCGGCCGCGATGTTCCGTCCAAGTGCACTTCGTTGACGGCCTTGGGGGTGCGACCATCCACTAAAGTTCCCGACGAGCATTCGATCTTTTAATCGGGAATCTTGTTGAATCGCCCGACTTATTTTTGAAAAGTGTTTTCAATTGGAGACTTAAATGCAAGGTTTATAGGGTTAGGCATGAAATTCGGAATATGTGATAATCCGGGTTTATGATGTCTAAAAATGATGCGGATTCTAATTATTGTAGTTTCCATTTCTTTTCTGTGACCGTATGTGTAATATGTGGAAGTATCCCCGATCTCTTTGCTATACGTCAACGACATTAAGGATACACATATTTACTTACGTTGATGACATGTGATGTTATTGTGTTGTTATCGATATGTTATATTGGATCGTCGTGATTGAATAGCCGGAGGTTTTACGTGAGATGAAAGTTTTTCAAATTTCATTCATGTAAATATTTGTATGAAATATTCTTTTATTGGGACACTTCCGGGTTGAGGTTGTTGTCTCCATTTGATGTATATTATTTACTTTTCCGCATTAGGATAGACCCAAGGCTGGGAGCATAAGTAACCGGGTTCTACAGTCTAGTGGGAGGCAATCTCGAGGAGTCGAGACCGGTCGCCTAACTCCAGAATTAGTAGGGTTGCTTGCTGCTATCGTAGGGGTCTCGGGGTGTGGGCTTGGCTATTCATCACGACCGTGGAATCCGTGTTTTTCGTTACTGGCTTAGTCTAAAACACGGGCCTCCTAATATATCATATATTTCATATATTTGCTTCTGTTTTTTCTGTGATGTGATGTGATCATATAACCATGTGAGACGAATGCTACTTATATATATGATATACTATTAGACACTATATATGTTTTGCATCCGCGCTAGTCCTGACCTCGCCTTGCCATAAGTTAAGTAACCTTTCGGTGAAGACCCGGGTCTCTGTGGCGAATGCGGATGGCATATATGTGTGTTTTATTTTCGTTTCTTCCGTGATGTTTTTAGGAAACTTAAATGATGAGACGTCATTAATAAGATTAATGAAAAGAAAAGAAACCTAAAAGATATTGTAGAATCAAAATTTTCAAAACGGTAGCTCTAGTTCTTGCTTTGCATAGTGGTATTCCATTATGAATATCCAGCACTTCATTCGATGAGGAAAGAGCCTAGATCCCTTCACTGGGAATGACCTCTTAAGAAAAACTAGCATATGCTACAACCCACTCGATTTTTTTTGAAAACTACTCGATTTTAAAGCGGGGCTTAAACCACTCCTTTTCAAATCACTAGATTCTACAACGATATCAAGTTCATTACGCTAAAGGATTTCTTCAAAACCAGTCGTAGCCCTCTGTCATTTCAGATAGATACTATTTAGTATTCATGCTGCGTTTGTTTACCGAGTCAAAGCGCAGTGTTCGGTAGCTGATTAGTGCTTTTCTGCCACATATTGATGCGACTGGATTAGGGTAGCCATATGGCCTTGTTGACCTTTTCAAGGATCGTGCGGGTGGGTCTAATTCAATTACGAAATGACGGGTTGAACTTGACTTGCGGTTTATGGTTTGTTGACTTTGTCAAGGTCATAAACCACATGGGGTAAAAACAGATATCAGGAATTTAAAATGTTGAAACTTGCAATGAGATTGTATACCTTATATATGATAGTTGGATCCCGATACCCACTGCGAGTAAGTGTTACTCCTGCGAGAGTTTTTCACTTTACAATTAGCTAATCCAATAGGTGTCTAAGAAAGGTGTTAACAGGGTTATGCCTGAAAGTATGTCTTAGCAGCACCACTAGGTTTCAAGGACTATCAAGTATGAAATTTTAAAAAATCTAGAGTGCTAAGGCATACAATCCAAGAATCTAACTAGAGAATTAGGGTTTTGTTGTAAGCAAACATGTTCTAAACTAAGTGAAGAGGGTTATAACCTTTGTAGTCTTCGAAGCCGAAAATGATCCGCCTTGAAATATCTCTAACTCAAGCTCACTCTTCACTAATCAAAGTTTTAGTGAAGCAAACAACCTATACTAAAGGGCTGTGATAGTGTAGGTTGATGAAGTTGGAATTTTGCTCACTTTAGAAATCTTTTTCTCTTTCTTTTTCCAACTCAAGAAAAATACTAGAGAGCTCTTGAGGAAGAAGATGAACTTGGGTGTGTAAGTGAATGAGTATGAGAGAATGAACCATGAGCTAGAGATAAGGTTGGGATGAATAAATATCTAAGAATAAAACAAAAGGAGAAGATGAGGCATGCCTGTTAGTGTAATATGCCCTAGAGGCCATTATTGTATAGTACTAGTTTGTATATTACATTTTGGAAGCTTGGGATATATACATGGATTTATGACAGTCTTGCTCGATATAGTAGTATGCTACTTGGTTTGTATCTATCTTAATATGTGTATATATTTCTTTTAACGTATCGCTAATAAATATTGATAGAGCCCTTAGGATCTTTGCTTGACTACCAGCGTTGTGATGGCAGTCACACTAGTGGGGGCTGGGTAGTCTACAAGCACATCCTTACACAGGTCCTTAGTCACAGGATTATCGAGACAGGGCATTGATACTCCATAGTAGACTAGTGTATACGCTTCTCATCCCATGAAGGGAGATGGTCTGTCCCACAGCCATCGGTACGTTGTACTGGAGATAGTATGCAGGTGCTCATTGGGTTATGAGTTACACTGGACGGACTTGTGGGTAACTACTAGTTGGTAATATACCTATCGTCAGGTAGCAGATCCCAGATGACATGAGTACAGCTTAGTCCGTCGAATTGACACTTCTACATCGCCTCAAGTGTGTTCCCACTGTTCTTAGATTACTACCCTACCACGGCTCTGCTGAGTCGTGCCAACAGGTAGTAGTTGGGTGTAGTCCCGAAGCTCTTAGAGGCAGTGGCAGTTAGATAGGATTCGTCTCTCCCGGTATTAGGGGTTGATGTCGCGCTGTGTTCGGAAAGCCATTACACAAAGTCTCTGGCCAGGGCAAGCGAGATTTGCTGGTAGGGATTCCAGTGGTTTCACATGGTGTTTTTGGCCGCACTCCGACACGACTTATTGCACTATTAGGGGTCTGACGCTTGCGCCTTAGGAACGATATACGACACTCTTAGACGAACAGACCGGACTTTACGGAGATTGTCACAGACAGGCTCAGTAGGAGTTTGGATGAGTTATGCTCATCGGATTTCTTATCGACATCTACCTGGGGGCCGTTACGTACGGCTAGTACCGCTTGCGGCCTATGGTTAAAACCACTGCCAGCGTAGTGTCGAGTCTTTAGAGTCCCACACAGAGGGTTTCCCTGCATTGGGCGAAATATGTAGTGGTCGTATGGTTTTACGCCAAGGGTTCGGTCATGTATATGTACTTTTGCACGAATGATGATGCAGACATATAATACTAGTGGGCTTTGGTTTAAACCAGATCCTAGTATTATACCGATGGATTGTTTTCGTCTCTTTTTGTATTCGTATTTTTCGGAATATGGATACGGGTATGTATATACAGACTAGGGGCATTTTTGTAAAATGCTAGATGAAGGTGACATGACATAATTGCATTATTCTTTTTAGGTTAAATTAATAATGCATTATGTAAATAGGAAATGAGGTGGATATTGCATGAATTTGGACATGGCTTCTTTGGACACTTGTTGCCTTTTCAAACCATGAGTCATTTGTTGACTATTCAACTCTTTTACTAATTATTCATTGTGATTTATCTCATGAATAATTAGAAGAGTTCAGTTCACAACAAAGAGAGAGACTCAATTTCCTTTTTCGTTGCAAGAGCTCACTAGATTTTCCTTCTTCATCTTCATCAACCTCAAAACCCTAGTACACTCATGTGTTGAGTAATCTAGGATAAAAGAGATAAACCAATCCACTCACACACACTCTACATAGTCTAGGTCATCTAGTGTAGCATACTAGAGGTCCTAGTTTCTTCGGTTGTTGAAGAAGAAGCTCGGTACAAAAGCTCTCGGGTGGATCATCTTCGATCCAAGAAAGCCGACGAAGAGACGACATCCACATCACTCTAAGGAGCTCGTGCAGGTGAGAAGGTAAACGAGGAAATGAAGGACCGGTTACGTGAGGTATAACTTCTGTTCATGTAGTGTATACTTCATTAACTTTGTGCAAGTTATGGTTTAGATACAATCTTGGCAGTTTGTCGATGCTACGAAGTATATAATTTTCGTATTTCATAGTTTCCGCCTCCCAGCGATCTCGTGGGGTGCGTAGCATGGACTTACAGTGGTATCAGCGCCAACTAAACCTATTCTAGCATATTAGAAAGTATTAGAATTTCGATCATCGGAAAAACCGGAAAACTAAACACCGAAAACCCTACTTTCTGTCAAATTTTAAAACTGTCTGGAAAATTATTTCAGTACCATGAAAAATATGTGCAGGGTTTTCTAAGATAACACAAGAAAAATGATCCACTGAATCGTCGAGACGACTGCCGAACCGCCGCAGAATGGACCGTTCTGCGGTGGAGTCGCGGCCGAGTCATGGCCGATTCAACTAATCTTTCTTTTGTTATTTCTTAATTTTGGTGTTTTCTTTTATGGAATATTTGGTTTCTACCCAGTATGTTTTTGAATGCTGGTTTGCATTTGGGGTGGTTACGGAAAATATGTTTGGATCGAATTTCTATTGTACTTGGCTAATTGGTCCTTCTGTAATGTTATATGTATTTTTAAATCTCAGCTAATTGCTATATGTCGGTTAATCTGGGATTGAACATATCTGTTGGTTTGTGTATATGAATTTTGTTGGATCGTCGATGATGAATAGCCAGGGATGTGAGATGAGTGTTTTTATCTTTCATTCAATGTAAATTGTAATTTGATGTAATATTATTTTGCAGGGCACATCCGGGTTGAGGTTGTAGCCGCTAATGTATTATTTTCTTTTCACTGTTTTCTGCTCCTAGGATAGACCCAAGGTGGGGTGCACAAACTACCGGGTTCTTTGAAGTGCCGAGTGGCCTACTTACTTTGTTGATGGAGGTTGCTTCACTTCTGGAACTTGGCGGGTAGTTTGCCGCACCCGTATAGGTCTGGGGTGGGGTTTGGCTATTCATCATGACCATGGAATCCGTCTTTCGTTACAGGCTTAAACGAAACGCGGTATTCCTAGTATATCCAACATATTCATCTGTGATCTGAAATGCCTATTATTGCGTCAGATGAAAGCTATTATTATATATGTTATATAATAGACGTTACTTATGTTTCACATCCGCGCTAGTCCAGCCCACGCTCTGGCGTTAGTTAAGTAACCTAACGGTGTTAGACGGGGCCCAGTGGCGAATGCGGATGGTGTAGGGTTACTGGGCACTGTCACAAGGGTCTATAAGGCATCAACCATTCCCGATTTAAAATTTACACGTGCCGAACAAGCCTAACCAAGATCTTAGACTAGAGATTAGGCGAAAAGCAAAGCAAGTAAACAACTTTACTTCTAAGAGTTAGGGATTACAACCTTTGTAGTCCGTTCCTTCACTTCTAAAGCTCCGTGTTGAGGTCCCTTCACCGCGATCATCGAGTATCCAGACTCTAGAGAGGCTCCACGAAGAGAAAGATGCAAGCTTGCTTCCGATCTTCGATAACAAAGATGATCTACCTTGAAGAAACTCAAACCGAAGCTCTTGCTTTGTTAATCAAGTATTACCAAAGCAAACACCCTAATCTAAATGGCTAGAATAGATTAGGATGATGAAGTAGGAATTTAGCTCTCATTTATTTTCTTAATCTCACGCTAATTCATCACAAAATTCAAAGCTAGAAAGCTTTGCAAGTAGGAAGAAGAAGATGAACTCATTTTGTGATGAATAATAAATTGTCATAATAATTATAAATGCAACCATGGTTGATAAAAGAAAGGGCAAACCATTGTAGAGAGTTAACTAGGGTTAAGGGTTTGGGTTGGGTTTAAAAATATCTCACAAAATATCAACACATAATATCTTTGCAAGAAACAAAACAAAAGCTTCTAGAAGCTTCTAGAAAAATTAACCCAAATCAAACCTTAACCATGTTTAATCTCCACTAATCATGTTGCAATTATAACCATAACTTGTTACAAAATTATATATCACATATACAATATTTATTGTAACAAAATAAAATAATACAATTAACATATATCACATATATATCAATGTATTACCCGAGTGAGAAAAAGAATTTTAAGTGAGCTTATATTAGTTAATGTAATTTAATATATCAAATATATAATTATACATTAAATTATCAAATCAACACTTGATCCGATAATCCGGATATTTCATAAATAACGGACTAATATAATCTGTATCAGTTCATCGAATCAACACTTGATCCAATAACCCGGCTATATCACATATACCCGGCCGATATCTCATATCATGAGAATCTAGTACGGTATCACATACATGTATTGTTCTCGGTCCCGCACATATCACATATGTGCTCTTACTCCATTTTTCCTGAGCCAGGAAACTTCTGTGTAAGACTCTAAAGAATCGTCAATACGCCTGCAGTAGGTGATGATCATATCAAACACCCACAAGCTGCAAGCGGTCAGCTAAACATAACAGCCACTCAGGTATTGAGCGATCATAAGATCAACAAGCAAGCCTGTACATTCTCCTGCGAATCCAATCAGTAACACTCCCGTATAGTCCGGTCTCTTCGTCTGATATGTCGCATATCTCGTCTAGGGGTGGTAAACGTCAGACCCTAGTAGCTTGATAAGTCGTGTCGATATGAGGTCCATAACAGTTCGAGAAACTACTGATAACACTTACCAGTAAATCTCAGCAACCCTTGCCAGGGATTTCCGCTTATAGCCAATCGAACACAGCGCAACATCAACTCCCTATACCGGGAGAGACGAAACCCCTCCTATCGCTCATTGCCTCCATGCGATTCGGGACTATACCCAAAAGCCACCTTTTTCCACGCCCTCTTGGACGTGGTATGATGGAAATCAATGCACAATGGGAATCACACAAGACTCTATGACGATCTCGGGTCTACAGACTAACCTGTACCAATGTCCCCAGAGAACTGCCATCTGACGTGAGGTATAATACCATCTGGGAGTTCTCGGCGAGTCCGTCCAGTGTACCCAGTCTCCACTGAGCACCCGTATACCTTCTCTGATGTAAAACACCAATGGATATGGGATCATCCATCGCCCATCATATGGGTCAAGAAGCGCATACGCTAGTCTACTCTGGAGTATCGATACCCTGTCTCGGTACTCCTACGACTAGGAATATTTGAAGGATGTACTTGGCGACTACTCTTTCCCCACTAGTATGATCTGCATCAAAGTCCTGGTAGTTAAGTACTCATCCTAAGGGCTTTATCAACCTATGACATAGAGACAATTAGAGTACATGTTAAGATAAAGAGTAATCAGACAGCATACTATCATGTCGAGCAAGAAAGTCCTCCCTATATATGTCCAAGCATCCACTACAATATACAACGTATGTACAGTAATGGCCTCTAGGGCATACATATAACTAACAATCTCCCACTTGCACTAGGGCCATCTGTTGTGGTATCGCATACCCAACAATCAGCTATGGTTGAAGTATCTCATACTCAACCATCCCATAAAAGTCTCTACTGGGAAATAGGCTTTTGTGAGTGGATCCGCGCTGTTGTCCTCTGTGTCTACTCTCCTAACCTCGATCTACCTGGAGATCAACCATCTCCATGATCAGGCGATACTGCCTAAGAATATGTCTGGATCTCTGATGGGACGGGGGTTCCTTGGCATAAGCCACAACTCCATTGTCACACAATGGCAGGAACGAAGTTCATCTCATGAACTAAAATATATCCAGACTGCCTCTTTGGTAGCATCCTTGGTAACGATGTATCTTGCCTTTAATCGTCTAGTAAGTCACGGTATCTAGCTTGGAACTCTTCCAACATACCGTCCCTCCACTAAGGGAAAAGACAATGCCTGCGACTGACATTCAGTCGTCCTTATCACCTGGGAACCTTTCCAGTGATTCTCTCCAGGATCGATTGATACCAACTCACTACAACTAGTGAGAATCCTAACATCCAATTAGATCTATCTCATAGATCCATAACCTGGAATTTAGGAGGTATCACCTTGATCCTATAAAGAATCTTTATGATAAGAGGAGATTGACCGAGTGTAGCATAGGAAACTACTTCCCTATCAAGAGTATGTCATCCACGTACTATACGAGGATCACCACCATACTCCCTACTACCTTTTTGTATATACTTGGTTCATCTACCATTTTGATGAAATCAAACTCTTTGACTAGCACATCAAAACAGACGTTCCAACTCCGCGATACCTGATTTATTACATAAAACATCTTGCACACGTTTCCGCTGCTCTCATTGTCTATGAAGCCCTCTGTCTGTGTACTTATAGACGCTCTCTTCCAAATCATCATTTAGAAAAGCAGTCATGACACCCAACCGCCAGATATCGTAGTCATGGTATGTAGCCGTGGCAAGTAGGATCTGGATGGACTTAAGCATAGCTTTGAAAGTCTCAACTTTTCCATATACACCAAGTAATCTTCTCAAGATATACTTGCTCCTGGTGGGGATTTAACCCTTCAGATAAAGCAACCAAAGTCCATACTTTGTTGGTGTATAAGGATTCCATCTCAGATTGCTAAGCATCCAGCCATTCTTACAGAGTCCCACTCCTGATGGCCTGCTCGAAACTAGTTGGGTCATCATCTCATGATGCAATCCTCGCTCCCACTGTCATAGAGAAAACTGAAGTATCTCTCAAGTGGGCGAGGAACCCTACCAGATCGGCGGAGAGGCTGAGGTTCGTTAGAAACTATTGAATCCTCCGGGTTTACCAAATCATCAGCTGCAGTTTGTATATCTGGAACTCTTTCCAGTTCTACCTCATGACCACAAATTTCTTCACAAGAAATTCCCTTTCATAAAGGTGGCATGCTGAGAAATAAAAACACCTTTTGTTCCCCAGTTTGGTAGAAGATATTCCCATGCGAATGCTTGGGATATCCAACAAACTTCCACAGAACTGACCTTGCCTCGAGCTTGTCCAGATTTTGCTTTTAAATATAGGCCGGACAACCCTAAATCTTAACATCTTTAAGAGATGGGCTCTTCCCATACCATATCATATATGGAGTGGCAGGCATCATATTTGATTAGAACCTTATTCAATAGGTATGCAACTTCACAAGTCCATAACTCCCAAAAGGAAATAGGCAACTCAGTAGTACTCATCATAGAGCACGCCATATCATATAGGGTGCGATTGCTCTGCCCCGATACACCGACGTGCTATGGTGTATACGGAGAAGTAATGCTGAGAGAGAATCTTATTCTCCTTTAGAATAGTCCAGGAATCCCGTGCTCAAGTATTCTCCTCCCTGATCACATCAAAGGACATAATATTTATACCCGTTTTGGTTCTCTACTTCTAACTCATATTCATTGAATTTCTCAAAAGGTTCAGAATTGTGTTTCAACGGGAACACATGTGCGAATCTTGAAAGACCATCAGTGAATATAATGAAGTATAAAGAACCGGTCCTGGCATGTATAGACAGGGGACTTTACATACATCATCATGTATCAATCCCTAGAGTTCACTAACTCTTTCTCTGTTTCCAATAAACAGATCTGTGGTCATCTTATCTTTGTGACATGACCGGCAAGTTTCACAAGATGTAAATTCAAACTAATTTAAATATGCATCTAAATTTAAGTTTAGCTAGTCGGTTCACATTGATATGACCTAGTCTATAATACCTCAAGAAGGATCTGTTCATTTCTGAACTCTTCCTCTTGTGTGTGTTCTGTACGTTAAGAACTGTAGTTTGATTCAGAACGTCTATGCTTTAAGATAACGTGCCTGAACCGATCAACTCTTGATATAGGAAATTTTCAAAACATTATCCAACAATACAAAATTATATCCTTCATTATTAAATAAAGAGACTGATATGATGTTGTATATCAGGTTCGGTATCTAATAACATTCGTTCAGAATCAATGTATTCTGGTAATACAGGCTGATAACTGCCAACAGACTTGGCTGCAACACTTGCACTGTTTCCAAATCTTGAAACTTATCACCCGTTCTTAGTCCTCTACCTATCTATAGCCCATGTAACAGATTACATATGTGGGATCCTGATCTGGTATCTCATACCCAGGACGTAAAGGATACTGAGAAACAGTTCTCGGTAATGAACATACCCGAAGATGATGCATCAGCATGCACTTTCTTCGTTTGGGCGGCACGGGAATTCTGGTAATCCCCTATTTCCTGCTCTGTCTTATAACAATTACAAGTTGGAGCGGGACCAACGTTCCCTAGCACAGTATAACAAACGGGTTTGGTCAATACAACCGTATTATTATCTTGATTAAGGCGTGATATGGTCACTACCTGGAGAGAGATAGAAGAAAACACTCAGCGTATACTCTTGCAAGATTAGATTGGTTATTAATATATCTAATCAGGATGTCTCCCACTGTTTTAGTCAAATCTTCCTTCAAAACCTAAAAGGAAAGACTAGCCGGGATTAATTACACCCTACAAGTTCGCCAATCTTTCAGCCAGGCCAGTGCCGGTACATTGAGGGAGGTTCCCCGCGCTTTCGTACGGACCTAATTAAAATAAAACTCGTTTTCCCTGAGGCATAACCCCGTTGACACCTTTCTAGACACCTACTTGATCGGCAAATTGTAATGTGTAAAACTCTCCCAGGAGTAACTCTTACTCGCAGCGGGTATCGGGATCCAACTATCTCATAGAAGGTATGCAATCTCATTGCAAATTTCAACACTTGAAATTCCCAATAATATTTTGCCCCTAGCGTCCTATGACCTTGACGGAGGTCAACAAACCATAGGCTGCTAGTCAAGTTCTACCCGTCATTTCCCGATCGAATTAAACCCACCCGCACGACCCTTGACGGAGGTCAATAAGGCCGCATGACTACCCTAAAACAATCTGCATCATAGGCATAAGCAGATAAATACTAGTTAGCTACCGCACACTACGCCTTGACGGAGGTCAACAAACGTAGTACGAATACTAAGTAGAACTTATTTGAAATGACGGAGGGCTACGACAGGTTTTTAAGAAAATCTTTTGCGTAATGAACTTGATATCGTTGTAGAATCGAGTGATTTTAAATGGAATGTTTTTGAGGCTTTTCTAGTTTTGCTAAAGAGATCACTCCCGGTGAAGGGATCTCGGCTCTTTCCTCATCGAATAAGGTGCAGGATATTTCGCAAATACCACTATGCAAAGCTAAAACTATAGAAGCAATCAAAAGACAAACCGTGTGTGTAGCATCTGCTAGTTTCTCTAAAAAGGTCACTCCCGGTGAAGGGATCTCGGCTCTTTCTTATCGAATAAGTTGCTGGATATTCTACAAGGAATACCGCTATGCAAAGCAAGAACTAGAGCTACCAGTTTTTAAACAAGTTTCTACAACATCTTTAGGTTTCTTTTAGTTTCATTAATCTCATTAATGAAGTCCCATTTTATTATGCTTCACAAGCATCATATTTGAAACGAAATCAGCAATATAACATATATCTCATATATATAATATAAACATTCATCTCAGGCAGTAATATGATCTCATCACAGAACATTGCAGCAGAAGATAACATATGAAATATTTGGATATACGAGGACGTCCGTATTTTAAAATGTTCCTGTATAAAACACGGATTCCACGATCGCGATGAATAGCCAAAACCCACATCCCTAGACCCCTACGAGAGCGGCAAGCAACACTGCTAATTCTAGGGTTAGGAGACCCGGTCTCGACTCCTCGAGATGGTCTCCCACTGGACCCTAGAACCCGGTTTCCTGTGCTCCCCGCCTTGGGTCTATCCTAATGCGGAAAAGTAAATAATATACAATGGTGACATCATCCTCAGCCCGGAAGTGCCCCAATAAAAGAATATTACATACAATTGAATTTTACATGAATGAAAAAGAAAAACTCTCATCTCACATAAAACCCCCCGCTATTCAAAACACGACGATCCAATATAACATATCACAGCAACACATAATATCACATATCATCAACGTAAGTAAATATGCGTATCCCAATTGTCGTTGATGCATAGCAACGAAACCGGCGATACACCACATATTACACTTACGGTCGCAGAAAAGAAAGTGCAAAACTACAACAGTTGGAATCCGCAATCTTCTTAGACATCCCATGCCTAACAAATTGAATTCCTTAGACATCTCATGTCTAACAATTATAAACCCCGCATTTTAGTCTCAATATCGAAAACTCTTTTCAATATCAAGTCGGGCAATTCAACAAGATTCCCGACATCCTGATTGAATGCTCGTCGGAAACTTTAGTAGACGGCCGCACCCCCGACGCCGTCGACGAAGTGCACTAAGGCGGAACACCACTGCCGCGAGCATCCGAACGGATGCTTTTGGCGACGGGGTTCTCCTACAGTCACTTGGTCGGGGCTATGGGGCGTGGCTATTTATTAAGTTTACCCGGCGAGTATCCGCGTATGCTACGTGATTGCGACGGACTTTTGATCACATCAAAATCGCGTGGCAACCGATCAAATGAGACTAAACTGCTAGATTTATAACATTCAAATTAGTTATCTCATAACTACTTGTGGATTCCAAATATTGTATCACATTCCAGATAAATAGACAATGTTAAACTTTCCGATCGAATAATCAAATATCCAAGATTTCCCAAATGGCTCAACACTTGAGCGGTGTTTAAAAGCATCCATCACATGCCACAGTACCAATGGTCCAGCCGTAGAAGGGTCAAACCAACGCCTCACATGTGGCAACGCCGTACTGCCACAAACCCTAAGGTTTAGAGGCGGTTCAGACGGTCACATAATCGAGTTAAGGTTTGTGTTCTTCTAGAGGGTCCACCGCGTTACTTGCACGACTAAGAACGTTCTTAAACTACGGAAAAATCCAACACTTGGAAATTTTCTGGCAGGGGAAAAAGTGAGTTATTGATATCCGTTCGAACTTTTTACCACGTTCTAAAATTACCCGGAAAAACTAAACGAAGTTAAACTTTCCGATCGAATCAACGAGTTCCCAATAATTCCCAGAAGGCTCAACACTTGAGTAGAATTTAAAAATTCCCAGAATTATGAAAAAGGACATAAGAATAAATACCTGAAGTAGTGGGCCCCAACTCCAAATTTTGTTCGCGGAACCGCCGCCAAACGCGTGGTTTGGCCGCGGTTCCGCGGTCACGTGAGGGAGTTGGTGGTCCGTACTTCACAGTAATTCTTATATTTCCCTGCATGATTTTCTGAGTATTTTTAATATGAAAAATACTCAACTTTTGAAAAAATTTCCAGAAACTAGGATTTAACGGGTATTGGGAGTTCGGTCGGACTTTAAACTTTGCCTAGACTTTGCCTAAAGCTCTAGCTTGGCTCTGATACCACTGTAGGGTTACTGGGCACTGTCACAAAGGTCTATAAGGCATCAACCATGCCCGATTTAAAATTTAGACGCGCCGAACAACCCTAACCAAGATCTTAGACTAGAGATTAGGCGAAAAACAAAGCAAGTAAACAACTTTACTTCTATGAGTTAGGGATTACAACCTTTGTAGTCCGTTCCTTCACTTCTAAAGCTCCGTGTTGAGGTCCCTTCGCTGCGATCATTGAGTATCCAGACTCTAGAGAGGCTCCACGAAGAGAAAGATGCAAGCTTGCTTCCGATCTTCGATAACAAAGATTATCTACCTTGAAGAAACTCAAACCCAAGCTCTTGCTTTGCTAATCAAGTATTAGCAAAGCAAACACCCTAATCTAAATGTCTAGAATAGATTAGGATGATGAAGTAGGATTTTAGCTCTCATTTATTTTCTTAATCTCACACTAATTCATCACAAAACTCAAAGCTAGAAAGCTTTGCAAGGAGGAAGAAGAAGATGAACTCATTTTGTGATGAATAATGAATTGTCATAATAATTATAAATGCAACCATGGTTGATAAAAGAAAGGGCTAACCATTGTAGAGAGTTAACTAGGGTTAAGGGTTTGGGTTGTGTTTAAAAATATCTCACAAAATATCAACACATAATATCTTTGCAAGAAACAAAACAAAAGCTTCTAAAAGCTTCTAGAAAAATTAACCCAAATCAAACCCTAACCATGTTTAATCTCCACTAATCATGTTGCATTTATAACCATAACATGTTATAATATTATATATCACATATACAATATTTATTGTAACAAAATAAAATAATACAATTAACATATATCACATATATATCAATGTATTACCCGAGTGAGAAAAAGAATGTTTAAGTGAGCTTATATTAGTTAATGTAATTTAATATATCAAATATATAATTATACATTAAATTATCAAATCAACACTTGATCCGATAATCCGGTTATTTCATAAATAACCGACTAATATAATATGTATCAGTTCATCGAATCAAAACTTGATCCGATGACCCGGCTATATCACATATACCCGGCCTGTAGGGTTCCTAGGCACACTATATAGGTCTCACATGGCATCAACCATGCCAATTTTAAAATTTTATGGGTGCCGAGAAACCCTAATATGGATCGTAGACAAGATGTATAGGCGAAAAAGGAAACTAGTTAACACTTTAACTAAAGATTAGAAGCTACAACCTTTGTAGATCCGGTTATCCACTTCCTTAGCTCCACGTAGACGTCCTCTCGCTGTCCTAGTCGGATCTTGGACTCTCGCATCGGCTTCATCGAAGAAACGAGCGGAATAGGTCGTCGGCTTCGTGCCGAAGATGATCTACGTCGAGGTTGCACAAGTTCAAGCTCCAACTTCACCAAGTTGTGAAACTTGTGAAGAAAACATCCAAAACAACTTGGCAAGAGGTAGAGAGTGAAGAAATAGGAGGTGGGTTCACTTTAGAATTGGATTTCTCTCACTTTAGCTCAAGTTGCCATTGATGGACCTTAAGCTTTTCTTGAAGAAGAAGATGATCAAGAAGAAGAAAGAATATGATATCTCTTTTAAAATGAAAAAGAAAACAATACTTATCGTATCCTAACTAAGGTTAAGTGTAGAGAATATACCATGGTTACTTGAGAGGGTTAGGGTTAAGCATGAAGACAAGAATGGTTGCAAAAGTCAAAGCTTCATGAAGCTTCAACTAGAAACAAAAGAAGCCACCATCTTTATCTAAATCATTTCCAAATAAATAAACAAATAAATAAATGAAAAATCAAAACCCTAATCATCTCTTAACCATGGATTAATCCTTTACACTTAACCAAATGATCAAGTATCATCAAACATGATACAAAAAAGTGCACAAAAGCATATCACATATACAATGTGCATCAAGTGAGAAAAATCCGTTTAAAGTGAACCAATACTAGTTAATGTAATGCAATATATCAAATATATATAATTATACATTAAATCATTAAATCAACATTTGATTCAATGATCCGGTCATGTCGCACATAACCGACTAGAATCCAATGTATCGATTTATCGAATCAATGATTCGATAACTAGGTCATATCGAATATAACCAATCGAAACATATATCGCGAGAATGAAATGCGGTATCTCATACTCGCATTATTCTCGGTCCTGCACATATCTCATATGCGCTCCTATTTCGTTTCGCTTGAGCCAGGAAACCTCTGTGTAGGACTCTAAAGACTCGTCAATACGCCGGTAGCAGATGATGATCATATCAAGCATCCACAAGCCGCAAGCAGTCTGCTAAACGTAACGGCCATCCGGGTATTGAGCGATCAGAAGATCGACGAGCTAGCCCGCTCACACTCCTGTGAATCCAACCAGTAACACTTACCGTACAGTCCGGTCTGTTCGTCTGATACGTCGCATATCAAGTCTAGGGGTGGTATACGTCAGACCCCAATAACCGATAAGTCGTGCCGATGTGAGGCTCATAACGGGTCGAGAAACTACTGGTAACACTTACCAGCAAATCTCTGATCAGCCCTGGCCAGGGACTTCCCTGTTACGGCCAATCGAGCACAGCGCAACATCAACCCCCAATACCGGGAGAGACGAAACCCCTCCTATCGCTTATTGCCTCCATATGACTCAGGACTGTACCCAAAGACCACCGTTTTGCACGCCCTCATGGACGTGGTAAGGTGGAGATCAAATCACAGTGGGAATCACACAAGACTCTATAACGATCTCGGGTCTACAGACTAACCTGCACAAGTGTCACCTGAGAACTGCCATCTGACGTGAGGTATAATACCATCTGGGAGTTCTCGGCGAGTCCGTCCAGTGTACCCAGTCTCCACTGAGCACCCGTACACCATCTCTGATGTCAAACACCAATGGATATGGGATCATCCATCGCCCATCTCATGGGTCGAGAAGCGTATACGCTAGTCTACTCTGGTATATCGATGCCCCATCTCGATACACCCACGACTAGGGACATTGAAGGATGTACTTATGGACTACCATGTCCCCACTAGTATGATCTGCATCATAGTCCAGGTAGTCAAGTACACATCCTAAGGGCTTTACCAACATGTAACCATAAGACAGTTTAAAGAGACAAGTGTACATGTTAAGATAAAGAGCAACCAGATAGCATACTATCATATTGAGCAAGAAAGTCATCTCTATATATGTCCAAGCATCCAATATAATATACATCATCTGTACAATACTGGCCTCTAGGGCATACATACAACTAACAATCTCCCACTTGCACTAAGGCCAGCTGCTGTAGTATCGCATACCGAGCATCTCGAAGAGTCTCTCAAACTGTATCTGGGGAATGGCCTTCGTGAGTGGATCCGCCGTGTTGTTCTTCGTGTCAACCCTCCTGACCTCGATCTCCCGGCGATCAACTATCTCCCGGATCAGGTGATACCGCCTCAGAATATGCCTGGATCGCTGATGGGACCTGGGTTCCTTGGCCAAAGCCACTGCTCCATTGTTATCGCAATACAAAGGTATTGGATGCTCAATGGATGGAACCACTCCAAGTTCAGTAATGAACTTCTTGATCCAGACAGCCTCTTTGGCAGCATCGTTGGCAGCGATGTATTCAGCCTCCATCGTCGAGTCTGCCACGGTTTCCTGCTTGGAACTCTTCTAGCTAACCGCCCCTCCGTAAAGGGTAAAGACAAAGCCCGACTGCTACTTAGAGTCATCCTTATCACTCTGGAAGCTCGAATCGGTAAAGGACTCCACTTGGAGTTCTCCGTTACCGTACACCAAGAACATATCTCTAGTCCTTCGTAAGTACTTGAGAATGCTCTTCGCAGCTGTCCAGTGACTCTCTCCAGGATCAGCTTGATACCTGCTCACTACACTTAGTGAGTATGCTACATCGGGTCTGGTACATAGCATCGCATACATGATAGAGCCTACTGCCGAAGCATAGGGTATCCCTTGCATCCGAGCTCTCTCCAAATCAGTCTTGGGAGACATCTCTTTGGAGAGAGTGACTCCAGAGATCGTGGGTAAGTTCCCACGCTTGGACTCTTCCATACTAAACCTCTTTAGTATGGTGTCAATGTACCTGGATTGGGACAATCCCAAAATCCGTTTGGATCTATCTCTATAGATCCTAATTCCCAATATGCAGGAGGCATCACCAAGATCTTTCATTGAGAATCTTTGTGATAAGAAGAGCTTGACCGATTCCAGCATAGGAATATCATTTCCTATCAAGAGTATGTCGTCTACGTACAATACGAGGAAGACAACCTTACTCTCTGCCACCTTCTTGTAGATACAAGGTTCATCTGGGTTTTTGACGAAATCAAACTCTTTGATAACGACGTCAAAGCAGATGTTCCAACTCCGCGATGCTTGCTTTAATCCATAAATGGATTTAAGCAGCTTGCACACCTTCCCGCTGCTCCCACTGTCTACGAAGCCCTCTGGCTGAGTCATGTACACGCACTCTTCTAAATCACCATTTAGAAAAGCGGTCTTAACATCCATTTGCCAGATTTCGTAATCATGATAAGCAGCGATGGCAAGCATGATCCGGATGGATTTAAGGATAGCCACTGGAGAAAAGGTCTCATCATAGTCCACACCTGGTCTTTGACGAAAACCCTTTGCTACAAGTCTAGCTTTGAAAGTCTCCACTTTCCCATCTACACCAAGTTTCTTCTTGAAGATCCACTTGCTCCCAATGGGTTTTACCCCTTCAAGAGCAACGTCCAAAGTCCATACTTTGTTGGTGTACATGGATTCCATCTCGGACCGCATAGCATCCAGCCATTTCACTGAGTCCCTACTCGTGATGGCCTGCTCGAAGCTAGTTGGGTCATCATCCTCCATGATGCAATCCTCGCTTCCACCGTCAATGAGAAAACCGTAGTATCTCTCTGGTGGACGAGAAACCCTACTAGATCGGCGGAGAGGCTGGGGTTCGTCGAGTTCTACTGAATTCTCTGGTTCTACCAAGTCTTCTGTTATAGTTTGTGTTGCTGGAACCTCTTCCAGTTCTACCTCAATGCTACTTGTCTGTTTCATAAGAAAACTTTTTTCTAAGAAAGTGGCATGTCGAGAAACAAACACTTTTTGTTCCTCGGAGTGGTAGAAGATATACCCTCGCGAATGTTTGGGATATCCAACAAACTTACATAGAACAGATCTTGCCTCGAGTTTGTCCGGCTTTTGTGTTTTAACATAGGCCGGACAACCCCATATCTGAATAAAATTAAGACATGGTCTCTTACCATTCCATATCTCATATGGAGTGGTAGGCACAGATTTGGTTGGAACTCTATTCAATAGATATGCAGCAGTCTCCAGTGCATATCCCCAGAAGGAAATAGGTAACTCAGCTGTACTCATCATAGAGCGCACCATATCTAATAGGGTGTGATTTCTCCGCTCCGATACACCGTTGTGCTGTGGTGTATAAGGAGGAGTAAGCTGAGAGAGAATCCCATTCTCTTTTAGATAATCTCTGAATTCGTTACTTAAGTATTCTTCTCCTCGATCAGATCGAAGGATCTTAATACTTTTTCCCGTTTGGTTCTCTACTTCTTGTTTATATTCTCTAAATTTCTCAAAAGCTTCTGATTTGTGTTTCATCAGGAACACATATCCGAATCTAGAGAGATCGTCAGTGAATGTAATGAAGTACGAAGAACCATCCCTGGCATGTGTAGACATGGGACCGCATACATCACTATGTATTAGTCCCAAGAGTTCGGTAACTCTTTCTCCGTGTCCTGTAAACGGTGTTTTGGTCATCTTGCCTTTGAGACATGACTGGCAAGTGTCATAAGATGAAAATTCAAATGAATTTAAATATCCATCCTTATACAACTTAGCAAGTCGTGTCACATTGATGTGACCCAGTCTACAATGCCACAAGAAAGATTCGTTCAGTTCAGAACTCTTCCTCTTGTGTGTGTTTTGTAAATTGAGGACTGTATTTTGATTGAGAATGAATATGCCATTATACAACGAGCCTGATGCAACCAACTTTTGATCTAGGAATATGTTCATAACATTACCCTGTAATACAAAATTATATCCTTCTTTACTTAATAAAGAAACTGATATAATGTTGCACATCATGTTCGGTATATAATAGCATTCATTTAGAATCAGTGTATCACCACTTGGTAATACAAGGTGATATTCGCCAACTGCTTTGGCTGCAACATTTGCCCCATTCCCAACTTGAACGGAATGATCACCTTTTCCCAGTTCTCTACCTTTTCGTAGCCCATGTAACTGTTTACATATGTGGGATCCTGATCCGGTATCTAATACCCAGGACGTAGGGTGAACTGAGAAACAGTTCTCAATAACTAACACACCTGTAGAAGATGCATCAATATGCATATTCTTTTGGGAGGCTTGAGAATCCAGATATTCTCCTGTTTCCTGTTCATTCTTATAACACTTATAAGATAGAACGGGTTCAACGTTCCCCTGCACAGTATAACATGCGGGTTCGGTCAATACATCCATATTATTATCTTCATTAGGGCATGAAATGGTCGCTACCTGGAGAGAGAGAGAAGAAAACACTTTAGCGTATGCTCTTGCAAGATCATATTGGTTATTATCTTATCTAATCAGGATGGCTCCCACTGCTTTTTATCAAATCTTCCTTTAAACCCTAAAAGGAAAGATTAGCCGGGATTAATTACACACTACAAGTTCGCCAATCTTTCAGCCAGGCCAGTGTCGGTACTTTGAGGGAGGTCCCCCGTGCTTTCGCACGAACCTAATTAATGTAAACCTCGTTTTCCCAGAGGCGTAACCCCGTTGACACCTTTCTAGACACCTACTTAATCAGCTAATTGCAATGTGTAAAACTCTCCCAGGAGTAACCCTTACTCGCAGTGGGTATCGGGATCCAACTATCTCATAGAAGGTATGCAATCTCATTGCAAATTTCAACACTTGAAATTCCCGATAATGCTTTTGCCCCTAGCATCCTATGACCTTGACGGAGGCCAAACAACCCATAGTCCGCTAGTCAAGTTCAACCCGTCATTTCCTGATTGAATTAAACCCACCCGCACGACCCTTGACGGAGGCCAAACAACGCCGTACGAATACCCTAATCCAATCGCATCATATGCAAGCAGATAAGCACCAGTTAGCTACCGTACACTGCGCCTTGACGGAGGCCAAACTACCGCAGCACGAATACTAACTAGTACTTATCTGAAATGACGGAGGGCTACGCAGATTTTTCATAAAAACCATGAGCGTAATGAACTTGATATCGTTGTAGAATCAAATGAAGTTTTTGAAATGGAGTGATTTTGAGGCTTTTCTAGTTTTGCTAAAGGGGTCACTCTCGGTGAAGGGATCGTCGGCCCTTTCCTCGTCGAATGAGGTGCGGGATATATCATATATATCACTGTGCAAAGCAAAAACTCAAAAGCAATCAAAAGCAAACCGAGTGTGTAGCATCTGCCAGTTATTGCTAAAGGAGTCACTCCCGGTGAAGGGATCTCGGTCCTTTCCTCATCGAATAAGGTGCAGGGCATATCATATATACCGCTATGCAAAGCAAGAACTGTAGCTACCTGTTTTATTTAAAATTTGATTCTAAAACATCATTTGGTTTCTTTTCTTTCATTAATCACATTAATGAAGTCCCATCATTTAAATACCTAAACATCACAGATAGATATGACGTACACTTATGCCATCCGCATTCGCCTCGATGTCCCCTCGTGCACCATTAGGTTAGGTAACTAACGACAGAGCAGGGCAGGGCTAGCGTGGGTGTAAAACATAAGTAACGTCTATATAATATATCATATATACTATATCCTATATCCATCACAGAATCAGATCACAGATATCGCAGCAGAATAAACATATGAAATATTGGATATACTAGGACGTCCGTGTTTTCAATACGAGCCAGTATAAAACACGGATTCCACGGCCGTGATGAATAGCCAATCCCACACCCCTAGACCCCTACGAGAGCGGCAAGCAACCCTGCCAATTCTAGGGTTAGGAGACCCGGACTCGACTCCTCGAGTTGGTCTCCCACTGGACCCCAGAACCCGGTTATTTGTGCTCCCCTCCTTGGGTCTATCCTAATGCGGAAAAGTAAATAATATACAAAGGGTGACAACTTCCGCTACCTGGAAGTGCCCCAAATAAAAGAATATTACATACAAGTTTTTACATGAATGAAAATGAAAAACACTCATCTCACATAAAAAAAACCCGGCTATTCAAACACGACAATCCAATATAACATATCCAGCAACACATAACATCACATGTCATCAACGTAAGCAAGTATGCATACCCCAATTGTCGTTGACGTATAGCAACGAAACCGGCGATATCACATATTACACTTACGGTCACAGAAAAGAAAGTGTAAAACTACAACAGTTGGAATCCGCAACTTCTTTAGACATCGCATGCCTAAACAAATGAAATACTTAGACATCACATGCCTAACAGTTATAAACCCCGCATTTTAGTCTCATTATCGAAAACTCTTTTCAATATCAAGTGAAACCAAACTGCTAGATTTATAACATTCATTCAGTTATCACATAATTGTTTGTGAATTCCAATTATTGTATCACATTCCAGATAAACAGAAAATGTTAAACTTTCCGATCGAACAGTCGAATACCCAAGTTTTCCCTATACAGTCCAACACATGAAATAAGTCTAGCAACATTCAGTTCGTGCCTCAGTACCAACGGTCCAGCCGTAGAAGGGTCAAGCCAACGCCTCACATGTGGCACGCCGTACTGCCCCAAACCCGAAGGTTCAAAGGACAGATCAAGACGGTCACATAATCGAGTTAAGGTTTGTTGTCTTCTAGAGGGTCCATCGCGTTACTTGCACTACTTAGAACGTCGTTAAACTACGGAAAAATCCAACACTTGGAAATTTCTCGAAAGGGGAAAAGTTGGGTATTTATATCCGGTCGAACTTTTTAACATATTCTATAAATTATCCGGAAAAACACAAAGACGAAATTTGATAATCCGGTCGAAACACCGAAGCTCTAAAACACCCCAAAAAATTCAACTCTTGAAAAAATATTTAAAACACCCAGAGAACTCAGCACTTTTAAATAAGAATTACTGTGCAAAAAGATAGGGATGACGTCATCAAGCCGCCGCAGAACCGCCGCCTAAGCTGGCTTAGGCCGCGGTTCCGCCGCGCTTTTCACTGTTCATTGAATAAAATTTGCACCGTAATTCTTAGAATTCCCTGCTGAATTTTTTAAGCATTTTTAATATTGAAAAATCCCAGATTTTAGAAAAAGTCCAGAGAGCTCATGGGTTTTAGGGTTTCGGGTTCGTTCGGACTTCAAACTCCGTCTAGACTTCGCCTAAGGCTCTAGCTAGGCTCTGATACCACTGTAGGGTTCCTAAGCACACTATAGAGGTCTCACAAGGCATCAACCATGCCAATTTTAAAATTTTATGGGTGCTGAGAAACCCTAATACGGATCGTAGACTAGATGTATAGGCGAAAAAGGAAACTAGTTAACACTTTAACTAAAGATTAGAAGCTACAACCTTTGTAGATCCGGTTATCCACTTCCTTAGCTCCACGTAGACGTCCTCTCGCGGTCCTAGTCGGATCTTGGACTCTCGCATCGGCTTCATCGAAGAAACGAGCGGAATAGGTCGTCGGCTTCGTGCCGAAGATGATCTACGTCGAGGTTGCACAAGTTCAAGCTCCAACTTCACCAAGTTGTGAAACTTGTGAAGAAAACACCCAAAACAACTTGGCAAGAGGTAGAGGGTGAAGAAATAGGAGGTGGGTTCACTTTAGAATTGGATTTCTCTCACTTTAGCTCAAGTTGCCATTGATGGACCTTAAGCTTTTCTTGAAGAAGAAGATGATCAAGAAGAAGAAAGAATATGATATCTCTTTTAAAATGAAAAAGAAAACAATACTTATCATATCCTAACTAAGGTTAAGTGTAGAGAATATACCATGGTTACTTGAGAGGGTTAGGGTTAAGCATGAAGACAAGAATGGTTGCAAAAGTCAAAGCTTCATGAAGCTTCAACTAGAAACAAAAGAAGCCACCATCTTTATCTAAATCATTTCCAAATAAATAAACAAATAAATAAATGAAAAATCAAAACCCTAATCATCTCTTAACCATGGATTAATCCTTTACACTTAACCAAATGATCAAGTATCATCAAACATGATACAAAAAAGTGCACAAAAGCATATCACATATACAATGTGCATCAAGTGAGAAAAATCCGTTTAAAGTGAACCAATACTAGTTAATGTAATGCATTATATCAAATATATATAATTATACATTAAATCATTAAATCAACATTTGATTCAATGATCCGTTCATGTCGCACATAACCGACTAGAATCCAATGTATCGATTTATCGAATCAATGATTCGATAACTAGGTCATATCGAATATAACCAATCGAAACATATATCGCGAGAATGAAATGCGGTATCTCATACTCGCATTATTCTCGGTCCTGCACATATCTCATATGCGCTCCTATTTCGTTTCGCTTGAGCCAGGAAACCTCTGTGTAGGACTCTAAAGACTCGTCAATACGCCGGTAGCAGATGATGATCATATCAAGCATCCACAAGCCGCAAGCGGTCTGCTAAATGTAACGGCCATCCGGGTATTGAGCGATCAGAAGATCGACGAGCTAGCCCGCTCACACTCCTGTGAATCCAACCAGTAACACTTACCGTACAGTCCGGTCTGTTCGTCTGATACGTCGCATATCAAGTCTAGGGGTGGTATACGTCAGACCCCAATAACCGATAAGTCGTACCGATGTGAAGCTCATAACGGGTCAAGAAACTACTGGTAACACTTACCAGCAAATCTCTGATCAGCCCTGGCCAGGGACTTCCCTGTTACGGCCAATCGAGCACAGCGCAACATCAACCCCCAATACCGGGAGAGACGAAACCCCTCCTATCGCTCATTGCCTCCATGTGACTCGGGACTGTACCCAAAGACCACCGTTTTGCACGCCCTCATGGACGTGGTAAGGTGGAGATCAAAGCACAGTGGGAATCACACAAGACTCTATGACGATCTCGGGTCTACAGACTAACCTGCACAAGTGTCACCTGAGAACTGCCATCTGACGTGAGGTATAATACCATCTGGGAGTTCTCGGCGAGTCCGTCCAGTGTACCCAGTCTCCACTGAGCACCCGTACACCATCTCTGATGTCAAACACCAATGGATATGGGATCATCCATCGCCCATCTCATGGGTCGAGAAGCGTATACGCTAGTCTACTCTTGTATATCGATGCCCCATCTCGATACACCCACGACTAGGGACATTGAAGGATGTACTTATGGACTACCATGTCCCCACTAGTATGATCTGCATCATAGTCCAGGTAGTCAAGTACACATCCTAAGGGCTTTACCAACATGTAATCATAAGACAGTTTAAAGAGACAAGTGTACATGTTAAGATAAAGAGCAACCAGATAGCATACTATCATATTGAGCAAGAAAGTCATCTCTATATATGTCCAAGCATCCAATATAATATACATCATCTGTACAATACTGGCCTCTAGGGCATACATACAACTAACACGGCCGATATCTCATATCGTGAGAATCTAGTACGGTATCACATACACGTATTATTCTCGGTCCCGCACATATCACATATGTGCTCCTACTCCATTTTTCCCGAGCCAGGAAACCTCTGTGTAGGACTCTAAAGAATCGTCAATACGCCGGCAGTAGGTGATGATCATATCAAACACCCACAAGCTGCAAGCGGTCAGCTAAACGTAACAGCCACCCAGTGATTGAGCGATCAGAAGATCAACAAGTAAGTCTGTACATTCCCCTGCGAATCCAATCAGTAACAATCCTGTACAGTCAGGTCTCTTCGTCTGATATGTCGCATATCTCGCCTAGGGGTGGTAAACGTCAGACGCCAGTAGCTTGATAAGTCGTGTCGATATGAGATCCATAACAGTTCGAGAAACTACTGATAACACTTACCAGTAAATCTCAGCAACCCTGGCCAGGGATTTCCAGTTATAGCCAATCGAACACAGCGCAACATCAACTCCCTATACCGGGAGAGAAGAAACCCCTCCTATCGCTCATTGCCTCCATGTGATTCGGGATTGTACCCAAAAGCCACCTTTTTACACGCCCTCTTGGACGTGGTATGATGGAAATCAAAGCACGGTGGGGATCACACAAGACTCTATGACGATCTCGGGTCTATAGACTAATTTGTACCAGTGTCACCAGAGAACTGCCATCTGACGTGAGGTATAATACCATCTGGGAATTCTCGGCGAGTCCGTCCAGTGTACCCAGTCTCCACTGAGCACCCATATACCTTCTCTGATGTCAAACACCAATGGATATGGGATCATCCATCGCCCATCATATGGGTCAAGAAGCGCATACGCTAGTCTACTCTGGAGTAGCGATGCCCTGTCTCGGTACTCCTATGATTAGGAACATTTGAAGGATGTACTTGGCGACCACTCTGTCCCCACTAGTATGATCTGCATCATAGACCTGGTAGTCAAGTACTCATCCTAAGGGCTTTATCAACATGTGACATAGAGACAATCAGAGTACATGTTAAGATAAAGAGTAACCAGATAGCATACTATCATGTCGAGCAAGAAAGTCCTCCTTATATATGTCCAAGCATCGACTACAATATACAACGTATGTACAGTAATGGCCTCTGGGGCATACATATAACTAACAGATGGCATAAGTAGACGTTGTATTTTCGTCTTTTTCTGTAATGATAGGTGTAATTGATGGGATTGCATTAAATTAATGCAAAGCAAATAAACCAAAGCTGAATCGTTGGAATAATTTTAAAACCACTCGGTTTTTTCAAAACAGTAAAACTTTTAAAATGCGGAGCTTAAACCACTCCTTTTAAAAGCTATCAGATTCCTTCGATTATATCAAGTTCATTACGTTGACGGTTTTGCCAAAACCATTCGTAGCCCTCCGTCATTTCAGTTGAACATTCAGTAGTATTCAATCTATGTATTTTGATCTTCGCCAAGGCATAGTGATTGGTAGCTACTGAATATTCATCTGAAGCATAGATAGATGCGTTGGTTTGGGACTGTCGTGTTGCTATTTTGGCCTTCGTCAAGAGTATGAATAGGTGGATTCAAATTAACCTGGACAATGACGGGTGGAACTTAACATGTGACTTATGATATGTTGGCCTTCGTTAAGGTCATAAGAGCATGGGGCAAAAATCCACATCGGGAGTTTCTAAAGAAACTGAAACTTGCTAGTGTTGCATACAATTTGGAGTGTGATAATTTTGGTAGGATTCCTTCGACTTTATCACACGATGATATTTGGATCCTGATCCTACTGTGAGTATATGCTACTCCTCGTGAAATTTCTTCACTTAACGATCAATGCTATAAACCAAGTAGGTGTCTAGAATAGTGTTAGTGGGGCTATGCCTCCAAGGAAAAGAGGTTATTTAATTAAGGAACTTCGCGAAAGCGTCATAAAACCTCCCTCGAAGTACCGATACTAGCCTGGCTGAAAGGTTAAGCAAGTATTGTACGGTGAGATTAATCCTGACTAATTCTTCTTCTATAGTTTGAGGAAAGATTCGAGAAACAGTGGGAGCCTTCCTGTTTAGATAAACTAAAAACCAATCTAAATTTGCAAGAGCATCATGCTAAAGTGTTTCTTCTCTCTCTCCTAATTGCAGCGACCAAACAAGACGGGCCTTAAGTTACTGTTAGATAAAAATATATTGATATGGCGAAACTACAAAGATTGGTTCAGGAATGTCAAGATTGCAATCACTTATGACAAATTGGGCTATGTTCTTACTACTAAAGCCCCCGCCATCCAAGGCCCATAATTCAGCGTCGCGGATAGGGAAATCCGTATGACCTGGGAGATTGACTGCGTGAAGGCCAAGTTCTTCGTGTTAGCCTCGATGGACAATGAACATCAGAGGCGGCACAAGAATATGGATCTAGAATCCATATTCCTCCATACCAAGGAACTATATGGAGAGCAATCTCGCATCGCAAGATACAAGACCTCGAAGAAGCTATTTCAGGCGAGATTGGCCGTCGGATCATCTGTAGGGGAACACGTCCTTAAGATGATTAGCTACATTGAGGAGCTCACGGACCTCGGGACCACATTGGAGAATGAGTTGTACACAGACTTAATTCTGCAGTCCCTCCCCTCCACCTACGCCCAGTTTATTTTGAATTTTAATATTCAAGGTAAAGAAGTTGAACTTTCGGAACTCCTCGACATGTTGAGGAGCGCTGAGGGCACCCTGCAGAAAACCAGAGAAACACCCGCTCTACTTGTTGGTGGGGCTTCCACTTCTAGATCTAAGGCAAAAGCCAACGGAAAGAAGAAGAAGGCCCCCACCAAGCCGAGAGGCGGTGTTAGTAAGGTGGAAACAAAGGGCAAGGCAAGGGTAGCAGGGCCGACAGTAGGAAAGGAGGAATGCTTCTACTGTCATAAGAATGGCCATTGGAAAAAAGATTGCAGGGCTTAGAAGGCCAAGAACCAGGACCTGAAGCAAGTTGTGGCTTCGGAGTCAGGTATGTTTGTAATTGAAAACTGTCTGTCAATCAACTCTACTTCCTAGGTATTGGATACCGGATCAGGATCTCATATCTGTAATTCTTTGCAGGAGCTGAGAAACCGTAGAGTTCTGAAGACCGGTGATATGACCCTTAGGGTTGCTAACGGAGCGAGAGTGGATGCTGTGTCCATAGGGGAATATCACCTTGGATTGACGAGTGGACATATTTTGGTTTTGCGCAACTATTTTTATATACCTAGTTTGACTTGTAATATCATTTCTATATCTTTGTTATCAAAAGAAGGTTATGATTTTAAATTTGTAAGTGATGACGTAAACATCCACTTTAATCATGGTCTGATTGGGTCAGGTACTCTAAATAACGGTATATACATATTAAACCAGCTACAAATTTTCAATGTCTAGAACACACATAAAATAAAGACTCCAGAAATAAATCATGCTTTCTTATAGCATTGTAGACTAGGTCACATCAATGAAACAAGGTTGATAAAGTTACATAAAGAAGGATATTTAGATCCGTTCGAATATCAATCTTATGCAACTTGTCAATCATGTCTGAAAGGAAAGATGACAAAGACTCCGTTCACTGGACGCGGAGTAACATCGAGCGAGCTCTTAGGACTAATACACAGTGACGTGTGTGTGGTCCAATGTATACACATGCAAGAAGTGGTTATTCCTATTTCATTAGTTTTACGGATAATTTCTCTAGGTATGGACATGTCTTCTTGATGAAACATAAATCCGAGGCCTTTGAGAAATTTCGAGAATATAAGAATGAAGTGGAAAAACAAACCGGCAAAGTATCAAGACACTGAGATCTGATCAAGGTGGTAAATACTTGAGTGCCGATTTCCTGGATTACCTAAAAGAGAATGGAATTCTCTCTCAACTTACTCCTCTATACACACCACAACACAACGGTGTATCGGAGAGACGGAACCGGATCCTATTAGATATGGTATGTTCCATGATGAGTAACGCTGAGTTACCGCAATCATTCTGGGGCTACGCACTAGAATAAGCTGCATATCTTTTGAAAAAGGATCCTACCAAGACTGTGCCTACCACACCATATCAGATGTGGAGTGGGAAGAAAGCCTATCTTCAATATCTGAAGATATGGGGATGTCCAGCTTTTGTTAAAAAGCAGCATGCCGACAAACTCGAGGCACGCTCAGTACTGTGTAAGTTTGTGGGATACCCAAAGAATTCCAGGTGGTATATTTTCTATTACGCAGAGGAACAAAAGGTTTTTGTTTCTCGTCATGCCCACTTTTTAGAACATCAATTTTTAGAAAAAGAAATTAGTGGGAGCGCAATAGAACTGGAAGAAATTCCAGAACCACAAGCTATTACTGAAAGCTGGGTAGGACCAGAAGTTTCAGAAGAACATGACATTCCCACACCACTCTGCAGGAGTAGTAGGCCGTCACATCCGCGTGAAAGATACTGCGGTTTTCTCGTAGACGGGGATAGAGAAGATTGCATCAGTGATAATGATGAGCCAACTAACTTCCAGCAATCCATTCAGAGCAAAGACTAGGTAAAATGGCTGGATGCAATGCGAACCGAGATGGAGTCCATGTACACCAACAAAGTATGGATTTTGGACATTGTCCAGAAGGGGTAAAACCTGTAGGCTGCAAACGGATCTTCAGAAAGAAGATTGGTGTAGATGGACAGGTTGAAACCTATAAGGCTAGACTTTTTGCAAAAGGATTTCGTCAAAGACCTGGTTTGGACTATGATGAAACCTATTCTCCAGTGGCTATGCTCAAATCCATTCGGATCCTTCTTGCCATTGCTGTCTTCCACGATTATGAGATATGGCAGATGGACGTAAAGACCGCTTTTCTAAATGGAAATTTGGAAGAGTGCATCTATATGGACCTGTTAGAGGGTTTCATTCAGAGTGGGAGCAGCGGGAAAGTGTGCAAGTTTCTTAAGTCCATCTACGGACTAAAGCACTCATTGCAGAGTTGGAACATCTGTTTTGATGAGACGGTCAAAGAATTTGACTTTATCAAAAATCCAGATAAGCCATGCATTTATAGTAAGATTGTAGCACAAACTGTTGTATTCCTCGTCTTTTACGTGGATGACATTTTCTTGATAGAAAATGACATTCCTATGCTACAATTTATCAAAGGGTTCTTGTCACAAAGGTTCTCCATGAAAGACCATGGTGATGCCTCTTACATTATGGGGATCCGGGTCTGTCGTGATACATCTAAGAGGATGTTGGGAATTTCACAGTCCAGGTACATCGACACTATACTGAAAAGATTCAGTATGGAAGATTCAAAGTGCGGTAATTTACCGGCTTGTCACGGAATCACCCTCTCCAAAGAGATGTCTCCCAAGACTGATTTGGAAAGGGATTGCATGTCTATTATACCCTACGCTTCTGCGGTAGGCTCTATAATGTATGCGATGTTGTGTACCGAACCAAATGTAGCTTACGCACTGAGCGTGGTAAGTCGGTATCAGTCAAACCCTAGAAGCACTGGATAGCAATAAAGAACATTCTCAAGTACCTGAGAAGGACTAAGGAAATGTTCTTGGTTTACGGCGGAAAAGGCCTCCAGATCAAGGCATTTGCTGACTCCAGCTTCCAGAGTGACAAGGATGACTCTAAGTCTATGTCAGGTTATGTCTTTACCCTCAATGGAGGGGCGGTTTGTTGGAAGAGTTCCAAGCAGGACACCGTTGCTGACTCGACAATGGAAGCAGAGTATATCGCAGCTTCTGATGCCGCAAAAGAAGCGGTCTGGATGAGGAAGTTCTTAACAGAACTTCAGGTGGTTCCGTCCATTGTTGATCTAATACCTCTGTATTGTGACAACAACGTGGCTATAGCTTTAGCAAAGGAACCCAGGTCCCATTAGAAGTCCAGACACATTTTAAGACGGTATCACCTGATCAGGAAGATCGTGGATTGCTGGGAGATCGAGGTTCGGAGAGTTTCTACTAAGGAAAACACTGTAGATCCATTCACAAAGGCCATCCCTCAGACGCAGTTCGAGAAGCTATTCGAGATGATAGGTCTGCGATATGCCAGCACATGGCCTTAGTGCAAGTGGGAGATTGTTACTGTAATATGCCCTAGAGGCCATTATTATATAGTACTTGTTTGTATATTACATTTTGGAAGTTTGGGATATATACATGGATTTATGACAGTCTTTCTCGATATAGTAGTATGCTACTTGGTTTGTATCTATCTTAATATGTGTATATGTTTCTTTCAACGTATCGCTAATACATATTGATAGAGCCTTTAGGATCTTTGCTTGACTACCAGCGTTGTGATGGCAGTGACACTAGTGGGGGTTGGGTAGTCTACAAACACATCCATACACAGGTCCCTAGTCGTAGGATTATCGAGACAGGGCATTGATACTCCAGAGTAGACTAGTGTATACGCTTCTCATCCCAGGAGGGGAGATGGTCTGTCCCACAGCCATCAGTACATCGTACTGGAGATAGTATGTAGGTGCTCATTGGGGTATGAGTTACAATGGATGGACTCGTGGGGAACTGCTGGTTGGTAATATACCTATCGTCAGGTAGCAGTTCCCAGGTGACATGAGTACAGCTTAGTCCGTCGACTTGACGCTGCTACTTCTCCTCAAGTGTATTCCCACTGTTCTTAGATTACTACCCTACCACGGCTCTGCTGAGTCATGCAAACAGGTAGTAGTTGGGTGCATTCCCGAAGCACATGGAGGCAGTGGCGGTTAGAAAGGATTCGTCTATCCTGGTATTGGGGGTTGATGTCGCGCTGTGTTCGGAAAGCCATTACACAAAGTCCCTAGCAAGGGAAACTCAGATTTGCTGGTAGGGATTCCAGTAGTTTCTCAGGGTGTTTTTGGCCGCACTCCGACACGACTTATTGCACTATTAGGGGTCTGACGCTTGCCGCCCCCTTAGGACCGATATACGACACTCTTAGACGAACAGACCGGACTGTAAGGAGATTGTCACAGACAGGCTCAGTACGAGTTCGGATGAGTTATGCTCATCGACATTCATATCGACATCTACCTGTGGGTCGTTACGTACAGCTAGTACCGCTTGCGGCCTGTGCTTAAAACCACTGCCAGCGTAGTGTCGAGTCTTTAAAGTCCCACACAGAGGGTTTCCCTGCATTGGGCGAAATATGTAGAGGTCGTATGGTTTTACGACAAGGGTTCGGTCACGTACGTGTACTTGTGCACGGATGATGATGCGGACAGATAATACTAGTGGGGCTTTGGTTTAAGCCAGATCCTAGTATTATACCGATAGATTGTTTTCGTCTCTTTTTGTTTTCGTATTTTTCGGAATACGGATACGGGTATGTATATACAGACTAGGGGCATTTTTGTAAAATGCTAGATGAAGGTGACATGACATAATTGCATTATTCTTTTTAGGTTAAATTAATAATGCATTATGTAAATAGGAAATGAAGTGGATATTGCATGAATTTGGACATGGCTTCTTTGGACACTTGTTGCCTTTTCAAGCCATGAGTCATTTGTTGACTATTCAACTCTTTTACTAATTATTCATTGTGATTTATCTCATGAATTATTAGAAGAGTTCAGTTCACAACAACAAGAGAGACTCAATTTCCTTTTTCATTGCAAGAGCTTACTAGATTTTCCTTCTTCATCTTCATCAACCTCAAAACCCTAGTACACTCATGTGTTGAGTAATCTAGGATAAAAGAGATAAACCAATCCACTCACACACACTCTACATAGTCTAGGTCATCTAGTGTAGCATACTAGAGGTCCTAGTTTCTTCGGTTGTTGAAGAAGAATCTCGGTACACAAGCTCTCGGGTGGATCATCTTCGATCCAAGAAAGCCGACGAAGAGACGACATCTGCATCACTCCAAGGAGCTCATGCAAGTAAGGAGGACAACGAGGAAAAGAAGGACCGGTTACGTGAGGTTTAACTTCTGTTCATGTAGTGTATACTTCATTAACTTTGTGGTAGTTAAGGTTTGGATACGATCTTGGCAGTTTGTCGATGCTACGAAATATATAATTTTCGTACTTCATAGTTTCTGCCTCCCCACGATCCCGTGGGGTGCGTAGCATGAACTTACAATGGCTTCTAATGCTTCTCTAAGCATCCAAGCCATGAATCATTTACTACTCTTTTTCATTTTACTTTTAAATTAAATTATCCCAATTATCTTTAACTCTAGTGTGAGTCTCATACACCTATGTTTTATGTATCATCAACAATGATACAATTCAATTATACACACACACACACAATTATATATCAAGAGAAGAAAATCATTAGTGAGCATTAATATTAGTTAATATATAAATATATGAAATATAAATATATATCAAATTATTAAATTAACACTTCATTCAATAATCCGGTTATATCATATATGATCGACTAATATCATATATATATGTTAATCAAATTTTCAAATCAACACTTGATTCAGTAATCCGGTTATATCACATATAACCGACAATATTCAATACTAGATATTAAATCAACACTTGATTCAACAACCCGGTCATATCATATATAACCGGCCAATATCAAATATATATATATATATACATATAACAAATCATTGAATCAACACTTGATTGAATCATCCGGTTATATCATATATAACCTAACCGATATAAAAAATCACGAGATTAGAATACGGTATCACATATTCGTATTTAATCAAGCTCCCATACATATCACCATATGTTCCATACTTTATTTTGCTTGAGCAAGGAAACCTCTGAGTGGGACTCTGAAGACTCGTCAATACGCCAGCAGTAGGTATTAATCATTTCTGATACCTATAAGCTGTCAGCGGTACTAGCTGGACGTAACGGCTACCCAGATATTGAGCGAATAGAAGATCAACAAGCAAACTTTTCCAAACACCCGTGAAGTCTATAAGCAAAACTTACCGTACAGTCTGGTCTCTTAGTTTGATATGTCGCATATCGAGTCTTAGGGTGGAATCATCAGACCCCAGTTGTTAGAGATAGTGCCCTCAAAGTCAATTATTGGATCGCAGGTACGTGATTGCAATGATTGAGACAGGACCTATACCGATATGACAGTCTTACTCGAGATGATAGTATGCTATCTGGTTTGTCTTTATCATCGTATACATACTTTAGTTCACTATTGCATGATGATAGAGCCCATAGGATTCTTGCTTGACTACCAGCAGTATGATGGCGATCATATACGTGGGAGCTGGGGTCTGTAAGCACATCCTTAAAAGTGTCCTTAGTCGTGCGAGTTTCGAGACAGGGCATCGATACTCCAGAGTAGACTAGTGTATACAGTCGAGACCCCGACGAGGGGCGGTGGCCGGTCTCACAAGCCACTGGTGTCAGTTGGATCACCTAAGATGTATACAGGTGCTCATTGGGTTATGAGTACACCGGACAGGACTCGCCGGGAATCTGCTAGTTGGTATTATACATATCGTCAGATAGCAATTCCCTGGTGACATGTGTACAGGTTAGTTCATCGACCTGAGATCGTCATTTGTCTTATATGAGTTCCCACTGTGCTTAGATTACTACCCTACCACGCTCAAAGGAGTTGTGCAAACAGGTTTTAGTTGGGTACAGTCCCGAGCCACATTGGAGGCAAGTGAGCGGATCGTCGGGGATTCGTCTCTCCCGGTATTGGGGGTTGATGTCGCGCAGTGCACGGGTGGCCATCACTAGGAATCCTCGGCCAAGGTAGTGGAGAATTACTGATTGGGATCAGTAGTTTCTCAGGTGGTGATGGGCTTCATGCCGACACGATTTATCGCGTTATTAGAGGTCTGACTTTATCCACCCCCCTAGACTCGATATGCGATACTCTTTAGACGAATGGACCGGACTATATATACATTGTCACTGTCAGGCTCAGTAGGGTTTATGGATGAGTTCGCTCGTCAGCTTCCGTTCCAATCAATACATAGGCAAACCGTTACGTACAGCTAGTACCTCTGACGTGCTAGGGCTTATGCCCAGTGCCAGTGTGTTGATGAGTCATTAGAGTCCCCCACAGACATTTTCCCAAGTTCGGGCGAAACGTTGTAGAGGCCGTATGGTGATATGGCAAGGTTCGGAAAAAGCACGTGCGTTTTCGCACGTGTCGTTTTTCGGGAAGATAATACTGGTAGGCTTTGGTTTAAGCCGGAACCCAGTATTATACTGTGTAGATATAATATCTTTGTCTCAGTTGCATTTGTATTCGGTCGTAATACAAATGCGGGTATGTTAATACTGATACGGGGTTATCGTGAAATTCGTTTCAGGATCACTTTTGGAAGTTGCCAGTTTCCAGTTTTCTATCAGCCGTATTTAACATTTGGTTAAATACGGATTTATCTTTTCTTTGGATGAGTGTAGAAGCTTCTAGAAGGTGGTGACTAGGTTCATGCATCTTGGTGAGTCATTAGTGCATTGATTATTTCATTAAATGCTTTTGTGACTAGGTTTAAGTTCATTGGTTATCATTTAATGCATTCATACAAGGTGTCTTATGACTCATTCTTTTGGTTTAGTGCTTGTGGTCACCCCCCCTCTCCTACACTCACCCTCCTCCTCATCTATAAGTGGCCGGCCTCCCCCCCTCTCATAATATATAGTTGTTGTTCACTAGAAAAAGATTATGATAGATTCGGGTTCATGAAAATTAGATAGCCTCTTTCTTATTTCACCCGATCCAAAAGGCAACTTCCATAACCGTTCGTCCGTGACTTTGGACGCAACGAGACAAAGTGTTCTATTCATTCTCTATTTCATCTTGGTCGTCTCTTTTAGCAAACTTGACGATCGTGTTGCCTCGGTTCAGAGGCGGGAGCCCGTTTAAAGATCCGTCGACGTGGTGCCACCTAGACGACAAGACTGGAGTTCAAGGAGATCGGAGCAGCCGCAACAAGCGTGGGATGATGGTTGAAGACCGAAGGACTCGGATCATTCGGTATAACGTTTCTACCCACTTTATTATTTGTTAGTTTAGCTTTAATGGCAGATCCGGGTTACGGTACACGATAGCGCCAGTTGTAAAAAGTTTTTGTTCCGCATTTGGCATCTGTTAGACGGCCGGGGCGCTACCGTGGACTTACAGTGGTATCAGAGCCTCACCATTAATCTATACTAACTTGTGCTAACACGTTTAAAATATCGATTGAACCGTATTTCGAAAAACACATTTTTTCAGCACCTGAGTTTCTGTCGATTTTTAAAAGAGCCTAAAAATAATTTTGCATATCACAGAAAAGCGTGCAGGGTTTTTGAAGCACACTGGAAAAATTTGGACACGTGTTCCCACAAGATCACCGCGGATCCGCGGTCAAACCTAGGGTTTGACCGCGGAAGCGCGGCGCTTTTGAGGGAACAGTGCATCAATTTTTCCCGGTAGGCTTTATTTGGAAATTGTGGGTTTTTGGTATATTCTTATGAGCCCAGTTTTTATTACTGTACACCAGTTATTCGTGGGGCCCACTTCGTGATATTTAGTCGATCGGAATTTTAAACATGTTAGTATGCAGTATTTACATTATATCTCCGACCGGGAATGTCATTTGATCGATAAACAGCGTCTGATTTCTATAGTTCTTTTAGACGGGTTTGCGAACGTGACATTCGCGTTGATGTTCTGTGTTGTGCTGTGATGTTGCGGATTTGTCGTGGTGGATAGCAGGGTGCAATGATAGTGCAGTTTGGATTTATTTATACATTTGATATTGCGGGACGAGCGTCCAACATGTGGACTGCCGTTACTGCCTGTTTGTATAATATTCTTTTGGGGCACGACCGGGTTGTGGTCGATGTACCCGTTGTACATATTTTTATTTCTGTACTAGGTTTATCCCGCGACGGAGTGCACGGATAGCCGGGTTCTGGAGGGCAACGGGTCCGTATCTCATGGCATTGAGAGGCAGAGGGACCTCACTCTAGAATTGGCAGACTATTCGCCGCACTCGTAGGGGGTACAGGTTGACCCAAGGTGGGGTGCTCAATTTACCGGATTCCGTGAAGTGCCGGGTGTTCCATTCACTATGCTGTGGGGACTACCTCGCTTCAGGTTTTGGCGGGTAACTTGCCGCACCTGTAGGGGTCTAGGTTTCATTGCACAGGCTATCCACACGACCAGGGGAACGTCGGGTTTCAGCAGCGGCTCTGTGAAACTCGGGGATCCCGGATTATCTGTATTGTTCTATGATGCTTATTACTTTTCTGTAATGTTGCATATTATCACGCCTGGAGCGATTATTGTATATTAGTATATATACTATTAGATGTTGTATATGTTTTGCACCCGCGCTAGTCCAGCCCCCGCTCTGTCGTTAGTTAAGTAACCTAACGGGTGATGACGGGACCCAGTGACGAATGCGGATGGCATATACGTACATTTTATTTTCGTTCTTTTCTGGTGTGTTTGATTAATGGGACTGCGTTGATTCTTATCAATGCAAGATAAAACAAACCTATTTTTGATGTTGTTGGAACAAATTTTAAAAAAAAGGTGTTATTACAAAGATGTTTCCTTTTGTTTTGCATAGTGATATTCAGTTAGAATATCCCGCACCTCATTCGACGAGGCAAGGGCCGAGATCCCTTCACCGGGAGTGACCCCTTGGGTAGAAGTTTACGTCACGGTGATAACGTCAATATAGTCGATTACAAGTTGCTTTGCATCGCGGTATTCAGATGGAATATCCTGCACCTCATTCCACGAGGAAAGAGCCGAGATCCCTTCACCGGGAGTGACCTCTTTAGCAAAATGTTTTCGTCACTATATTTTATAAAAAGCTATCAGGTTCCTTCATCGATATCAAGTTCATTACGTTAAAGGTTTTTCGCCAAAAACCAGCCGTAGCCCTCCGTCATTTCTTTTGGGTATTCAGTAGTATTCAAGCTATGCATGCTTGTCCCTTAGTCAAGGCATAGTGTTTGGTAGCTGCTGGGTATTTATTTGTTGCATAGATAAATGAGTTGGTTTGGGACAGTCGTTCTGTCATACTTGGCCCTTAGTCAAGGGCATGTGCGGGTGGGTTCAAATTGACCTGGATAGTGACGGATAGAACTTGACATGTGACTTATGAGATATTTGGCCCTTAGTCAAGGTCATAAGAGCATGGGGCAAAAATTACATCGGGAGTTTCAAATATACAGGAAACTTGCCAGGCATGCGCATACCTTCTGGAGTGTGATAACTTGAGTGGCTTCCATCAAGTTATCATACGATGATAGTTGGATCCCGATTCTCACTGATGAGTTGGTTTACTCTTCGGGTGATCCCGACTAATTCTTCTTTCTGGTTTGGAGGAGAATTTGAGATAACAGTGGAAGGTTTCCTGATTAGATAAATTGATAACCATTCTGATCTAGGTTAGAGTACACACAGAGTGTTTCTTTTCTCTCTCTCTCTTTGGCAGCGACCTTTGACCGACCCTAGACTGTGACTCAGTGACCAAGTTGACCGAACCTTCTTAAAATACTGGCTTTTGGATTGTCCAAGTTGCAAAAGTCATTGTCGCTCCTTCTTTTACCTTTTGTATTTCTCAGAACACCCGTATTACTACGGATATCCACTTCCATTGGATAGATCCATCGTATGGTTATATACGAACTCGAAGGGACTTCTTCGAGGATGGATCTAGGTTCAGGAGAAATAGAATTAGTTTATTCAGTTGTCTTTTGTTATCACCTTCTCTCAGGTTGCAAGGGCTCCTTAGTTTAGGAGAGTACACCTATTACGCTTATTGGATAGTCTTATTCCAAACCATAGGCTGGTGCCGAAAGGTAGGGAATTAAGAAAACCAATTAGCCTAAGTAAGGTGTACAGAAGGTAATATGTAAAGACAAAATAAAGGGATTAAAAAGAGGGCAAAGTAAATTGCGACTGTTATCATTCACGACCAAACCGCGTACTTCATCGCTACTCCTATTTCACCTTTGCGTTTTCCCCAGTTCGGGAGAAATAGAATAAGGTATCATTCAGATTGACTTTTATCATCAACTTCTCTCATGTTGCAAGTACTCCTAGGATTAGGAGGGTACACCTATTATGCTTACTGGATAGTCTTCTTCCAAACCATAGGCTGGTGCCGAACGGTAGGGAAGGAAGAAAACCACTTAGCCTAACGATGGTGTACAGAAGGAAATGGCTAAAGACAAATAAAAGGATTTGGAGAGATGGCAAATGAAATATACGGTTTAAGCCATGAATTGGATTATGGAAGAGGCATTACTAAGAATACCAGGATACCCCTACGAGACATTTTAATGTTTCAGTTTCACTGCGCATTGTTAAAGAAAAACTGATTTCCCGATTAGATAATTACTCCAGGGTATGTATTTACCAGGTTTCATTCTCATATCTGTATAGTTTTACAGATGATGAGTGGGAGGAAGTTAATGGGAATTAGGTGATCATCATCATTATATCGGAATTTGTTGTAATTGGTGATATTTGAGGAAATCGCCTGGGTACAGTTTTCAACCTACGATGCACAGGTTTTGTGTTATTCAACTCAGTGGACTTATACAGAGTATTGTATGTTGTCCAGTGTCCGTCAGGACAAAGGGGTTGGTCCTCGCACTATGTTCTATTTACTTGTGAATTCTCTAGTTTTAGACAAGTGTTTCGTAGAAATACAATGTCTATGTTTTGAGAAGTTGTGGGTATAAGAATAAAGTAGAGAACCAGATATCGCAAGTATCGGGATTATTCAAAGAGATCGAAGATATAGATTCTTGTGATTGGTATTCAGATGATAGTAATGGTTTTGAGAAACTTGTTTCTCTTTCGGGTTACTCATAATTGGATGGATTCCTAAGTTGAGTAATGCTGATTAACCTTTTTTCCATTAAGTTGTTATGCACTGGAGACAGCTGCATGATTTGAATCTGGTTCCAATTAAATTAGTGCCTCTGTTTCTATATTGGATATAGAATGGTTCATATCTTAACGATGTTAAGGTAAGGGGAGTTGTCCAGCTTATGCTTAAAACCAGACACTGGATAACTTAAGGCACATTTTTGTAATGGCTGTTTGTGGGTTGACCCTGGCTTTGACGAGGGTTTACATTTCTACCATTTGGAAGATCAATAGTGATATTTTTCTAGATTCACCATAGTTTTAGTAAAATGGATTTTTTCAGAAAACAATAGTGGGAGTATGGTAGAACTGGAAGTGATTCCAGAACCGCAAACGATTACGGAAAATTTAATAGGACCTATATATTCAATCAGTTTTGACATTCCAATAGCCACTCCGCAGATATGATGGGTAACCTCAGACACCCGGTAGCTTCAAGGACGGTGACAGGAAGATTCTTGTTTACCCAGACTTGACACTGCGGTTGTTCCAGATTATGAGACCCGGCAGGAGGATATATATACCGTCGTTCTAAACTAGTTTTAGAAGTGCACGTATATATTATTCTGCCAGAGGGTTGTCGTAGTCAGTGGGAGCAGCGGAAGCATAGTGGGCAAGTAGCTTATTGTTAGTTATATGTATGCCCTAGAGGCCATTACTATACATAGGATGTATATTGTAGTGGATGCTTGGACATATATAGGGAGGACTTTCTTGCTCGACATGATAGTATGCTATCTGGTTGCTCTTTACCTTAACGTGTACACTGATTGTCTCTCTGTTACATGTTGGTAAAGCCCTTAGGATGTGTGCTTGACTACCTGGACTATGATGCAGATCATACTAGTGGGGACAGATAGTCTATAAGTACATCCTTCAAAGTCCCTAGTCGTGGGTGTATCGAGACGGGGCATCGATATACCAGAGTAGACTAGCGTATACCTTCTCGACCCATACAGATGGGCGATGGATGATCCCATATCCATTGGTGTTTGACATCGGAGATGATATACGGGTGCTCAGTAGAGACTGGGTACACTGGACGGACTCGCCGAGAACTCCCAGATGGTATTATACCTGACGTCAGATGGCAGTTCTCTGGTGACACTGGTACAGAGTAGTCTATTGACCTGAGATCGTCATAGAGTCTTGTGCGGTTCCCACTGTGCTTTGATTTCCATCTTACCACGTCCAAGAGGGCGTGCAAAACGGTGGTTTTTGGGTACAGTCCCGAGTCACATGGAGGCAATGAGCGATAGGAGGGGATTCGTCTCTCCCGGTATAGGGAGTTGATGTTGCGCTGTGTTCGATTGGCTATAACAGGAAATCCCTGGCCAGGGTTGCTGAGATTTACTGGTAAGTGTTACCAGTAGTTTCTCGAATTGTTATAGACCTCATATCGACACGACTTATCGAGCTATTGGGGTCTGACGTTTACCACCCCTAGGCGAGATATGCGACATATCAGACGATCAGACCGGACTGGACGGTAAGTGTTACTGGTTGGATTCACAGGAGTGTGAGCGGGCTTGCTCGTCGATCTTCTGATCGCTCAATACCCGGGTGGCCGTTACGTTTAGCAGACCGCTTGCGGCTTGTGGGTGTTTGATATGATCATCATCTGCTGCCGGCGTATTGACGAGTCTTTAGAGTCCTACACAGAGGTTTCCTGGCTCAAGCGAAACGAAATAGGAGCGCATATGAGATATGTGCGGGACCGAGAATAATGCGTGTATATGATACCGTATTCCATTCTCGCGATGAATGTATCGACTGGTTGTATGCGATATGACCTAGTTATCGATTCAAGGATTGATTCGATAAGCCGATACATTGGATACTAGTCGGTTATGTGCGACATGACCGGATCGTTAAATCAAGAGTTGATTTAATGATTTAATGCATAATTATATATATTTGATATATTACTTTGCGTTAACTAGTATTGGTTCACATAAGATAGATTTTCTCACTCGGATGTGCGCATTATATATGTGATATGATTTTGTGCACTTGCTTGTATCATGTTTGATGATACATGCTTTTTGGTTAAGTGTAAAGTATTAAACCTTGGTTAATGAAATGGTTAGGGTTTATTATTTGTTATTCATTTATCTTATTTAATTATCCATTTATTTTTGATAAATGAATAAAAGAAAATGAAATGAAATGGTGGCTTTCATTTGTTGTTTTCATGAAGCTTCATGAACACTTTGACTAAGTGACCATTTTGTCTCTAGCTTGACCCTAACCATTCCTTTAACCATGATTGATTATCTACACATTACCATGGTTAATGATATGATAAGTATTCATTTTTATTATTCCTTTTAATGAACTTATCATATTCATTTCCTTCTTCTTCTTATTCATTTCTTCAAGTGAAGAAAGCTTGCCTCCATCAATGGCAAGTGATGAAAAAGAGTGAGAAATCCAAATCTAAAGTGAACCCACCTCCTATTTCTTCATCCTCTACCTCTTGCCAAGTAGTAGAGTGTGTTTCCTTCACAAGTTTTCATGGCTAGGTGAAGGTGGAGCTTGATCTAGTGATGCTTCGACGTAGATCATCTTCGGCACGTCGTCGATGACCTAGCCCGTCTATTCTCCGATGAAGCCGACGCTAGATCCCGGGGTTCGACTTGGACAGCGAGGATACTTCATTACGGAGCTATGGAGGTGGAGGACCGGATCTACAAAGGTTGTATTTCCGTATTCTTGTAGTTAAGTGTTAACTAGTTTTCCTTTTCGCCTAGTTTTCTAGCCAACGATCCGTTCTAGGGTTTCTCGGCACCGTTTAAATTTGAAATTGGCATGGTTGATGCCATGTGAGACCTCATTAGGGTGCCTAGGAACCCTACACTTATGTCTATTTATAGGCTTGAGCAAATATAGCGGAGATAAGATCATCTAATTTTGATGAGACAGTCATGGCTTTGACTTCATCAGAATAGGGGATGGATCTGTTAAAGAAGGTAGTAGGGTGTGATGTCCTGGTATTTGGATGACATGCACAGAGTAGGAAGTAAAATTCCTATACTACAATCGGTTGTACTGTGGTCGTCACACAGTTGTTTCTCCACAAGGATATGGATATAATATCAGACATTCTGGTTACTAGATCTATGGTATTAGATCTAGATTTGGGTAGTATCCCAATATGGGTACTTTGACAATATACTAATAGTATTTTAGAATAGATGACTCCTGGCATGGTGGTGTACCTGCAGGTGATGGAGTCACCCTCTCTAAAGGTGTCTTAGAGACTAAAGGAGAGAGGGAAGTGCATGATTGGCAGATCACTTGCTTAGGCAATTGAGTCAATCATGAGATGTCAAGTACCACACCAGATGTTGTTTTTGCACTTGATGCGATAAGTTTATAATAATCCAATCCTAAAGAAACATAAGGAAGCAGTTTTAGAACATAAGTGCTTGTTCTACGGATTTGATGACGGCAGCCTCCTTTAGGAGACGGTTATCATTCCAGGCTTCAAAGGTGACATTGATGACAGAGTGATTGTCAGAGTTATAGTTTTCCCTCTGATAAGGGACAGTATTATGGACAGGTGGTCCAAGAGAATACTATGGGAGGCTTGGTGCTGGATACCGATTGGGTTCAATTATCGATACAGTCTAAGAAGTTTAGATTTGGAGTTCATTTATGAACTAGGTCCCATCAGATATTCAGACATATTCTAAGACAGGTATTACTCGATTCGGGAGATGGCTTTCTCCGCGAATTTGAGATATAAATAGGTATAGAAAGAAATATCAGGGCGGATCCACACACTGAGGCTATTTCTCGAACACAAGAGTTTTACAAACTAGCTTTGTGAAACTGATTAGTAGAGGAGTTGGATGTGCGGTATCACACGGGCTGTGAGTATGCGACATCGCAATAATTAGCCTTAAGTGCAAATGGGAGATTGTTAGAGATAGTGCCCTCAAAGTCAATTATTGGATCCCCGGTACGTGATTGCAATGATTGAGACAGGACCTATACCGATATGACAGTCTTACTCGAGATGATAGTATGCTATCTGGTTTGTCTTTATCATCGTATACATGCTTTAGTTCACTATTGCATGATGATAGAGCCCATAGGATTCTTACTTGACTACCAGCAGTATGATGGCGATCATATACGTGGGAGCTGGGGTCTGTAAGCACATCCTTAAAAGTGTCCCTAGTCGTGGGAGTTTCGAGACAGGGCATCGATACTCCAGAGTAGACTAGTGTATACAGTCGAGACCCCGACGAGGGGCGGTGGCCGGTCTCACAAGCCACTGGTGTCAGTTGGATCACCTAAGATGTATACAGGTGCTCATTGGGTTATGAGTACACCGGACAGGACTCGCCGGGAATCTGCTAGTTGGTATTATACATATCGTCAGATAGCAATTCCCTGGTGACATGTGTACAGGTTAGTTCATCGACCTGAGATCGTCATTTGTCTCATGTGAGTTTCCACTGTGCTTAGATTACTACCCTACCATGTAGGGTTCCTAGGCATCCTAATGAGGTCTCACAAGGCATCAACCATGCCAATTTCAAATTTAAACGGTGCCGAGAAACCCTAGAACGGATCGTTGGCTAGATTTCTAGGCGAAAATGAAACTAGTAAACTATTTTACTAAAGGAACGGAAATACAACCTTTGTAGATCCGGTCCTCCACCTCCACGGCTCCGTGATGATGTCTCCTCGCTGTCCAAAATGGATCCCGGGCTCTAGAGTCGGCTTCATCGGAGAATGGACGGGCTAGGTCATCGACGACGATGCCGAAGATGATCTACGTCGAGGCATCACTAGATCAAGCTCTCACTTCACCAAGTCAAGAAACTTGTGAAGAAAACACACTCTACTACTTGGCAAGAGGTAGAGGATGAAGAAATAGGAAGTGGGTAGACTTTAGAATTGGATTTCTCACTTGTTTTCATCAATCACCATTGATGAAGCAAGCTTCTTCAAGTGAAGAAGATGAAGAAGATGATGAAAGAATTATGATAAGATATCTTTAAAATAGAAAATAAAAGGAATGCTTATCATAATCTAACCATGGTGAAGTGTAGAGAATCAACTAGGGTTGAGTGGAGTGGTTAGGGTTAAGCATGAGACAAAATGGTGACTAAGTCAAAGCTTCATGAAGCTTCAACATGCAAGTCCAAAATTAGCCACCATTTCATTTCTTTATGCTTAATATTTTTCCAAAATAAATAAATGAATAAATAATGGATAAAACAAAACCCTAATTTCCAACTTAACCATGGTTTAATTCTTTACACTTAACCAAAAAGAATGTATCATCAAACATGATACAATCATGTGTACAAAAGTATATCACATATACAATGTGCACAAACCAAGTGAGAAAATCCGTTTAAAGTGAACCAATACTAGTTAGTGCAAAGTAATATATCAAATATATAATTATGCATTAAATCATTAAATCAACACTTGATTTAACGATCCGGTCATATCGCATATAACCGACTAGTATCCAATGTATCGGCTTATCGAATCAATCCTCGATTCGATAACTAGGTTATATCGCAAACAACCAGTCGACACATTGTTCGCGAGAATGAAATACGGTATCACATACACGCATTATTCTCAGTCCCGCACATATCTCATATGCGCTCCTATTTCGTTTCGCTTGAGCCAGGAAACCTCTGTGTAGGACTCTAAAGACTCGTCAATACGCCGGCAGCAGATGATGATCATATCAAACACCCACAAGCCGCAAGCGGTCTGCTAAACGTAACGGCCACCCGGGTATTGAGCGATCAGAAGATCGACGAGCAAGCCCGCTCACACTCCAGTGAATCCAACCAGTAACACTACCGTACAGTCCGGTCTGATCGTCTGATATGTCGCATATCTCGCCTAGGGGTGGTAAACGTCAGACCCCAATAGCTCGATAAGTCGTGTCGATATGAGGTCTATAACAATTCGAGAAACTACTGGTAACACTTACCAGTAAATCTCAGCAACCCTGGCCAGGGATTTCCGGTTATAGCCAATCGAACACAGCGCAACATCAACTCCCTATACCGGGAGAGACGAATCCCCTCCTATCGCTCATTGCCTCCATGTGACTCGGGACTGTACCCAAAAAACACCGTTTTGCACGCCCTCTTGGACGTGGTAAGATGGAAATCAAAGCACAGTGGGAACCACATAAGACTCTATGACGATCTCGGGTCAACAGACTACTCTGTACCAGTGTCACCAGAGAACTGCCATCTGACGTGAGGTATAATACCATCTAGGAGTTCTCGGCGAGTCCGTCCAGTGTACCCAGTCTCTACTGAGCACCCGTATATCATCTCTGATGTCAAACACTAATGGATATGGGATCATCCATCGCCCATCTGTATTGGTCGAGAGGGTATACGCTAGTCTACTCTGGTATATCGATGCCCTGTCTCGATACACCCACGACTAGGGACCTTGAAGGATGTACTTATGGACTACCATGTCCCCACTAGTATGATCCGCATCATAGTCCAGGTAGTCAAGTACACATCCTAAGGGCTTTACCAACATGTAACAGAGAGACGATCAATGTACACGTTAAGGTAAAGAGCAACCAGATAGCATACTATCATGTCGAGCAAGAAAGTCCTCCTTATATATGTCCCAGCATCCACTACAATATACATCCTATGTATAGTAATGGCCTCTAGGGCATACATATAACTAACATACCACGCTCAAAGGAGTTGTGCAAACAGGTTTTAGTTGGGTACAGTCCCGAGCCACATTGGAGGCAAGTGAGCGGATCGTCGGGGATTCGTCTCTCCCGGTATTGGGGGTTGATGTCGCGCAGTACACGGGTGGCCATCACTAGGAATCTTCGGCCGAGGTAGTGGAGAATTACTGATTGGGATCAGTAGTTTCTCAGGTGGTGATGGGCTTCATGCCGACACGATTTATCGCGTTATTAGGGGTCTGACTTTATCCACCCCCCTAGACTCGATATGCGATACTCTTTAGACGAATGGACCGGACTGTATATACATTGTCACTGTCAGGCTCAGTAGGGTTTATGGATGAGTTCGCTCGTCAGCTTCCCTTCCAATCAATACATAGGCAAACCGTTACGTACAGCTAGTACCTCTAACGTGCTAGGGGTTATACCCAGTGCCAGTGTGTTGATGAGTCATTAGAGTCCCCCACAGACACTTTCCCAAGTTCGGGCGAAACGTTGTAGAGGCCGTATGGTGATATGGCAAGGTTCGGAAAAAACACGTGTGTTTTCGCACGTGTCGTTTTCCGGGCAGATAATACTGGTAGGCTTTGGTTTAAGCCGGAACCCAGTATTATACTGTATAGATATAATATCTTTGTCTCAGTTGCATTTGTATTCGGTCGTAATACAAATGCGGGTATGTTAATACTGATACGGGGTTATCCTGAAATTCGTTTCAGGATCACTTTTGGAAGTTGCCAGTTTCCAGTTTTCTATGAGCCGTATTTAACATTTGGTTAAATACGGATTTATCTTTTCTTTGGATGAGTGTAGAAACTTGTAGAAGGTGGTGACTAGGTTCATGCATCTTGGTGAGTCATTAGTGCATTGATTATTGCATTAAATGCTTTTGTGACTAGGTTTAAGTTCATTGGTTATCATTTAATGCATTCATACAAGGTGTCTTATGACTCATTCTTTTGGTTTAGTGCTTGTGGTCACCCCCCTCTCCTACACTCACCCTCCTCCTCATCTATAAGTGGCCGGCCTCCCCCCTCTCATAATATATAGTTGTTGTTCACTAGAAAAAGATTATGATAGATTCGGGTTCATGAAAATTAGATAGCCTCTTTCTCATTTCACCCGATCCAAAAGGCAACTTCCATAACCGTTCATCCGTGACTTTGGATGCAACGAGACAAAGTGTTCTATTCATTCTCTACTTCATCTTGGTCGTCTCTTTTAGTAAACTTGACGATCGAGTTGCCTCGTTTCAAAGGCGGGAGCCCGTTTAAAGATCCGTCGACGTGGTGCCACCTGGAAGACAAGACTGGAGTTCAAGGAGATCGGAGCAGCCGCAACAAGCATGGGATGATGGTTGAAGACCGAAGGACTCGGATCATTCGGTATAACGTTTCTACCCACTTTATTGTTTGTTAGTTTAGCTTTAATGGCAGATCCGGGTTACGGTACACGATAGCGCCAGTTGTTAGAAGTTTTTGTTCCGCATTTGACATCTGTTAGACGGCCGGGGCGCTACCGTAGACTTACACTAGTAACTTGATAAGTCATGCCGATGTGTGGCCTATAACCGTTCGAGAAACTACTGATAACACTTACCGATAAATCTCATCATCCTTGGCCAGGGACTTAATGCTATAGCCAATCAAGCATAGCGCAATATCAACTCCTAATACCGGGAGAGACGAAACCCCACCTATCGCTCACCGCCTCCATGTGACTCGGGACTATACCCAAAATCCACCTGTTTGCACGACTCCTTTGAGCCGTGGTAGGGAGGAAATCAAAGCATAGTGGGAACCACACAAAACACTATGACGATCTCGGGTCTACAGAATAATATGTACAAGTGTCACTAGAGCACTGCTATCTGACGATAGGTATGGTACCATCTAGGAGTTCTCGGCGAGTCCTGTTCAGTGTACCCATTCTCTAATGAGCACATGTATACAATCTTTGATGTCAAACGCCAATGGCTGTGGTATTAACCATCACCCCATACAGGGTCAAGAAACGTACACACTAGTCTACTCTGGAATATCGATGCCAGTCTCGATATTCCCTCGACTAGGAACTGTTAAAGGATGTGCTTGCGGACTACATAAGCCCCACTAGTATGATCTGTTAGTTATATGTATGCCCTAGAGGCCATTACTGTACATTGGATGTATATTGTAGTGGATGCTGGGACATATATAGGAAGGACTTTCTTGCTCGACATGATAGTACGCTATCTGGTTGCACTTTATCTTAACATGTATACTTTCTGTCTCTCTGATTACATGTTGATAAAGCCCTTAGGATGTGTACTCGACTTCCGGGACTATGATGTAGATCATACTAGTGGGGCCTGGGTAGTCAATGAGTACATCCTTCATTGTTCCTAGTCGTGGGAATATCGAGACGGGGCATCGATATTCCAGAGTAGACTAGCGTATATCTTCTCGACCCATGTGATGGGCGATGGATGATCCCATATCCATTGGTGTTTGACATCGAAGATGGTATGCGGGTGCTCAGTGGAGACTGGGTACACTGAACGGACTCGCCGAGAACTCCCAGATGGTATTATACCTCACGTCAGATGGCAGTTCTCTGGTGACACTGGTACAGCTTAGTCTGTTGACCCGAGATCGTCATAGAGTCTTGTGTGTCTCCCACTGTGCTTTGATTTCCACCCTACCACGGCTCTACTGAGTTGTGCAAACAGGTGGTTTTTGGGTACAGTGCCGATTCACATGGAGGCAATGAGCGATAGGAGGGGATTCGTCTCTCCCCGTATTGCGGGTTGATGTTGCGCTATGCTCGACTGGCCATAACAGGAAATCCCTGGCCAGGGTTGCAGTGATATACTGGTAAGAGTTATCAGTAAGTTTTTACATGAATGAAAATGAAAAACACTCATCTCACATAAAAAAACCCCGTCTATTCAAACATGACGATCCAATATAACATATCCAGCAACACATAACATCGCATGTCATCAACGTAAGTAAATATGCGCATCCCAATGGTCGTTGACATATAGCAACGAAACCGGAGACATCACATATTACACTTACAGTCACAGAAAAGAAAGTGTAAAACTACAACAGTTGGAATTCGCAATCTGCATAGACATCGCTGTTAGTTATATGTATGCCCTAGAGGCCATTACTGTACATTGGATGTATATTGTAGTGGATGCTGGGACATATATAGGGAGGACTTTCTTGCTCGACATGATAGTATGCTATCTGGTTGATCTTTACCTTAACGTGTACACTGATTGTCTCTCTGTTACATGTTGGTAAAGCCCTTAGGATCTGTACTTGACTACCTGGACTATGATGCGGATCATACTAGTGGGGACATGGTAGTCCATAAGTACATCCTTGAAAGTCCCTAGTCGTGGGTGTATCGAGACGGGGTATCGATATACCAGAGTAGACTAGCGTATACCTTCTCGACCCATACAGATGGGCGATGGATGATCCCATATCCATTGGTGTTTGACATCAGAGATGATATACGGGTGCTCAGTAGAGACTGGGTACACTGGACGGACTCGCCGAGAACTCCCAGATGGTATTATACCTCACGTCAGATGGCAGTTCTCTGGTGACACTGGTACAGAGTAGTCTGTTGACCCGAGATCGTCATAGAGTCTTGTGTGGTTCCCACTGTGCTTTGATTTCCATCTTACCACGTCCAAGAGGGCATGCAAAACGGTGGTTTTTGGGTACAGTCCCGAGTCACATGGAGGCAATGAGCGATAGGAGGGGATTCGTCTCTCCCGGTATAGGAAGTTGATGTTGCGCTGTGTTCGATTGGCTATAACAGGAAATCCCCGGCCAGGGTTGCTGAGATTTACTGGTAAGTGTTACCAGTAGTTTCTCGATTTGTTATAGACCTCATATCGACACGACTTATCGAGCTATTGGGGTCTGACGTTTACCACCCCTAGGCGAGATATGCGACATATCAGACGATCAGACCGGACTGTACGGTAGTGTTACTGGATGGATTCACTGGAGTGTGAGCGGGCATGCTCGTCGATCTTCAGATCGCTCAATACCCGGGTGGCCGTTACGTTTAGCAGACCTCTTGCGGCTTGTGGATGTTTGATATGATCATCATCCGCTGCCGGCGTATTGACGAGTCTTTAGAGTCCTACACAGAGGTTTCCTGGCTCAAGCGAAACGAAATAGGAGCGCATATGAGATATGTGCGGGACCAAGAATAATACCAGTATGTGATACTGTATTCGATTCTCGCGATGTGACATTGATCGGTTATATGCGATATAGCCGGGTTATCGGATCAAGTGTTGATTCGATAAGTTGTTACTAATGATACTAGTCGGTTATATGCGATATGACCGGATTGTTAAATCAAGTGTTGATTTAATGATTTAATGTATAATTATATATTTGATATATTACTTTGCATCAACTAGTATCGGTTCACTTTAAAATGGATTTTCTCACTCGGGTGTGCGCATTGCATATGCGATATGATTTTGTGCACTTTATTGTATCATGTTTGATGATGCATGATTGCTAGGTTATGTGTAAAGAATTTAACCAAAGTTATTTAAATGGTTAAGGGTTTTACTTATTCATTAATTAGTCTTTTTATTTTTGAAAAAAAAAGGAAAAGAAATGAGAGAAAAATGATGGCTTATTTTGTTTGCACTTGAAGCTTCATGAAGCTTTTATGATGCAACCATTTTTGTCTCATCTCCTAAACCCTAACCATTACTTTAACCTTGGTCAATTCTCTACACTTAACTTAGGTTAAAGTTATGATAAGAATGATATTATTATTCTTTTCATAATTAACAAAATATATTTTCTTCTTCTTCTTCTTCCATTTTCTTCAAGTGAAGAAAGCTTGCCCCATCAATGGCAAGTGATGGAAATGAGTGAGAAATCCAATTCTAAAGTCTACCCACCTCCTATTTCTTCATCCTCTACCTCTTGCCAAGTAGTAGAGTGTGTTCTCTTCACAAGTTTTTGGACTTGGTGAAGTTGGAGCTTGATTTAGCGATGCCTCGACGTAGATCATCTTCGGCATGGACATCGATGACCTAGCCCGTCCATTCTCCGATGAAGCCGACGCTAGAGCCCGGGACTTGTTATGGACAGCGAGAAGACTTCATTGCGGAGCTATGGAGGTGGAGAACCGGATCTACAAAGGTTGTATTTCCGTATCTCTTAGTTAAGTGTTAACTAGTTTATTGTTTCGTCTAGATTTCTAGCCAACGATCCGTAGTCGGGTTTCTCGGCACCTAGATTTTTTGAAATTGGCATGGTTGATGCCTTGTGAGACCTCATTAGGATGCCTAGGAACCCTACAATCGCATGCCTAATCAAATGAATACCTTAGACATCACATGCCTAACAATTATAAACCCTGCATTTTAGTCTCAAAATCGAAAACTCTTTTCAATATCAAGTCGGGCAATTCAACAAGATTCCCGACATCCTGATCGAATGCTCGTGGCAAACTTTAGTAGACGGCCGCACCCCCGACGCCGTCGACGAAGTGCACCAAGGCGGAACACTGCTGCCGCGAGCACCCGAACGGATGCTTTCGGCGACGGGGTTCTCCTACAGTCACTTGGTCGGGGCTATGGAGTGAGGCTGTCTATTAAGTTTACCCGGCGAGTATCCGCGTACGCTACGTGATTGCGACGGACTTTTGATCACATCAAAATTTTGTGGCAACCGATCAAGTGAGACTAAACTGCTATGTTTATAACATTCATTCAGTTATCTCATAACTACTTGTGAATTCCAATTGTTGTATCCCATTCCAGATAAATAGAAAAGAAAGTGTAAAACTGGGTTACGCCTCTGGGAAAACGAGGTTTACTGTAATTAGGTCCGTGCGAAAGCACGGGGAACCTCCCTCAAAGTACCGACACTGGCCTGGCTGAAAGATTGGCGAACTTGTAGAGTGTAATTAATCCCGGCTAGTCTTTCCTTTTAAGGTTTGAAGGAAGATTTGATAAAAACAGTGGGAGCCATCCTGATTAGATAAAATATATAACCAATCTGATCTTGCAAGAGCGCACGCAGAGTGTTTTCTTCTCTCTCTCCTGGTAGCGACCATGTCACGCCTTAATCAAGATAATAATATGGATGTATGGACCGAACCCGCTTGTTATACTGAGCTGGGGAACGTTGGTCCCGCTCTAACTTATAATTGTTATAAGACAGAGCAGGAAATAGGGGAATGCCAGGATTCCCATGCCGCCCAAACGAAGAAAGTGCATGAGATGCATCTCCTTCGGGTGTGTTCATTACAAAGAACTGTTTCTCAGTATCCTCTACATCCTGGGTATATGATACCGGATCAGGATCCCAGATATGTAATATATTACATAGGGCTACAAAAGGGTAGAAAAACTGAGAACGGGTGATAAGTTTCATGAGACAGAAAATGGGGCAAGTGTTGCAGCCAAGTCTGTTGGTCACTGTCACCCTGTATTACGAATACATTGATTCTGAACAAATGCTATTAGATACTGAACCTGATATACAAAATCATATCAGTCTCTTTATTAGTAAAGAAATGATATAATTTTGTATTGATGGATAATGTTTTGAACATTTCCTATATCAAAAGTTGATCGGTTCAGGCACGTCATCTAAAAGCATTGACGTTCTAAATCAAACTATAGTTCCTTGTATACTGAACACACACAAGAGGAAGAGTTCAGAAATGAACGAATCATTCTTGAGGCATTGTAGACTAGGTCATATCAATGCGACCCGACTGGCTGAAGTTACATTTTAGATGCATATTTAAATCAGTTTAAATTTACATCTTGTGAAACTTGCCAGTCATGTCACAAAGATATAATGACACCAGCTCTGCTTACTGGAAGCCGAGAAAGAGTTAATGAACTCTTGGGACTGATACATGATGATGTATGTAAAGTCTCCTGTCTACACATGCCAGGACTGGTTCTTTATACTTCATTATATTCTCTGATAATCTCTCAAGATTCAGTCATATATTCCTGTTGAAACATAAGTCCGAACCTTTTGAGATATTCACAGAATATAAGTTAGAAGTAGAGAACCAAAATACGGGTATAAGTATTATGTCCTATGATAAGATCAGGGAGGAGAATACTTGTGCATAGAATTCCTGGACTATTCTAAAGGAGAATGAGATTTTCTCTCAGTGTTACTCCTCTGAATACACCACAGCACAACGGTGTATCAGGGCGGAGCAATTGCACAATATTAGATATGGTGTGCCCTATGATGAGTATTACTGAGTTACCTATTTCCTTTTAGGGTTATGCACTTGAGAAGCTGCATACCTATTGAATTAGGTTTGAATCAAATCACTGCCTACCACTCCATATAAGATATGGTATGGGAAGAACCCATCTCTTAAGCGAGTTAAGATTTGGGGTTGTCCGGCCTATGTTTAAAGCAAAATCCGGACAAGATCGAGGCAGGATCAGTTCTGTAGAACTGGAAAGGTTCCAGCTATACAAAACTGCAGTTGATGATTTGACAGAACCATAAGATTCTATAGTTCCCGACGAACCTCAGCCTCTCCGCCGATCTAGTAGGGTTCCTCATCCGCCTGAGAGATACCTCGGTTTCTCGATGACAGTGGGAGCAAGGATTGCATCATGAGATGATGACCCAACTAGTTTCGAGCAGGCCATCGAGAGTAGGGACTCTGTAAGAATGGCTGGATGCTTAGCGATCTGAGATGGAATCCATGTACACCAGCAAAGTATGGAATTTAGCTGCTATATCTGAAGGGTTAAATCCCCATCAGGAGCAAGTATATCTTGAGAAGATTACTTGGTTTAGATGGAAAAGTTGAGACTTTCAAAGCTGGACTTGTTAAAGGTTTTCGTCATCGACCAGGCGTGGATAATGATGAAACCTTTTTCCAGTAGCTATGCTTAAGTCTGTCCAGATCCTACTTACCACGGCTACATACCATGACTACGATATCTGGCGGTTGGGTGCCATGACTGCTTTTCTAAATACTGATTTAGAAGAGAACGTCTATAAGAACACAGCCAGAGGTCTTCGTAAACAGTGGGAGCAGCGGAAACGTGTGCAAGTTGCTTTACATAATGAAGCAGGCATCGCGGAGTTGGAACGTCTGTTTTGATGTGATAGTCAAAGTGTTTGACTTCATCAAAATGGTAGACGAACCTTGTATATACAAAAGGGTAGTAGAGAGTAAGGTGGTCATCTTCGTATTGTACGTAGACAACATACTCTTGATAGGAAAAGAGTTTCCTATACTACGATCGATCAATCTCCTATTATCACAAGGATTCTCCAAATAGGATAAAGATGATACCTCCTAAATCCTGAGATTTGGACCTATGAGATAGATCTAAAGGGATATTAGGGTTCTCACTAGGTATAGTGAGATTGTATCAATCGATCCTCGGGAGAATCACTGGAAGTGTTCCAGGGTGATAAAGACGACTGAATGTCAGTCACAGGCATTGTCTTTACCCTTAGTAAAGGGACGGTATGTTGGAAGATATCCAAGCTAGATACCGTGACAAACTAGACGATAAGGGCTGGTAACATCGCTATTAAAGATACTGCCAAAGAGGCAGTTTGGGTGTATATTGGTTCATAGGATGAACTAGGTTCCTACCATTGTGTGACAATGGAACTGTGGCTTTGGCCCTGGAACCCTGGTCCCATCAGTGACCCAGACATAATCTAAGGCAGCATCACCTGATCATGGAGATAGTTGATCTCCAAGGTGATCGAGGTTAGGAGAGAAGACTCAGAGGACAACACGGCGGATCCACTCACGAAGGCCTTTTTCCCAAAGAGAGACTTTTAGGGGATGGTTGAGTATGTGATACTGCAACCACTGCTACAGATGGCCCTAGTGCAAGTGGGAGATTGTTAGTTATATGTATGCTCTAGAGGCCATTACTGTACATTGGATGTATATTGTAGTGGATGCTGGGATATATATAGGAAGGACTTTCTTGCTCGACATGATAGTACGCTATCTGGTTGCACTTTATCTTAACATGTATACTTTCTGTCTCTCTGATTACATGTTGATAAAGCCCTTAGGATGTGTACTCGACTTCCAGGACTATGATGTAGATCATACTAGTGGGGCCTGGGTAGTCAATGAGTACATCCTTCATTGTTCCTAGTCGTGGGAATATCGAGACGGGGCATCGATATTCCAGAGTAGACTAGCGTATATCTTCTCGACCCATGTGATGGGCGATGGATGATCCCATATCCATTGGTGTTTGACATCGAAGATGGTATGCAGGTGCTCAGTGGAGACTGGGTACACTGAACGGACTCGCCGAGAACTCCCAGATGGTATTATACCACACGTCAGATGGCAGTTCTCTGGTGACACTGGTACAGCTTAGTCTGTTGACCCGAGATCGTCATAGAGTATTGTGTGTCTCCCACTGTGCTTTGATTTCCACCCTACCACGGCTCTACTGAGTTGTGCAAACAGGTGGTTTTTGGGTACAGTCCCGATTCACATGGAGGCAATGAGCGATAGGAGGGGATTCGTCTCTCCCGGTATTGGGGGTTGATGTTGCGCTATGCTCGACTGGCCATAACAGGAAATCCCTGGCCAGGGTTGCAGTGATATACTGGTAAGAGTTATCAGTAGTTTCACGAATGTTATGGACCTCAAGTCGGCATGACTTATCGAGCTACTGGGGTCTGACGTTTACCACCCCTAGGCGAGATATGCGACATATCAGACGAACAGACCGGACTGTACGGTAAGTGTTACTGGTTGGATTCACAGGAGTGTGAGCGGGCTTGCTCGTCGATCTTCTGATCGCTCAATACCCGGGTGGCCGTTACGTTTAGAAGACCGCTTGCGGCTTGTGGGTGCTTGATATGATCATCATCCACTACCGGCGTATTGACGAGTCTTTAGAGTCCTACACAGAGGTTTCCTGGCTCAAGCGAAACGAAATAGGAGCGCATATGAGATATGTGCGGGACCGAGAATAATGCGTGTATGTGATACCGTATTTCATTCTCGCGATGAATGTGTCGAATGGTTGTATGCGATATAACCTAGTTATCGAATCAAGGATTGATTCGATAAGCCGATACATTGGATACTAGCCAGTTATATGCGACATGACCGGATCATTGAATCAAGTGTTGATTTAATGATTTAATGTATAATTATTTATTTGATATATTACTTTGCATTAACTAGTATTGGTTCACTTTAAATGGATTTACTCACTTGGTTTGTGCACATTGCATATGTGATATATTTTGTGCACATGATTGTATCATGTTTGATGATACATGCAAGCTAGGGTTAGTGTAAAGAATTAGACCATGGTTAAGATTATGATTAGGGTTTTCTTTTTTCTTATTTATTTATTTATTTATTTTGGAAAAATATGAGAAAAGAATGGTTGCTATTTTTGTTTGCTAGTTGAAGATTCTTGAAGCTTTGAATTAGTCCACCATTCTTGTCTCATCCTTAACCCTAACCATTCAAGTTAACCATGGTCCATTCTCTACAACTAACCAAGGGTTAGTAAATGATAAGTATTGATTTATTTATCATTTACTTAAAACTTATCATATCTTCTTCTTCTTCTTCATCTTCTTCAACAAAAGAGAAAGCTTGCTACTCCAATGGCAAGTGATGAAAACTAGTGAGAAATCCAAAACTAAAGTATACCCACTTCCTATTTCTTCGTTCTCTACCTCTTGCCAAGTTGTATAGGGTGTTTACTTCACAAGTTTTCAAAGCTTGGTGAAGTTGGAGCTTGTTCTTGTGATGCTTCGACGTAGATCATCTTCGGTATCGAACCGACGATCAAGCCCGCCCATTCTTCGATGATGCCAATGCTAGAGTCAAGGGTTCGATTTGGACAGCGGAGGGAGATCATCGTGGAGCTTAGGAAGTGGTGGACCGGATCTACAAAGGTTGTAGCCCCTTTCCTTTAGCTATATTTCCGTTTACTTGCTTGCTTCGCCTATTTATCTAGTTAACGATCCGTATTAGGGTTTATAGGCACTTGTAAAATTTGATTTGTGCATGTTTAATCACTTGTGAGACTCCATCAGAGTGCCTAGGAACCTTACATGATCTGCATCATAGTCCTGGTAATCAAGCCAACATCCTAAGGGCTTTATCAACATGTATCAGAGAGAAATTATAATAATACAAGTGTAGTTATTAAGATAAAGAGCAACCAGATAGCATACTACCATATCAAGCAAGAAAGTCCTCTATATATATGTCCAAGCATCCATTATATCATACAATAATGGCCTCTAGGGCATACATATTCCTAACAATCTCCTACTTGCACTAAGGCTAGTTGTTGTAGTATCCCATACCCAACATCCCAAAAATTCTCTCAAACTTCGTCTGGGGGAGGGCCTTCGTGAGTAGATCCGATGTGTTGTCCTTCATGTCAACTCTCCTGACCTCCATCTCCCAGCGATCAACCATCTCCTGGATCAGGTGATACCACCTCAGAATATGTCTGGATCGCTTATAGGACCGGGGTTCCTTAGCCAAAACCACAGCTCCATTGTTATCACAATACAAGGGTATTGGATCCTCAATAGATGGAACCACACCAAGTTCAGTAATGAACTTCTTCATCCAGACAATCTCTTTGGCAGCATCGTTAGCAGCGATGTATTCAGCCTCTATCGTCGAGTCTGCCATGGTATCTTGCTTGGAACTCTTCCAACATACCGCTCCTCCATTGAGGGTGAAGACAAAACCCAAGACCGACATGCGGTCGTCCTTATCACTTTGGAAGCTTGAATCGGTAAAAGACTCCACTTGGAGTTCTCCGTTACCATACACCAAGAAAATTTCTTTAGTCTTTCTCAAGTACTTAAGAATGTTCTTCACAGCTGTCCAGTGCTTCTCCCCTAGGTCTGATTGATACCTACTTACCACACCTAGTGAGTAAGCTACATCCGGTCTGGTACATAACATCGCATACATGATAGAACCAACTGCAGAAGCATAGGGTATCATTTGCATGCGAGCCCTCTCCAAATCAGTCTTGGGAGGCATCTTTTTGGAGAGAGTAATTCCTGAACAAGCGGGTAAATTACCACACTTAGAATCTTCCCTACTAAACCTCTTTAGTATGGTGTCTATGTACCTGGATTGGGACAATCCCAACATCCTTTTAGATCTATCTCTATAGATCTTTATCCCCAGGATGTAGGAGGCATCACTAAGATCTTTCATGGAAAACTTTTGTGATTGGAAGAGTTTGACCGAGTACAGCATACGAACATCATTCTCTATCAAGAGTATGTCATCTACGTACAATACGAGGAAGGCAACCTTACTCTCTACAACCTTTTTTTTATATACAAGGTTCATCTACGTTTTTGATGAAGTCAAACTCTTTGACTGCTACATCAAAACAGATGTTCCAGCTCCGCGATGCTTGCTTTAATACGTAGATTGATTTAAGCAGCTTGCACACCTTTCTGCTGCTCCCACTGTCTACGAAGCCCTCTGGCTATGCCATGTACACGCTCTCATCTAAATCACCATTTAGAAAAGCGGTCTTGACGTCCATCTGCCATATTTCGTAGTCATGGTATGCAGCAATGGTATGTAGGATCCTGATGGACTTAAGCATAGCCACAGGAGAAAAGATTTCATCATAATCGACACCTGGTCCTTGACGAAAACCTTTTGCTACAAGTCTAGCTTTGAATGTCTCAACCTTTCCATCTACACCAAGTTTCTTCTTAAAGATCCACTTGCTCCCGATGGGTTTTACCTCTTCAGGAGCAACTTCCAAAGTCCATACTTTGTTGGTGTACGTAGATTCCATCTCAGATCGCATAGCATCCAGCCATTTCACAGAGTCCCCACTTATGATGGCCTACTCAAAACTAGTTGGGTCATCATATTCAAAGATGCAATCCTCACTCCTACCGTCTATGCGAAAATCGTAGTATCTCTCAGTTGGATGAGGAACCCTACTAGATCTGCAGAGTGGCTGAGGTTCGTCGGAGACTATTGAATCCTACGGTTCTACCGAATCGTCAGTTCTAGTTTGTGTAGATAGAACTTCTTCCAGCTCTACCTCATTACCACTAATTTCTTTTACAAGAAATTCCTTTTCTAAAGAGGTGGCATGTCGAGAAACACACACCTTTTGTTCCTCGGCGTGGTAGAAGATATACCCTCGTAAATGTTTTGGATATCCTATGAACTTACATACAACAGACATTGCCTTGAGCTTATCCGGATTTTTCTTTTTAACATAATCCGGACAACCTCATATCTTAATAAAACTAAGAATTGGTCTATTCCCCTTCCATATCTCATATGGAGTGGTAGGCGTGGATTTGATAGGTACCCTATTCAATATATATGCAGCTGTCTCAAGTGCATAACCCCAAAAGGAAATAGGTAACTCAGCAATACTCATCATAGAGCGCACCATATCTAATAGGGTGTGATTCCTCCGCTCCGATACTCTATTGTGCTGTGGTGTATACAGAGGAGTTAGCTGAGAGAGAATCTTATTCTCTTTTAGATAATCTCGGAATTCCATGCTTAAGTATTCTCTTCCTCGATCAGATCGAAGGATTTTAATACTTTTACCCGTCCGGTTCTCTACTTCGTTGTTATATTCCCTGAATTTCTCAAAAACTTCAGATTTGTGTTTCATCAGGAACACATGTCCGAATCTTGAGAGATCATCGGTGAATGTTGTAAGTCCACGTTGCCCACCCCGGTACTTGCGGGGAGGCGGAAAACGGAATAAAAATCGAATTTTTATGAGCTTAGGCAACATGGACTACACTATGAAGGATCTTTGCTAAACAAAAACAAGCTAAAACTAACTAGAAACTAGCTAAGTGCTAGAAAGGTTATACCTTGGGCTTTATGTCCTTCACTCCTTGCTCCTTGGAGTGGTGGAAGGAGGTCACCTTAATCGTCTTCTCACGTCGAAGAAAGATCCACCCGAAAGCCTCGACCTTTGGCTTCAACTCCAAGCTAGAAGTAACTAGGGTGCAAGAAGTGCTAATCCTTGAACCCTAGATGAGAGTAGAGATTATCAAGAGAGGGTTTTTCTCAAGCTCAAGTGTTTCTCAACACATGAGAGGGGAGAGCTTGAGGGAGAGGAAGAACAAGAGAGAGAATGTGAATAATAGAATGAGAGAATAATATGAAGCATTCTCTCATATATGTGAATTATTGTAATTAGAAAATTAGTGAGATAATTGTCATGGCTTAATCAAGACATGACCATTATCATTTCATTATTAATGCAAATTGCAAGGATCAAAGAGCATCTTCCAAATGAAATGATGATGGTCAAAGTGTCAACAAGGTCAACAAGTCAAGATGGGTCAAATGGTCAACAACCATAACCATGCACAATTATTAAACTAATATCAATTAACAATAATGCACACATAAGCATTAGGATTAATAAAATGACAATAGTCATTAACCCTAATCAAAGTCCTCTCCCTCTGTCTCAAGCAACTGTGCATACGCACCCGTATTCGTGATCCGAGGAACACGAATACAATGAGAAAAAGACAATCCCAAATCATATACTAGTATCCGGCTTAAACCAAAGGCCGCTAGTATAAGCTGTCCGGACAGCAAACGTGCACAAGTGCGCGGATGTGAACGAACCCTGTCGCAAAACCATGCGACCTCTACTCATTTTGCCTAAAGGCGAATAGCTCTCTGTGTGGGACTCTAAAAACTCGACACTACGCTGGCAGTGGGTTTAACCACAGACCGCAAGCGGCACTAGATGTACGTAACGGTCCCCAGGTAGATGTCGATAAGAAGACTGACGAGGTGAACCCCATCTGAACTCCTACTGAGCCTGTATGTGACAATCTCCGTACAGTCCGGTCTGTTCGTCTGATACATCGCATGGCGGGCCTAGGGGGCGGTGAACGTCAGTTCCCTAATAGCGGTACAAGTCGTGTCGGAATGTAGCCCAGAACACCCTGAGATAACACTGGAAACCTACCAGTATATCTCGCTTGCCCTGGCCAGGGACTACTCGTGTAATGGCTCTCCTGGACACAGCGCGATGTCAACCCCCAATACCGGGAGAGACGAATCCTGTCTAACCGTCACTGCCTCCAAGTGCTTTGGGACTGCACCCAAAAACTACCTGTTTGCACGACTCCTTTGAGCCGTGGTAGGGTAGCAATCAAAGTGCAGTGGGAACACACTCGAGGCGAAGTGACAGTGTCAAGTCAGCGGACTAAGCTGTACTCATGTCACCTGGGAACTGATAACTGACGATAGGTATAATACCAACCAACAGTTCCCGACGAGTCCTGTCCAGTGTACTCGTAACCTAACGAGCACCCGCATACTATCTCAAGTACGACGTACTGACGGCTGTGGGACAGACCGTCTCCTACGCTGGGATGAGAAGCGCATACGCTAGTCTACTCCGGAGTATCGATGCCCTGTCTCGATAGTCCAACGACTAGGGACCTGTATAAGGATGTGCTTATAGATCACCCAGCTCCCACGAGTGTGAGCGCCATCACAACGCTGGTAATCAAGCAAAGATCCTAAGGGCTCTACTAATATGTATATCAGCGATATGCTAAAAGAAACACATGCACATATTAAAGCAGAGACAAACCAAGTAGCATACTACCATTTCGAGCAAGATTGTATATACAACTGTGAATATCCCAAGCTTCCATCAAGTAATATACAAACTAGTATGATACAGTAATGGTCTCTAGGGCATATACACTAACAATCTCCCACTTGCACTAAGGCCATATACTGGCGTATCGAAGACCTATCATCTCGATCAGCCGCTCGAACTGAGTCTGGGGCAAGGCCTTAGTGAATGGATCTGCTGTGTTATCTTCTGAAGCAACCCACCGAACCTCGATCTCCTGGCGATCCATGATCTCCCTGATCAGGTGATACCGCCTCAAGATGTGTCTGGATTTCTGATGGGACCTGGGTTCCTTCGCTAAAGCTGTAGCCCCGTTGTTGTCGCAATACAGAGGTATTGGGTCAACAATGGACGGAACCACCTGAAGTTCTCTCAAGAACTTCCTCATCCAGACAGCTTCTTGTGCGGCATCAGATGCAGCGATGTATTCCGCTTCCATAGTCGAGTCAGCAACGGTTTCCTGTTTGGAGCTCTTCCAACACACCGCCCCTCCATTGAGGGTAAAGACAAAACCCGACATGGACTTGGAATCATCCTTGTCACTCTGGAAGCTGGAGTCAGCAAAGGCCTCAATCTGGAGGTCTTTTCCGCCATACACCAAGAACATCTCCTTAGTCCTTCTCAGGTACTTGAGAATGTTCTTTACTGCTATCCAATGTTTCTCCCCAGGGTTTGACTGATACCTGCTTACTACACTCAGTGCATAAGCCACATCCGGTCTGGTACACAACATCGCATACATTATAGAGCCTACCGCAGCAGCGTAGGGTATAATAGACATGTGATCCCTCTCCAAATCAGTCTTGGGAGACATCTCTTTGGAGAGGGTGATCCCGTGACAAGCCGGTAGATTACCGTGTTTGGAATCTTCCATACTGAATCTCTTCAGTATGGTGTCGATGTACCTGGACTGTGAAAGTCCTAATATCCTCTTGGATCTGTCACGGTAGATCCGGATACCCAGAATGTATGAGGCATCACCCAGGTCTTTCATGGAGAACCTGTGTGACAAGAACCCCTTGACAGATTGTAGCATAGGAATGTCATTTCCTATTAAGAGAATGTCATCCACGTATAAAACGAGGAATACTACAGTTCTCGCTACAAATCTACAATAGATGCATGGTTCATCTGGATTTTTGATAAAGCCAAATTCCTTGACCGTCTCATCAAAACAGATGTTCCAACTCCGCGATGCCTGCTTTAGTCCATAAATGGACTTAAGCAACTTGCACACCTTTCCGCTGCTCCCACTCTGAATGAAACCCTCTGGCTGATCCATATAGACACACTCCTCTAAATGTCCATTTAGAAAAGCTGTCTTTACGTCCATCTGCCAAATCTCATAATTGTGGAAGGCGGCAATGGCAAGAAGGATCCGAATGGATTTCAGCATAGCTACTGGAAAAAAGGTTTCGTCATAGTCCAAACCAGGTCGCTGACGAAAACCCTTTGCTACCAGTCTAGCTTTATAGGTCTCAACCTGTCCATCTACACCAATCTTCCTTTTGAAGATCCACTTGCATCCTACGGGTTTTACCCTATCTGGAGCAATGTCCAACGTCCATACTTTGTTGGTGTACATGGACTCCATTTCGGTCCGCATTGCATCCAGCCATTTTACTGAGTCGACGCTCTGAATGGCTTGCTGGAAGCTAGTAGGCTCATCAAAGTCTATGATGCAATCCTATATATCCCCGTCAATGAGAAAACCGTAGTATCTTTCGGGCGGATGAGACTGCCTACTACTCCTGCGGAGTGGCGTGGGAATGTCCTGATCTTTCGAACCCTCTGGTTCTACTAAGCTTTCAGTAATAGCTTGTGGTTCTGGAATTTCTTCCAGTTCTATTGCGCTCCCACTTATTTCTTTTTCTAAGAACTGATGTTCCAGAAAATGGGCATTACGAGAAACAAGGACTTTTGTTCCTCTGCGTAATAGAAAAGATCCCCCCTGGAGTTCTTTGGGTATCCCACAAACTTGCACAGTACTGAGCGTGCCTCTAGTTTGTCCGCATGCTGCTTTTTGACATAAGCTGGACATCCCCAAATCTTCAAGTATTGAAGATAGGGTTTCTTCCCACTCCATAACTCATATGGTGTGGTAGGAACAGTCTTAGTGGGAGCACGGTTCAAAAGGTATGCAGCTGTTTCTAGCGCATATCCCCAGAACGATCGCGGCAACTCAGCGTTACTCATCATGGACCGTACCATATCCAATAGGGTTCGGTTCCGTCTCTCCGATACACCGTTATGTTGCGGAGTGTATGGAGGAGTAAGCTGAGAGAGAATTCCATTCTCTTTTAAGTAACCCAGGAACTCGGCACTCAAGTATTCACCACCTCTATCAGATCTCAGTGCCTTGATACTTTTGCCTGTTTGTTTTTCTACTTCATTCTTATATTCCTGGAACTTATCAAAAGCTTCGGATTTATGCTTCAATAAGAAGACATGTCCGAACCTTGAGAAATCATCCGTAAAAGTAATGAAGTATGAATAACCGCTTCGTGCATGTGTAGACATTGGACCGCACACGTCGCTGTGTACGAGTCCCAAGAGCTCGCTCGCTCTTACTCCGTGTCCAGTGAACGGAGTCTTTGTCATCTTTCCTTTGAGACAGGTTTGACAAGTTGCATACGATTGATATTCGAACGAATCCAAATATCCTTTCGTGTGTAACTTAGTCAACCTTCTCTCATTGATGTGACCCAGTCTACAATGCCATAAGAAAGTTTTATCGATTTCTGGAGACTTTCTTTTTTGTGTATTCTGGATATTGAAAATCTGTGGCTGGTTTAATACGTATATACCGTTGTTCAATGTACCTGACCCAATCAAAACTTGATTAAGGTGAATGTTCACTACATTACTTACAAATGCAAATTCATAACCTTCTTTAGATAATAAAGATACAGAAATGATATTACAGGTTGCATTTGGTACATAATAACAACTACGTAAAACCAAAAAGTGTCCATCAGACAATCCCAGGTGATAGTCCCCCACGGCCTCAGCATCCATGCTAGCACCGTTTGCAACTCTGAGGGTCATGTCACCTGCCTTCAAAACTCTACGCTTTCTCAACGCCTGCAAAGAATTACAGATATGAGATCCTGATCCGGTATCCAATACCCAGGATGTAGAGTTTATTGATAGACAGTTTTCAATAACATACACACCTGAAGCTGAAGCTGCAACTTGCTTCAAATCCTGTGTTCTGGCCTTCCAAGCCTTGCAATCCTGTTTCCAGTGACCACTTTTGTGACAATAGAAGCATTCTTCCTTCCCCACCAGCTTTCCCGCTACAATTGTTGCTTTTCCTTTTCCCTTCGTATCCACTTTACTGACACCGCCTCTTGGTTTGGCGGGGGCTTTCTTCTTCTTGCCCTTGGCTTTCGCCCTGGACCTAGAAGAGGAAGATCCTCCTACAAACAAAGTGGATGTCTCCCTACCCTTCTGTAGGGTGCCCTCAGCACTCCTCAACATGTTCAGAAGCTCAGAAAGTTCAACCTCCTTTCCTTGCATGTTGAAGTTAAGAATAAACTGGGCGTAAGTGGAAGGAAGGGACTGGAGAATCAAATCAGTATAGAGTTCATTCTCCAACGTGGTCCCAAGGTCCGCGAGCTCCTCAATGTTGCCAATCATCTTAAGCACGTGTTCCGCTACCGATGATCCGATGGCCAACCTTTCCGAAAATAACTTTTTCGACACTTCGTATCTTGCGATACGAGACTGCTCTCCATACAGTTCTTTTGTATGAAGAAATATGGACTCTAGGTCCATATTCTCGTGCCTCCTCTGATGTTCGTTGTCCATCGAGGCAAATACGAGGCATTTGGCCTTCGCGCAATCTATTTCCCATGTCTTACGGATTTCCCTATCCGCGACACTGGTTTTGGGACCTGGGACAGGGGGAGCTTTGGTGGTAAGGACATACCCCAACTTGTCGTAAGTGATTGCCATCTTGACATTCCTGAGCCAATCTTTGTAGTTTGGCCCTGTCAATATGTTTTTATCTAGTAATAACTTAAGTCCGGTCATGTTGAATGGTCGCTGCAATTAGGAGAGAGAAAAGAAACACTTTAGCATGATGCTCTTGCAAGTTTAGAGTGGTTTTTAGTTTGTCTAAACTGGATGGCTCCCACTGTCTCTCGAATCCCTTCTCAAACCGTAAAGAAAGGATTAGTCAGGATCAATCTCACCGTACAATACTTGCTTAACCGTTCAGCCAGGCCAGTGTCGGTACTTCGAGGGAGGTTTTCCAACGCTTTCACGAAGTTCCTTAATTAAGTAACCTCTTTTCCCTGTGGGCGTAGCCCCGCTAACACCTTTCTAGACACCTACTAAGTTTATAGCATTGATCGTTAAGTGAGAGTTTTCCCGAGGAGTAGCATATACTCACAGTAGGATCGGGATCCAAATATCATCGCGTGATAAAACCGAAGGAATCCTACCAGAATTATCACACTCCAAATGGTATGCAGCGCTAGCAAGTTTCAGTACTTATGAAACTCCCGATGTGGATTTTTGCCCCATGCTCTTATGACCTTGGCGTGAGGTCAAAATGTCATAAGTCACATGTCAAGTTCTTCCCATCATTATCCTGGTTAATTTGAACCCACCCGTACCTACCCTTGACGTAGGCCAAAATGGCAGTACGACTGTCTCAAACCAACGCATTCTATCTATGCAACAGATAAATATCCGGCAGCTACCAATCACTATGCCTTGGCGTGAGGTCAAAATACATAGCTTGAATACTACCGAATATTTAACTGAAATGATGGAGGGCTACGGATGGTTTTGGCGAAACCGTGAACGTAGTGAACTTGATATAATCGATGGAACGAGATAGCTTTTAAAAGGAGTGGTTCAAGCTCCGCGTTTAAAAGTTTAGTTTTGAAAAGAACCGAGTGGTTTTCAAAGTGTTCCAATCGACTTTTACTTGGTTTATTTTCTTGCATTAGTTCTTTTAATGCGTCCCATCATTTAATCCTACCATTGCAGAAAACAACCAAAATATGACGTATGCTTATGCCATTCGCATTCGCCACGGGGCCCCGTCATCACCCGTTAGGTTACTTAACTAACGACAGAGCGGGGGCTGGGCTAGCGCGGCTGTAAAACATAAGCAACGCCTAAATAGTTATCATATATAAATATATAGCAATGATAGACATTACAGATCACAGATGAATACATTGGATATACTAGGAATCCGCAATCCGTTTGAGCCTGCAACGAAAAGCGGATTACACGGTCGCGGTGAATAGCCAATACCCTACCCAAGACCCCTACGGGTGCGGAAAACTACCCGCCAAGTACCCGAAGCGAAGCAACCTCCCTCACCATCGTGAGTAGGCCACTCGGCACTTCGAGATACCAGGTAGTTTGTGCACCCCCTCCATGGGTCTATCCTAGGAGCAAAAATAGTAAAAAGAATTATACAATGACGGCTACAACCTCGACCCGGTTGTGCGGCCAAACAAATAATAATATTACATCAATTTACATATTACAATGAATGAAAGAAAAAGCAACACTCATCTCACATCCACCCCGGCTATTCATCCGCGACAATCCAACCCATTCATATACACATACCATCATCAATCACAGATCACAGATATGTATAACCCCGACTAATCGACATATAGCGATTAGCCGACGTTCAATACATATAAACATCACAGATATAACCTTTTAGTCAAAGTGTATTGAAGTTCGGAAAAAATACGGATTTATAGGCCCCCAAAAACAAATTTCTATTCTGGAAAATCTGGGCACATATAAACCATCTTAAAAATCCTAAAACCAAGCCAGAAATACACTGCACCAAACTCGACCCAGAGAAGAGCCAAGATGGCCGCGGTTGCGCGGCAATAGCTTGCTATTGCCGCGGAACCGCGGCTCTTTGGTCGAATCTTTATATCGTTTTTGGTGGCTTTCTTCACAAAACCCTGAGATGATTTTTGGAGTATGACAAATTTTATTTTGAACAGAAAAAAAATTAACAGAAACTTAGTGTTTTGAAAACTCAATTTTCCGATTTTTCCGATTCGAACTTCGATACACTCTACTACCTAGCTAGTTTATGTTTAGTTAGTCTCTGATACCACTGTAAGTCCACGTTGCCCACCCCGGTACTTGCGGGGAGGCGGAAAACGGAATAAAAATCGAATTTTTATGAGCTTAGGCAACATGGACTACACTATGAAGGATCTTTGCTAAACAAAAACAAGCTAAAGCTAACTAGAAACTAGCTAAGTGCTAGAAAGGTTATAACTTGGGCTTTATGTCCTTCTCTCCTTGCTCCTTGGAGTGGTGGAAGGAGGTCACCTTAATCGTCTTCTCACGTTGAAGAAAGATCCACCCGAAAGCCTCGACCTTTGGCTTCAACTCCAAGCCAGAAGTAACTAGGATGCAAGAAGTGCTAATCCTTGAACCCTAGATGAGAGTAGAGATTATCAAGAGAGGGTTTTTCTCAAGCTCAAGTGTTTCTCAACACATGAGAGGGGAGAGCTTGAGGGAGAGGAAGAACAAGAGAGAGAATGTGAATAATAGAATAAGAGAATAATATGAAGCAGTCTCTCATATATGTGAATTATTGTAATTAGAAAATTAGTGAGATAATTGTCATGGCTTAATCAAGACATGACCATTATCATTTCATTATTAATGCAAATTGCAAGGATCAAAAAGCATCTTCCAAATGAAATGATGATGATCAAAGTGTCAACAAGGTCAACAAGTCAAGATGGGTCAAATGGTCAACAACCATAACCATACACAATTATTAAACTAATATCAATTAACAATAATACACACATAAGCATTAGGGTTAATAAAATGACAATAGTCATTAACCCTAATCAAAGTCCTCTCCCTCTGTCTCAAGCAACTGTGCATACGCACCCGTATTCGTGATCCGAAGAACACGAATACAATGAGAAAAAGCCAATACCAAATCATATACTAGGATCCGGCTTAAACCAAAGCCCGCTAGTATAAGCTGTCCGGACAGCAAACGTGCACAAGTGCGCGGATGTGAAGAACCCTGTCGCAAAACCATGCGACCTCTACTCATTTTGCCTAAAGGAGAATAGCTCTCTGTGTAGGACTCTAAAGACTCAACACTACGCTGGCAGTTGGTTTAACCACAGACCGCAAGCGGCACTAGCTGTACGTAACGGTCCCCAGGTAGATGTCGATAAGAAGACTGACGAGGTGAACCCCATCTGAACTCCTACTGAGCCTGTATGTGACAATCTCCGTACAGTCCGGTCTGTTCATATGATACATCGCATGGCGGGCCTAGGGGGGCGGTGAACGTGAGTCCCCTAATAGCGGTACAAGTCGTGTCGGAGTGTAGCCCAAAACACCCTGAGATAACACTGGAAACCTACCAGTATATCTCGCTTGCCCTGGCCAGGGACTACTCATGTAATGGCTCTCCTGGACCGAGCGCGATGTCAACCCCCTATACCGGGAGAGACGAATCCTGTCTAACCGTCACTGCCTCCAAGTGCTTCGGGACTGCACCCAAAAACTACCTGTTTGCATGACTCCTTTGAGCCGTGGTAGGGTAGCAATCAAAGTGCAGTGGGAACACACTCGAGGCGAAGTGACAGTGTCAAGTCAGCGGACTAAGCTGTACTCATGTCACCTGGAAACTGATAACTGACGATAGGTATAATACCAACCAATAGTTCCCGACGAGTCCTGTCCAGTGTACTCGTAACCTAACGAGCACCCGCATACTATCTCAAGTACGACGTACTGACGGCTGTGGGACAGACCGTCTCCCTCGCTGGGATGAGAAGCGAATACGCTAGTCTAATCCGGAGTATCGATGCCCTGTCAAGATAGTCCAATGACTAGGGACCTGTATAAGGATGTGCTTATAGATCACCCAGCTCCCACGAGTGTGAGCGCCATCACAACGCTGGTAATCAAGCAAAGATCCTAAGGGCTCTACTAATATGTATATCAGCGATATGCTAAAAGAAACACATGCACATATTAAAGCAGAGACAAACCAAGTAGCATACTACCACTTCGAGCAAGATTGTATATACAACTGTGAATTTCCCAAGCTTCCATCAAGTAATATACAAACTAGTATGATACAGTAATGGCCTCTAGGGCATATACACTAACAAATGTAATGAAGTACGAGGAACTATTCCTGGCATGTGTAGACATAGGACTGCATACATCACTATGTATCAGTCCTAAGAGTTCAGTAGCTCTTTTTCCGTGTCCAATAAACATAGTTTTGGTCATCTTACCTTTGAGTCATGACTCGCAAGTTTCATAAGATGTAAATTCGAACGGATTCAAATATCTATCTTTATGCAACTTCGCTAGTCTTTAAACATTGATATGACCAAGTCTACAATGCCACAAGAAGGATTCTTTCATTTCTGAACTTTTCCTCTTGTGTGTATTCTGTATATTTAGAACTGTATTTTGATTTAGACCATATATACCGTTACATAACGTACCAAACCCAATCAACACTTGATTTAGGAAAATGTTCATAACATTTTTCTATAGTGTAAAGTTATATCCTTCTTTGTCTAATAAAGAAACGGATATTATGTTGCACATTATTGACGGTATGTAATAACAATCATTCAAAATCAATGTATTACCTTTTGGTAATAGTAGGTGAAATTCGCCGACATCTTTGGCAGCAACAATTGCTCTGTTCCCTACTCTGAGAGACATTTCACCATTTTCCAGTTCTCTACTTCTTCTTAACTCTTGTAACATATTACAAATATGGGATCCTGATCCGGTATTTAATACCCAGAACATAGAGCAAACTGAGAAACAGTTCTTAATAAAGAACACACACGAAGAAGATGTATCTGAATGCTCTTTCTTCGTTCGGGTTGTATGGGAATCCTTGCATTCCCCTATCCCTAGCTCAGACTTATGATAATCATAAGATAGAGCGGAACCAACGTTCCCCAGCTCAGTATAATAAGCAGGTTCGGTCAATACATCCATATTATTATCTTGATTAAGGCGCGTCATGGTCGCTACCTGGAGAGAGAGAAGAAAACACTTTAGCGTGTGCTCTTGCAAGATTAGATTGATTATTATCTTATCTAATCAGGATGGCTCCCACTGTTTTTATCAAATCTTCCTTCAAACCCTAAATAGTAAGATTAGCCGGGATTTAATTACACCCTACAAGTTTGCCAATCGTTCAGCCAGACAGGTATTGGTACACCGAGGGAGTCTCCTCATGCTTTCGCATGGAACTAATTAAATAACCTCGTTTTCGCAGAGGCATAACCCCGTTAACACCTTTCTTAGACACTTACTGGATCAGCTAATTAAGTGGAAAACTCTCTCAGGAGTAACACTTACTCGCAGTGGGTATCGGGATCCAACTATCATATAGAAGGTATGCAATCTTATTGCAAATTTCAACACTTGAAATTCCCAATATCTGTTTTTACCCCTAACGACCTATGATCTTGACGGAGGCCAACAAACGATAGGCTGCTAGTCAAGTTCAACCCGTCATTTCGTGATTGAATTAAACCCACCCGTATGACCCTTGACGGAGGCCAACAAGGTCGTACGACTACCCTAATCTAATCTTATATTATGCTGCAGATAAGCACTATTCAGCTACCGCACACTACGCCTTGACGGAGGCCAACAAACGCAGCACGAATATTGAATAGTCCTTATCTGAAATAACGGAGGGCTATGAATGGTTTTGAAGAAAACTTTTAACGTAATGAACTTGATATCGTTGTAGAATCTAGTGATTTGAAAAGGAGTGGTTTAAGGTCCGCTTTTAAAATCGAGTAGTTTTCAAAACAAACTGAGTGGGTTGTAGCATCTGCTAGTTTTGCTAATGAGGCCATTCCCGGTGAATGGGTTTAGGCTCTTTCCCCATCGAATGAAGTGCGGATAATCATAAAAGAATACCACTATGCAAAGCACGAACTAGAGCTATCTTTTTGAAAAATTTGATTCTATAACATCTTTAGGTTTCTTTTCTTTTCAGTAATCTCATTAATGATGTCCCATCATTTATGTTTCCTAAACATCATAGAATAAACCGAAATAAAACACACATATATACCATCCGCATTCACCATAGGTACCTGGGTCTTCACCGTAAGGTTACTTAACATACGGCAGAGCGGGGTCAGGACTAGCACGGATTCAAAACATATATAGTGTCTACTAGTATATCATATATATAAGTGGCATTCGTTTCACGCAGTTTATATGATCACATAATACACAGAGTCTGCAGAAGCAAACATATGAAATATAGGATATACTAGGAGATCCGTGTTTTAGATTAAGCCAGTAATAAAAAAACATGGATTTTACGGTCGTGATGAATAGCCAAACCCACATCCCTAGACCCTTACGAGAGCGTCAAGAAACCCTGCCAATTCTAGAGTTAGGCGGCCAGGTCTCGACTCCTCGAGATGGCCTCCCACTTGACTGTAGAACCTGGTTACTTGTGCTCCCCGTCTTGGGTCTATCCTAATGCGGAAAAGTAAATAATATACATCAATGGAGACAACAACCTCAACCCGGAAGTGACCCAATAAAAGAATATTACATACAAAATTTAAATGAATAAAAATTGAAAAATTTTCATCTCACGTAAAACCCCCGGCCATTCAAACACGACGATCCAATATAACATATCACAGCAACACAATAACATCACATGTCATCAACGTAAGTAAATATGTGTATTCCTGATGTCGTTGACGTATAGCAACGAGATCGGGGATACACCACATATTACACTTACAGTCGTAGAAAAGAAATGAAAACTACAATAATTAGAATCTGCATAATCTTTAGACATCATAAACCCGGAATATCACATACTCCAGATCTTATGCCTAACCCTATAAACCTTATATTTAACTCTTGAATTGAAAACACTTTTCAAAAACAAGTCTAGTAATTCAACAAGATTCCCGGTTAAATGATCGAATGCTCATCGGGAACTTTAGTAAATGGCCGACCCCCGAGGCCGTCAACGACACTAGGGCGGAACACCGCTGCCACGAGCACCCGAGTGGATGCTTTTGGCCACGGGGTTCTTCTATAGTCACTTGGTCGGGGCTATGGGACGTGGCTATCTATTAGTGTTTCCCGGTGAGTGTTCGCGTACGAGACGAGGTTGCGACTGAGTTTTGATCCGAATAGAAACTCCATAGCAATCTATCAAATGAGACTAAAATACTAGATTTACAAATCACTAACTAGTTTTCACAAAAACTAATCGATGTGGATTCCAAAAATTGTATCACATATAAAAACTATCTAAACGATGTTAAAACATTTCGATCGATATTTCAAACACCCACAACTCATTGAGATCTTAACAACTTGAGCCTCACTAAAAATACCCAGAAAGTCGAAAATGAAACAATGGAGCAGCACAAGAAACAGGAGCCCTCAACTCTTCAAGTTTGCGGCGGAACGGCGGCCAAACCATGGGTTAGGCGGCGGTTCCGCGGCGACTTGAAAGAGATAGGACCTCGTACTTCTTAGGGCTCTATCAAATTACCTGCATAATTTTCTGAGTATTTTTAATTTGTAAAATTCAACTTTTGAAAAATTGGACAGAAACATGAAAAATATCGGGTTTTGAACTTCGATCAAACACTTTAACGTCGTCTATGTAAGTCCACGGTAGCGCCCCGGACGTCTAACAGACGCCAAATGCGGAACAAAAACTTTTACAACTGGCGCTATCGCGTACTATAACCCGGATCTGCCATTAAAGCTAAACTAACAAACTACAAAGTGGGTAGAAAAGTTATACCGAACGATCCGAGTCCTTCGTTCTTCAACCATCATCCCATGCTATGTTGCGGCTGCTCCGATCTTCTGAAACTCCAGTCTTCTCGTCCAGGTGGCACCACGTCAACGGATCTTTAAACGGGTTCCCGCCTCTGAACCGAGGCAACTCGATCATCAAGTTTGCTAAAAGAGATGACCAAGATTGATGTAGAGAATGAGTAGAACATTTTGTCTCGTTACGTCCAAAGCTATGGACGAACGATTAATGAAGTTGCCTTTTGGATCGGGTGGAAATGTGAAATGAGTATCTATCAAATTTCTGTACACTAAAACGATCATCTTTTCTCTCTCAAGCAACCATTATTTCCCACAAGGAAATGGCCGGCTATATATAAGGAGGAGGGGGGTGAGTGTAAGAGAGGAGTGGTGACCATAATGATATGATACTTATCAAAACACACTTAAAGAAACATGACTCACTAATGACACCTAGTATGAACACATTAAAAGTAAAGGATGAATTATAAACCGAGTCACCCTTGCATTAAATGAATCATTAAATGCACTAATGAGTCACTTAACACCTCACCATCCTAGTCACCTTCTAGAAGCTTCCACACTCATCTCAAGAAAAGATAAATCCGCATTTAACCGAATGTTAAATACGGCCGATAGAAAACTGGAAACTGGCAATTTCCAAAAAGTGATCCTGAAACGAATTTCAGGATAACCCCATAACAGTATAAACATACCCGCATTTGTATTACGACCGAATACAAATGCAACTGAGACAAAGATATTATATCTACACAGTATAATACTTGGATCCGGCTTAAACCAAAGCCTACCAGTATTATCTGCCCGAAATATGACACGTACGTAAACGTACGTACATTTTCCGAACCCTGCCATAAAACCATACGGCCTCTACAACGTTTCGCCCGAACTAGGGAAACGGTCTGTGGGGGACTCTAATGACTCATCAACACACTGGCACTGGGTATAACCTCTAGCACGTCAGAGGTACAAGCTGTACATAACGGTTGCCTATTTATTGATTGGAAGGAAAGCTGACGAGCGAACTCATCCATAAACCCTACTGAGCCTAACAGTGACAATATCTGTACAGTCCGGTCCGTTCGTCTAAAGAGTATCGCATATCGAGTCTAGGGGGGTGGATAAAGTCAGACCCCTAATAACGCGATAAATCGTGTCGGTATGAAGCCCATCACCACCTGAGAAACTACTGATCCAAATCAGTAATTCTCCACTACCTCGGCCGAGGATTTCTAGTGATGGCCACCCGTGCACTGTGCGACATCAACCCCCAATACCGGGAGAGACGAATCCCCGACGATCCGCTCACTGCCTCTATGTGGCTCGGGACTATACCCAAAAAATACCTGTTTGCACGTCTCCATTGAGCGTGGTAGGGTAGAAATCAAAGCACAGTGGGAACTCACACGAGACAAATGACAATCTCAGGTCGAAAAACTAACCTGTACACATGTCACCAGGGTACTGCTATCTGACGATATGTATAATACCAACAAGCATGTTCCCGGCGAGTCCTGTCCGGTGTACTCATAGCCCAATGAGCACCTGTATACATCTTAGGTGATCCAACTGACACCAGTGGCTTGTGAGACCGGCCGCCGCCCTTCGTCGGGGTCTCGACTGTATACACTAGTCTACTCTGGAGTATCGATGCCCTGTCTCGAAACTCCCACGACTAGGGACACTTTAAGGATGTGCTTATAGACCCCAGCTCCCACGTATATGATCGCCATCATACTGCTGGTAGTCAAGCAAGAATCCTATGGGCTCTATCATCATGCAATAGTGAACTAAAGCATATATACGATGATAAAGACAAACCATATAGCATACTATCATCTCGAGCAAGACTGTCATATCGGTATAGGCCCTGCCTCAATCATTGCAATCACGTACCTGCGATCCAATAATTGACTTTGAGGGCACTATATCCAACAATCTCCCACTTGCACTTAAGGCTAATTATTGCGATGTCGCATACTCACAGCCCGTGTGATACCGAACATCCAACTCCTCTACTAATCAGTTTCACAAAACCCGTTTTTAAAACTATTGTGTTCGAGAAATAGCCTCAGTGAGTGGATCCGCCCTGATGTTTCTTTCTATGTCTCTCTTAATCTCAAGTTCGTGGAGAAAGCCATCTCCCGAATCGAGTAATACCTGTCTTAGAATATGTCTAGATATCTGATGGGACCTAGTTCATAAATGAACTCCAAATCCAAACTTCTTAGACTGTATCGATAACTGAACCTAATCAGTATCCAGCACCATGCCTCCCACAGTATCCTCTTGGACCATCTGTCCAAAATACTGTCCCTCGACTGGGGAAAACTATAACTCTGACAATCACTATGTCATCCATGTCACCTTTGAAGCCTAGAATGATAACCGTCTCCCGAAAGAGGCTGCCGTCATCAATTCCGTAGAACATGCACTTATGTTCTAAAACTGTTTCCTTATGTTTCTTCAGGATTTGATTAATATAAACTTATTGCATCTAGTGCAAAAACAACATCTGGTGTGTCACTTGACATCTCACGATTGACTCAATTGCCTAAGCAAGTGATCTGCCAATCATGCACATCCCTCTCCCCTTTAGTCTGTAAGACACCTTTAGAGAGGGTGACTCCATCACCTGTAGGTACACCACCATGCCAGGAGTCATCTATTCTAAAAACCATTAGAAAAATATCAAAGTACTAACATTGGGAAACTACCCAAATCTAGATCTAAAACCATAGATCTAGTAACCAGAATGTCTGATATTATATCCATATCCTTTGTGGTGAAACAACTATGTGACGACCACAGTACAACCGATCGTAGTATAGGAATTTTACTTCCTACTCTGTGTATGTCCTCCAAATACCAGGACATCACACCCTACTACCTTCTTAACAGATCCATCCCCTATTCTGATGAAGTCAAATCTATGACTGTCAGATTAAAAATTAGATGATCTATCTCCGCTATAATTGCTCTAGTCTATAAATAGACATAAGCAACTTGCCCACTATGCTTCCGTTGCTCCCACTGACTACGACAACCCTCTGGCAGAATAATATACACGTGCACTTCTAAATCTAGTTTAGAACGACGCTATACTTAACCTCCTGCCGGGTCTCATAGCCTGGAACAACAGTAGTGTCAAGTCTGGATAAACAAGAACCTCCCTGTCACCGTTCTTGAGGCTACCGGAGTACCTCTCGGGTGTCTGAGGTTACCTACCATATCTGCGGAGTGGCTAATGGAATGTCAATCCTGATTGAATATATAGGTCCTATTAAATTTTCCGTAATCGTTTGTGGTTCTGGAATCACTTCCAGTTCTACCATACTCCCACTACTGTTTTCTGAAAAAATCCATTTTACTAAAAATGTGGCGAGTCAGGAACAATATCACTATTGATCTTCCAGATGGTAGAAAGTCAACCCTCGTCAAAGCCAGGACTAACCCACAAACTGCCATTACAGAAACGTGCCTTGAGTTATCCAGTGTCTGGTTTTAAGCATAAGCTGAACAACTCCCCTTATCTTAACATCGTTAAGATATGAACCATTCTATATACAATATAGAAATAGAGGCACTGATTTAACTGGAGCCATATTCAAACCATGCAGCTGTCTCCAGTGCATATCAACTTAATGGAGAGAGGTTAATCAGCATTACTCAACTTAGGAATCCATCCAATTACGAGTAACCTGAAAGAGAAACAAGTTTCTCAAAACCATTACTATCATCTGAATACCAATCACAAGAATCTACATCTTCAATCTTTTTGAAGAATCCCGATACTTGCGACATCTGGTTCTCTACTTTATTCTTATACCCACAACTTCTCAAAACTTAGACATTGTATTTCTACGAAACACTTGTCTAAAAACTATAGAAGTTACAAGTAAACAGAACAGAGTACGAGAACCTACCCCTTTGTCCTGATGGACATTAGACAACATACAATACTCTTGTATAAGTCCGCTGAGTCGAATAACTCATAACCTGTGCATCGTAGGTTAAAAACTGTACCCAGGCGATTTTCTCAAATATCACCAATTACAATGAATTCCGATACAATGAGGATGATCACCAAATTCCCAATAACTTACTCCCACTCATCATCTGTAAAACCATACAGAAATGAGAATCATACCTGGTAAATACATACCCTGGAGTAAGTATCTAATCGGGAAATCAGTTTTCTTTTAACAATGCACTGAAACATGAAAAATGTTTCGTAGGGGTATCCAAGTATTCCTAGTAATGCCTCTTCCATGATCCAATTCATGACTATAACCGTATATTTCTTTGTCATCTCTCCAAATCCCTTTATCTGTCTTTACTCGTTACCTTCTGTACACCTTCGTTAGGCTAAATGGTTTTCTTCCTTCCCTACCGTTCGGCACAGCCTATGGTTTGGAAGAAGACTATCCAGTAAGCATAATAGGTGTACTCTCCTAATCCTAGGAGTACTCGTAACTTGAGAGAAGGTGATGATAAAAGACAACTGAATATTACCTTATTCTATTTCTCCCGAACTGGGGAAAAAAGCAAAGGTGAAATAGGAGTGGCGATGAAGTATATGGTTTGGTCGTGAATGATAACAGTCGCAATTTTACTTTGCCCTCTTTCTAATCCCTTTATTTTGTCTTTAGTTATTACCTTTTGTACACCCTACTTAGGCTAATTGGTTTTCTTCATTCCCTACCTTTCGGCACCTGCCTATGGTTTGGAATAAGACTATCCAATAAGCATAATAGGTGTACTCTCCTAAACTAAGGAGCCTTCGTAACCTGAGAGAAGATGATAATAAAAGACAACTGAATAAACCAATTCTATTTCTCCTGAACCTGGATCCATCCTTGAAGAAGTCCCTTCGAGTTCATATATAACCATACGATGGATCTATCTAATGGAAGTGGATGTCTGTAATAATACGGGGTTTTCTGAGAAATACAAAGGGTAAAAGAAGGAGTGGCAATGACTTATGCAACTTTAGACAATCCAAAAGCCAGTATTTTAAGAAGGTTCTGTGAACTTGGTCACTAAGTCATAGTTTAGGGTCGGTCAAAGGTCGCTGCCAAAGAGAGAGAGAGAAAAGAAACACTCTGCGTGCACTCTAACCTAGATCAGAATGGTTATCAATTTATCTAATCAGGAAATCTCCCACTGTTATCTCAAATTCTCCTCCAAACCTTAAGAAGAATTAGTCGGGATCACCCGAAGAGTAAACCAACTCATCAGTGAGAATCGGGATCCAACTCTCATCGCATGATAACTTGATGGAAGCCACTCAAGTTATCATACTCCAGAAGGTACGCGCATACTTGGCAAGTTTCATTTTCTTTAGAAACTCCCGATATGATTTTTGCCCCATGCTCTTATGACCTTGACTTTGGCCAACAAATCATAAGGTACATGTCAAGTTCTACCCGTCATTATCCAGGTTAATTTGAACCCACCCGTACATACCCTTGACTTTGTCCAACAAGGTAATACGACTGTCCCAAACCAACGCATCTATCTATGCTACAGATGAATATTCAGCAGCTACCAAACACTATGCCTTGACTTTGGCCAACAAACATAGCTTGAATACTACTGACTATCCATAAGAAATGACGGGGGGCTACGGCTGGTTTTTGGCGAAAAACCTTTAACGTAATGAACTTGATCTCGTTGAAGGAACTTGATAGCTTTTTATAAAAAATATAGTGGCGAAAAACCTTTGCTAAAGAGGTCACTCCCGGTGAAGGGATCTTGGCTCTTTCCTCGTGGAATGAGGTGCAGGATATTCTAACTGAATACCGCGATGCAAAGCAACTTGTAATCGACTATAGTAAAGTTATTACCCTGACGTAAACTTCTGCCCAAGGGGTCACTCCCGGTGAAGGGATCTCGGCCCTTGCCTCGTCGGATGTGATGCAGGATATTCTAACTGAATACCGCTATGCAAAACAAAAGGAAACATCTTTGTAATAACACCTTTTAAAATCTGTTCCAACAACATCAAATATAGGTTTGTTTTATCCTTGCATTGATAAGAATCAATGCAGTCCCATCAATCAATCACACCAGAAAAGAACGAAAATATAATGCACGTATATGCCATCCACATTCGTCACTGGGTCCCGTCATCACCCGTTAGGTTACTTAACTAACGACAGAGCGGGGGCTGGACTAGCGCGAGTGTAAAACATATACAACATCTAATAGTATATATACCAATATAAAATAATCGCTCCAGGCATGATAATATACAACATTACAGAAAAGTAATAAGCATCACAAAACAATACAGATAATCTGGGATCCCCGGGTTTCACAGAGCCGCTACTGAAACCCGACGTTCCCCTGGTCGTGTGGACAGCCTGTCCAATGAAACCTAGACCCCTACGGGTGCGGCAAGTTACCCGCAAAAACCTGAAGCGAGGCAGCCCCCTATAGCAAAATGAATGGACCACTTTGCACTTCACGGAATCCGGTAACTTGAGCACCCCTCCTTGGGTCAACCTGTACCCCATACGAGTGCGGTGAATAGTCTGGCAATTCTAGAGTGAGGTCCCTCTGCCTCTCAAATCCATGAGATACGGACCCGTTTCCCTCCAGAACCCGGCTATCCGTGCACTTCGTCGCGGGGTAAACCTAGTACAGAAATAAAAATATATACAACGGGTACATCGACCTCTACCCGGTCGTGCCCCAAAAAGAATATTATACAAACAGGCAGTGACGGCAGTCCACATGTTGGACGCTCACCCCGCAATATCAAATGTACAAATAAATCCAAACTGCACTACCATTGCACACTGCTATCCACAACGACATATCCGCAACATCACAGTACAACACAGAACATCAACGCGAATGTCACGCTCGCAAACCCGTCTAAAAGAACTATAGCAATTAGACGCGGTTCACCTCTCAAATGACAATCCCGGTCGGAGATATAATATAAGTACAGTAAACTAACACGTTTAAATTTCGATCGACAAAATATCCCGAAGTGGGCCCCACGTACATCTGCTGTACAGTAACAAAATCTAGGCCCAAATGAACAGTACCAGAAACCACAATTTATCATGTAGAAACAACAGAAGAAACATGGTCCACTAAGTCACCAATACGGCCGCGGTTCCGCGGTCAAAGCAAGGCTTTGACCGCGTTTCCGCGGCGGTTTGGTCGACTCAGTGGGTCGTTTTTCTTCTGGTTCCTTAAAAAAGCCTGCTTAATTTTCTGGTATATGCAAAATAATTTTTAAACCCTTTTAAAAATCGACAGAAACTTTAACATGGAATTTTGCGGTTTTCGAAAATCCGTTCGATCGATATTTTAAACGCGTTAGCACAAGTTAGTATAGCTTAATGGTGAGGCTCTGATACCACTGTAAGTCCACGGTAGCACCCCGGCCGTCTAACAGACGCCAAATACGGAACAAAAACTTTTACAACTGGCGCTATCGCGTACTATAACCCGGATCTGCCATTAAAACTAAACTAACAAACTACAAAGTGGGTAGAAAAGTTATACCGAACGATCCGAGTCCTTCGGTCTTCAACCATCATCCCATGCTATGTTGCGGCTGCTCCGATCTCCTGAATCTCCAGTCTTCTCGTCCAGGTGGCACCACGTCGACGAATCTTTAAACGGGCTCCCGCCTCTGAACCGAGGCAGCTCAATCATCAAGTTTGCTAAAAGAGATGACCAAGATTGATGTAGAGAATGAGTAGAACACTTTGTCTCGTTACGTCCAAATCTATGGACGAACGGTTAATGAAGTTGCCTTTTGGATCGGGTGGAAATGTGAAATGAGTATCTATCAAATTTCCAAACACTAAAACTATCATCTTTTTTCTCTCAAACAACCATTATTTCCCACAAGGAAATGGCCGGCCATATATAAGGAGGAGGGGGGTGAGTGTAAGAGAGGAGTGGTGACCATAATGATATGATACTTATCCAAACACACTTAAAGAAACATGAATCACTAATGACACCTAGTATGAACACATTAAAAGCAAAGGATGCATCATAAACCTAGTCACCCTTGCATTAAATGAATCATTAAATGCACTAATGAGTCACTTAACACCTCACCATCCTAGTCACCTTCTAGAAGCTTCCACACTCATCTCAAGAAAAGATAAATCCACATTTAACCGAATGTTAAATACGGTTGATAGAAAACTAGAAACTGGCAACTTCCAAAAAGTGATCCTGAAACGAATTTCAGGATAACCCCGTAACAGTATAAACATACCCGCATTTGTATTACGACCGAATACAAATGCAACTGAGACAAAGATATTATATCTACACAGTATAATACTGGGATCCGGCTTAATCCAAAGCCTACCAGTATTATCAACCCGAAATATGACACGTGCGTAAACGCACGTGCATTTTCCGAACCCTGCCATAAAACCATACGGCCTCTACAACGTTTCGCCCGAACTAGGGAAACGGTCTGTGGGGGACTCTAATGACTCATCAACACACTGGCACTGGGTATAACCTCTAGCACGTCAGAGGTATAAGCTGTACGTAACGGTTGCCTACGTATTGATTGGAAGGGAAGCTGACGAGCGAACTCATCCATAAACCCTACTGAGCCTAACAGTGAAAATATCCGTACAGACCGGTCCGTTTGTCTAAAGAGTATCGCATATCGAGTCTAGGGGGGTTGATAAAGTCAGACCCCTAATAACGCGATAAATCGTGTCGGTATGAAGCCCATCACCACCTGAGAAACTACTGATCCAAATCAGTAATTCTCCACTACCTCGGCCGATGATTTCTAGTGATGGCCACCCGTGCACTATGCGACATCAACCCCCAATACCGGGAGAGACGAATCCCCGACGATCCGCTCACTGCCTCCATGCGGCTCGGGACTGTACCAAAAAAATACCTGTTTGCACGTCTCCTTTGAGCGTGGTAGGGTAGAAAACAAAGCACAGTCGGAACTCACACGAGACAAATGACGATCTCAGGTCGACAAACTAACCTGTACACATGTCACCAGGGAACTGCTATCTGACGATATGTATAATACCAACTAGCATGTTCCCGGCGAGTCCTGTTCGGTGTACTCATAACCCAATGAGCACCTGTATACATCTTAGGTGATCCAACTGACACCAGTAGCTTGTGAGACCGGACACCGCCCCTCGTCGGGGTCTCGACTGTATACACTAGTCTACTCTGGAGTATCGATGCCCTGTCTCGAAACTCCCACGACTAGGGACACTTTAAGGATGTGCTTATAGACCCCAGCTCCCACGTATATGATTGCCATCATACTGCTGGTAGTCAAGCAAGAATCCTATGGGCTCTATCATCATGCAACAGTGAACTAAAGCATATATACGATGATAAAGACAAATCAGATAGCATACTATCATCTCGAGCAAGACTGTCATATCGGTATAGGCCCTGCCTCAATCAATGCAATCACGTACCTGCGATCCAATAATTGACTTTGAGGGCACTATATCCAACAGTCTAGACTTCACCTAATGCTCATCTTAGCACCACCACTAGGTTTCAAAGAGCATCAAGTATGCAATTTTAAAAAATCTAGAGTGCTAAGGCATACAATCCAAGAATCAAACTAGAGAATTAGGGTTTTGTTGTAAGCAAACATGTTCTAAACTAAGTGAAGAGGGTTACAACCTTTGTAGACCAGTCCTTCACTTCTATAGCTCTAAGTAGTAGTCCCTAGGACTCTTCTTAGACTCTACTTGGTAAAAGGAACGAGCTTGCATTGTAGTCTTCGAAGCCGAAGATGATCCACCTTGAAATCTCTCTAACTCAAGCTCACTCTTCACTAATCAAAGTATTAGTAAAGAAAACAAACAATACTAAAGGGCTAGGATAGTGTAGGTTGATGAAGTAGGAATTTTTCTCACTTTAGAAATCTTTTTCTCTTTCTTTTTCAAACTCAAGAAAAACCCTAGAGAGCTCTTGAGAAAGAAGATGAACTTGGGTGTGTGAGTGAATGAGTATGAGAGAATGAACCATGAACTAGAGATAAGGTTACGATGAATAAATATCTAAGAATAAAACAAAATGAGAATATGAGTCATGGCTTTTCAATGCTTCTCCAAGCATCCAAACCTTGACTCATTTTCTACTATTTTTCATTTTCCTTTTAAATTAAATTATCCCAATTATCTTTAGCTCTAGTGTGAGTCTCATATACCCATGTTCTATGTATCATCAACCATGATACAATTCAATTTTATATATAAATAAATACACACACACACACACAATTATTTATCAAGAGAAGAAAATCATTAGTGAACATTAATATTAGTTAATATATATATATATCAAATATAAATATATATCAAATTATTAAATCAACACTTGATTCAATAATCCGGTTATATAATATATGACCGACTAATATCATATATATATATATATATCAAATTATCAAATCAACACTTGATTCAATAATCCGGTTATATCACATATAACCGACAATATTCAATACTAGATATTAAATCAACACTTGATTCAACAATCCGGTCATATCATATATAACCGAACAATATCAAATATATATACATATAACAAATCATTGAATCAACACTTGATTCAATAATCTGGTTATAACACATATAACCTAACCGATAACAAATATCACGAGATTAGAATACGGTATCACATACTCGTATTTAATCAAGCTCCCGCATATATCACTATATGTGCCCTATTTCATTTCACTTGAGCTAGGAAACCTCTGTGTGGGACTCTAAAGACTCGTCAATACGCCAGCGGTAGGTATTGATCATATCAGATACCTACAAGCCGTCAGCGGTACTATGTCACGACCCGAAATGGCACGTGACTGACACTTGAATCATGTGAAGTCTATAGGACCACACCTAATTCAAGTAAGCCAAAAGCCTAGAAAATCTAAACCATTTTTAAAGGAGACGTGAAGGAAAACTTGTTTTAAAGCAAGTGGTTTTAACAAAATAAGGCATTAAACCTTTTAAAAGCAACATCATATTTTCCCGAAAATTTCGGCAGAGTCTCCTTTGTAAATACTGGCCCCCAAACGGGTACAACACATGAAATACATAATAATGAATAAAGGCATCCCCAGGTGGGAGCTAGCTCTACGCCAAATAGCGGAAACCACCACACAAGCAATATAATATACAACGCCGAAGGGCGAGGATCAAAACTCAGAAGATAACCAACAACTTTAACAAAAACAGAGATGAATCATAATAATACAAGTGCGCGACTCTAAGGTCGAAAGAATATACAACTGGTCTTCTAAGTCTATCAAATATACAAGTCTGGTTGATGGAGTTTACTAAAGACAACTGAATGTAAATACAAATACTACGATGGTCACGATACAAGTGAACCCACCTAGCAAAGCAATCACCCGGAAGGAAGCAGTGTGCTAGCAAAGCCGCCAAGGAAACCTGTATAGGAAAACCTGCAAGAAACTGTGGCACAACGTGGATAAGTTTCCAACTTGTGAGTAGAAAACATCACCGAGAAGAAATCGCATGTATGACTCTATACTTGGTCATACAATAATATCCATATAATATATAACCTGAAACATCTGATAATGGCCAGGGTAAACATCTATATATAAGTGTAATACCAAATGCTCGTGTCAGTGCCTCAGGTAACAACATATCATATATATGATGTATGAATGCATGAAAACAGAATACATATAAATGAGAAAATTATTTTCTTATCTCAGTGAGAATTCTGCATAAATCGAAGTATCATCAATGAAATCAACAAGGAATCCGCGTCAAGTATCGACACAAAACATATATCCCAATATCTCAATATCTTGGGCTCCGGCAATCCGGACTGGCCCATATCATAAAATCTCAATGTCTCAATATCTCGGACTCCGACAATCCGGACTGGCCCCGGGCTCCGGCAATCCGGACTGGCCCATGTAATCAAATCTCACGACTATGTCGGTATCCTCCAGATATCCGCCGCGTCATAAATAACCGGTCGGTAGCGCTCCCCTGCCAAGCTCAACGCCATCATCTGCGACCATCTTGCCCCGGGGTACCACACCAGTTCCACCATGCACCCGCAGACGGTTCCTCTTCCTCCTCTAATCGGGTGTATGATATCGCTCAAGAGCCGAGAAAACTCATGGTGGACACCTCTCAAATCATATCACGAGAAAACCACAACTTTTATCTTTGAAATGAAAATGAGTTTATAAAATCCTTGCGGTTTCTCCAAATCCAGAAATCTCATGAAAAATCTGAAATCCCAATATGGAGAGTCAATAAACAGTGAATACCGGCATAAAGCCCTATAATATCGCATGACAAATGAATACATATACATGCATGAAGTATTTCAGTAATAAATGCAATATCTAAATTAGCATATAAAAGCATGTGTACTAGTACTATATCGAAACTACAACCTAGCAATTCTATGCCAATGAAGTAGTTTTTTCTAAGGTGTACGTGATATGAAGATTACCAATGATGATGTGTGTGAGCCGGAAAGTAAGTGTACGTGGAGCATACGCATCATCGGTAATGGTGCCGGTGTCCTGACAGCAGGGTTTCATAATAACTACGAAAACACATTTAAGCATGCAATGCAATGCGAATAGCAAGAATATACGGAAAATGCATAGTAAACGCAACAATAAAGAATATACATTATATATACGAGTTATACAGTTCTGGCATTTGAAATAGCACGAATCGTAGTGTTTAGAAAATAGGGGCTACGGTGTTTTTAAGAAAAGGTACATCCTTTGAAATATCCGTAGTATCCCTTGACCTGTCTTTAAAATACTCACGATTCGTTAGTTTTGGAAATAAGTATGACTTGAGCCCAATCTAACATCTACTAAGTAAACTACAGAACAAACTTAAGAGACTAATCAAAGGGGGTAAGGAAATCCACCTAAATCCGAGTTGATATATCAGTAGTCGGTGATCCCGCCTCAATAGCGTCACGTACGATAAAATATATATTACGACATCCATGAGTCGAGAGTGCGGATCAATCATCATATTTATGCATCGTACGGAAAAATCTATCGTACGACATCCCAAATCGGGGTACGGGTCAATTATCACATGTAACACATTACTTATCTGGTATCATTATCATCACGTTCTGAATTAGGGGTACTGATCTAAAGTCTAGTACATTCCGATAGCATCAAAAATATATCCGCGTGTGAATAAAACATATCGCCTAACGATCCACTATACTATCATGTAGTATATCATAACACGACCCAAATCACATAACTGATCTCACGGCATCATGCCCAATCATATCGACTCATCACCAAGTATCATATACTATCATCATCATACGTGTATACGTATATGTGTGTGTGTGTGTAGCAACACATCCATATATATATATATATATATGTATGTATATACATACATACATATATCATATACACCAAAACATAACCCGTGTGTGCATGTGTGTGTGTATGTATACCTTTATCCTAGGATTTCGCGACTAAGAAATTACACTATAAGCACTATCTTACAATTACACTAAAACTAACCCGTGAACACCTAAGGCCTATCTTGATAATCATTTAGTCTCACAACACACACACACACACACACACACACACACACACACATAATGTATTCGTATTCTACACTATGAAACTGCAGGGGTGTTATACGTCATCTACCCGACTTCCCCCATAGATATATATCTATTCACCTTGATCCTTGCTTGCCGAAGTCGATGCCTCCTTGCTCTTCCTTGTCGTACGACGTCCATATGGGTACCTACACATATCACACATAGTATCGTAAAACGAAATCGTGGATGAAAACTAAAACGGCACACGAAACACACATAGGTTAGAACCTATGGTCTACGCATGCAAGAATAACCAAAAAACCCTCGAGATTGAGGTGCAAACGTCACACCACCGAGTCAAAACCCAAATACTAAAATTCAAGCCATAAATAGTCGCAAAACCAAAGTAGCAACATAACAAAACACTTCCAGATTTCGTTTCAGGTGAAATTAGCCAATTCTGCATATGGGGTAGGTTTAATTTGCATAAAATGGAGCCATGGACCAAGCACGAGGCGATTCCACCATACCAAGGCCGCAATTTGCGGCCAAAACATGATAATTGGCGGCCAAGAAATGGATTGGGTGTCTCGGGTTTTGGGGTTAGCTTCTAGGTTGCCTGCACGGCTCACTGTAATTGCTAAATATTTTTCAGGTGCCCCGGGTCATAGCAGATCTCTAAATGTCATCACAATTCCCACAAAAACCCGATATCGGCAAATCTAAAGTTCATGGTTTAGGGTCTAGCCTATGGTTTTGCCCATAATACTAAAGCTACGGGGGTTTAAGGTCACTATTAAAGCTCAATTGCACCATATCAATCCAAATCAAGCCCTAAGCTCAACTTGGAATTTTCCAAGCTCACAAAACTACACTAAATCGATTTTAAACTTAAATAGATGTTAAGGTAAACGAAGTACTACTCAAATGGTGAAAGAATTACCTCATTTGGCAACTCAAGAAAATTCTTTAGTTGTCCCAAGTGCTCAAAATCCAAACTTCCTTGGTTCCCCATGCTTGTAGTGAGCTTGTGCACATTTTTAATGAAAGGGATGCATGGTTTTGATGGGGTTTTGGGGTTGTAGTGAGGAGGTTGAGGTGGTGGAGGGAGAGGGCAACCGTGAGAGGAGAAGAGAGGAAAGAGAAGGAGGAAAATGAAATGAAGGGGAAAATAGCCAAGGTCAAAGAAGACCCCTCACCTCTCCCTCTCTTGCCCATACCTATTTCTTTATTCTATTCTTTATTCTATTCTTTTTCCTTTTTCTTTTTAACTCCAACAAAAACAAATAAAACCAAATAACAATGAAATGGTGCATGGTTTCAAACAAGAAAAAGAAATGTAACAAGTTTTAACAATATGATATGGTGCATGTCACATGCAAAAATCAAGCTTAATGCATGATTAGTGATACTTAATCAAGCTTAGACATAACCTTGTATATAATCAATTGTATAAAATTTATAAAGTGTCTAAGTCATATGATATTCTTTCAAAATCACCATTCAAATGTATTTTTCCAATATTTCCCCAAAATAATATTTTATTTTTCTGAAATGTTACATACTAGCTGGACGTAACTGTTAGATATGTATGCCCTAGAGGCCTGTATTGTATAGGATGCTAGGTATGTTTATGTACAGATACAATCTTTTCTCAAAATGATAGTATGCTATCTGGTTTATCTTCATCTTAACATGTGATGTGTTGTATTTCATATCTTTATATACATGTTGATAAAGCCCTTAGGATTATGCTTGACTACCGGGATTATGATGTAGATCATACTAGTAGGGTCTGGACAGTCTATAAGCATATCCTTTAATTGTTCCTAGTCGAGGGTATATCGAGACAGGGCATCGATATTACCAGAGTAGACTAGTGAGTTTCTTGTCCTTGAGGGCGATGATTGATCCCACAACTATTGGTGTTTGACATCAAAGATTGTACACAGGTGCTCATTGGAGAATGGGTACACCGAACAGGATTCGCCGAGAACTCCTAGATGGTATATATATCTATTGTCAAATAGCAGTTCTCGGGTGACACTTTTACAGGTTAGTATGTAGACTCGAGATCATCACAGTGTCTTGTGTGATTCCTACTGTGCTTTGATTTCCTCCCTACCACGGCTCTACTAAGTCGTGCAAACAGGTGGATTTTGGGTACAGTCCCGAATCGCATGGAGGCAGTGAGCGATAGGAGGGGTTTCGTCTCTCCCGGTATAGGAAGTTGATGTCACGCTATGCTTGATCGGCCATAACAGCAAATCCTTGGACAGGGTTCTCGAGATTTACAGATAAGTGTTATCAGTAGTTTCTCGAACCGTTATGGGCCGTAAGTCAACATGACTTATAAAGTTACTAGGGTCTAATATTTACCACCCCAAGACTTCATATGCGACGTATCAGACGAAGAGACCGGACTGTATGGTAAGTGTTGCTTACAGGCTCGTTAGGGTTGTGATGAGTTCGCTCGTCGGTCACCTTTTCATTATGTACCTGGGTAGCCGTTACGCACAGCTAGTGCCGCTGACGTGCTTGTGGTTAAACCCACTGCCAGCGTACTGACAAGTCTTTAGAGTCCCACACAGAGAGTTCCCTGGTTCAGGTAAAAGATGTAGAGGCCGTAAGTTATTACGACAGGGTTTCAATCATGCTCGTGTAAGTGTTATAAGAATAATGATCGGAAGGATAATACTGGTAGGCTTTAGTTTAAGCCGGATACCGGTATTATATTATTGAATTATTAGTATTCGTATTTTTCGGAATTCGAATACGGGTATACTTATACGGTATACGATGAGGGGTATTCTTGTAATTGTACAAGAATACATTCTAGAAGGAGACATCTCATAAATGGATTTTCATTTTGAGAAAATGGAAATGATCAGGTGGAATTTGGAGAAAGTCTTAGCATGGTTGAAGGCATGGCTCAAATCATTTTATATTCATTTGGGTTTATAATTGAGGCATGGTGCATTATTTTTGTGAAAAAATAATGCATGCTTCAATTATTGTTTTTTGCCATATCTTTTGTTATGCTTCATTTTTCATTCATTCATCACATACACATTCTCTCTCCTAATTCTCTCCTTACTTTACCTATTGACCTAAACCTTCACATGAGTTGTGAATCATAGGTCAAGGGACAAATATAATCTATTACTTGATCTCTACATAATCTAAGTGATCACTTCTAGCAATCTTGATCTCTTTGTTAAACTCTTGTGAAGAGTTTATAGCTTGTTCGATAGCTCTCGGATGGATCGTCTTGGATCTAGAGGTGGCCGGAGATCGAGCTTTTTGCAACCATCAAGGAGCCTGGGAGTTGCAACAAAGAGAAGACCCGAAGGACCGGTTCCTTAGGTATAGCACACTTTCATAGTAGATTAGATCTCTTGATAAGTTTGCTAGTTAAGGTTTAAGTATTAATCTTGGGTTATGTGGGTGTTGCATGCAAGAAAATTATTGTTTATCACTTCCGCCTCCTCACAAGTGTTGTGAGGGTGTGCAACATCCACTAACATGGTATCGGAGCCTATCTTAAACTATAAATAGCTTGTAGTGACGTTAGAATTCCGTCGTTTTTCGTCGTGCAAAAACTGCCGAGAAAAACCGTTTTGAAAATCAAAGTTTTGAGTTATTTGCACACACCGCAGGCTCACGGTTTGAACCGAGAAGCCGCGGGGTGGAGCGCGCACACCCTGGAGACATCCCGGAGGGGACCAGAGGCTGGACCCACACCCCAAGACCACCTCAAGGTAGCCTTGGTGGTGGGTGACCCGAGAGCACCCCAACAGGGTGCTCTCGGGTCTGCTCACCCTTTGGGGCCACCTCAAAGTGGCCCCCAGGGGTAGGTACCCCCCCGAGGCTCCCCATTCGACCGTTAACATATTGTTCTTCGCCTCTGCGAAGTTCGGGCGGGTTTCGAGTTCGTTTCGACTCCCGGATTGGCTCAAAAGATCGGTTTTTAAAATGGTAGCTCACTGGATTTTTTCAAGAGTTGGAAAATGGTTTAGTTTGCTAATCTCGTGCGGAATTCTAATGTTGCGGTTACTTTACAAGCTTAGTGATGTGTATGTGTGTTATAGAAACGTCGACCAATTGCTATATGTCGATTAGTCGGGGTTGCACACATCGGTATTGATATCATGCGATGGTATGTGTATATGAATATGTTGGATCGTCGTGATGAATGGTCGGGGATGTGAGAAGAGAGTTTTTCTTTCATTCTTGTAATTTGTAAAATGCAATGTAATATTATTTTGTGGGGCACATCCAGGTTGAGATTGTATCCACCGTTGTATATTTTCTTTTTACTGTTTTTTCTCCTAGGATAGACCCAAGGTGGGGTGCACAAACTACCGGGTTCTCGAAGTGCCGAGTGGCCTACTCACTTTGTTGAAGAAGGTTTCTTCACTTCGGGAATTTGGCGGTTGGTTTGCCGCACCCATAGGGGTCTAGGGTGGGGTTTGGATATTCATCACGATCGCAGAACCCGTCTTTCATTAAGGGCTGAAATGAAATACGGAATTCCTAGTATATCTAATGTATTCATCTGTGATCTGGAATGTTTATAAATGCGTGCGATGAATGGATATTTATATATGATATATATAATAAACGTTGCTTATGTTTTGCACCCACGCTAGTCCAGCCCCCGCTTTGCCGTTAGTTAAGTAACCTAACGGTGCATGACGGGGCCCCGTGGCGAATGCGGATGGCATAAGCGTACTTTCTATTTTCGTTTCTTTTCTGTGATGTTTAGGAAACGTAAATGATGGGACAACATTAATGTGATTAATGTTAAGTAAAAGAAACCTAAAGATGTTGTAGAATCAAACTTTTTAAAATGGGTAACTCTAGTTTTTGCTTTGGATAGTGGTATTCCTTGATGAATATCGAGCACCTCATTCGATGAGGAAAGGGCCGAGATCCCTTCACCGGGAGTGACGCCTTTAGCGAAACTAGCAAATGTTACAAAGTACTCGATTGTTTTTCATAGTTGATCTAACTTTTTCTTTGCATCATGGTATTCATGAATATCCTGCACCTCAATCGATGAGGAAAGAGCCGAGATCCCTTCACCGGGAGTGACCTCTTTAGCGAAATTAGAAAGATACTACAAAAACATTCGACTTTTAAAACTGGAGCTTAAACCACTCTTTTCACTAAATTCTACAACGATATCAAGTTCAAAACGTTAAGGGTTTTAATAAAAACCATATGTTGCCCTCCGCCATTTTAGGAAGCAGAATACTTAGTATTCGTGCCACGTTTGTTGACTATAGTTAAGGCGTGGTGTATGGTAGCTAAATCATGTCTTCCTACAAAGCATTTGATGCAATCGATTGGGACATTCGTATGACTTTGTTGACCATAGTTAAGGTTCATGCGGGTGTGCCTAAATCAATCACGAAATGACGGGTAGAACTTGACTAGTGCTTATGATTTGTTGACCATAGTTAAGTTCATAAGACACTAGAGGTAAAAATCATATCGGGAATTTCAAGTGTTGAAATTTGCAATGAGATTGCATACCTTCTATATGATAGTTGGATCCCGATCCCACTGTGAGTAAAAGTTACTCCCATGAGAGTTTTTCACTTTACAAGTAGCTAATCCAGTAGGTGTCAAGAAAGGTGTCAACGGTGTTACGCCTCTAGGAAAACGAGGTTTATTTTAATTAGGTCCGTGCGAAAGCACGGGAAACCTCCCTCAGAGTACCGACACTGGCCTGGCCGACCGGTTAGCGAACTTGTAGATTGTAATTAATCCTGGCTAATTTTCCTTTTTAGGTTTGACGGAAAATTTGATAAAAAGCAGTGGGAGACATCGATTAGATAAGATTAATAACCAATCTATTTATGCAAGAGCAATTGCTGAGTGTCTTCTTTTCTCTCTCCTAATGGCAGATACCTATGACGGGACTTAAGCTTTTATTAGAAAAGAATAAACTCACTGGAACGAATTACAAAGATTGGCTAAGGAACGTAAATATTACCCTAACCTATAATAAGGTCGGATACGCCTGACTACTCCAGCCCCTCCTAGCCCAGGCCCTGATTCTTCAGTTGCGGATAAAGAAATCCGCAAGACATAGGATATAGACTGCGCAACAGCCAAGTGCCTCGCGCTTGCTTCTATGAACAATGAACATCAGAAGCAGCACGAGAAGATGGATGTACAATCCATCTTTCTCTATACAAAGGAGTTGTATGGAGAGCAATCTCGTACTCTCCGATACGAGGCATCTCGAAAGTTGTTTCAGATGCGTATGGCTACTGGCACGTCTGTAGGTGACCATGTATTGAAGATGATTGGACTTATCGAAGATCTACAGGACCTGGGTTGGACCATGGAGAACGAACAGTATATTGATATTGTTCTACAGTCCCTTCCCCCTGCCTTTGCTCAGTTCATTGTAAACTTCAACATGCACAACATGGAGAAGTCCTTACCTGAACTCCTCAATATGTTTAGGAGTGCAGAGATCACGCTAAAAGTAGCGAAAACTCCCGCTCTAATTGCTGTGCCATTTTCCTCCTCCATCCCGAAAGCCAAGGCCAAGGGAAAGAAGAAGAAGAATCCCAACAAACCGAGATGCGGAGTGAAAAAGGTACCGGGAAAGAACAAGATAGGGGCTGCTGCGATAGGACGAGGGGAATGCTTCCACTACCACCAGAATGGGCACTAGAAGAGAAACTGCGTTTGATATCTGACTGGCTTCCAGAAGAAGAAGCAAGGTGATGCTTCCACTTCAGGTGTGTTTGTAACAGAAAACTGTTTTTCAATTAACTCTGCTTCCTGGGTATTAGATACTGGGTCAGGATTTCACATCTGCAATTATGTGCAAGGGGTGAGAAATAGCAGGTTTTTGAGGAAATGTGATCACACTCTCCGGGTTGGGAATGGTTTCTTAGTGCATGCTAAAGCAGTGGGAGAGTATCACCTTGGTTTGTCGTCGGGTTGTATATTGGTTTTGAACCCTTGTTATTTTGTACCATCCATGTTATGTAATATTATATCTGTATCGTTGTTGGACAATGATGGATATAATTTTGTATTACAATATAATGTCATGAACATTAATCTTAATCAAGAGTTGATTGGGTCTGGTACATTAAATAACGGGATATACGTCCTAAATCAGCACACAGTTTTCAATATACAACACAGAAACAAAAGGAAGATTTCAAACATAAATGAAGCTTTCATTTGGCATTGTAGACTTGGTCATATTAATGAAACGAGACTAACCAAGCTACATAAAGATGGATATTTAAACTCTTTTGAATATAAATATTTTGCTACTTGCCAGTCTTGTATCAAAGGTAAAATGACCAAAACTCCGTTTAGTGGACATGGAGAGAGAGCTACTGAACTCTTAGGTCTCATACATAGTGATGTATGTGGACCAATGTCTACAAATGCGAGAGGCGGTTTTTCTTACTTCATAACTTTTACTGATGACTTCTCGAGATTCAGACATATGTTCTTGTTGAAATATAAGTCTGAAGCCTTCAAAAAATTCAAGGAGTATAAATCTGAAGTAGAAAAACAAACAGGCTTGAGTATCAAGAAACTTCGATCGGATCGAGGAGGTGAGTATCTAAGCTCAGAGTTTCTAGATTTCCTAAAAGGGAATGGAATTCTCTCTCAGCTCACTCCTCCGTACACACCACAGCACAACGGTGTGTCAGAATGCAGAAATCGTACCCTATTAGATATGGTACAATCTATGATGAGTGATGCTAAGTTGCCAATATCATTCTGGGGGCACGCATTGGAGACTGCGATTTATCTACTTAATTGGGTTCCGACCAAAACCGTGTCTACCACTCCATATGAGATATGGTATGGGAAGAGACCATCTCTTAAAAGAGTTAGGATATGGGGTTGTCCGGTTTTTGTGAAAAAGCAGAATCCGGACAAACTCGAGACACGATCGGTTTTATGTAAATTTGTGGGATATCCAAAACACTCGTATGGATATCTTTTCTACCACAAGGATGAACAAAGGGTGTTTGTGTCATGACCCAAAATAACACGTGACTGGCACTTGAATCATGTGAAGTCTATAGGACCCTACTTAATTCATGTAAGCCAAAATCCCAGAAATCTAAACCATTTTTAAAGAAAAGAGTGAAGGAAAACTTGTTTTAAAGAAAGTGGTCTTAACAAAATAAGGCATTAAACATTTTAAAAGCAATATCATATTTTTCAGAAAATTTTGGCAGTCTCCTTTGTAAATATTGGCCCCCAAACGGGTGCAACACAAGAAATACATAATAATGAATAAAGGCATCCCCAAGCGGGAGCTAGCTTTACGCCAAATGGCGGAAACCACCACACAAGCAATATCATATACAACGCCGAAGGGCGAGGATCAAAAACTCAAAGGGAAACCAACATCCTCAAGAAAACCAGAAAAGAATCGTAATAATACAAGCGCGCGACTCTAAGGTCGAAAGAATATACATACTGGTCTTCTAAGTCTATAAATTATTACAAATCTGGTTGATGGAGTTACTAGATACAACTGAATGTAAATGCAAATACTACGGTGGTCACGATACAAGTGAACCCGCCTACCAAAGCAACCACCCGGAAAGAAACAGTGTGCCCGCAAAGCCGCCAAGGAAACCTCTACGACAAAACCTACAAGAAACTGTGGCACAACGGGGGTGAGTTGCCAACTCGTGAGTAGAAAACATCATCGAGCAGAAAACGCATGTATGACTCTATCCTAGGTCATACAATAATATCTTCAATATAAATATCCTGAAAACATCTAATAATGGCAAGTGTAACATCTAAACTTAAGTATAATACACAGTGCTCGTGTCAGTGCTTCAGGTAGCAACATATCACAAATATGATGTACGAATACATTATAAATGAAATAGAATACATTTGAATGTGAAAACTGTTTTCATATTTCAGTGAGATTTCTGTATAAGAATCGAAGTATCATCAATGAAAACAACAGAGAATCCATGTCAAGCATCGACACAAAATATATATCTTAATATCTCAATATCTCGGGCTCCGGCAATCCGGACTGGCCCATATCATCAAATCTCAATATCCCGGGCTCCGCATGATCAGGATCGGCCCATAACTCCGAACGGTATCCTCTAGATATCCGTCGAGTTTCCATACAATCACCGGTCGGTAGTGCTCCCCTGCCGGGCTCAACGCCTTCTCAATACGTCCATCTTGCACCGGGGTACCGTACAGAGTCCACCATGCATCCGCAGATGTTCCCTTCCCCTACCTCGAATCGGATGTATCATACCGCTCAAGAACTAAGAAAACTCATGTTAGACATCACAAATATCATATCACAAGAAAACCACAATTTCTATCTTTAGAAATGATAATGAGTTTATAAATCCTTGTGGTTTCACCAAATCCAGAAATCTCATTGAAAATCCGAATCGCAAACTCAAGAGTAAATAAACAGTGAATTACCGACATAAAGCCCCATAATATTGCATATCAGCATGAACATATAAATGCATGAAGTATCTCAGTGATAAATGCAATGTCTAAACTAGCATATGAAAGCAAGCGTACTGGTACTATATCGAAACTACCAGCTAGCAATTTATACCAATGAATTAGTGTTTTCTAATGTGTACGCGACATGAAAATTACCGATGATTATGTGTGTGAGCCGGAAAGCAAGTGTACGTGGAGCATACGCATCATCGGTAACGGTGCTGGAGTCTTGACAGCATGGGTTCATAATAACAAAGGAAATCAAAAGTATAAGCATGCAATGCGATAAGAACAACATGAATATATGGAAAAGATGTAGTAACTGCAACATATAAGAATATACATTTATATATACACGAGTCATACAGTTTTAGCATTTGAAATAGCACGAATCATGGTTTTTAGAAAATAGGGGCTGCGATGTTTTTGAGAAAAGGTGCGTCCTTTGAAATATCTGTAGTATTCCTCGGCCTGTCTTTAAAATACTCGTGATTCGTTAGTTTGAAAATAAGTATGACTCGAACCCAGTCTAACATCTACCTGATAACTACAGGACTAAACTAAGAGGCTAATCGAACGGGTAAGGAAATCCACCTAAGTCCGAGTCGATATATCTAGTAGTTAGTGATCCCGCCTCAATAGCGTCACGTACGATAAAATATATAATACGACATCCTCGAGTCAATAGTGCGGATCAATCATCATATTTATACTTCGTACGGTAAAATCCATCGTACGGCATCCCAAAATCGGGGTACGGGTCAAATATCACATTTATCTCATTATTCATCCGGTATCATTATCATAATATCATAAACTAGGGGTATTGATCTAAAGTCTAGTACATCCCGATACCATCAAACATATATCCGCGTGTGAATAAAACACAACGTCCATCGATCCATTATACTTTCATGTAGTATATCATAACACGACCCAATTCACATCACCGATCTCATGGCATCATGCCCAAACACATCGACCCATCTCCAAGTATCATATACTATCCCCATCATACGTGTGTGTGTATGTGTGTGTGTGTATACACACACAATAACGCATCCTCATATACATACATACATACATATAAACATATACACCCAAAACCATGTCATGTGTGTGCGTGCGTGTGTGTGTACACCTTTACACTAGGGTTTCGCAACTAAGAACTAACTAAAAACACTATCGTCCAATTACACTAAACTAACTCATGATCTCCTAGAGCCGCTCTTGCTAATTATACACATATCACAATACACATAATTATATAATTATAACGTATTCACATAATACACTATGAAACTGAGGGGGTGCTATACGCCATCCACCCGACTTTCCCCATAGATATACATCTACTCACCTGGACGCCTCGGCTAATCTGATCCGATTTCAGCTCTGTCATTTCCGCGCCACATCCGACGCCTCTGCATTCGATCCTAGAAACGCACACAAGTAAAAAGAGAATAAATATGTAATTAGTCGCGGACACAACCAACATAAGTCAACCATGCGCATTAACTTGATGCGCACGCACTTGGTGCACAAACACGCCGCGACAACGCCATAAACCACAACTGGGGTCGCAATATGTGGCAAACCCCACACCAAAAACCCAATCGCACTAATCGTGCGTTCACAACACACTAAATATATATGAAATAGGGTTTATATCATCAAAATCTTAAACTTAATTTAAAATCGATTTATTCCAAAAACCAAGTAAGCATCAATTAACCGCTTTAGTACATAACTTGATATTTTAACAATTCTAGAGGCCACAGTGCTCACTAAATAACATAATTATGTCACTCCCATACTAATTATATTTTAAACTCACCTCTTAACCTTAATCACAAAAATCTAGTTTGTAAAATTATCTAATTTGGACAATTTTAAAAAAAAAATAGCAAATTAGCCACTAGCTTATGTTTTGCATGCCTTGATATGTTAAACTATATCTCACAACCACAATCAATTGATCAAAACCCTTAACTTAATCCAAACCCAAATCTTGAATTTTCAAGTTAGCAACTAGAACCAAATTAACACTTAAATATGCTAGATTAAGCAATTTAAACAACAAATTCATTATAGGGTTAAGATTTGTACCTCCCAAATTTGGAGATCTCACTTGAATTCTAGCCACCTAAACTTGCTTCTTTTCAAGATCCATACTAGAGTAGCCAAGGAAAAATGGGTAAGGGTTGGATTTAGAGTTTGTGTGAGTTTTGATGGATTTTTTTGACATTTTAGATGAGAAAAGGAGGTAGAGAAATGGGGGTTGCTGTTGTGGAAGGGGGGATCGACCAGTATGAGGGATAGAGGAGAGAGAGTAAGGTGTGGAAAGAATTGCCAAGTTAAGAAAAATCCCAAGTCAACAAAACCCATTCCTCTTTCCTTATTAGTTTCTTTTTTTATTTCTTTGTTTTCTTTTTAACTTAAAGTGTGAGGTGTGTGTGTGGGGGGCAGCCATGGGGCTCGGCTAGCAGTGAATGGGGTGAGTGTGGGTTTGTGTGGATGTGGGTAGGAGTTCCCAAGTCAATATAACCCCCTCTCTCAAGTCAACAAGCCTATACCTCATTTACTTTAATTCAATTTCACAATTTAAGCCTTTTTCCCTTATATTTTCTAAAACCATCTTGACAACTTCTTTTCATTTCAAAAACCATATGTTACACTTTGGTTTAATATGTCATGATGTACAAAATTTGTATTAACCCATTCCAATTTGTAATTATCACTAATTAAATGTATTTGTGAATGCTTAAAATAATATTTAAAATAATTAATTACGGAAAATATTTTAGTAAACTAGAAATTTACAAGTGACCAATTAAATACCAAATACTAGCAATTATATAGCTAGAATAGGTATATTTAATTTTATGTTGAAAAATAATTGTATCTTGGTTTTTACGGAAAACACCAGTTATTTTACCGATTATCCGAAATTTCACCTAAACTATTTTCAAAACGTTACAGTCTTCCCCCCTTAAAGAAATTCGGTCCCCGAATTTAAATTAAAACTCCCCCAATACTAAAACATTTCAGCAAAGCGCTCAAATCGGCGGGGCTCCTAAATCTTAAATACATAAGACACATCTTAGCGCAATGCATGTGCATGAAAACGAGTATATAACTCAAAATCAAAACTTCGTCAAGCATCACACAATCATCGGAGTCATGCTGAAGATACAGTGTCCAAATCCAATACGAAAACCAATATGATATACATCAAAACTATAACATGTACATAGTACGCATCGTTGTAAACTCGTCAAAACATCTGGAAAGAAATGCAATTCAAACCTTTTTCAAGTCGTTGTGTGATGCGCGTATCACAGCATAAGTAGCGGACGTTTATTGTAGAAAATAACTATATATATACATATATATATATATATCCTTTGTTTATCACACACGTCCCGCGGTTTTAAAAATAATTTAGAAGGGTTTCCTCTGTAAAATATTTCGTGTCACCTCGGACACACAGGAAAAATATAGAGACTGGGGCTCCTTTTTGGAAATCCCTTCGGTAACTATCGATGCATGCAAAAACACCTAGGTACTATTCTCAGAACAGTCCTGCTCGGTTACTAACCCAAATAGTAAATATAATAAAAACGTACCGCTCAAATGAAATCATACTCAATAGTATATGCAATAATACCACGTGCGTCTGGTGCGCACAGAAATCGAAATCACTGAATGTGCCATACATGTGCACAGAAACAAAAACTAAGAGCAACGGGTGTGCACGAAAATACCTGTTAAGGCAACGGGTGTGCCTGACAACAACATCAGGTGCATCTGATATGCACGAAGAATCCCGATCTAGTGCATCTGGTGTGCACCAAAATCGCATCAAGCGTGCCAAGTATGCATAAGAATCCAAATCAAGTGCACAAGGTGCACGAAAACGAATATCGAATATCACAATCGAAATCGACGGTATACAACAAATCTCAATCCAAATCAGGTATACCGTGGTATATATAATCTCACAATCACATGCTTCAGCGTGCAAAAAATCAAACCAAGTACTAAAAGTGCATGAAAACTACACCGAAGGCACAAGTCAAACCACATGCATACCATAGGCATGAAATCAAAATCAATATCTCGAATGACATCAAATCCAAGTCGAGTGCAACTGTGGTGCACAAAATCTCAATTATGCAAATAAATTGCCCAAAATATCGAAATCCAAAATGACGAGCGCGTGATATTCAAATCACCAAGTCGCAAATCGTAAACACTGTCGTCGATATGTCCCTTCTTCAAAGTCGAGAAGGTGTCGGTGCATCCAAGCTAGCAGAGCAAGATATCTACTTGCCTCCTGTTCATGGGATGGCGCCTTGTGCCCTTAGGCTCCCATCTCTCACTACGAATTTCCAGTTACATAACTCCTCGGCTCAATGGCCCATTATGGAAATGACGACAGAAATAGTTCTGCTCTGGAACATCCTCTAAAATCACTGGCCAACTATCATGGTCACTCATACATGTCTCATCGATGATGCCAAACTCTGGCCTACTAGGTGTGCGTAATACGACCGATCTTGGGTCCATGTCTTCTCGTGTAGTATTCCAGAATGATTCTGTCGGGGTCTCTCCTAATTCTCGTTTCTGCCGAACTGCCCGAAAGTTATCACCCTTTACTAAATCCATTTCTTGTTCCGGAACAGCTGTATACTCATCACGACTCCTTCTGAAAGATATATCTATATTCAATGCCTATGCATGCGTATCACATCTCTGATGTCAACGGAGTGGAACGTCATCTCATCAAAATCCCGTGGCAACCGATCAACTGAGACTAAATTGACAGATTTATAAAATTCAAATTAGCTTTCTTGTGGATTCCAAGTATTGTATCCCATCACATGATATCCGGACGACGTTAAACTTTTCGATCGATTCATCAAAGTCCCATAATTCCCCAAGAGCTAAACACTTGAGCACAGTTTAATAATATCCAGTACATGCTACAGTACCTATGAACCGGCCATAGAAGGGAAAACCCAAGCCTCATTAATGGCATCGCGGAACTACCGCAAACCCTAAGGTTCAAAATCGGTTCCATGGTCATTATGTCGAGTTAGGGTTTCATTCTTCTAGAGGGTTTATAGAATTACTTGCATGTTTTTCCGAATACCTTAAACTTGGAAAAATGGGTTTCTGACATTCGTTCAAACTTTTTAACTTCGCATAGACAACATGTGAATACCCTTCGTCCGCACGCTAAACAATTCCTCAATCATCAAGAATAACGGTGCATTGGCGGTCATCACATTCTAGTCGGCCTTTAGTAATGGCCTGGTACTGATCTGAACCTTCGAGAAATCTTAGTAAAAACAACCCATCGAAACGCTCATGTCGCGAAAAACACAATAAAACGACATATCTACAAAAAACGTGTATCAACGGAATTATGCCCTGGTCAGTTCTCGTCCAAGAAGAACTCATACTGACCGCAACTCTGGCCATAGATCTCTCTGCCCGCGCCACCATGGTAACAGAAACCATAAACCGATATCGATGAGGATAGATCATATTAACGAATAGAATACGGTGCAAAGAAATGTACATCCTAAGGCTTCTTAAGCGGAGTGACGTATCGTAAGTATGCCGCGGAACATACACACAGTACGTCACTCTACTTAAGTCACCTACTCCATCAACCAAGGTCAACCTACGCGACGAAAGTTCGGGTCTAATACCCTCTCGACCAAGTCTAAGTTCCGAAAGGTCAAGCCTAGGTTCCGAATATATAAATATATACGCCCTAGACTCCGCATAGTCAAACCTAGATTCGAACCAAGGTTAAACCTAGCGCACTGAAACCAACTTTGTCACGATCCGAAATAGCACGTGACTGGCACTTGAATCATATGAAGACTATAGGACCCCACCTAATTCAAGTAAGATAAAATCACAGAAATCTAAGCCATTTTTAAAGAAAAGAGTAAAGGAAAACTTGTTTTAAAGAAAGTGGTCTTAACAAAATAAGACATTAAACATTTTAAAAGCAACATCATATTTTTCCGAAAATTTCGGAAGAGTCTCCTTTGTAAATACTGGCCCCCAAACGGGTACAACACAAGAAATATATAATAATGAATAAAGGCATCCCCAAGCGGGAGCTAGCTCTACGCCAAATGGCGGAAACCACCACATAAGCAATATCATATACAACGCCGAAGGGCGAAGAAAAAAAACTTAGAAGAAAACCAACATCCTCAAGAAACCTAGAGAAGAATCATAATAATACAAGCGCGCGACTCTAAGTTCGAAAGAATATACATACTGGTCTTCTAAGTCTATAAATTAATACAAGTCTTGTTGATGGAGTTACTAGATACAACTGAATGTAAATACAAAGACTACGGTGGTCACGATACAAGTGAACCCACCAACAAAAGCAACCACCCAGAAGGAAGCAGTGTGCCAGCAAAGCCGCTAAGGAAACCTGTATGGCAAAACGCAAGAAACTATGGCACAACGGGGGTAAGTTGCCAACTCGTGAGTAGAAAACATCACCGAGCAGAAATCGCATGTATGACTCTATCCTAGGTCATAAAATAATATCCTCAATATAAATATCCTGAAAACATCTAATAATGGCAAGTGTAACATCAAAACATAAGTATAATACCCAGTGCTCGTGTCATTGCTTCAGGTAGCAACATATTACAAATATGATGTACGAATACATTATAAATGAAACAGAATACATTTGAATGAGAAAACTGTTTTCATATCTCAGTGAGATTTCTGTATAAGAATCCAAATATCATCAATGAAAACTACAGAGAATCTGTGTCAAGCATCGATACAAAATATATATCTCAATATCTCAAAATCTCGGGCTTCAGCAATCCGGACTGGCCCATATCATCAAATCTCAATATCTCGGGCTCCGCATGATCAGGATCGGCCCATAACTCCGAACGGTATCCTCCGAATATCCGTCAAGTTTCCATACAATCACCGGTCGGTAGTGCTCCCCTGCCAGGCTCAATGCGTCCATCTTGCCTCGGGGTACCACACCGGGTCCACCATGCACTCGCAGACGGTCCCTCCCCCTACCTCGAATCGGGTGTGTGATACCGCTCAAGAACAGAGAAAACTCATGGTGGACATCACAAATATCATATCACGAGAAAACCGCAATTTCTATCTTTAGAAATGATAATGAGTTTATAAATCCTTGCGGTTTCTCCAAATCCATAAATCTCATGGAAAATCCGAATCTCAAACTCAAGAGTAAATAAACAGTGAATTACCGGCATAAAACCTCATAATATTGCATATCAGCATGAACGTATAAATGCATGAAGTATCTCAGTAATAAATGCAATGTCTAAACTAGCATATGAAAGCAAGCGTACTAGTAGTATGTCGAAACTACCAGCTAGCAATTTATACCAATGAAGTAGTGTTTTCTAATGTGTACGTGACATGAAAATTACCGATGATGATGCCTGTGAGCCGGTAAGCAAGTATACGTGGAGCATACGCATCATCGGTAACGATGCTGGTGTCCTGATAGCATGGGTTCAGAATGTCATGCCCCGCTTCCCAATGTACGGGCAGAGGATGCGACGAGGCCGCTACGTATTTACTCTGAAGTAAATACGCTAAGCGTAACTAAGCAATATAAAAGAAATATACACAAGAGACAAATTTAATAAAACATCAACTTTATTTATTAACATTCTTTTGAACAATGCATGGAAAAGTAAATACATCTGAATGGAAACAATGCCTAAACAGTGGCATAACAGAAATGGAAATACAGAATGTAAAGGAAAATGTACAAGTGTAACTACAGCTCGGGATCTTCAATAAACTGGTCCAAGTCTTCAGTGCTAGGCTCGATCTCTGGAAGGTCCGAATCACCTGACGACATTCAAAGAAGAAGAAAGAGAATGTCTTCAGCGAACAAATCGCTCGGTAAGTCCCAAAGATAAGGGAGAAATAGAATAGACACACACACACACACACACACAGAGAGTGTGTGTGTGTAACTTTTAAAGTTGTATTATATGGTTAATGCTGTTGTTTGTAGCTTAGTACAAAAGAATGCCGGTGTATACGAGAGGAGTCTCTATATGCCAGAGACTAGAGGTAAATGGAAGTACAAGGCTCCGTTATACAACCCGGAATAATGGCAATTGAATTCAGGTTAGGTATCTTAAATCTTGTAGTCTCGTGCCACTTCTAAAACCTTCCATACCAATCTACCACTTAAACCCCGCGAAGTATTATTTGTATTGTTTGTATTGCAACTTGTATTGTCTTGTAATATACATTGTATAATTGGATGACTTGCCGAAACCATGATATCAGTAAATGGATGTAACTGGAGAATCATGGATGTAACTGGAGAATCATGTAAATGGAAGTATATCCATGGTTCGGTTTAGTCAATATAGATTGAATATATTGAATATATGGATTCATGGATTCATGTTGAATTGTAATATTGTAGATTGTACTTGAATCATATTCAAGGCAGATTATTTATAATGTGACTCATTCTGAGTCAGAACAATTAGAAAAGAAATTGAATCCTGAATTAGGTTTTGGAGTTATCGGTAACCGCTGCACATGGGCGGCAGGATTTGTGTCTTTTCCAAAGACGATTACCATGTTGATAACACCATTTGTTAAGTTGTTTACCTTAAATAGGCAAGCACGCACTTCTCCGGCTCCCTGAGGCTCAAGAGATTGGTCCCGCTTAAACTTATATTTACTAGGGTCCTTAGGGTAGTTTATAGAACTTGAGGGGGTTATATGTAAAAATACTTCTGTATAATTTTCAAAATACACCCCAAGTATTTAATTATCGTCTTTAAAGTTATCATAGATGTAGATTTTATATTTGTGACATTTCTAGTGAAAATAACCTAATTTCATAATATAGGGTATTTAATTGTAATATTGAACTTGTATGGAATTTCATGGTATTATCATGTAAAATGATTCTTGTGATTTAAAAAAGTTGGGATATTTAAATTATCACAAAAATAGATATTTTGATGATACATATATATATATATATCTATTTATACAAAAATAATTTTAATATATTATATTTCTAGAAATCTCATTTTTCTTAAGATATTTGTATTTTTAAATCTCTCGAGACCGAATGCTCCTTACGGAGGTCTGCATCTCGCACTACTAAGCCCGAGGATATGCGATAATCCGCACCATCCCGAACGGGTTCCCCAAAATGGGTTGTAGCGGCGTTTTGCAAAGATTTGTAAAAATACGTAATCTTGTAGAAAGCGGTTTTTATAAGTTAAAGGTAGTTTTGTGTAAAACGGTATTTCCCGAATCTATATTTCCCAAAACGTATTGTGCAATGTTGTATATGAGTTTTGTGAAGAGGTAGGTCATTACCTCGTGATCTAATTAAAGGTATAGCAAGATTAATGATTTTTTAAAGTAGAAAGTAAACTACATGGTATTTTATTGAAAAAGGGTGATAAAAGTTACAAAATGAAATATTTTGCTATGAAACTTGTTCAACATGTTTTGTTAATGATTACTAGTCAAGATGTAAGAGTTTAACATGGTTGTGTTAAGGAAAATTGAACTTTATAAAGAAAACTGAATCGGAAGTCGGATTTAACTCCGCTTCCGTCGGGTTTTAGAAAAATAAGTTTTAAGAATAGATTAGCGAAGAGGGGGGTGGGAAATACAAGTTTAGAGTCAATAGAAGATGGAGAGGAAGCGGTAGGAGACGTCGGTGCGTCGTTTCGTCGCCGGGAGCTCCTAGGGTCGTCGTCGGAATTTCGCCGGAGTTTCACCCCTTGCTAACTCCACTTGCACACAAAAAGTTTTAGGGATTTTCTTGAAAGTTTTGGACAAAAATTTAGACTGAGGAGGGTGTGTTTTGGAGTGGTATTTGTAGGGAAATCTACGGTTTAGGGTAGATGAAATGTTGTATTGAAATTTGTAATAAAAATGCATTAAAAATGGTGTAATGGAGTTTTTATGAGTTCTGGAACCGATCCAAGAAATTAAAGTATGCAGGAGTGATGGGGAGTTGAAGAGGCACAACTTTCAAGTTGGGCGAATCCGCATCGAAGACGCATAGCATCCACAGAAATCTATGAAGTACCCATCATAGCGCATACATTTTCAAATTTTGTAATAAAGACATATGCGTCTTCAGACTCGAGACCGTGATATTTGGGTAGAAGATTGATGTATTGGGGTTTTATTTCAAAATTGTCCCCGTTGGCTGGTGGAATGGTGAGACAGGTCGAAAGAGGACCTCGCATAGGGTAACATCTCTCTTAGAGAGAGATGCAGGGTGGATTCTGCGCACCTGCGGACGGCGGCAGAGTAGTGGTAAAGAAGTTCGATGGAGAACCGTCCATCGAAGTGGGTGTGGTGGTGGGTAAAAGAAAATGTAGAAATACCGACTTCGGAGTCGATCGGGGGAACGCGGACAAGACGGGCACTAGAATCCCGTGTCCAGCCGAGCATGCACTAAAGGGTTTAGTACAAGTGGCAACGTTAAGATAATTAAGGAAAATGATAAGTTGGTGTTTGTTTTGAAAAAGATACGGATTTTTGAAAAAATGATGCAAATCACAAATAATGCACAAGCAACCCTAAGTCTAGTGGTCACCTAGGTCAAGTCTCTAGACCGCACCTAACTGCCAGAAGACAAATCGCAGGATCAATCCTCTACTACATCTTTGTCTCTCCTGTGGCCAGGTAAGTACCAGGTAAGTGGGAGGTTCTCCACTACGTAAGTAGTGGGCCTAATTAAGTAACCACTTGCCTTAGACACACTTGCCTTAGACACTACAAAAGAAACGCGGATAAGCAATAGATTACCCATGACCTCCTCCTGTCCTAAGTGAGCGCGATGGTCCTTTGAGTCATGTCTAGATTTCTTTTAGTTAATAAGGGTAATGCGGATGCAGTTTTGTGATTTTTGGGGCTTAGGAAGGGTAATGAACTCCCCACCTAATCTGAATTTGGTCCTTGCCCTTTAATTTCCGTATTAAAAAAAATGCAAACAACCAAGATCAAACATGCACAATTTTTATTTTTGCGGCGCTGCGAATTTTTGCAAAGAAACCTGCAGAAATTGGTTAATGGAGCAGATCTAGGAAGAGATAAGAAAGTCAAAGAGTTACTGAGCAATTTTCGTGCACTGTAGCCTTCAGCGTGCCGCGGAACCGCCGCGGTATGCTTCTTATGCCGCGGAAACGCGGTCCAATGAGGGACTTCCCGCACAAAAATTCTTAAAGCAGCTCCAGTTCACTCCCTGAGCTCTCTGGAATATTCCCATAAATTTTTCTCTCGCTCCGCTGATTCCAGATTTCCTTGCAACAAATCACAACAAATCGTTTATTGTTTGCGCGAATTTTGATCTAAAAATTCTGATGGAATAAATTTTTCAACTCAAATTTCGAAAACGAACAAATTAGCACACGATCCCCGGCTGTAGGGTTGCTATGCACTGCCACAAGGGTCTATGAGGCATCAACCATGCCCGATTAAAAAATTAGCCGTGCCGAACAACCCGAAGCCGGATCTTTAAACTAGGGATTGGGCGAAAACTAACATGCTAAACACTTTAACACTAAGTGAGAGGGATTACAACCTTTGTAGATCCGGTCCTTCACTTCATAAGCTCCGTGTTGTGGTCCCTTCGCTGCGATCATCGGGTTCCGGACTCTCGAGAGGTTCCACGAAGAGAAAGATGCAGTCTTGCTTCCGATCTTCGATACAAAGATGTTCTACCTTGAAGTTTCATTAACACAAGCTAACACTCACTAAAATTGAGTGAACACTCTCATCTAAAGGGCAAGGGAAGATGAGGATGATGAAGTAGGATTTTTTGCTCTCTTTATTTATCTTTTTCTCACATTTATTCATCACTTGGAAAAAAGCTAGTAAGCTTTTTCCATGAAGAAAGAAGAAGGAAGAAGATGATGAATAATATGATAGAATCCTTTTGTGATGAATAATGCAAGGATTAATATGAAGAATAATGCAACCATGGTCAAGTAACCTTTGTAGAGATTGAACTAGGGTTAAGGGGTGTGGTTGGGTTAAGAAATATCATGCAAAAATATCTTTTCCAAAACAAAAAGGAAAACCTTCTAGAAACATCTAGAAATGCTTAACCCTAATCAAACCCTAACCATGTTTAATCTCCACTAAACTTGTTGCATTAATAATCATATCATGTTACAATATTATATATCACATATATAATATTTATCGTAACAAAATAAAAAAATACAATTAACATATATCAATGTATTAATCCGGTGAGAAAAAGAATCTTTTAGTGAGCTAATATTAGTTAATGTAATTTAATATATCATATATATTATTATACATTAAATTATCGAATCAACACTTGATCCGACAATCCGGCTATATCGCATATAACCGACTAATATTTATCTGCACCGATTCATCGAATCAACACTTGATCCGATGACGCGGCTGATATCAAATATCGCGAGAATAGAATATGGTATCTCATATCGTATTATCCTCGGTCCCGCACATATCACATACGTGCCCCTAATCCGTTTTGCCTGAGCCAAGAAACCTCTGTGTAGGACTCTAAAGAATCGTCAATACACCGGCAGTAGGTGATGATCATATCAAACACCCACAAGCTGCAAGCGGTCAGCTAAACGTAACAGCCACCCAGGTATTGAGCGCTCAGAAGATCAACAAGCAAGCCTGTACATTCTCCTGTGAATCCAAACAGTAACACTCCCGTACAGTCCGGTCTCGTCGTCTGATATGTCGCATATCTCGCCTAGGGGTAGTAAACATTAGACCCCAGTAGCTTGATAAGTCGTGTCGATATGAGGTCTATAACAGTTCGAGAAACTACTGATAACACTTACCAGTAAATCTCAGCAACCCTGGCCAGGGATTTCCGGTTATAGCCAATCGAACACAGCGCAACATCAACTCCCTATACCGGGAGAAACGAATCCCCTCCTATCGCTCATTGCCTCCATGTGATTCGGGACTGTACCCAAAAGCCACCTTTTTGCACGCCCTCTTAGACGTGGTATGATGGAAATCAAAGCACAGTGGGAATCACACAAGACTCTATGACGATCTTGGGTCAACAGACTACTCTGTACCAGTGTCACCGGAGAACTGCCATCTGACGTGAGGTATAATACCATCTGGGAGTTCTCGGCGAGTCCGTCCAGTGTACCCAGTCTCCACTGAGCACCCGTACACCATCCTTGATGTCAAACACCGATGGATATGGGATCATCCATCGCCCATCATATGGGTCAAGATGCGTATACGCTAGTCTACTCTGGTGCATCGATGCCCTGTCTCGATATACCCTCGACTAGGAACAGTTATAGGATGTACTCGTCGACTACCGTAGCCCCACTAGTATGATCTCATCATAGTCCCAATAGTCGAGTACACATCCTAAGGGCTTTATCAACATGTAATATAGAGACAATCAGAGTACATGTTAAGATAAAGTACAACCAGATAGCATACTATCATGTCGAGCAAGAAAGTCCTCCCTATATATATCCAAGCATCCATTACAATATACATCGTATGTACAGTAATGGCCTCTAGGGCATACATATAACTAACAATCTCCCACTTGCACTAGGGCCATCTGTTGTGGTATCACATACCCAACAATTAGCTGTGGTTGAAGTATCTCATACTCAACCATCCCATAAAAGTCTCTACTGGGAAAAAGGCCTTTGTAAGTGGATCCGCACTGTTGTCCTCTGTTTCTACTCTCCTAACCTCGATCTCCCTAGAGATCAACCATCTCCATGATCAGGTGATACTGCCTAAGAATTATATCTGGATTTCTGATGGGACGGGGGTTCCTTGGCTAAAGCCACAACTCCATTGTCACACAATGGTAGGAACGAAGTTCATCTCATGAACTTATATATATCCAGACTGCCTGTTTGGTAGTATCTTTGGTAACGATGTATCTTGCCTTTAATCGTCTAGTAAGTCACGGTATCTAGCTTGGAACTCTTCCAACAAACCGTCCCTCCACTGAGGGTATAGACAAAGCCTGCGACTGACATTCAGTCGTTCTTATCATCCTGGAACCTTTCCAGTGATTCTCCCCAGGATCGATTGATACCATCTCACTACAACTAGTGAGTATCCTAACATCCAATTAGATCTATCTCATAGATCCAAAAACCTAGGATTTAGGAGGTATCATTTTGATCCTATATGGAGAATCCTTGTGATAAGCGGAGATTGACTGAGCGCAGCATAGGAAACTCCTTCCCTATCAAGAGTATGTCATCCACGTACTCTGCGAGGATCACCACCATACTCTCTACTACCTTTTTGTATATACAAGGTTCATCTACCATTTTGATGAAGTCAAACTCTTTGACTACCACATCAAAACAGATGTTCCAGCTCCGCGATGCCTGCTTTATCATATAAAACATCTTACACACGTTTCCACTGCTCCCACTGTCTACGAAGCCCTCTGGCTGTGTACTTATAGACGCTATCTTCTAAAACATCATTTAGAAAAGCAGTCATGACACCCAACCAATAGATATTGTAGTCATGGTATGTAGCCGTGGCAAGTAGGATCTGGATGGACTTAAGCATAGCTTTGAAAGTCTCAACTTTTCCATGTACACCAAGTAATCTTCTCAAGATATACTCGCTCCTGATGGGGATTTAACCCTTCAGATAAAGCAACCAAAGTCCATACTTTGTTGGTGTATAAGGATTCGATCTCAGATCGATAAGCATCCAGCATTCTTACAGAGTCCCACTCCTAATGGCCAGCTCGAAACTAGTTGGGTCATCATCTTATGATGCAATCCTCGCTCCCACTGTCATAGAGAAACTGAAGTATCTCTCTGGTGGGTGAAGAACCCTACTAGATCGGCGGAGAGGCTGAGGTTCGTTAGAATCTAATGAATCCTTCGGGTTTACCAAATCATCAGTTGCAGTTTGTATAGCTGGAACCTTTCCAGTTCTACATAACAGATCTTGCCTCGAGCTTGTCCGGATTTTGCTTTTTAGACATAGACCGGACAACCCCAAATCTTAACAAACTTAAGATATGGGCTCTTCCCTTTCCATATCATATATGAAGTGGTAGGCAACTGATTTGATTTGAACCCTATTCAATAGGTATGCAGCTTCTCAAGTGCATAACTCCCAAAATGAAATAGGAAACTCAGTAGTACTCATCATAGAGCATACCATATCACATAGGGTGTGATTGCTCCGCCCCGATACACCAATGTGCTGTGGTGTATACGGAGGAGTAATGCTGAGAGAGAATCTCATTCTCCTTTAGAATAGTCCAGGAATTCCGTGCTCAAGTATTCTCCTCCCTGGTCTCATCAAAAGACATAATACTTATACCCGTATTTTGGTTCTCTACTTCTAACTTATATTCTGTGAATATCTTAAAAGCTTCGGACTTGTGTTTCAACAGAAACATATGTCTGAATCTTGAGAGATTATCAGAGAATGTAATGAAGTAAAAAGAACCGTTCTTGGCATGTGTAGACAGGAGACTTTCATACATCAGCGTGTATCAATCCCAAAAGTTCACTAACTCTTTCTCTGTTTCCAATAAATAGAGCTGTGGTCATCTTATCTCTGTGACATGACCGGCAAGTTTCACAAGATGTAAATTTAAACTTATTTAAATATGCATCTATATGTAACTTGGCTAGTCGGGTCGCATTGATATGACCTAGTCTACAATACCTCAAGAAGCATTCGTTCATTTCTGAACTCTTCCTCTTGTGTGTGTTCTGTATACTAAGAACTGTAGTTTGATTTAGAACGTCAATGCTTTTAGATAACGTACCTGAACCGATCAACTCTTGATATAGGAAATGTTCAAAACATTATCCAACTATACAAAATTATATCCTTTCTTTATTAATTAAAGAGACTGATATGATGTTGTATATCAGGTTCGGTATCTAATAACATTTATTCAGAATCAATGTATTCTGGTAATACAGGGTGATAGTGACCAACAGACTTGGCTGCAACATTTGCACCGTTTTCTGTCTCATGAAACTTATCACCCGTTCTCAATTCTCTACCTTTCTGTAGCCCATATAACAGATTACATATGCGGGATCCTGATCCGGTATATCATACCCAGGACGTAAAGGATACTGAGAAACAGTTCTATGTAATGAACACACCCGAAGATGATGCATCAGCATGCACTTTCTTCGTTTGGGCGGTACGGGAAATCTGGTATTCCCTAATTACCTGCTCTGTCTTATAACAATTATAAGTTGGAGCGGGACCAACGTTTCCCAGCTCAGTATAACAAGCGGGTTCGGTCAATTCATCCGTTTTATTATCTTGATTAAGGCGTGATATGGTCGCCACCTGGAGAGAGAGAGAAGAAAACACTCAGCGTATGCTCTTGCAAGATTAGATTGGTTATCTAATATATCTAATCAGGATGTCTCCCACTGTTTTAATCAAATCTTCCTTCAAACCCTAAAAGGATAGACTAGCCGGGATTAATTACACGCTACAAGTTCGCCAATCTTTCAGCCAGGCCAGTGTCGGTACTTTGAGGGAGGTCCCCCGTGCTTTCGCACGAACCTAATTAATGTAAACCTCGTTTTCCCAGAGGCGTAACCCCGTTGACACCTTTCTAGACACCTACTTGATCGGCTAATTGTAATGTGTAAAACTCTCTCAGGTGTAACTCTTACTCGCAGCGGGTATCGGGATCCAACTATCTCATAGAAGGTATGTAATCTCATTGCAAATTTCAACACTTGAAATTCCCGATAATATATTACCCCTAGTACTTATGACCTTAACTAAGGTCAACATATCATAAGCACTATTCAAGTTCTACCCGTCATTTCATGATTAATCAGACCCACCCTACATGACCCTCAACTATGGTCGACATAATCACATGAATGTCCTAACTAATCGCATCATATGCTGTGTAGGAAGACATCACTTAGTTACCTACACTACGCCTCAACTAAAGTCAACATATGCAGCACGAATACAAAGTACTCTACTTCCTAAAATGACGGAGGGCTACGACAGGATTTTAAGAAAACCCTTTGCGTAATGAACTTGATATCGTTGTAGAATCGAGTGATTTTAAATGGAGTGTTTTTTAGGCTTTTCTAGTTTTGCTAAAGGGGTCACTCCCGGTGAAGGGATCGTCGGCCCTTTCCTCATCGAATAAGGTGCAGGATATTTCACAAATATCACCATGCAAAGCAAAAACTATAGAAGCAATCAAAAGACAGACCGAGTTTGTAGCATCAGCTAGTTTCACTAAAGAGGTCACTCCCGGTGAAGGGATCTCGGCTCTTTCCTTATCGAATAAGGTGCTGGATGTTCTACAAGGAACACCGTTATGCAAAGCAAGAACTAGAGCTACCAGTTTTTTTAAACAAGTTTCTACAACATCTTAGGTTTCTTTTATTTCATTTATCTCATTAATGAAGTCCCATTTTATTATGCTTCACAAGCATCTCCTTTTGAAACGAAATCTGTAATATAACATATATCTCATATATATAATATAAACATTCATCTCAGGCAGTAATATGATCTCATCACAGAACATTGCAGCAGAAGAACATATATGAAATATTGGATATACTAGGACGTCCGTGTTTTTAATACGAGCCTGTATAAAACACGGATTCCACGGTCGTGATGAATAGCCAAACCCACATCCCTAGACCCCTACGAGAGCGGCAAACAACACTGCCAATTCTAGGGTTAGGAGACCCGGTCTCGACTCCTCGAGATGGTCTCCCACTGGACCCTAGAACCCGGTTACTTGTGCTCCGCGCCTTGGGTCTACCTAATGCGGAAAAGTAAATAATATACAACAACGGTGACAACTTCCGCAACCTGGAAGTGTCCCAATTAAAGAATATTATATACAAATGAATTTTATATGAATGAAAAAGAAAAAACTCTCATCTCACATAAAACCCCCGGCTATTCAAAACGCGACGATCCAATACAACATATCACAGCAACACATAATATCTCATATCATCAACGTAAGCAAGTATGCGTATCCCGATTGTCGTTGATGCATAGCAACGAAGCCGGCGATACACCACATACTACTCTTATGGTCACAGAAAAGAATGTGTAAAACTACAACAGTTGGTGTTTGTTTTGAAAAGCAAAAACAAAGGGTTTAGTATGTGGTAAAGAAGTTCGATGGAGAACCGTCCATCGAAGTGGGTGTGGTGGTGGGTAAAAGAAAATATAGAAATACCGACTTCGGAGTCGATCGGGGGAACGCGGACAAGACGGGCACTAGAATCCCGTGTCCAGCCGAGCATGCACTAAAGGGTTTAGTACAAGTGGCAGCGTTAAGATAATTAAGGAAAATGATAAGTTGGTGTTTGTTTTGAAAAAGATACGGATTTTTGAAAAAATGATGCAAATCACAAATAATGCACAAGCAACCCTAAGTCTAGTGGTCACCTAGGTCAAGTCTCTAGACCGCTCCAAACTACCAGAAGACAAATCGCAGGATCAATCCTCTACTACATCTTTGTCTCTCCTGTGGCCAGGTAAGTGCCAGGTAAGTGGGAGGTTCTCCACTACGTAAGTTATGGGCCTAATTAAGTAACCACTTACCTTAGACACACTTGCCTTAGACACCACAAAAGAAACGCGGATAAGCAATAGATTACCAACGACCTCCTCCTGTCCTAAGTGAGCGCGACGGTCCTTAGAGTCATGTCTAGATTTCTTTTAGTTAATAAGGGTAATGCTGATGCAGTTTTGTGATTTTTAGGGCTTAGGAAAGGTAATGAACTCCCCACCTAATCTGAATTTGGTCCTTGCCCCTTATTTTCCGTATTTTAAAAAAATGCAAACAACCAAGATCAAACACGCACAATTTTTATTTTTGCGGCGCTGCGAATTTTTGCAAAGAAACCTGCAAAAATTGGTTAATGGAGCAGATCTAGGAAGAGATAAGAAAGTCAAAGAGTTACTGAGCAATTTTCGTGCACTGTAGCCTTCAGCGCGCCGCGGAACCGCCGCGGTAAGCTTCTTATGCCGCGGAAACGCGATCCAATGAGTGACTTCCTGCACAAAAATTCTTATAGCAGCTCCAGTTCACTCCCTGAGCTCTCTGGAATATTCTGATAAATTTTTCTCTTTCTCTACTGATTCCATATTTCCTTGCAACAAATCACAACGAATCGTTTAGTGTTTGCGCGAATTTTGATCTAAAAATTCTGCTGGAATAAATTTTTCAACTCAAATTTCAAAAACGAACAAATTAGCACACGATCCCCGGCAACGGTGCCATTTGATTGATATGAATTCTCGGTGTGTAGGTAGAAAATGTATAGAAATCACAACCAAAGAAATTCGTAAACCGCAATCAATAACGGTGTCGATTGTAGCGCGTTAGTGAATATGGATCGTCCTCAGGGAAAATGTGATCCGTTCGAATTTGATTTAGATGAATTGAAAATTAAAGAAAAGAGAAAAAGACAATTCAATTCATGATTATAAAGTGAATTTCAAGAATTATCTAGATCTAAATCTAATATCAAGAAAACATTAAAATCAAGAATCAAGAATTGATGATATCCAATCGAATTAGGTTTCAAGAATTGAAGTGAGGCTCGTAGGAATCGATCGAATCTATAGAAGTGATGAAAACTAGTGATTGCATTTTCTTATCCATTAATGATTTGATACTAGATCGATGACGATCAATCAAGGTTTAAGGATCTCTTCAAGGAACTAGGGTTTCTTCATCTCATCCTTTGTCCTTTCGATGAATTTCATTCAAAAGCTAGCCTCTAGTAGATTGAATTACCGATCGTTGAACTCTAGTTACGAGCGAAAACATTCAAGAAAGCATTTCGCTCGAAACTAGATTGTCAATGATTTAATTTAAAAGAGTTTACAAAACTTATAGGAATTAAGAATCGTTTCAAGATTTGTAACATCATCATCTATTGATTCTCTCGACTCCTCCACGAGCGGAGTATTTACTCAAGCATCATAACAAAGAACACAATCAAGAATTGAGATCTAATCATAATGCTCAAATATAGAAGTAAGCAAGATAAAGAAATTTCACCTTTTATTTATCAACAATTTTATTACAATTTTCTCAAGATCTACAAGAGGAAAGAACTCGATCGTCGATTTAGCTTCGCATCGTCTCCGTGAGTCACGGATCATCTTGAGGATCACTTGCTCGGTTGAAGATCGGCGTCGCTTCTAAAAGGTTGAAGGCTTCTTGCTTGATTTGTTCTCAAAGATCTTGAATTTGGCTTTGGTGATTGGATTAGGGTTAGGGTTTTAATGCACAAGTCGTGCCACTCAACTTATGGGTGAATTGTTGAAAAACCTTTAGATAGAAGCTTTAGGGTCCCTTTTATAGCTTTCATTAGCTTCCCCTAGATGCTTGATTAGGATTAGCTTCCTTTAGAAGCTAGTTTAGTTTAGCTTCTCTTATAAGCTTGGTAGTTAGGTAGAAGGTTCTAGAGTTAGTTGGTTAGGGCTAGCTTCTTTGATAAGCTTGGAGGTTAGGGAGAAGCTTCTAGGTTTAGGTAGTTATTTGAGAGGCTTTCTTGAGAAGCTTGAGAGTGTTTAGCCTGAATAAAGAGCTTTGCTGTTCGGACAGAAGCTTCTGGAGATCTCTGGAAATTTCAGTGTCTTGAATGAGTGTGGGCCCTGAATGGGGAAACCTGACATAAAGAACTGCTGATGTCATGACCATGTGGCCGCGGATCCGCCGCGGGAAGGGGCATTTGGCCGCGGATCCACGGCCCATTGGAGGCTTCAGTGCATGGAATTTTCTGGTATTTCTTGTGCTGGCTTTTTGGCACTTTTTTGATGTGTGGAATCTCATATTTCTTTCTATATCACTGCCAGATCACAAGTCTTGGACTTGGCGTATTTTTATCAGCACTTTTATCAGTTTCGGCTCTTTTACCTGGAATTTCCTGCACAGATTCTCGAGACAAGTGTTGCGCTACACAAAGATTATGTTGCAATGATAAACACTCAATTTCCCTCAAAAATGTCGATTATTATATATAACACATGTTATTTGGTATTTTACAGATGTTTTGCTAATATGTGCTATATTCATACCGAACACCTTTAGATGAGTGCAAATGGTAGGGAAATTGATGTGTTAAAAATACAATATTTTCGACTGATCACCTGGTTATTAATTTCTTCAGTTCTCCTGGGTTCGAACGATGGCCTGGAAGTGGCTCCTCCTGCCGTTTGAGTGGCAGGGCATTTCAAACCGGCAGATTGAGGTCTGCCGTTTCTCTTTACTACTGCCTCATATTTTCGGGCAGCCTTCAAAGAAAAATCATGGGTTGGAAAATCCCCTATAGTTAGAGCAGCTTGGATTTTCGGGTCCAATCCTTGCTGAAATCATCTAGCCCTGATCTCAGCAGTCGGTATGAGATGGGCCGCAAACCTATTACGGTCTTGTGTTAGCTGTGTAGTATGTGATATTTTGAAAATCAAATTTATTGAGACATTTCTTACCGACCGAGCATGGTGAACTTAGCGTTATATTCATCTAGTGACTTGGTCCACACTAAACCTGTTGCAGATGGATGAATTGTTGTTCCATGTCAAAGCGGACAGTCTTAGGGAAGTACTTTGCGTCGAACATATCTCGGAAAGTCTTCCATTCGATAGGTTGATCAAGACGGCTTTCTTCCGCCTTCCACCAGACCCGTGCTTTGTCCGTGAGTTGCAGTTTCGCAACACGGACCCAAGCTATCTTTGGCACTTGTGCTGCTGCCAGATCATCTTTGATGCTCTGAGCCCATTCCTCAGCTACCAGTGGGCTCTCCTTTCCTGAGAACTGTTTGGGGTGCAAAGCCCTGAATTGTTTCACCCCAGGTGCTTCTGCCTCTGGACGGTTCATTAAAAGGGCAGTCTGCTATTGCTGTCGTTCTAGGAGGCTGCGGATTGCCTCAAATAGAACCATCTGCTCGTTGATCGGAGCAGGGACGACATGTGTAATTTGTAGTGGTGGTGGAGTGTTGTTGAAGTTGGTGCCGGTGTTGTTTGGGGAATCCATAACCTTGAAGGTAAATTTTGAGTTAGGACAGATTCAAAGTTTATGAAATGATAGGATTCAAGGAATATGAATAGTAAAGAATGTTTTAGTTGTTGGTTCTTGTGTTATATTGCTTAGGTTGTTCACGCGGAACGGAACTGCATGGTAGTGTTCCATACAGCTCTGACCTGCATGGGCCACCAACAAAACCTGTCATGCACTGCTTCCCAGTGTACGGGCAGAGGATGCAACGAGGCCACTACGTATTTACTCTGAAGTAAATACGCTAAGCGTAACTAAGCAATATAAAAGAAATATACACAAGAGACAAATGTAATAAAATAGAAACTTTATTTATTAACAATCTTTTGTACAATGCATGGAAAAGTAAATACATCTGAATGGAAACAATGCCTAAACAGTGGCATAACAGAAATGGAAATACAGAATGTAAAGGAAAATGTACAAGTGTAACTACATTCAGGATCTTCAATAAACTGGTCCAAGTCTTCAGTGCTAGGCTCGATCTCTGGAAGGTCCGAATCACCTGACGACTTTCAAAAAAGAAGAAGAAAGAGAATGTCGTCAGCGAACAAATCGCTCAGTAAGTCCCAAAGATAAAGGAGAAATAGAATAAACAGAGAGAGAGAGAGTTACTTTTATAGTTGTATTATATGGTTAATGCTGTTGTTTGTAGCTTGGTACAGAAGAATGCCAGTGTATACGAGAGGAGTCTCTATATTCCAGAGACTAGAGGCAAATGGAAATATAAGGCTCCGTTATACAACCCGGAACAACGGCAATTGAATTCAGGTTAGGTGTCTTAAATCTTGCAGTCTCGTGCCACTTCTAACACCTTCCGTACCAATCTACCCCTTAAACCCCGCGAAGTATTGTTTGTATTGTTTGTATTGCAACTTGTATTGTCTTGTAATATAAATTGTATAATTGGATGACTTGCCGAAACCATGATATCAGTAAATGGATGTAACTGGAGAATCATGTAAACGGAAGTATATCCATGGTTCGGTTCAATCAATATAAATTGAATATATGGATTCATGGATTCATGTTGAATTGTAATATTGTAGATTGTACTTGAATTATATTCAAGTCAGGTTATTTATAATGAGGCTCGGTCTGAGTCAGAACAATTAGAAAAGAAATTGAATCCTGAATTAGGTTTTGGTGTTATTGGTAACCGCTGCAAATGGGCGGCAGGATTTGTGTCTTTTTCAAAGACGATTACCGTGTTGATAACACCATTTGTTAAGTTGTCTACCTTAAATAGGAAGCACCCACTTCTCCGGCTCTCTGAGGCTCAAGAGATTGGTCCCGCTTAAACCTATATTTACTAGGGTCCTTAGGGTAATTTATAGAACTTGAGGGGGTTATATGTAAAAATACTTCTGTATAATTTTCAAAATACACCCCAAGTATTTAATTATTGTCTTTAGAGTTATCATAGATGTAGATTTTATATTTATGACATTTCTAGTGAAAATAACCTAATTTCATAATATAGGGTATTTAATTGTAATATTGAACTTGTATGGAATTTCATGGTATTATCATGTAAAGTGATTCTTGCGATTTACAAAAGTTGGGATATTTAAATTATCACAAAAATAGATATTTTGATGATACATATATATATATATATATATATATATATATATATATATATATATATTTATATAAAAATAATTTTAATATATTATATTTCTAGAAATCTCATTTTTCTTAAGATATTTGTATTTAAAAATCTCTCGAGACCGAATGCTCCTTACGGAGGTCTGCATCTCGCACTACTAAGCCCGAGGATGTGCGATAATCCGCACCATCATAAACGGGTTCCCCAAAATGGATTGTAGCGGCGCTTTGCAAAGATTTGTAAAAATACGTAATCTTGTAGAAAACGGTTTTTATAAGTTAAAAGTAGTTTTGTGTAAAACGGTATTTCCCAAATCTATATTTTCCAAAAGGTATTGTTCTATGTTGTATATGAGTATTGTGACGAGGTAGGTCATTACCTCATGATCTAATTAAAGGTATAGGAAGATTAATGATGTTTTAAAGTAGAAAGTAAACTACATGGTATTTTACTGAAAAAGGGCGATAATAATTACAAAATTAAATATTTTTCTATGAAACTTGTTCAACATGTTTTGTTAATGATTAGTGGTCAAGATGTAAGAGTTTAACATGGTTGTCTTAAGGAAAATTGAACTTTATAAAGAAAACCGAATCGGAAGTTGGATTTAACTCCGCTTCCGTCGGGTTTTAGAAAAAGAAGTTTTAAGAATAGATTAGAGAAGAGAGGAGTGGGAATTAAGGGTTTAGAGTCAAGAGAAGAGGGCGAGGAAGCGGTAGAAGGCACCGGTGCGTCCTTTCGTCGCCGGGAGCTCCTAGGGTCGTCGTCGGAATTTCGCCAGAGTTTTGCCCCTTGCTAACTCCACTTGCACGCAAAAAGTTTTAGGGATTTTCTTGAAAGTTTTGGACAGAAATTTGGAGTGAGGTGGGTGTGTTTTGGAGTGGTATTTATAGGGTTATCTAGGGTTTAGGGTAGATGAAAGGTTGTATTGAAATTTGTATTAAAAATGCATTAAAAATGGTGTAATAGAGTTTTAAAGAGTTCTAGACCCGATTCAAGAAAATAAAGTATGTAGGAGTGATAGGGAGTTGAAGAGGCACAATTTTCATGTTGGACGACTACACATCGGAGCCGGCGCCGGCCGAGTCGCCGCCCCCGGCAGCCCGATCCGGCCGAGTCAGGCCGGGTCGGGGGTCCCCTGAGTCCGTCGTCGGTTGGTCTTCACAGTGGAGTAATTTGTTTTATATGTGATTTTTGGTTTTATGTGTTTAACACGTGTAAACTCTTGGAATTCTAGAAATTAAAAAGAAATCATTATTAAAAATATTATGGGTGATTGGATTTGAACTCTAGTGCTTTGGTTCAGCAATGCAAGGTCTTACCAATGAGCTACAAGATCCTTCTTGCTATTAAAAAGCAAAACAAACTTATAATTTGTGCTCAGGCAAAAATACCCTTTTCTGTATTTTTTGAAAAATTTGTACAGAAAGTTGTATGGGAAGTTTAGGGTTGTTACACATAATAACAAAGGAAATCACAAGTATAAGCATGCAATGCGATAAGAACAACATGAATATATTGAAAAGATATAGTAACCGTAACATATAAGAATATATATTTATCTATACACGAGTCATACACTTTTAGCATTTGAAATAGCACGAATCATGGTTTTTATAAAATAGGGGCTACGATATTTTTATGAAAAGGTACGTCCTTTGAAATATCTGTAGTATCCTTCGACCTGTCTTTAAAATACTCACGATTCGTTAGTTTGAAAATAAGTATGACTCGAGCCCAGTCTAACATCTACCTGATAACTACAGGACTAAACTAAGAGACTAATCAAACAGGTAAGGAAATCCACCTAAGTCCGAGTCGATATATCTAGTAGTCGGTGATCCCGCCTCAATAGCGTCATGTACGATAAAATATATAATACGACATCCTCAAGTCAAGAGTGCGGATCAATCATCATATTTATACTTCGTATGGTCCATCGTACGATATCCCAAAATTGGGGTACGAATCAAATATCATATTTATCTCATTATTCATCTGGTATCATTATCATAATATGGTATCATTATCATAATATCATAAACTAGGGGTACTGATCTAAAGTTTAGTATATTCCGATACCATCAAACATATATCCGCGTGAATAAAATACATCGCCCATCGATCCACTATACTGTCATGTAGTATATCATAACGCGACCCAATTCACATCACCGATCTCACAGCATCATGCCCAAACACATCGACTCATCTCCAAGTATCATATATTATCCTCATCATGTATACGTATATGTATGTATGTATGTATATATATATATATATATGTACTAACGCATCCTTGTATATATGTGTGTGTGTGTGTACTAACGCATCCTTACACACACACACACACACACACACACACACACACATACATACATATAAACATATACACCCAAAACCATGTCACGTGTGCGCACGTGTGTGTGTGTCCACTTTTACACTAGGGTTTCACAACTAAGAACTAACTAAAAACACTATCGTCCAATTACACTAAACTAACCCATGATCTCCTAGAGCCGCTCTTGCTAATTATACACGTATCACAATACACATAATTATATAATTATAACGTATTCACATACTACACTACGAAACTGCGGGGGTGTTATACGCCATCCACCCGACTTCCCCCGTAGATATACATCTACTCATCCGGACGCCTCGGCTCATCTGATCCGATTTCAACTCTGTCATTTCCGCGCCACATCCGATGCCTCTGCATCCGATTCTAGAAACGCACACATGCAAAAAGAGAATAAATATGTAATTAGTCACGGACACAACCAACACAAGTCAACCATGCGCATTAACTAGATGCACACGTACTTGGCGCACAACACATGTCGCGCCAACGCCACAAACCACAACTAGGGTAGCAATACGTGGCAAACCCCACACCAAAAACCTAATCGCACTAATCGCGCGTTCACAACACACTAAATATATATGAAATAGGGTTTATATCATCAAAACCTTAAACTAAATTTGAAATCGATTTATTCCAAAAACCAAGTAAGCATCAATTAACCGTTTTAGTAAATAACTTGATGTTTTAACAATTCTAGTGGCCACAATGTTAACTAAATAACATAATTAGGTCACTCCCATACTAATTATATTTTAAACTCACCTCTTAACCTTAATCATAAAAATCTAGTTTGTAAAATTATCTAATTTGGACAATTTTAAAATAACAATTAGCAAATTAGCCACTAGCTTATGTTTTACATGCCTTGATATGTTAAACTACCTCTCACAACCACAATCAATTGATCAAAACCCCTAACTTGATCCAAACCCAAATCTTGAATTTTCAAGTTAGCAACTAGAACCAAATTAACACTTAAATATGCTAGATTAAGCAATTTGAACAACAAATTCATTATAGGGTTAAGATTTATACCTCCCAAATTTGGAGATCTCACTTGAATTCTAGCCTCCCAAACTTGTTTTTTTCACCAAGATCCATACTAGAGTAGCCAAGGAAAAATGGGTAAGAGTTGGATTTGGAGTTTGTGTGAATTTTGATGGATTTTAGTGAGATTTTAGATGAGAAAAGGAGGTGGAAAATGGGGGCTGTTGTTGTGGAAGGGGGGATCGGCCAGTATGAGGGATAGAGGAGAGAGTGTGAGGTGTGGAAAGAATTGCCAAGTCAAGAAAAATCCCAAGTCAACAAAACTCATTCCTCTTTCTTTATTAGTTTCTTTTTTTATTTCTTTGTTTTCTTTTTAACTTAAAGTGTGAGGTATGTGTGGGGGGAGGGGGCAGCCATGGGGCCCGGCCGGCAGTAGGAATGGGGTGAGTGTGGGTTTTTGTGGGTGTGGGTAGGAGTTCCCAAGTCAATATAACCCCCTCTCTCAAGTCAACAAGCCTATACCTCATTTACTTTAATTCAATTTCACAATTTAAGCCTTTTTCCCTTATATTTTCTAAAACCATCTTGACAACTTATTTTCATTTCAAAAACCACATGTTACACTTTGGTTTAATGTGTCATGATGTACAAAACTTGTATTAACCCATTCTAATTTGTAATTATCACTAATTAAATGTATTAGTGAAGGCTTAAAATAATATTTAAAATAATTAATTACGGAAAATATTTTAGTAAACTAGAAATTTATAAGTGACCAATTAAATACCAAATACTAGCAATTACATAGCTAGAATAGGTATATTTAATTCTATATTGAAAAATAATTGTATTTTGGTTTTTACGGAAAACACTAGTTATTTTACCGATTATCCGAAATTTCACCTAAACGATTTTCAAAACGTTACAGTTTGTTTCTTAGTATGCCACATTTTTAGAAAATGATTTTTTTACAAATGATATTGTTGACAATGCGGTAGAACTGGAAGAAATTCCATATTCACAAACAATTACCGATGATTTGGTTGAAATTGAGGTTTCAGTAGAACCTGACGAACCTCAGCCACTCGGTAGATCTAGTAGGACTTCTCGCCCACCTGATAGATACTACGGTTTTCTAATTGATGGTGATAGAGAAGATTGCATCTTGGATGATGATGACCCTACTAGTTTTCAGCAAGCTATCACGAGTGGTGACTCAGTGAAGTGGCTGGATGCCATGAGATCTGAAATGGAATCCATGCACACCAACAAAGTATGGACTTTAGAGGTTGCAACTTTTGGAGTAAAACCCATAGGGTGCAAATGGATCTTTAAGAGAAAGATCGGTGTAGATGGTCAGGTGGAGACCTATAAAGCTAAGCTGGTCGCAAAAGGATTTCGTCAAAGACCAGGCTTGGACTATGATGAAACCTTTTCACCAGTCGCGATGCTCAAATCCATCGGATCTTGCTTGCTATAGCTGCTCACTATGACTATGAGATCTGGCAGATGGATGTTAAAACGGCATTTCTAAATGGTGATTTAGAAGAATGTGTTTTTATGGATCAGCCAGAAGGCTTCATTGATAGTGGGAGCAGCAGAAAAGCATGCAGGTTGCTTAAATCCATCTATAGATTAAAGCAGACATCACGGAGTTGGAACATCTGCTTTGATGATACAATCAAAGAGTTTGGTTTTATCAAAAATGTAGATGAACCATGTATTTATAAAAGAATTGTAGAGAGTACTGTTACATTCCTCGTATTGTACGTGGACAACATTCTCTTGATAGGAAATGATGTTCCTATGCTACAATCGGTCAAACTATTCTTATCGTAGAAGTTCTCCATGAAAGACCTGGGTGATGTCTTGTACATTATGGGGATTATGATCTACAGAGATAGATCTAAGAAATTATTGGGATTGTCCCAATCGAGATACATTGACACCATACTAAAGAGGTTTAGTATGGAAGATTCCAAGCGGGGTAATTTACCCGCTTGTCACGGGATCACCCTCTCCAAAGAGATGTCTCCAAAGACTGATGATGAGAGGACTCGCATGAGCATTATACCCTACGCTTCGGAGGTAGGATCTATAATATATGCGATGTTGTATACTCGCCCAGATGTAGCTTATGCACTGAGTGCAGTAAGCAGGTATCAATCCAACCCAGGGGAGAAACACTGGACTGCTGTGAAGAACATTCTGAAGTACTTGAGAAGAACTAAAGAAATGTTCTTGGTGTATGGTAACGGAGATCTCCAAATGGAGGGCTTTACCGACTCCAGCTTCCAGAGCGACAAGGATGATAGTAAGTCCATCACAGGGTTTGTATTTACCCTAAATGGAGGGGCGGTATGTTGGTAGAGTTCCAAGAAAGATACCGTCGCTGACTCCACGATAGAAGCTGAGTATATTGCTGCTAATGATGCCGCCAAAGAGATAGCCCGAATGAGGAATTTCATTTCTGAACTTCAGGTGGTTCCATCCATTGATAATCCAATACCTCTGTATTGCGATTACAATGGAGCCATGGCTTTGGCAAAGTAACCGAGGTCCCATCAGAAATCCAGACTTATCTTGAGACGGTATCACCTCATCAGGAAGATAGTGGATCGCCAGGACATCGAGGTATGGAGATTAGACATGAAAGAAAACACAACAGATCCATTCACCAAGGCCATCCTTCATGTCCAGTTTGAGAAACTGTTCGAGCTATTGGGCATGCGGTACGCCGGCAACTGGTTCTAGTGTAGACGGTGGGTACTTATTGCACCGACTACAGGCCTTAGTGCAAGTAGGAGATTGTTAGATATGTATTCCCTAGAGGCCTGTATTATATAGGATGATAGGCATGTATATGTACAGAAACAATCTTTGCTCGAAATGATAGTATGCTATCTGGTTTACCTTCATCTTAACGTGTGATGTCATATCTTTATATACATGTTGATGAAGCCCTTAGGATTATGCTTGGCTACCGGGATTATGATGTAGATCATACTAGTGGGGCCTGGGCAGTCTATAAGCATATCCTTTAATTATTCCCTGTCGAGGGTATATCGAGACAGGGCACCAAATTACCATAGTAGACTAGTGTGTACGTTTCTTGTCCCTAGGGGCGATGGTTGATCCCACAACCATTGGTGTTTAACATCAAAGATTGTGTAAGTGCACGGCGGCGCCCCGGCCGTCAACCCAACGGCCAAATGCGGAAGCGGTGATAAACTTTAATTTTGCGAACTTAGCAAACCGGCACCACCGCGCACTAAACCCCGGATCGGGCCATTAAACTAGATCTAGCTAACTACAAGACGGGTTAGAGATATACCGAGTGATCCGAGTCCTCCGGTCTTCTCGTCGTCGTCCCGATCTCCCGCGGAAACTCCGGTGGTCGCCTCCTCGCCGGAAGGGCACCACGTAGCCGGATTCTTTTACGGGCTCCCACCTCTATACCGAGGCAACTCGGGCGCGAAGTTGGCTAGCCGACGCGCCCAAGATTTGCTGTAGAATAATGTAGAATCGTTGTCTCTTTGGGGTTTAGTATGGTTGCCATGATGGAGGAATTTTTCACAAGGATTTTTCATGAAGGCTCGAAGAAAAAATGGAGCATCTCATGAAAATGAGCTCGGCCATCAAAACAAAAATGAGCTCCCTGGAAAATGAATGAAGCAAGCTCTCTCTGCACTCAATGCAACCAAAAATGAATATATATTAATTCATCAACCCATTAAAAACCATACAGCACACTCAATTAAAAACCATTCCTTACAAAGGAAATTAATCCACTATACAAAATTAAACCTCACTCCATTCCCCAACAGTGGCCGGCCCAAATCCAATTTCCAACACAAAATCACATCAAAACCCATACCCTCTCATAACTCAATTAATGCATGAATAGCAAAGAAGATTTCATAATCAATCCTTTTTCAATAAACCCATCCACAATGTGTTATTTGCAAACTTGCAAATAACCCCCTCCAACGAAAAGTCCGGCCGTGAAGGAACAATGAAAAACCGCCCGGAACGGAATGCAAACTGGCAACTCCAGAAAACTGGTCCCATAATAAATTACAGGAAAAACCCCGATACTGTGCATACACACCCGCATTTGTATTCCGACCGGATACAAATGCAAAGAGACAAAATCTACACTGTACTATACTAGGATCCGGCTTAAAACAAAGCCGGCTAGTAATATCCGTCCGATCCTGATCCGTGCAATACCGCACGTATCTGATCGAACCCTGCCATATATCTATATGGCCTCTAGTACAAACCGTCCGATCCTGATCCGTGCAATGCTGCACGTATCTGATCGGACCCTGCCATATCTCCATACGGCCTCTACAGCGTTTCGCCCGAAAGCTTGAGTAACTAAAAGTGTGGTGGACTCTAAAGACTTGTCAATACTATGGTTGTGGATTTAACCACTAGCACGTCAGAGGTATAAGCCAATACGTAACGGGCCACCAGCTATTGACAAAAAGGGACGTCGATGAGCGAACTCATCCTGACACCCTACTGAGCCTGTTAGTGACAATATCCGTACAGTCCGGTCCGTTCGTCTATGAGCATCGCATGTCGGGCCTAGGGGGTTGGTAAAAGTCAGACCCCCAAAAGCGGTACAAGTCGTGTCGGAGTGTAGCCCAGAACACCCTGAGATACTACTGGAATACCTACCAGTAAATCTCCTGCCTTGGCCAAGGACTTCGTGTAATGGCTCTCCTAGACACAGCGCGATCTCACCCCCAATACCGGGAGAGACAAACCCCTGAAGATCCGCTCACTGCCTCCATGTGGCTCGGGACTGTACCCAACTAAAACCTGTTTGCATGACTCCTTTGAGCCGTGGTAGGGTAGTAATCAAAGCACAGTGGGAACTCACACGAGACAAATGACGATCCCCAGGTCGATGAACTAACCTGTACACATGTCACCAGGGAACTGCTATCTGACGTCAGGTATAAGACCAACTAGCATGTTCCCGGCGAGTCCTGTCCGGTGTACTCATAACCCAATGAGCACCTGTATACATCTTAGGTGAACCAACTGACACCAGTGGCCTGTGAGACCGGCCACCGCCCCTCGTTGGGGTCTCGACTGTATACACTAGTCTACTCTGGAGTATCGATGCCCTGTCTCGAAACTCCCACGACTAGGGACCTTTTAAGGATGTGCTTATAGACTCCAGCTCTCACTTATATGATCGCCCTCATACTGCTGGCAGTCAAGCAAGAATCCTAAGGGCTCTATCAACGTGCAATAGCGACTTGTCAGGTCACCTAAAGCAGTACACGATGATAAAGGTAAACCAGATAGCATACTATCATCTCGAGTAAGACTGTCTTACCGGGATAGGTCCTCCCTCAATCATCGCAATCACGTGCCTGTGATCCAATAATTGACTCTGAGGGCACTATCTCCAACAATCTCCCACTAGCACTCAAGGCTAATTATTGCGATGTCGCATACTCACAGCCTGTGTGATACCGAACACCCAACTCCCCTACTAGTCAGTCTCACAAAGCTTGTTTGCGAGACTATTGCGTTCGAGGAATAGCCTCAGCGAATGGATCCGCTCTGATGTTTCTTTCTATGTCTCTCTAAATCTCAAGTTCGCGGAGAATGCCATCTCCCGAAATGAGCAATACCTGTCTTAGAATGTCTGGATGTCTGATGGGACCTAGCTCATAAATGAACTCCAAATCCAAACTTCTTAGACTGTATCGTCAACTGAACTTAATCAGTATCCTGCGCCATGCCTCCCTCAGTATCTGCCTGGATCACCTGTCCAAAATACTGCCCCTCGTCAGAAGGAAAACTATAACTCTGACAACCTCCTTGTCGTCCATGTCACCTTGGAAGTCTGGAATGATAACTGTCTCCCGAATAAGGCTGTCGTTATCATATCCCTAGAACATCCACTTATGTTCTAAAAACTGCTTCCGATTGCTTCTCCAGGATTGGATCAATATCTACTTATTGCATCTAGTGCAAGAACAACATCTGGTGTGGTACTTGACATCTCATGATTGACTCAATTGCCTAAGCAAGTGATCTGCCAATCATACATATCCCTCTCCCCTTTAGTCTGTAAGACACCTTTAGAGAGGGTGAATCCATCACCTGCAGGTACACTACCGTGCCAGGAGTCGTCCATTCTAAATTCTCTTAGAATGCTGTCAAAGTACCCTGATTGGGAAACCACCCAAATCTAGATCTAAAACCATAGATCCAGTAACCAGAATGTCTGATATAATATCCAAGTCCTATGTGGAGAAAACACTGTGTGACTACCAAAGTATAACCGATCGTAGTATAGGAATATCACTTCCTACTACCTTCTCAACAGATTCACCCCCTATTCTGATGACGTCAAACCTATGACTGTCATATCAGAAATAGATGATCTATCTCCGCTATATCTGCTTTAGTCTATAAATAGACATAAGCCTGATATCCACCAATGCTTCCGCTGCTCCCACTGACTATGAAAACCCTCTGGCAGAGTCATATAGACGTGCACTTCTAAAGCTAGTTTAGAACGACGCTATACTGATCCTCCTGCCGGGTCTCGCAGCCTGGAACAACAACAATGGCAAGTGTGGGTAAACAAGAACTTCCCTGTCACCGTCCTTGAGGCTACCAGAGTACCTCTCGGGTGCCTGAAGTTACCCACCTTATCTGCGGAGTGGCCAATGGAATGTCAAATCAGATTGAATCTTTAGGTTCCTTATCAAACCTTCAGTAATCGTTTGCGGTTCTGGAATCACTTCCAGTTCTACCATACTCCCACTTCTGTTTTTGAAAAAATCCATTTTTATTAAAACTGTGGCGAGTCTAGAACAATATTACTATTGATCTCCTAGATGGTAGAAAGTCAACCCTCGTCATAGCCTGGGTCAACCCACAAACAGCCATTACAGAAACGTGCCTTGAGTTATCCAGTGTCTGGTTTTAATTATAAGCCGGACAACTCCCCGTACCTTAACAACATTAAGATATGAACTGTTCTATATCCAATATAGAACCAGAGGCACTGATTTAATTGAACCAGATTCAAATCATGCAGCTATCTCCAGTGCATGTCAACTAAATGGAAGGAGGCCGATCAGCGTTACTCAACATAGGAATGCTTCCAATTATGAGTAACCTGAAATGGAAGCAGTTTCTCTTTATCATTACTATCAACTGAGTACCATACACAAGTATCTACATCTTCGATCACTTTGAAGAATCCCGATACTTGCTACACTTGGTTCTCTACTCTATTCAAATACCTATAACTCCTCAAAACTTAGACCCTGTGTTTCTACGAAACACATGTCTAAGACTAGAGAAGTTAAAAGTAAACAGAATATAGTAAGAGGACCAACCCCTCTGTCCTAATTGACACTGGACAACATACAATACTCTGTATAAGTCCGCTGAGTCTAACAACTCTTTCACTGTGTGTCGTAGGTTGAAAACTGTACTTATGGTTAAGAAGAATTACACCGCTGTTTAATGCTCCTTACCTAACCATCCACTGATATAGGTAAATGCCATCGACATAATATCAAAAGGTATATCTCACTCTATGAAAATAGACGTACAGATATATCAATTTGAAATTGGTGCACAACAGCGGATATTCAAAACCAAATATTTGTCGACCGGCAAACAGCCCAGATGATCTCCTCAAATATCACCGATTACAACGAATCCCGATATAATGAGGATGATCACCCAATTCCCAATAACTTACTCCCACTCATCATCTGTAAAACCATACAGATGTGAGAATCAAACCTGGTAAATACATACCCTGGAGCAAGTGTCCAATCGGGAAATCAGTTTTCTTTTAACAGTACACAGCTGAACTGAAACATTGAAATGTTTCGATGGGGTATCCTGGTATTCCTAGTAATGCCTCTACCATTATCCAGATTCACAACTATAACCGTATAATTCTTTGCCACCTCTCCAAATCCCTTCATATGTCTTTAGTCATTACCTTCTGCACACCCCTTTAGGCCAATTGGTTTTCATCCTTCCCTACCGTTCGGCACCAGCCTATGGTTTGGAAGAAGACTATCCAATAAGCATAAAGGGTGTACTGTCCTAATCCTAAGAGCACTCGCAACGCGAGAGAAGGTGAAGATAAAAGACACCTGAATGTACTTTATTCCTATTTCTCCTGAACCAGGATCCATCCCCGAACTGGAACAAGTTCCTTTCGAGTTCGTATATAACCATACGATGGATTATCCAATAAACTGTGGATCTTCGTAGTGATACGGAGTGTCCTGGAGAAATACAAAGGTGATTTAGGATTGGCGAAGAAATACTTGGTTTGGTCGTGAATATCAGTCGCAATTTACTTTGCCCTCTTACTAATCCCTTGCTTTGTCTTAATCTTAATACCTTCTGCACACCGTTTAGGCTAATTGGTCTTCTTCATTCCACACTGTTCGGCACCAGCCTAAAGTTTGGAAGAAGACTATCCAATTTGCGTAATAAGTGTACTATCTCCTAAACCAAGGAGTACTCACAACTTGAGAGAAGTTAAAAGGGAAAAGACAACTGAATAATCCTATCCGTTTTCTCCAGAACCTGAAACCATCCTCGAATTCCTTCGAGTTCGTATCTAACCATACGATGGTTTTGTCCAATGGAAGTGGACGTTCGTAGTAATACGGGGTGTCCTGGAGAAAAGGGTAAAAGTAGGAGTGGCAATGAGGTCTGCAACTCTGACAATCCAAAAGCCAGTGTTAAGATGGTTCGGTCAACTTGGTCTCTGAGTCATAGTCTAGGGTCGGGTCAATGGTCGCTGCCAAGAGAGAGAGAGAAAAGAAACACTCAGCGTGCACTCTATCCTAGATCAGAATGGTTATCACTTAATCTAATCTGGAAACCTCCCACTGTACCTCAAATTCTCCTCCAAACCTGAAAGAAGAATTAGTCGGGGTCACCCGAGGAGTAAACCAACTCATCAGTGGGAATCGGGATCCAACTATCATTGCATGATAACGTGACGGAATCCGCTCACGCTATCACACTCCAGAAGGTATGCGCATATCTGGCATGTTTCAGTTCTTTTGAAACTCCCGATGTGATTTTTACCCCATGCTCTTATGACCTTGACTAAGGCCAACAAATCATAAGTCACATGTCAAGTTCTACCCGTCATTGTCCAGGTTGATTTGAACCCACCCGTACAAGCCCTTGACTAGGGCCAACAAGGCTATACGACTGTCCCAAACCAACGCATCTATCTATGCAGCATATGAATATCCAATAGCTACCAAACACTGTGCCTTGACTAAGGCCAACAAACACAGCTTGAATACTATTGACTACCCATATGAAACGACGGAGGGCTACGAATGGTTTCTGGCGAAAACCTTTAACGTAATGAACTTGATATCGTTGAAGGAACAGATAGCTTTTTAGAAAATATAGTGACGAAAACCTTTACTAAAGAGGTCACTCCCGGTGAAGGGATCTCGGCTCTTTCCCCGTAGAATGGGGTGCAGGATATTCCAAATGAATACCACGATGCAAAGCAAAAGTAATCGGCTATAGTGAAGTTAATGCCCTGACGCAAACTTCTGTCCAAGGGGTCACTCCCGGTGAAGGGATCTCGGCCCTTGCCTCGTCGACTGAGGAGCAGGATATTCCATATGAATACCACGATGCAAAACAAAAGTGAACGTCCTTGCAATAACAGCTTTTTGAAAAATGTTCCAACAACATCAGATTAGGTTTGTTTATCTTGCATTGATCCGAATCAATGCAGTCCCATCAATTGATCACACCACAAAGAACGAAAATATACTGATGTACGTATATGCCATCCGCATTCGCCACTGGGTCCCGTCATCACCCGTTAGGTTAGCTAACTAACGGCAGAGCGGGGACTGGACTAGCGCGGATGAAAAACATATATAACATCTACTAATATATATACCAATATATAGTATTTCGCTCAAGGCGTGAATAAAATACAACATCACAGAAATGTACAGCATCACAGAACAATACAGATATCTGGGATCCCCGGGTTTCACAGAGCCACTACTGAAACCCGACGTTCCCCTGGTCGTGTGGATAGCCTGTGTAATGAAAACCTAGACCCCTACGGGCGCGACAAGTTACCCGCCAAAACCTGAAGCGAGGCAGCCCCCTTTAGCACCGTGAATGGACCACCCAGCACTTCACGGAATCCGGTAACTTGGGCACCCCTCCTGGGTCAACCTGTACCCCCTACGAGTGCGGCGAATAGCCCGCCAATCCTAGAGTGAAGCCCCTTCCGTCCCAATGCCATGAGATGCGGGCTTGTTGCCTTCCAGAACCCGGCTATCCGTGCACCCCTCCGCGGGGTAATCCTAGTACAGAAAGTAAAATATACATACAACGGGTACATCGACCGCAACCAGGTCGTGCCCCAAAAGAATAATACAAACAGGCAGTGACGGCAGTCCACATGTCGGACGCTCGCCCCGCAATATCAAATGTACATAATACAACAACACTGTACTAGCATTGCATCCAGGCTATCCCCCACGACCGATCCGCAACATCACAGCAAAACACAGAACATCAACGTGAAAGTCACGTTCGCAAATCCGTCTAACCGGGCTATAGCAGTTAGACCGGATTTACCGATCGAGTGACATTCACGGTCGCAGATATAATGTAAATACTGTGAAAAAATGTGTTTAAAATATCCGATCAATCAAATTTTAACAAGTGGGCCCCCAAGCATTATTGTAGCAGATCAGGAAATTCTGGGCCCAATGTTATTATTCCAATACCCCTAAAATCACCCATAAAGCCTACTGGAAAAATTGTACACACTGATCCATCAATACTGCGGCGGAACCGCGGCAACAAGTAGGGTTTTGCCGCGGTTCCGCGCTCCTCTGAAGAGATCAGTGTCTCGAATTTCTACAGTAGTCTTAGGTCTTCTAGCACAGTACTTATATACAACCTGAAAATATTTTTGGAGACCAAAAAATTTCAACAGAAAACTGTCGCTAGCAAAAATGTAGATTTTGGAATTTTGGTCGATCGGAAATGCAAAACAAATCAAATGAAGCTAGACGAAGTTAATGGAGAGGCTCTGATACCACTGTAAGTGCACGGCGGCGCCCCGGCCGTCAACCCAACGGCCAAATGCGGAAACGGTGATAAACTTTAATTTTGCGAACTTAGCAAACCGGCACCACCGCGCACTAAACCCCGGATCGGGCCATTAAACTAGATCTAGCTAACTACAAGACGGGTTAGAGATATACCGAGTGATCCGAGTCCTCCGGTCTTCTCGTCGTCGTCCCGATCTCCCGCGGAAACTCCGGTGGTCGCCTCCTCGCCGGAAGGGCACCACGTAGCCGGATTCTTTTACGGGCTCCCACCTCTATACCGAGGCAACTCGGGCACGAAGTTGGCTAGCCGACGCGCCCAAGATTTGCTGTAGAATAATGTAGAATCGTTGTCTCTTTGGGGTTTAGTATGGTTGCCATGAGGGAGGAATTTTTCACAAGGATTTTTCATGAAGGCTTGAAGAAAAAATGGAGCATCTCATGAAAATGAGCTCGGCCATCAAAACAAAAATGAGCTCCCTGGAAAATGAATGAAGCAAGCTCTCTCTGCACTCAATGCAACCAAAAATGAATATATATTAATTCATCAACCCATTAAAAACCATACAGCACACTCAATTAAAAACCATTCCGTACAAAGGAAATTAATCCACTATACAAAATTAAACCTCACTCCATTCCCCAACAGTGGCCGGCCCAAATTCAATTTCCAACACAAAATCACATCAAAACCCATACCCTCTCATAACTCAATTAATGCATGAATAGCAAAGAAGATTTCATAATCAATCCTTTTTCAATAAACCCCTCCACAATGTGTTATTTGCAAACTTGCAAATAACCCCCTCCAACGAAAAGTCCGGCCGTGAAGGAACAATGAAAAACCGCCCGGAACGGAATGCAAACTGGCAACTCCAGAAAACTGGTCCCATAATAAATTACAGGAAAAACCCCGATACTGTGCATACACACCCGCATTTGTATTCCGACCGGATACAAATGCAAAGAGACAAAATCTACACTGTACTATACTAGGATCCGGCTTAAAACAAAGCCGGCTAGTAATATCCGTCCGATCCTGATCCGTGCAATACCGCACGTATCTGATCGAACCCTGCCATATATCTATACGGCCTCTAGTACAAACCGTCCGATCCTGATCCGTGCAATGCCGCACGTATCTGATCGGACCCTGCCATATCTCCATACGGCCTCTACAGCGTTTCGCCCGAAAGCTTGAGTAACTAAAAGTGTGGTGGACTCTAAAGACTCGTCAATACTATGGTTGTGGATTTAACCACTAGCACGTCAGAGGTATAAGCCAATACGTAACGGGCCACCAGCTATTGACAAAAAGGGACGTCGATGAGCGAACTCATCCTGACACCCTACTGAGCCTGTTAGTGACAATATCCGTACAGTCCGGTCCGTTCGTCTATGAGCATCGCATGTCGGGCCTAGGGGGTTGGTAAAAGTCAGACCCCCAAAAGCGGTACAAGTCGTGTCAGAGTGTAGCCCAGAACACCCTGAGATACTACTGGAATACCTACCAGTAAATCTCTTGCCTTGGCCAAGGACTTCGTGTAATGGCTCTCCTAGACACAGCGCGATCTCACCCCCAATACCGGGAGAGACAAACCCCTGAAGATCCGCTCACTGCCTCCATGTGGCTCGGGACTGTACCCAACTAAAACCTGTTTGCACGACTCCTTTGAGCCGTGGTAAGGTAGTAATCAAACCACAGTGGGAACTCACACGAGACAAATGACGATCCCCAGGTCGATGAACTAACCTGTACACATGTCACCAGGGAACTGCTATCTGACGTCAGGTATAAGACCAACTAGCATGTTCCCGGCGAGTCCTGTCCGGTGTACTCATAACCCAATGAGCACCTGTATACATCTTAGGTGAACCAACTGACACCAGTGGCCTGTGAGACCGGCCACCGCCCCTCGTCGGGGTCTCGACTGTATACACTAGTCTACTCTGGAGTATCGATGCCCTGTCTCGAAACTCCCACGACTAGGGACCTTTTAAGGATGTGCTTATAGACTCCAGCTCTCACTTATATGATCGCCCTCATACTGCTGGCAGTCAAGCAAGAATCCTAGGGGCTCTATCAACGTGCAATAGCGACTTGTCAGGTCACCTAAAGCAGTACACGATGATAAAGGTAAACCAGATAGCATACTATCATCTCGAGTAAGACTGTCTTACCGGGATAGGTCCTCCCTCAATCATCGCAATCACGTGCCTGTGATCCAATAATTGACTCTGAGGGCACTATCTCCAACAGATTGTACACATGTGCTCATTGGAGAATGGGTACACCGAACAGGACTCGCTGAGAACTCCTAGATGGTATATATACTTATTGTCAGATAGCAGTTCTCTGGTGACACTTATACAGGTTAGTCTGTAGACCCGAGATCGTCACAGTGTCTTGTGTGATTCCCACCGTGCTTTGATTTCCTCCCTACCACGGCTCTACTAAGTCGTGCAAACTGGTGGATTTTGGGTACAGTCCCGAATCGCATGGAGGCAGTGAGCGATAGGAGGGGTTTCGTCTCTCCCGGTATAGGGAGTTGATGTCGCGCTATGCTTGATCGGCCATAACAGCAAATCCCTGGCCAAGGTTCTCGAGATTTACTGATAAGTGTTATCAGTAGTTTCTCGAACCGTTATGGGCCGTAAATCATCATGACTTATAAAGTTACTGGGGTCTGACATTTACCACCCCTAGACTTCATATGCGACGTATCAGACGAAGAGACCGGATTGTGCGGTAAGTGTTGCTTACAGGCTCGTTAGGGTTGTGATGAGTTCGCTCGTCGGCCAACTTTTCGTTATGTACCTGGGTAGCTGTTACGCACAGCTAGTGCCGCTGATGTGCTTGTGGTTAAACCCACTGCCAGTGTACTGACGAGTCTTTAGAGTCCCACACAGAGAGTTCCCTGGTTCAGGAAAAAGGTGTAGAGGCCGTAAGTTGTTACGGCAAGGTTTCGATCATGTTCGTGTAAGTGTTACAGGAATAATGATCGGAAGGATAATAATGGTAGGCTTTGGTTTAAGCCGGATACCAGTATTATATTATTGGATTATTAGTATTCGTATTTTTTGGAATTCGAATACGGGTATACTTCTACGGTATACGGTGAGGGGTATTCTTGTAATTGTACAAGAATATATTCTAGAAGGAGACACCTCATAAATGGATTTTCATTTTGAGAAATTGAAAATGATAAGGTGGAATTTGGAGAAAGTCTTAGCATGGTTGAAGGCATGGCTCAAATCATTTTACATTCATTTGGGTTTAATATTGAGGCATGGTGCATTATTTTTGTGAAAAAATAATGCATGCTTCAATTATTGTTTTGAGCCATATCTTTTGTAATGCTTCATTTTTCATTCATTCATCACATACACATTCTCTCTCCTAATTCTCTCCTTCCTCTACCTCTTGACCTAAACCTTCACATGAGTTGTGAATCATAGGTCAAGGGAAAAATATAATCCATTACTTGATCTCTACATAATCTAAGTGATCACTTCTAGCAATCTTGATCTCTTAGTTAAACTCTTGTGAAGAGTTTGTAGCTTGTTCGATAGCTCTCGGGTGGACCATCTTGGATCTAGAGGTGGACGGAGATCGAGCTCTTTGCAACCATCAAGGAGCCTAGGAGTTGCAACAAAAAGAAGACCCGAAGGACCCGTTCCTTAGGTATAGCACACTTTCATAGTAGATTAGATCTCTTGATAAGTTTTCTAGTTAAGGCTTAAGCACTAATCTTGGGTTATATGGGTGTTGCATGCAAGAAAATTATTGTTTATCGCTTCCGCCTCCTCACAAGTGTTGTGAGGGTGTGCAACATCCACTAACAGTAACGGCTACCCAGGTATTGAGCAAATAGAAGATCAACAAGAAAACTTGTCCAAACTCCCGTGATGCCTATAAGCAACACATATCGTATAGTCGGGTCTCTTCGTCTCATATGTCGCATATAGAGTATAGGGGTGGAATCGTCAGACCCCAGTAACTTGATAAGTCATGCCGATGTGTGGCCTATAACCGTTCGAGAAACTACTGATAACACTTACCAATAAATCTCATCAGCCCTGGCTAGGGAATTACTGTTATAGCCAATCAAGCATAGCGCAACATCAACTCCCAATACCGGGAGAGACGAAACCCCTCCTATCGCTCACTGCCTCCATGTGACTCGGGACTGTACCCAAAATCCACCTGTTTGCACGACTCCTTTGGGCCATGGTAGGGAGAAAATCAAAGCACAGTGGGAACCACACAAAACACTATGACGATCTCGGGTCTACAGACTGACCTGTACATGTGTCACCAGAGAACTGCTATCTGACGATACGTATGGTACCATCTAGAAGTTCTTGGCGAGTCCTATTCTGTGTACCCATTCTCTAATGAGCACATGTGTACAATCTTTGATGTCAAACACCAATGGCCGTGGGATCAATCATCGCCCCATACAGGGTCAAGAAACGTACACACTAATCTACTCTGGAATATCGATGTCCTGTCTCGATATTCTCTCGACTAAGAACTGTTAAAGGATGTGCTTGCAGACTACAAAATCCCCACTAGTATGATCTGCATCATAGTCCTGGTAGTCAAGCCAACATCCTAAGGGTTTTATCAACATGTATCAGAGAGACAGTATAATAATATAAGTGTACATGTTAAGATAAAGAGCAACAATATAGCATACTATCATGTCGAGCAAGAAAGTCCTCTATATATATGTCCAAGCATCCACTATATCATACAATAATGGCCTCTAGGGCATACATATTCCTAACAATGCCCCTGCGGAAACGAGGTTAATTAATTAGTTCCTTACAAAAGCACGGAGAGACTACCTCCGAGTACCAACACCTGCCTGGCTGACTGATTAGGGAACTTGTAGGGTGTAATTAATCCCAGCTAATCTTACCTTTTAGGGTTTGAAGGAAAATTTGATAAAAACAGTGAGAGCCATCCTGATTAGATAAGATAATAACCAGTCTAATCTTGCAAAAGCGCACGCTAAAGTGTTTTCTTCTCTCTCTCTCCAGGTAGCGACCATGTCACGCATTAATCAAGATAATAATATGGATGTATTGACCGAACTCGCTTATTATACTGGGCTGGGGAACGTTGGTTCCGCTCTATCTTATGACAACTGTCATTATTCTGGGCATAGTATAAGGGAATAAAAGGATTTCCACACAACCCGAATGAAGAAAAAGCATTCTGATGCATCTTTTTCAGGTGTGTTAGTTATTGAGAACTGTTTCTCAGTCTGCTCTACGTCCTGGGTATTAGATACAGGATCAGGATCCCATATTTGTAATCTGTTACAAGGGTTAAAGAAAAGTAGAGAACTGGGAAAGGGTAATATGTCTCTCAGAATAGGGAATGGAGCAATTGTTGCTGCCGAAGCTATCGGCGAATATCACCTTGTATTGCCAAATGGTAATACATTGATTTTGAACGACTGTTATTTCGTACCGTCGATAGTGTGCAATATAATATCCGTTTCTTTATTAGATAAAGAAGGATATAACTTTTCATTAGAGAAAAATGTTATTAACATTTTCCTAAATCAAGTGTTGATTGGGTTTGGTATGTTGTGTAATAGTATATACGTTCTAAATTAAAATACGGTTCTGAATATGCAGAACACACACAAAAGAAAAAGTTCTGAAATGAATGAAGCCTTCTTGTGTCACTGTAGACTTGGTTATATCAATGCGACCAGACTAGCTAAGTTGCATAAATATGAATATTTGAATCCATTCGAATTTACATCTTATGAAACTTGTCAGTCATGTCTCAAAGGCAAGATGACTAAAATTCCGTTTATGGGATACGGAGAAAAAGCTACAGAACTTTTGGGACTAATACATAGTGATGCATGTGTTCCTATGTCTACACATTCCAGGAATGGTTCCTCGTACTTCATTACATTCTTCGATGATCTTTCAAGATTCGGACATGTGTTCTTGTTGAAACACAAATCAAAAGCTTTTGAGAAATTCAAGGAATATAAGAGCGAAGTAAAGAACCAGATGGGTAAAAGTATTAAAATCCTTCGATCTGATCGAGGAGGTGAATACTTAAGCATGGAATTCCGAGATTATCTAAAAGAGAATAGGATTCTCACTCAGCTTACTCCTCCGTATACACCACAGCACAATGGAGTATCGGAGCGGAGGAATCGCACCCTATTAGATATGGTGCGCTCTATGATGAGTACTGCTGAATTTCCTCTTTTCTTTTGGAGTTATGCACTTGAGACGGCTGCATACCTATTGAATCAAGTTCCATCCAAATCCGTGCCTAAAACGCCATATGAGATATGGAGTTGAATGAGACCATATCTTAAACAAGTTAAGATAAGGGGTTTTCCGGCCTATGTTAAAAACAGAATCCGGATAAACTTGAAGCACGATTAGTTCTTTGCAAGTTTGTGGGATATCCAAAGAATTCACATGGATATCTATTTTACCACAGTGATGAAGAAAAAATGTTTGTTGCTCAACATGCCACCTTTTTAGAAAAGGAATTTCCTGTAAAAGAAATTAGTGGTAATGAGGTAGAGCTGGAAAAAGTTCCAGCTACACAAACTACAACTGATGATTTGGTAGAACCAGAGGATTCAATAGTCTCCGGAGAATCTCAGCTACTCTGCAGATCTAGTAGGGTTCCTCATCCATCTGAGAGATACTACGGTTTTCTCGTAGGCGGTAAGAGCGGGGATTGCATCATGGAAGATGATGACCCAACTAGTTTCGAGCAGGCCATCACAACTGGGGACTCTGTGAAATGGCTGGATGTTACGAGATCTGAGATGCAATCCATGTACACCAACAAAGTATGGACTTTAGAAGTTGTCCTAAAGGGGTAAAACCTATTGGGAGCAAGTGGATATTTAAAGAAAATTGGTGTAGATGGAAAGGTTGAGAACTTCAAAGCTAGATTTGTAGCAAAACGTTTTCGTCAACGACCATGTGTCGACTATGATGAGACCTTTTCTCCAGTGGCTATGCTTAAGTCCATCAGGATCCTACTTGCCATTGCTGCATACCATGACTATGAAATCTGGCAGATGGACGTCAAGACCACTTTTCTAAATGGTGATTTAGAAGAGAGCGTGTATATGACACAGCCAGAGGGCTTCGTAGACAGTGGGAGCAGCGGAAAGGTGTGCAAGCGGCTTAAATCAATCTATGGATTAAAGCAGGTGTCACGGAGCTGGAACATCTGTTTTGATTAAGTAGTCAAAGAGTTTGACTTCATAAAAAACGTAGATGATCCATGTATATATAAAAAGGTTGTAGAGAGTAAGCTTGTCTTCATCGTATTGTACGTTGATGACATAATCTTGATAGGAAATTATGTTTCTATGTTGCACTCGGTCAAACTCTTTCTATCACAAAAGTTCTCCATGAATGATCTGGGTGATGCCTCCAACATCCTAGGGATAAAGATCTATAGAGATAGATCTAAAAGGATGTTGGAATTGTCCCAATCCAGGTATATAGACGCCATACTAAAGAGGTTTAGTATGGAGGATTCTAAGCGGGGTAATTGTTAGGTCCACGTTACCTCTCCCGGTTCTTTCGGGGTTGCGGAAACGGTGAAAAACAATTTTTAGGGTTTTGGTAACATGGACTAGAAAACCCGGATCTTTGCTAAACAACACACTAGCAACAACTACGAGCTTTACCTACTCGGTTAGGGGGTTATACCTAGTCTTGAACTCCTTCTCTTCTTGTTGTTCTCCTCCTTGCCAGCTCCTTTTAGTAGCTTGAATGGCTCCTCCTCGTCGTCTCCTCTTTGCCGAAGATAGATCCACCCGAGGGCCTCAAACTTGAGCTCCTACCTCAACCTTGAGGTAACTAAAGTATTAGGCTTGCTAGACCTTCAACCTTAGGATGAGTAGAGATAAGTTTTGGTGTTTTATCTTGAAGGCAAATGGTTCTGAACTCATGAGAGGGATTTTGCCTTTAGAGAGAGGAAGAGGATGAGAGCTATGGATGAGAGAGAAGAGGAAAGTAAGAATGATCAATTTTACAACCATGCTCTCATATTTTAGAAAATGATAATAATAATAATAATTAACAATTTATGACGGTGAGTTGATGAATGACCATTATCATTTCATTCATTAAATGCTTTTGCAAAGAATAAGAAGCATCTTTGAAAACAAATGATGATGGTCAACAAGTCCACTTTGGTCAACCGGTCAACAAAGTCAACAAGTCAACAAAAGTCAAGAATTCAACTCAACCATTGCACAATAATTGTTAACTAATATTATTAATCATATTTCCTATTCTCATTAGGGTTTGGAAAAAACAACAGTCAACTGTGCATACACACCCATACCATAACCCTAATGAGAATCCTCTGCCTCTGCCTCAGTCAACTGTGCATACACACCCGCATCCGTGTTCCGAGAAACACGAATACAATGAGATAAAACCAATCCCAAAACATATACTAGGATCTGTCTTAAACCAAATCCCGCTAGTGATAACTGTCCGGACACCAAACGTGCACAAGTGCGTGGATGTGAACGAACCCCGTCGCAAAACCATGCGACCTCTACTCTGTTTTGCCCAAAGGCGAATAACCCTCTGTGTGGGACTCTAAAGACTTGACACTACGCTGGCAGTGGGGTTAACCACAGACCGCAAGCGGCACTAGCTGTACGTAACGTTCCCCAGGTAGATGCCGATAAGAAGACTGATGAGGTGAACCCATCTGAACTCCTACTGAGCCTGTATGTGATAATCTCTGTACAGTCCGGTCTGTTCGTCTAAGAGTATCGTATGGCGGGCCTAGGGGGTGGTAAACGTCAGTCCCCTAATAGCGGTACAAGTCGTGTCGGAGTGTAGCCCAGAACACCCTGAGATAACACTGGAAACCTACCAGTATAACTCGCTTGCCCTGGCCAGGGACGACTATGTGTAATGGCTCTCCTAGACACAGCGCGATATCAACCCCTAATACCGGGAGAGACGAATCTTGTCTAACCTTCACTGCCTCCAAATGCTTCGGGACTGCACCCAACTACTACCTGTTTGCACGACTCAGTAGAGCTGTGGTAGGGTAGTAATTAAAGAACAGTGGGAACACACTCGAGGCGAAGTGACAGTGTCAAGTCAGCGGACTAAGCTGCACTCATGTCACCTGGGAATTGTTAACTGACGATAGGTATAATACCAACCAACAGTTCCCGACGAGTCATGTCCAGTGTACTCGTAACCTAACGAGCACCCGTATACTATCTCAAGTACGATGTACTGACGGCTGTGGGACAGACCGTCCCCCCTGCTGAGAAGAGAAGCGTATACGCTAGTCTACTCCGGAGTATCGATGCCCTGTCTCGATAGCCCTATGACTAGGGACCTGCATAAGGATGTGCTTGTGGATTACCCAGCCCCCACGAGTGTGATCGCCATCACAACGCCGGTAATCAAGCAAAGATCCTAAGGGCTTTACTAATGTGTATAGGCGATATGTTAAAAGAAACACATGTACACACATTGAAGTAGAAACAAACCAAGTAGCATACTACTATTTTGAGCAAGATTGTGTATACAATGGTGAATATCCGAAGCTTCCATTAAGTAATATAGAAACTAGTATGATACAGTAATGGCCTCTAGGGCATATACACTAACAATCTCCCACTTGCACTAAGGCAATGTACTGGCGTATCGAAGACCTATCATTTCGATCAGCCGCTCGAACTGAGTCTGGGGTAAGGCCTTCGTGAATGGATCCGCCATGTTGTCTTTTGTGTCCACTATCCGTACCTCGATCTCCTGGCGATCAACGATCTCCCTGATCAGGTGATACTGCCTTAAGATGTGTCTGGATTTCTGATAGGACCTTGGTTCCTTCGCTAAAGCTATAGCCCCATTGTTATCGCAATACAAAGGTATCGGGTCAACAATGGACGGAACCACCTGAAGTTCACTAATGAACTTCTTCATCCAGACCGCCTCTTTTGCGGCATCGCTTGCAGCAATGTATTCAGCCTCCATCGTCGAGTCTGCGACGGTATCCTGTTTGGAACTCCTCCAACACACCGTCCCTCCGTTGAGGGTAAACACAAAACCCGAGATAGACTTGCTGTCATCCTTGTCACTCTGGAAGCTTGAATCGGTAAAGGACTCGACCCTGAGGTCTCCACTACCGTAAACCAGGAACATCTCCTTAGTCCTTCTCAGGTACTTGAGAATGTTCTTCACTGCCGTCCAGTGGTCCTCACCTGGGTCTGACTGATACCGGCTCATCACGCTCAGCGCGTAAGCTACATCTGGTCTTGTACATAGCATCGCATACATTATAGATCCTACCGCCGAAGCGTAGGGTATAGTGCTCATGCGAACCCTCTCCTCGTCAGTCTTAGGAGACATCTTCTTGGAGAGGGTAATTCCGTGCAATGCGGGTATGTTACCGCGCATGGAATCCTCCATACTAAATCTCTTTAGTACGGTCTCTATGTACCTGGACTGCGAAAGTCCCAGTAGTCTCTTGGATCTATCTCTGTAGATCTTGATCCCCAGAATGTACGAGGCATCACCCAGGTCCTTCATGGAGAACCGTTGTGACAAAAATAGCTTGACCGATTGTAGCATAGGAATGTCATTTCCTATCAAAAGAATGTCGTCCATATACAAGACTAGGAACACGACAGTTCGTCCTACAATCTTCTTATAGACACAAGGTTCATCTTCGTTCTTGATGAAATCAAATTCCTTGATTGCCTCATCAAAACAGATGTTCCAGCTCCGCGATGCCTGCTTTAATCCATAAATGGATTTAAGCAACTTGCACACCTTCCCGCTGCTCCCACTGTCTACGAAACCATCTGGCTGATCCATGTAAACGTACTATTCTAAACATCCGTTCAGAAAAGCCGTTTTAACGTCCATCTGCAAGATTTCATAGTCATGGAAGGCAGCAATGGCAAGTAGGATCCGAATGGATTTAAGCATAGCCACTGGAGAAAAAGTTTCGTCATAGTCCACACCAGGTCTTTGACGAAAACCTTTTGCAACGAGTCTAGCTTTATAGGTTTCCACCTGCCCATCTACACCAAGTTTCCTTTTGTAGATCCATTTGCATCCAACGGGTTTTACTCCAGGTGGAGCAATATCCAAGGTCAACACTTTATTGGTGTACATGTACTCCATTTCGGATTGCATTGCTTCCAGCCACTTATCAGAGTCCCTACTGATAATGGCCTGCCTGAAACTAGTAGGGTCATCTTCTTCCAAGATGCAATCCTCTCGATCCCCGTCTAAGAGAAAACCGTAGTATCTCTCGGGCGGATGAGAAATCCTACCAGATCTGCGGAGTGGCTGAGGTTCGTCTGAGACTATTGAATTTTCTGGTTCTGCTAAATCCTCAGTTTGAGTTTGTGGATCAGATATTTCATCCAGTTCTACCGTGCTCCCACTTATTTCTTTTGCAAGAAATTGCCACTCTAAAAAGGTGGCGCGACGGGCAACGAACACCTTATGTTCCTCAGTGTGGTAGAACAGATATCCCGAAGAATTTCTAGGATATCCCACAAATTTGCATAAAACTGACCGTGCCTCAAGCTTGTCCGGATTTTGTACTTTTACATAGGCCGGACAACCCCATATCATAATACGTTTAAGATACGATTTTTTACCACTCCATATTTCATATGGAGTCTTAGGCACAGATTTAGACGGAACCTGATTCAGTAAGTATGCCGCTGTTTCTAACGCAAGTCCCCAGAAACAAAGAGGTAACTCAACATTACTCATCATGGATCGAACCATATCCAATAGGGTACGATTCCTTCTTTCCGATACACCGTTGTGCTGTGGTGTATAAGGAGGAGTAAGCTGAGAGAGAATACCATTCACTTTTAAGTAATCTCGGAATTCCGTGCTTAAGTACTCCCCTCCTCTATCAGACCGGAGGATCTTGATACTTTTGCCTGTCTGGTTCTCTACTTCGTTTCTGAATTCCTTGAATTTCTCAAAAGTTTCAGATTTGTGTTTCATCAGATACACATATCCGAACCTAGAGAGATCGTCAGTGAATGTGATGAAGTACGAGAACTCACCCCTTGCATGTATAGACATTGGACCATATACATCACTATGTATGAGTCCCAAGAGCTCTGTTGCTCTTTCTCCATGTCCGGTGAACGGAGATTTGGTCATCTTCCCTTTGAGACAAGACTGACAAGTTTCATAAGATGAAAACTCGAACGCATTCAAGAGTCCATCTTTATGCAACTTACTTAGTCTTTTCTCTCCGATATGACCAAGTCTACAATGCCACAAGTAGGATTTATTCGTATCTGAATTCTTTCTCTTGCGTGTGTTTTGTATATTGAGAACTGTATTCTGATTTAGAACGTAGATACCATTACACAGTGTACCTTCTGCAACCAGTACCTTATGAAGGTAAATGTTCATGATATTTCTATCAAGAACAAAGTTATATCCATCTTTATCGAGTAAAGAAACTGATATGATATTGCAAACCATGGAAGGTACATAGTAGCAATCGTTCAAAATCATAGTATTGCCATTTGGCAACACTAGGTGATATTCACCGAAGGCTGCAGCATTAACTTGTGCTCCGTTCGCTACTCTGAGCGACATATCACCAGGTACAACTCTCCTACTTTTTCTCAGTCCCTGCAATAGATTACAGATATGAGATCCTGATCCGGTATCAAGTACCCAGGAAGTAGGGCTGACCGTAAAGCAGTTCTCAATTACAAGAACACCTGAAGTAGATGCAAAACCATGCTTCTTCTTCAACTGGGTATTTTGGGAATTCATACAATCCTCTTTCCCTTGCTCATACTTATGACTGTTGTCACAAGTTAGAGCCGAACCAACGTTCCCCAGCCCCGAATAAGAATTCGGATCGGTCAAGCAATACATTTTATTATCTTGATTAGGGCGTGAAATGGTTGCTACCTGGAGAGAGAGAAAAGAAACACTCAGCGTGCGCTCTTGCAAGATTAGATTGGTTTATTAGTTTATCTAACCAGGATGGCTCCCACTGTTTCCTCAAATTCTTCTTAAAACCTTTTAAAAGAAGAATTAGTCGGGATTAATTGCACGTCACAATACTTGCTTAACTTTTCAGCCAGGCTAGTGTTGGTACTTCGAGGGAGGTTTTCCAACGCTTTCGCGAAGTTCCTTAATTAAGTAACCTCTTTTCCCTGGAGGCGTAGCCCCTCTAACACCGCTCTAGACACCTACTTGGTTTATAGCATTGATTGTTAAGTGAAATAATCTCCCGAGAGTAATCCAACTCATCAGTGGGATCGGGATCCAACTATCATTGTGCGATGACCTGGATGGAATCCACTCTAGTCACCACACTCCAGAAGGTATGCTAAATCTGCAAGTTTCAGTTTCTTTAGAAACTCCCGATGTGGATTTTTGCCCCTAACGGTTTATGACCTTGACAATGCCAACATATCATTAACCGCTAGTCAAGTTCGGCCCGTCATTATCTTGATTAACTTAGACCCACCCGCATATCTCTTGACAATGCCAACATAGCTATGCGACTGTCCTAAATAATCCGAAAAATAAAACTTCAAACAAGCAATACTTAGCTACCGATCACTACGCCTTGACAATGCCAAAATACGCAGCTCGAATACTAAGTAGTACTTTTAGGAAATGACGGAGGGCTACGGCTGGGTTTTTGGCGAAAAACCCGTTAACGTAATGAACTTGATATCGTTGAAGGAACATGATTGCCTTTTTGAAAATATAGTGGCGAAAACTTTTGCTAAAGAGGTCACTCCCTGTGAAGGGATCTCGGCTCTTTCCTCGTCGAATGAGGTGCAGGATATTCTAAACTGAATACCTCGATGCAAAGCAAGAATAATCGACTACAGTGAAGTTATTACCCTGACGCAAACTTTTGTACAAGGGGTCACTCCCGATAAAGGGATCTCGTCCCTTGCCTCGTCGAATGAGGTGCTGGGCATTCATAACCGAATACCTCTGTGCAAAACAAAAGTGAACGTCCTTGCAATAACAACTTTATGAAAATTGTTCCAACAGCATCTTTTAGGTTTATTTTCTTTCATTAATTTAATGCGTCCCATCAATTAATCCTACCATTGCAGAAAACAACGAAAATATGACGTACGCTTATGCCATCCGCATTCGCCACGGGGTCCCGTCATCACCCGTTAGGTTACTTAACTAACGACAGAGCGGGGGCTGGACTAGCGCGGATGCAAAACATAAGCAACGCCTAAATAGATATCATATATAGATATATACACATTCGTCAGATGCAATGATAGCCATTCCAGATCACAGATGAACACTTTGGATATACTAGGAATCTACATTTCGTTCGAGCCTGCAACGAAAGACAGATTACACGGTCACGATGAATAGCCAAATACCCCACCCTAGACCCCTACGGGTGCGGCAAACTACCCGCCAAATACCCGAAGTGAAGTAACCTCCCTCAACAACGTGAGTAGGCCACTCGGCACTTCGAGGTACCCGGTAGTTTGTGCACCCATCCTTGGGTCTATCCGAGGAGCAAAAACAGTAAAAAGAAATTATACAATGGCGGCTACAATCTCATCCCGGATGTGCGGCCATACAAATAATATTACATCAATTTACATATTACATGAATTGAAAGATAAAGAAAACTCTCATCTCACAACCCCCGGCTATTCATCCGCGACAATCCAACGAATTTATATACACAAACCATCAACATTACAGATCACAGATATGTATAACTCCCACTAATCGACGTATAGCGATTAGTAGACGTTCAATACATATATCACATCACAGATATAACCCATTAGCCAAAGTCTACAGAAAATCGATCAAAAAACGGATTTGTAACCACCCCAAAAACAATTTTTCTTCTCTGGAAATTCTGGGCAGAAACAAACCATCCTAAAAATCCCAAAACACCATCATAAGAACACTGCAAGAAGGTTGACCCACGGCCGAGTCAACTCGGCCGCGGATCCGCGGCAAGAGCATGCTCTTGCCGCGGTTGCGCCGAGAGTTAAGCGACTCACTGGATCAAATTTCTTCCTTGTTCTGTAAAAACCCTGAGACGATTTTTAGTATGTGATTTATTATTTTTTGAACAGATCTAAAAATCGGCAGAAAGTTAGCTTTTTCGGCGTGTTTTACGGTTTTTTGTCCGATCGAAATTCTAGATACTTTGCTAATATGCTAGTGTGTGTTTAGATAGGCTCTGAAACCACTGTTAGGTCCACGTTACCTCTCCCGGTTCTTTCGGGGTTGCGGAAACGGTGAAAAACAATTTTTAGGGTTTTGGTAACATGGACTAGAAAACCCGGATCTTTGCTAAACAACACACTAGCAACAACTATGAGCTTTACCTACTCGGTTAGGGGGTTATACCTAGTCTTGAACTCCTTCTTTTCTTGTTGTTCTCCTCCTTGCCAGCTCCTTTTAGTAGCTTGAATGGCTCCTCCTCGTCGTCTCCTCTTTGCCAAAGATAGATCCACCCGAGGGCCTCGAACTTGAGCTCATACCTCAACCTTGAGGTAACTAAAGTATTAGGCTTGCTAGACCTTCAACCTTAGGATGAGTAGAGATAAGTTTTGGTATTTTATCTTGAAGGCAAATGGTTCTCAACTCATGAGAGGGATTTTGCCTTTAGAGAGAGGAAGAGGATGAGAGCTATGGATGAGAGAGAAGATGCAAGTAAGAATGATCAATTTTACAACCATGATCTCATATTTTAGAAAATGATAATAATAATAATAATTAACAATTTGTGATGGTGAGTTGATGAATGGCCATTATCATTTCATTCATTAAATGCTTTTGCAAAGAATAAGAAGCATCTTTGAAAACAAATGATGATGGTCAACAAGTCCACTTTGGTCAACCGGTCAACAAAGTCAACAAATCAACAAAAGTCAAGAATTCAACTCAACCATGGCACAATAATTGTTAACTAATATTATTAATCATATTTCCTATTCTCATTAGGGTTTGGAAAAAACAACAGTCAACTGTGCATACACACCCGTACCATAACCCTAATGAGAATCCTCTGCCTCTGTCTCAGTCAACTGTGCATACACACCCGCATCCATGTTCCGAGAAACACGAATACAATGAGATAAAACCAATCCAAAAACATATACTAGGATCTGGCTTAAACCAAAGCCCGCTAGTGATAACTGTCCGGACACCAAACGTGCACAAGTGCGCGGATGTGAACGAACCTCGTCGCAAAACCATGCGACCCCTACTCTGTTTTGCCCAAAGGCGAATAACCCTCTGTGTGGGACTCTAAAGACTCGACACTACCCTGGCAGTGGGGTTAACCACAGACCGCAAGAGGCACTAGCTGTACGTAAGGGTCCCCAGGTAGATGCCGATAAAAAGACTGATGAGGTGAACCCATCCGAACTCCTACTGAGCCTGTATATGACAATCTCCATACAGTCCGGTCTGTTCATCTAAGAGTATCGCATGGAGGGCCTAGGCGGGTGGTAAACGTCAGTCCCCTAATAGCGGTACAAGTCGTGTCGGAGTGTAGCCCAGAACACCCTAAGATAACACTGGAAACCTACCAGTATATCTCGCTTGCCCTGGCCAGGGACGACTATGCGTAATGGCTCTCCTAGACACGGCACGATATCAACCCCCAATACCGGGAGAGACGAATCCTGTCTAACCATTACTGCCTCCAAATGCTTCGGGACTGCACCCAACTACTACCTGTTTGCATGACTCAGTAGAGCTGTGGTAGGGTAGTAATCAAAGAACAGTGGGAACACACTCGAGGCGATGTGACAGTGTCAAGTCTGCGGACTAAGCTGTACTCATGTCACCTGGGAACTGTTAACTGAAGATAGGTATAATACCAACCAACAGTTCCCGACGAGTCCTGTCCAATGTACTCGTAACCTAACGAGCACCCGCATACTATCTCAAGTACGACGTACTGACGGCTATAGGACAGACCGTCTCCCCTGCTGGGAAGAGAAGCGCATACGCTAGTCTACTCCGGAGTATCGATGCCCTGTCTCGATAGTCCTACGACTAGGGACCTGCATAAGGATGTGCTTGTGGATTACCCAGCCCCCACGAGTGTGATCGCCATCACAACGTCGGTAATCAAGCAAAGATCCTGAGGGCTCTACTAATGTGTATAGGCGATATATTAAAAGAAACACATGTACACACATTGAAGTAGAAACAAACCAAGTAGCATACTACTATTTTGAGTAAGATTGTGTATACAATGGTGAATATCCGAAGCTTCTACAAACTAGTATGATACAGTAATGGCCTCTAGGGCATATACACTAACAGTAATTTACCCGCTTGCTCAGGAATCATACTCTCCAAAGAGATGTCTCCCATGACTGATTTGGAAAGGGCTCACATGAACGTGATACCCTATGCTTCTGTAGTTGGGTCTATCATGTACGCGATATTATGCACCAGATCGGATGTAGCTTACGCACTTAGTGTGGTAAGTAGGTATCAATTAGACCCAGGGGAGAAGCACTGGATAACTGTGAAGAACATTCTTAAGTATTTGAGAAGGACTAAAGAAATGTTCTTGGTGTATGGTAACGGAGAATTCCAAGTGGGGTCCTTTACCGATTCGAGCTTCCAGAGTGATAAGGACGACAGCAAGTCTGTCTCGGGTTTTTTCTTCACCCTCAATGGTGGGGCGGTATGTTGGAAGAGTTCCAAGCAAGATACTGTTGTAGACACGACGATGGAGGCTGAATACATCGCTGCCAACGATGTTGCCAAAGAGGCTGTATAGATGAAGAAGTTCATTGCTGAACTTGGTGTGGTTCCATCCATTGAGAATACAATACTTTTTTATTATGATAACAATGGAGCCGTGGCTTTGGCCAAGGAACCCAGGTCCCATCAGCGATCCAGACATATTCTGAATGGTTATCACCTGATCCTGGAGATAGTTGATCGCAGCGAGATCGAGGTCAGGAGAGTAGACACGAAGGACAACACAACGGATCCACTCATGAAGGCCCTACCCCAGACGCAATTTGAGATACTTTTTAGGATGTTGGGTATGCGACACTACAACAACTAGCCTTAGTGCAAGTGGGAGATTGTTAGGAATATGTATGCCCTAGAGGCCATTATTGTATATTATAGTGGATGCTTTGACATATATAGAGAGAACTTTCTTGCTCGACATGATAGTATGCTATCTAGTTGCTCTTTATCTTAACATATACACATGTTTTAGTTTACTATCTCATTGATACATGTTGATAAAACCCTTAGGATGTTGGCTTGACTACTAGGACTATGATGCAGATCATACTGGTGGGGCTTGTGTAGTCCGCAAGCACATCCATTAGCAGTTTTTAGTCGAGGGAGTATCGAGACAGGGCATCAATATTCTAGAGTAGACTAGTGTGTACATTTCTTGACCCTGTTTGGAGCGATGGTTGATCCCACAGCCATTGGTGTTTGACATCAAAGATTGTACACATGTGCTTATTAGAGAATGGGTACACCGAATAGGACTCGCCGAGAACTCCTAGATGGTACCATACCTATCGTCTGATAGCAGTTCTCTGATGACACTTGTACAGGTTACTCTGTAAACCCGAGATTATCATAATGTATTGTGTGGTTCCCACTGTGCTTTGATTTCCTCCCTACTATGGCTCAAAGGAGTCGTGCAAACAGGTGGATTTTGGGTACAGTCCCGAGTCACATGGAGGCAGTGAGCGATAGGAGGGGTTTCGTCTCTCCCGGTATTGGGAGTTGATATTGCGCTATACTCGATTGGCTATAACAGCAAGTACCTGGCCAGGGATGATGAGATTTTCTTGTAAGTGTTATCAGTAGTTTCTCGAAAGGTTATATGGAACACATCGGCATGATTTATCGAGTTAGTGGGGTTTGACAATTCCACCCCCTAGATTCGATATGCGACATATGAGACAAAAAGGGCTGTACGGTAAGTGTTGCTTATAGGCTCTACGGGAGTTTTGACAATTTTTCTTGTTGATCTTCTATTTGTTCAATACCTGGGTAGCCATTACGTCCAGCTAGTACCACTGACGGCTTGTGGGTATCTGATATGATCATTACCTACTGCTGGTATATTGACGAGTCTTTAGAGTCCCACATAGAGATTTCCTAGCTCAAGCGAAACGAAGTAGGGCACGTATAGAGATATGTTCGGGAGCTTGATTGAATACGAGTATATGATACCGTATTCTAATCTAGCGATATTTGATATCAGCCAGGTTATATATGATATAACCGGATTATTGAATCAAGTGTTGATTCAATGATTTGATTTATATATATATATATATATATTTGATATTGGCCGGTTATATATGACATGACCGGATTAATGAATCAAGTGTTGATTTAATATCTAATATTGAATATTAGCCGGTAATATGTGATATAACCAGATAATTGAATCAAGTGTTGATTTAATGTTTTGATATACATACATACATACATACAAATATATATATATATATGATATTGGTCGGTTATATATGATATAACCGGATTATTGAATCAAGTGTTGGTTTAATAATTTGATATATATTTATATATTTGATATATATATATATATATATAAACTAATATTAAGCTCACTTAAGATTTTCTTCTCTTTATATGTGTGTGTGTGTGTGAGATATATATATATATATATATATATATATATATATATATATGTATGTATTTATATATATGTATGTATTTCTTATTGTATCATGGTTGATGATACATAGAACTAGGATGTATGAGAATCACATATGAAGAAAGATGAGTAGATAATGATTTAGATTAATGAATTAAAAGAAAAGAGACTGAGTCATTATTCTTTAGTAGCTTGTAGAAGCCTTGAAAATCCATGACTCACATCTTCTTTTTTGGATTATTCATTGATATTTATCATTATCAATCGCATCTTATCTCATTGGCTCATGGTTCAAAACTCATCGAAGTTCATCTCCTTCTTCATCTCCTCTCTAGAATTTTCTTGAGTTGAGAAAAAGAAAAGAGAAAAATATTTTAAGTGAGCAAATCTCCTACTTCATCAACCTACACTATTCTAGCCCATTAGTTTAGGTTGTTAACTTCACTAATACCTTGATTAGTGAAGTGTGATCTTGAGTGAGAGAGACTTCAAGGTGGATCGTCTTCGGCAACGAAGACAACAAGAAAGCTGGATCCTTTCTTCAAGTGGAGCCTCAAGAAGAGTTCTAGGGACTACTACTCGGAGCTTTAGAAGTGAAGGACCGGTCTACAAAGGTTGTAAACTCTCTTCACTTAGTTTAGAACTTGTATGATTAATTTTGAAACCCTAATTCTTTAGTTAGATTCTTGAATAGTATACTTAGCACTCTAGATTTTTTAAAATTGCATACTTGATGGTTGTAGAAACCTAGTAGAGGTTCTAAGTCATACATTCACGAATAAGTCATGCTGACAGAGGACTCATAACCTAAGAGATACAACTAGTAACACTTACCAGTTTATCTCTGATGCCGTGGCCATGGACTTCAGGTTATAGTCATGTCCTGCACCGTGCGATATCGACTCCCAATACCAAGGGTGACGAATTCCCTCGACCGCTCACTGCATCCATGTGCTTCGGGACTGTACCCAACTAGAACCTATTTGCATGACTCAGTAGTGCCATAGCAGAGTAGTAATCTAACTACAGTGGGAACACACACGAAACACTATGGCGATTTCAGCTCTAGGGACTACCTTGTACTCATGTCACCAGAGAACTGCTATCTGACATTGGTATAATACCATCTAGGTGTTCTCGGCGAATCTGTCCTGTGTAACTCATCCAATGAGCACCTGTATACAATCATCAGTGTCAAACACCAATGGCTATGAGATCAGCCATCGCCTCGTAGAGGGTCATGAAACGTATACACTAGTCTAAACTAGAGTACCGATACCCAGTCTCGATACTCCTATGACTAGGGACATTGATGTGCTTATAAACTGCCAAGCCCCACTAGTATGATCCTTATCATAATCCTTGTAGTCAAGCAAAGATCCTATGGGCTTCATCTCATGTGTCAGCGATACGCGATAACTAGTAACACGTATTCACATGACAGATAAAGACATACCAGATAGCACACTATCATCTCGAGTAAGACTGTTCTTAGTATAGGCCCTCCTCGAATTCAATAATTGCATTTCCGCAACTACGATAATTGCCTTGAGGGCACCTATATCCAACAATCTCCCACTTGCACTCAAGGCCAATTATTGCAATATTGCATGCACACATCTCATGTGCTACTACATATCCAACTTCTGTATTAACAGTTTCACAAACTGTGTTTGAGAAATAGCCTCAGTGAGTAGATCCGCTATAATGTTTCTAACTATATCTCTTTGAATCTCAACTTTGCGGAGTTCAACTATCTCCCAAAATGAGCGATACTTACCTTAGAATACTGTTTGGATAGCTGATGGGACTTTGTTCATAAATGAACATATTTATCCAAACAAATACATAGGATGTATCTTCTGCTGATCACAATCAGCATCTAGCATCTTGACTACCACAGTATCCTTCTTAGAACTTTTCCAATATACTGCTCCTCATAAAAGGGTAAACTAATGACTCACGACAGATACTCTGTCAGCTTTGTCACTACGGAAGCTAGAATCGGCAATTGTCTCCCGAAGGAGTCCGCTATTACCATACACCATAGAACATCTCATATGTTCTTTATGAAAGTGTATGCTAGCACCGTGACGGGGTTTAAACGGGCATCACACATGCAATTTCAAAAAATTCATGGTGCTAACGAACACTAACCAAGATCTTAACTAGAATATTTGGGTTTACTATAGTGATATGATAAAACTATAAGAAGGGAAAGAGGCTACAACCTTTGATGGCCATGTCCTTCTCTTCAAATGCTCTGGGTAGTAGTCCACGCGACTCCACTAGGATCCACTTGAAGAATGAACAAGCTTCCTTCGATAATCATCGTACCAAAGATGATCTACACGAAGTCCGCAATCCAAGCTACCTCTTCACTAAACTCTTTAGTGAAGGAAACACCTACACTTGATTGCTAATCAAGTGTAGGAAGGTGAAGTAGGGGTTTTATTTAGCTCACTAGATGTTATTCAGTCCCCATGGTTCACATCACATGTGAGGGGTTGGGACTTGAAACATGAAGAGGAAGAAGAAGATGAGAAGAGCTAGAGAGCTCATGAGCTCATGTGAAGAAGAATGAGCAAGTCAAGAATGATGGCGACCATGGCTCTCACATTATTGAAGTATGAATATTATCTAATAATATATCCACAACCATACTTCAATGGTGAAAGCTTTTCATTAAACAAATAAAAAGGCCATGCTTCTCACCACTCCACAATTCCCACCTTATCATTTCTATTTTCACAAAATAGAAAATGCCGTGCTTCATATAATATATATATATATATTATGAAGAATAATTAGTGAGCTAATAATATTAGTTAATACATAATTATATCAAATATAATATATATCAAATTATTAAATCAACACTTGATTTAATAATCCGGTTATATCACATATAATCGAATAATATCATTTATCTGTATATCACATTATCTAATCAACACTTGATTCGATAATCTGGTTATATCATATATAACCTAACTGATAACAAATAACCACCTGATTAGAATACGGTATCACATATTCGTATTTAATCAGGCCACCGCACATATCACATATGTGCCCTAATGTGTTTCGCTTGAACCAGAAAACTTTTGTGTTGGACTCTAAAGACTCGTCAATACACCAGCAGTAGGTGATGATCACATCAGTCACCCACAAGCTGTCAGCGGTACTAGCTTGACGTAACGAATGCCTAGGTATTGAGCGATTAGAAGATCAACAAGCAAGCTTGTCCAAACTCCCATGAAGCCTATAAGTAACACTTACAGTACAGTCCGGTCTCTTCGTCTGATATGTCGCATATCGAGTCTGGGGTGGTATCGTCAAGCCCCCAATAACTTGATAAGTTATGCCGATGTAAGGCCTATAAAGGTATGAGAAACTACTGATAACACTTACCAGTAAATCTCATCAACAGCCCTGGACAGGGACTTACTGTTATAGCCAATCGAGCATAGCGCAACATCAACTCCCTATACCGGGAGAGACGAAACCCCTCCTATCGCTCATTACCTCCATGTGACTCGGGACTGTACCCAAAATCCACCTGTTTGCACGACTCCTTTGAGCCGTGGTAGGGAGGAAATCAAAGCACAATGGAAGCCACACAAGACTCTATGACGATCCCGGGTCTACAGATGTAACATTTCAGAAAATATAAAATATTATTTTTGGAATTTAATATTAAAATAATATATTTCCCGAAACCTGCCCGATTTGCGAAATTGGGGTTTTCGAAAAATGGTATAAATATATACCAATATTTGTGAAATAAATGGAGATTAAAATGATTTATTCATTTAAGATTATATTTATTGGATTTGGCGTTTTTATATTTAATTATATGTAGTTTGGATAAAAACCCGATTAGTGCACTGCTAATCGCGATTAGGCCAAATTCGTGTTTCTACAGTTTTTCATGGCTAGTGCACCATGTCATGTTGTATTTTGATTACATGTTGTTTATTGTGTTGTTTTGGGGTATTATGTGGTTTGGTTTTAAAAAGAAAAAAAAAGAGAAAAAGGGGTTAAAGTTTAGAATGATTGGAGAGAGAGTGTGAGAATATGTGTGTGTGAGAGAGAGAAGGGCTACCTCATTTCATTTTCTTTGTTTGTTTTGCTTCATCTCCTTCTTCTTTCTCACTTCCCTCCATCATCTACGCTCATGACCCATCTCAAAATACTCCTCAAAACCCTATACCCCTTTCATAAAATATGATCACCTCCTTACCCTCATCACATTGGACCAAGAAAAGTTAGATTTTGAAGACTTTGAGAAGATAGGGTTTTTCTTAAGTTGCCCAAATGAGGTATATCTTCTTTCATTTAGTTAGTTTAGAGTTTTCTTGTATTCTAGTTAGTTTAGAAGTTGATTTGGATTGGTTGCTGTGAGGTTAGAAATTTCAAGAGAAGGGTTTGGGAAATTGTGTGGAAGTGATGATGAGTAGTGGCTGTTAACAAGACTTGAGTGGTGTTTTATTGACCTAGAACAGAAAATAGAACCCAAACACGACTTAGGATTTTCCCGACATCGTAATTTGACAGTTTGTGATGGTTTATAGGAATCTGGGATGACCAGAGACCACCATAAAATAAGTTCCCTTCACTGTGAGACGAGCAGGCAACCTAGAAACACCACCTGAAACGCGAGCCCAATATCCCCTAGTCTGGCCTCAGATTTATTGCTATAGGCCGCAAATTTCGGCCAAGTCAGAGCGAAACCTTGTGATTTTTGGTCTGGGGCATTGTTATCTTATATCTAGAGTAACCCCATATGCAAAATTGGCTAATTTTGCCTGATGGAAAATCTGGGAGCACATTGGTGTGATTTTTGGTTATGTTTTCCATATTATGAATGCTTAGTTTTGGAAATTGGTATTGTATTTGGTTGTGGGGCGTTTGTACGTCAACAATAAGGGTTGTTTGATTATTTTGTATGTGTAGGATATAGGTTCTAACCTATGAGCGTACCGTGTGCCGTATCGGTTTTCTGGATTCGATTTTAATAGCGATTGCGATTGTATATTATTATAGGTATGTTCGCGTGGATTCCGAGGCAACGGAGCATGACGTCATCGACTTCGGCAGGCAAAGATCAAGGTGAGTGGATCTATATCTACGGGGGAAGTCGGGTGGATGGAGTATAGCACCCCCGCAACTTGATGGAAACCGATATATAGGATATGGTTAGAGAAACCATTTTAGAAACTTAGGGATATAGTTAAGGAAATTGTAGGAGATAAGATATACTACAACCTAGTTTATAGATTAGGGTTTAGTGTGACCTGAGATGATAGGATAATGTCTCAAATTGATATATAAGGATATGAAAAGTGAATGTGAATCACGATTTATAGATAGATAGTTGCACTAGAATAAGTAGGAGTTTTAGAGTAGCCTGACATTTGATGTATAAGGTAGAATGTGTATATATAAAATTGACTTGATGTAAGATGACTTAATGAGATAAGATAATATGAGCGGAAATGATTAATATAGGATATGAAACGAGATGTATAAGGATAGGAAATGAGATCGATGAATATGAAGAGATTGAGATAGATGTGTTATGAGATCGGTCAAATGAGATAAAAACATATAGGATGATTTGATGCGAGAATATTGATGTGATGAAAATAATATACGATGTGGTATGATGACTTGATTGATATGTCGGTATACGGATGCGAGTCGATAAGAGAGGATTGATACCTTTGCCGGTCCCCTGATATGAGATTGATGTGGATGTGACCTGGGACATTGGCATATAGGGCTATAAAATGTTGTGAATCATGAGTGATAAGCCGTACGAGACGTTAGGTCCGTACCCTCATTGTCATATAGGTTGTTAGGATCCTAAATTGTTTAATGCCGTCGTACGATGGATTACCGTACGTGATGAGTTGACCTGATGATTGATCCATACCTTTGACTAGAGGATGCCGTATGATGTATTATACCGTACGTGATATTGTGAGGCTAGATGTCAGTTGATAGATTCCCCGACTCGGATATGTTATAGATATTGATAAACCCTGTCTACACTGCTTAGCTTATCCTTTATACAGATGATAGTATTACGCTTACAATGCCCCTTATACTATGCCCATGATATTATCATTGCATTGCATACACCTGCACCATTATCGATGATGCGTATGTTACACTTACACAAATTGGCCGGCTCACACACTTCATCATCGATAATTGCCATGTCAGTACACAGTAGAATTGCTGCATCACGATATGACTCCTTGCATAATTAATTTGCGTACGTACATATTGTACACGCATACTTGCGTACATACATATTGTACACGCATACTTGCGTACATACATACTTGCGTACGTACATATTGTATACCCATATTTGCGTACATACATATTCTACACCCATATTTGCGTATATACATATTGTATATCCATACTTGCGTACTTACATATTATACACCCATATTTGCGTACATACATATTATACACCCATATTTACGTATATACATATTGTACATCCATACTTGCGTACATACATATTGTACACCCATATTTGCGTACATACATATTGTACATCCATACTTGTGTACATATATACATATTGTACACCCATACTTATGTACATACATATTATACACCCATATTTGCGTACATACATATTGTACTCCCATATTTGCGTACATACATATTGTACTCCCGTATTTGCGTACATACATATTGTACACCCATACTTGCGTACATACATATTGTACACCCATATTTGCGTACATACATATTGTACATCCATACTTGCGTGCATACATATTGTACATACATATTTGCGTACATACACATGGTACATCCTGACTTGCGTACATGCATATTGTACACCCATACTTGTATACATACATATTTGCACATCCATACTTGCGTACATACATATTTGCACGTACATAGATGATGATGGCTTTGATTTTAGAGAATTGGGAACCGCAGAATATATTTTAGAACTGGATTCATTTAAAGGAGCAGTTTTCCCTAGATATGTGCAGATTACTGTTCCATGTTGCCTGATATACGGATATACTTACATTTATGTTATATGTCACATACATCATGCTTTATGATTTGACGCATTAAGATATGTTGTTTTCATGAGATTTCTGGACTTGAGGACCGTGGTTATTTCAAAAGAAAGTATGTATTGTTTTAAAAACCCGGTTTCTCTTGATATGATATTTCAGTGCGTCCACCATGTGTTTTCTCGGTTCTGAGAGTGGCATGTGAAACCCGATTCGAAGAGCGGTAGGCACCACCTGCGGGTGCATGGTGGACCCGGTGAGGTACCCCGGGGCAAGAAGACTTGTCTTGTTAGACAGTGAGCCTGGTAGGGGAGCGCTACCTACCGGTGATAGTATTTGGACCCGTCGGTTATCCGGAGGATACCGACCGGAGTCATGAGATGAATATGAGGGCCAACCAGAGTAGGCGGCGCCTGAGATGAGATATATATGAGGGCCGATCTGAGGATGCAGTGCCTGAGATATATGAGGATTTTCTTGTCGATGCTGGACACGGGTTTCATGATGTTTCAAGTGTCGATGCTGGACACTCAGGTTCCATGATTTCGATGTGTCACGACGGACACACGTTGATTGATATCCTTATACTTTCCTGCATATGCTTTTATGATATTTACATGCATGATTTTGTTGTGTCATTGGTTAACACGTGGACGAGATCCACATGCATATATACATTGATTATATGGTGGACGAGATCCACATGCATTCATACATTGATTATGGTTGGATGATATCCACATACATATAGACATTGAGTATATTTTGGCACATATGCAGATACGGTCACCTAGATATCATAGTATTACATTTATGATATAGTTGAACTAGGAATCGTTATTTTATTTTATTTCTACCTGATGTTGTTTTTCTACTCACGAGTTGGTAACTCACCCCCGTTGTGGCACAGTTCTTGCAGGTTGACCGCATGGATCAGTAGCGATGTTGCTGGCACACAGCTGCATACGGGTGTTTTGCTTTGGTAGGTGGTACATGTTGGATCGTACCACTATTGTATTCTTTATTCATATTGTATCTATTCAACTCCATCAATCAAACTAGTATTTTTATAAGTAATGAAACTTAGTGAGACTTGTGGTTGCGAGATTTAGAGTGAGGGGTTTTCCGCTACTTGTGATTTTGGATGCCTTACTTATTTCTTTATCTTTTGTGGTGAACTTCGCCATTGGGCGTCGTATACTTATATTTATGTTTTGCGTGGTTGTGAATCCGCCGATTGGCGAAGAGCTTGCTCCCTCTTGGGGATGTCTTTTATATTATCTTGTATTGTGGTTTTGATCAAAAAATACAAAGGAGGTGCTGTCCAAATTTTTAAAAGACGAAACATGTTTTTGAAATAGTAAATCCACTTGCATTTTTATGTTCCATTGTTTATGTATTTAGGAAAACTTTTGATTTCATCATACCTTATTTTCAAAACTTCACCTCTTTTATGTTCTTAAAAAGGTTTAGATTTTTGGGTTTCGGCTTACTTGAATTACGTTACGCCTTTGGACGTGGTGTGATTTAAATGCCGGTCACGAGCTAATATTTTGGGTCATGACAAAGTTGGTATCAGAGCTCTAGGTTTAACCTTGGTTCGAGTCTAGGTTTGACTATGTGGAGTCTGGGGCATATATGATTTCGGAACCTAGGCTTGACCTTACGAAACTTAGATTTGAATAGGAGGGTATTAGACCTGAACTTTCGTTTCATAGGCTGACCCTGATTGATTGAGTGGGTAGCTTGAGTAGAGTGACGTACCGTACGTATGTTCCGTGGCATATTTACGATACAATACTCCACTTAAGAAACCTTAGGATGTACATATTTTGAGATCTGTGATTCTCTTCGTACCCATGATTATACATCCATTGGAGATCATCGATTCTATTCATTTCCATGTTCATACTCTCGTTGATGCTGTTTCTTCTTGTGATCGTGTATCCATCCTGGATCTGTTTATTCCTTTCATTCCGTTGCTCTGTTTTCATCGATACACGCTTGAGGTTTCTGTCACCATGGTTTGAGTGCAGATTGAGCTGCTGCTAGTGTTGCGGTCAGGGCGAGCTCATCATGGACGAGGACTGACCATTGTGTTTTCTGGTGACATGGGAACGTCTCGATGTAGTGTTTGTGTTGTGAACTCTTGTTGAGGCGAGTGTTTGGTTTTACACCGGATGATCGGGCCATTGTTAGAGCTATCAGTTGTGAGAGGACTGTTGATGTACAGCCTACCTCAGAGATTGTGATGTCGCCTACCGTGTGGACAGATGACCCAGCTGTTGCTGAGATTGATGTGATGTCGCTTCCAGAGCTTACGAGCTGAGATCGCTGGTGCTTCCAGCCAGAGATGCGACAAATGATAGCCAGTCTATCCCGAGTTGAGAGACTAAGGCGATTTGTCAGATTGATGCGCCGACGCATACCCAGTTGAGTTGAAGATTTCCAGTATGGAGAGTCTTATTCAGATCTAGAGTAGACCGATCGAGAGATGACCGTTGATGTATCTTCTTTCCTGGAGGATTGAGGCATTGTTTAGCATGCAGACGAAGGGTATTCACGTATGGTCTATGCGAAGTTAAAAAGTTCGAACGAATGTCAGAAACCCATTTTTCCAAGTTTAAAGTATTCGAAGGAACATGCAAGTAATTCTGTGGACCCTCTAGAAGAATGAAACCCTAACTCGACATAATGACCATGGAACCGCTTCTGAACCTTAGGGTTTGCAGCAGTTCAGCGGTGCCATCAGTGAGGCTTGGGTTTGCTCTTCTACGGTTGGTCCATAGGTACTGTGGCGTGTACTGGAAATTATTAAACTGTGCTCAGGTGTTGAGCTTTGGGGAATTATGGGACTTTGAGGAATCGATCGAAAAGTTTAATGTCGTCCAGATATCATATGATAGGAGACTAGTAAGTTGATCAGCTTCGGATAGGAGGACGTCACCCAGATGCGTTGTGAGTTGATCGAGAACGGACGAGTATTGAGTATTCCTCCGATGGTTGGGAAGAGTTCTTGGAGATGTGTTCGGCTAGATATCTTCTACAGAGTGATGAAGATACCGAATTCGTGATTTTGAGTCCGTGTGAGAGATTCCGGATTGACTGTAGTCGAGAACATTTGCAGTACGCAGATAGTATGACGTGACGTCGAAGCGGACGATAATAAAGACGAGTGGAACCAGGGGTTCGTGCGAGATGCTGACGAGATGTTGTTACTCCCCGTCGAGATTAGAGATCTAATATGTATACAGAGACGTCGGGATACGACTAGTTCCCAAGGAAATGATGTGCTGAGAACGCAGATGTCCAGAAAGCGAGAAAAGATTAGGCAAGAGTACCAGCCTCCGTATAGTTCTGCATAGGCAAGATCGGAAGAGACCCTGGGCAGGTTCCTTCCAGGACACTGCAGCAATAAGATTTGCACCCAGGATCAGATGTGTGACGTGTATTCAGAGAACCAGAGGCCGACGCCAGTGACGTGCTGCTTTATGAGTGGTCATACTAATTGGCCAAGAGATGACCAGAGAAGGGCCAGAGCGGAATCGTTCCCGTTAGCACACCGGACCGGACCGACAAGCCGATGGATTGTGAGATTGGTAATCCACAGAGAGAATGAGGACCCAGAGACAGAAGACGCCAGACCGTGAGCAGGAGGCAAGAAGATGTCCTTGTTCCGCCAGTCTGGGCGCACCGACATATTTTTCGACATTGTAGGAGGTGTACCTCAATGTCATTTACTGCAATTTACGTTGTGATCCGAGTATCACGCCTATATCGCTTGGATTTGAGTTTTGATGATTGAGTTTCATGATACTGTTTTCGTGCACCATGGCTGCACCTGCTGGGTATTTACATTTTTTGTGCATAGTTATTGCGCTGGATATATATGTTATACACCGTTGTGTTGATTTGCGATTTGTGCATATCTATTGCGTTTGATGTCGATTTTGTAGCTTCGTAGTATGTGTTTATGATTTCGTGGATTTCATACAGATGATGTGATTTTTGCACTCGGTATAGCTCACATGTGCTTGCAGTGCATTGATACGGATTTTGTGCACATAGTTGCACACGTTTTTGATTTATACACCTTGGTACACTCGGTGTTGTTTTTGTTGGAGATAGTGCCCTCAGAGTCAATTATTGGATCGCAGGTACGTGATTGCAATGATTGCGGAGGACCTATACCGGTAGGACAGTCTTACTCGAGATGATAGTATGCTATCTGGTTTGCCTTTATCAGTCGTGTACATGTTCAGGTGACTGATTACATGTTACACTTTGATAGAGCCCTTAGGATCTTGCTTTACTACCTACAGTATGATGGCGATCATATACGTGAGAGTTGGGTGGTTTATAAGCATATCCTTAATTGTGGTCCCTAGTCGTAGGAGTTTCGAGACAGGGCATCGATACTCCGGAGTAGACTAGTGTATACAGTAGAGACCCCGACGAGGGGTGGTGGCCGGTCTCACAAGCCACTAGTGTCAGTTGGTTCACCTAAGATGTATACAGGTGCTCATTGGATTATGAGTACACCGGACAGGACTCGCCGGGAACCTGCTAGTTGGTATTATACATATCGTCAGATAGCAGTTCCCTGGTGGTATGTGTACAGGTTAGTTCATCGACCTGAGGTCGTCATTTGTCTCGTATGAGTTCCCACTATGCTTTGATTTCTACCCTACCACGGCTCAAAGGAGTCGTGAAAACAGGTAGTTTTTGGGTACAGTCCCGAGCCATATGGAGGCACGTGAGCAGATCGGTAGGGGATTCGTCTCTCCCGGTATTAGGGGTGAGATCGTGCTGTGTCTAGAAGAGCCATTACACAAAGCCCACGGCCGTGGCAGGAGATTTACTGGTAGGTACTCCAGTAGTATCTCAGGGTGTTATTGGGCTTCACTCCGACACGACTTATACTGCTATTGGGGGTCTGACATTACTAGCCCCCTAGGCAGATATGCGATACTCATAGACGAACGGACCGGACCGTATATACATTGTCACTGTTAGTCTCAGTAGGGTTTCCGGATGAGTTCGCTCATCGGCCTCCCTTGAGGTCAGTCCATGGGCAGTCGTTACGCACAGCTAGTGCCGCTGACGGCTTGTGGTTAAACCCACTGCCAGGGTACTGACGAGTCATTAGATTCCTCCACAGACAGTTTCCTAAGTTCGGGCGAAACGTTGTAGAGGCCGTATGGTTTTATGGCAGGGTTCGGAAAATGCACGTGCGTTTACGCACGTGTCATTTTTCGGGCAAATAATACTGGTGGGTTTTGGTTTAAGCCGGATCCGAGTATTATATTGAGTCGATATAATATCTTTGTCTCAGTTGCATTTGTATTCGGTCGTAATACAAATGCGAGTATATTTATACAGTTACGAGGTTGTCCTGAAATTCGTTTCAGGATCACTTTTGGAAGTTGCCAGTTTCCAGTTTTCTATTAGCCGTCTTTTAACATTCGGTTAAAGACGGATTTATCTTTTCTTTAGATAAGTGTGGATGCTTCTAGAAGGTTCTAGAAGAGGTGATTAGGCTTGTGACTTACTTGTTCATTAATGGTGCTTTAATGGTGCATTTATTGTGTTCATACTTTGTGTTCACACTAGATATTTCTCTTATTGTCACCTCCCCCTCTCCTACACTCACCCCCCATTCCTATATGATGGCCGGCCCCTCCCCTCTCTCTCACACACTTGATGGATCATGGTTGTTAAAAAAAGATAGAGTTTTGGATGTATGGAAATTAACATATTCATATCTCATTTTCATATCGATCCAAATGGCAACTTCATTAACCGTTCGTCCATAGCTTTGGACGGAACGAGACAAAGTCTTCTACTCATTCTCTACATCAATCATGGTCGTCTCTTTTAGCAAACTTGACGACCGAGTTGCCTCGAGTCAGAGGCGGGAGCCCGTTTAAAGAATCGTAGACGTGGTGCCACCTGGACGAGCAGATCGGAGATCGACGAGATCGGAGCAGCCGCAACGGAGCGTGGGATGATGGTTAAAGAACGAAGGACTCGGATCGTTCGGTATAACCTTTCTACTCTCTTTACAGTTTGTTAGTTTAGCAATAATGGCAGATCCAGGTTAAAGTATACGATAGCGCTAGTTAAAAAGTTTTTGTTCCGCATTTGGCGTCTGTAGACGGCCGGGGCGCTACCGTAGACTTACAGTTTTTATACGCATTTGAGTTATTAATTTGATTTCCGTGCCTTTGTTGCACCGTATTTGTATTTTGTGCACTTGACGCACCAGGTTAGTATTTTTGCACATTGTTGCACTAGACTTGCATTTCATGCGTTTTGTTGCACCAGATGTTGTTGTCGTGCACACCCGTTGCACTGGACAGATGCTTTCGTGCACACCTGTTGCACTTAGTTTTGCTTTTGTGCATATTGTGGCACCTGTATTTGGATTTGATTTCCGTGCGCACCAGACGCACGTGATTGTTGGATACGCATTTTGAGGCTGATTTTGCTTTTGAGCACTTTGTTTTTATGTTGGGCACTATATTGTGTAGTAGCCAAACATGACTGATCTGAGGACAGTACCTGAGTACATTGCATGCATTAAAAGTTTAACAATGAGGTTTTCAAAAAGGAGCTATAGTCTCGCTATTTTCTACGTGTCCGCGAGTGACACAAACATTTACAAAACAAAACCTTTTGGGATATTTTAAAATCGGCAGAACGTATAATTTAAGCAAAAACCTATATAGGTATATTTACCACTTTATAAATGAGCGTCCGACCCTTGTGCCGTGAATTACGCATCACACGGTAATTCAGAAAGGATTTTTCATGTGGTTTATTCAGTTTTATGATTTTTTTTCAAGGATGCGCACTATATACATATTATAGTATTTGACTAGTGTATATTAGATTTCAGTAGTGGATTTCAAGATCTATGTCTCCATTGTAACTCCGATGATATGCGTGAAAATACGATGATTTGTGTGACGCGTGACGGAGTTCGATTATGAGTTTTATATTTGTTTTCAGTCGCACGCGATGCGCTGTGGCTTTTCTATATCTTCCATGATTTCGGAGCCCCATCGATTTGAGTTGATTATTGAAATGTTTTACCATTTGGGGGTTTAAATTTAAGTTCAGGGACCGAATTTATTTAAGGGGGGAAGATTGTAACATTTCAGAAAATATAAAATATTATTTTTGGAATTTAATATTAAAATAATATATTTCCCGAAAACTGCCCGATTTGCGAAATTGGGGTTTTCGAAAAAGGGTATAAATATATAACAATATTTGTGAAATAAATGGAGATTAAAATGATTTATTCATTTAAGATTATATTTATTGGATTTGGCGTTTTTATATTTAATTATATGCAGTTTGGATAAAACCCCGATTAGCGCACTGCTAATCGCGATTAGGCCAAATCCGTGTTTCTACAGTTTTTCATGGCTAGTGCACCATGTCATGTTGCATTTTGATTACATGTTGTTTATTGTGTTGTTTTGGGGTATTATGTGATTTGGTTTTAAAAAGAAAAGAAAAGAGAAAAAGGGGTTAAAGTTTAGAATGATTGGAGAGAGAGAGTGAGAATAAGTGTGTGTGAGAGAGGGGCTGCCTCATTTCATTTCCCCTATTTGTTTTGCTTCATCTCCTTCTTCTTCCTCACTTTCCTCCATCATCTACCCTCATGACCCATTTCAAAATACTCTTCAAAACCCTATACCCCTTTCACAAAAAATGATCACCTCCTTACCCTCATCATATTGGACCAAGAAAAGTTAGATTTTGAAAACTTTGAGAAGCTAGGGTTTTTCTTGAGTTGCCCAAATGAGGTATAGCTTCTTTCATTTAGTTAGTTTTGAGTTTTCTTGTATTCTAGTTAGTTTAGAAGTAGATTTGGGTTGGTTGTTGTGAGGTTAGAAATTTCAAGAGAAGGGTTTGGGAAATTGTGTGGAAGTGATGATGAGTAGTGGCTGTTAACAAGACTTGATTGGTGTTTTATTGACCTAGAACAGAAAATAGAACCCAAACACGACTTAGGATTTTCTCGACATCGTAATTTGACAGTTTGTGATGGTTTATAGATATCTGGGATGACCTGAGACCACCATAAAATAAGTTCCCTTCACTGTGAGACAAGCAGGCAACCTAGAAACACCACCTGAAACCCGAGCCCAATATCCCTTAGTCTGGCCGTTGATTTATTGCTATAGGCCGCAAGTTTCGGCCAAGTCGGTGTGAAACCTTATGATTTTTGGTCTGGGGCATTATTATCCTATATCTGGAGCAACCCCATATGCAAAATTGACTAATTTTGCCGGATGGAAAATCTGGGAGCACATTGGTGTGATTTTTGGTTATGTTTTCCATATTTTGAATGCTTGGTTTTGGAAATTGGTATTGTATTTGGTTGTGGGGAGTTTGTACGTCAACAATAAGGGTTGTTTGATTGTTTTGCATGCGTAGGCTATAGGTTCTAACCTATGAGCGCACCGTGTGCCGTATCGGTTTTCCGGATTCGATTTTAATAGCGATTGCGATTGTGTATTATTATTGGTACCTTCACGTTGATTCCGAGGCGACGGAGCATGACGTCATCGACTTCGGCAGGTGAGTAGATCTATATCTACGGGGGAAGTCGGGTGGATGGCGTATAGCACCCCCGCAACTTAATGGAAACCGATATATAGGATATGGTTAGAGAAACTATTTTAGAAACTTAGGGATATAGTTAAGGAAATTGTAGGAAATAAGATATACTACAACCTAGCTTATAGTTTAGGGTTTAGTGTGACCTGAGATGATAGGATAATGTCTCGAATTGATATATAAGGATATGAAAAGTGAATGTGAATCATGACTTATAGATGATAGTTGCACTAGAAGAAGTAGGAGTTTTAGAGTAGCATGGCATTTGATGTGTAAGGTAAAATGTGTATATATAAAATTGACTTGATGTAAGATGACTTAATGAGATAAGATAATATGAGCGGATATGATTATTATAGGATATGAAACGAGATGTATAAGGATAGGTATAACGTTTTAGAAATCGTTATGTGAATTTCTCCGTTTTTGGGTAAAATTGTCGGTATTTTCCGTTTTAAACTGACTGTGATCAAACGTCCATATAAACTTTCCAGCACCTAGTTTAACTAAAATAAAGCTAGTGCGCGAACTTTGGGGGTATATGGGACGTTTTGGTTCAATTTGAATTTTTCCCTATTTAAATATTATTTTAATGTGGTATTTACATTTTGGGAAATTTCTCCACAATTGGAATCTTTTCAACAAATTAAGTTTGAGTAAACCCAAAACCATTCACATAGTATCTAGATATTTGTTTGGATATTAGGATTTAAGTTTAAAGAAAAAGAAAAGAATGAGTGAGGTGCATGCATGTGCATATGAATGCATTTATGTGCATTTATTGATGACATAAGCTAGAACAATCCACACTAAACCCTCCCCTTCCTCCCTTGGCCGAATCCTTATCCTTCTTCCTTCCCTTGGTCTTTTCTACACCTTTTATAACAAATTCCAAGCTCATAAATCTCCAAAATTCCAAAATAAATCATAAAAATACCCCAAGTCTTGTTTTAGCATCTTGGATCACTTGGAGCTAGGAAAGCTTGGATCTGGGGAGCAAGTTTTTGATAGGTATGATCCCTACTCTGTTAAGTAGGAGTTTTTTAAATTCTGTAGCTCGTTGGTTGTAGCGTAGAACACTTAAAGTATCGATTAGTGCAAATATCGTGATTTAGTGTCTTTTAGAACCTCTGTGAACTGCTGTGACCTGGACTTTTTACAGAAAAATCAAACAAAATTGTAGTGATGTACTAGTGACCCTGGAGCACCACCTGAGACATGAGCACCACCCCACCGGCCATGGCCGGCGACCCAAGGCGAAATTCCGGCGACGCCGGCTATTGAGGGAAGTGTTAGGGTTTGGTTTTTGTGGGTAGCTGTCTGCTGTTGGTTAGGGGTGTTTGGTACTGTTTAAATTTTTATTATTTGCAGTATGCAAAATCTAGGATCGTTTTCCTATAATCTAGTGTTTTGTGTCCGCGCGATACGTTATACGACACGGATCGTGCACTTTGTGTGTTTTTGCTCTTAGGTTGTTTTCGTTGTGTCGCTTCGCACGTTAGCCACAATACGAACACTTGAGAGTATGTTTTGTGTTGTTGCATCGGTTAAATGTAGTTTGTACATGTTTTGGGTCTATTAATAATATATACTTGCTTTATTATTTTGATGTGGTAGGTTCGCAGGTGGGGACTTCGGACACTGCTACAAGGGGAAAACAAGTGGTTGGCTTTGCTTAGCCAGGACGGTTGGTGAGTAGATTTAACATCTACAGGGGAATCGCCCGCATGGCGTTATGCGTCTTGGCTAGAAATGTTATGTTTTGTCGCATATTCTATTGCATATATAGAGTTGCGCATACACATTACTACTTGGTTATTGTTGTGCTTGGACTAGTATCCTTAGCACACTGCACTATTATTGACCGCTTGTGTTGCACGAGCACCGATTGTATGCCACACACACCGTCAATAATTGCCATGACACGCACAACACCCTTATAGATATGATATTGTGTGGTTAGGGACATTGAATCACATTTCCTTGTGCGTATGACTTATAGCATACCTGTATACCTACATGCTTACGCATATGCCCTGACATGCTTACATGCTAGTTACCCATATACCTACATATGAGACATAGCTACATGTACATCTGGCATACATACATACATATACCTGGAGGGTATTATGGATAGGTATAGACACATACCTTGCTACTGCTACTTCGACATCATACATACTTACATATGGACACACATATCTTGATATACCGACATGGTTACGCATACCTTGTTATAGCTACATGTTCACCTGTCTATGATGTTGCATCTGATTTCGGGGAAATCAGGAACCGCGTGATATATTTAGTATCTTGTTGCAGTTAAATAGCTGTTTTCCTTTATATGGTCACATTACTGTTTCATGTTGCATATATTACATTCATGGATTTCATATGATGTTCTCTGATATTGTTACTCCTATGTATATATAACAGTGGAATGGGACGCTGTTATATATGCCTATACACATATATTAGTGGAATGGGATGCTAATATCCGTGTATTGATTCATGCATTCATACGTATTCACTACTTGATGTTTTCTGGATTTGAGGACCGTGGTGGTTTCATGGAATTATGCAAGTATTCTTATTCTTTACTTGATATTGGATGGATCCACTTGAGATTTGTTTTATACCGATACGGGGATCGAGAGTGTCGGTGTTTGGCACTTAAGATTCGAGGACGTATATTACTGATACGGGGATCGAGAGTGTCGGTGTTTGGCACTTAAGATTCGAGGACGTATATTACCGATACGGGGATTGAGGGTGTCGGTGTTTGGCACTTAAGATTCGAAGACGTATATTACCGATACGGGGATCGAGGGTGTCGGTGTTTGGCACTTAAGATTCGAGGACGTATGAACATGCATTTATGTGTCGATACTAGACACTTGTTTCATGATGTTTTTGGGTGTCGATACTGTTCATTCACCTTATATGAAACATACAGGATATGTGAGATATATTGATATTGAACATACAGGATATGTGAGATATATTGATATTGGACATACAGGATATGTGAGATATATTGATATTGGATATACAGGATATGTGAATTATACTGATGTTGTACATACGGGATATATGAGATCTGCATGATATGAGGGCCAATTTGGGCGTTGATTTGTGGAAATTGGGAATTTGATTCTCTTGTTGGATTTTGGTCCTACCACGAGGTTAGGCTTTCCATGGGAATGACATGTTTTATTCCATACTCCACATTTATTGTTTATGCACTGCTTAATGTATTATTTGTACCGGATAGAGTACTTTCCATGACTGTTGCATTTACATACTATTATATGCATTGTTTCAAGTATTATTTATACCTGATAGAGTACCTTACATGATTATCGCATACAGATTGTCATATTAGTGCTTCATGTATTAGTAGTACCTGCTAGTGTGCCTTTCATGAATGATGCATTACATATGACCATTTACTGCTGATAGTTCGCATATGTTAGATTCGCGCTGTACGTGCATACTTGCGATTACCTGCATATGTTATTTACTATTCACGAGTTGGCAACTCACCCCCGTTGTGCCACAGTGTTTTGCAGGTGTTCCTCAGAATAGTCAGAGGCAGGGCTATTTCCATCCATCGTATCATCTTTTGCTGCGGATACCGCTTCGCCTGACAGTGTGCAGTTTTGCTTAGGTAGGTTTGCGGTTATCTGATGTTGCTTGTTGTATATTCGTTGTATCCTGTACTCTCCATCTACCATTATCTTGTATGACTTAGAGATTTGATGAGTGGACGATATTGTATATTATTTTGTGACTTGGAGGTTTTTATACAGTTTTATGTATATCGTCTCTTTCTTCGCTACGGCGTCGTATATCTGTTGTGGTGGTTGTTTTCCGCCGTTGGGCATGGATTTTGCTCTCGTTTGGGATACTTTTACTTATATTATGTTGTACCTATTTTTGGGGGCTTGTTTTAAAAAGGAGGTGCTATCAAAAGTTTAAACAATGTTTCTTATCTTTTCTTGTCTTTTAATGGTTTAGATTTCTGAGTTTTGGCTTTCTTTTACTGCGTTATGCCTGTAGACGTTGCGTAGTATTAGGGCCGTCACGTGCCAATTTTGGGTCGTGACAATAAGAAATGAGATCGATGAATATGACGAGATTGAGATAGATGTGTTATGAGATCGGTCAAATGAGATAAAAACATATAGGATGATTTGATGCGAGAATATTGATGTGATGAAAAAAATATACGATATGGTATGATGACTTGATTGATATGTCGGTATACGGATGCGAGTCGATAAGAGAGGATTGCTACCATTGCCGGTCCCCTGATATGAGATTGATATGGATGTGACCCGGGATATGGGCATATAGGGTTATAAAATATTGTGAATCATGAGTGATAAGCCGTACGAGACGTTAAGTCCGTACCCTCATTGTCATATAGGTTGTTAGGATCCCAAATTATTTAATGCCGCCGTACGATGGATTACCGTACGTGATGAGTTGACCTGATGATTGATCCATACCCTTGACTAGAGGATGCCGTATAATTTATTATACCGTACGTGATGTTGTGAGGCTGGATGTTAGTTGATAGATTCCTCGACTCGGATATGTTATAGATATTGATAAACTATGTCTACACTGCTTAGCTTATCCTTTATATAGATGATAGTATTACGCTTACAATGCGCCTTATACTATGTCCATGATATTATCATTGCATTGCATACATCTACACCATTATCGATGATGCGTATGTTACACTTACAAAGATTGGCCGGCTCACACACTTCATCATCGATAATTTCCATGTCAGTACACAGTAGAATTGCTGCATCACGATATGACTCCTTGCATAATTGATTTGCGTACATACATATTGTACATCCATACTTGCGTATATACATATTGTACATCCATATTTACGTACATACATATTGTACACCCATACTTGCGTACATACATATTGTACACCCATACTTGCGTACATACATATTGTATACCCATATTTGCGTACATACATATTGTACACCCATATTTGCGTACTACATCCATACTTGCATACATACATATTGTACACCCATATTTGCGTACGTACATATTGTACACCCATACTTGCGTACATATATATTGTATACCCATACCTTCGTACACACATATTGTATACCCATATTTGCGTACATACTTATTGTTAGTGATATGTATGCCCTAGAGGCCATTACTGTACATACGATGTATATTGTAGTGGATGCTTGGACATATATATGGAGGACTTTCTTGCTCGACATGATAGTTTGCTATCTGGTTGCTCTTTATCTTAACATGTACTCTGATTATCTCTATGTTACATGTTGATAAAGCCCTTAGGATGAGTACTTGACTACCGGGACTATGATGTAGATCATACTAGTGGGTATAGTGTAGTCGTTAAATACATCCTTCAAATGTTCCTAGTCGTAGGTGTATCGAGACAGGGCATCGATATACCAGATTAGACTAGCGTATAGCTTCTCGACCCATGTAGATGAGCAATGGATGATCCCATATCCATTGGTGTTTGACATCAGAGACAGTATACGGGTGCTCAGTGGAGACTGGGTACACTGGACGGACTCGCCAAGAACTCCCAGATGGTATTATACCTTACGTCAGATGGCAGTTCTCTGGTGACACTGGTACAGGTTAGTCTGTAGACCCGAGATCGTCATAGAGTCTTGTGTGATTCCCACTGTGCTTTGATTTCCACCTTACCACGTTCAAGAGAATATGCAAAACGGTGGCTTTTGGGTACAGTCCCGAATCATATGGAGACAATGAGCGATAGGAGGGGTTTCGTCTCTCCCGGTATTGGGAGATGATGTTGCGCTGTGTTCGATTGGCTATAACTGGAAATCCCTAGGCAGGGTTGCTGAGATTTACTGGTAAGAGTTATCAGTAGTTTCTTGAACCGTTATGGACCTCATATCGATACGACTTATCGGTTACTGGGGTCTGGCGTTTACCACCCCTAGACTAGATATGCGACATATCAGATGAAGAGACCGGACTGTACGGGAGTGTTACTGGTTGGATTCACAGGAGAATGTACAGGCTTTCTTGTTGATCTTCTGATCGCTCAATACCTGGGTGGCTGTTACGTTTAGCTGGCCGCTTGCAACTTGTGGGTGTTTGATGTGATCATCACCTAATGCCGGCATATTGACGATTCTTTAGAGTCCTACACAGAGGTTTCCTGGCTTAGGCAAAATGGAGAAGGAGCACATATGCGATATGTGCGGGACCGAGAATAATACGTGTAGGTGATACCGTACTAGATTCTCATGATATATGATATCGGCCGGGTATATGTGATATAGCCGGGTCATCGGATCAAGTGTTGATTCGATGAGGTGATACATTTTATATTAGTCGGTTATATGTGAAATAGCCGGATTATCGGATCAAATGTTGATTCGATAATTTAATGTATAATTATATATTTGATATATTACATTACATTAACTAATATAAGCTAACTTAAAAATTCTTTTTCTCACTTGGATAATACATTGATATATATGCGATATATGTTAGTTGTATTATTTTATTTTGTTACTATATATATTATATATGTGATATATAATATTGTAACATGTTAGGGTTACAAATGCAACAAAGGTTTTGAGATTTAACCATATTAGGGTTTGGATAGGGTTAAGCTTTGGATTAGGGTTTTGGATGAACTTTGAGGAAGCTTCATGAAGGTTTGACTTTGTCCATTTTCTTTGATATTTTGGTGAGATATTTGTTAACCCAACCCAAACCTTAACCCATGGTAAAGTCTCTACAAGGGTTAAACATGTCATGCTTAACCCTAGGTTGCAATTCTAACCTCAACAATGATTCATTATTCATCACAAAAGAAATTCTTCTTCTTCTTCCTCTCTTGGAAAAGCTTCACTAGATTTTGGGTTTGTGATGATTTTGAGTGAGATAAAGAAAACAAAAGAGAGCAAAATTCGTATTTCATCATTCTTATCTATTCTAGCCACTTAGATTAGGGTGTTTGCTTTACTAATACTTGATTAGTGAAGCAAGAGCTTGGGTTTGAGATTCTTCAAAGTAGATCATCTTGGATTAGTGAAGTCTTCAAGCAAGGGTGCATCATTCTCTTCATGGAGCCTCTCTAGAGTCCGGGTACTTGATGATCGCGGCACGGAGCTTATGAAGCGAAGGAACGGACTACAAAGGTTGTAATCCCTAACTCTTAGATGTTAAAGTATTAACATGCTAGTATTGTTTGATTCTTTAGTTAATGGTCTAGGTTCAGGGTTATCTATAATGGAAATTTTTTGAATTTGGCATGTGTGATGCCACCCGAAACCTTGCCACCATTGTAGGTATCCCAACAGTGGTATCCAAGCTAAGCTAGAGAATTAGACGGATAAGTGTAGGATTACGAAACCGAAACAACTCTGAAACACCCGATGAAAAACCCTAGTTTCTGTCGAAATTTTTCTGGAGTCAAAAAATTATTTTAACTATTGCAGAATGTTGTATTTGATGCAATATGAACATAGCACAAAACCCACCCACCCTGCTCGAAGAATGGCCGGCGACCAAGGCCCAATTTCCGGTGACGTCGGTTTTGGCAAGGGGTTAGGGTTTGGGTTTTGTGGTGTGCTCCAGGTTCTGGGGTTTGGTATTTGTGGTGTTGTTTATTTTTGCTAAAATTACATGTGAAGTTAATTTACTGCATTATAAATTCGGAGTGTTTCGTATTCGCAATTCTAGCTTTGTTTCGGTTTGTTTAGACAGTGTTAAAAAGTTCGAATGGATATCAATAACTCACTTTTTCCCCTGCCGGAAAATTTCCAAGTGTTGGATTTTTCCTTTGTTAAAGAACATTAAAATATCGTGCAAGTAACGCGGTGGACCCTCTAGAAGAACGAAAACCTTAACTCGATTATGTGACCGTCAGAACCACCTCTAAACCTTAGGGTTTGTAGTAGTTCTGCGTTGCCACATGTGAGGCGTTGGTTTGACCCTTCTACGGCTGGTCCATTGGTACTGTGGCATGTGATTGATGCTTTTAAACTAAGTTCAAGTGTTGAACAAATAAGGAAATTTCGGGTGTTTGTTGATTCGATCGGAATGTTTAATGTCATCTAGATTTTCTGTAATGTGATACAATATTTGGAATCCACATGTAGTTATGAGATAACTAATTTGAATGTTATAAATCTAGCTGTTTAGTCTCAGTTGATCGGTTGCCACGGGATTTTGATGTGATTAAAAGTCCATCGCAATCACGTAGCGTACGCGGATACTCGCCTGGTAAACTTAATAGATAGCCACGCCCCATAGCCCCGACCAAGTGACTGTAGGAGAACCCCGTCGCCAAAAGCATCCGTTCGGGTGCTCGCGGCAGCGGTGTTCCGCCTTAGTGCACTTCGTCGACGGCATCAGGGGTGTGGCCGTCTACTAAAGTTTCCGACGAGCATTCAATCAGCATGTCGGGAATCTTGTTGAATTGCCCGACCAGATATTGAAAAGTGTTTTCGAGATCGAGACTAAAATACGGGATTTATAATTTTTAGGCACGCGATGTCTAAGGAATTCATTTGGTTAGGCATGTGATTTCTAAGAAGGTTGCGGATTCCAACTGTTGTAGTTTTACACTTTCTTTTCTGCGACCGTAAGTGTAATATGTGGTGTATCGCCGGTTTCATTGCTATACATCAACAACAATTGGGATACGCATATTTATTTACGTTGATGACATGTGATGTTATGTGTTGCTGTGATATGTTATATTGGATCGTCGTGTTTTGAATAGCTGAGGGTTTTATGTGAGACGAGAGTTTTTCATTTTCATTCATGTAATTCATTGTATGTAATATTCTTTTATTGGGGCACTTCCGGGTTGAGGATGATGTCGCCATTGTATATTATTTACTTTTCCGCATTAGGATAGACCCAAGGCGGGGAGCACAAGTAACCGGGTTCTAGGGTCCAGTGGGAGACCATCTCGAGGAGTCGAGACCGGGTGTCTTAACTCTAGAATTGGTAGTGTTGCTTGCCGCTCTCGTAGGGGTCTAGGGGTGTGGGATTGGCTATTCATCGCGACCGTGGAATCCTTGTTTTATACAGACTCGCAATAAAACACGGACCTCCTAGTATATCCAATATTTCATATGTTTCTTCTGCTGCGATATCTGTGATGCGATCATTTGATATGTTGAGATAGATACTGGATATAGTATATGTGATATATTATATAGACGTTGCTTATGTTGTACACCCGTGCTAGCACTGCCCCGCTCTGTCGTTAGTTACCTAACCTAACGGTGCACGAGGGGACATCGAGGCGAATGCAGATGGCATAAGCGTACGTTGTATTTATCTGTAATGTTTAGGTAAACTAAAATGATTGGACTTCATTAATGAGATTAATGAAATAAAAGAAACCTAAAGATGTTGTGGAATCGAATTTTCAAAAACAGGTAGCTCTAGTTCTTGCTTTGCATAGCGGTGTTCCTTGTAGAACATCCAGCACATTATTCGATAAGGAAAGAGCCGATATCCCTTTACCGGGAGTGACCTCTTTAGCAATAACTGGCAGATGCTACAACCCTCGGTTTGTCTCTTGATTGCTTTTTATAGTTTTTGCTTTGTATAGTGGTATTTATGAAATATCCTGCACCTTATTCAATGAGGAAAGAGCCGAGATCTCTTCACCGAGAGTGACCTCTTTAGCAAAACTGGTAAAGGCCTACAAAACACTCCATTTAAATCATTTGATTCTACGACGATTTCAAGTTCATTAAGCAAAAGGTTTTCTTAAAAACCTGTCGTAGCCCTCCGTCATTTCAGATAAGTACTTCATAGTATTCGTGTTGCGTTTGTTGACCTTGTCAAGGCGTAGTGTGCGGTAGCTATTTATGCTTATCTGCAAAAGTATATGATGCGATTGAGTTAGGGTAATCGTGCGACCTTGTTGACCTTGTCAAGGGTCATGCGGGTGGGTTTAATTCAATCAGGAAATGACGGGTTGAACTTGACTTGCGGTCTATGGTTTGTTGACCTTGTCAAGGTCATAGATCGCTCGGGGCAAAATATTATCGGGAATTTCAAGTGTTGAAATTCGCAATGCGATTGCATACCTCCTATGAGATAGTTGGATCCCGATATCCGCTGTGAGTAAGAGTTACTCCTGGGAGAGTTTTACACATTACAAATAGCCGATCAAGTATGTGTCTAGAAAGGTGTTAACGGGGTTACGCCTTTGGGAAAACAAGGTTTATTTTAATTAGGTCCGTACGAAAGCACGGGGAACCTCCCTCAAAATACCGGCACTGGCCTAGCTGAAAGATTGGCGAAATTGTAGGGTGTAATTAATCCCGGCTAGTCTTTCCTTTTAAGGTTTGAAGGAAGATTTGACAAAAACAGTGAGAGCCATCCTGATTAGATATATTAATAAACAATCTAATCTTGCAAGAACATACGCTGAGTGTTTTCTTCTCTCTGTCTCTCTCCAGGTAGCGACCATGTCATGCCTTAATCAAGATAATAATACGAATGTATTGACCGAACCCACTTGTTATACTGAGCTAAGGAACATTGGTCCCGCTCCAACTTATAATTGTTATAAGACCGAGCAGGAAATAGGGGATTACCAGAATTCCTGTGCCCCCCAAACGAAGAAAGTGCATGATGATGCATATCTTCGGGTATGTTCGTTACCAAGAACTGTTTCTCAGTATCCTTTACGTCCTGGGTATGAGATACCGGACCAGGATCCCACATACGTAATATGTTACATGGGCTACTGAAAGGTAGAGAACTGAGAAAGGGTGATAAGTTTTAAAAGTTAAAAATGGTGCAAGTGTTGCAGCCAAGTCTGTTGGCAGTTATCACCCTGTATTACCAAATACATTGATTCTGAACGAATGTTATTAGATACCGAACCTGATATACAACATCATATCAGTATCTTTATTCAGTAAAGAATGATATAATTTTGTATTGTTGGATAATGTTTTGAACATTTTCTTATATCAAGAGTTGATCGGTTCAGACACGTTATCTAAAAGCATAGACGTTCCAAATCAAACCACGGTTCTTAACGTACAGAACACACACAAGAGGAAGAGTTCAGAAATGAATAAATCCTTCTTAAGGTATTGTAGACTAGGTCATATCAATGTGACCCGACTAGCTGAAGTTACATACAGATGCATATTTAAATCAATTTGAATTTACATCTTGTAAAACTTGCCAGTCATGTCACAAAGATAAGATGACCATAGCTCTATTTATTGGAAATAGAGAAAGAGTTAGTGAACTCTTAGGATTGATACATGATGATATATGTAAGATCCCTTGTCTACACATGCCAGGACTGGTTCTTTGTACTTCATTACATTCACTGATTATCTCTCAAGATTCAGACATATGTTCCAGTTGAAACGCATGTCTGAACCTTTTGAGAAATTCAATGAATATAAGTTAGAAGTAGAGAACCAAAGAGGGTATAAGTATTATATCCTTTGATGAGATTAGGGAGAAGAATAATTGATCACGGAATTCCTGGACTATTCTAAAGGAGAATAAGATTCTCTCTCAGCATTACTCTTCCGTATACACCACAGTACGTTGGTGTATCGGGGCGGAGCAATCATACCCTATGTGATATGGTGTGCTCTATGATGAGTACTACTGAGTTGCCTATTTTCTTTTGGGTATTATGCACTTGTGAAGCTGCATACCAATTGAATAGGATTCCAACCAAATCAGATGCCTACCACTCCATATGCGATATGGTATGGGAAGAGCCCATGTCTTAAGTATGTTAAGATTTGGGGTTGTCCAAAGTATGATCCGGACAAGCTCGAGGCAAGGTCAGTTCTGTGGAAGTTTGTTGGATATCCCAAGCATTCACAAGGGAATATCTTCTACCCCACTGAGGAACAAAAGGTGTTTTGTTTTCTCAGCATGCCACCTTTAGGAAAGGGAATTTCTTTTGAAGAAATTAGTGGTAATGTGGTAGAACTGGAAAGAGTTCCAGCTATACAAACTACAGCTGATGATTTGGTGTTAGTTATATGTATGCCCTAGAGGCCATTGCTGTACATTGGATATATATTGTAGTGGATGCTGGGACATATATAGGTAGGACTTTCTTGCTCGACATGATAGTACGCTATCTGGTTGCTCTTTGTCTTAACATGTATACTTTCTGTCTCTCTGATTACATGTTGATAAAGCCCTTAGGATGAGTACTCGACTTCCAGGACTATGATGCAGATCATACTAGTGGGGCCTGGGTAGTTAATGAGTACATCCTTCATTGTTCCTAGTCATGGGAATATCGAGACGGGGCATCGATATTCCAGAGTAGACTAGCGTGTATCTTCTCGACCCATGTGATGGGCGATGGATGATCCCATATCCATTGGTGTTTGACATCAGAGATGGTATACGGGTGCTCAGTGGAGACTGGGTACACTGAACGGACTCGCCGAGAACTCCCAGATGGTATTATACCTCACGTCAGATGGCAGTTCTCTGGTGACACTGGTACAGCTTAGTCTGTTGACCCGAGATCGTCATAGAGTCTTGTGTGTCTCCCACTGTGCTTTGATTTCCACCCTACCACGGCTCTACTGAGTCGTGCAAACAGGTGATTTTTGGGTACAGTCCCGATTCACATGGAGGCAATGAGCGATAGGAGGGGATTCGTCTCTCCCGGTATTGGGGGTTGATGTTGTGCTATGCTCGACTGGCCATAACAGGAAATCCTTGGCCAGGGTTGCAGTGATATACTGGTAAGAGTTATCAGTAGTTTCACGAATGTTATGGACCCTACGTCGGCATGACTTATCGAGCTACTGGGGTCTGACGTTTACCACCCCTAGGCGAGATATGCGACATATCAGACGAACAGACCGGACTGTACGGTAAGTGTTACTGGTTGGATTCACAGGAGTGTGAGCGGGCTTGCTCGTCGATCTTCTGATCGCTCAATACCCGGGTGGCCGTTACGTTTGGCAGACCGCTTGCGGCTTGTGGGTGTTTGATATGGTCATCATCTGCTGCCGGCGTATTGACGAGTCTTTAGAGTCCTACACAGAGGTTTCCTAGCTCAAGCGAAACGAAATAGGAGCGCATATGAGATATGTGCGGGACCGAGAATAATGCGTGTATGTGATACCGTATTCTATTCTCGCGATGAATGTATCGAATGGTTATATGCGATGTAACCTAGTTATCGAATCATGGATTGACTCGATAAGCCGATACATTGGATACTAGCCGGTTATATGCGACATGACCGGATCGTTAGATCAAGTGTTGATTTAACGATTTAATGTAGAATTATATATTTGATATATTACTTTGCATTAACTAGTATTGGTTCACTTTAAATGGATTTACTCACTTGGTTTGTGCACATTGTATATGTGATATATTTTGTGCACATGATTGTATCATGATACATGCAAGCTAGGGTTAGTATAAAGAATTAGACCATGGTTAAGTTTATGATTAGGGTTTTCTTTTTATTTACTTATTCATTTATTTATTCTTTTTTTTTATTTTGGAAAAAGAAAATGATAAAGAAATTAGAATGGTGGCTTGATTTGTTTGTAGTTGAAGTTTCTTGAAACTTTGACTAAGTCACCATTCTTGTCTCATCCTTAACCCTAACCATTCAAGTTAACCATGGTCCATTCTCTACAACTAACCAAGGGTTAGTAAATGATAAGTATTGATTTATTTATCATTTACATAATACTTATCATATTCTTTTTCTTCATCTTCTTCTTCTTCAACATGAGAAGAAAGCTTGCTACATCAATGGTGATTGATGAAAAAGTGTGAGAAATCCAAATCTAAAGTCTACCCACTTCCTATTTCTTCATCCTCTACCTCTTGCCAAGTTGTATAGGGTGTTTCCTTCACAAGTTTTCAAGGCTTGGTGAAGTTGGAGCTTGTTCTTGTGATGCCTCGACGTAGATCATCTTCGGCATCGAACCGACGATCAAGCCCGCCCATTCTTCGATGATGCCAATGCTAGAGTCAAGGGTTCGATTTGGACAGCGGAGGGAGATCATCGCGGAGCTTAGGAAGTGGTGGACCGGATATACAAAGGTTGTAGTCACTTTCCCTTAGCTTTTAATTCGATTACATGCTTGCTTCACCTATATATCTAGTTAACGATCCGTATTAGGGTTTGTAGGAACAAGGAATTTTTTGATTTGTGCATGTTTGATCACATGTGAGACTTCATTAGTGTGCCTAGGAACCCTACAGTGGTATCAGAGCCTAGCTAGAGCCTTAGGCGAAGTCCCGACGGAGTTAGAAGTCCGATCGACCCAAAACCCCGACTTGAAAGATGCTCTCTGGACAATTCTGTAAAATGTGGATTTTTGCATATTAAAAATATTCAGAAAAATCAGCAGGAAGATCTAAGGCTTACTGTAAAATTCGAGGGCCTGATTCCATAAAGGCGCCGCGAATCCGCGGCATGAGCATGCTCATGCGGCGGTTCCACGGCCATTTTGTCGTCTTATGCATCCAATTTTGCACAGTAATTCTTAGTTGTCTGTGCTGGATTTCCTGGGGATTTTAATAATTTTTTCCAGAGTTGCATTTTCTGGGTCGTATTGGGGACTCGGTATATCGATCGGATTGTCTAATTCTGTCTGTGTGCTTTTCCGGATAATCTTAGAATATGTTAAAAAGTTCGACCGGATATAAATACCCACTTTTTCCCCTGCCGGGAAATTTCCAATTGTTGGATTTTTCCGTAGTTTAACGACGTTCTAAGTAGTGCAAGTAACGCGATGGTCTCTCTAGAAGACAACAAACCTTAACTCGATTATGTGACCGTCTTGAACTGCCCTTTGAACCTTCGGGTTTGGGGCAGTACGGCGTGCCATATGTGAGGCGTTGGCTTGACCCTTCTACGGCTGGACCGTTGGTACTGAGGCACGAACTGAATGCTGTTAGACTTATTTCATGTGTTGAGCTGTTTCGGGAAAACTTGGGTGTTCGAATGTTCAATCGGAAAGTTTAACATTTTCTGTTTATCCGGAATGTGATACAACAATTGGAATTTACAAAAGTTATGTGATAACTGAATGAATGTTATAAACATAGCACTTTAGTCTCACTTGATCGGTTGCCACGGAATTTTGATGTGATCAAAAGTCCGTCGCAATCACGTAGTGTACGCGGATACTCGCCGGGTAAACTTAATAGACAGCCTCATCCCATAGCCCCGACCAAGTGACTGTAGGAGAACCCCGTCACCGAAAGCATCCGTTCGGGTGCTCCCGGTAGCGGTGTTCCGCCTTGGTGCACTTCGTCGACGGCGTCGGGGGGTGCGGCCGCCTACTAAAGTTTGCGACGAGCATTCGATCAGTTTTTCGGGAATCTTGTTGAATTGCCCGACTTGATATTGAAAAGTGTTTTCGATAATGAGACTAAAATGCGGGGTTTATAATTGTTAGGCATGCGATGTCTAAAGAATTCATTTGGTCAGGCATGCGATGTCTGAGGTGGTTGCGGATTCCAACTGTTGTAGTTTTACACTTTCTTTTCTGTGACCGTAAGTGTAATATATGATATCGCCGGTTTCGTTGCTATATGTCAACGACAATTGGGATGCGCATATTTACTTACGTTGATGACATGTGATGTTATGTGTTGCTGGATATGTTATATTGGATCGTCGTGTTTGAATAGCCGGGGGTTTTTATGTGAGATGAGTGTTTTTCATTTTCATTCATGTAAAAACTTGTATGTAATATTCTTTTATTGGGGCACTTCCAGTTTGCGGATGTTGTCACCACTTGTATATTATTTACTTTTCTGCACTAGGATAGACCCAAGGAGGGGGGCACAAGTAACCGGGTTCTGGGGTCCAGTGGGAGGCCAACTCGAGGAGTCGAGTCCGGGTCTCCTAACCCTAGAATTGGTAGGGTTACTTGCCGCTCTCGTAGGGGTCTAGGGGTGTGGGATTGGCTATTCATCACGACCGTGGAATCCGTGTTTTATACTGGCTCGTATTGAAAACACGGACGTCCTAGTATATCCAATATTTCATATGTATCTTCTGTTGTGATTTATCTGTGATCATGTGATGTTCTGTGACAGATATTATATATAGTATATATGATATATTATATTGACGTTGCTTATGTTTTACACCCGCGCTAGCCCTGCCCCGCTCTGCCGTTAGTTACCTAACCTAACGGTGCAAACGGGACATCGAGGCGAATGCGGATGGCATAAGCGTACGTTATATTTATCTGTGATGATTAGGTGGACTTAAATTGTTAGTTGTGTGTATGCCCTAGAGGCCAGTATTGTACAGATTATGTATATTATATTGGATGCTTGGACATATATAGAGATGACTTTCTTGCTCGACATGATAGTATGCTATCTGGTTACTCTTTATCTTAACATGTACACTAGTCTCTTTATACTGTCTTATAGTTACATGTTGGTAAAGCCCTTAGGATTTGTACTTAACTACCTGGACTATGATGCAGATCATACTAGTGGGGACATGGTAGTCCATAAGTACATCCTTCAAGGTCCCTAGTCGTGGGTGTATCGAGACGGGGCATCGATATACCAGAGTAGACTAGCGTATACGCTTCTCGACCCATGAGATGGGCGATGGATGATCCCATATCCATTGGTGTTTGACATCAGAGATGGTATACGGGTGCTCAGTGGAGACTGGGTACACTGGACGGACTCGCCGAGAACTCCCAGATGGTATTTTACCTCACGTCAGATGGCAGTTCTCAGGTGACACTTGTACAGGTTAGTCTGTAGACCCGAGATCGTCATAGAGTCTTGTATGATTCCCACTGTGCTTTGATCTCCACCTTACCACGTCCATGAGGGCGTGCAAAACGGTGGTCTTTGGGTACAGTCCTGAGTCACATGGAGGCAATGAGCGATAGGAGGGGTTTCGTCTCTCCCGGTATTGGGGGTTGATGTTGCGCTGTGCTCGATTGGCCGTAACAGGGAAGTCCCTGGCCAGGGCTGATCAGAGATTTGCTGGTAAGTGTTACCAGTAGTTTCTCGACCCGTTACGAGCCTCACATCGGCACGACTTATCGGGTTATTGGGGTCTGACGTTTACCACCCCTAGACTTGATATGCGACGTATCAGACGAAGAGACCGGACTGTATGGTAAGTGTTACTGGTCGGATTCGCAGGAGTGTGAGCGGGCTAGCTCGTCGATCTTCTGATCGCTCAATACCCGGGTGGCCGTTACGTTTAGCAGACCGCTTGCGGCTTGTGGGTGCTTGATATGATCATCATCTGCTACCGGCGTATTGACGAGTCTTTAGAGTCCTACACAGAGGTTTCCTGGCTCAAGCGAAACGAAATAGGAGCGCATATGAGATATGTGCGGGACCGAGAATAATGCGTGTATGTGATACCGCATTTCATTCTCGCGATATATGTTTCGATTGGTCATATTCGATATGACCTAGTTATCGAATCATTGATTCGATAAATCGATACATTGGATTCTAGTCGGTTATGTACGACATGACCGGATCATTGAATCAAATGTTGATTTAATGATTTAATGCATAATTATATATTTGATATATTGCATTGCATTAACTAGTATTGGTTCACTTTAAACGGATTTTTCTCACTTGATGCACATTGTATATGTGATATGCTTTAGTGCACTACTTTGTATCATGTTTGATGATACTTGATCATATAGTTAAGTTTATAGAATTAATCCATGGTTAATTTGATAATTAGGGTTTTGCATATTCATTTATTTATTTATTTGTTTATTTATTTATTTGAAATGGATTAAGATAAGAATGGTGGCTTTATTTGTTTTATATTGAAGCTTCATGAAGCTTTGACTTTGCTAACCATCCTTATCTTCATGCTTAACCCTAACCCATCCAAGTGACCATGGTTAATTCTCTACACTTAACCCTAGTTCAAGTTATGATAAGTATTTGATTTAAATTTATTTTTATCACAAGACTTATCATATTCTTTTCTTGAGCTCCATCTTCTTCTTCTTCTTCAAGCTTGCTACAACAATGGCAACTTGAGATCTAGTGAGATAAATCCAATTCTAAAGTGAACCTACCTCCTATTTCTTCATCCTCTACCTCTTGCCAAGTTGTTTTGGGTGTTTACTTCACAAGTTTCACAAGTTTGTGAAGTCGGAGCTTGAGTTTGTGCAACCTCGACGTAGATCGTCTTTGACACGAAGCCGACGACCTATTCCGCACGTTTCTCCGATGAAGCCGTCACGAGAGTTCAAGCTTCAAGATGGACAGCGAGAGGACGCCCTTGCGGAGCCGTGGAGGTGGATATCCGGATCTACAAAGGTTGTAATTTCCGTATCCCAGTAGTTAAGTGTTAACTAAGTTTTCATTTCGCCTAAACATCTAGTTTAAGATCCGTAGTCTAGGGTTTCTCGGCATCAAAAATTTTAAATTGGCATGTTCGATGCCTTGTGAGACCACTATAGGGTGCCTAGGAACCTTTCACTAGTATCAGAGCCTAGCTAGAGCCTTAGGCGAAGCGTAGACGGAATTTGAAGTCCGAACGACCCAAAACCGAAACCCAAAATATGCTCTCTGTACTTTTTTGAAAACAGTGGATTTTTCCAAATTGAAAATTGTTAAAAAATTCAGCGGAAAAAAATAAGAATTACGGTGCAAAAAGTTTCTGGTGAACAGTGTTTTTCGCGGCGGATCAGCGGCAGAAGCATGGCTTCTGCGGCTGATCAGCGGCCAATTGGTGACGTCAGCCCACTTTGTTTGCACAGTAACTCCTGATAAATTCTGCTGAGTTTTCTGGGAATTTTTAATATTGATTCAAGAGTTGAATTTTCTGCAATTGTTTTGGGGATTCGGTGTTTCGATCGGGGTATCAAATTTTGTCTATTTGGCTTTCCGGATAAATTTTAGAATATGTTAAAAAGTTCGACCGGATATAAATACCCAATTTTTCCCCTGTCGGGAAATTTCCAAGTGTTAGATTTTTCCGTAGTTTAACGACGTTCTAAGTAGTGCAAGTAACTCGATGGTCCCTCTAGAAGAGAACAAACCTTAACTCGATTATGTGACCGTCTTGAACTGCCCTTTGAACCTTCGGGTTTAGGGCAGTACGGCGTGCCACATGTGAGGCGTTGGCTTGACCCTTCTACGGCTGGACCGTTGGTACTGAGGTACGAACTGAATGTTGTTAGACTTATTTCATGTGTTGATCTGTATTGGGAAAACTTGGGTGTTCGATTGTTTGATCGGAAAGTTTAACATTTTCTGTTTATCTGGAATGTGATACAATAATTGGAATTCACAAGTAATTATGAGATAACTGAATGAATGTTATAAATCTAGCAATTTAGTCCCATATGATATTGAAAAGAGTTTTCGATAATGAGACTAAAATGCGGGATTTATATCTGATTAGGCATGTGATGTCTAAAACCGTTGCGGATTCCAATTGTTGTAGTTTTACACTTTCTTTTCTGTGACCGTAAGTGTAGTATGTTCATATCGCCGATTTCGTTGCTATACGTCAACGACAATTGGGGTATGCATACTTACTTACGTTGATGATATGTGATGTTATGTGTTGCTGGATATGTTATATTGGATCGTCGTGTTTGAATAGCCGGGGGTTTTTATGTGAGATGAGTGTTTTTCATTTTCATTCATGTATAAAAACTTGTATGTAATATTCTTTCATTTGGGGCGCTTCCAGGTAGCGGAAGTTGTCACCCTTTGTATATTATTTACTTTTCCGCATTAGGATAGACCCAAGGAGGGGAGCACAAGTAACCGGGTTCTGGGGTCCAGTGGGAGACCAACTCGAGGAGTCGAGTCCGGGTCTCCTAACCCTAGAATTGGCAGGGTTGCTTGCCGCTCTCGTAGGGGTCTAGGGGTGTGGGATTGGCTATTCATCACGACCGTGGAATCCGTGTTTTATACTGGCTCGTATTGAAAACACGGACGTCCTAGTATATCCAATATTTCATATGTTTATTCTGCTGCGATATCTGTGATGTGATTCTGTGATGGATATAGTATATAGTATATATGATATATTATATAGACGTTACTTATGTTTTACACCCGCGCTAGCCCTGCCCTGCTCTGTCGTTAGTTACCTAACCTAACGGTGCACGAGGGGACATCGAGGCGAATGCGGATGGCATAAGTGTACGTTATATCTATCTGTGATGTTTAGGTATTTAAATGATGGGACTTCATTAATGTGATTAATGAAAGATAAGAAACCTAAGATGTTGTAGAATCGAATTTTAAAATAAAACAGGTAGCTACAGTTCTTGCTTTGCATAGCGGTATATATGATATACCCCGCACCTTATTCGATGAGGAAAGGACCGAGATCCCTTCACCGGGAGTGACTCCTTTAGCAATAACTGGCAGATGCTACACACTCGGTTTGCTTTTGACTGCTTTTGCGTTTTTGCTTTGCACAGCGATATATATGATATATCCCGCACCTCATTCGACGAGGAAAGGACCGAGATCCCTTCGCCGGGAGTGACTCCTTTAGCAAAACTAGAAAAGCCTCAAAATCACTCCATTTCAAAACTTCATTTGATTCTACAACGATATCAAGTTCATTACGCTCATGGTTTTCAGAAAAACCTGGCGTAGCCCTCCGTCATTTCAGATGAGTAGTAGTTAGTATTCGTGCTACGTTTGTTGGCCTGCGTCAAGGCGTAGTGTGCGGTAGCTAACTAGTATTTATCTGCTTATGCATATGATGCAGATTGGATTAGGGTAGTCGTGCGACTTTGTTGGCCTGCGTCAAGGGTCGTACGGGTGAGTTTAATTCAATCAGGAAATGACGATTTGAACTTGACTAGCGCACTATGGTTTGTTGGCCTGCGTCAAGGTCATAGCACGCTAGGGGCAAAAGCATTATCGGGAATTTCAAGTGTTGAAATTTGCAATGAGATTGCATACCTTCTATGAGATAGTTGGATCCCGATACCCACTGCGAGTAAGAGTTACTCCTGGGAGAGTTTTACACATTGCAATTAGCCGATCAAGTAGGTGTCTAGAAAGGTGTCAACGGGGTTAAGCCTCTGGGAAAACGAGGTTTACATTAATTAGGTTCGTGCGAAAGCACGGGGGACCTCCCTCAAAGTACCGACACTGGCCTGGCTGAAAGATTGGCGAACCTGTAGTGTGTAATTAATCCCGGCTAGTCTTTCCTTTTAGGGTTTGGAGGAAGATTTGATAAAAAGCAGTGGGAGCCATCCTGATTAGATAAGATAATAACCAATCTGATCTTGCACGAGCATACGCTAAAGTGTTTTCTTCTCTCTCTCTCCAGGTACCGACCAGTTCATGCCTTAATCAAGATAATAATATGGATGTATTGACCGAACCCGCATGTTATACTGTGCTGGGGAACGTTGGTTCCGTTCATTCTTATAAGAGTTATAGGAATGAACAGGATATAGGGAAATACCAGGATTCCCATGCCACCTGAATGAAGAAAGTACATGTTGATGCATTTTCTTCGGGTGTGTTCGTTACTGAGAACTGTTTCTCTATTTGCTCTACGTCCTGGGTATTAGATACCGGGTCAGGATCCCATATATGTAATCAGTTACATTGGCTTAGAAAAGGTAGAGAACTTGGAGAAGGTGATAAAGACATAAGAGTTGGAAATGGTGCAATTGTTGCAGCTAAGACTGTCGGGGAATATCACCTAGTATTACCAACTGGTGATACATTGGTTCTGAACGAATGCTATTACATGCCGAACCTGATATGCAACATTATATCGGTTTCTTTACTGAGTAAAGAGGGATATAATTTTGTATTGCAGGACAATGTTATGAACATTTTCCGTGACCAAAAGTTGGTTGGATCAGGCACGTTATGCAATGGCATTTATGTTCTAAATCAATCAACAGTTCTGAGCATAACAAACACACACAAGAGGAAGAGTTCAGAACTGAACGAATCCTTCTTGTGGCATTGTAGACTGGGTCACATCAATGTGACACGACTAGCTAAGTTACATAAAGATGGATATTTAAATCCGTTTGAATTTTCATCTTATGACACTTGCCAGTCATGTCTCAAAGGCAAGATGACCAAAACTCCGTTTACGGGACACGGAGAAAGAGTTACCGAACTCTTGGGACTGATACATAGTGATGTATGCGGTCCCATGTCTACACATGCCAGGGATGGTTCTTCATACTTCATTACATTCACTGACGATCTCTCTAGGTTCGGGTATGTGTTCCTGATGAAACACAAATCAGAAGCTTTTGAGAAATTTAGGGAATATAAGCAAGAAGTTGAGAACCAAACCGGAAAAAGTATTAAAATCCTTCGATCTGATCGAGGAGGAGAATACTTAAGCAATGAATTCCTTGACTTCCTAAAAGAGAATGGGATTCTCTCTCAGCTGACTCCTCCATATACACCACAGCACAACGGTGTATCAGAACGGAGGAACCGCACCCTATTAGATATGGTGCGCTCTATGATGAGCACAACTGAGTTACCTATTTCCTTCTGGGGATATGCACTGGAAACAGCTGCAGACCTATTGAATATGGTTCCCACCAAAACCGTGTCGACCACTCCATATGAGATATGGAAAGGAAAGAGACCATATCTTAATTATGTTAAGATATGGGGTTGTCCGGCCTATGTAAAAACGCAAAATCCGGACAAACTCGCGGCAAGGTCCATTCTGTATAAGTTTATTGGATATCCCAAACATTCGCGAGGGTATATCTTCTACCACCCTGAGGAACAAAGAGTGTTTGTTTCTCGGCATGCCACCTTTTTAGAAAAGGAATTTCTTGAAAAAGAGATTAGTGGTCATGAGGTAGAACTGGAAGAGGTTCCAGCTGCACAAGCTACAACAGAAGATCTGGTGGAACCAGAGGATTCCATAGTTCCCGATGAACCCCAGCCTCTCCGCCGATCTAGTAGGGTTTCTCGTCCACCTGAGAGATACTACGGTTTTCTCATTGACGGTGGAAGCGAGGATTGCATCATGGAGGATGATGACCCAACTAGCTTCGAGCAGGCCATCACGAGTGGGGACTCAGTGAAATGGCTGGATGCTATGCGGTCTGAGATGGATTCCATGTACACCAACAAAGTATGGACTTTGGAAGTTGCTCCTGAAGGGGTAAAACCCATTGGGAGCAAGTGGATCTTCAAGAAGAAACTTGGTGTAGATGGGAAAGTGGAGACTTTCAAAGCTAGACTTGTAGCAAAGGGTTTTCGTCAAAGACCAGGTGTGGACTATGACGAGACCTTTTCTCCAGTGGCTATGCTTAAATCCATCCGGATCATGCTTGCCATCGCTGCTTATCATGATTACGAAATCTGGCAAATGGATGTTAAGACCGCCTTTCTAAATGGTGATTTAGAAGAGTGCGTGTACATGACTCAGCCAGAGGGCTTCGTAGACAGTGGGAGCAGCGGGAAGGTGTGCAAGTTGCTTAAATCCATTTATGGATTAAAGCAAGCATCGCGGAGTTGGAACATCTGCTTTGACGTCGTTATCAAAGAGTTTGATTTCGTCAAAAATCCAGATGAACCTTGTATCTACAAGAAGGTGGCAGAGAGTAAAGTTGTCTTCCTCGTATTGTACGTGGACGACATACTCTTGATAGGAAATGATATTCCTATGCTGCAATCGGTCAAGCTCTTCTTATCACAAAGATTCTCAATGAAAGATCTTGGTGATGCCTCCTGCATATTGGGGATCAGGATCTATAGAGATAGATCCAAACGGATTTTGGGATTGTCCCAATCCACGTACATTGACACCATACTAAAGAGGTTTAGTATGGAAGAGTCCAAGCATGGGAACTTGCCCACGATCTCTGGAGTCACTCTCTCCAAAGAGATGTCTCCTAAGACTGATTTGGAGAGAGCTCGCATGCAAGGGATACCCTATGCTTCGGCAGTAGGCTCTATCATGTATGCGATGCTATGTACCAGACCCGATGTAGCATATTCACTAAGTGTAGTGAGCAGGTATCAAGCTGATCCTGGAGAGAGTCACTGGACAGCTGTGAAGAGCATTCTCAAGTACTTGCGAAGGACTAGAGATATGTTCTTGGTGTATGGTAACGGAGAACTCCAAGTGGAGTCCTTTACCGATTCGAGCTTCCAGAGTGATAAGGACGACTCTAAGTCGCAGTCGGGCTTTGTCTTTACCCTTTACGGAGGGGCGGTTAGCTGGAAGAGTTCCAAGCAGGAAACCGTGGCAGACTCGACGATGGAGGCTGAATACATCGCTGCCAACGATGCTGCCAAAGAGGCTGTCTGGATCAAGAAGTTCATTACTGAACTTAGAGTGGTTCCATCCATTGAGCATCCAATACCTTTGTATTGCGATAACAATGGAGCGGTGGCTTTGGCCAAGGAACCCAGGTCCCATCAGCGATCCAGGCATATTCTGAGGCGGTATCACCTGATCCGGGAGATAGTTGATCGCCGGGAGATCGAGGTCAGGAGAGTTGACACGAAGAACAACACGGCGGATCCACTCACGAAGGCCATTCCCCAGATACAGTTTGAGAGACTCTTCGGGATGCTCGGTATGAGATACTACAGCAGCTGGCCCTAGTGCAAGTGGGAGATTGTTAGTTGTGTGTATGCCCTAGAGGCCAGTATTGTACAGATTATGTATATTATATTGGATGCTTGGACATATATAGAGATGACTTTCTTGCTCGACATGATAGTATGCTATCTGGTTACTCTTTATCTTAACATGTACACTAGTCTCTTTATACTGTCTTATAGTTACATGTTGGTAAAGCTCTTAGGATTTGTACTTGACTACCTGGACTATGATGCAGATCATACTAGTGGCGACATGGTAGTCCATAAGTACATCCTTCAAGGTCCCTAGTCGTGGGTGTATCGAGACGGGGCATCGATATACCAGAGTAGACTAGCGTATACGCTTCTCGACCCATGAGATGGGCGATGGATGATCCCATATCCATTGGTGTTTGACATCAGAGATGGTATATGGGTGCTCAGTGGAGACTGGGTACACTGGACGGACTCGCCGAGAACTCCCAGATGGTATTATACCTCACGTCAGATGGCAGTTCTCAGGTGACACTTGTACAGGTTAGTCTGTAGACCCGAGATCGTCATAGAGTCTTGTATGATTCCCACTGTGCTTTGATCTCCACCTTACCACGTCCATGAGGGCGTGCAAAACGGTGGTCTTTGGGTACAGTCCCGAGTCACATGGAGGCAATGAGCGATAGGAGGGGTTTCGTCTCTCCCGGTATTGGGGGTTGATGTTGCGCTGTGCTCGATTGGCCGTAACAGGGAAGTGCCTGGCCAGGGCTGATCAGAGATTTGCTGGTAAGTGTTACCAGTAGTTTCTCGACCCGTTACGAGCCTCACATCGGCACGACTTATCGGGTTATTGGGGTCTGACGTTTACCACCCCTAGACTTGATATGCGACGTATCAGACGAAGAGACCGGACTGTATGGTAAGTGTTACTGGTCGGATTCGCAGGAGTGTGAGCGAGCTAGCTCGTCGATCTTCTGATCGCTCATTACCCGGGTGGCCGTTATGTTTAGCAGACCGCTTGCGGCTTGTGGGTGCTTGATATGATCATCATCTGCTACCGGCGTATTGACGAGTCTTTAGAGTCCTACACAGAGGTTTCCTGGCTCAAGCGAAACGAAATAGGAGCGCATATGAGATATGTGCGGGACCGAGAATAATGCGTGTATGTGATACCGCATTTCATTCTCGCGATATATGTTTCGATTGGTCATATTCGATATGACCTAGTTATCGAATCATTGATTCGATAAATCGATACATTGGATTCTAGTCGGTTATGTGCGACATGACCGGATCATTGAATCAAATGTTGATTTAATGATTTAATGCATAATTATATATTTGATATATTGCATTGCATTAACTAGTATTGGTTCACTTTAAACGGATTTTTCTCACTTGATGCACATTGTATATGTGATATGCTTTAGTGCACTACTTTGTATCATGTTTGATGATACTTGATCATATAGTTAAGTTTATAGAATTAATCCATGGTTAATTTGATAATTAGGGTTTTGCATATTCATTTATTTATTTATTTGTTTATTTATTTATTTGAAATGGATTAAGATAAGAATGGTGGCTTTATTTGTTTTATATTGAAGCTTCATGAAGCTTTGACTTTGCTAACCATCCTTATCTTCATGCTTAACCCTAACCCATCCAAGTGACCATGGTTAATTCTCTACACTTAACCCTAGTTCAAGTTATGATAAGTATTTGATTTAAATTTATTTTTATCACAAGACTTATCATATTCTTTTCTTGAGCTCCATCTTCTTCTTCTTCTTCAAGCTTGCTACAACAATGGCAACTTGAGATCTAGTGAGATAAATCCAATTCTAAAGTGAACCCACCTCCTATTTCTTCATCCTCTACCTCTTGCCAAGTTGTTTTGGGTGTTTACTTCACAAGTTTCACAAGTTTGTGAAGTCGGAGCTTGAGTTTGTGCAACCTCGACGTAGATCGTCTTTGACACGAAGCCGACGACCTATTCCGCACGTTTCTCCGATGAAGCCGTCACGAGAGTTCAAGCTTCAAGATGGACAGCGAGAGGACGCCTTTGCGGAGCCGTGGAGGTGGATATCCGGATCTACAAAGGTTGTAATTTCCGTATCCCAGTAGTTAAGTGTTAACTAAGTTTTCATTTCGCCTAAACATCTAGTTTAAGATCCGTAGTCTAGGGTTTCTCGGCATCAAAAATTTTAAATTGGCATGTTCGATGCCTTGTGAGACCACTATAGGGTGCCTAGGAACCTTTCACTTAAATGATGGGATATTCATTAATGAGATTAATGAAAGAAAATAAACCTAATTGATGTTGTGGAATCGAATTTCAAAATAAAAACAGGTAGCTACAGTTCTTGCTTTGCAACGCAGTGTTCCTTGTAGAACATCCTGCACCTTATTCGATAGGGAATGGACCGAGATCCCTTCACCGGGAGTGACTCCTTTAGCAATAACTGGCAGATGCTACATCACTCGGTTTGCCTTTTGATAGCTTCTATAGTTTCTGCTTTGCACAGTGATATATATGATATATCCCGCACCTCATTCGACGAGGAAAGGGCCGACGATCCCTTCACCAGGAGTGACCCCTTTAGCAAAACTAGAAAAGCCTCGAAAACATTCCATTTAAAAACCATTGGATTCCGCAACGAGATCAAGTTCAAAGCGTTAAAGGTTTTCACAAAAACCATTCGCAACCCTCCGTCATTTTAGGAAGTAGAGTACTTAGTATTCGTGCTGTGTTTGTTGACCATAGTCAAGGCACAGTGTACGGTAGCTAAGTGATGTCTTCCTACACCACATATGATGCGATTAGTTAGGACAGTCGCGTGACTTTGTTGACCTTAGTTAAGGGTCATGTGGGTGGGTCTAATTAATCACGAAATGACGGGTAGAACTTGACTAGTACTTATGATTTGTTGACCATAGTTAAGGTCATAGGTGCTAGGGGTAAAAAACCTTTATCGGGAGTTTCAAGTGTTGAAATTTGCAATGAGATTGCATTCCTTCTATATGATAGTTGGATCCTGATACCCACTGCGAGTAATTGTTACTCCTGGGAGAGTTTTGCACTTTGCAATTAGCCGATCAAGTAGGTGTCTAGAAAGGTGTCAACGGGGTTACGCCTCTGGGAAAACGAGGTTTACTGTAATTAGGTCCGTGCGATAGCACGGGGAACCTCCCTCAAAGTACTGACACTGGCCTGGCTGAAAGATTGGCGAACTTGTAGAGTGTAATTAATCCCGGCTAGTCTTTCCTTTTAGGGTTTGAAGGAAGATTTGATAAAAACAGTGGGAGCCATCCTGATTAGATAAAATATATAACCAATCTAATCTTGCAAGAGCGCACGTTGAGTGTTTTCTTCTCTCTCTCTCCTGGTAGCGACCATATCACGCCTTAATCAAGATAATAATATGGATGTATTGACCGAACCCGCTTGTTATACTGAGCTGGAGAACGTTGGTCCCGCTCCAACTTATAATTGTTATAAGACAGAGCAGGAAATTGGGGAATACCAGAATTCCTATGCCGCCCAAACGAAGAAAGTGCATATGATGCATCTCCTTCGGGTGTGTTCATTATAAAGAACTGTTTCTCAGTATCCTCTGCATCCTGGGTATATGATACCGGATCAGGATCCCATATATGTAATCTGTTACATAGGGCTACAAAAAGGTAGAAAAACTGAGAACGGGTGATAAGTTTCATGAGACAGAAACCGGGGCAAGTGTTGCAGCCAAGTCTGTTGGTCACTGTCACCCTGTATTATGAATACATTGATTCTGAACAAATGCTATTAGATACCGAACCTGATATACAAAATCATATCAGTCTCTTTATTAGTATAGAAATGATATAATTTTGTATTGTTGGATAATGTTTTGAACATTTCCTATATCAAAAGTTGATCGGTTCAGGCACGTTATCTAAAAGCATTGACGTTCTAAATCAAACTACAGTTCCTTGTATACAGAACACACACAAGAGGAAGAGTTCAGAAATGAACGATTCGTTCTTGAGGCATTGTAGACTAGGTCATATCAATGCGACCCGACTGGCTGAAGTTACATTTTAGATGCATATTTAAATCAGTTTGAATTTACATCTTGTGAAACTTGCCAGTCATGTCACAAAAATATAATGACACCAGCTCTGTTTACTGGAAGCAGAGAAAGAGTAAGTAAACTCTTGGGACTGATACATGATGATGTATGTAAGGTCTCCTATCTACACATGCCAGGACTGGTTCTTTATACTTCATTATATTCTCTGATAATCTCTCAAGATTCATTCGTATGTTCCTGTTGAAACATAAGTCCGAAGCTTTTGAGGTATTCACAGAATATAAGATGGAAGTAGAGAACCAAAATACGGGTATAAGTATTATGTCCTATGATGAGATCAGGGAGGAGAATACTTGTGCATGGCATTCCTGGACCATTCTAAAGGAGAATGAGATTCTCTCTCCGTATTACTCCTCTGAATACACCACAGCACAACGGTGTATCAGGGCGGAGCAATTACACAATATTAGATATCGTGTGCTCTATGATGAGGACTACTGAGTTACCTATTTCCTTTTGGGAGTTATGCACTTATGATGTTGCATACCTATTGAATAAGGTTCGATTCAAATCAGTGCCTACCACTCCATATGAGATATGGTATGGGAAGAGCCTATCTCTTAAGTTAGTTAAGATTTGGGATTGTCCGGCCTATGTCAAAAGCAAAATCCGGACAAGATCGAGGCAAGGTCAGTTCTGTAGAACTGGAAAGGTTCCAGCTATGCGTAACTACAGCTGAAGATTTGACAGAACCAAAGGATTCTATAGTCCCCGACGAACCTCAGCCTCTCCGCCGATCTGGTAGGGTTCCTCACCCACCTGAGAGATACCTCGGTTTCTCGATGACAGTGGGAGCGAGGATTGCATCACGAGATGATGACCCAACCAGTTTCGAGCAGGCCATCGAGAGTAGGGACTCTGTAAGAATGGCTGGATGCTTAGTGATCTGAGATGGAATCCTTATACACCAACAAAGTATGGACTTTGGTTGCTATAACTGAAGGGTTAAATCCCCATCAGGAGCAAGTATATCTTGAGAAGATTGCTTGATGTACATGGAAAAGTTGAGACTTTCAAAGCTAGACTTGTTCAAGGTTTTCATCATCAACCAGGCACGGATAATGATGAAACCTTTTCCAGGGACTATGTTTAAATCCATCCAGATCCTACTTGCCACGGCTACATACCACGACTACGATATCTGGTGGTTGGGTGCCATGACTACTTTTCTAAATATTGATTTAAAAGAGAACGTCTATAAGAACACAGCCAGAGGGCCTCGTAGACAGTGGGAGCAGCGGAAACGTGTGCAAGATGCTTTATAGGATAAAGCAGGCATCGCGGAGTTGGAACATCTGTTTTGATGGATTAGTCAAAGAAGTTGAAATCATCAAAATGGTAGATGAACCTTGTATAAACAAAAAGGTAGTAGGGAGTATGGTGACGATCCTCGTAGAGTACGTGGATGACATACTCTTGTTAGGGAAGGAGTTTCCTATGCTACGCTCGATCAATCTCCGCTTATCACAATGATTTTCCATATAGGATCAAAGTGATACCTACTAAATCCTAAGCTTTGGATCTATGAGATAGATCTAATTGGATGTTAGGATACTCACTAGTTGTAGTGAGATGGTATCAATCGATCCTGGAGAGAATCACTGGAAGGGTTCCAGAGAGATAAAGACGACTGAATGTCAGTCACAGGCATTGTCTTTACCCTCAGTAAAGGGACGGTATGTTGGAAGAGTTCCAAGCTAGGTACCGTGACAAACTAGACGATAAAGGCTGGTAACATCGCTATTAAAGATACTACCAAAGAGGCAGTTTGGGTGTATATTGGTTCATAGGATGAACTAGGTTCCTACCATTGTGTGACAATGGAAGTGTGGCTTCGACCCTGGAACCCTGGTCCCATCAGTGACCCAGACATAATCTGAGGCAGCATCACCTGATCATGGAGATAGTTGATCTCCAGGTTGATCAAGGTTAGGAGAGTAGACTCAGAGGACAACACGGCGGATCCACTCACGAAGGCCTTTTCCCAAAGAGAGACTTTTAGGGGATGGTTGAGTATTAGATATTACAACCACTGCTACAGATGGCCCTAGTGCAAGTGGGAGATTGTTAGTTATATGTATGCCCTAGAGGCCATTGCTGTACATTGGATGTATATTGTAGTGGATGCTGGGACATATATAGGTAGGACTTTCTTGCTCGACATGATAGTACGCTATCTGGTTGCTCTTTGTCTTAACATGTATACTTTCTGTCTCTCTGATTACATGTTGATAAAGCCCTTAGGATGAGTACTCGACTTCCAGGACTATGATGCAGACCATACTAGTAGGGCCTGGGTAGTCAATGAGTACATCCTTCATTGTTCCTAGTCGTGGGAATATCGAGACGGGGCATCGATATTCCAGAGTAGACTAGCATGTATCTTCTCGACCCATGTGCTGGGCGATGGATGATCCCATATCCATTGGTGTTTGACATCAGAGATGGTATACGGGTGCTCAGTGGAGACTGGGTACACTGAACGGACTCGCCGAGAACTCCCAGATGGTATTATACCTCACGTCAGATGGCAGTTCTCTGGTGACACTGGTACAGCTTAGTCTGTTGACCCGAGATCGTTATAAAGTCTTGTGTGTCTCCCACTGTGCTTTGATTTCCACCCTACCACGGCTCTACTGAGGCGTGCAAACAGGTGATTTTTGGGTACAGTCCCGATTCACATGGAGGCAATGAGCGATAGGAGGGGATTCTTCTCTCCCGGTATTGGGGGTTGATGTTGTGCTATGCTCGACTGGCCATAACAGGAAATCCCTGGCCAGGGTTGCAGTGATATACTGGTAAGAGTTATCAGTAGTTTCATGAATGTTATGGACCCTACGTCGGTGATTGTTAGTATACGTGTGTGTTCAAGTTCTAGTTTAAATACCGCAATCAAGACGGTTTCGCTTGTAGCTAGCCGGTTGAGTACGGGTCGTCCGCAGGGAGATGGGAATCTTTTTCTATGTGTTTTTCGACGAGTTAAGTCCTGTGTTCAGATTTTGTTGTGGTTATCTAAGTGTTAAGTTGATATTTAAAGAGAGCTTGTTAAGGTTAGGATTAGGTTAGTTTGAGTTAGGAGTCTCCACATCTTTCGTTGCCCCACTTAATATCGGTGTTACGGTAATCGGCAACAACGGGGATTAGCACGACTAGGAAGGACTTTGCGAGTATAAGCTAGGCTTTCCAACGCATAAGTCTTCCTTTTGGTGCTTGTCCGTCCGTTCTTGGCTCTTATCCATAACCTCCGGTTAATTCAACCACAACCGGTCTCACTACGGAATCACCGCTATCATGTAGGATAGGGTGCCGTAAGGAGCGGATTGTGGTTCAATTAACGGGAGTCGATTTAAGTTGTTGGGCAAGGAAAGAGTGAGAGAGATTTCCTTCTCTCAAACTTCCCTTATCCTACCCTAACAAGTAAAAAACTACTCACACTTCATGATAGGAAAAACAAAACAAAACAAAAGAGGAAGATAGAAAGAAGGAGATTAGAAGAATACGGCTAACTGTTTGCGACCTCACCTTGGCGAGGATCGAGCGTAAGTATCATTGTCGTATGTAAGGATAAAGAAAAAGAGAGAAGAAAGAAACAATCAAGCAAGTAACAACAACTACTTAACAATTAAAATTACAACACAATACAACAAGTAAAGAAAGAGACAAGCATGATAATAAAAATGGTCTTCTTTATTCATCACTCTTCACTCAAAAGCTCACTACAAGTTTAATGGAGAAGAGGTGAGAAGAGGAAGAAGAACAACACTAAAACTAGGCAAAATGAGAATACAAAAATTGACCATTCCTTCACAAAATTCTGGGCTATTTATAGGCCAAGAAATGAAACCCTAGGGCAACCACCAGAACCCTGATGCAATGACCACACTGCCCCCCAAAAGTCTCTTCCTGAACTGCCTGTACGGACGCGGATCCGCCGCCTATAGCCCCCTATGGCCGCGGATCCGCGCCCCTACTGTGGGTTTAGGGTGTGGGCTTCTGAGTGTTTTCCTGGTCTCCTGTCCCCTCTTGTCTGGTGTGTGTATTTTCTGATAATTCTTTCCCATTTCTTCCAGATTTTCTATTGAGCAAAGGAGGACTTTTTTGTGGATGATTGCCTCGAGCTCCGCGTAGATCTCTTGGATTTTGTGCTACCATTGAGCCTTGTGCATGAGAATGATGTTGATTTGACACTTTGTCTTCCTAAACTGGTAACTGGCAGCATACGGATGAAGAGCGGAGACCGTGTTTTCATCTGTGGTTGGCAGGACCCGGATTTTGTCGTGTTTTCCATGAATTTCTCCGTTTGAGAACCGGGAACCTGTATCCTGCAATTGACTAGCAAACACGGCTCAAGAGTATCTACCGATATGCAATGTGAAAAAAATTGGGCGGTATGAAAATGCAAAAATCTGATATGAACAAATACCCCCAAACTTATCATTTGCTCGTCCCGAGCAAAGTCCATTTATTCACAAAAAATTCCCTAACCTCACTTTCGCAGGGAACGCGATTGCACTGAGCACGTGCAACAAGCCGTTAAACCTCTAGGTGTCCCTAGTAGGAGGAGTGTTGTCTTCTGAGGGTTTTCAGCGGATACTCCCCACAAAATCCGGTCAAGTTGGTTTCGTAAAATAACTAAGCTTCAAAAACCCTAAAGTTTTGTTTTAGAAAATAACAATTCTATAATCCTAAGTCTAGATCATCGAACCTTTATTTTTCACACCTCGCTTCTTATTTAACTACAGATTTTATATGTCTTTACGTGCAGTGCAAATAGAGTCGTTAAGTTCCAGAAGGATCGATTAAAGTCATCATGTCGCACAATAAAGCCCAGATAACAATTTTAAAAGGATCACATAAGTTTTATAACGAGTTAAGCATTTTTCAAGTTTCGTTTTCCAGTAAGGTTTCAACTTCAGAATTTCTATCTTCCTTAACAGGAAACTAAGTCGTATTTTTCACTCCACCTTTTTCTTGTTTTCATTTCATACACACCACTGTGAACGTGCAATAGTCTTTATCAAAGAGTAAAACCTTCATATCTCCGTTAATTTTTTTTTTTATAAAAGCCTGTCTTTTATCAAGATTATTCTCACACAAAGAACAGTTAGGAATTTTAACTCGGAGAGAACACTTGCTTGACTTTGTTTTAAAACTGGACTTTCTAGGCTTCTTAGCGAGCTTTGGGCCAATGCACCCAAACCAGTTGGTTTTAGGGCATTAGGTGTAGAAACACCCCAGCGGACTTAATTACTCAAGTTACCTAGGTCCAAAAACAAAAGACAGTTGGGCGTGAAAATCAGATGATTTAATACGAACGGAGATATAACCGGCAGTTCAATTATTTTTTTTGGATAAAAGACGTGTTTAGTGAGTTTGGTGTGTAATCATTCCAATCAAGTTTCAGATGGGTTATTTTTCAGACTTAGCTCCAATTACGGCATCAATAACATTCCTTCATATTCGCTTTACTTCGTAAACTATTCTTGACATTACTTATTTCAGAACAAACCTATTTGATCCTCAGAAAATCATTTATCTGTTTAAAAGTTTAAACATGAAAGACTTGTCATCTAATTCCCAAAATCTTACGACACGTGTAGTGTGATGTAAAGACGTATATCAGCTATAGTTAACTTCAAAGGAGAGTTATCTTTCAGGTTTTCAAAATCCAAACATAAGATCTAGTTATTCCTATTTTTTCAAACAAAAACCGTCGAATGTTGAATCAGAGTTCTTCCGCAAGCTAACTTGACAAAAAAGTTTTTATATTTTTTAGAAAATTTTCAAATTTTTATGGATTTTATGGATTTAAATAAGCAGATGCAAAATATACATATGAATGCGAAGGTAAGAAATGCGTACCGAGCGTACCCCCAAACTTAAACTGGACAGTGTCCTCACTGTCGTTGCATGAAGAGATCAGGTTGAAGGTTCAAAATTGTCGGTTAGCGATATACAATTTTTATTTGTTTTTGTTTTTAAAGAAAAGAAAAAGAATATACACAAATATATACAAAATGGTTTGTACATACCCCCAAACTTATTTGGAACAGTGTCCACTGTTCTTGGCTGGATAACCGAAGTTTGGAGGTAGGCAGAGGAAGATCATTCAGGGTAAACCGGCTCCTGTAAGAACAGGAGCTCCTCTGTTGGTTCGGCGCTAAGGTACGGTTTGCATCGGTGTCCGTTCACTTTGAAAAGAGAACCGTCCTTTGGATTCTCCAAATCCACAGCACCCTGCGGATACACATTCCGCACAAAATACGGCCCTTTCCAGCGAGATCTGAGCTTTCCTGGATGGAAGTGAAGTCGGGTGTCGTAAAGCAGTACCTGCTGACCAGGTACGAAGATTTTGCGCAAAAGGTGTTTATCATGAAACACCTTCGTTCGATTCTTAACGACAACCGCGTTGTCGTAAGCCTCATCCCTAAGCTCGCATAGTTCGTTCAGCTGCAGCTTCCGATGGCTGCCCGCGTCCTCAAGAGACAGATTCAGCTCTTTTATCGCCCAAAATGCGCGATGCTCGATTTCAACAGGAAGGTGGCAGGCTTTTCCGTACACAAGCCGATAGGGAGACATGCCAAGGTCGGTCTTATAAGCGGTTCTAAATGCCCAAAGGGCATCAGTGAGTTTCAGAGACCAATCCTTACGGTTCTTGGAAACCGTCTTCTCCAGTATCTGCTTGATCTGCCGATTGGAAACTTCGGCCTGCCCGCAGGTTTGGGGGTGGTAGGGCGTAGAAAGCTTATGATTAATGGAGTATTTCCGCATCAAGGCTTCGAAAGTTTTATTGCAGAAATGACTTCCATTGTCGCTAATGATCGCTCGGGGGTGCCCAAACCGGGAAAAAATGTTTTCTTTAAGGAACCTAACGACAACCTTGTTGTCGTTAGTCCTGCTGGGCACAGCCTCGACCCATTTAGAGACGTAATCAACAGCTAGAAGAATGTACAAGTTCCCAAAAGAGCTGGGAAACGGCCCCATGAAGTCTATCCCCCAAACATCGAAAATCTCCACAACCAAGATCGGTTGGAGCGGCATCTCGTTCCTCCGGGATATCCGGCCCATATGTTGGCACCGGGAGCAAGTCTTGCAATAGTCATGAGCGTCTTTGAAGAGTTGTGGCCAGTAGAAACCACATTGCAAGATCTTCTCAGCTGTCTTTCTGGGCCCAAAATGCCCGCCGCATGCTTGGTCGTGGCAAAATGACAGCACACTCTTGAATTCCAAATCAGGGACACACCGACGAATAATCTGGTCGGGACAGTACTTGAACAAGTAGGGTTCGTCCCAGTAAAAGTGTTTTACTTGGGATAAGAAGCGAAGTCTGTCCTGACTCGACCATTCAGTCGGTAGTAATCCCGTGGCCAAATAGTTCACAATATCTGCGAACCAGGGTTCGCACGATACTGTCAAGAGCTGTTCATCCGGGAAAACGTCGTTGATCGGAATTGGAAGTGAAGGCGAAGAAGGAAGTCGTGAGAGATGGTCGGCAACTACGTTTTCACATCCTCGTTTGTCCTTAATGACAAGGTCAAACTCTTGAAGCAAGAGGATCCAACGTATTAACCGAGATTTGGCATCTTTCTTCGCAAAAAGATGGCGCAGAGCAGAATGGTCAGTGTAGACAATGACTGGAAAGCCGATGAGGTAGGGCCTGAACTTTTCTAAAGCAAATACAACAGCTAAGAATTCCTTCTCAGTTGTTGTATAGTTAAGTTGGGCGTCGTTCAGGGTTCGGCTTGCGTAATAGATTACGTGCGGCATCTTGTTGATGTGCTGTCCAAGGACAGCACCGATGGCAAAGTCGGATGCATCGCACATGATCTCGAATGGGTGCGTCCAGTCAGGAGAAGAAAGAACGGGAGCAGAAGTGAGTGAGCGTTTCAGTGACTCGAATGCAGTCACACAGCTCGAGTTGAAGTCGAAAGGCGTGTCCTTGGCCAGCAAAAGCGTCAAGGGCCTAGCAATCTTGCTAAAGTCCTTGATAAACCGTCTATAGAAACCGGCATGGCCAAGGAAGGCTCGGATATCTCTGACGCATCGGGGAGGAGGCAGATTGGAAATGACCTCAATCTTTGCTTTGTCAACCTCTATGCCATTTTGCGAGATGATATGTCCTAAGACAATACCTTCGCGCACCATGAAGTGGCATTTCTCCCAGTTCAAAGTGAGATTCTTGTCCTTACATCGGGTAAGGACAGCGTCAAGATGCAGCAAACACTCGTCAAAGGAGTCGCCGAAGATGGAGAAGTCATCCATGAAAATCTCCAGAAATTTTTCCACCATGTCAGAGAAAATTCCCATCATACACCGCTGGAAGGTAGCGGGCGCATTGCATAACCCAAAGGGCATGCGTCGATATGCAAACGTGCCGAAAGGAAAAGTGAAAGTGGTCTTGTCCTGGTCTTTTTCGGCGATGGGAATTTGATTATAGCCAGAGTAGCCATCAAGAAAACAATAGTACTCATGTCCGGCCAATCGTTCAAGCATCTGGTCAATGAAAGGTAGCGGAAAGTGGTCTTCCGCGTTGCGGCGTTGAGTTTTCTGTAATCAATGCAAACTCGCCACCCAGTTTGGGTGCGAGTAGGGATTAACTCATTCGCCTCGTTGGTGATGACCGTGATGCCCGACTTCTTGGGGACAACGTGAATGGGGCTAACCCACTGGCTATCAGAGATAGGGTAAATGATACCACTATCTAGACATTTGACGATCTCCTTCTTCACAGCCTCCTTCATGACTGGATTAAGACGTCTTTGTGGATCCCGGGCTGGTTTGGCATCATCCATCAGATGAATGTGATGCTCAACGATGAGGGGACTAATCCCCTTGATGTCCGCCATAGACCAGCCAAAAGCTTGCCTGTTGTCGTGCAAGACCGCGAGAAGGGCTTTCTCTTGCTCGGGAGCTAGAGAAGCCGAGATGATGACAGGGAGGGTCTCGTTCTCACCTAAGTAAGCATACTTAAGGTGAGACGGCAACGGCTTGAGTTCGAGCGTTGGAGGTGAAATGATGGAAGGCAAGACTGGTGCAAAGGTCTCGAACTCAAAGGACTCCAGCAAAGGTTCAAAACGAGTGTAGGCAACCGAGTCGGATGGTTCAGGTAACTCATCCGGAAAGTTGAAAGATTCAAACTCGGGTTGTGCGCGGCTAAGATCGTTCGTGAACGTGAAACACTAGTATTCGTTGTCGGGGGCAGAAACAGCAGCAGGTTCGAAGAGAAACGCACTAGTGGCGTCAAGATTATCGTGTTCAAACAGAAATTCCTCGAATTCACACTCTTCGGGGGTGATCTCTTGGATCGAGCAGACATCCAGTATATGAGCATTAGGTTCGGCGGGCTGATTCCCCAACCTAAAAATGTTGAGTTCAATCGTCATATTTCCAAAAGAGAGGTTCATTGAACCATTGCGACAATTGATCACAGCATTTGAGGTTGCGAGAAATGGGCGACCGAGTATCACCGGAATTTGGTTCCGGGGGTTAGCTACAGGTTGTGTATCTAAGACAATGAAGTCAACGGGGAATATGAAGTCCCCGACTTTTATCAACACATCCTCTAGCTCACCCCTAGGGTGGGTGATCGATCGGTCGGCCATTTGGAGAGTGCAGTGTGTGGGTTTCAACTCTCCGACGCCTAATTGCTCGTATACTGAATACGGAAGCAAGTTAACACTGGCACCAAGATCTAATAGTGCGCGGTTGATGTTCTTATCTCCAATGGTAATTGAAATCGTAGGACAGCCAGGGTCCTTCCGTTTTTGTGGTAAAGATTGGGTAAGGGCATCACTCACAGCACTAGCCAAGAAAACTTTCTTGGGTACCTGACACTTCCTCTTTTTCGTGCACAAGTCCTTTAAGATTTTCGCGTAGGACGGGACTTGTTGGACAGCATCTAAAAGAGGAATGTTAATGTTAACTTGCTTAAATAACTCCAGAATCTTCTCCATTTGAGGATTTTGTTTATTAGACCTCAACCGGTTTGGAAATGGAACATTTTGAAAATTGGTTAAGTCTAATGCTGGAGGAGGAGATTTTGGAGTTGGAACGGATCCCAGAATAGGTGTTTTCGTGGAGTGAGAAGTGGGTCCGTTAAGAGCAGAAGAAGAGGAAGGAGAGCCTGTTGAAGAACGGAGAATAGGCTCGGAAGACGAAGAAGAAGAAGAAGAAGAAGAAGAAGAAGAAGAAGAAGCAGCGGCCGGGGCATCATCGTTGATCCGTTTGCCAATGTTGTTTTGCAGCATCCTCCCTGATCTCAGTGTGGTCACGGCACTCACATTATGGTTTTGTTGTTCAAGAGCAACATGTGCATTATGTGGGTGACCGGGATTTGGAAGTGGCTGGGACGGGAGCTTCCCCTTCTCTCGCTCGCTCAAGGCCGCGTTCAGCTGTGCAATCTGGGCCTCGATGGTCTTGATGCTTTGCCCGTGTGCGGCAGTGTGTTGCACTAAAGATTGAATCGAAGACTGGATGTTGGCGGTGGATTGAGTCGATTGTTTAACAAATGCCTCCAGACTTCGCTCGAGCGAGGAAACCTTATCGTTGTTCGACGGAACAAAGTTGTTTGGTGGAAAAGAGTTGTTGGGTGCAAAGTTGTTTGTCTGGTTTTGGTAAGGTTGGGGTTGGAAGGGCTGCTGATATTGATGTTGAGTTTGTTGTGGCGCTTGTTGTTGCGGTGGAGGGGCCCTTTGGAAATTGTTGCCTTGGAATTGATTCTGATTCTGATTCCAGGCGAAATTGGGGTGGTTCCTCCAACCGGGATTGTAGGTGGAAGAGTATGGATCATTCCTCGGTCTTTGCTGGAAGGCAGCATTAACCTGATCCTGTCCTTGCAAGGGTGGATTGTAAGGACACTCTTCAGTCAAGTGGGAAGGATCGGAACAACAAGCGCAGATGGTACGAAGGGGGAGAACAGGTGTGGGGGCAGGAGCAGAAAATTTGCTCTCTATCGCTTCAAGCTTTCGTGTTATTGCAGCCATTTCAGCTTTCATCGCAATAGAGACATCGAGTTGGTGGATTCCTACCCTAGACTGACCGGTAGAAGTGGAGGTAGAAGAAGAAGAAGTCGGTCTGGTGCTCTCCCACTGTAGCGTTTGCTCCGCAAGATCGTCAAAGAACTGCCACGCTTCCTCGTCAGATTTCGATAGGAAGTGGCCCTGACAGATGGTTTCCAGCAACTGCTTCGTTGCTGGGTTCAGTCCCTCGTATAAGGTTTGGCAGAGCTGCCATTTCTCTATACCGTGGTGAGGACACTGAACAAGAAGGTCTTTGTACCGGTCAAAGCACTTCCAGAAGGGTTCAGAAGGAAGCTGGGAGAATTGGTTGATTTCATTTCGAATTCTTGCGGTCTTATGATTCGGATAGAATTTTTTAAGAAACGCTTTAACAAACTCGTCCCAGCTGGTGATTGAGTGGGAAGCGGTGCTATACAGCCATTTTTCAGCGAGATCGCATAAAGTGAACGGAATGACCCGTAGACGTATAGCATCGTCCGACAGCTGGGTTGTTTTCATCATGGCACAGACATTTTGAAATTTGTTGATGAAGATATAGGCATCTTCAGATTCAAGCCCATGAAAACGTGGAAGCATGTTGATGAAATGGGGCTTAATTTCAAAGTTGTCCCCATTGGCCGGAGGAAGAGAAAGGCAGGTGGGAAGTGCAGAACGGGTGGGGTAGAAACGATCCTGGAGCGCAATTCGCTGCGGCGCTACAACAGGCGGAGGTGGTGGGAGATTGGTCTCCGTAGGAGGTGGAGCCAATCCAGGGGTAGTCAAAGAGATGTTCGGATTAAATCCCGACATCGCGGAAGAAGAGGTTGGTGAAGGTGAAGGTGAAGGTGAAGATGTATGAACAGAATTCCGGTCAACGTCGGAGTTGGCCGGCAAAGGAAGGGGTGAAAGAGGAGTGGACGGAGTATCGACTTCGGAGTCGATCGCGTAGTCGGTCGCGACTAACGTAACGCGGACTAGACGGGCGCTAGTGTCCCGAGTCCAAGCGGACATACACTAAACGAGTTTAGTATAGTCAAAGCGGAGAAGGTGAGGGTAAGAAAATGTCAATGGAGAAAGGCGATGGGTGGTGGGTGAAAATGGATTTGGCGACAAAAGGGCAAGTTTTTATAAAAGTTTTTGATTTTTTTTTTGTTTTTTTTTTGTTTTTAGAAAGAGATTTACAGAAATATGTACGGAAATACGGCTTAAGCAATCACAAACAAGATATGCACAATCACACCTAGATCTAGGGTAACCTAGGTCTACTAGACCTGCTCCTGAACTTGATTTTCGAAGTTAAACAGTGTCGAGAAACAGGCTTAAAAATACACCGATCACGGGGCCAGGTAAGTGCAGAGATAAGGGGAGGTTGTCCAACGCTTTCGCGAAGTTCCTTAATTAAATAACCATTTCTCTTTCGGCGGTTGCGCCTTTAACACTTTCCTAGACACCCCGTAAACAATATACGGTTAAGCGAGCTTCTAAACAAGGTTTATCTTCTCCTAATGAGCGCGAAGTCCTTAGGGCTGAAGTCTAGTATTTTTTAATTTACAATGGACAATGCATATGCTTTAGTGATTTCCGGGGTCCTGGGAAGGGTGATGAAATCCCCACCCAATCTGGATTGGTTTCAAGCCCCTTAAGTCCGTATTAAAGAAATGCAAAGCAGTAACAAATCAACTGCAAACAATTTTTATTTGCGGCGCAAAGAATCCTGCACAAGAACAGTTTATTGGAAGGGGGAGAAGAGTTTGCGCAAAGAAGGCTGCAGAAACACAGTTCAGTGGAGTTCAGAGGAGTGGAGAGGAACAGAGAGACTTACAGAGAAAAAAATTGCACCCTGAAGGCACAACTTGGCCGCGTTTCCGCGGCCAAACACCTACTTAGGCCGCGGATCCGCGGCTAGGGTGAGGAATTGGGGCTCTGAAATTTTGGGGTGTTCTCTGTTGGGTGTCCTCTGCTTGTCTGGATGTACTGAATCTTGATTTGCTCACTGTATTTGCTCCAGATTTGTACAGTAGACCGGATGCTTCGTTTTTGTCCGTCGCGGTGTAGCCGCGAAAAATGTGGGTCTATCTTCCCACGTCTTTGGCACTGTACTTGAACTCCGTATTTCCAACGTCTTTGGCGTCGATCTTGAGCTTCGTATTTCCTGCACACTTGCACAAAACTAATCAAGAATAACAAGATGGTTTCTTTTACAAAGTATATTTTTTTTTCGTTTTTTTTTTTTATACTTACAAATTAACCCGAAATTACACAAGGAAATAAACTACCGTCTCCCCGGCAACGGCGCCATTTGATTGTTAGGATACGTGTGTGTTCAAGTTCTAGTTTAAATACCGCAATCAAGACGGTTTTGCTTGTAGCTAGCCGGTTGAGTACGGGTCGTCCGCAGGGAGATGGGAATCTTTTTCTATGTGTTTTTCGACGAGTTAAGTCCTGTGTTCAGATTTTGTTGTGGTTATCTAAGTGTTAAGTTGATATTTAAAGAGAGCTTGTTAGGGTTAGGATTAGGTTAGTTTGAGTTAGGAGTCTCCACATCTTTCGTTGCCCCACTTAATATCGGTGTTACGGTAATCGGCAACAACGGGGATTAGCACGACTAGGAAGGACTTTGTGAGTATAAGCTAGGCTTTCCAACGCATAAGTCTTCCTTTTGGTGCTTGTCCGTCCGTTCTTGGCTCTTATCCATAACCTCCGGTTAATTCAACCACAACCGGTCTCACTACGGAATCACCGCTATCATGTAGGATAGGGTGCCGTAAGGAGCGGATTGTGGTTCAATTAACGGGAGTCGATTTAAGTTGTTGGGCAAGGAAAGAGTGAGAGAGATTTCCTTCTCTCAAACTTCCCTTATCCTACCCTAACAAGTAAAAAACTACTCACACTTCATGATAGGAAAAACAAAACAAAACAAAAGAGGAAGATAGAAAGAAGGAGATTAGAAGAATACGGCTAACTGTTTGCGACCTCACCTTGGCGAGGATCGAGCGTAAGTATCATTGTCGTATGTAAGGATAAAGAAAAAGAGAGAAGAAAGAAACAATCAAGCAAGTAACAACAACTACTTAACAATTAAAATTACAACACATTACAACAAGTAAAGAAAGAGACAAGCATGATAATAAAAATGGTCTTCTTTATTCATCACTCTTCACTCAAAAGCTCACTACAAGTTTAATGGAGAAGAGGTGAGAAGAGGAAGAAGAACAACACTAAAACTAGGAAAAATGAGAATACAAAAATTGACCATTCCTTCACAAAATTCTGGGCTATTTATAGGACAAGAAATGAAACCCTAGGGCAACCACCAGAACCCTGATGCAATGACCAAACTGCCCCCCAAAAGTCTCTTCCTGAACTGCCTGTACGGACGCGGATCCGCCGCCTATAGCCCCCTATGGCCGCGGATCCGCGCCCCTACTGTGGGTTTAGGGTGTGGGCTTCTGAGTGTTTTCCTGGTCTCCTGTCCCCTCTTGTCTGGTGTGTGTATTTTCTGATAATTCTTTCCCATTTCTTCCAGAATTTCTATTGAGCAAAGGAGGACTTTTTTGTGGATGATTGCCTCGAGCTCCGTGTAGATCTCTTGGATTTTGTGCTACCATTGAGCCTTGTGCATGAGAATGATGTTGATTTGACACTTTGTCTTCCTAAACTGGTAACTGGCAGCATACGGATGAAGAGCGGAGACCGTGTTTTTATCTGTGGTTGGCAGGAACCGGATTTTGTCGTGTTTTCCATGAATTTCTCCGTTTGAGAACCGGGAACCTGTATCCTGCAATTGACTAGCAAACACGGCTCAAGAGTATCTACCGATATGCAATGTCATAAAAATTGGGCGGTATGAAAATGCAAAAATCTGATATGAACAGTCGGCATGACTTATCGAGCTACTGGGGTCTGACGTTTACCACCCCTAGGCGAGATATGCGACATATCAGACGAACAGACCGGACTGTACGGTAAGTGTTACTGGTTAGATTCACAGGAGTGTGAGCGGGCTTGCTCGTCGATCTTCTGATCGCTCAATACCCGGGTGGCCGTTACATTTGGCAGACCGCTTGCGGCTTGTGGGTGTTTGATATGATCATCATCTGCTGCCGGCGTATTGACGAGTCTTTAGAGTCCTACACATAGGTTTCCTAGATCAAGCGAAACGAAATAGGAGCGCATATGAGATATGTGCGGGACCGAGAATAATGCGTGTATGTGATACCGTATTCTATTCTCGCGATGAATGTATCGAATGGTTATATGCGATGTAACCTAGTTATCGAATCAAGGATTGACTCGATAAGCCGATACATTGGATACTAGCCGGTTATATGCGACATGACCGGATCGTTAAATCAAGTGTTGATTTAATGATTTAATGTAGAATTATATATTTGATAAATTACTTTGCATTAACTAGTATTGGTTCACTTTAAATGGATTTACTCACTTTGTTTGTGCACATTGTATATGTGATATATTTTGTGCACATGATTGTATCATGATACATGCAAGCTAGGGTTAGTATAAAGAATTAGACCATGGTAAAGTTTATGATTAGGGTTTTCTTTTTATTTACTTATTCATTTATTTATTCTTTTTGTTTATTTTGGAAAAAGAAAATGATAAAGAAATTAGAATGGTGGCTTGATTTGTTTGTAGTTGAAGTTTCTTGAAACTTTGACTAAGTCACCATTCTTGTCTCATCCTTAACCCTAACCATTCAAGTTAACCATGGTCCATTCTCTACAACTAACCAAGGGTTAGTAAATGATAAGTATTGATTTATTTATCATTTACATAATACTTATCATATTCTTTTTCTTCATCTTCTTCTTCTTCAACATGAGAAGAAAGCTTGCTACATCAATGGTGATTGATGAAAAAGTGTGAGAAATCCAAATCTAAAGTCTACCCACTTCCTATTTCTTCATCCTCTACCTCTTGCCAAGTTGTATAGGGTGTTTCCTTCACAAGTTTTCAAGGCTTGGTGAAGTTGGAGCTTGTTCTTGTGATGCCTCGACGTAGATCATCTTCGGCATCGAACCGACGATCAAGCCCGCCCATTCTTCGATGATGCCAATGCTAGAGTCAAGGGTTCGATTTGGACAGCGGAGGGAGATCATCGCGGAGCTTAGGAAGTGGTGGACCGGATCTACAAAGGTTGTAGTCACTTTCCCTTAGCATTTAATTCGATTACATGCTTGCTTCACCTATATATCTAGTTAACGATCCGTATTAGGGTTTGTAGGCACAAGGAATTTTTTGATTTGTGCATGTTTGATCACATGTGAGACTTCATTAGTGTGCCTAGGAACCCTACATTTGGTAGAACCGGAGGATTCAATAGTTTCCAACGAACCTCAGCCTCTCCGCCGATCTAGTAGGGTTCCTCATCCACCTGAGAGATACTTCGATTTTCTCTATGACAGTGGGAGCGAGGATTGCATCATGAGATGATGACCCAACTAGTTTCGAGCAGGCCATCAAGAATGGGGACTCTGTGAGAATGGCTGGATTTTTAGCGATCTGAGATGGAATCCATATACACCAACAAAGTATGTACTTTGGTTGCTTTATCTGAAGGGTTAAATCCCCATCAGGAGAAAGTATATCTTGAGAAGATTACTTGGTGTACATGGAAAAGTTGAGACTTTCAAAGCAATGCTTAAGTCCATCCAGATCCTACTTACCACTGCTACATACCATAACTACGATATCTGGCGGTTGGGTGTCATGACTGCTTTTCTAAATGATGATTTAGAAGAGAGCGTCTATAAGTACACAGCCAGAGGGCTTTGTAGACAGTGGGAGCAGCGAAAACATGTGGAAGTTGTTTTATGGGATAAATCAGGCATCGCGGAGTTGGAACGTCTGTTTTGATGTGGTAGTCAAAGAGTTTGATGTCATCAAAATGGTAGATGAACGTAGTATATACAAAAAGGTAGTAGGGAGTATGGTGGTGATCCTCGTATAGTACGTGGATGACATACTCTTGATAGAGAAAGAGTTTCATATGCTACGCTCGATCAATCACCTCTTATCACAAGGATTCTCCATATAAGATCAAGGTGATACCTCCTAAATCCTGGGTTATGGATCTATGAGATAGATCTAATTGGATGTTAGGGCTCTCACTTGGTGTAGTGAGATGGTATCAATCGATCCTGGGGAGAATCACTGGATGGCATCCAGGGTGATAAGGTCGACTGAATGTCAGTCACAGGCATTGTCTTTACCCTCAGTGGATGGACGGTATGTTGGAAGAGTTCCAAGCTAGATACCGTGACAAACTAGACGATTAAAGGCAAGATACAACGTTACCAAGGATGCTACCAAAGAGGCAGTCTGGATATATATAAGTTCATAAGATGAACTTCGTTCATACCATTGTGTGACAATGGAGTTGTGGCTTATGCCTAGGAACCCTCGTCCCATCAACGATCCAGACATATTCTTAGGCAGTATCACCTGATCATGGAGATGGATGATCTCCAGGGAGATCGAGGACAGGAGAGTAGATACAGAGGACAACAGCGCGGATCCACTCACAAAGGCCTATTTCCCAGTAGAGACTTTTATGGGATGGTTGAGTTTGAGATATTTCAACCACAGCTGAATGTTAGGTATGAGATACTACAATAGATGGCCCTAGTGCATGTGGGAGATTGTTAGTGATATGTATTCCCTAGAGGCCATTACTGTACATACGATGTATATTGTAGTGGATGCTTGGACATATATATGGAGGACTTTCTTGCTCGACATGATAGTTTGCTATCTGGTTGCTCTTTATCTTAACATGTACTCTGATTGTCTCTATGTTACATGTTGATAAAGCCCTTAGGATGAGTACTTGACTACCAGGACTATGATGTAGATCATACTGGTGGGGACAGTGTAGTCTCTAAGTACATCCTTCAAATGTTCCTAGTCGTAGGTATATTGAGACAGGGCATCGATATACCATAGTAGACTAGCGTATAGCTTCTCGACCCATGTAGATGGGCGTTGGATGATCCCATATCCATTGGTGTTTGACATCAAAGACAGTACATGGGTGCTCAGTGGAGACTGGGTACACTAGACGGACTCGTCGAGAACTCCCAGATGGTATTATACCTTACGTCAGATGGCAGTTCTCTGGTGACACTGGTACAGGTTAGTCTGTAGACCCGAGATCGTCATAGAGTCTTGTGTGATTCCCACTGTGCTTTGATTTCCACCTTACCACGTTCAAGAGAACATGCAAAACGGTGGCTTTTGGGTACAGTCCCGAATCACATGGAGACAATGAGCGATAGGAAGGGTTTCGTCTCTCCCGGTATTGGGAGTTGATGTTGCGCTGTGTTCGATTGGCTATAACTGGAAATCCCTGGCCAGGGTTGCTGAGATTTACTGGTAAGAGTTATCAGTAATTTCTCGAACCGTTATGGACCTCATATCGACACGACTTATCGGTTACATGGGTCTGACGTTTACCCGTAGACTAGATATGCAACATATCAGACGAAGAGACCGGACTGTACGGGAGTGTTACTGGTTGGATTCACAGGAGAATGTATAGGCTTGCTTGTTGCTCTTATGATAGCTCAATACCTGGGTGGCTGTTACGTTTAGCTGACCGCTTGTAGCTTATGGGTGTTTGATGTGATCATCACCTACTGCCGGCGTATTGACGATTCTTTAGAGTCCTAGACAGAGGTTTCCTGGCTCAGGCAAAACAGAGTAGGAGCATATATGCGATATGTGCGGGACCGAGAATAATACGTGTATGTGATACCGTACTAGATTCTCGCGATATATGATATCAGCCGGGTATATGTGGTATAGCCGGGTCATCGGATCAAGTGCTGATTCGATGAGCTAATACATTTTATATTAGTCGGTTATTTGTGAAATAGCCGGATTATCGGATCAAGTGTTGATTCGATAATTTAATGTATAATTATATAGTTGATATATTACATTACATTAACTAATATAAGCTCACTTAAAGATTCTTTTTCTCACTTGGATAATACATTGATATATATGGGATATATGTTAATTGTATTATTTTATTTTGTTACTATATATATTATGTATGTGATTATCACGACCCGAAATAGCACGTGACAGGCCCATGAATCATATGAAGTCTATAGGACCTCATCTAATTCAAGTAAGCCAAAGCCCAGAAATCTAAAACCATTTTAAGGAGTAAATAGAGAAAACTAGTTTTTAAAGAGCGAAGAAAACATGTTTTAAAAACAAGGTTTTTAAATAAGTAAGCTGAATATGCATTTTTAAAATCTATAGTCTTTTCTGAAAATTTCGGCAGAGTTTCCTTTGTAAATACTGGCTCCGAACGGGGTACAACAAGAATAATATATATACAATGATAAAAGGCATCCCCAAGCGGGAGCTAGCTCTTCGTCAATAGACGGTCACAACCACGCAAGCAGTATAATATACAACGCCAAAGGGCGAGGATCAAACTCAAAAAGGAAACTCAAAATCAGCATGAAAACCATAATACTACAACGCGCGACTCTAAGGTCGAAATAATACACAACTGGTTTTCTAAGTCTGAAACAATACACAAGTTTGGTTGATGGAATTACTAGATACAACTAATAAAAATAAATACAAGGGTGGTTACGATGCGAGTGAACCCACCTACTAAAGCAGTCACCCAGAAAGGAAGTAGTGTGCCAAAAAAGCCGCAATGGAACCTGGACGGCAAGACCTACAAGAACTGTGGCACAACGAGGGTGAGTTGCCAACTCGTGAATAGAAAACATCACAGAGCAGAAATCGTATGTATGACACAATCCTAGGTCAATACGATCAGATATATATATAAACCTCAAATGAATAAGTCTGAAGCATGAAAAGGTGGCCAGGGTAAACATCTATACATAAGTGTAATCCCATGTGCTCGTGTCAGTGCCTCAGGTAACAACATATCATAAATATGAGGTATGATAAATGTAATCAACATGAATCAATGTCAACTATATCATGCAGTCTATAAGTGTGTGGATATCATCCAACTATGTAATCAATGTCTGTATGTATGTGGATCTCATCCACATGTCTCCCAAAGACAATAAGCATCATGCATGTAAATATCATAAAGCATATGCATGGAAGTATAAGGATATAAATCAACATGTGTCCCTCGCAACATATCAAAATCATGGAACCGGAGTGTCTAGCATCGACACTCGAAAACATCATAAAATCCGTGCCCAGCATCGGCACGTAAATCCTCATATATCGGGCTCGCACAGTCCGGATCGGCCCACGGGCTCCGTAAGTCCGAATCAGCCCATATCATCTCTCGACTCCGGTCGGTATTCTCCGGATATCCGCCGAGCTCAAACACTATCACCGGTAGGTAGTAGTCCCTGTGGCAGGCTCATCGTCATCCACACAAAATCTCTCTCTCGCCCCGGGATACCATACCGGGTCCACCATGTACCCGCAATCGGCCTCATCCGCCTTCTCGAATCGGGTTTCACATGCCACTCTCAGAACCGAGAAAACACATGGTGGACGCACTGAAATATCATATCAAGGGTAACCAGGTTTTTAAAACAATACATACTTTAATTTGAAATGACCACGGTTCCCAAATCCAGAAATATCATGGAAACAACATATCTCAATGCGTATAATCATAAGCACGATGTATGCGACATATGAAAGAAATGTAAGCCTATCAGTAAATCATGCAACACAACACAGTAATATGCACATATCGTGGGAAGACCGCTTCTTTAAAATGAATCAGTTTTAAAAAGTATCTTGCCGTTCCCAAGTCTCCAAATCAAGCCAGAATCATCTATGTATGTGCAAATACGTATGTATACAAGAATGAGTGTACAATAGGTATGTGCACAAGTATGAGTGTACAATATGTAAGTACACAAGTATGAGTGTATAGTAGGTATGTGCACAAGTATGCCATGCAAGGGATCATATCCTGATGCAATAATCCTACAGTGTAGTGACATGGCAATTATCGATGATGAAGTGTGTGAGCCGGCAAGCAGGTGTACGTGGAACATATGTATCATCGATAATGGTGCTGGTGTCCAAACAACATTGTTTTGATATAACATTAAACATATTTAAACATGCAATGCGATGCGAACAGCTAGAGTATGCGGCAAATGAATAATAAACACAACGGTGCAGAATCTAAATCAATGTATATATGTCATACTGTTTTGCCATTTGAAAGAAGGCGAATCGGGGTTTTTAGGAAAATAAGGGCTACGGTGTTTTTAAGAAAAAATGCGTCTTTTGAAAATACCCGTAGAATCCATTTGCTTGTCTTTAAAATATTCCCGATTCGTTAGTTTTTGAAATGGGTATGACATCGGTCAAGCCTAACATCTACTAAGCTAACTACAGATCTAGCTAACAAGCTAATCGGGAGGGGTATGGAAACCACCTAAATCTGAGTCGATATATATATATATATATATATATATATATATATACATGTAATAGTCGGTGATCCCGCCTCAATGGTACCGCGTACAATACAATATCATATGACATCCTCGAGTCATAAGTGCGGATCTTATCATCAAATAAAGCTCATACGGTAAATCATCGTACGGCATCCCAAATCTGGGTACGGGTCAATATCACATTCATCTCATCAACTATCTGGTATCCTTATCGTCATATCACATGATCTGGGGTACTGATCTAGGTCTAGTACAACCGATACCATCTATGTAAACATAAGTGCGTGTGTAAAACACATGTCCAAAGGCCCGCTAAAATCTCATGTCGTATCCCAAATACGAACCACATCATATCATCGATCTCATGGCACTATGCTCAATCCCATCGACTCATCTCCAAATATCATCCACTATCCTCATCATCCAGGTATAAATATAACAGATAAGCATGTGTGTGCGTGTGGGTGTAAACCTATTCTAGGGTTCGCAATTAGGAAACTATACTAGTTTACATCTAGACCCTAATCTATCCATAGTACACCTAATCACATCTTGAATATCCATATCACACCTAACGATATCATACATATATATATAGTATATACATAGTGTGCTAAACATCAAACTGCGGGGGTGCTATACGCCATCCACCCGACTTCCCCCGTAGATATAATCTACTCACCTGCATCCTGCGTGTCGGTGTTGATGTCGCCTTCATCTTCTTCATCATATGAAACCCTCGTGAAGGTACCTACAAAGATAACACAATCGCAAACGCACATTAAAATCACATCGGAAAACCAAAACGACACGCTAAGGCTTATAGGTTAGAACCTATGGACAACGCTTCAAAACCACCAAATAACTCTCGATATCATCGTACAAACGTCAAGTGATCGAGGTGAAACACAAATACGCAAATCCAGAATTAAAATACGAGAAACGAAACTCCGAATCAAAACAGCAACTCAGGAAAATGGTCCCAGATTTCACCCTAGGTCAAATTGGTCAATTTTGCATATGCCAAGGGTCTATTTTACTTATGAGGGGACCACAGAACCAACACGAGGCTAAATGGCCCAGGTCTGGCCGCAATTTGCGGCCAGAAGGCTTTTATTTGCGGCCAGAGTTGAGGTATAGGGGCTAGGGTTTTGGTGGTGCACTCCAGGTTGCCTTCACATCACTCTGTGTTAGCAAAATAATTTTCAGTGTCTCCGGGTGATAGCAGATTTCATTTTACATCCACAGAATCCACAATTTTCCGATATCGGGTTTTCTAAATCAGTATTCCGGGGTTATAGTCTCTGGTTTAGGTCTGGATTCTAGCACTAGGGGGTTTGTATGGCCTCTACTGAGCTCATTTTCACACCACCACTCAAAATTCCCATAACCCTAACTAGAAATTCTCAAGGTTTACCCAAACCACACAATATTGGTTCTAATCTAACATGGGGATAAAAGTAATGGAAATACTAAGCTAAAGGTCCAGAAAATAGCTCATTTGGCAACTCAAGAAATTTCTTGAGTTGCCCCAAGTGTCCAAAATTTGATTTTTCTTGGTCCATGGGGTAGCCAGTGAGCTCATGTATCTTTTTAATGAAATGGGACTTGGGTTCTGAGGTGTTTTTCATGGAGTTTTGTGGGTTGTAGTGGAGGAGGAGGGGAGGGGCAGCAGCAGCAGCTGCAACATTAGAGAGGGAGGGAGAGGAAATGAGTGAAATAATGATGGGGGAATGGCTCAAGACCAAGTCAAAGGTAAACCCTCACCTTTTTCTCTCTCACCCATACCTATATATTATACTCTTTTCTTTTCTTTTCTAATTTCCATCTTTCATCAATAGTAACCCCAAAATAAAAGACATGCACCCAAAAACATGTAGTAAAATGCAACAAGTGTTAATAAAAAGATATGGTGCATGTTTGCACAAAATACGCTTAAAGAGCGATTAGCGATTTTTAATCGCGATTAGCACTAAATTAGCATATAATTAATCGTAAAAACTTAAAAATTGCATAATTCCATAAAACACCATCTTTTTAGTAATTTCCATAATTTTCCAAATTTTCCCCATTTATCGGTATCTAATTATACCGCCTTATTAAAATATTCAATATTTTATTATTAATTTATAGAAATTCCACAAAATAATATTAATTTTTTTTGAAATGTTACAATCTTCCACCATTAAAGAAATTCGGTCCCCGAATTTAAATTTAAACCCCTTAAATACTAAAACATTTCAGTAAAAGACTAAGTCGTCGAGGCTCCGAAATCATCAATGCATAAAACGCATCATAGCGCAATGCATGCGCATGAACAATGGCAGATAACTCGAAAACAAAACTCCGTCAAGCATCCCGCAATCATCGGAGTCATGGTAAAGACACAAATGTCAAATCCAAAATAAAAACCAATATGATATAAATCAGAACTATACATGTAAACATCAAATCTATACATGTAAATATCTGAAGGAAATGCATGCCAAACCTTTTCATGTTGCTATGCTATGCGCGTATCGCGGCATAGTGGCGGACGTCTATTGTAAGAAAATAACCATATATGTATATATCTTTTGTTTAAGATGTACGTTCCGCCGTTTTGAAAAAAATTTGGAAGGGTTTCCTTGTTTTAACGTGTCATGTCATATCAGACACGTAGGTAAATACTGAGACTCTAGCTCGCTTTTTGGAAATCCCTTCGATAACTATCAATGCATGCAAAATATATCCAGGTACTGTCCTCTGACTAGTCCTGCTCAGTACGAAAACATATAGCAAATATCATAAAAACGTACTGCTCCATAAGAAATAAATCCCAAAATGTATATAAGAATACGCTGTGCGTCTGGTGCGCACGGAAATCAAAATCCATATATATGCCATACACGTGCACAGAAACATCTAGGTGCAACGGGTGTGCACGAAACATCTGTCATAGGCAACGTGTGTGCCTGACAGCAAAATCAGGTGCATCTATCATGCACGAATAAAGTCTAAATCATGTGCATCCAACATGCACGAAATCATGAAATCTAAATCAAATGCACGAAGTGCAAGAAATCAACATCAATAACAGAATCAAAATCAACATATCGAATGCCATCAAATCGAAGTCAGGTGCAACAAACGCACGAAATATAAATCCGGTGCAACAAATGCATGAAATATAAAACTGGTGCGACTGCGTGCACAAAACACATATCAATGCACTACAAGCACAAATAAGCTATACCGAGCGCAAAAACCAAATTGTGTGCATACCATGTGCACAAAATCAACCCAACTGTATAAAATCCATGAAGTCATAAACATGTGCAGCCAAGGCACAAAACGATATCAGGTGCAATAACTGTGCACAAATCATAAATCAACACAATAGTACATAAAGCATATCTCAAGTGTAATAACTGTGCGCAAATATAAATACCCAGTAGGTGCAACCATGGTGCACGAAAACAAATATCATGGAACTCAGCCATCAAGACTAAATCATGCTAATAGATCGCCCAAAATACCAAAATCCAAGGTGACGGATACGTGATAATCGAATCACCATATCATAAATCATAAATACCGTCGTCGTTATATCCTCCTTCAAAGTCGAGAAGGTGTCGGTGCATCCAATGCTAGCAGAGCAAGATATCTACTTGCCTCCTGCTCACGGTCTGGCGTCCTCTGTCTCTTGGCCCTTATCTTCCCTGTGGATTACCTACCTCGCAATCCATCGGCTCATCGGCCCTATCAGGTGTGCTAACGGGGACGATTCCGCCCTGGCACTTCTCTGGTCACCTCTCGGTCAATCCTCACGGCCACTCGTAAAGCAGCATGTCACTGGTGTCGGCCTCTGGTCCTCGGAATGCACATCACACATCTTCCCCTAGTGCAATTCTTATCGCAGCAGTGTCCTGGAAGGAATCCTACTCAAGGTCTCTTCCGATCTTGCCTATACAGAACTGTATGGAGGCTGGTACTCTGGAATAACCTTTCCTCGCTCTCTGGACATCGGCGTCCTCAGCATAAGATTTTCTTGGAAACTGGTCGCATCCCAACGCCTCTGTAGACATATCCAACCTTTAATCTTAACGGGGAGTAACAACAGCTCGTCAGCATCTCGTACGAACCTCTTGTCCCGCGAGTCTGTATCATCGTTCACTTCGACGTCACGTCTCTATCTACGCACTACAAATGTTCTAGGCTACGGTCAATCTGAAGTCTCTCATACGGACTCGAAATCATGAACTCGGTATCTTCATCACTCTGTGGAAGATATCTAGCCGAACACGTCCTCAGGAACTCGTCCCAACCCGCGGAGGTATACTCCATACGCATCCATTCTTGATCAACTCACAACGCATCTGGTTGAGGCCCTTTATCCGAACCTGGTCAACTATCTCGTCGACGATGCTGAACTTTGGCCTGCTGGGTGTGCGCAATATGACCACTCCTGGGTCCAAGCCTTCTCGTATAGTATTCCAGAAAGGTCCTGTCGAGGTCTCTCTCAAATCTCGTTTCTGCCGAACTACCCCGAAGTTATCATCTTTATTATATCTGTTTCTTGTTCCGGAACGGCTGCATACTCGTCGCGACTCCTTCTGGAAGGTATATCCATATAAAACGCCTCTGCATGCGTATTGCATCTCTGATGTCAGCGGAGTGGAACGTCATCCCGTCGAAATCTCTTGCGAACTCTTTACTCCACTCTGTTCCAATGTCGACTGATTCGGACTCGTCTTCTCGTGGGTGCATGGACTGCGCTCCAATGGCTATACTCGTATCTGGAGTCTCCCAAGCAATGTATCCCATCACATGATATCCGAATGATGTCGAACCATTCGATCAATTTGCAAAAACCTCATAATCCCCCAAGAGATCAACATCTTGAGTACAGTTTAATAGTATTCCAGTACATGCCACAGCGCCTGTAGACCAACCGTAGAAGGGCAAATCCAAGCCTCACAAATGGCACCGCTAAACTGCCGCAAACCCTAAGGTTCGAAGGCGTTCCAAGGTCAATACGCCGAGTTAGGGTTTCATTCTTCTAGAGGGTCCATAGCATTACTTGCATTGTCTTCCGAATACTTTAAACTTGGAATTGGGTTCCTGACATTCGATCGTCTCTATCGACTCTCAATGAATCTGCGTGGAGTCGTCTCTAGCTGGAATCAATCTATCTGATGACCTCACATCGGGGTAAGCGAATGAACCACATGTCCTAGTCATTCATCCTCGGGTGACTAACGACCATCCATCTATCTTTAAGTATATACTCATGCTGCAGTAGCTCCAACATCTGGGCGATATCTCGTCATTTGCAGTAACAACTGGCTCATTCGTCTGTACGCTGAACAGTGCCTCAATCATCATGAATAAGCGGTATATCAATGGTCATCACATTCTGACTGGCCTCTAGCAGTAACTTGATCCTCTGGTGCTGATCTGCACGTCCGAGAAATCTCGTAAAAGCGATCTGTCAAACGCTCATGGCGCGAAAACACAATAAAATGACGCCTCTCTATGCAATCGTACGTCCCTGGAATCACGCCCTGTTCAGTCCTCGTCTATGACGAGCTCATGCTGACGCAACTCTAGCCGTAGCTCTCTCTGCCCGTGTAATCGTGGCAGCAAAATTATAACCAATATCGATGAGAATAGATCATAGGAATGAATATAATACTGTGCAAAGAAATGTACATCCTAAGGTTTCTTAAGTGGAGTAGCGTAACGTAAGTATGCCGCGGAACATACGTACGGTACGTCACTCTACTCAAGCTACCTATTCCATCAACCAAGGGTCATCCTACGCGACGAAAGTTCGGGTATAATACCCCCTCGACTAAGTCTAAGTTCCGTAAGGTCAATCCTAAGTTCCGTATATATATAAACGCTCTAGGCTCCGCATAGTAAAACTTAGACTCGAACCAAGGTTAACCTAGCGCTCTGATACCAATTTTTCCATGACCCGAAATAGCACGTGACTGGCCCTTGAATCATATGAAGTCTATAGGACCTCATCTAATTCTAGTAAGCCAAAAGCCCAGAAATCTAAAACCATTTTAAGGAGTAAATAGAGAAAACTAGTTTTTAAAGAGCGAAGAAAACATATTTTAAAAACAAGGTTTTTAAATAAGTAAGTCGAATATGCATTTTTAAAATCTATAGTCTGTTCTGAAAATTTCGGCAGAGTTTCCTTTGTAAATACTGGCTCCGAACGGGGTACAACAAGAATAATATATATACAAAGATAAAAGGCATCCCCAAGCGGGAGCTAGCTCTTCGTCAATCGATGGTCACAACAACGCAAGCAGTATAATATACAACGCCAAAGGGCGAGGATCAAACTCAAAAAGGAAACTCAAAATCAGCATGAAAACCATAATACTACAACGCGAGACTCTAAGGTCGAAATAATACATAACTGGTTTTCTAAGTCTGAAACAATACACAAGTTTGGTTGATGGAATTACTAGATACAACTAATAAAAATAAATACAAGGGTGGTCACGATGCGAGTGAACCCACCTACTAAAGCAGTCACCCAGAAAGGAAGCAGTGTGCCAGAAAAGCCGCAATGGAACCTGTACGGCAAGACCTGCAAGAACTGTGGCACAACGGGGGTGAGTTGCCAACTCGTGAATAGAAAACATCACAGAGCAGAAATCGTATGTATGACACAATCCTAGGTCAATACGATCAGATATATATATATAAACCTCAAATGAATAAGTCTGAAGCATGAAAAGGTGGCCAGGGTAAACATCTATACATAAGTGTAATCCCATGTGCTCGTGTTAGTGCCTCAGGTAACAACATATCATAAATATGAGGTATGATCAATGTAATCAACATGAATCAATGTCAACTATATCATGCAGTCTATAAGTGTGTGGATATCATCCAACTATGTAATCAATGTCTGTATGTATGTGGATCTCGTCCACATGTCTCCCAATGACAATAAGCATCATGCATGTAAATATCATAAAGCATATGCATGGAAGTATGAGGATATAAATCAACATGTGTCCCTCGCGACATATCAAAATCATGGAACCGGAGTGTCTAGCAACGACACTCGAAAACATCATGAAATCCATGCCCAGCATCGGCACGTAAATGCTCATATATCAGGCTCCGTCAGTACGGATCGGCCCACGGGCTCCGTAAGTCCAGATCGGCCCATATCATCTCTCGACTCCGGTCGGTATCCTCCGGATATCTGCCGAGCCCAAACACTATCACCGGTAGGTAATAGTCCCTCTGGCAGGCTCATCGTCATCCACACGAAATCTCTTTCTCGTCCCGGGGTACCATACCGGGTCCACCATGTACCCGCAATCGGCCTCATCCGCCTCCTCGAATCGGGTTTCACATACCACTCTCAGAACCGAGAAAACACATGGTGGACGCACTGAAATATCATATCAAGGGTAACCGGGTTTTTAAAATAATACATACTTTAATTTGAAATGACCACGGTTCCTAAATGCAGAAATATCATGGAAACAACATATCTCAATGCGTATAATCATAAGCACGATGTATGCGACATATGAAAGAAATGTAAGCCTATCAGTATATCATGCAACACAACACAGTAATATGCACATATCGTGGGAAGATCGCTTTTTTAAAATGAATCAGTTTTAAAAAGTATTTTGCGGTTCCCAAGTCTCCAAATCAAGCCAGAATCATCTATGTATGTGCAAATACGTATGTATGCAAGAATGAGTGTACAATAGGTATGTGCACAAGTATGAGTGTACAATATGTAAGTACACAAGTATGAGTGTACAGTAGGTATGTGCACAAGTATGCCATGCAAGGGATCATATCCTGATGCAATAATCCTACAGTGTAGTGACATGGCAATTATCGATGATGAAGTGTGTGAGCCGACAAGCAGGTGTACGTGAAACATATGTATCATCGATAATGGTGCTGGTGTCCAAACAATATGGTTTTGATATAACATTAAACATATTTAAACATGCAATGCGATGCGAACAGCAAGAGTATGCGGCAAATGAATAATAAACACAACAGTGCAGAATCTACATCAATGTATCTATGTCATACTGTTTTGCCATTTGAAAGAAGACGAATCAGGGTTTTTAGGAAAATAAGGGTTACGGTGTTTTTAAGAAAAGATGCGTCTTTTGAAAATTCACTTAGAATCCCTTTGCTTGTCTTTAAAATACTCCTGATTCGTTATTTTTTGAAATAGGTATGATATCGGTCTAGCCTAACATCTACTAAGCAAACTACAGATCTAGCTAACAAGCTAATCGGGAGGGGTATAGAAACCATCTAAATCTGAGTCGATATATATATATATATATATATATATATACACATGTAATAGTCGGTGATCCCGCCTCAAAAGTACCGCGTACGATACAATATCCTATGACATCCTCGAGTCATGAATGCGGATCTTATCATCAAATAAAGATCGTACGGTAAATCATCGTACGACATCCCAAATCTGGGTACGGGTCAATATCACATACATCTCATCAACTATCTGGTATCCTTATCGTCATATCACATGATCTGGGGTACTGATCTAGGTCTAGTACAACCGATACCATCTATGTAAACATAAGTGCATGTGTAAAACACATGTCCAAAGGCCCGCTAAAATCTCATGTCGTATCCCAAATACGAACCACATCATATCATCGATCTCATGGCACTATGCCCAATCCCATCGACTCATCTCCAAATATCATCCACTATCCTCATCATCCAGGTATAAATATAACAGATAAGCATGTGTGTGCGTGTGGGTGTAAACCTATTCTAGGGTTCGCAATTAGGAAACTATACTAGTTTACATCTAGACCCTAATCTATCCATAGTACACCTAATCACATCTTGAATATCCATATCACACCTAACGATATCATACACATATATATAGTATATACATAGTGTGCTAAACATCAAACTGCGGGGGTGCTATACGCCATCCACCCGACTTCCCCCGTAGATATAATCTACTCACCTGCATCCTGCGTGTCGGTGTTGATGTCGCCTTCATCTTCTTCATCATATGAAACCCTCGTGAAGGTACCTACAAAGATAACACAATCGCAAACGCATATTAAAATCACATCGGAAAACCAAAACGACACGCTAAGGCTTATAGGTTAGAACCTATGGACAACGCTTCAAAACCACCAAACAACTCTCGATATCATCGTACAAACGTCAAGTGATCGAGGTGAAACACAAATACGCAAATCCAGAATTAAAATACGAGAAACGAAACTCCGAATCAAAACAGCAACTCAGGAAAATGGTCCCAGATTTCACCCTAGGTCAAATTGGTCAATTTTGCATATGCCAAGGGTCTATTTTACTTATGAGGGGACCACAGAACCAACACGAGGCCAAATGGCCCAGGTCTGGCCGCAATTTGCGTCCAGAAGGCTTTTATTTGCGGCTAGAGTTGAGGGATAGGGGCTATGGTTTTGGTGGTACACTCCAGGTTGCCTTCACATCACTCTGTGTTTGCAAAATAATTTTCAGAGTCTTCAGGTGATAGAAGATTTCATTTTACATCCACAGAATCCACAATTTTCTGATATTGGGTTTTCTAAATCCGTATTCTGGGGTTCTAGTCTCTGGTTTAGGTCTGGATTCTAGCACTAGGGGGTTTGTATGGCCTCTACTGAGCTCATTTTCACATCACCACTCAAAATTCCCATAACCCTAACTAGAAATTCTCAAGGTTTACCCAAACCACACAATATCGGTTCTAATCTAATATGGGGATAAAAGTAATGGAAATACTAAGCTAAAGGTCCAGAAAATACCTCATTTGGCAACTCAAGAAATTTCTTGAGTTGCCCCAAGTGTCCAAAATTTGATTTTTCTTGGTCCGTGGGGTAGCCAGTGAGCTCATGCATCTTTTTAATGAAATGGGACTTGAGTTTTGAGGTGTTTTTCATGGAGTTTTGTGGGTTGTAGTGGAGGAGGAGGGGAGGGGCAGCAGCAGCAGCTGCAACATTAGAGAGGGAGGGAGAGGAAATGAGTGAAATAATGATGGGGGAATGGCTCAAGACCAAGTCAAAGGTAAACCATCACCTTTTTCTCTCTCACCCATACCTATATATTATACTCTTTTCTTTTCTTTTCTAATTTCCTTCTCTCATCAATAGTAACCCCAAAACAAAAGCCATGCACCCAAAAACATGTAGTAAAATGCAACAAGTGTTAATAAAAAGATATGGTGCATGTTTGCACAAAATACGCTTAAAGCGTGATTAGCGATTTTTAATCGTGATTAGCACTAAATTAGCATATAATTAATCGTAAAAACTTAAAAATTGCATAATTCCATAAAACACCCTCTTTTTAGTAATTTCCATAATTTTCCAAAATTTCCCCATTTATCGGTATTTAATTATACCGCCTTATTAAAATATTCAATATTTTATTATTAAATTATAGAAATTCCACAAAATAATTAAAAAAAAATTGAAATGTTACAGTGATATATAATATTGTAACATGTTAGGGTTACAAATGCAACAATGGTTTTGAGATTTAACCATGTTAGGGTTTGGATTAGGGTTATGCTTTTGGATTAGGGCTTTGGATGAGCTTTGAGGAAGCTTCATGAAGGTTTGACTTTGTCCATTTTCTTTGATATTTTGGTGAGATATTTGTTAACCCAACCAAAACCTTAACCCATGGTAAAGTCTCTATAAGGGTTAAGCATGTCATGCTTAACCCTAGGTTGCATTTCTAACCTCAACAATGATTCATTATTCATCACAAAAGTAATTCTTCTTCTTCCTCCTCTCTTGGAATAGCTTCACTAGCTTATAGGTTTGTGATGATTTTGAGTGAGATAGAGAAAACAAAAGAGAGCAAAATTCCTACTTCATCATCCTCATCTATTCTAGCCACTTAGATTAGGGTGTTTGCTTTACTAATACTTGATTAGTGAAGCAAGAGCTTGGGTTTGAGATTCTTCAAGGTAGATCATCTTGGATTAGTGAATTCTTCAAGTAAGGGTGCATCATTCTCTTCATGGAGCCTCTCTAGAGTCCAGGTACTTGATGATCGCAGCCAAAGGACCTCAACACAGAGCTTATGAAGTGAAGGAATGGACTACAAAGGTTGTAATCGCTAACTCTTAGATGTTAAAATATTAACATGCTAGTATTGTTTGATTCTCTAGTTAATGATCTAGGTTCGGGGTTATCCATAATGGCAAATTTTTGAAATTGGCATGTGTGATGCCACCCGAAACCTTGCTGCCGTTGTAGGTATCCCAACACATATTGTACACTACATACATATTGTACACCCATATTTACGTACATACATATTGTACATCCATATTTGCGTAGATACATATTGTACACCCATATTTGTGAACATACATATTGTACACCCATATTTGCGTACATACATATTGTACACCCATTTTGCGTACATACATATTATACATCCATACTTGCGTACATACATATTGTACACCCATATTTGCGTACATACACATGGTACATCCAGACTTGCGTACATGCATATTGTACACCCATACTTGTATACATACATATTTGCACATCCATACTTGCGTACATACATATTTGCACAAACATAGATGATGCTGGCTTTGATTTTGGAGAATTGGGCACCGCAGAATATATTTTAAAACTGGATTCATTTAAAGGAGCGGTTTTCCCTAGATATGTGCAGATTACTATTCCATGTTGCATGATATACGGATATGCTTACATTTCTGTTATATGTCGTATACATCATGCTTTATGATTTGACGCATTGAGATATGTTGTTTCCATGAAATTTCTGGATTTGAGAACCGTGGTTATTTCAAAAGAAAGTATGTATTGTTTAAAAAACCCGGTTTCTCTTGATATGATATTTGAGTGCATCAACCATGTGTTTTCTCGGTTCTGAGAGTGGCATGTGAAACCCGATTCGAAGAGCGGTAGGCACCACCTGCGGGTACATGGTGGACCCGGTGAGGTACCCCGGGGCAAGAAGACTCGTCTTGTTAGACGGTGAGCATGGTAGGGGAGCGCTACCTACCGGTGATAGTATTTGGACCCGTCGGTTATCCGGAGGATACCGACCGGAGTCATGAGATGGATATGAGGGCCGACCAGAGTAGGCAGCACCTGAGACGAGATATATATGAGGGCCGATCTAAGGATGCGGCGCCTGAGATATATGAGGATTTACGTGTCGATGCTGGACACGGGTTTCATGATGTTTCGAGTGTCGATGCTGGACACTCAGGTTCCATGATTTCGATGTGTCGCGAGGGACACACGTTGATTTATATCCTCATACTTTCATGCATATGCTTTTATGATATTTACATGCATGATGTTGTTGTGTCATTGGTTGACACGTGGACGAGATCCACATGCATACATACATTGATTATATGGTGGACGAGATCCACATGCATTCATACATTGATTATGGTTGGATGAAATCCTCATACATATAGACCTTGAGTATAGTTTGGCACATATGCAGATACGGTCACCCTAAATATCATAGTATTACCTTTATGATATAGTTGACCTAGGAAATCGTTATTTTATTCGATTTCTACCTGATGATGTTTTTCTACTCACAAGTCGGTAACTCACCCCCGTTGTGCCACAGTTCTTGCAGGTTGACCGCATGGATCAGTAACGGTGTTGCTGGCAAACAGCTGCATACAGGTGTTTTGCTTTGGCAGGTGGTACATGTTGGATCGTACCACTATTGTATTCTTTATTCATATTGTATCTAGTCAACTCCATCAATCAAACTAGTATTTGTATAAGTAATGAGACTTAGTGAGACTTGTGGTTGTGAGACTTAGAGCGAGGGGTTTTCCGCTACTTGTGATTTTGGATATCTTGCTTATTTCTTTATCTTTTGTGGTGAACTTCGCCGTTGGGCATCGTATACTTATATTTATGCTTTGCGTGGTTGTGGATCCGCCGATTGGCGAAGAGCTAGCTCCCGCTTAGGGATGCCTTTTATATTATCTTGTATTGTGGTTTTGATCAAAGAATACAAAGGAGGTGCTGTCTAAATTTTTAAAAGACGAAACAAGTTTTTCGAATAGTAAATCCACTTGCATTTTTATGTTCCATTGTTTATGTATTTAGGAAAACTATTGATTTCATCATACCTTATTTTCAAAACTTCACCTCTTTTATTTTTCTTAAAAAGCAATAGATTTCTGGGTTTCGGCTTACTTGAATTACGTTACGCCTTTGGACGTGGCATGATTTAAGTGCCGATCATGAGCTAATATTTCGGGTCGTGACAACAGACTAACCTGTACCAGTGTTGTAACACCCTAGAATGCGATTAGGGGTTCTTATGCTTTGTTGTGGGGTTTTTAGTAAAAAGTTTACCAAAATGGTTTTCAAATATTTTATCTAAATTTATGAACATTTTTCTGGAATTTAATTTGGACTGCACACACATGTGCATGGTAACTAGGACTAAGTTTAGGGTTATGCCATGTTTAAGTAGCCATGGTAAACTAAAACATATCATTAAGTTAATATGAAGTTAATTGAGGATATTAGTTTTCCTAATTAATTTAAATTTTGTTTTGTTTTTGGGTTGACTTAAGTGAGGAGAGAGAGAGGGAGTGATGGCTTGAGGTATGGCTCCACTAACCTCACCCCTTTTTTCCAAAACCCTCACACTTCTACCCTCTCCCTCACTCTCATTTCTCTTCACTCATAATTCTCACCCCCTCTCATTTCTTTTCCTATCATCACAAGCAGCAGCAGCGGCAAGATAGCAGCAGCAGCAGCAGAGGCAACAGCAGCAGCAGCAGAGGCAACAACAACAGTAGCAAGCAACAACAACAACAGCAAGCAGCTGCAGCAGAACCTCCCTTCCCTTCTTCTTCTTCTTCTTCTCCTTCTTCTTGCATCCTAGGACAATTGAGGTATAATTTTAAACTTAACTTCTTTCTTTTGCTATACATGTGATTATTTAGCTTAAGTTAGTGTTTAATGTGGATTTTTAGTGCTAGTTTGTGGTTTAAGTGGGGTTTAAGCTAAGTTGGGATTATTATGGCTCAATTAGCTTAGGTAGGTGTTATTAGTGCTGTTTTAACCTAGTAGTATCACTAGATTTCGCTAAATCACTTTAAAGTCTAAAACTTGAAATTTAAAATACGGTTTTGAAGCAAGTGGTAGGATATATGAGATCTGCTAAATCTGAGTTCATTTTCTAGTTTAGCAAACTTGTTCAGAATAGTGTGGAGGCTTTTTAGAGTGGTGCCTAGAAATTCGTGCCCGTTTCCCTTCCCAAAATCCGGCGACATTCCTTGCTTTTCCGGCATCGCCAGCCCCCATGTTGAGTTGGGTGTTGGTGCTTTGGCTAGTGGTGTCTGTGAGTGTTTTCCAGTGTTTGGTATTGTTTGGTTTTTGGGTTTTAGCAGTTGGTGAAATCTGGGAGAGATTGGTTAGTTTTAGTGTTTTGTGGACTTGATGATAATTTGATGATTTAGGTGGAAAATGGGGTAAGTCAGGGTTTTTAGGGTTAGATTAGCTCTAATTTTATGCCGTTGGTATCACTTGGTTATTGTAATTTCACCAAATTTCACAAATGTATCCTATGTTGCAAACTAAGTGTTTTAAAACATTTTTGAAACTAAACTTTAGGATACTAGAATCTGCTGTATCTGGGGATATAATTTTTGTAAGCAAACATATACATTAGGATATAATTTGTGCTAGGAATATAGTGTAGAAACCTGGACCTTTTCCACCTGTTTTTGGCCGATATCAACCCTATGGTGGCCGGCCCAAACGTTTGGGTTTTTGTTGGATTTTTGCTGGATTTTTGCAGGCAGTTGTCTGTAGGTATTGTGAGAGCTTTGGTCTTGTTCGATTTGCTTGTTTTTGCTCCAGATAAAATCTGGGATTGTTTACCTATAATTAGCGTAGCAGGACTTGCGCGACACGTACGATACGAGTTGAGTGGTGTCCTGTGTGTCACAGCGTGTCGCGATGGTTTTTGACGTATGCACACACGTTATGTATACACACGCGTTTAGCTTGCGACGATAGTTTCTCGTATAACCTTGATATCGCGTTTTTGCAGGATTGTGCCTTATGTGTGTTGCTTTGTGTAAATTCTAGGTTCGCAGGCGGGGGCTTCGGACGCCGCGGAGAAAGGAAAGCAGGTGGTCAGATACACCTAGCACCAGATCATGAGTGAGTAGATGTACACATCTACGGGGGAAATCGTATGGATGGCGCGAGGCGCCCGATAATTTAAAACTTCTAGTAGTACCAGCTTTTGCGTGTAATCCTTAGTTATCTATTTTGCTTCGTTGCATGACCTTTTATATCCATATATGTGATAGTTCATCATATAGAACCTAGTGAATCATTAAATTTAGAATTTCAATCGTTGCATCATTAAAATGAGTTATGCGACACAAGTACTATTTAACTTGCTAAATTGAGAATTACAATCATTGCATCATTAAAATGAGTTATGCGACACAAGTACTATTTAACTTGCTAAATTGAGAATTACAATCATTGCATCATTAAAATGAATTATGCGACACAAGTACTATTTAACTTGCCAAATTGAGAATGTGAAACTATTGAACCCTTAAAATGAGTGATGCGGCACAACTACTATCTGACTTGCTACATTGAAAATTCACAATCATTGCATCATTACCATGAGTATACGGCACAAGTACTATCTAACTTGCTTAGATCAGAAATTGGAACAATTGCACCATTTATGACTTATAAACTTGAGCGGGTATATTCCGTTTGTCAGGGTAAATACGAAGGGTTGCTGGTCATTTCCATGTACCTCATTGCATCATCATTCATGCTCAGTTTTCTAGATACATATTGCAGTTCGTATTGTTGATACCATAGGTTCATTCTAGCTGACATGCGTGCTTATGGTGATTTTTCTGAGGATTTCTGTACTTGAGATTTATGAGTTTTGGGGGAACAACCGCAAGGATTTAATAAACCAAATATCATTTTTAAATGTCGCAAGCTGCGGTTTCCTCGTATTTGATATATGTGTCGTCCACCATGAGTTTTTCTGTAAGTTTTTGAGACCCGATTCGAGGAGTAGGATGAACCGTCTCGGATACATGGTGGGACCGGTAAGGTACCCCGGGGCAAGAATATCGAGTTGTAGACGATGAGCCTGGCAGGGGCAGACTACCTACCGGTGATTGTTGGCGCGGAGAATATCCAGAGGATACCGACCGTGGTCGTGAGATATGGATACTTTGAGATGGGCCAGCCGGACGGCTGGGGCCCGAGATATTGTAATATCGATACTCGAGATTTAAGATAGTCGTTTGAAGTGTTGATGCTGGACACGGATTTCTATTGATTCCATTGATATTATGTTAATATTTCAAAGAAGTTTTTCTAAGATGAAAATAATGATTTTCTTATAACAACATATTCGGATCACGGGTTAAAAATTGCTTCATGTTACACACATACCTGCTAGTACATCATGCCAGATTAGTATTGTAAAATTGATTCATGTTACATACATACCTGCTAGCACATCATGCCAGATTAGGATTGTAAAATTGATTCATCTTGTATACATATCTGCTAGTATACCGTGCCATATCAGTATTGTTGAGTTATGACACTTTGCGTGCATGCTTACGATAGCCTTTGTAGATGTTACTTATTACTCACGAGTTGGAAAATCACCCCCGTTGTGCCAAAGCCTTTTTGCAGGTCCGATCCGTCAGCACTGTAGCGGCGGACGCACTGCATCCTTTTGCTCCTTTTGCCTGGATCTGAGTTTTGCTCGTAGGTGGGTTGTGATTTTATTTTGTTTCCACCTTGTATATTTATTGTATCTAGAGTACTACATCTACTTTGTCCACTACTTGTATTGATGTGTTATGACCTAGAGACGAGACAGTGAGATTTGTGGACAGATATGTTATATCTTTGGGTCGAGCTCACTTGAGACGACATGATGCTTATTACTTATGCTTTTATGCTTATTTTCTTGCACATTGATGATTTACATTGCGTGGGATTTGAGTCCGCTTCGGCGAAGAGCTAGCTCCCGCTTGGAGATGCCCTATTCATGTTATATGTTTATTGTGATTTGTACCCGTTTTGGGGCCAGTTTTTACAAAGGAGACTCTGCCGAAATTTTTGGAAAATGTGATGTTGTTCTTTAAAAAGATGTTGATGCGACTTTTATGGTTTTCCTTCACTCTATTTCTTATTTGGGTTTTTATTTCTGGGCTTTGGCTTACTTAGATTACGTACGCCTCGAGACGTTTCGTAATATAAGTGCCAGTCACGTTCCGTACCTTTTTGGGTTATGAAAAAGTTTGTATCAAAGCGATAGGTTTTACCTTTCTAAGTGTAGGATGACCATTGGTAGATGGAGTAAGTGACTTAAGCAGGGTAACGTAGCGTGTGTATGTCCGCGGCATACTTATGATACGGTACTCCGCCTAGGTGACTTTAGAATAAACTTGCAGAAATTCCTTCTTCAATTCCGTGTATCCTATAATTCTATTACACTGTTCTTATTATCCTGTTTCCTGTACCAGCTACTATGCTACCGAAGGCTACGAGAGCGCAGAGGGATGCCGCTCGAGATGAGATCCGAGCAGGCTTGTCCGAGACGAGGACCATTCAGGACGGTGTACCTACTCCTCAGGAACAGACTGATCCTCCTTCCCCAGGACGCAGGGATAGGCTAGAGTCTGGTATGCAGGAGCAACGACAGATGGTGGGAAGTATGCAGGAGTTACGACAGATGGTAGGATCCTTAGTCGAGGCCAGTCGTGCACCGAGATCGGAGGACGTACCTACCACAGCACAGACTACGATTGTACCTGCTGCCCAGACAGTTGCTCCTACTTACCGTGGCTATTCCAGTATCACTACAGGATTTCATGAGGCTGAGACCCCCAGTCTTCACCGGCACAGATGCAACGGAGGATCCGCAGACATTCCTTGACAAATTAGCTAGGATTTGCCTTTCGCTCAGATGTTTCGACGATAGATGGGTGGAGCTTATGAGTTTCCGTCTAGAGGGCTTGACGTAGACATGGTGTGAGCCGGTCGAGACAGGTCGAGCAGCAGGTCTACCTCCTATGACTTGGGATGAGTTCACAGCAGTATTTCTAGCCCGTTTCCTTCCCGAGAGCATTCGTGATGCTAGAGCTCGTAGTTTTGAGGCTTTGCGCAAGACTCCGGGGATGACAGTGTCCGAGTATGATGTCAAGTTTACGCAGTTGTCCAGATATGCTCCGTACTTGGTTGATACTGAAGAGAAGAGAGTAAAGAGGTTTATGCAGGGACTCGACACCCAGTTATTTTCTTGCCATCGGCGCCCAGCACTTTGACACTTATGCAGCTGCTATGGACACGGCCTTACGGATGGAGGCACGCATTTCAGGGACTTTAGTTGTTTCTGGGCCGAAGAGGATTCGTACCGATATGCAAGCTCAGAGGCAGATGGGGAGACGTCGTGATAGATTCTTTCCGAGAGATGGTGGCGGCAGAGGAGTCAAACAGGGTTAGTTATTTGGTTCTTATCCATAGGGCCAGCAGGCGTCGCCAGGATGTTTTCCATGCGGGAGTCTGTACCATCGTATCAGAGACTGTATGGTGAGATGACAGGGAGCGGCGACAGTGCCACACGTGACTTTACCTCCTTCACTACCTCCTCAGAGAGCTCTACTTCCTACCCCCGGTGGTGCTCCACGCCTGTTAGACGCCCCAAGAGGCCGTGGACGCGGCGGTCCTGTTCAGAGAGGACGAGGAGGCAGAGGCCGAGGCAAAGCTCAGCCAGCTATTGGTGGGGGACAGGCCCGAGTATTCGCTTTGACTCCATAGGATGCGCAGGCATCCAATGCCGTTGTGACAGGTACCTTGCCAGTATGTTCTTTCGACGTGCGGGTAGTATTCAACCCAGGTTCCACACATTCGTATGTATCTACACACTTTGCACTGATGTTGGGCCGTGAGTCATCGTCGTTAGATCAGCCGCTTGTCGTTCATACTCTGGTCGGCGAGTCGTTTGTCGCTCGTTTTGTGTTTCGATTGTGTTCTGTTCATATCAGGGAGAGGGATTCATCGGTTGATTTGATTCTCCTCGACATGTTGGACTTTGATGTGCTTCTGGGCATGGACTGTCTAGCCACTTGTTATGCATCTGTGGACTGCCGTGAGAAGGCAGTCAGATTTAGATTTTCGGGAGAGCCAGTCCTTGTTATTCAGGGGGACCGCAGCGTCACCCTTCCTAGCTTGATTTCGTCTCTCCGCGCCGATCGGCTCTTAAAGAAGGGATGTCAGGGCTTCTTAGCTTCTGTTTGTGATAATCGGGCTGCAGAGGTTCCGTTGGACCAGGTCCGGATTGTGTGTGAGTTCCCTGATGTTTTCCCTGACGAGCTGCCCGGGTTACCGCCTGAGCACGATATTGCTTTCTGCATTGACTTGATTCCCGGCTCGGGGCCTATTTCCATACCGCCTTATCGGATGGCCCCGGCAGAGCTTAGAGAGCTGAAGGATCAGTTGCAGGATTTGTTTGATAAAGGGCTTATTCGACCTAGTGTATCTCCGTGGGGTTCTCCTGTCCTGTTCGTCAAGAAAAAAGACGGCAGTTTGATCTTGTGCATTGATTACCGCCAGCTGAACAGGGTTACTGTACGGAACAGATATCCCTTACCACGTATCGATGATTTTTTCGACTAGCTTCATGGTGTGAGATACTTTTCGAGGATTGACTTGCGATCGGGTTACCATCAGTTGCGGGTGCGGCAGGAGGATATTCCGAGGACGGCTTTTCGCACGCGTTACGGGCACTATGAGTTTTTGGTGATGTCGTTCGGACTCACCAATGCACCAGCCGCGTTTATGGATTTGATGAACCGCATTTTCAGGCCGTATCTAGATATGTTCATCATCGTATTTAGTGACGACATCTTAATGTATTCCCGGAGCCGAGAGGAGCACGAGCAGCATTTGCGGATCACGTTACAGACGTTGAGAGAGCACCAGTTGTTCGTGAAATTCTCCAAGTGCACGTTTTGGCTTGACAGCGTTGATTTCTTGGGTCACGTGATTACAAGAGATGGAATATGTGTGGACCCGAAGAGGATCGAGGCCGTTCAGCATTGGCCCAGGCCAGCATCAATTACAGAGATCTGCAATTTCCTAGGCCTGCTTGACTACTACCAACGATTTGTTCAGGACTTCTCCCGTATCGCTGCACCGTGACCGGGTTGACCCGGAAGGGAGTTCCTTTTGATTGGACCGAGGCGTACGAGCATAGCTTCCAGCAGTTGAAGACTCGTCTGACTACTGCACCGGTGTTGTCATTGCCTTCGGGATCGGGCGGATTCGTGGTTTATTGCGACGCTTCTCGACTGGGACTAGGTTTCGTGTTGATGCAGCACGACAAGGTTATCGCGTATGCTTCTCGGCAGCTGAAGACACATGAACAGAACTATCCTACGCACGATTTAGAGATGGCTGTGTAAGTGCACGGCAGCGCCCCGGCCGTCATTCCGAGGCCAAAATGCGGAAACGAAACTTTTGCAAAACTTGTAAACCGGCACTACCGCGCACTATAAACCCCGGATCAGGCCATTAACCTAATGCTAGCAAACTAGAGAATGGGTAGAATGCTATACCGAGCGATCCGTGTCCTTCGTTCTTCGGCCTCCATCCCGATCTCCTCGCGGAATCTCCGGTCTTCATCTCCTCGTCGGAAAGGGCACTACATCGCCGGGTTCTTTTACGGGCTCCCACCTCTGGACCGAGGCAACTCGGGCACGAAGTTGGTGAGTCGACGTGTCCAAGGATGCTGTAGGCTAAGTGTAGAGTGGTTTGTCTCATAGGGTTGTGAAGTTGCCATATTTGATGGAGGAGAGAATAAACTTTGGAGAGAGGTTGATGATTTTATGTAGCAAGCAAAAATGAGAACAACAAATTTCCCTCATCAAATGAAATTCTCCCCCCACCCTCAAGAGTGGCCGGCCAAAAATATGGAGGAGGGAAAAAAATACCAAAGGGGGGTGAGCACAAGAGGAGTGTGGTAACCATAAGAGAAATGTGATGATAATGAGAAGAAAATGTCACTCACTTCCTATCTAAATCCCATCACCATTAATGCAAAACCATGATCAAAGAAAAAGCAAACATGCTTTGAATTATCATGATAAACCAAATGCCACAAAGAACCCTCTACAATTGCTAATTTGCACACTTGCAAATTAGCCCCTCCATCAGAAAAATCCGGCCAGGAAGGAACAAATGAAAACTGGCCGAAACGGAATACAAACTGGCAACTTCAAAAAACTGATCCCTTAATAAATTACATGAAAACCCCGGGACTGTATATACATACCTGTATTTATATTCCGACCGAATACAAATGCAATGAGACAAAATCTACACTGTACAATACTAGGATCCGGGTTAAACTAAAGCCCGCTAGTATTAACCATCCGATCATGATCCGTGCAATACCGCACGTATAAGATCGAACCCTACCATATATCCATACGGCTTCTACAACGTTTCGCCCGAAACTTGAGAAACTGTCTGTGGGGGACTCTAAAGACTCGTCAATACTTTGGCTGTGGATTTAACCACTAGTACGTCAGAGGTATTAGCCATACGTAACGGGCTACCAGGTATTGACCAAAAGGGACGTCGATGAGCGAACTCATCCTGACACCCTACTGAGCCTGTCAGTGACAATATCCGTACAGTCCGGTCTGTTCGTCTATGAGCATCGCATGGCGGGCCTAGAGGGTTGGTAAAAGTCAGACCCCAAAAGCGGTACAAGTCGTGTCGGAGTGTAGCCCCAGAACACCCTGAGATACTACTGGAATACCTACCAGTAAATCTCCTGCCTTGGCCAAGGACTTCGTGTAATGGCTCTCCTAGACACAACGCGACCTCACCTCCAATACCGGGAGAGACGGACCCCTGTAGATCCGCTCACTGTCTCCATGTGGCTCGGGACTGTACCCAACTAAAACCTATTTGCACGACTCCTTTGAGCCGTGGTAGGGTAGTAATCAAAGTACAGTGGGAACTCACACGAGACAAATGACAATCTCAGGTCGATGAACTAACCTGTACACATGTCACCAGGGAACTGCTATCTGACGTCTGGTATAAGACCAACTAGCATGTTCCCGGCGAGTCCTGTCCGGTGTACTCATAACCCAATGAGCACCTGTATACTTCTTAGGTGAACCAACTGACACCAGCGGCTTGTGTGACCGGCCACCGCCCCTCGTCGGGGTCTCAACTGTATACACTAGTCTACTCTGGAGTATCGATGCCCTATCTCGAAAACTCCCACGACTAGGGACCTTTTAAGGATGTGCTTATAGACCCCAGCTTCCACGTATATGATCGCCATCATACTGCTGGTCGTCAAGCAAGAATCCTAAGGGCTCTATCAACGTGCAATAGTGACCTGTAAGGTCACCTAAAGCAGTATACGATGATAAAGATAAACCAGATAGCATACTATCATCTTGAGTAAGACTGCTCTAACGGTATAGGTCCTCTCTCAATCATTGCAATCACGTGCCTGTGATCTAATAATTGACTCTGAGGGCACTATCTCCAACAGGCTGCAGTGCTGTTTGCACTCAAGATCTGGAGACATTATCTATACGGCGAGTCTTGCCAGATATTCACGGACCACAAGAACTTGAAGTATATATTTCAGCAGCGAGACCTGAATCTGAGACAGCGCCGTTGGATGGAGCTGGTGAAAGACTATGATTGCGAAATCCTTTACCATCCGGGAAAGGCAAACATGGTGGCAGATGCTTTGAGTAGGAGGCCCGAAGGTAGTCTATCTTATTTGAGTGCCATGCAGAAGCAGTTGTCGGCAGATTGGCAGATTTTATGCGAAAGCCGAGTTGAGTTCGAGTTCACTCCGACCGGGGGACAGCTTGCGCATATTCGTGCACTTCCGCATTTACTTGACCATATTCGCGAGGCACAGCCCAGTGATGACCGTCTTTCTGAGATCATGGAGTAGATTAGGCAGGGAAGAGATTCTAAGTTCGTGATCGATGATCAGGGAGTACTGCGATTAGGGACTCGATTGTGCGTACCCGATTCTGAGGGACTGCGGCGTGAGATTCTTGAGGAGGCGCATAGATCGATATATAGCGTTCATCAAGGTTCCACCAAGATGTACTGCGATCTGAGAGATATTTATTGATGGGATGGAATGAAGAGGGACGTCACAGACTTCGTGTCGAGATGCCTAACTTGTCAGCATGTCAAGGCCGAGCACCAGAGGCCCGCGGGAGAGTTGTAGCCTTTGCCCTTTCCGGAGTGGAAATGGGAGCAGATTTCTGTGGACTTCTTTGTGGTTCTACCCAGGACCAGTCGAGGGTATGACTCCATTTAGGTGATCGTGGATCGGTCGACGAAAGCGGCTCACGTCCTACCAGTGAAGACCACTTTCGGTTTTGCTCAGTATACCCATATTTACATCGACGAGATCGTACGGTTGCATGGCGTCCTGACTTGTATCATGTCAGACCGAGGCACCCAGTTTACCAGCCAACTATGGCAGAGACTTCAGGAGACATTGGGCACCCGTTTGAGTTTCAGCACAGCATTTCATCCGCAAACCGACGGCCAGTTAGAGCGGACTATTCAGACTCTCGAAGACATGCTCCGAGCGTGCGTTTTAGACTTCGGTGGTAGCTGGGATCATCATTTACCCTTAGTGGAGTTCTCCTACAAAAATAACTTCCAGGATACTATTCAGATGGCACCTTTTGAGGCCTTGTATGGAAGGAGATGTAGATCGCACGTCCGTTGGACTGAGCTTAGCGAGAGCAGTATTTTGGGGCCGCAGATCGTGCAGGAGACGACCGAGAAAGTATAGTTGATTCGAGATCGAATGAGAGCGGCTCGGAGCAGGCAGAAATTGTATGCGTACAAACGCCGTCGTAGACTAGAGTTCGCAGTTGGCGATCACGTTTTTCTGAGGGTCTCTCCAATGAAGGGCGTGATGAGATTTGGGCGAAAAGGAAAGCTTAGTCCCAAATTTGTGGGTCCCTTCGAGATCTTCGAGCGTGTCGGCGCAGTTGCGTATCGTTTGGCTCTTCCACCCAGCTTTCTGGACGTTCACCCCGTATTCCATGTGTCAATGCTACGCAGATATCTTCATGACCCCTCTCACATGATTCAGTATCAGACCATTCAGCTTGAGCGCGATCTTTCGTTCACCGAGCAGCCAGTAGTGATATTGGATCGGCAGGTGAAGAAACTTCGATCAAAGGTCCTGCCATCTGTGAAGGTTCTTTGGCGTAGCCCTAATGGTGATGAGATCACTTGGGAGGCCGAGGGCGAGATGCGGAAGAAATTCCCTCATCTCTTTGAAGGTACGCGTAACTATATTTTAAATTCGGGGACGAATTTCTTTAATGGGGGAAGATTGTAACACCTTAGAATGCGATTAGGAGTTATTATGCTTTGTTGTGGGGTTTTTAGTGAAAAGTTTACTAAAACGGTTTTCAAATATTTTATCTGAATTTTTGAACATTTTTCTGGAATTTAATTTGGACTGCAAACACATGTGCATGGTAACTAGGGCTAAGTTTAGGGTTATGCCATGTTTAAGTAGCCATGGTAAACTAAAACATATCATTAAGTTAATATGAAGTTAATTGAGGATATTAGTTTTCCTAATGAATTTAAATTTTGTTTTTTTTTGGGGTTGACTTGAGTGAGGAGAGAGAGAGGGAGTGATGGTTTGAGGTATGGCTCCACTAACCTCACCCCCTTTTTCCAACACCCTTACTCTCTAACACCCTCACACTTCTACCCTCTCCCTCACTCTCATTTCTCTTCACTCATAATTCTTACCCCCTCTCATTTCTTTTCCTATCATCACAGGCAGCAGCAGCAGAAAGGCAACAGCAGCAGTAGCAAGAAGCAACAACAACAACAAGCAGCTGTAGCAGAACCCCCTTCTCTTCTTCTTCTTCTCCTTCTTCTTGCATCCTAGGACAATTGAGGTATACTTTTAAACTTAACTTCTTTCTTTTGCTAAACATGTGATTATTTAGCTTAAGTTAGTGTTTAATGTGGATTTTTAGTGCTAGTTTGTGGTTTAAGTAGGGTTTAAGCTAAGTTGGAATTATTATGGCTCAATTAGCTTAGGTAGGTGTTATTAGTGCTGTTTTAACCTTGTAGTATCACTAGATTTCGCTAAATCACTTTAAAGTCTAAAACTTGAAATTTAAAATACGGTTTTGAAGCAAGTGGCAGGATATATGAGATCTGCTATATCTGTGTTCATTTTCTAGTTTAGCAAACTTGTTCAGAATAGTGTGCAGGCTTTTTAGAGTAGTGTGTAGGAATTCGTGCCCGTTTCCCTCCCCAAAATCCGGCGACATTCCTTGCCTTTCCGGCGTCTCCGGCCCCCATGTTGAGTTGGGTGTTGGTGCTTTGGCTAGTGGTGTCTGTGAGTGTTTTCCAGTGTTTGGTATTGTTTGGTTTTTGGGTGTTAGCAGTTGGTGAAATCTGGGAGAGTTTGGTTAGTTTTAGTGTTTTTTGGACTTGATGATAATTTGATGATTTAGGTGGAAAATGGGGTAAGTCAGGGTTTTTAGGGTTAGATTAGCTCTAATTTTGTGCTGTTGGTATCACTTGGTTATTGTAATTTCACCAAATTTCACAAGTGTATCCTATGTTGCAAACTAAGCGTTTTAAAACGTTTTTGAAACTAAACTTTAGGATACTAGAATCTGCTGTATCTGAGGATATAATTTTTTGTAAGCAAACATATACATTAGGCTATAATTTGTGCTAGGAATATAGTGTAGAAACCTGGACCTTTTCCACCTGTTTTTGGCCGATATCAACCCTATGGTTGCCGGCCCAAATGTTTGGGTTTTTGTTGGATTTTTGAAGGTAGTTGTATGTAGGTATTGTGAGAGATTTGGTCTTGTTTGATTTGCTTGTTTTTTCTCCAGATAAAATCTGGGACCGTTTACCTATAATTAGCTTAGCGGACTTGCGCGACACGTACGATACGAGTTGAGTGGTGTGATGTATGTTAGAGCGTGTCGCGGTGATTTTTGAAGTATGCACACACGTTACGTATACACACGCGTTTAGCTTGCAACGCTAGTTTCTCATATAACCTTGATATCGCGTTTTTGCAGGATTGTGCCTTTTGTGTGTTGCTTTGTGTAAATTCTAAGTTCGCAGGTGGGGACTTCGGACGCCGTGAAGAAAGGAAAGCAGGTGGTCGGATACGCCTAGCACCAGATCACGAGTGAGTCGATGTACACATCTACGGGGGAAATCGTATGGATGGCGCGAGGCGCCCGATAGTTTAGAACTTCTTGTAGTACCAGCTTTTGCGTGTAGTCCTCAGTTATCTATTTTGCGGCGTTGCATGATCTTTTATATTCATATATGTGATAGTTCATCATATAGAACCTAGTGAATCATTAAATTGAGAATTTCAATCATTGCATCATTAAAATGAGTTTTGCGACACAAGTACTATTTAACTTGCTAAATTAAGAATTACAATCATTGCATCATTAAAATGAGTTATGCGACACAAGTACTATTTAACTTGCTAAATTGAGAATTACAATCATTGCATCATTAAAATGAGTTATGCGACACAAGTACTATTTAACTTGCCAAATTGAGAATGTGAAACTATTGAACCCTTAAAATGAGTGATGCGGCATAACTACTATTTGACTTTGTACATTGAAAATTCACAATCATTGCATCATTACAATGAGTATGCGGTACAAGTACTATCTAACTTTCTTAGATCAGAAATTGGAACAATTGCACCATATATGACTTATAAACTTGAGCGGGTATATTCCGTTTGTCATGGTAAATACGAAGGGTTGTTGGTCATTTCCATGTACCTCATTGCATCATCATTCATGCTCAGTTTTCTAGACACATATTGCAGTTCGTATTGTTGATACCATAGGTTCATTCTAGCTGACATGCGTGCTTATGGTGATTTTTCTTAGGATTTCTGTACTTGAGATTTATGAGTTTTGAGGGAACAACCGCAAGGATTTAATAAACCAAATATCATTTTTAAATGTCGCAAGCTGCGGTTTCCTCGTATTTGATATATGTGTCGTCCACCATGAGTTTTTCTGTGAGTTTTCGAGACCCGATTCGAGGAGTAGGATGAACCGTCTCGGGTACATGTTGGGCCCGGTAAGGTACCCCGGGGCTAGAAGATCGAGTTGTAGACGATGAGCCTAGCAGGGGCTGACTACCTACCGGTGATTGTTGGCGCGGCGGATATCCAGAGGATACCGACCGTGGTCGTGAGATATGTATACTTTGAGATGGGCCAGCCGGACGGCTGGGGCCCGAGATATTGTGATATTGTTCAGACCATAATATTGCATTCTTCATTCCCCTATTCTTATCCTTTTTATAAATAAACAGGTACTCTTGACGCACGTTTGTTGCATATTACAGGATACAGGTTTCTGGAGCAAATACAGTGAAAAAGACACAAAACAACAGAAAAAGGGACTTTTGACCAACAAGTAGACGGATCCTAGTCAAGCCTAGTCGAAGAACAGTGCAAGGTCTAAAAAGTCAAGTGAACGGTTAAAAGATCGCTACAAGTGTTCACTGAAACATCTGGAGAAGAACCAGAAGCCCAAAAGAGAAAATAAGTGAAGAAACAGAAGCCCAAAGAGCCACTGAACCAAGCCCAAAACGTATAGAGTCCAATTCCCTAGTTTGGCCGTGGATCCGCAGCCAAACCCAGCATGGCGCCGCGGATCCGCGGCCATACAAGGCCCGTGTCGGTGCATATTTTCTGAGGCGGCGCGTCGGTGCAGATGTTAGGATTTTACGTGGGCAAATCTGTAATTTTGCATGTGCGAGAGTCTGTAGCCCTAGGTTTCCTATTTTCCTATAAATTGTAATTTTAGATCTGTAAAACCCTATGCCTCTTTTCAATCAATAAAATTCAGAATTTCTGAGATAAAAATTCAGATCTGTTCTTCTTGTTTGGAGGGAGCCGTCAACCTAGTAAGTATTTTATTTATGTTTCTTTTAATTATAATGTCTTCTCATCCCCTAATGAGCGAGTAGTCTCCTCGCTTGTTAGGGTTAGCCTTAGGGAAAGGGTTGAGAGATGAGATCTCTCACCCCTTTCAATGCCACTTTAACCTAATGAATTAGAACTCCACGCATACGCGCACAACCGCTCCCTGCGGCATCCTACCCATCGAGGTAACGATGAACCGTAGTATAAAGGGACGGTTGCGCGCGTTTTCCGTGGGGGTTAGGGTAATTACCAACAAAGGAAGGATACGAATCTAGAGGAAGAAACATCTTCCCAAAAGATTCGTATCCACTTTATTGATAATTAACTTAACACCTAATAGATCTAAAAAAAAGATGGCATTGAAAGCGGTGATGGAAAACATTTAATCTCCAAAACTTTCCCGAAGCCTAACCCTAGCAAGATTCTTGATTAGATTAATTAGATCCAGTATTTTAGATTGTTATAAACCAACCCAAAAACGACAAATTGAATCAACTCGTTAAAACACATAAAAGGAATTTACCCGTCTCTGTGGATCGACCCGTACTCACCGGCTAGCTGCAAAGCGACGCCGTTTCTGATTGCGGTAAATACAGTTTTTGACACTAATCAAATGGCGCCGTTGCCGGGGACGGCGTAATTTTTCTTTTTGTGAATTTTCGGGTTGATATAAATTTTAAAAATTATAAAAATCTGAAAATATAAAAAAAATACAAAAATTATCGACTTTGATCTGTTTGAAGGGTTTGCTATTTGAATCTTGCAGGAACAACGAAGAATCGTGGATCTGGAATTTTACAGAGGGAAAAACAGAAAAGTACATATAAGAACAGAGAGGAACTAAAGGCACAGAACAACAGAATTTTTTCCAGAGGCCAATCCCTCTGGTCGACCGCGCTTCCGCCGCATTTGTAGGCCCCACGCCGCGGATCCGCGCTCCTAGTGCCACGTCAGCACACCAAATTTTGCTGGTTTGATTTCTCTTTTCTTCCCCTCTGCAACCTATAATACATCTCTCTGTAAAAAGTTTTCTGCAGGGTTCTTTGCGTAAAGAGTCTTTCTCCCCCTTCTAAATAACAGATTTCTGCAGGTTTCTTTGCGCCGCGCTAAAAATTTTGATTGCAAGTGAAATTTTATCTGTTTTGCATAATTTAACCGGATTCTAAGGGGCTATTTGACCAAACTCAGATTGGGTGGGGATTTCATCACCCTTCCCAGGACCCCAGAAAACACCTAAAGCATTTTGCATCGACCACAATTAATTAAAAAAGATTAGACTCAGACCTAAGGACAGCGAGCTCAATAGGAAAAGGACTAGGGTAGGCATCGGCCGTTTATCCTAACCGACATTGCGGTGTCTAGGCTAGTGGTTATTAATTAGGCCCACTGTAGTGGTTGTTCCTTCCCACTTACCTGGCCGTATTTGTCCGTGAAGAGGCGGTTTGAGGTCTATTTCTAGCCCTAGTTAGGAGCTGTCTAGCAGACCTAGGCGACCCTAGATCTAGGCCTGATTGTGCATGTGTGGTTGACACATTGGTGTCATGAGTCCATTTCCTAAAACCTCTTTGCAAAACCTTCACATAAATAAAAGAAAAAGAAAAAGAAAAATCTTTTAAAAACTTGCAACTTGCCGCTAAAGAAAACTTGCAAACTCACTTCCACCACTTCTTCTCACTGAAGTTATCTTACCCACACATTCTGTTTTTCTCTTTTTTCTGACTGCACTACCCTTTAGTGTATGTCATTTTGGACTAGGGATACTAACGCCCGCTTAGTCCGTGTTTCGTTGGTACCGACCAACGAACCCTTCGGCGAACCCTTCGTCGAAATTCCCTCCATTTCCTTACCTCCACCTTTAAATTCTTCTTTCGAAGGTATGTCGGGATTCAACCCCAACGATACCTTACCGACGGGAATGATTCCACCTCCGCCAGGTGCGAATAACCTGAATCTTCCGCCTGTTGTAGCGCCCGCACGAGTTGCGCTCCAGGATCTCTTCTACCCCGTCCGCACTTCTTTACCCACATGTCTTTCACCCCCACCGGCAAATGGGGATAATTTTGAAATAAAACCACACTTCATCAATATGCTGCCTAAGTTTCATGGTTTGGAATCCGAAGATGCATATATTTTCATTAATAAATTCCAAAACGTTTGCGCCATGATGAAGACAACCCAATTAAGTGATGACGCGATAAGGCTAAGGGTCATTCCTTTTACCTTATGTGACCTAGCCGAGAAGTGGCTATATAGCACCGCATCACACTCCATTAGAAATTGGGACGAGTTTGTAAGAGCTTTTCTGAAAAAGTTCTATCCTCATCACAAAACTGCTAGAATCCGAAACGAAATTATACAATTTTCACAGCTTCCTTCCGAACCATTTTGGAAGTGCTTCGAGAGATTTAAAGACCTACTCGTTCAATGTCCTCATCATGGGATAGAAAATTGGCAACTTTGCCAAACATTATACGAGGGATTGAACGCAGCAACGAAGCAGTTGCTAGAAACAATATGTCAAGGTCATTTTCTCTCCAAGTCTAGCGATGAAGCTTGGCAGTTTCTTGAGGACCTAAGTAAGCAAACAATTCAGTGGGAGAGTACCAAGACCACATCATCTTCTTCAGTTGGTCAATCTAGGGCAAGCATACATCAAATAGATATGTCGATAGCTATGAAGGCCGAGATTGCCTCACTTATGAAAAAGCTAGAAGCCATTGAGACTAAAATCTCATCGTCTTCTCCTGCCACTACTCTACCCACACGAACTGTTTGTGCTTGTTGTTCGAACCCGTCGCACCTAACCGAAGAGTGTCCTTATAATGCACCTATTCAAGGACAGGATCAAGTCAATGCTGCATTTCAGCAACGACAAAGAAATGATCCGTACTCTTCGACATACAATCAGGGGTGGAGGAGTCACCCAAATCAACAATTCCAAGGGAATAATAATTTTCAAAGACCTCCTCCACAACAACAACAAGCACCCTCACAAACTCAAAACCAGCAACCTTTCCAACAACAACCTTATACAAATCAAACGAACAACTTAGTTCAACCAAATGATGATAAGGTTAGCTCGCTCGAGAAGAGTCTAGAAGCATTTCTCAAGCAATCTACAGAATCCGCAGCAAGATTTGAAAGTTATGTTCAATCTTTAATGAATAACAATGCCTCACACGATCAAAGTATCAAATCTATTGAGGCACAAATTGCACAATTAACTGCTGCGTTGAGCGTGAGAGAAAAGGGAAAGCTTCCATCTCAACCTTTGCCCAATCCCGGTCACGCACAAAACGCATATCACAATCACAATGTAAATACGGTGACCACGTTGAGATCCGGAAGAGAGTTGCAAAATAATGTGGAAACTAGTGATGACATCCCCGCCGGTGGTTCTTCTTCCCCTTCTTCATTTTCTTCACTTCCTTCTTCACCTTTTTCTTTAGAGCCTATTCTCCACCCTTCATATGGCTCTACTTCTTCTAGCTCTAACGGACCCATTTCTCACAACACCAACACATCTACACCGGGATCCGTTCCTAATCCACAGTCTGCTCCATAAACATTTTGACTCAACAAATTTTCAGAATGCTCCATTCCCAAACAGGTTGAGTCCTAATAAACCAAATACACAAGTGGAGAAGATTGTGGAGATATTTAAGCAGGTTAGCATAAATATACCTCTCTTGGATGCTATCCAACAAGTCCCTTCATATGCGAAAATCTTAAAGGGCTTGTGCACCTCAAAGAGAAAGGCATCTCAAGTACCCAAGAAAGTGCTAGTGGCTAGTGCAGTGAGCAATGCTATTAACCACCATCAAACCTTACCCCAAAAACGAAAGGACCCCGGCTGTCCTACTATTTCAATCACAATTGGGGATAAAAAAATTAATCGAGCACTTTTAGATCTTGGGTCTAGTGTTAACCTGATTCCTTACTCCGTGTACGAACAATTAGGGGTTGGAGAGTTGAAACCCACTCGTTGCACTCTCCAAATGGCTGATCGATCAATCACCTATCCAAGGGGTCAACTAGAGGATGTGTTGATCAAAGTTGGGGAATTCATATTCCCCGTTGATTTTATCGTTATGGATACACAACCTGTTGCTAACCCAAGAAACCAAATTCCGGTGATTCTTGGTCGACCATTTTTGGCCACTTCCAATGCCGTAATAAATTGTCGCAATGGCTCCATGACTCTATCCTTCGGAAAGAGGTCTAGTGAGTTCAATATTTATAAGATGGGAAGTCTGCCCCCCGTACCTAAAAATAGTACACGAGAAGTTTGCTCTATTCACGAAATCACGCAGGAGGACTGCGAGCTTGAAAGATTTCTATTTGATGAAAACAATTTTGACGCCACTAGTGCGTCCCTCCTTGAGCCTACTACCGTTGACACAACCGATGTTGATTATGAATGTTTCACTTTTTTGGATGATGACGACTCACAGCCCGAATATGAGTCGTTTGAATTTTTGGATGAGTCAGTCGAACCATCCGAATCGGTTGTTTGCAGTGATTTCGAGCCTGTGTTAGAGTCCTTTGAGTTCGAGGTAGATTTCGCAATGATTCTTTCGCCTCAGAAATTCGAACTCACGCCCTTGCCGTCTCACCTTAGATATGCCTACATAGGTGAGAATGAGACCTTTCCCATTATCATATCGGCCTCTCTAGCCCTCGAGCAAGAGAACGCCCTCTTAACGGTCTTACAAGATAGGCGGCAAGTTTTCGGTTGGACTATGGCGGACATCGAGGAGATAAGTTCCCTCATAAGTGAATATCATACACAATTGATGGATGATGCCATGTCAATAGAGGACCCACAGGAATATCTTGGGGGTATTATGGTGAGTCAACCTCCTCCCTTAGAAGTTGAAATACCCCCATTTCTTTTAATAAGGTACGAGAATGCCAACACTCCACTGATTGCTGATCATTTACATTCTCGTTTCGATGCATCACCATCACCTGTATATTTACCTCCACACCTCCCATACCACTACTTCTATCTTCCCCAATTCTTTGCGGACCACCACAACTTATTTTTCCACCACCCAATATTCTTTACTGATAAATTTTTCAACTGGTTGGTGTTAACTTTTGGCCGATGCAAGGTTTGGCAGTATTGTCTAACATAGTTTAAATGAAGTTTGGGGGAGGGCCTTTTTGTATATATTTTTGTTTTTCTTAACAATAAAAAATTATAAATAAATAAACAGGGAAGTGCCGGTATTTTAACCCTCTTGGTTTAGCATGACAGTGAGGACACTGTCAAGTTCAAGTTTGGGGGTATGCTCGGTACGTCTTCTTCCTTCGCATTCATTTGTACATATTTTTGCATTTGCATATTTATTTGAAAACCCATAAAAATTTGAAAAAATTTAAAATTATAAAAATTAATGTATTCAATTTTGGCTAATTGACTAGAGTTTGACAAATAAGTTAACTGGTTAGGAACAACTAGATCTTAGACTTAGTGAATTAAAAACCCTAAAAATAACATTCCTTAAAGTCTAACGGTAGAAAATATATGCCTTGTAGTTTATTTAGAAATAAGCAAATTTTGGGTTCACTTTTTGGGCTAAGTCGAAACAAAGGAAGAGTATTGATGTTCTTATTAGAGTATAAGTTTGAAAAATAGTTCCTAGCTTAAGTCTAAATTCTGAAAATGTATACCCTACAATTTGCACATTCACGTACCTTGAAACTTGGAATAGTAGAAGAGACCTTGAAATGCTCTTGTCTAAAGTCCTTAGTACAATGGAAAAAAAAAAGGTGAATAAAGAAAAAAATGGACACTGGTTTTTGTGATTACTTAAGGCTGTAAAAATAGAAAAATATTTAGCGAGGGTGCTTCATCACCTAGTGCCTTAGACCAACTGGTTTGGGAGTCACTGCTAAAGCCTTGGGTGTTGCAAAGACTAGGAAGTACGCCTTAAAGTGCAAACACATTTTGTAATCGGTCGTTGGTACCTCAAGAAGTACTAACGGTCGCATGAAGGATGTGTAAGCAAATTTCATTTAAATTCACCAACTAAGAAGTGCTTTGGACAACGGACAAGGGGTTGATTGCTTAATTTGAATTTCCAAGTGTAGGGGTGACTTATACACACACGTAGGGGTATGTGATTGGTGTTTAGATGAGAAAAAGGAATGAAGAATAGAACTTGTAACTTTAATATGAGTTGATAGAAATTCCTGAGTAGAGATGTAACCCTAGAAGGAAAACTTAAGAAATGCTGAAAGCTAAGTAGTCTACAGGATATATATAATCTTAAGTTAGATGATGAGGAAGTGTGAAGAATATGGGTGGATAATTTACAAGTATAAGATAATAGAATTCCTTGTTAGAAAACCTAATTGGAGAACTAAAGTTAATGGGCCGAATTGATAGGATTTTGTGGGTGTAATCCGCTGAAAACCCTCAGGAGACAACACTCCTCCTACTTGGGACACCTAGAGGTTTAACGGCTTGTTGCACGTGCTCAGTGCAATCGCGTTTCCCTGCGAAAGTGCGGTTAGGATTTTAGTGAATAAAATAATAAGTTTGCTCGAGGACGAGCAAAAGGTAAGTTTGGGGGTATTTGTTCAGACCATAATATTGCATTCTTCATTCCCCTATTCTTATCCTTTTTATAAATAAACAGGTACTCTTGACGCACGTTTTTTGCATATTACAGGATATAGGTTTCTGGAGCAAATACAGTGAAAAAGACACAAAACAACAGAAAAAGGGACTTTTGACCAACAAGTAGACGGATCCTAGTCAAGCCTAGTCGAAGAACAGTGCAAGGTCCAAAAAGTCAAGTGAACGGTTAAAAGATCGCTACAAGTGTTCACTGAAACATATGGAGAAGAACCGGAAGCCCAAAAGAGAAAATAAGTGAAGAAACAGAAGCCCAAAGAGCCACTGAACCAAGCCCAAAACATACAGAGCCCAATTCCCTAGTTTGGCCGCGGATCCGCGGCCAAACCCAGCATGGCGCCGCGGATCCGCGGCCATACAAGGCCCGTGTCGGTGCATATTTTCTGAGGCGGCGCGTCGGTGCAGATGTTAGGATTTTACGTGGGCAAATTTGTAATTTTGCATATGCGAGAGTCTGTAGCCCTAGGTTTCCTATTTTCCTATAAATTGTAATTTTAGATCTGTAAAACCCTATGCCTCTTTTCAATCAATAAAATTCAGAATTTCTGAGATAAAAATTCAGATCTGTTCTTCTTGTTTGGAGGGAGCCGTCAACCTAGTAAGTATTTTATTTATGTTTCTTTTAATTATAATGTCTTCTCATCCCCTAATGAGCGAGTAGTCTCCTCGCTTGTTAGGGTTAGCCTTAGGGAAAGGGTTGCGAGATGAGATCTCTCACCCCTTTCAATGCCACTTTAACCTAATGAATTAGAACTCCACGCATACGCGCACAACCGCTCCCTGCGGCATCCTACCCATCGAGGTAACGATGAACCATAGTATAAAGGGCCGGTTGCGCGCGTTTTCCGTGGGGGTTAGGGTGATTACCAACAAAGGAAGGATACGAATCTAGAGGAAGAAACATCTTCCCAAAAGATTCGTATCCACTTTATTGATAATTAACTTAACACCTAATAGATCTAAAAAAAAAGATGGCATTGAAAGCGGTGATGGAAAACATTTAATCTCCAAAACTTTCCCGAAGCCTAACCCTAGCAAGATTCTTGATTAGATTAATTAGATCCAGTATTTTAGATTGTTATAAACCAACCCAAAAACGACAAATTGAATCAACTCGTTAAAACACATAAAAGGAATTTACCCGTCTCTGTGGATCGACCCGTACTCACCGGCTAGCTGCAAAGCGACGCCGTTTCTGATTGCGGTAAATACAGTTTTTGACACTAATCAGATATCGATACTTGAGATTTGAGATAGTCGTTTGAGGTGTCGATGCTGGACACGGATTTCTATTGATTCCATTGATATTATGTTAATATATCAAAGAAGTTTTTCTAGGATGAAAATAATGATTTTCTCATAACAACAAATTCGGATAACAGGTTAAAAATTGCTTCATGTTACACACATACCTGCTAGTACATCATGCCAGATTAGTATTGTAAAATTGATTCATGTTACACACATACCTGCTAGTACATCATGCCAGATTAGGATCGTAAAATTGATTTATGTTGCATACATATCTGCTAGTATATCGTGCCATATCATTATTGTTGAGTTATGACACTTTGCGTGCATGCTTACGATAGCCTTTGTAGATGTTACTTATTACTCACGAGTTGGAAACTCACCCCCGTTGTGCCACTGTCTTTTTGCAGGTCTGATCCGTCAGCACTGTAGCGGCGGACGCACTGCATCCTTTTGCTCCTTTTTCCTGGATCTGAGTTTTGCTCGTAGGTGGGTTGTGATTTTATTTTGTTTCCACCTTTTATATTTATTGTATTTAGAGTACTCCATCTACTGTATCCACTACTTATATTGATGTATTATGACCTAGAGACGAGACAGTGAGATTTGTGGACAGATATGTTGTATCTTTGGGTCATGCTCACTTGAGACGACATGATGCTTATTACTTGTGCTTTTATGCTTATTTTCTTGCACATTGATGATTTACAATGCGTGGGATTTGAGTCCGCTTCGGTGAAGAGCTAGCTCCCGCTTGGGGATGCCCTATTCTTGTTATATGTTTATTATGATTTGTACCCGTTTTTGGGCCAGTTTTTACAAAGGAGACTCTGCCGAAATTTTTGGAAAATGTGATGTTATTCTTTAAAAAGATGTTGATGCGACTTTTATGGTTTTCCTTCACTCTATTTCTTATTTAGGTTTTTATTTCTGGGCTTTGGCTTACTTAAATTACGTACGCCTCGAGGCGTTTCGTAATATAAGTGCCAGTCACATTCCGTACCTTTTTGGGTCGTGACATGTATCACCAGAGAACTGCTATCTGACGATAGGTAAATTACCATCTAAGAGTATTCGGTGAGTCCTGTTCGGTGTACCCATTCTCTAATGAGCACATGTGTACAATCTTTGATGTCAAACATCAATGGGTATAGGATCAACCATCGCCCCATACAGGGTCAAGAAATGTACACACTAGTCTACTCTGGAATATCGATGCCCTGTCTCGATATTCCCTCGACTAGGAACAATTGAAGGATGTTCCTGTGGACTACCCAGGTCCCAGTAGTATGATCCGCATCATAGTCCTGGTAGTCAAGCCAACATCCTAAGGGTTTTATCAACATGTATATGAGAGATTGTATAATAATACCAGTGAACATGTTAAGATAGAGACAACTGGATAGTATACTATCATGTCGAGCAAGAAAGTCCTCCATATATATGTCCAAGCATCCACTATATCATACAATAATGGCCTCTAACGCATACGTATAACTTACAATCTTCCACTTGCACTAAGGCCAGTTGTTGTAGTATCTCATACCCAACATCCCAGAAAGTCTCTCGATTGGTATCTGGGGGAGAGCCTCGGTGAGTCGATCCGCTATGTTATTCTCAATGTCAACTCTCCTGACCTCGATCTTCCAGAGATTTACTATCTCCCTGATCAGGTGATACCGCCTAAGATTATGTCTGGATCGCTGATGGGACCGGGGTTCCTAGACCAAAGCCACAGCCCCATTGTTATCACAATACATAGGTATTGGATGCTCAATGGTAGGAACCACACAAAGTTCATCTCATGAACTTCTTCATCCAGACAGCCTCTATGGCAGCATCGTTGGTAGCGATGTATGTTAGTCCATGTCGCGCACCCCGTGTGTCCACGGGGAGGCAGAATTTTCAAAAAACGATTTTTCAAAGCTCGCAACACGGACTTGAACTCCAGGATCAATGCTAAACCCTAGCTAACAAAATACAATGTGAGGTTTAACTACTCGGATGAAAGTTATACCTCACGAAACCAAGTCCTCCGGGTCTTCTTTGTTGTCCTCCTCGTCATTGTAGGCTCTGAGGATCGTAACGGATCAAAGCTTCATCGTCGGCTTCCTCGAGTCAAAGACAATCCACCTGAGAGTCTATAGTCCGAGCTCCAACCTCAAATCCGAGGTAACTAGGGTAACTAGCTTGCTAAACTAGAAAGCCTAGGTGATGTAGAGAGTGAAGATGAATTAGTTTGTCTCTTGGAACCCTAAGTTTCTCAACTCATGAGACTTTTAAGGTTATGAGGAAGAAGTAGAAGACTTGAAAAAAAGAGAGTGGAGTTGTGAACATTGAAAAAGAGCTTGGCTGCCCTTGATAAAATAATGAAGCAATTATGATAATTGAGGAGATATAATATCTCACACAAATATCTTATGAGCTTCCCAAAATATCTAGTGATGAGTTATGAGCATGAGTCACCAAGTAGCCATTCTAGGTTCAATGTAAAACTCCACCTCATTTCTCTACCCAATTTGTTTAATCCAATAAAGAATTAAACCCTAATTGGGTTTCCACTTCTAGAAGCTTTCCCGAGCTAATTACGAGAATGCCCCTCATCCGTATATACATACCCGCATCCGCATTCCGAAGAATAAAAATACAAAGAGACGAAAACAATCCATCAATATAATACTATGATCCGTCTTAAACCTGTTGGGTTATGCAAGCACCCCGGCCATCAATCCGTGGCCAAATGCGGAACAAAAATTTTCAAAAACAGGCGCTAACACAACCCTATAACCCGGATCTACCCATAAGCTCTAGATAACAAAACATTGAAAGTAGTTAGAATGGTTATACCGAATAGATCCGTGTCCTTCGGTCTTCAACCATCATCCCAAGCTCCTAGGGGCTTCTTTGATCAAGCTTGATCTCCGGTCTCCCTCCATCGAAGATGATCCACCCGAGAGTCTATGCAACGAGCTCCAACCTCATATCCGAGGCAACTATGGCACCTAGATTGCTACTCTAGATATCGTAAATGAAGTAGAGGGTGATGAAGGATTAATGTGTCTCAAGACACCCAAGGATTCTCAACTCATGAGAGGGTTTGGGTGAAGCTAGAAGAGGAAGAAGATGCCATGAGAATGAGGTGTTGAGAGCAACTCAAGAAAGAGAAAATGAAATGAATAATGGCTTGTGTTTTTGTTTGTTGTGTGAGTGTGATAAGAAATAATGGAGCCATCACATAAATGTCCATGTCTCGAAAATGTCTTAGTCAACAAAAAATATCTCAAGTCAATATAATCTCACAACAAACAAAAACCCTAAGTATGGTAGAATAGTAACCATGGGCCACTAATTAGCCATGCCACAAAAATGCAATAAACACCCCATCCTACACCTCAATAACCTTTTAATCCAAAAAGGTCTAAACCATGATGAGGTGTAATCTTCTAAAAGTAATATTGTAATAAATTACAAGAATACCCCTCAACCGAATATACATACCCACATCCTTATTCCGAAGAATACAAATACAAAGAGACAAAAATAATCCAACAAATATAATACTAGGATCCGGTTTAAACCAAAGACCACTAGTATTATCCGTCCGAACATCATCCGTGCACAAGTACACATATGTGATCGAACCCTGCCGTAAAACCATACGACCTCTACATCGTTTCGCCCAAAGCAGAGAAACCCTCTGTGTGGGACTCTAAAGACTCGTCAATACGCTGGCAGTAGGTTCAACCACAAGCATATCAGCAGCACTAGCTGTACGTAACGGCTACCCAGGTATTGAGCGAAAGGGAGGCCGACGAGCAAACCCCTACTGATCCTTACAGTGACAATATCCATACAGTCCGGTCCGTTCGTCTATAAGTATCGAATATCGAGTCTAGGGGTGGATAAAGTCAGACCCCTAATAACACGACATTTAGTGTCGGTATGAAGCCCATCAACAACTGAGAAACTACCGAGCCTAGATAAGTAATTCTCGACTATCTTGGCCAAGGATTTCTGGTGATGGCCACCCGTGCACAACCGCGACATCAACCCCCAATACCGGGAGAGACGAATCCCCCGACGATCCACTCACTGCCTCCATGTGGCTCGGGACTGTACCTAACTAAAACCTATTTGCACGACTCCTTTGAGCCATGGTAGGGTAGTAATCAAAGCACAGTGGGAACTCACACGAGACAACTGACGATCTCAGGTCAACAGACTAATCTGTACACATGTCACCTGGGAACTGCTATCTGAAAATAGATATAATACCAACTAGCATGTTCCCGTCTAGTCCGTCCGGTGTACTCATAACCCAATGAGCACCTGTATACATCTTAAGTGAACAAACTAACACCAATGGCTTGTGAGACCGGCCACCGCCTCTCGTCGGGGTCTTGATCAGTATACACTAGTCTACTCTGGAGTATCGATGCCGAGTCTCGAAACACCCACGACTAAGAACATTTAAGGATGTGCCAATAGACCACCCAGCTCCTATGTATATGATCGCCATCATAATGCTGGTAGTCAAGCAAGAATCCTATGGGCTCTATCAACATGTAATAGTGATCAGTAAAGCCACCTAAAACAGATGCATGATGATAAAGACAAACCAGATAGCATACTATCATCTTGAGTAAGACTGTTCTACTGGTATAGGTCCTCCTTCAATCATCGCAATCGCGTGCCTGCGTTCCAATAATTGTATTGAGGGTACTATAGCCAATAAAACCAAAGCCTACTAGTATTACCTTCCCGATCATCATACGAGCACAAGTACACGTAAGTGATCGAAGCCCTGCCGTAAAACTATACGGCCTCTACATCTTTTGCCCGATGCAGGGAAACTCTCTATGTGGGACTCTAAAAACTCGACAGTACGCTGACAATGGGTTTAACAACAAGCCACAAGCGGTACTAGCTGCACGTAACGTCTACCCAGGTATCTGTCGATAAGAAGGCCGATGAGAGAACTCATCTGAACTCCTACTGAGCCTATATGTGACAATCTCCATACAGTCTGGTCTGTTCGTCTAAGAGTATCGCATATCAGGCCTAGGGGGCGGTAATCGTCAGACCCCTAATGGCACAATAAGTCGTGTCGGAGTGTAGCCTAAAACACCCTGAGAAACTACTGGAATACCTACCAGTAAATCTTGCTTGCCCTAGGCAGGGACTTTGTGTAATGGCTCTCCGAACACAACGTGATATCAACCCCCAATATCGGGAGAGGCGAATCCTATCTAACCGCCACTGCCTCCAAGTGCTTCGGGACTGCACCTAACTACTACCTGTTTGCATGACTCCTTTGAGCCGTGGTAGGGTAGTAATCAAAGTACATTAGGAACACACTCAAGGAGAAGTAGCGGTATCAAGTCAACGGACTAAGCTGTACTCATGTCACCTGGAAACTGCTACCCAACGATAGGTATAATACCCACCAACAGTTCCCGACGACTCATGTCCAGTATACTCATAACCTAATGAGCACCTGCATACTATCTCCAGTACGATGCACTAATGGCTGTGGGACAGACCATCTCCCCTGCTGGGATGAGAAGCGTATACACTAGTCTACTCTGGAGTATCGATACCCCATCTCGATAATCCTATGACTAGAGACCTGTATAGGATGTACTTATAGACTACCCAACCCTCACTAGTGTGACTGCCATCACAACGCTGGTAATCAAGCAAAGATCCTAAGGGCTCTACCAATATGTATAAGCGATATGCTAAAAGAAACACATGCTCATATTGAAGTAGAAACAAACCAAGTAGCATACTACCATTTTGAGCAAGACTGTCAATACAACTGTGAATATCCTAAGCTTCTATTAAGTAATATACAAACCAGTATGCTACAATAATGGCCTCTGGGGCATATATCACTAACAATCTCCCACTTGCACTAAGGCCGTGTATTGGCATATCGCAGACTTATTATCTCGATTAGCCTCTCGAACTATGTCTGAGGGATGGCCTTCATGAGTGGATCTGCAGTATTATTCTCCGTATCTACTCTCCTCATCTCGATCTCCCGGCGATCAACAATCTCCCTGATCAGGTGGTAGCGCCTCAAAATGTGTCTGGACTTTTGATGAGACCTAGGTTCCTTCGCTAAGGCTATAGCGCCGTTGTTGTCACAATACAGAGGTATTGGATCTACAATGGATGGAACCACTTGAAGTTCTGTTAGGAACTTCCTCATCCAGACTACTTCTTTTACGGCGTCTCATTGCAGCGAACTACTCCATTTCCATCATCGAGTCTGCAACGGTGTCCTGCTTGGAGCTCTTCCAACAGACCACCCCTTTATTGAGGGTAAAGACATAACCTGACATGGACTTTGATTCATTCTTATCACTCTGGAAGCTGGAGTCAGTAAAGGCCTCGATCTGGAGGTCTTTTTCTGCCATACACCAAGAACATCTTCTTAGTCCTTCTCAGGTACTTGAAAATGTTCTTTACTGCTTCCCAGTGCTTCTCCCCTAGTTTTGACTGATACCGGCTTACCACGCATAGTGCGTAAGCTACATCTGTTCTGGTACACAACATCGCATATATTATAGAGCCTACTGCAGAAGCGTAGGATATAATCGACATGCGAGCCCTTTCCAAATCAGTCTTTGGGAGACATCTCTTTGGAGAGGGTGATTCCGTGACAAGCCGGTAGACTACCGCGCTTTGAATCTTCCATACTAGATATTTTCAGTATAGTGTTGATGCACCTTGACTGTAAAGTCCCACCATCCTCTTTGATCTATTACGATAAATCTGAATTCCCGGAATGTTGTTGGCATCACCCAGGTCTTTCATGGAGAACCTCTGTGATAAGAATCCTTTGACTGATAGTAGTATAGGAATGTCATTTCCTATCAGGAAAATTTCATCCACGTACTAGATGATGAATCCCACAGTTCTCCCAACAATCTTACTATAAATGTATGGTTCATCTGGATTTTTGAAAAGTCGAATTCTTTGACCGTCTCATCAAAACAGATGTTCCAACTCCTCGATGCCTGCTTTAGTCCATAAATGGACCTAAGCAACTTGCACACTTTCCCCCTTCTCCCACTCTGATTGAAACCCTCTGGCTGATCCATATAGACGCACTCTTCCAAATAACCATTTAGAAAAGCCGTCTTTACATCCATTTTCCGGATCTCATAATCTTGGAAGGAAGCAATGACAAGAAGGATTCGAATGGATTTGAGCATAGCCATTGGAGTAAAGGTTTCATCATAGTCCAAACTAGGTCTTTGACGAAAACCTTTTACAACAAGTCTACCCTTATAGGTTTCAACCTGTCAATCTACACCAATATTCTTTCTGAAGATCCAATTGCAGCCTATGGGTTATACCCCTTCTGGAGCAATGTGCAAAGTGCATACTATGTTAGTGTATATGGACTCCATCTCAGTCCGCATTGCATCCAGCCATTTTTCCGAGTCACCGCTCTGAATGGCTTGCTGGAAGCTAGTTGGCTCATCATTGTCAATGATGCAATCCTCTATATCCCTGTCTATGAGAAAACAGTATTATCTCCCGGGCGGATGAGACTGCCTACTAGTCCTGCGGATTGGCACAGGGATGTCCAGTTCTTTTGAAATCTCTGGTTCTACCATACTTTCAGTAATAGTTTGTGGTTCTGAAATTTCTTCCAGTTCTTTTGCGCTCCCCTTAGTTTCTTTTTCAAAAATTGATTTTCTAAAAGGGGGCATGACGAGAAACAAAAAACTATTGTTCCTCTACGTAATAGAAAATATACCCCTTGGAGTTCTTTGGGTATCCCACAAACCTACACAGTACTGAGCGTCCCTCGAACTAGTCCGCATACTGCTTTTCGATAAAAGCTGGACATCCTTATATCTTCAGATACTGAAGATAGCGTTTCTTCCCACTCCACATCTGATATGGTGTGGTAGGCACAGTCTTGGTAGGAACTTTATTCAAAAGATTTGCAGCTGATTCTAGTGCATAACCTCAGAAGGATTGCGGTAGCTCAGCGTTACTTATCATGGAACGTACCATATCCAATAGGGTTCTGTTCCGCCTTTCCGATACACCGTTGTGTTGTAGTGTGTATGGAGGAGTAAGATGAGAGAGAATTCCATTCTCTTTTAAGTAATCCAGGAACTCGGCAATCAAGTATTCACCACATCGATCTGATTTCAGTGTCTTGATACTTTTGCTTGTTTGTTTTTCCACTTCATTCTTTATTCCTGGAATTTCTCAAAAGGCCTCGGATTTATGCTTCATCAAGAAGACATGTCCTTACTAAGAGAAATTATCCATAAAAGTAAGGAAATAGGAATAACCACTTCGTGCATCTATAGATATTGGACTATACACGTCGCTGTGTATGAGTCCTAAGAGCTCGCTCGCTCTTACTCCGTGTCCATTGAACGGAGTGTAAGTGCACGGCGGCGCCCCGGCCGTCAATCCGACGGCCAAATGCGGAAACGGTGATAAACTTTAATTTTGCGAACTTTGCAAACCGGCACCACCGCGCACTAAACCCCGGATCGGGCCATTAAATTAGATCTAGCTAACAACAAGACGGGTTAGAGATATACCGAGTGATCCGAGTCCTCCGGTCTTCTCGTCGTCATCCCGATCTCTCGCGGAAACTCCGGTCGTCGCCTCTTCGCCGGAAGGGCACCACATCGCCTGCATCTTTTACGGGCTCCCGCCTCTATACCGAGGCAACTCGGGCGCGAAGTTGGCTGGCCGACGCGTCCAAGATTTGATGTAGAATGGTGTAGAATAGTTGTCTCTTTGGGGTTTAGTATGGTTGCCATGATGGAGGAATTTTGTGCACAAGAATTTTCATGGATGCTAGAGGGAAAAATGGAGCAAGCTAAGAAAATGGGCTCGGCCAGAAAATCAAAGCTCCCCTTTTTTTTCTCACTGGAAATGTGTATGGGTGAAGTATGCACAAATTAAAACCAATCTTATGCATGCAGGAAAAATGATGTGTGAAGTGTATTAATCAAAAACATGCTAAAAGCAATATCCACCTCTTAGCACAGTGGCCGGCCCCACTCAAAACATGGGTGTGGGAAAAAATGATCAAAAGGAAATATATTTAAAACAAGATAAGATAAAACCTCACATCCTTTCTTACCCATCTCACAAAATCACATCAAACCCATATCCTATCAAATCCCATTAATGCAAAATCATGGATGAAAGATATCATAATGAATACATTTGCAAGAAACCCCCTTTCACAAATGTTATTTGCACAATTGCAAATAACCCCCTCCATCGGAAAAGTCCGGCCGGGAAAGAACAAAGGAAAACCGGCCGGAACGGAATGCAAACTGGCAACTCCAGAAAACTGGTCCCGTAATTAATTACAGAAAAACCCCGATACTGTGCATACACACCCGCATCTGTATTCCGTCCGGATACAAATGCAGAGAGACAAAATCTACACTGTACTAAACTAGGATCCGGCTTAAACCAAAGCCGGCTAGTAATGTCCGTCCGATCCTGATCCATGCAATACCGCACGAATCTGATCGAACCCTGCCATATAACTATACGGCCTCTAGTACAAACCGTCCGATCCTGATCCGTGCAATACCGCACGTATCTGATCGGACCCTGCCATATCTCCATACGGCCTCTACAGCGTTTCGCCCGAAAGCTGAGTAACTGAAATGTGTGGTGGACTCTAAAGACTCGTCAATACTATGGCTGTGGATTTAACCACTAGCACGTCAGAGGTATAAGACAATACGTGACGGGCCACCAGCTATTGACCAAAAGGGACGTCGATGAGCGAACTCATCCTGAGACCCTACTGAGCCTGTCAGTGACAATATCCGTACAGTCCGGTCCGTTCGTCTATGAGCATCGCATGGCGGGCCTAGGGGGTGGGTAAAAGTCAGACCCCCAAAAGCGGTACAAGTCGTGTCGGAGTGTAGCCCAGGACACCCTGAGATACTACTGGAATACCTACCAGTAAATCTCCTGCCTTGGCCAAGGACTTCGTGTAATGGCTCTCCTAGACACAGCGCGACCTCACCCCCAATACCGGGAGAGACGAACCCCTGAAGATCCGCTCACTGCCTCCATGTGGCTCGGGACTGTACCCAACTAAAACCTGTTTGCACGACTCCTTTGAGCCGTGGTAGGGTAGTAATCAAAGCACAGTGGGAACTCACACGAGACAAATGACGATCCCCAGGTCGATGAACTAACCTGTACACATGTCACCTGGGAACTGCTATCTGACGTCAGGTATAAGACCAACTAGCATGTTCCCGGCGAGTCCTGTCCGGTGTACTCATAACCCAATGAGCACCTGTATACATCTTAGGTGATCCAACTGACACCAGTGGCTTGTGAGACCGGCCACCGCCCCTCGTCGGGGTCTCGACTGTATACACTAGTCTACTCTGGAGAATCGATGCCCTGTCTCGAAACTCCCACGACTAGGGACCTTTTAAGGATGTGCTTATAGACTCCAGCTCTCACTTATATGATCGCCCTCATACTGCTGGCAGTCAAGCAAGAATCCTAGGGGCTCTATCAACGTGTAATAGCGACCTGTAAGGTCACCTGAAGCAGTACACGATGATAAAGGTAAACCAGATAGCATACTATCATCTCGAGTAAGACTGTCGTACCGGGATAGGTCCTCCCTCAATCATTGCAATCACGTGCCTGTGATCCAATAATTGACTCTGAGGGCACTATCTCCAACACGGAGTCTTTGTCATATTTTCTATGAGACAAGATTGACAGGTTCTATAAGATTGATATTCGAACGGATCTAAATATCCCTTTCTATGTAACTTCGACAACCGTGTTTCATTGATGTGACCCAGTCTACAATGCTTTAAGAAAGCCTTGTTTAATTCTGGAGACTTTCTTTTAAGTGTGTTCTGGACGTTGAAAACCTGAACTTGATTTAATACGTATATACTGTCCTCTAGTATACCTGACCTAATCAAACTTTGATTTAGGTGGATGTGGACCACATCGCTTACAAACTAGACTAGGTACACACAAACAGTTACATAGAATCAATATTTTCCCACTTCTCAATTCTAGGTGATTTAACCTACGGATACAGCGTCCGTGCTCATTCCATTATTAACCCTGAGAGTCATATCTCCTGCCCTGATAACTTTACGGTTTTTCAAAGCCTGTAATGAATTACAGATATGAGTAGTACCCAGGAAGTAGAGTTAATTGACAGACTGTTTTCAATCACAAACACACCCGAAGTCGAAACCACAACAAGGTTTGGATCCTGGATTCTGGTTTTCCAAGCCCTGCATCCCTCCTTACCTACTGTTAACCCCGAAACTTTTGCCTTGTCCATTCTTTCTACCTTACTGACACCACCTATCGGCTTTGTCGAGGTCTTCTTCTTCTTACCCTTGTCTTTTGCCTTGGATCCAGAGGAGGAAGACTCCCCAATAAGCAGAGCGGGTGTCTCCCTGGTTTGCTTCAGGGTGCCCACAACTGGAAGTATAACTTATTTCCCCTGGGTGTAAGTAGAAGGCAGGGAGTGTAGAATTAAGTCAGTACATGACTCGTTCTCCAACGTGGTCTCCAGGTCTGTGAGCTGTTTAATACAGCTGATCATTGTAGGGACGTGGTCCCCCATAGATGACCCCACAGCCAAATCTCGCTTGAAGCAATTCCTTCGAGGTCTTATATCTTGCGATACGAGATTGATCTCCATATAAAACTTTGTTATGAAGGAAGACAGAAACTAAGTCCATCTTCTCATGCTGCCTCTGGTATACACCATCAACTGAGGCCAATAAGAGGCACTTGGCATTCGTATTGTCTTTTCCCTTGTCTTACGGATATCAATATCCGCGATGGTAGAAACTGGACTTGGGACGGCGGGGGCTTGAGTAGTAATGAGGTGGTCCAGCTTGTCATAGGTAATGGACATCTGGACAAACCTTTGCCAGTCAATATAGTATAACTCAGTCATTTTATTATCTATCTGTAACCTAATCTGGTCACCTGGTCGCTGCAATTATGAGAGAGAGAAGAAAACACTCAGCATGATGCTCTTGCAAGTTTAAATTGGTTTTTAATTTATCTAAACAAGATGGCTCCCACTGTCTCTCGAATCCTTCCTCAAACCATAAAAGAGGAATTAGTCAGGATTAATCTCACCATACAATACTTGCTTAACCGTTCAGCCAGGCTAGTGTCGGTACTTCGAGGGAGGTTTCACGACGATTTCGTGAAGTTCTTTAATTAAATAACCTCTTTTCCCTCGAGGCGTAGCCCCACTAACACTGTTTTAGAAACCTACTTGGTTTATAGCAATGATCGTTAAGTGAAAAATCTCCCGAGGAGTAGCATATACTCACAGTAGGATCGGGATCCAAATATCATTGTGTGATAAAGTCGAAGGAATCCTACCAACATTATCACACTCCAAATAGTATGCAGCACTAGCAAGTTTCAATTTCTTTAGAAATTACCGATATGGATTTTTGCCCCATGCTCTTATGACTTTGACGAAGGCCAACAAATAATAAGTCACATGTCAAGTTCTATCCATCATTGTCCAGGTTAATTTGAACCCACCCGTATATACCCTTGACGAAGGCCAACAAAGTAATACGATTGTCCCAAACCAACAAATCTATCTATGCTACATATGAAAACCCAGCAGCTACCAATCACTATGCCTTGACGAAGGCCAACAAACATAGCTTGAATACTACTGAATATTCATATGAAATGACGGAGGGCTACAAATGGTTTTGGTGAAACCGTGAACGCAGTGAACTTGATATAATCGAATGAACCTGATAGCTTTTTAAAAGGAGTGGTTTAAGCTCCGCATTTAAAAGTCTGTTGTTTTGAAAAACTGAGTGGTTTTTAAAATTTGTTCCGATAATTCAGCTTTGGTTTGTTTGCTTTGCATTGATAATGCAGTCCCATCATTTACACCTATCATCACAGAAAAAGAAGAAAATACCACGTCCACTTATGCCATCCGCATTCGCCACTTGGCCCCGTCTAACACCGTTAGGTTACTTAACTAACGCCAGAGCGGGGGCTGGACTAGCACAGATGCAAAATATAAGCAGGTCTATTATATAGCATATATATAATAACCATTCGTCTGATGCAATAATAAGAATGCCAGATCACAGATGAACATATTGGATATACTAGGAATTCTGTGTTTCGTTTAAGCCTGTAACGAAAGACGGATTCCACGGTCGTGATGAATAGCCAAACCCCCACCCCAGACCCTTACGGGAGCGGAAACCTACCCGCCAAATACCTGAAGTGAAGCAACCTCCCTCATCAAAGTAAGTAGGCCACTCGGCACTTAAAAGTACCCGGTAGTTTGTGCACCCCACCTTTGGTCTATCCTAGGAGCGGAAAATTGTAAAAGAAATAATATACAATGGTGGATACAACCTCAACCCGGATGTGCCCCGCAAAATAATATTATATCACTTTACAATTTACATCGAATGAAAGAATGAAAAACCCTCATCTTACATCCCCCGGATATTCATCCACGACGATCCAATAAGTTCATATACACAATCCAACATCACAGATATGTGCAACCCCGACTAATCGACATATGGAAATTAGTCGACATTTCCAAACATATATATGACACCTTGAAACTTTAAACAAAGTTAAAGCTACGACTTCGAAACACCCCGTATTGCCATCCCAGAAAGATTACAGTATATCCAAAATTGGAAAAAACAAACAACGCCTGAGACCTTAGATCCAAGCAACTAGAACACAGACCAAAATTCAAAGAATTTCACCACAACTAAAAAGGTGGTGCCGGTTTTTTTGAGAATATGGCCGGCCCAACTCCGGTGAATTGCTTCAATTTTTGTGTGTGTTCATATCACAACAAGTAGAGCACTCTGCAATTTTTTTTAAAAATTTTAGAAGCTCGAGAAAAATTGACAGAAACTTGGATCTTTGTCTCGATGTTTCAGAGTTATTTCGGTTTCGTAGTTTTACACTTCGTTTAAACTGTTAGCTATGGTTTAGTAGGCTCTAATTCCATTGTAAGTCCATGTCGCGCACCCCGCGTGTCCGCGGGGAGGCAGAATTTTCAAAAAACAATTTTTCAAAGATCGCAACACGAACTTGAACTCCAGGATCGATGCTAAACCCTAGCTAACAAATACTGGGTGTGTTTTAACTACTCGGATGAATGTTAAACCTCATGAAACCAAGTCTTTAGGGTCTTCTTTGCTATCCTCCTTGTCATCGTAGGCTCCGAGGATCGTAACGGATCAAAGCATCCTCGTCGGCTTCCTCGAGTCAATGACGATCCACCCGAGAGTCTATAGTCCGAGCTCCAACCTCAAATCCGATGTAACTAGGGCTACTAGCTTGCTAAACTAAAAGGCCTAGGTGATGTAGAGAGTGAAGATGAATTAGTTGGTCTCTTGGAACCCTGGGTTTCTCAACTCACGAGACTTTTAGGGTTATAAGGAAGAAGTAGAAGACTTGAAGAAAAGAGAGTGGAGTTGTGAACATTGAAAAAGAGCTTGGCTACCCTTGATAGAATAATGAAGCAAATATGATAATTGAGGAGATATAATATCTCACACAAATATCTCATGAGCTTCCGAAAATATCTAGTGATGAGTCAGGTAACGGTTTAAAAATAATTAATAAATAATTAGATAAATAAAATCCTTTAGGTGAATTTTCTGATAATTTGTAAAATAAACCGTATTATCCGTAAAACTTAACTATAATTATTTTTCAATATAGATTTAAATACGCCTATTTTAACTATGTAATTGCTAGTATTTGGTATTTATTTAGTCACTTATAAATTATTAGTTTACTTAAATATTTTTCCTTAATTAATTATTTCAAATATTAATATAAGCTTTTAATTATACATTAAATTAGTGCAAATTATAAATTGGAATGGGTTAATTTTACAAAAGTGAGCCATGACATACTAGAATTTAGTTTGTAGCATGCTCTTCTCTTCTTGATTTGTCTTCAAATTTCTAGACATTTCTAGGTCAAATAAAATTAGAAATTAAATAAAGTTTATTTAATTTATGATAGGACTTAAGTGTGGTAATAATTTGAGAAGTCTTCTAGACATTTCTACACTCTTTTCTCTCTCTCTCTTTACTTCCCCTCATGTGGCAGAGCCCTCCCCCTTGGCTGCCCAAAAATTTCTCCACCTCATTCTCCATAAAAATTCTTCAAAATTTCATGAAAAAATCAACACAAAAACTCCACTAATTCATCATTTAACCCATACCCTTTATTCTTTGGCCAAATAAGCTTGGATCTTGGAGCAAAGTTAGCATTTTGGAGGTTAGGTTGCATGTTTGATCTTATGTTTGTGGAGGTATAATTCTAACCCAAGTGTTTAATTGTTGCTATAATACTTCAAGTTAAGCTAATTAGATACTTAATTAGGTTTCAATTTCAAATTTTGAAAATTCAAGAAAGGGGTTTGAGATTATGTTAGGGTTTTCATAAATTGGTTATGGTTTGAAAGTGTAGTATAATATCTTAGAGTATGCAAAATGAAATTTAGTTGTCAAATTACTAATTGTTACATTTTAATTGTTCAAATTAAGCTATTTGCAAACTAAATTTTTATAAATCATATAAATAGGTGAGATAAAATTTAACTGAGGATTTTTATCATTAGATTATGGTCTTAATGAGTAGATTAACATGTTAATGGAATGCAAAACCTAATCTAGTTACTAGTTTGCTAATTGTTACTTTAAAATTGTGATAATTATGCTATTTTGCAAACTAGGTTTTTAGAAATTGATAAAATAATTGAGATTAAAATCTAATTAGGGTTTTTATGACATTATTAACATTATAAATTGCAGTTTAACACTTTAGATCATGCAAAACCTAGTTTAGTTGTTATTTTGTGCATTGTTACTTTGAAATTGTTAAAATTAGATAATTTTGTAAACTAGAATTTTGGGTTTTATGAAAATTGATGAGATTCAATTATAGAAATGGTTTGTATGACTTAGTTATGATATTTAGTGAATATTATGGCCACTAGTTTTGTTAAAACATCAAGTTTCGAATTAAAACGGTAATTAAGTGCTTTCTAGGTTTTCGGAAATAAATCGATTTGATTTATTTTGAGGTTTTGATGAGTTACAATCTATTTCATATTATAATTAGTGATTTGTGAAACCACGATTAATACGTTTGGGTTTTATCTCGATTAATCGGCGTTTGTACACCGATGTCGAGGGTTATTTGGTTCTTCTGCATGAGCGGGTCATACGTTTCAACCTATGCGCGTTTTGTGTGTCGTTTTGGTTTTTATCCATGATTTTGGTTTACGATATTATATATGCTGCATATAGGTACCTCTCACGTGTACTTCGGACGATGAAGAATAGGATGGAGGCATCGACTTCGGCAGACAAGGACCAGGTGAGTAGATGTATATCTACGGGAGAAGTCGGGTGGATGGCGTATAGCACCCCCGAAACTTTGTAGGATATGACGTGGTTTTGATATAGTAATATATAGATATGTTATTGCTAGATACGAATACTGAACAAGAAAGGTTTTAGGAGACCACGGATCGGAATTTGTGTAAGTTGGATGATAGTGCTTTTAGTCTAGTTCTTAGTCATGAGACCCTAGAGTATAGGTTGACATACATATACGCACACGCACACACATACACTTGACTTGGGGTATGTGTGTGTGTGTGTGTGTGTATGAATGTGTGTAGGTTTATACACACACACACACACAACATATACACGTGATATGAGGATGTTATATAATACTTGGAGATGAGTCGATATGATCGGGTATGATACCGTGAGAAATTTGATATGTGACCGAGTTATGGTAATATAGCAGATCGTTGTACGATAAGAAAATATATACTATACGATAAAATGTGTGATGACATTGGCATGTGTGAGACTTAAATCAGTGACAAGATCATGATATTGTTTGACGATGATACCATGTGAATGATGATACATACATACATACATATATATATATATATGATAGTTGACATATGATCGAGATATGATTTGAGATATGTTATGATATTTATAATGGATCGCTTGGGCAATGTGAATTCATATATGATAATATGTGTTGATAACATCGGATTGCACGAGACTTTAGAACAGTAACCAGATTATGATATTGTTGATGATGATACCATAAGATTGATGATATATATATGATAGTTGACCCGTACCCCGATTTTGGGATGCCCTACGATGGATTTTACCATACGAGGTATAGATGTGATGATTGATCTGCACTCTTGACTTGAAGAAGTCATACTTTGTACGTGACGCTATTGAGGCTGGATCGCCGACTACTAGAGATATCGACTCGAACTTTAGGTGGATTCTTATTACATATCGACTAGTTTCTTTAGTTTAGTTCCTTAGTGGGTTAGATAGATACTAGTTTAGGCTTGAGTCATATCTATTTTCAAAACCAACGAATCGTGCGCATTTTAAAAACAGCCTGAGGGATACTACGGATTTTTCAAAGGTCGTATCTTTTCCCAAAAACACCGTAGCCCCTATTTTTCTAAAAACCACGATTCGTGCTTTTTCAAACACCAAAACGGCATGACTCGTATTGTAGAAAAGTATATTCTTCGGTATTGCGGTTATTACTCCTTCTCTGTTATATTCATGTTATTCTCACCATACTGCATGTTTATACATATGTTCCCTAACTGTTATGATTCCATCTGTTAGGACACCAGCACCATTACCGATGATGCGCATGTTCCACGTACACATATATGCCGGCTCACAACATCATCATCAGTAATTTCCATGTCACGTACACTCTAGAAAAATATTATCTCATTGATATAGTCAGCTAAATGCTAGTTACCACATAATACTTGTGTGAATGCTCTCATGTGTTAACTTAGAGATTGCATTCTTTACATAGATACTTCATGCATTCATATAAACATGCATGTACTATTCTAGGGCTTTATGCCGATATTCACTGTTTACTTACTCTTGATTCTTGGATTTCGGATTTCCATGAGATTTCTGGATTTGGGGGAAAACCGCAAGAATTTATAACAACTTCTCTCTCTCTCTATCTCTTATTTAAAATACCAGTTGCGGTTTTCTCGTGATGTACGTGTCGTCTACAATGAGTTTTCATGATTGCTGTTGGATTTCGAGACCTGATTCGAGGAGTAGGATGAACCATTTCGAGTACATGGTAAGCCCGGTAAGGTACCCCGGGGCAAGAAGCTCGAGTTGTAGACGATGAGCCTGGCAGGGAAAGACTATCTACCGGTGATGTCTGGCGCGGCGGATATCCGGAGGATACCGACCGTTGTCATGAGATTTGATGATATGGGCCGATCCGGACTAACGGAGCCCGAGATATTGAGACTTTGAGACTTTGAGATATTGAGATATTGTGTCGATGCTTGACACGGGCTTTCGGTCGATTTCACTGATGATGTTTCAGTTTTATTATATAAGTTTTACTGATGATTTCTTTATATCAGATTTTTCAGATTTCGTGGTGGATTTCCTCATTCATGATGCATTCATACATCAGATATACGATTTATTACTGTTTAGTGATACTGACACACGCACTGAGTATTGCACTTATGCATTGATTATTACCCTATCACTACTAGATGTCTAGTGTTATGTTAGGTATATTATTATGACTTAGGAGATCGTTGTGCATGCGATTTCTACCCGCAGATGTTTTCTACTCACGAGTTTGCAACTCACCCCGTTGTGCCAAATTTTCTTTCAGGTTCAGATGTACAGGTTTCCTTGGTGGCTTGTTGGCACACCACTTCATTCAGGGTGATTGCTTGGTAGGTTGGTTCACTTGTATCGTGACCGTCGTTGTACTTTTATTTAATTCAGTTGTATCTAGTAAGCTCCATCAACCAGACTTGTATTATTTGGTATATTTAGAAGACCAGTTGTTTTTCTTTCGACCTTAGAGTCACGCTTGTATTATTATGGTTTTCTAGTGGATTTTAGTTTTCCTCTGAGTTTTGTTTCTCGCCCTTCGGCGTTGTATATTATTTTGCTTGCGCGGTTGTTTCCGCCAATTGGTGTAGAGCTAGCTCCCGCTTGGGGATGCCATTACTATTGCTTGTGTATATATTTCTTGTTTGTACCCGTTTGGGGCCAGTTTTTACAAAGGAGACTATGCCGAAATTTTTAGAAAATTTGATGTTGCTTTTAAACTTGTTTTCCTACACTTCTTCTTTTAAATGGTTTAGATTTCTGGGCTTCGGCTTACTTAGTTTACGTTGCGCCTCTAGATGTTTCGTAATTTAAGTGCCGGTCACGTTCCATACCTTCGGGTCGTGACAAGTCATGAGCATGAGTCACCAAGTAGCTATGCTAGGTTCAATGTAAAACTCCACCTCATTTCTCCACCCAATTTGCTTAATCCAATAAAGAATTAAACCCTAATTAGGTTTCCACTTCTAGAAGCTTTCCCGAACTAATTACGAGAATGCCCCTCATCCGTATATACATACCCGCATCTGTATTCCGAAGAATACGAATACAATGAGACGAAAACAATCCATCAATATAATACTAGAATCCGGCTTAAACCAAAGTCAACTAGTATTACCCGCCCGATCATCATACGCGCACAAGTACACGTAAGTGATTGAAGCCCTTCCGTAAAACCATATGGCCTCTACATCTCTTGCCCGATGCAGCGAAACTCTCTATATAGGACTCTAAATACTCGACAGTACACTGGTAGTGGGTTTAACCACAAGCCGCAAGCGGTACTAGCTGCACGTAACGGCTACCCAGGTATCTGTCGATAAGAAGGCCGATGAGCATACTCATCCGAACTCCTACCGAGCCTGTATGTGACAATCTTTGTACAGTTCGGTCTGTTCGTCTAAGAGTATCGCATATCAGGCCTAGGGGGCGGTAATCGTCAGACCCCTAATAGAGCAATAAGTCGTGTCGGAGTGTACTCCAAAACACCTTGAGAAACTACTGGAATACCTACCAGTAAATCTTGCTTGCCCTGGCTAGGGACTTTATGTAATGTCTCTCCGAACACAGCGCGATATCAACCCCCAATACCGGAAGAGGCGAATCCTATCTAACTGCCTCTGCCTCCAAGTGCTTCGGGACTGCACCTAACTACTACCTATTTGCACGACTCCTTTGAGCCATGGTAGGGTAGTAATCAAAGTACAGTGGGAACACACTCGAGGCGAAATAGCAGTGTCAAGTTGACAGACTAAGCTGTACTCATGTCACCTGGGAACTGCTACCCGACGATAGGTATAATACCCACCAACAGTTCCCGACGAGTCCTGTCCAGTGTACTCATAACCTAATGAGCACCTACATACTATCTCCAGTACGACGTACTAATGGTTGTGGGACAGACCATCTCCCCTGCTGGGATGAGAAGCGTATACACTAGTCTACTTAGGAGTACGATGCCCCGTCTTGATAATCCTATGACTAGGGACATGTATAGGATGTGTTTATAGACTACCCAACCCTCACTAGTGTGACTGCCATCACAACGCCGGTAATCAAGCAAAAATCCTAAGGGCTCTACCAATATGTATAAGCGATATGCTAAAACAAACACATGCACATATTGAAGTAGAAATAAACCAAGTAGCATACTACCATTTTGAGCAAGACTGTCAATAAAACTGTGAATATACCAAGCTTCCATTAAGTAATAAACAAACCAGTATGATACAATAATGACCTCTAGGGCATATATCACTAACAATGTATTTAGCCTTCATCGTCGAGTCTGCTACAGTATCTAGCTTGGAACTCTTCCAACATATCGTCCTTCCACTGAGGGTGAAGACAAAACCCGAGACCGACTTACTGTCGTCCTTATCACTCTGGAAGCTCGAATCGGTAAAGGACTCCACCTGGGGTTCACTGTTACCATACACCAAGAACATCTCTTTAGTCCTTCTCAAGTACTTAAGAATGTTCTTCACAGCTTTCCAGTATTTCTCCCCTGGATCTGATTGATATCTACTCTCTACACCTAGTGAGAAAGCTACATCTGGTCTGGTACATAACATCACATATATGATTGACCCAACTACCGAAGCATAGGGTATCCCTTGCATGGGAGCCCTCTCCAAATCAGTCTTGGGAGAAATCTCTTTGGAAAGAGTGATTCCTGAACAAGCGGGTACATTACTACGCTTAGAATATTCCATACTAAACCTCTTTAGTATGGTGTCAATGTACCTGGATTGGGAAAATCCCAATATCCGCTTAGATCTATCTCTATAGATCTTTATCCCCAGGATTTAAGAAGCATCACTTAGATCATTCATGAAGAACATGTGTGATAAGAAGAGCTTGACCGAGTGTAGCATAGGAACAGCGTTTCCTATCAAGAGTACGTCATCCACGTACAATAAGATGAAGATAACCTTACTCTCTACAACCTTCTTATATATACATGGTTCATCTACATTTTTGATGATGCCCTTCTTTGATAGCTTCATCAAAACAGATGTTCCATCTCCGCGATACCTGTTTTAATCCGTAGATTGATTTAAGCAGCTTGCACACGCTTCCGCTGCTCCCATTGTCTACGAATCCCTCTGGCCGTGTCATGTACACGCTCTCTTCTAAATCAACTATTAGAAAAGCGGTCTTGAATTTCAATTTTCCAGATTTCGTAGTTATGGTATGCAGCAACGGAAAGTAGGATCCTAATGGACTTAATCATACCCACTGGAGAAAAGGTTTCATCATAGTTGACATCAGGTCGTTGACGAAAACCTTTTGCTACAAGTCTAGTTTTGAAAGTCTCAACTTTTCCATCTACACCAAATATCTTCTCATGATCCATTTTCTCCCGATGGGTTTTACCCCTTCATGAACAACTTTCAAATTCCATACTTTGTTGGTGTACATGGATTCCATCTCAGATCGCATAGCATCTAGCCATTTCACAGAGTCTCTACTTGTGATGGCCTGCTCGAAACTAGTTGGGTCATCATTTTCCATGATGCAATCTTTGCTTCCACCGTCTACGAGAAAACTGTAGTATCTCTCAGGTGGATGAGGAACCCTACTAGATCTGCGGAGTGGCTGAGGTTCGTTGGGGACTATCGAATCCTCCGGATCCACCAAATCGTCAGTTATAGTTTGTGTAGCTGGAACTTCTTCCAGTTCTACCTCATTACCACTGGTTTCTTTCATAAAAAATTCCTTTTCTAAAAATGTGGCATGTCGAGAAACAAACACCTTTTGTTCCTCGGTGTGGTAGAAGATATTCCCTCACGTTTGTTTGGGATATCCTACAAACTTGCACAGAACTGATCTTACCTTGAATTTGTCCGGATTTTGCTTTTTACGACAACCCCATATCTTAACTCGTTTAAAAGATGGTCTCATCCTATTCCATATCTCATATGAAGTGGTAGGCAACAGATTTAGTCGGAACTCTATTCAATAGGAATGCAACTATCTCAAGTGCATAACCCCAAAAGGAAATAGGCAACTCAGCATTACTCATCATAAAGTGCACCATATGTAATAGGGTGTGATTCCACCTCTCCGATACTCCGTTGTGCTGTGGTGTATACGGAGGAGTAATCTGAGAGAGAATCCCATTCTCTTTTAAGTAGTCTCTGAATTCCGTGCTCAAGTATTCTTCTACCTGATCATATCGAAGGATTTTAATACTTTTACCCGTCAGGATCTCAACATCGTACTTATATTCCTTGAATTTCTCAAAAGATTCAGATTTGTGTTTCAACAGAAACAAATGTCCGTATCTTGAGAGATCATCGGTAAATGTAATAAAGTATGAAGAACCATTCCTGGCATGTGTAGACATAGGATCGCATACATCACTATGTATTTGTCCCAAGAGTTCAGTAGCTCTTTCTCCGTGTCCAGTAAACGGAGATTTGGTCATCTAGCCTTTGTGACATGACTGACAAGTTTCATAAGATGTAAATTCGAATGAATTCAAATATGCATTCTTATTCAACTCAGCTAGTCTTGTCGCATTGATATGACCTAGTCTATAATGCCACAAGAAGACTTCGTTCATTTCTGAACTGATCCTCTTGTGTGTGTTCCGCATACTTATAAGTGTAGTTTGATTCAGAATGTATATACCATTATACAACGTACCATACCCAATCAACACTTGATTTATGAAAACATTCACAATATTTTTGGTATGAAATAACAGTCGCTCAGAATTATTGTGTTACCGCTTGGTAATACAAGGTGATATTCGCCAACTACTTTGGCTGCAACAATTGCACAATTCCCTACTACTAGAGACATATCACCCTTTTCCACTTCTCTACCTCTCTTTAGCCCATGTAAAAAATTACATACGCGGGATCCTGATCCGGTATCCAATATCTAGGACATAGAGTTAACTAAGAAAAAGTTCTTGGTAACGAACACACCCGAAGACGATGCATCAACATACTTATTCTTCATTTGGGTCGGGTGGGAATCCAGATATTCCCCTATTTCTTGCTCAGACTTATGACAATCATAAGATAGAGCGGAACCTAGCCCGGTATAATAAGCGGGTTCGGTCAATACATCCATATTATTATCTTGATTAAGGTATGTCATTGGTCGCTACCAAGAGAGAGAAAAGGATAATCACTTTGCGTGCGCTCTTTGCAAGATTGGATTGGTTATTAGATTATCTAATCAGGATGGCTCCCGCTGTTTTTATCAAATCTTCTTTCAAACCCTAAAAGGTAAGATTAGCTGGGATTAATTACACCCTATAAGTTCTCCAATCATTCGGCCAGGAAGGTATTGGTACTCCGAGGGAGTTTCCCAAAGCTTTCGCATGGAACTAATTAAATAACCTCGTTTCCACAGGGGCATAACCCCGTTAACACATTTCTTAGAAATCTACTTGATTAGCTAATTGTAAAGTGGAAAACTCTCCCAGGAGTAACACTTACTTGCAGTGAGTATCGGGATCCAACAATCATATAGAAGGTATGCAATCTCATTGCAACAACACTTGAAATTCCCGATAATTGATTTTACCCCTAGCTACTTATGACCTTAACAAGGTCAACAAATCATAAGCGCCAGTCAAGTTCAACCCGTCATTTCTTGATTGAATTAAATCTACCCGTACGACCCTTAACATAGTCAACAAATCCGTACGACTATCCTAATCCAATCACATCATATGGTTGTAGATAAGCATTAATTAGATACCGCACACTACACCTTAACATAGTCAACAAACATAGCACGAATACTAAATTGCACTTATCTGAGATGACGGAGGGCTATGGCTGGTCTTTAAGAAAACATTTAACGTAATGAACTTGATATCGTTGCAGAATCTAGTGATTTGAAAAGGAGTAGTTTAATCTCTTCTTTTAAATCGAGTAGTTTTCAAAAACAAACCGAATAGATTTTACTAGCTTTTGCTAAAGAGGTCACTCCCGGTGAAGGGATCTCGACTCTTTCCTCCTCAAATGAGGTGATGGATATCCATCAAGGAATAACACTATGCAAAGCAAGAACTACAGAAGCTATGATGATAAACCGAGTAGATTATAGCATTTGCTAGTTTGCCTAAAGAAGTCACTCCCGGTGAAGGGATCTCGGCTCTTTCCTCATCGAATGAGGTGCTGGATATTCATCAAGGAATACCACTATGCAAAGCAAGAACTGGAGCTACCTTTTTAAAAACTCTTGATTCTACAACATCTTTAGTTTTCTTTTCTTTTCATTAATCGCATTAATGAAGTCCCGTCATTTAATGTTTCCTAAACATCACAGAAAAATGAAACGAAAATAGAACGTACGCTTATGCCATCCGCATTCGCCACGGAGCCCCGTCATGCACCGTTAGGTTACTTAACTAACGGAAGAGCGGGGGCTAGACTAGCACAGGTGCAAATCATAAGCAATGTTTATTATATATCATATATATAATATAACATTCATCTCACGCAGTTATATGATCAACATCACGTAACCAAGAAGCAGAAGTCAACATATGAAATATTGGATATACTAAGAGGTCCGTGTTCTAAATTAAGCCAATAATGAAAAACACGGATTCCACAGTCGTGATTAATAGCCAAACCCACATCTCATAGACCCCTACGAGAGCGGAAAGCAACCCTGCCAATTCTAGAGTTAGGAGACCCGGTCTCGAGTCCTCGAGATGGTCTCCTACTGGACTCCAAAACCCGCTTACTTGTGTTCCCCGCCTTGGGTCTATCCTAATGCGGAAAAGTAAATAATATACATCAGTGGTGACATCATCCTCAACCCGGATGTGTCCCAATAAAAGAATATTACATATAGATTTTACAGAATGAAAATGAAAAAACTCTCATCTCAGGCAAAAACCCCCGGCTATTCAATCACGACGATCCAATAAAACATATCATAGCAACACATAATATCGCATATCATCAACGTAAGTAAATATGCGTATCCCGAAAGTCGTTGACATATAGCAACGAGATCGGGATACCCCACATATTACACTTACGGTCGCAGAAAAGAAATGAAAAACTACAATAATTAGAATCTGCATATCCTTAGACATCATAAACCCGGAATATCTCATATTCCGGATTTCATACCTAACTTATAAACCATGCATTTTAGTCTCAAATTGAAAACACTTTTCAATAAGCTGTCGGATAATTCAACAAGATTTCCGACTAAGTGATCGCGTATTATACGCAATTGCGACGGAGTTTTGATCCGAATCAAAACTCCGTGGCAATCGATCAAATAAGACTAAACGGCTAGATTTACAATATACTAACTAGTTTTCACAAAACTAATTATTCCGGAGTCTAACAATTGTATCAGATATCATCAAAGTGTATACAACGTTAAACATTTCGATCGATTTATCGAATACCCACAAAATCCAAAGACCTCAACAACTTGAGAATCATTAAAAACATCCAGAGAGTGCATGATCACCAAATGGAGCAGCACAAGAGAAACGACACCATAACTCTACTAACATGCGGCGGAACCGCGGCCAAACTTGGGGTTTGGCCGCCGTTCCGCGGCCGTTTGAGGGAGTTAGGTCGTCAAATTTCTTGAGGCTCCATTAAAAAACCTGCAAGATTTTCTGCATATTTTTAATCACCAAAATTCTTACTTTTGAAAATTCGACAGAAACATACAAAATCCGGGTCTCGAAAATTCGATCGAACACTTTAACATCGTAAGGACCTTCCCTAATGTTCTAGCCTGGCTCTGATACCATGAAAGTGTACTCTAGCACTGCGACAGGGTTTAAACGAGCATCACACATGCAATTTCAAAAAATTCATGGTGCTAACGAACACTAACCAAGATCTTAACTAGAATATTAGGGTTTACTATGAAGATATTATAAAACTATAAGAAGGGAAGGAGGCTACAACCTTTTATGACCGTGTCCTTCTCTTCAAATGCTCCGGGTAGTAGTCCACGCGACTCCACTAGGCTCCACTTGAAGAATGAACAAGATTTCTCCGATGATCTTCATGCCGAAGATGATCAACCTGAAGTCTACCAATCCAAGCGATCTCTTCACTAAACTCTTTAGTGAAGGAAACACGCTACATTTGATTGCTAATCAAGTGTATGATAGTGAAGTAGAGGTTTTGTTTAGCTCACTAGATGTTATTCAAGCCCCATGGTTCACATAACATGTGAGGGGTTGGGACTTGAAACATGAAGAGAAAGAAGAAGATGAGAAGAGCTAGAGAGCTCATGAGCTCATGTGAAGAAGAATGAGCAAGTCAAGAATGATGGAAACCATGGCTCTCATATTATTGACGTATGAATATTATCTAACAATATATCCACAACCATACTTCAATAGTGCAAGCTTTTCATTAAACAAATAAAAAGGCTATGCTTCATAATATATATATATATATATATATATATATATATATATATATATATTATGAAGAATAATTAGTGAGCTAATAATATTAATTAATATATAATTACATCAAATATAATATATATCAAATTATTAAATCAACACTTGATTTAATAATCCGGTTATATCACATATAACTGACTAATATCATATATCTGTATATCACATTATCTAATCAACACTTGATTCGATAATCTGGTTATATCACATATAATCTAACTGATAACAAATAACCGCCAGATTAGAATACGGTATCACATACTCGTATTTAATCAGGCCACCTCACATATCACATATGTGCCCTAATTCGTTTCGGTTGAACCATAAAACTTTTGTGTGGGATTCTAAAGACTCGTCAATACGCCAGTAGTAGGTGATGATCACATCAGTCACCCACAAGCCATCAGCGGTACTAGCTGGACATAACGGCTACCCAGGTATTGAGCGATTAGAAGATCAATAAGCAAACTTGTCCGAACTCCAATGAAGCCTATAAGTAACACTTACCTTACAGTCCGATCTCTTCGTATAATATGTCGCATATCGAGTCTGGGGATGGTATCGTCAGACCCCAATAACTTGATAAGTTATGCCGATGTAAAGCCTATAACGGTATAAGAAACTACTGATAACACTTACGAGTAAATCTCATCAACATCCCTGGCCAGAAACTTAGTATTATAGCCAATCGAGCATAGCGCAACATCAATTTCCTATACCAGGAGAGACGAAACCCCTCCTATCGCTCATTGCCTCCATGTGACTCGGGACTGTACCCAAAATCCACCTGTTTGCACGAATCCTTTGAGCTGTGGTAGGAAGGAAATCAAAGCACATTGGGAGCCACACAAGACTCTATGATGATCTCGGGTCTACAGACTAACATGTACCAGTGTCACCAGAGAACTGCTATCTGATGATAGGTATATTACCATCTAGGAGTTCTTGGAGAGTCTTGTTCGTGTAAGTTGACGTTGTACACCCCACGAGTTGCGGGGAGGCGGAAATATGAAAAACAATCTTTTTCTTTAAACTAACATCCACTAACTTACGTATCTTTGCCAAACCTTAACTAACAACATCATAGAAGGGATTAGCTACTATGAAAGAAGATTATACCTAATGAACCAAGTCCTTCTTCTTCTTGATGACCACCTCCTCGTCGGCCTCCTCTTTGTAATAGAAGATCCACCCGAGCGCTACAACTCCAAGCTTGACCTCTAACTTGAGGTAACTAGGTTACACGAAGTGCTAATCAAAGCAACCTAGGGAATATAGAGTGGGATTATGGATCAATAAGTCTTGCTAACCCTTGATCTCAACACATGAGAGGTTAGGGTTAGGGTTTGAAGAGAGAGAGAGCTTGAGGAAAGAGAAAATGAGAATGAGAATCCCTTTGGAATAATGATATCATTGTGAATATATGAAGCATATCATATTATTAAATGAATAACAAATAATAATGTGTCATCATGCTTCATTAACTCACATAGTGATTCATCTCATGAGTCATTTAAATCATAAATGCAACATAAACTCCATGGATGAATCACACCATGACTTATTAATCCAATAAATGCAAATGCCACCTTAGCCTCCAAGTCATCAACCTTCCAGAAACTTCTCGACAATTTACGAGAATGCCCCTTCTATCCGTGAAAACACGGAAAAACTTTAGACTGAATAAATCTTATAATCCGATACTAGAATCTGGCTTAAACCAAAGCCCGCTAGTAAAAACTGTCCGAACATCGTACGTGCATAAATGCACGTGCGTGTCCGAACCCTGTCGTAAAACCATACGACCTCTATATCGTTTCGCCCGAAGCAGGGAAACTCTCTGTATGGGACTCTAAAGACTCGACTACTATGCTGGCAGTGGGTTTAACCACAGACCGCAAGCGGCACTTGATTGTTAGCGTAAGTGCGTGTTCAAGTTTAGTTTTAAATACCGCAATCAAGACGGTTTCGCTTGTAGCTAGCCGGTTGAGTACGGGTCGTCCGCAGGGAGATGGGAGTCTTTTTCAATGTGTTTTAACGAGTTAAGTCCGGTTTTTCAGATTTTGTTTGTGATTATCTAAGTGTTGAGTTGATATTTAAAGAGAGCTTGTTAGGGTTAGGATTATGTTAGTTTGAGTTAGGAGTCTCCTCATCTTTCGTTGCCCCCTCTTAATATCGGTGTTACGGTAATCGGCAACAACGGGGATTAGCACGACTAGGAAGGAACTTGCGAGTATAAGCTAGGCTTTCCAACGCATAAGTCCTTCCTTTTGGTGCTTGTCCGTTCGTTCTTGGCTCTTAGCCAGAACCTCCGGTTAATTCAACCACAACCGGTCTCACTACGGAATCACCGCTATCATGTAGGATAGGGTGCCGTAAGGAGCGGATTGTGGTTCAATTAACGGGAGTCGATTTAAGCTGTTGGGTAAGGAAAGAGTGAGAGAGATTTCCTTCTCTCAAACTTCCCTTATCCTACCCTAACAAGTATGAACTACTCACACATCATGATATAAAAAAAATAAAACAAAACAAAAGAGGAAGATAGAAAGAAGGAGATTAGAAGAATGCGACTAGCTATTTGCGACCTCACCTTGGCGAGGATCGAGCGTAAGCATCATTGTCGAATTAAGGATAAAGAAAAAGAGAGAAGAAAGAAACTACAAGAAAATAACAACAACTACTTAACGAATTAAAATTACAACAATTATAGCAAAGGTAAGACAAGCATGATAATAAAATGATCTTCTTTATTCACCATTCTTCACTCACAAAGCTCACTCAAGTTTAATGGAGAAGAGATGAGAAGAAGAAGAGCATGTAATCTAAAACCTAGCAAAAAGAAAATACAAGAATGGACCCTTTCCTTCACAAAGTTCTGGGCTATTTATAGGCCAAAAAATGAAAACCTAGGGCAATCACCAGAACCCAAACAAAAAGACCAAATTACCCCCCAAAGCTCTGCAGATTTGGCGCGTAAACGGCCGCGGATCCGCGGCCTAGACCCCCCTTTTGCCGCGGATCCGCGGCCTTCTGGTTGAGTTGGGCCCTCCAATTTTCTATGGTTCCCTGGTTCTCTGTGCCCTTTATTCTGGTATCTGTATTTTCTCATAATTTCTTCACGAATTTTCCAGAATTTCTGTTGAGGGAAAGGTGGACTTTTTGTCAAGATTTGGCATGATTGCCTCGAGCTCCGCGTAGATCTCTTGGATCTTGTGCTACCATTGAGCCTTGTGCATGAGAATGACATTGATTTGACATTTTGTCTTCCTAAACTGGTATCTGGCAACATACGGATGAAGAGCGGAGACCGTGTTTTCTCAGTGGTTGGCAGGAACCCGGATTTTTTCGTGTTTTCCATGAATTTCACCGTTTTAGAACCGAGAACCTGTATCCTGCAATTGACTAGCAAACACGGCTCAAGAGTATCTACCGATATGCAATGTGATAAAAATTGGACGGTATGAAAATGCAAAAGTCTGATATGAACAGCAATAGCTGTACGTAACGGTCCCCAGGTAGATGTCGATAAGAAGGCCGATGAGAAAACCCATCCGAACTCCTACTGAGCCTGATGTGACAATCTCCGTACAGTCTGGTCTGTTCGTGTAGGACTATCGCATATCGGGCCTAGGGGAGGCAAGCGTCAGTCCCCTAAAACCGGTATAAGTCGTGTCGGAGCAAAGCCCATTACACCTTGAGAAACTACTGGAAAACCTACCAGTAAATCTCGCTTGCCCTGGCCAGGGACTTTGCGTAATGGCTCTCCAGACACAGCGCGATATCAACTCCCAATACCGGGAGAGACGAATCCTGTCTAACCGCCACTGCCTCCAAGTGCTCGGAACTGCACCCAACTGCTACCTGTTTGCATGACTCCTTTGAGCCGTGGTAGGGTAGCAATCTAAGAACAGTGGGAACACACTCGAGGTGAAGCAGCAGTGTCAAGTCTGCGGACTATGCTGTACTCATGTCACCTGGGAACTGTTAACTGACGATGGGTATAATACCAACCAACAGTTCCCTGCGAGTCCTGTCCGGTATACCCATAACCTAACGAGCATATGTATACTATCTCCAGTACGACGTACTGATGGCTGTGGGATAGACCATCTCCCCAACTGGGATAAGAAACGTACACACTAGTCTACCCTGGAGTATCGATGCCCTGTCTCGATAATCCTACGACTAGGGACCTGAAAAATGATGTGCTTGTAGACTACCCAGCCCCCACTAGTGTGACTGCTATCACAACGCTGGTAGTCAAGCAAGATCCTAAGGGCTCTATCAATGCGTACACACATATTAAGATAGATATAAACCAAGTAGCATACTACCATGTTTAGCAAGACTGTTAATATAACTGTGAATATCCCAAGCTTCCATTAAGTAATATACAAGCTAGTATGATACAATAATGGCCCTAGGGCATATACACTAACAATCTCCCACTTGCACTAGGGCCATGTACTGGCGTATCGAAGACCGATCATCTCGAGTAGCCTCTCGAACTGAATCTGAGGTAAGGCCTTTGTGAATGGATCAGCAGTGTTCTCCTCTGTAGCAACTCTCCGGACCTTGATCTCCCTGATCAGGTGATACCGCCTTAAGATGTGTCTGGACTTCTGATGGGACCTGGGTTCCTTCGCTAAAGCTATAGCTCCGTGTTGTCGCAATACAGCGGTATTGGGTCAACAATGGTAGGAACCACCTGAAGTTCTGTGAGGAACATCTTCATCCAGACCGCTTCTTTTGCAGCATCGCAAGCAGCAATATACTCCGCTTCCATCATCGAGTCAGCAACGGTGTCCTGCTTGGAACACTTCCAGCACACCGCCCCTCTATTGAAGGTAAAGAAATAACCTGACATGGACTTGGAGTCTTCCTTGTCACTCTGGAAGCTGGAATCAGCAAAGGCCTCGATCTTGAGGTCTTTTCTGCCGTAAACCAAGAACATCTTCTTAGTCCTTCTTAGGTGCTTGAGAATGTTCTTTACTGCTATCCAGTGTTTCTCCCCTGGGTCTGACTGATACCTGCTTACCACGCTCAGTGCGTAAGCTACATCTGGTCTGGTGCACAACATCGCATACATTATAGAGCCTACCGCAAAAGCGTAGGGTATAACTGACATGCGATCCCTTTCCAAATCAGTCTTGGGAGACATCTCTTTGGATAGGGTGATTCCGTGACAAGCCGGTAAATTACCGAGCTTAGAATCTTCCATACTGAATCTTTTCAGTACAGTGTTGATATACCTGGACTGCGAAAGTCCCAACATCCTCTTGGATCTATCACGATAGATCCGGATCGCAAGAATGTAAGAGGCATCACCCAGGTCTTTCATAGAGAACCTGTGTGACAAGAATCTTTTGACAGATTGTAGCATAGGAATGTCATTTACTATTAATAGAATGTCATCTACGTACAAGACGAGGAATACGACAGTTCGTGCTACAATTTTACTATATATACATAGTTCATCTGGATTTTTGATAAAGTCATATTCTTTGACCGTTTCATCAAAACAGATGTTCCAACTCCGCGATGCATGCTTTAGTCCATAAATGGAATTAAGCAACTTACACACTTTCCCGCTGCTCCCACTCTGATTGAAACTTTCTAGCTGATCCATATAGACGCACTCTTCCAAATTACCATTTAGAAAAGCCGTCTTTACGTCCATCTGCCAGATCTCATAATCATGGAAGGCGGCAATAGCAAGAAGTACCCGAATGGATTTGAGCATAGCCACTGGAGAAAAAGTCTCGTCATATTCCAAACCAGGTCTTTGACGAAAACCCTTTGCAACAAGTCTAACCTTATAGGTTTCCACCTGCCCATCTACACCAATCTTTTTCTTGAAGATCCATTTGCATCCTATGGGTTTTACCCCATCTGGAGCAAAGTCCAAAGTCCATACTTTGTTGGTGTACATGGACTCCTTCTCGGTCCGCATTGCATCTAGCCATCGTACCGAGTCGCCGCTCTGGATGGCCTGCTGGAAGCTAGTAGGTTCATTATCATCAATGATGCTATCCTCTCTATCCCCATCTATGAGAAAACCGTAGTATCTCTCAGGCGGATGAGACGGCCTACCACTCCTGCGTAGGGGTGCGGGAATGTCCTGTTCTTCTTGAACTACTGGTTCTACCAAACTTTCAGTAGTAGTTTGTGGTTCTGGAATTTCTTCCAGTTCTATTTCGCTCCTACTTGTTTCCTTTTCTAAAACCTGCTGTTCTAGAAAATGGGCATGACGAGAAACAAAAACCTTTTGTTCCTCTGCGTAATAGAAGAAATACCCGTTGGAGTTCTTTGGATATCCCACAAACTTACACTGTACTGATCGTGTCTCGAGTTTGTCCGCATGCTGCTTTTTAACAAAAGCTGGACATCCCCATATCTTCAGATGCTGAAGATAGGGTTTCTTCCCAATCCACATCTGATATGGCGTGGTAGGCACAGTCTTGGTAGGAGCCCTGTTCAAAAGATATGCCGCTGATTCTAGCGCATAACCCCAGAAAGATCGCGGTAACTCAGCATTACTCATCATGGAACGTACCATATCCAATAGGGTTCGATTCCGTCTCTCCGATACACCGTTATGCTGTGGAGTGTATGGAGGAGTAAGCTGAGAGAGAATTCCTTTCTCTTTTAGGTAACCTAGGAACTCGGCACTTAAGTATTCACCACCTCGATCAGATCTTAGTGTCTTGATACTTTTTCCGGTTTGGTTTTCTACTTCATTCTTATACTCTTGGAATTTCTCAAAAGCCTCGGATTTATGTTTCATCAAGAAAATGAATCCGTACTTAGAGTAATTATCCGTAAAAGTAATGAAATAGGAAAAACCACCTCTTGCATGTGTAGACATTGGACCACATACATCGCTGTGTATGAGTCCTAAGAGCTCGCTCAATCTTACTCCATGTCCAGTGAATGGAGTCTTTGTCATCTTTCCTTTGAGACATGATTAACAAGTGGCATAAGATTGATATTCGAACGAATCCAAATATCCTTCTCTATGTAACTTAGTTAACCTTGTCTCATTGATGTGACCCAGTCTACAATACCATAAGAAAGCCTTATTTAAATCTGGAGACTTTCTTTTTAGTGTGTTCTGGACATTGAAAATATGTAATTGGTTTAAGACATATATACCGTTATCTAGTGTACCGGACCCAATCAAACCATGATTAAGGTGGATGTTAACAACATCGCTTACAAACGTGAAATCATAACCTTCTTTTGATAACAACGAAACCGATATGATATTACATGTTAAACTGGATACACAAAAACAGTTATGCAAAACAAAAATATGTCCACTCGTCAATCCTAGGTGATAATCCCCTACGGGCACAGCACCCACGCTAGCTCCGTTAGCAACCTGGAGGGTCATATCACCAACCTTCAGCTCACTACGGTCTCTCAGTGCCTGCAACGAATTGCATATATGAGATCTTGATCCGGTATCCAATACCCAGGAAGTAGAGTTGATTGAAAGACATTTTTCAATTACAAACACACCTGAAGTCGAAGCCACAGCTTGCTTCGGTTCCTGGTTCTTGGCATTCCAAGCTTTGCAATCTTTCTTTCAATGGCCTTTTCTACAACAGTGGAAGCACTCGTCCTTTGCCACTACTGGCACTGCTATCTTTTTCTTTCCCTTAGCTACCACCTTACTAACACCACCTCTTGGTTTGGTAGCGGCCTTCATCTTCCTTCCTTTGGCCTTAGCCTTGGACCCGGAAGAAGAAGCACCGCGAACAAACATAGCGGGTGTTTCCCTTGCCTTCTGCAAGGTGCCCTATGCACTCCTCAACATGTTAAGGAGTTCTGGAAGTTCAACTTCTTTTCTTTGAATGTTGAAATTCAGAATAAACTGGGCGTAGGTGGAAGGAAGGGACTGGAGAATCAAGTCTGTATAGAGCTCGTTCTCCAAAGTCATCCCGAGGTCTGCGAGCTCTTCTATATAGCCAATCATCTTTAGGACATGTTCTCCTACAGACGATCCGACGACCAACCTCGACTGAAACAAGTTCTTCGAGGTCTCGTATCTTGCTATACGAGATTGCTCTCCATACAGATCTTTTGTATGGAGAAATATGGATTCAATATCCATATCCTCATGCCTCCTCTGATGTTCTTTATTCATAGAGGCAAGCACGATGCACTTGGCCTTCGCGCAATCTAACAACCAGATCTTGTGGATTTCCTTATCCGCAATACTGGATTTTGGACCAGGGACAGCAGGTACCTTAGTAGTAAGGACATACCCCAATTTGTCAAAAGTCAAAGCCATTTTGACATTCTGCAGCCAATCTTTATAGTTTGGCCCTGTCAATATATTTTTCTCTAATAGTAACTTAAGGCATGTCATGTTTTGGGTCGCTGCAATGAGAGAGAGAGGGAACACTTTAGCATGATGCTCTTGCAAGTTTAGAGTGGTTTTTAGTTTATCTAAACTGGATGGCTCCCACTGTTTCTCGAATCCCTCCTCAAACCAAAAAGGAAGAACTAGCCAGGATTATTCTCACCGTACAATACTTGCTTAACCATTCAGCCAGGCCGGTGTCGGTACTTCGAGGGAGGTTTTCCAACGTTTTCGCGAAGTTCCTTAATTAAATAACCTCTATTCTCTGGGGGCGTAGCCCCGCTGACACCTTTCTCGGCACCTACTTGGTTTATAGCATTGATCGTTAAGTGACTAATCTCCTGATGAGTAGCGGATACTCACAGTAGGATCGGGACCCAAATATCATCGTGTGATAATGCTGAAGAAATCCTACCAACATTCATCAAACTCCAAATGGTATGCATCTCTTTGCAAATTTCAGTTTCTTTAGAAATTCCCGATATAAATTTTTGCCCCATGCTCTTATGACCTTGGCTTTGGTCAAAATTTCATAAGTCACATGTCAAGTTCTGCCCATCATTATCTTGTTAATATGAACCCATCCGTACATACCCCTGACTTTGGTCAAATGATAATACGACTGCCCCAAACTAACTCATCTATCTATGCAACAAATGAATACCCAGCAGCTACCAAACACTATGCCTTGGCTTTGGTCAAAATACATAGCTTGAATACTACTGAATACACAAATGAAATGACGGAGGGCTATGAATGGTTTTGGCGAAACCGTGAACGTAGTGAACTTGATATGACCGAAGGAACCTGATAGCTTTTAAAAGGAGTGGTTAAAGCTCCGCAATTAAAAAATATCCTCTGTTTTAAAATAACCGAGTGGTTTCTTTTAAACTGTTCCAACGATTCAACTTTGGTTTATTTTCTTTGCATTATTATAATGCGTCCCATTAATTAACCTATCATTGCAGAAAACAACAAAAATACAACATCCCTTTATGCCATCCGCATTCACCACTGGGTCCCGTCATCATCCGTTAGGTTACTTAACTAACGACAGAGCGGGGGCTGGGCTAGCGCGGGTGTAAAACATAAGCGACGTCTAATAGCTATCATATATAGATATTATACATTCGTCAGACGCAATAATAGGCATTCCAGATCACAGATGAACATATTGGATTTTCTACGAATCCGCATTCTTTTGAGCCTGCAAAGAAAGACGGATTTCACAGTCGCGATGAATAGCCAATACCCCACCCTAGACCCCTACGGGTACGGCAAACTACGCGCCAAGTACCCGAAGCGAAGCGGTCTCCCTCAACAACGTGAGTAGGCCACTAAACACTTCATAGTACTCGGTAGTTTGTCCACCCCATCTTGGGTCTATCCTAGGAGCAAAAATCAGTAAATGAAATAATACAACGGTGGCTACAACCGCAACCTGGATGTGCCCCGCAAAAGAATATTACAACAATTTACAAATTACATTTGAATGAAAGAAACGCTCGCCTCACATCCCCGGCTATCCATTCACGACAATCCAACAAGTCCACAAACACAAACAGTAAAATCATTATAGAAATGTGCAATCCCCTGCCAACCGACATACTAGCAGTTAAGGGAGGTTTACGAACACATTATACAAATCACAGATATAATCAAATTAGCCAAACACATTAGAATTTCGATCAAGCAAACGCAAATGATTCTACTCCAAAAACTTCTCTGTGCACCTGAGACTTGAGCAGAAACAAAATATCCCAGAAAAACCAAAATTAACACAGAAGAGTTACTGGGGAAATTTGGGTTGACTCGGCCCCAACTCGGCGGCTAATCCGCGGCGGATCGGTTGGATCGGCCGTGGATCCGCGGCGGTTTGGACGAGTTATGACCCCAAATTTCTCCAGTAACCTTATAATTCCCTGCTTGTATTTTTAAGGGTCCCTGAAAAATTTTTAGACCCCGTTTTAAAATCGACAGAAACTGTGTGAAAATGATGATTTTTCCGGTTCGTTTCGCGATCGAATTTCTAACAACTTTGCTAACAAGTTTGTTATGGTTTAGTAAGGATCTGATACCACTGTAAGTCGACGTTGTACACCCCATGAGTTGCGGGGAGGCGGAAATATGAAAAACAATCTTTTTCTTTAAACTAACATCGACTAACTTACGGATCTTTGCCAAACCTTAACTAACAACATCATAGGAGGGATTAGCTACTATGAAAGAAGATTATACCTAATGAACCAAGTCCTTCTTCTTCTCGATGACCACCTCCTCGTCGGCCTCCTCTTTGTAATAGAAGATCCACCCGAGAGCTATAACTCCAAGCTTGACCTCTAACTTGAGTTAACTAGGTTACTCGAAGTGCTAAACAAAGCAACCTAGGGAATATAGAGTGGGATTATGGATCAATAAGTCTTGCTACCCCTTGATCTCAACACATGAGAGGTTAGGGTTAGGGTTTGAAGAGAGAGAGCTTGATGAGAGAGAAGGTGAGAATGGGAATCCTTTTGGAATAATGATATCATTGTGAATATATGAAGCATATCATATTATTAAATGAATAACAAATAATAATGTGTCATCATGCTTCATTAACTCACATAGTGATTCATCTCATGAGTCATTTAAATCATAAATGCAACATTAACTCCATGGATGAATCACACCATGACTCATTAATCCAATAAATGCAAATGCCACCTTAGCCTCCAAGTCATCAACCTTCTAGAAGCTTCTCGACAATTTACGAGAACGCCCCTCCTATCCGTGAAAGCACGGAAAAACTTTATACTGTATAAATCCAATAATCCGATACTAGAATCTGGCTTAAACCAAAGCCCGCTAGTAAAAACCGTCCGAACATCGTACGTGCATAAATGCACGTGCGTGTCCGAACCCTGTCGTAAAACCATACGACCTCTATATCGTTTCACCCGAAGTAGGGAAACTCTCTGTGTGGGACTCTAAAGACTCGACTACTACGCTAGCAGTAGGTTTAACCACAGACCGCAAGCGGCACTAGCTGTACGTAACGGTCCCCAGGTAGATGTCGATAACAAGGCCGAAGAGAAAACCCATCCGAACTCCTACTGAGCCTGATGTGACAATCTCCGTATAGTCCGGTCTGTTCGTCTAGGACTATCGCATATCAGGCCTAGGGGCGGCAAGCGTCAGTCCCCTAAAAGCGGTATAAGTCGTGTCGGAGCAAAGCCCATTACACCTTGAGAAACTACTGGAAAACCTACCAGTAAATCTCGCTTGCCCTGGCCAGGGACTTTGCGTAATGGCTCTCCAGACACAGCGCGATATCAACTCCCAATACCGGGAGAGACGAATCCTGTCTAACTGCCACTGCCTCCAAGTGCTCGGGACTGCACCCAACTGCTACCTGTTTGCACGACTCCTTTGAACTGTGGTAGGTTAGCAATCTAAGAACAGTAGGAACACACTCGAGGTGAAGCTGCGGTGTCAAGTCTGCGGACTATGCTGTACTCATGTCACCTGGGAACTGTTAACTGACGATGGGTATAATACCAACCAACAGTTCCCTGCGAGTCCTGTCCGGTGTACCCGTAACCTAACGAGCACCTGTATACTATCTCCAGTGCAACGTACTGCTGGCTGTGGGACATACCATCTCCCCAACTGGGATGAGAAGCGTACACACTAGTCTACTCCGGAGTATCGATGCCCTGTCTCGATAATCCTACGACTAGGGACCTGAAAAAGGATATGCTTGTAGACTACCCAGACCCCACTAGTGTGACTGCCATCACAACGCTGGTAGTCAAGCAAGATCCTAAGGGCTCTATCAATACGTACACACATATTAATAGAGATATAAACCAAGTAGCATACTACCATGTTTAGCAAGACTGTTAATATAACTGTGAATATCCCAAGCTTCCATTAAGTAATATACAAGCTAGTATGATACAATAATGACCCCTAGGGCATATACACTAATAGTTCGGTGTACCCATTCTCTAATGAGCACATGTGTACTATCTTTGATGTCAAACACCAATTGAAATGGGATCAACCATCTCCCCTTACAGGGTCAAGAAATGTACACACTAGTCTACTCTGGAATATCGATGCCCTGTCTCAATATTCCCTCGACTAGGAACAATTGAAGGATGTGCTTGTGGACTACCCAGGTCCTAGTAGTTTGATCCACATCATAGTCCTGGTAGTCAAGCCAATATCCTAAGTGCTTTATCAACATGTATGTGAGAGACGGTATAATAATACCAGTGAACATGTTAAGATAAAGACAACCAGATAGCATACTATCATGTCGAGCAAGAAAGTCCTTCATATATATGTCCAAGCATCCACTATATCATACAATAATGGCCTCTAGGGAATAGATATCACTAACACTTTACTTCTTCCTATGTTTCTCCAAGATTGGATTAATTTATGCTTACTACACTATGTGTGAAAGCAATACCTGATTTGGTATATGACATCATATGATTGACCTCACTAGGAGTCCTCTATTCTAAACCACTTTAGAATGGTGTCATTATACCTGAATTGGGATAATCCCAAATCCTTTACTAGATCTAAATCTATAAACCTAGACACCAGAATAAATGATGTATATATAATCCATAAAGGAGAAACAGTGAGAACCAATGTTTGACCGAATCGTAGTATAGGAATATCACTTCCTATCAAGAGTATGTTATCCACATTAGTATGCAGAATCTGACAGTACTCCCTACATCTTTCTTATAAATACTAGGTTCATCTCTAATTTTGATGAAGTCAAACACTTTGACTGTTGCATTAAAAACAGATGATCCACCTCCGCTATGCCTGCTTCAGTCTACAAATAGACCTAAGCAATTTGCACACTATCCACTGCTTCCACTGACTAAGACAATCTTCTGGTAGATTCATATACACGTACACTTCTAAATACAATTTAGAAAGATGTTATAATCATATTCATAACAGATATCACAGTCATGAAAATAACAGTGGTAAATTTTATCCGTATGGACTTTAGCACAGACTTTGAAGTAACATTATCATCACAATCCACATCGGGTATTTGATGAATACATGTTAACTACAAGTCTGGCCTTTTTAGGTTAATATCTTTCTATTTGCACTGATCTCAAAAGATCTGCTTGCTTCTTATGGATTTTACCCCTTTCAGGAGCACATAACAAAGTCTATAATTTGTTGTAGTGCATGGAGTCCATTTTGGATAATCTTGGTATCTAGCCATTAGTCGGAAGTCACCACTTCCTATGGCCCGCTGATACTAATAGAGTCATTATCACATGATGTAAGTCTCTTAGTCACCGTCTATGAGAAAACCGAAGTATCTCTCGAGTGGCTCAGGGCACCTACTAGATCTGCGGAGTAGCTATGGTCTGTCAGGGTCGATTGGATCATTAGGTTCTACTAAACTTTAAGTTACCGTTTGCGGTTCTGGAATCACTTCCAGTTCTAACATACTCACACTAATTTCTTTTACAAGAAATTCCTTTATCAAGGAGGTGGCGAGTCAAGAACAAAACACTTTTGAACTAGAATATGGTAGAAGTTATCCCTCGCTAAAGCTTGGGATAACCCACAAACTGTTATTACCAAAATGCGTCTCGAGTTTATCCGCATTATAGTTTTAAACATAAACTAGATAACTCCATATCTTAACAACTTTAAGATGAAAACCATTCTATATCTCATATAGAAACAGAGGCACTTGTTTAAGTGGAACCAGTATCTATTAACATGCATCTATTTCTAGTGCATCCTCAAAATTAAAGAAGGACACTCAGCATTACTCATCATGGAGAGCATCCGCGGATGAGCAATCTGAGAGAATCACATTCTCAATACGGAATACCTTGTACCAACCCCTTTTCCGTATGGAGATTGAACAACATACATCAATTTATATAAGTCCCTAGAGTTCACTAACTCATTTTCCGTTTGTTGTTAATTGAAAAACATTCTTTTGGTAAAAGGAAACCAAAAAGGTTTAAGCAAAACCTGATGATTTTCCTCAATAGCAACAATTGCTCCGAAAACCGACATTGAGGATAAAATCATCCATTCTTAATTCTCTGCTCCTTCTCAGCATCTATAACACTTTACACATATGGGATTCTAATTTGGCATTTATATACCCAGGAGTCAGAGTTTATTGAGAAATAGTTTTTCAAAACACAGATGCATGGGAAATCCGAAATATCAGAATGTTTCAGCGGGGTTAGTTTGGCATTCTCTGTATTGCCTTTTTCATTGCCCAGGTTCATGACAATAGTTGCAATTTCCTTTTCTCACTTCAACCGCTTTTGATTTCTTTCTATCTTACCTTCCTTTATACCGAACTTATGCTAGTTGGTTTTCTCTTTTCCATTCCTTCAGCACCAGCTTTGGGATTGGAAGAAGACTATCCAATAAGCGTAACTGGTATACACTCTTTATATGTTAGGAGCTCTCGAGCTTGAGATAAGGTAGGAGGGATAGACAAACGAACAATTCATCTAATCCAGAACCAGTGGCCATCCTCAGATTGAAACAGTTTCATCGAGTTCGTATCTAACTATACGATGGCCTTCCAAACAATATGGATCTCTGTACCGAATAAAGAGGGTTCTGGAGTTAGCAGAAGGGGAAGTAGGATATGTGAGGACATATGTAACTATGGCGTGGATTAGGGCAATCCAGACATTCTAAAACTGTCGATGGTAAAAAAGGTCGGTCAATATGATTAAAGAGTCTTAGTTTAAGGTGAGTCCAGGGTTGTTTCCAGAAGAGAGAGAGAAAAGAAACACTCAGCATGCACTCTAACCTAAATTAGATTGGTATATTCAACTAATAAGGATGGCTCTCACTATTCTGTCAAATTCTGCTTCAAACCCTAAAAGGAGAACCAGCCGGGATTTCGTATAAAAAATCTTCCGGGAGTAAAAATTACTCACAGTAGGAATCGAGATCCAAACTATTATGGAGTGGTAACCTTGACACAGCCAACAAGTCACCCCTCACCATAGAAGGTATGCAATCTCATTGCAAGTTTCAATACTCGAAACTCCCGATATGAATTTTCACCCCTAGCAGCTCATGACCTTGACACAGTCAACAAACCATAAGCTACTAGTCAAGTTCAACCCATCATTTCGTATTGATTTAGACCCACCCGCATAACCCTTGACACAGTCAACAAGGTTACGCGGCTGTCCTAACCTATCACATCAATATCCAAGCAGGAAGATATCATTTAGCTACCGTACACTACGCATTGACACAATCAACAAATGTAGTACGAATACTAAGTACTCTACTTCCTGAAATGATAAAGGGCTATAACTGGTTTTGAAGAAAACCATCAACGTAATGAACTTGATCTCATCATAGGAACCGACTGGTTTTTGAAAGTTTATAGTCGCGTAGAACTTTGCTTAAGAGTGAACTCCTCGTGAAGGGATCTAGACTCTTTTTCTCATCGAATGAGGTGCGGGATATTCATAATCAAATAGCACGACGCAAAGTAAAAGAATACGGCTACAAAAACAATTTTAGTAACATAAACTTTTACCTAAGAGTGAACTTTCAGTAACGGGATCAAGGCTCTTTCTTCATCGAATGAGGTGCAGGACATTCCTAACCGAATGCCTTGATGCAAAGCAAAAGAATCGACTAAAATTTCCCCTTTATTAAAAATTTAGTTCCTACAACGTATAAGTTTAGTTTACTTTGTATTAATGCAATTAATACAATCCCATCATTTAGATAATCTTATTATCTAACATTATCCTTCTCACACAAACATTACAGAAAAGTATGAAAAGGAAAAGGATAATTTACATATACGCCATCCACATTCGCCACGGTGCCCCGTCATGCACCGTTAGGTTACTTAACTAATGGCAGAGTGGGGGCAGGGCTAGCGTGGATGCAAAACGTATACAGCATTAATATATATATACACACTATATATCATATATATAAATATACCATCATACGCAAATAATCACATTACAGCATGAAGAAAAACAGCATCACAGAGTTAGAATGGTCAGATCACCTATGAATCCGGCGTTTCGTTCGAGCCATAAACGAAGCATGAAATACCCCGGCCGCGTGAATAGCCCGTGCATAGCAAAGAGCAGACCCCTACGAGTGCGGCAAGTCATCCGCTAACCCGAGAAACGAACCAACCCGGTATCATCACCATGATAGGGCCACCCAGCATTTTCTCGAATCCAATGAAGAGAGAGTTGGATATAGTGCCCTCAAGGCAATTAACATAGTCGCGGACAGATGATTGTGATGATTGAGGTAGGGCCTATACCGATGAAACAGCCTTACTCAAGATGATAGTATGCTATCTGGTTCGTCTTTATCATCATGTACGTGTTGATAGAGCCCTTAGGATTCTTGCTTGACTGCCAACAGTATGATGGCGATCGTATTTGTGGGAGCTGGGGTCTATAAGCACATCCTTAAATGTCCCTAGTCGTAGGAGTATCGAGACTGCGCATCGATACTCCAGTGTAGACTAGTGTATACATATCGAGACTCCGACGAGGGGCGGTGGCCAGGTCTCACAAGCCATTGGTGTTAGTTTGTTCACCTAAGATAGTATGCAGGTGCTCATTGGGTTATGAGTACACTGGACGGACTCGCCGGGAACCTGCTAGTTGGTATTATACCTATTGTCAGATAGCAGTTCCCTGGTTACATGTGTACAGGTTAGTCTGTCGACCTGAGATCGTCATTTGTCTCGTGTGAGTTCCCACTGTACTTTGATTACTACCCTACCACGGCTCAAAGGAGTCGTGCAAACAGGTTTTAGTTGGGTACAGTCCCGAGCCACATGGAGGCAGTGATCGGATCGTTGGGGATTCGTCTCTCCCGGTATTGGGGGTTGATGTCGCATTGTGTACGGGTGGCCATCACCACAAATCCATAGCCATGGTAGATGAGGATTACCGATCCAGGATCGATAGTTTCTCAGGAGGTGATGGGTTACATGCCGACACTAAATATCGCGTTGTTAGGGGTCTGACTTTATCGACCCCCCTAGACTCGATATGCGATATTCATAGACGAACAGACCGGACTGTATGGATATTGTCACTGACAGGCTCGGTAGGGGTTCAGGATGAGTTTGCTCGTCGGCCTCCCTTTCGCTCAACACCTGGGTAGCCGTTACGTACAGCTAGTGCCGCTGACGTGCTTGTAGTTAAACCCACTGCCAGCGTATTGACGAGTCTTTAGAGTCCCACACAGAGGGTTTTCACGGTTCAAGCGATATGGTGTACATGAGGTATGTTGATACATACAGATGTTCGATTAAATATGTGCACTTGCTGCGCAGACTTTAATTGGACGGTTGATAATACTAGCGGCTTAGGATTAAGCCAGTTTATTAAATCAGGTTTTGATTTAATAATTTACATATGTATTTATATATATATGTATTCTAGTATTATTATTCACTATTCGTTTTCTCTCTCGGCTATTCGTATTTTGGTACGAATACGCGTATATGTATTTCGGTACATATACCGGAAAGTATTCCGTATTTTATACGGAATAGCTTCTAGAAGATGCCACCTTTTTTTATTGATTTTCTTTTAGAAATTCAATTATGAAATGAGGTGGAAAAGGTGAGTCAAAGCATGGCATGAACATGGTTTTAAGGTATGGTTGCATTTGTTTATTGTTTTAATTAAAAAATGGGAAATGATTTTTTTGTGGAGGAGAGAGGGGGGGGGGCGGCCACATATTTGGTGGGGGTTCTTTTTCATTTGAGAAATTAACACATCACTCTCTCACTCTCTCATTCACACAAAAACACTTAACCTTTTTTTTGTTCATGCAAATGCTTCATCACCTTCAATCTTCTATGCTTGCTCAATGAGCAAAAAGGAAAGAGAGAAAAATGTAGTGACACTTCCATAGACCTCGACTCTCCATCACTAGCGACTTTGGAGCGTCGGTTACCTCGTTCGTCGAGATTGAAGCTTGCGCCGTTTCCCTCAGGTGGATCATCGGAGATGGACGAAAACCGGCAACCAACATCATCAAAGGACCGCTAGGAGCTTGGAATGAAGACCGAAGGACTCGGATCAACTCGGTATAACATTCCTAACTCTTAGTTAGCTCGCTAGTATAGGGTTTAAGGTCGATCCGGGATTCGGGTAGCGGTAGCGCCGGTTTAGAAAATTTTTGTTCCGCTTTTTGGCCGCGTTTCGATGGCCGGGGCGCTGCCGGGACCCTTCATGGTATCAGAGCCACCCTTTAAACCCCTTACTAGCTTATTTAAACGTGCTTAAAAGATCGATCGACGGAATTCACAAAAACACGATTTCAGTTTTGGGTTTGCTGTCGTTTTTTAAAAGTGTTCAAAAAATTATTTGGAGTAGCTTAAAAATCCGTGCAGGCAATTCTAAGGATACTGGAAAATTTTGGGCTCCTGAAGCCTCTAAAGCGCCGCGGAACCGCCGCACTAACCCCCCATTGGCGGCGGATCCACGGCCATTTTGTAGCGACGGGCTTCCATTGTTTTACTGAAGCCTCCTGATGTAAAATTGTGATTTTTGTGATATTCTGTTTTGGCCCATGTTTCAGTGAAGTATTGTTTTGCTATTGGGGCCAATTTGGAATATTGTCGACCGATATTTAAGTGTGCATTTATCAGTACTTACATTTCTATCTGCGACCGTGAATGTCATTTGATCGGTAAACTCGTCTAATTGCTATATGTCTTTTAGACGGGTTTGCGAACGTGACATTCACGTTGATGTTCTGTATTGTGCTGTGATGTTGGTTAGATCGTCGTGGTGGATAGCAATGGTGCAATGTTAGCACAGTTTTATTTCATTTGTACATTTGATATTGTGGGGCGAGCGTCCAACATGTGGACTGCCGTCACTGCCAGTTTGTATATTATTCTTTTGGGGCACGACCGGGCTGAGGTCGATGTCACCCTTGTATATTATTTTCTTTTCTGTACTAGGATTACCCCGCAGTGGGGTGCACGAATAGCCGGATTCTATAGGGCAACGGGTCCGCATCTCATGGCGTTGGGACGGAGGGGCCTTACTTTAGAATTGGCGGGCTATTCGCCGCACTCGTAGGGGGTATAGGTATGACCCACGGAGGGGCGCTCAAGTTACAGGATTCCGAGAAGTGCCGGGTGGCCCATTCACGTTGTTGAAGGGGGCTGCCTCACTTCTGGTTTTGGCGGGTAACTTGCCGTGCTCGTAGGTGTCTAGGTTTCATTGCATATTCTATCCACACGACAGGGAACATCGGGTCTCACTTGCGGCTCAAGTGAAACTCGGGGCTCCAGATTATCCACCATTCTGTATTGCTTCTGTGATGTTTCTGTGATGTTGCTTTATATCATGCCTGGGACGAATGTTATATATATATTTATATATACTAGTAGATATTGTATATGTTTTGCATCCGCACTAGCCCAGTCCCCGCTCTGTCATTAGTTAAGTAACCTAACGGGTGATGACGGGACCTAGTGGCGAATGCGGATGGCATATACGTACATTTTATTTTCGTTCTTTTCTGGTGTGATTAATTGATGGGACTGCATAGATTCTTATCAATGCAAGGATAAAACAAACCTATATATGATGTTGTTGGAACCAAGTTTTTAAAAACTGACATTACAGACGTACACTTTTGCTTTGCATCGTGGTGTTCATTTTGGAATATCCTGCACCTCATTCGACGAGGCAAGGGCCGAGATCCCTTCATCAGGAGTGACCCCTTGGGTAAAAGTTTGCGTCAACGTAATAACTTTAGTATAGTCGATTATTTTTGCTTTGCATCGTGGTGTTCAGTTTGGGATATCCTGCACCCTATTCGACGGGGAAAGAGCCGAGATCCCTTCACCGGGAGTGACCTCTTTAGCAAAAGTTTTCGCCACTATATATTTATAAAACCACTTGGATTCCTTCAACGATATCAAGTTCATTACGTTAAAGGTTTTTCGCCAAAAACCAGCCGTAGCCCTCCGTCATTTCGGATAAATAGTGCATAGTATTCGTGAGGTGTTTGTTGGCCAAAGTCAAGGCATCGTGGGGGGTAGCTGTGTATTGCTTGTCCGTTGCATGGATATGCATTGGTTTATGTCAGTCGTACCACTTTGTTAGCCAAAGTCAAGGGTGTGTGCGGGTGGGTCTAAATCAATCAGGATAATGACGGGTAGAACTTGACTTGCGGGTTATGATTTGTTGGCCAAAGTCAAGGTCATAAACCGCATGGGGGTAAAAATCATATCGAGAGTTCAAACATACAGGAAACTTGCTAGGCTTGCGCATACCTTCTGGAGTGTGGTGACTTGAGTGGCTTCCATCAAGTTATCATGCAATAATAGTTGGATCCCGATTCCCACTGATGAGTAGGATTACTCCTCGGGTGATTCCGACTAATTCTCCTTTTGGGTTTGGAGGAGAATTCGAGGAAACAGTAGGAGCCATCCAGATTATATAAAATGATTAACCATTCTGATCTAGGTTAGAGTGCACGCTGAGTGTTTCTTCTCTCTCTCTCTCTGGCTGCAAGTATGACCCGACCTTTGACTAAAACTCATGAAACCAAGTTGACCGAACCTTCTTTAAACACATTGGCTTTTGGAATGTCACGGTGTCGCATATACTGTTGCCACTTCTGTATCACTTTTGCATTTCTCCAGAACACCATGTATCACTACGAACGTCCACTTCCATTGGATAAATCCATCGTATGGTTATATACGAACTCGAAGGATCTGATTCGAGGATGGATTCTGGTTCTGGAGAGATTGAATAGGATTATTCGGTTGTCTTTTCTCTTTACCTTCTCTTAGGTTGTGAGAGCTCCTAGGATTAGGAGAGGGTACACCTATTGAGCTTATTGGATGGTCTTCCTCCAAACCATAGGCAGGTGCCGAACGGTAGGGAAGGAAGAAAACCAATTAAGCTTAAGTGTGGTGTACAGAAGATAATAAGTAAAGACATATAAAGGGATTAGAATAATGGCAAAGGAAATTGCGACCACCATTTTTCACGACAAAAACCGTGTATACCCCTGCCACTCCTACATCCACTTTGCTTTTCTCTAGGACACTCTGTATCACTACGGATATCCACTTCCATTGGATAAATCCATCATATAGTTACATACGAACTCGAAGGAACTTTTTCGATGATGGATTCTGGTTCAGGAGAAATTGAATAGGATTATTCAGATGTCTTTTCCCATTACCTTCTCTTAGGTTGCGAGGGCTCCTAGGATTATGAGAGTACACCTATTACGCTTATTGGATAGTCTTCTTCCAAACCTTAGGCTGGTGCCGAAGGGTATGGAAAGAAGAAAACCAATTAGCCTAAAGAAGGTGTACAGGAGGTAATAAGTAAAGACATAATAAAGGGATTGGAGTGAGGGCAGGTATAGTACATGGTTACTATCGTGAATCAGGGTAATGAAAGAGGCGTTACTAGGAATACCAGTTAACCCCTTTTGAAACATTTTCATGTTTCAGTTTCACCGTGCGATGTTAATTGAAAACTGTTTTCCCAATTGGAATCTAACACCAGGGTATGTATTTACCAGATCAGTTTCTCACATCTGCATGTTATTACGGATTGTGAGTGGGAGTAAGATATTGGGAATTGGGTGATTAGATCCTCATTATATCGGAATTCGTTATAATTGGTGATATTTGAGGAAATCATCTGGATTTTGCCGGATGGCAAATATTTTGTTTTGCATATCCGTTGTTATGCACCAATTTCAAACTGATATATCTGTACATTTATTTTATAAAGTGAGATATAATTTTTTGATATTGTGTCTATGACATTTACCTATATCAGTTGGTGATTTGGTAAGGTGCATTCAACAGCGGTGTAATTCTTCTTAACCATAGTACAGTTTTTCAACCTACAACGCACATGGTTTGAGTTATTGAACTCAGGGGACTTATACAAAGTATTGTATGTTGTCCAGTGTCCATTAGGACAAAGGGGTTGGTACTCGTACTATATTCTGTTTACTTATAACTTCTCCAGTTCTGGGCATGTATTTCGTTGAAATGCAAGGTCCAGATATTCAGAAGTTATAAGTATAAGAATAAAGTAGAGAACCATCTATTGTAAGTATCAAGATTCTTCGAGGAAGTCGAAGATGTAGATACTTGTTTTTGGTATTCAGTTAATAGTAATGGTTTTGAGAACTTGCTTCTCTTTCGGGTTACTCATATATGGATGCACTCCTAGATGAGTAATGCTAATTGTCCTCTTTCTATTTTGTTGATATGCACTGGAGACAGCTACATGATTTTGAATCTGGTTCCAATTAAATTAGTTCTTTTGTTTCTATATTAGATATATATAGAATTAATTTATATCTTAACAATGTTAAGGTATAGGGAGTTGTCCGGCTGATGCTTAAAACCAGAATCCGGATAAACTCAAGGCACGTTTCAGTAATGGCTGTTTGTGGATTAACCCGGGCATTGACGAGGGTTAACTTTCTACCATCAGGAAGATCAATATTTATATTGTTCTTGACTCTCCATAGTTTTAGTAAAATGGACTTTTTCAGAAAAAATGAAGTGGGAGTATGGTAGAACTGGATGTGATTCCAGAACCACAAACGATTACTGGAAATTTAATAGAACCTAAGGATTCAATTGGATTTGATGTTCCATTAGCCACTCCGCAGATTTGGTGGGTAACCTCAGGCACCCGAGAGGTACTTCGGTCTTCTCAGAGACGGTGACAGGGAGGTTCTTGTTTACCCAGACTTGCCATTGCTGCTGTTCTAGACTATAAGACCCGGCAGGAGGATGAGTATAGCCTCGTTCTAAACTAGTTTTAGAAGTGCACGTATATATGACTCTGCCAGAGGGTTGTTATAGTCAGTGGGAGCAGCGGAAGCATAGTAGGCAAGTAGCTTGTGTCTATTTATAGACTAAAGCAGGCATAACGGAAATAGATCATCTATTTTTGATGTGACAGTCATAGGTTTTGACTTCATCAGAATAGGAGATGGATCTGGTAAGAAGGTAGTAGGGTGTGATGTCCGAGGATTCGGGATGACATGCACTTGGTAGGAAGTGATATTCCTGTACCACGATCGATTATACTGTGTTTGTCACAAAGTTGTTTCTCCACATAGGATATGGATATAATATCAGGTTTTCTGGTTACTAGATCTATGGTTTTAGATCTAGATTTGGGAAGTATCCTAATCTGGGTACTGTGACATTAAATGGATGACTCCTGGTATGGTGGTGTATCTGCAGGTGATGGAGTCACCCTCTCTAAAGGTGTCTTACAGACTAAAGGAGAGAGGGGTCTGCATGATTAGCACATCACTTGCTTATGCAATTGAGTTAATCATGAAATGTTAAGTACCACACCAGATATTGCTTTTGCACTAGATGCAATAAGCAGATATATTAATCCAATCCTGGAGAAACATTGGGAAGCAGTTTATGAACATGAATGGATGTTCTAGGGAAATAATTATGGTAGCCTCCTAAAGGAGACGGTTATCATTTCAAGCTTCCAAGGTGACCTGGATGACAGAGTGACTGTCAGAGTTGTAGTTTTCCCACTTTTGAGGGACAGTATGTTGGACGGGTGGTCCAAGCGGATACTGAGGAAAGGCATGGCGCAGGATACTGATTAAATTCAGTGGACGATACAGTCTAAGTAGTTTGCTGGATTTGGAGTTCGTTTGTGAACTGGGTCCCATCAGATATCCAGACAAATTCTAAGACAAGTATTGCTCATTTCGGGAGATTGTTTTTCTCCGTGAAGTTGAGATTGAGAGAGATACAGAAAGAAACATTGGAGCGGATCCACTCACTGAGGCTATTAATCGAACGCAATCATTTTCGCAAATGGGCTTTGCGAAACTGATTAGTAGAGAAATTGGGTGTTCGGTATCACACGGGCTGTGAGTATGCGACATCGCAATAATTAGCCTTAAGTGCAAGTGGGAGATTGTTGGATATAGTGCCCTCAAGGCAATTATCATAGTCCCGGACAGATGATTGTGATGATTGAGGTAGGGCCTATACCGATGAAACAGTCTTACTCAAGATGATAGTATGTTATCTGGTTCGTCTTTATCATCATGTACGTGTTGATAGAGCCCTTAGGATTCTTGCTTGACTGCCAGCAGTATGATGGCGATCGTATTTGTGGGAGCTGGGGTCTATAAGCACATCCTTAAATGTCCCTAGTCGTAGGAGTATCGAGACTGGGCATCGATACTCCAGTGTAGACTAGTGTATACATATCGAGACTCCGACGAGGGGCGGTGGCCAGGTCTCACAAGCCATTGGTGTTAGTTTGTTCACCTAAGATAGTATGCAGGTGCTCATTGGGTTATAAGTACACTGGACGGACTCGCCGGGAACCTGCTAGTTGGTATTATACCTATTGTCAGATAGCAGTTCCCAGGTTACATGTGTACAGGTTAGTCTGTCGACCTGAGATCGTCATTTATCTCGTGTGAGTTCCCACTGTACTTTGATTACTACCCTACCACGGCTCAAAGGAGTCGTGCAAACAGGTTTTAGTTCGGTACAGTCCCGAGCCACATGGAGGCAGTAATCGGATCGTTGGGGATTCGTCTCTCCCGGTATTGGGGGTTGATGTCGCATTGTGTACGGGTGGCCATCACCACAAATCCATGGCCATGGTAGATGAGGATTACCGATCCAGGATCGATAGTTTCTCAGGAGGTGATGGGTTACATGCCGACACTAAATATCGCGTTGTTAGGGGTCTGACTTTATCGACCCCCCTAGACTCGATATGTGATATTCATAGACGAACAGACCAGACTGTACGGATATTGTCACTGACAGGCTCAGTAGGGGTTCAGGAAGAGTTTGCTCGTCGGCCTCCCTTTCGCTCAATACCTGGGTAGCCGTTACGTACAGCTAGTGCCGCTGACGTGCTTGTAGTTAAACCCACTACCAGCGTATTAACGAGTCTTTAGAGTCCCACACAGAGGGTTTTCACGGTTCAAGCGATATGGTGTACATAAGGTATGTTGATACATACAGATGTCCGATTAAATATGTGCACTTGCTGCGCAGACTTTAATTGGACGGTTGATAATACTAGCGGCTTAGAATTAAGCCAGTTTATTAAATCAGGTTTTGATTTAATAATTTATATATGTATTTATATATATATGTATTCTAGTATTATTGTTCGCTATTCGTTTTCTCTCTCGGCTATTCGTATTTTGGTACAAATACGCATATATGTATTTCGGTACATGTACCGGGAAGTATTCCGTATTTTATACAGAATAGCTTCTAGAAGATGCCACCTTTTTTATTGATTTTCTTTTAGAAATTCAATTAAGAAATGAGGTGGAAAAGGTGAGTCAAAGCATGGCATGAACATGGTTTTAAGGTATGGTTGCATTTGTTTATTGTTTTAATTAAAAAAAGGGAAATGATTTTTTTGTGGAGGAGAGAGGGAGGGGGGCCGGCCACATATTTGGTGGGGGTTCTTTTTCATTTGAGAAATTAACACATCACTCTCTCACTCTCTCATTCACACAAAAACACTTAACCTTTTTTTGGTTCATGCAAATGCTTCATCACCTTCAATCTTCTATGCTTGCTCAATGAGCAAAAAGGAAAGAGAGAAAAATGTAGTGACACTTCCATACACCTTGACTCTCCATCACTAGCGACTTTGGAGCGTCGGTTACCTCGTTCGTCGAGATTGGAGCTTGCGCCGTTTCCCTCAGGTGGATCATCGGAGATGGAGGAAGACCGGCAACCAAACATCATCAAAGGACCGCTAGGAGCTTGGAATGAAGACCGAAGGACTCGGATCAACTCGGTATAACCTTCCTAACTCTTAGTTAGCTCGCTAGTATAGGGTTTAAGGTCAAACCGGGATTCGGGTAGCGGTAGCGCCGGTTTAGAAAATTTTTGTTCCGCTTTCTGGCCGCGTTTCGATGGCCGGGGCGCTGCCGGGACCCTTCAGAGGGCACTCCTCTGTGGGTCTATCCTAACCCCCAATAAGCGCGGCAAGCAGCCTGCCAATCCTAGAACTGAGTGTTCCGGTCTCAACTCCTTAAGATGGCCCCCCGCTGCAATCTAGAACCCGGCTGCCAGTGCGCTTCTCTGTGGGGTAAACCTAATACCTGTATTAATACAACGGTAACATCGATCGCAACCTGATCGAGTCCAGACAAATAATAATAAAAAAGACAGAAACGACGGCCACATGTCGACCGCTCCTCCCGAATAAAAGAATATACAATTTGGCTACAACATGAATGAAAAGAAACGCATATCACACAACATCCAATTACGCACAGGGCTATTCATTTCACGACGATCCAATCCACACAAAATAATCTTAACATAGAACATCACAGACTCACAAATACATATCAATAAGTATGTATCATCGTATTAACCGAGTTAAACACTTTAACATCATTAATACAGAAACGCTACGATGTTACAGTTTTGATCGACAACTTTCCAAAGCAATACGAGATCAAATCTCAATACTGGGAAAAACAAACAACACCAAAAATCCTATTTCTACAAGTTTAAACCCCCAGAGAAAATTTGGGCATTTTGGAAAAAAAATGGCCGTAGATTTCCCGCTACCACCTGTCTGTTTTTCACACCCCCCCCAGTTTTCTCCCACTTCATTTTCACATTCCAAATGACATTCTGCAATTGTTTAAAAAAAATTTAAAAGACTTTTGAAATTCGAACAGAGAAGGGGTTTAAACTAGGAAATCGGAATCGGAAAATTGTCGATCGAAACTAAAACACCTCCTAAACTAGTTCTAGTGCTTGGTTGGCTTTAATACCACTATAAGGCCGGCCATGCCCCGCGCGTGCACACAACGGAAGGAGAGATTGGACGGAAAACAAAAATTCCATAGGAGCGCGATCGACCGTACGCCAAAAATCATCCAAGCACTAGTTTCTAGCTAAAGTAAAGAGAGAAAGGAAAAGTTCAGAGGTTCAACAACTTTTGTAGCATGTCCGGATGATCCCGGAAGACCCTGTCTAAACTTCGTGAGCTCCTGAACGCGTCTGCATGCCAACTGCTTCACCGTAGATGATCCGCGTTGAAAGCGGGCTGCCCGAGCTCCAACTCCATCACCCGTAGGAGAAACTTCCTCTAGAGGCTTGCTAGGCGTGGAGGAAGGCGATGCGAACTATGGGTACTCTATACTTTTTACACTCCCTCACCATGGCAACCCTTGGTATTAACCTAGAGAGTTTAAGCTCCTTTTTGAGGAAGAAGAAGATAGAATGATGGCTTGATCAAAAAAGAATTGTGTCATCTTTTTTCTTTTTCAACCATATCATGTTTAACATGACACATACCCCCTCTCCCACTCTCTCTCATGTATGTGTCAACACACAAAATAGAGAGTGGGCCCACCATTTAATAAAGCATATAAAATAACTAATAATATATATACATTAATATATATATATAAAGATATATATACATTTACATATATATATATATATATATTTAATTGTATATTTATTTATACATAATTAAGAATGGTGGGAATTAATATATATATATCAAATATATATATATATATATTAAATAAGTATTAGTACATGTATCCTATACACGTGCACATCATGTATCACATACACGAAATGCCATCAATATCTTCTCGGTATCATGTAAGGTAGAGAGTGTGTATCATATATACTATACTAGAAACCGTATCATTAATACGGTTATCGAGTCAACACTTGACTTGATATTCCGGCTTTTAAACTGGATAGAATAACAGTCATCCGATTAATCGCGTATATCCAATATATATGTTTTACCGAACTCATGTACGTATCCCTATACATACGTCACATCCCGTTTTGCCCGGGAAGGCACTTTCATTGCGGGACTCTAAAGATCTGTCAATACACCGGCAGTAGGTTATACAAGATCATATCCGATTGAATCTGAAACACTTTCAGATTCAACACCCTTTTGGTTTAACCCACAAGCTCTTCAGTGGCACTAGTTGTACGTAACGGCTACCCAGGTACGAGCAAGATAAAGGCAGGTCGACGAGCGAACTCATTCGGACCCAACAAAGTCTATAAGTGACAGTCACCGTACAGTCCGGTCTTTTTGTCAAGGAGTATCACATATCTGGTTTGGGGAGTAGAATCTGTCAGACCCCCAATAAGGGTTACTAGTTGTATTTCTTTTTCAACCCAATAAGTCGTGCTGACAGTAGACTTATAACCTAAGAAATACAACTAGTAACCCTTACCAATTTATCTCTGATCTCGTGGCCACGAACTTCAGGTTATAGCCGTGTCCTACACCGTGCGATATCAACTCCTAATACCGGGAGTGACGAATTCTCTTGACCGCTCACTGCCTCTATGTGCTTCGAGACTGTACCTAACTAAAAACTGTATGCATGACTCAGTAGAGCCGTAGTGGGGTAGTAATCTAAGTACCATGGGAACACACATGAGACACTGTGGCGATTTCAGGTCTAGGGACTACCCTGTACTCATGTCACTAGAGAACTGCTATCTGACATTGGTATAATACCATCTAGGAGTTCTCGGCGAGTCCGTCCAGTGTAACTCATCCAATGAGCACATGTATACAATCATCAGTGTCAAACACCAATGGCTATGGGATCAACCATCGCCCCGTACAGGGTCATGAAACATATACACTGGTCTAAACTGGAGTACCGATGCCCGGTCTCGATACTCCTATGACTAGGGACATTGAAGGATGTGCTTATAAACTACCAGGCCCTACGAGTATAATCTTTATCATAATCCTGGTAGTCAAGCAAAGATCATATGCGCTTTATCTCATGTGTTAGCGATACGCGATAACTAGTAACACGTTTACACATGACAGGTAAAGGCATACCAGATAGCACACTATCATCTCGAGTAAGACTGTTCTTGGTATAGGCCCTCCTCAAATTCAGTAATTGCATTCCCGCGACTACGATAATTATCTTGAGGGCACCTATATCCAACATGAAGTCCCTATGAATTTAGCACGAGTGACATTGGTTCGCATATTCGAGGCAGTCCTGAATCATCGCAGGCCAATAGCAGCTCATTCTTTTTAGCTTCAGCTTCATCTTTGGCCCAGTTTGATGGGAACTGCAAAGTTCGTCCTGTATTTCTTGGAGGACTTTCTTTACTTTCTCCAACCCTAGGCATCATAGCCATAGGAAGTCGAATGATCTCTTATATAGAGTATCATTGACGAAGGAGAATGACAAAGCTCGTTTCATGAGCTGATATCTAGACGACGCATCTTCGGGCGTTCGTTGGGACTTGAAGTAGTCTATGAAGACTTCCTTCCAGTTCTTGACCTCTCCTTCGTCCTTTATTTGAAGGACTACTTGTTCGGTTGTTTCATTTCCTTTAGGTGGAGTTATCGGGTCTTCTGAAGATGTATCCGCTGGCGAGAGAATCCTACGGCTTTATACAATGATCCTTACGTCATCGAGGTCTTCATCGGCTAATTCTTTAGCCAACTTGGCTAACGCATCCGCTTTACTGTTTTCCACTCGCAGTACACTTTCCAGGATTTATGAAGGGATTTGGGTCAATAGTTGTTGTACTCTTTCACCATACCTTATTAGTTCTGGCTTGCATATCTGATAGTCATCGTTTACTTGACTAACGACCAGCTGGGAGTCTCCATATATGAGGAGGTCTTTGATTCCTATATCGATAGCGATCTCAAGAACGGCTATCAAAGCTTCATATTCCGCTTCGTTATTGGTCCAGGGTTCCATCAAGGAGAGGGCGTAATGCAATATTCCTCCTTGGGGGGTTATGAAGATAAGACCCACCCAAGCTTTGATAATGAGAGTGTTCCTCTTTCGCCGCTTCATGGAAGAGGCTCCGTCGAAGTAGAGTTCCACTGAGACTCATTTTCTTATTTTCCTTCTTCCACTGCGTCGAACGCGTGTTCATCCGGAAGCTCGCAATTTAGAGGAGAGTCGGCTAGTATCGAATGTCCCGCGAGAAAGTTGGCAATGGCTTTGTGAGTGTGTCTTAGCACCTCTACTGGAGTTTTAACAAAAGCATGTGTGCAATTTTAAAAATTCTAGAGAGCTAAGTTTACTAAACATGAATCGAACTAGAGATTATGGTTTCTAAACAAAGCAAATAGGGATTAACTCTAAGTGAATGGAAGCTACAACATTTGTAAACCGGTCCTTCTGTAAGGTTACGGCAATGCCCCGGCCCTCAAACCGTGGCCAAATGCGAAACAAAAAATTACTAAACTGGCGCTACCATTACCCGATGCCCGGATCTACCCTAAACCCTAAACTAGAAATCTAATAAAAGAGACAGGAATGGTTATACCGAGTTGATCCGTGTCCTTCGGTCTTCAATCTTCATCCCAAGCTCCTAGTGGTTGCGGATCGAGTTTGGTTGCCGATCTTCCTCCATCTACGATGATCCACCTGAGGGAAACAATGCAAGCTTCAGCCTCGCCAAGCGAGGCAACCGACGCTCCAAGATTGCTAGCAATGGAGAGTGGAGGTGTAGGATTATCGCACTAATGTTTTTTTCTCATCAAAATGCTACATGAGCAACTCAAGAAAGATGAAGAGGAGGTGAGGAAACATGTGGCATAAGCAACTCAAGAAATGACTAAGTGTTGAAGTTGGTGAGAATGAGAGAGTGAGAAAGTGAAGAAATCAAGTAGTGAAATGAAAATGAGCAAGCGCCCAAGAATAAGTTGCTGCCCCCTCTCCCTCTTTCTCATCCAACAATGCACACAAAATATCTTTTTCCAATTTTCCAATAAAATATTCCAAGCCATACCTCTCTAATTGTCATGACTCATGCTCATGCCGACTCACCCTTCCACCTCATTTCCATAATTGTTTTTCTAAAAAGAAAATCAATAATGAGGTAGCCACCTTCTAGAAGCTATTCCTTACAAATACGGAATACTTCCCGGTACACGCATCGAAATACATATACGTGTATTCGTACAAAAATACGAATAGCCAAGAGAGAAAATGAATAGTGAACAATAATACTAGAATATAAATACATATATAAATTATTAAATCAAAACATGATTTAATAATCCGGCTTAATCCTAAACCGCTAGTATTATCAACCGTCCGATTAAAGTCTGTGCATCCTGTACACATATTTAATCGGACACCTGTATGTACCAACATACGTCATCTACACCATATCGCCTGAACCATGAAAACCCTCTGTGTGGGACTCTAAAGACTCGTCAATATGCTGGCAGTGGGTTTAACCACAAGCACGTCAGCGGCACTAGCTGTACGTACGGCTATCCAGGTATTGAGCGAAAGGAAGGCCGACGAGCAAACTCATCCAAAACCCCTACTGAGCCTGACAGTGACAATATCCGTACAGTCCGGTCTGTTTATCTAAGAGTATCGCATATCGAGTCTAAGGGGGTGGATAAAGTCAGACCCCTAATAACGCGATAATTCGTGTCGGTGTGTAACCCATCACTACCTGAGAAACTATCGATCCTGGATCGGTAATTCTCGTATACCCCGGCCGGGGATTTCTGGTGATGGCCACCCGTGCACAACGCGACATCAACCCCCAATATCGGGAGAGGCGAATCCCCGACGATCCGCTCACTGCCTTCATGTGGCTCGGGACTGTACCCAACTAAAACCTGTTTGCACGACTCCTTTGAGCCATGGTAGGGTAGTAATCAAAGAACAGTGGGAACTCACACGAGACAAATGACGATCTCAGGTCGACAGACTAACCTGTACACATGTCACCAGGGAATTGCTATCTAACAATAGGTATAATACCAACTAGCATGTTCCCGACGAGTCCGTCCAGTGTACTCATAACCCAATGAGCACCTATGTGCTATCTTAGGTGAACAACTGACACCAATGGCTTGTGAGACCGGCCATCGCCTCTCGTCAGGGTCTAGATAAGTATACACTAGTCTACACTGGAGTATCGATGCCCAGTCTCGATACTCCCATGACTAGGGACATTTAAGGATGTGCTTATAGACCGCCAGCTCCCACGTATAAGATCTCCATCATAATGCTGGTAGTCAAGAAAGAATCCTATGGGCTCTATCAACATGTAATAGTGATGATAAAGACAAACCAGATAGCATACTATCATCTCGAGCAAGACTGTTCCACAGGTATAGGTCCTCCCTCAATCTTCGCAATCGCCTACCTGCGACTATGATAATTACCTTTAGGGCACTATAGCCAACACCTTCACTTCAATTGCTCCGTATAGTAGCCCTAGAGCTTTTCTACAACTCCACTTAAAAGTTGGAACGAGGTTGTTCGAAGTCTTCATCGTCTATGATGATCCACCTCGAAGTCTCTCACTCTCAAACTCACATTTCAGTAATCTATGAATTAGTGAAGATAACAGCCTATACAAATTTTCTATTCTAGTGTAGGTTGATGAAGTGGGGATATTTCCCATTAAAATTCTTTTCTTTTCTTTTCTTTTTCAACCTAGAAAATATCTAGAGAAGAAAGATGAAGAGGATGAACTTTGAAAATATCTCAATCAACCTTGGAGATAAGATTAGAGATATATAGATAAGTATGGATGAATAAAATAAATCAAAATAATGGGTCATGGTTACTAGAGCCTTTGAGAACAAAATATAAGCCATGACTCATCTCTTCATTTGTTTTTATCCAAATATATTTATCATTATCTTTATTCTTTTTTCCAATGTGATTCTTATATTGCCATGTTCTTTGTATCATCAACCATGATACATTTGTATATATATCAAATATATATATATATATATATATAAAGAAAAGAATTAAAATGAGTAATATATTAGTTAATTGTTAAATCAACATTTGATTCAATAATCCGGTTATATCATATATAACCCGGCTAATATCAAAAACGCTAGATTAGAATACGGTATCATATACTTGTATTTAATCAAGCTCCTGCACATACCTCCATACGCGCCCTACTTCATTTCACTTGAGCTCGGAAACCTCTATGTGGGACTCTTAAGACTCGTCAATACGCTGGCAGTAGATAATGATCACATCAAATACCCATAAGCCGTCAGCGGTACTATCTGGACGTAACGGCTGTTGGGTTACGCCAGCGTCCCGGCCATCAATCTGTGGCCAAATGCGGAACAAAACTTTTAGAAACCAGCGCTAACGGAACCCGATTCCCGGATCGTACCATTAACCCTACACTATCTATATGAAAAGGAGTTTAGAGAGGTTATACCGAATGATCCATGTCCTTCGGTCTTCAACCTCTGTCCCAAGCTCCTCGCAGCTTCCTCGATCATGTTTGATCTCCGGTCTCCCCCATTGAAGACCATCCACCTCGAGAGTTTGTATTAGGGGCTCCAACCTCAAAACCGAAGCAACTCGAGTATCTAGTTTGCTAATCTAGATAGTCAAGATGAAGTAGAGAGAGTTTGTGATTACATTGTCTTAATACACCCTAGGTTTCTCAACACATGAGACATATAGGGTGGAGGTTTAAGAAGATTCCATGGGTTAGAAAGTGTGAGGAAAAGAAAAAAAACAAGTGAAGAAAGTTGTGGCTGCCTTGAGATTGTGTGATCTTTTGTTGTGAGCATGAGAAACTTAAGAAAAACTCCGAGGAAAATATCTGCCTCTCACAACTAAATATCTCACAACCTCACTACAAATATCTTGCATCCATGACTCACCTCATGACTCAATACCATGAGTCACCAAGAGCATGCACCATAAGAATCTAAGCCAAAACTTACACTTACACTTTCCACCAAATAAACATTTAAACCAAAATGTTTAATCCAAAATGAAATGGCATCTACTAAAGTAATCTTGTAACGAATTATAAGATTACCCCTCATCCGTATATACATACCCGCATTCGTATTCCGACTGAATACGAATACTACGAGACGAAAATAATCCAACAATATAATACTAGGATCCGGCTTAAACCAAAGCCCACTGGTATTATCCGTTCGATCATGATGTAGGGTTCCTAGGCACTCTAATAAGGTTCTACAAGGCATCAACCATGCCCGATTAAAAAAAATAGCCGTGCCGAACAACCCTAACCAAGATCGTATACTAGAGATTATGCGAAACTTAGCAAGTTAAACTCTTTAACTACAAGTGAAAGAGATTACAACCTTTGTAGATCCGGTCCTTCACTTCTAAAGCTCCGTGTCGACGTCCCTTCGTTGCGATCATCGAGATCCCGGACTCGGGTGATGGTTTCCTCGGAGAAATGAGCAGGCTAGGTCGTTGACTTCGAGGCCGAAGATGATCTACGTCGAGAAGACTCAAACTCAAGCTCCATCTTCTCTAGGTCAAGAACTTTGTGAAGAGAACACCCTAAACTAAATGTCAAGTAATAGAGGATGATGAAATAGGAAGTGGGTTCACTTTGGATCTGGGTTTCTCACTCTTTTTCTTTACTTGAAATTTTTCTAGCAAGCTTTTCTTCTTCTTGAAGAAGAATAAGAAGAAAGAAAAGAATAAGAATGAATTATTTTTTTAAAAGAATAATCAAGTGAAGTCTATCATAATGCAACCATGGGTGAGCTAACCTTTGTAGAGACTAAACCATAGTTAATTATAATTGTTTGGTTAATGAATATCTTAATCAAGACAAAATGAGTGGACTTTGTGAAAGTTGCTTCAAGCTTCATGAAGCTTCAAGCCATGACAAAAGAAGCCACCATTTTGAATAATTAAGATAAATAAAAACCTAAATTATAATTAACATGGTGTATGTCACACACCCATCCATGTTTGCATGTATCATCAATCATGATACAAACTAGTGCACAAACATATATCACATATACAACTTGTGCACATCAAGTGAGAAAATCAATCTTAAGTGAACCAATACTAGTTAATGTAAAGTAATATATCAAATATATAATTATACATTAAATCATTAAATCAACACTTGATTTAACGATCCGGTCATATCGCATATAACCGACTAATATCTAGTGTATCAATGTATCGAATCAACACTTGATTCGGTAACCCGGCTATATCTCATATAACCGTCCGATGATACAAATCGTGAGAATAGAATACAGTATCACATACTGGTATTATTCTCGGTCCCACACATATCTCATATGCGCTCCTATTTCGTTTCGCTTGAGCCAGGAAACCTCTGTGTAGGACTCTAAAGACTCGTCAATACACCGACAGTAGGTGGTGATCATATCAATCACCCACAAGCCGCAAGCGGTCTGCTAAACGTAATGGCCACCCGAGTATTGAGCGATCAGAAGATCAACGAGCAAGCCTGCTCATACTCCTGCGAATCCAATCAGTAACACTTACCGCACAGTCCGGTCTGTTCGTCTGATATGTCGCATATCTCGCCTAGGGGAGGTAAACGTCAGACCCCAGTAGCTTGATAAGTCATGCCGATGTAAGGTCTAAAACAAGCGTGAAACTATTGATAATACTTACCAGTAAATCACTGCAACCCTGGCCAGGGATTTCCAGTTATGGCCAGTCGAGCAAAGCGCAACATCAACCCCCAATACCGGGAGAGACGAATCCCCTCCTATCGCTCATTGCCTCCATGTGAATCGGGACTGTACCCAAAAACCACCTGTTTGCACGACTCAGTAGAGCCATGGTAGGGTGGAAATCAAAGCACAGTGGGAGATACACAAGACTGTATGACGATCTCGGGTCAACAGACTAAGCTGTACCAGTGTCACCAGAGAACTGCCATCTGACGTGAGGTATAATACCATCTGGGAGTTCTCGGCAAGTCCGTTCAGTGTACCCAGTCTCCACTGAGCACCCGCATACCGTCTCTGATGTCAAACACCAATGGATATGGGATCATCCATCGCCCGTCACATGGGTCGAGAAGATAAACGCTAGTATACTCTGTAATATCGATACCCCGTCTCGATATTCCCACGACTAGGAACATTGAAGGATGTACTCATTGACTACCCAGGCCCCACTAGTATGATCTACATCATAGTCCTGGAAGTCGAGTACACATCCTAAGGGCTTTATCAACATGTAACAGAGAGACAATAAGTATACATGTTAAGATAAAGAGCAACCAGATAGCGTACTATCATGTCGAGCAAGAAAGTCCTACCTATATATGTCCCAGCATCCACTACAATATACATCGCATGTACAATAATGGCCTCTAGGGTATACATATAACTAACAATCTCCCACTTGCACTAGGGCCATCTGTAGCAGTGGTTGTAGTATCTCATACTCAACCATCCCATAAAAGTCTCTCTCTGGGAAAAAGCCTTTGTGAGTGGATCTGCCGTGTTGTCCTCTGAGTCTACTCTCCTTCCCTCGATCACCCTGGAGATCAACTATCTCCATGATCAGGTGATACTGCCTAGGAATATGTCTGGGTCACTAATGGGACCGTGGTTCCTGGGTCAAAACCACACTTCCATTGTCACACAATGGTAGGAACCTAGTTCATCTCATGAACTAATATACACCCAAACTGCCTCTTTGGTGGTATCTTTGATAGCGATGTCACCAGCCTTTATCGTCTAGTCTGCCACGGTATCTAGCTTGGAACTCTTCCAACATACCGTCCCTCCACTGAGGGTAAAGACAATGCCTGCGACTGACATTCAGTCGTCCTTATCACCCTGGAACTTTTCCAGTGGTCCTCCCCAGGATCAACTGATACCATCTCACTACAACTAGTGAGAATCCTAACATCCAATTAGATCTATCTCATAGATCCAAAACCCAGGATTTAGGAGGTATCACTTTGATCCTATATGGAAAATCCATGTGATAAGAGGAGACTGACCGAGCGTAGTCATAGGAAACTCTTTTCCTATCAAGAGTATGTTGTCCACATACAATACGAGGATGACCACCTTACTCTCTACTACCTTTTTGTATATACAAGGTTCATCTACCACTTTGATGAAGTCAAACTCTTTGACTACCACATCAAAACAGATGTTCCAACTCCGTGATGCCTGCTTTATCACACAAAGCATCTTGCACACGTTTCCGCTGCTCCCACTGTTTACGAAGCCATCTGGCTGTGTTCTTATAGACGCTCTCTTCTAAATCAATATTTAGAAAAGCAGTCATGACACGCAACCACCAGATATCGCGTTCATGGTATGCAGCAATGGCAAGTAGGATCCGGATGGACTTAAGCATAGCCACTGGAAAAGGTTTCATCATTATCCACGCTTGGTCGATAACGAAAAACTTTAACAAGTCTAGCTTTGAAAGTCTCAACTTTTCCATCTACACCAAGTAATCTTCTCAAGATATACTTGCTCCTGATGAGAATTTAACCCTTCAGATATAGCAACCAAAGTCCATACTTTGTTGGTATACATGGATTCCATCTCAGATCGCTAACCATCCAGCCATTCTTACAGAGTCCCTACTCTTGATGGCCTGCTCGAAACTAGTTGGGTCATCATCTCATGATGCAATCCTCGCTCCCACTGTCATCGAGAAACCGAAGTATCTCTCAGGTGGATGAGGAACCCTGCTAGATCGGCGGAGAGGCTGAGGTTCGTCGGAATCTATTGAATCCTTTGGTTCTACCAAATCATCTGCTGTAGTTTGTATAGCTGGAACTCCTTCCAGTTCTACCTCATGACCACTAATTTCTTCATAAGAAATTCCCTTTCACAAAGGTGGTATGTTGAGAAACAAAACATATTTTGTTCCTCTGTTAGGTAGAAGATATTCCTTTGCGAATGCTTGGGATATCTAACAAACTTCTACAGAACTGAATTTGCCTCGAGCTTGTCCGGATTTTGCTTTTAGACATAGGCCGGACAACCTCAAATCTTAACAAACTTAAGATATGGGCTCTTCCCATTCCATATCACATATGAAGTGGTAGGCAATGGATTTGATTGGAACCCCATTCAATAGGTATGCAGCTTCTCAAGTGCATAACTCCAAAAGGAAATAGGAAACTCAGTAGTACTCATCATAGAGCGCACCATATCACATAGGGTGTGATTGCTCTGCCCCGATTCACCGACGTGCTGTGGTGTATACGGAGGAGTAATGCTAATAGAAAATCTCATTCTCCTTTAGAATAGTCCAGGAATCCCAAGCTCAAGTATTCTCCTCCCTGATCACATCAAAGGACATAATACTTATACCCGTTTTTGGTTCTCTACTTCTAACTTATATTCGGTGATTATCTCAAAAGTTTCGGACTTGTGTTTCAACAGGAACATATGTCTGAATCTAGAGAGATCATCAGTGAATATAATGAAGTACAAAGAACCAGTCCTGGCATATGTAGACTGGGGACTTTCATACATCACTATGTATCTGTCCCAAGAGTTCACTAACTCTTTCTCTGTTTCCAGTAAACGGAGCTATGGTCATCTTATCTTTGTGACATGACTGGCAAGTTTCATAAGATGTAAATTTAAACTGATTTAAATATGCATCTAAATGTAACTTAGCTAGTCGGGTCGCATTGATATGACCTAGTCTACAATGCCTCAAGAAGAATTCGTTCATTTCTGAACTCTTCCTCTCGTGTGTGTTCTGTATACTAAGAACTGTAGTTTGATTTAGAATGTCAATGCTTTTAGATAACGTGCCTGAACCGATCAACTCTTGATATAGGAAATGTTCAAAACATTATCCAACAATACAAAATTATATCCTTTCTTTACTAATAAAGAGACTGATATGATGTTGTATATCAGGTTTGGTATCTAATAACATTCGTTCAGAATCAATGTATTCTGGTAATACAGGGTGATAGTGACCAACAGACTTGGCTGCAACATTTGCACTGTTTTCTGTCTCATGAAACTTATCACCTGTTCTCAGTTCTCTACCTTTCTTTAGCCCATGTAACAGATTACATATGCGGGATTCTGATCCGGTATCTAATACCCAGGACGTAGAGGATACAGAGAAACAGTTCTTTGTAATGAACACACCCGAAGAAGATGCATCATCATGCACTTTCTTTGTTTGGGCGGCATGGGAATCCTGATATTCCCCTATTTCCTGCTCGGTCTTATAACAATTATAAGTTGGAACGGGACCAACGTTCCCCAGCTCAGTATAACAAGTGGGTTCGGTCAATACATCCATATTATTATCTTGATTAAGGCGTGACATGGTCGCTACCTGGAGAGAGAGAGAAGAAAACACTCTGCGTGCACTCTTGCAAGATTAGATTGGTTATATATTTTATCTAATCAGGATGGCTCCCACTGTTTTTATCAAATCTTCCTTCAAACCCTAAAAGGAAAGACTAGCCGGGATTAATTACACTCTACAAGTTCGCCAATCTTTCGGCCAGGCCAGTGCCGGTACTTTGAGGGAGGTTCCCCGTGCTTTCGCACGGACCTAATTAAAATAAACCTTGTTTTCCTAGGGGCGTAACCCCGTTGACACCTTTCTAGACACCTACTTGATCGGCTAATTGTAAAGTGCAAAACTCTCCCAGGAGTAACAATTACTCGCAATGGGTATCGGGATCCAACTACCTCATAGAAGTTATGCAATCTCATTGCAAATTTCAACACTTGAAACTCCCGATAAAGGTTTTTACCCCCAGCACTTATGACCTTAACTATGGTCAACAAATCATAAGCACTAGTCAAGTTCTACCCGTCATTTCGTGATTAATTAGACCCACCCACATGACTCTTAACTAAGGTCAACAAAGTCACGCGACTGTCCTAACTAATCGCATCATATGCGGTGTAGGAAGACATCACTTAGCTACCGTACACTGTGCCTTGACTATGGTCAACAAACACAGCACGAATACTAAGTACTCTACTTCCTAAAATGACGGAGGGATGCGGATGGTTTTTAAGAAAACCTTTAACGCTTTGAACTTGATCTCGCTGCAGAATCAAATGGTTTTAAATAGAGTGTTTTTGAGGCTTTTGCTAGTTTCGCTAAAGAGGTCACTCCCGGTGAAGGGATCTCGGCTCTTTCCTCGTCGAATGAGGTGCAGGATATTCACAATACCACTATGCAAAGCAAGAACTAGAAAAGCAATCAAAAGACAAACTGAAGGTTGTAGCATCTGCTAGTTATTGCTAAAGAGGTCACTCCCGGTGAAGGGATCTCGGCTCTTTCCTTATCGAATAAGGTGCTGGATGTTCTACAAGGAACACCGCTATGCAAAGCAACAACTAGAGCTACCTAATTTTTTTGAAATTTGATTCCACAACATCTTTTAGGTTTATTTTCTTTCATTAATCTCATTAATGAATGTCCCATCATTTAAGTCCACCTAAACATCACAGATAAATACAACGTATATTTATGCCATCCGCATTCGCCTCGATGTCCCGTCATGCACCGTTAGGTTAGGTAACTAACGGCATAGCGGGGCAGGGCTAGTGCGGGTGTAAAACATAAGCAACGTCTATATAATATATCATATATACTATATACAGTATCTATCTGAACATATCACATGATCACATCACAGATAACGCAGCAGAAAACATCATATGAAATATTGGATATACTAGGACGTCCGTGTTTTATTTTGAGCCTGTATAAAACACGGATTCCACGGTCGTGATGAATAGCCAATCCCACACCCTTAGACCTCTACGAGAGCGGAAAGCAACCCTACCAATTCTAGAGTTAGGAGACCCAGTCTCGACTCCTCGAGATGGTCTCCCACGGGACTCTAGAACCCGGTTACTTGTGCTCCCCGCCTTGGGTCTATCCTAATGCGGAAAAGTAAATAATATGCAATGGTGACATCATCCTCAGCCCGGAAGTGCCCCAATAAAAGAATATTACATACAAGTTTTTACATGAATGAAAATGAAAACACTCATCTCATATAAAAAAAACCCGGCTATTCAAACACGACGATCCAATATAACATATCCAGCAACACATAACATCACATGTCATCAACGTAAGTAAATATGCCCATCCCAATTGTCGTTGACGTATAGCAACGAAACCGGCGATATCACATATTACACTTACGGTCGCAGAAAAAAAAGTGTAAAACTACAACAGTTGGAATCCGCAACCTCCTTAGACATCTCATGCCTAACCAAATGAATTCCTTAGACATCGCATGCCTAACAATTATAAACCCCGCATTTTAGTCTCATTATCGAAAACACTTTTCAATATCAAGTCGGGCAATTCAACAAGATTCCCGACATCCTGATCGAATGCTCGTCGCAAACTTTAGTAGACAACCACACCTCCGGATGCCGTCGACGAAGTGCACTAAGGCGGAACACCGCTGCCGCGAGCACCCGAACAGATGCTTTTGGAGACGGGGTTCTCCTACAGTCACTTGGTCGAGGCTATGGGGCGTGGCTGTTGTTAGTGTATATGCCCTAGAGGCCATTACTGTATCATACTAGTTTGTATATTACTTAATGGAAGATTGGGATATTCACCTTGTATAAACAATCTTGCTCAATATAGTAGTATGCTACTTGGTTTGTTTCTACTTCAATGTGTACATGTGTTTATTTTGCGATATCACCTATACGCATTAGTGGAGCCCTTAGGATCTTTGCTTGATTACCAGCGTTGTGATGGCAGTCACACTAGTGGGGGCTGGGTAATCTGTAAGCACATCCTTATACAGGTCCCTAGTCGCAGGACTATCGAGACAGGGCATCGATACTCCGGAGTAGACTAGCGTATGCGCTTCTCATCCCAGTGTGGGAGATGGTCTATCCCACATCCATCAGTACGTCGTACTGGAGATAGTATACGGGTGCTCGTTGGGTTACGAGTACACTGGACAGGACTCGTCGGGAACTGACAGGTTGGTATTATACCTATCGTCAGTTATCAGTTCCCAGGTGACATGAGTACAGCTTAGTCCGCTGACTTGACACTCGCACTTCGCCTCGAGTGTGTTCCCACTGTACTTTGACTACTACCCTACCACGGCTCAAAGGAGTCGTGCAAACAGGTGGTAGTTGGGTGCAGTCCCGAAGCACTTGGAGGCAGTGCCGGTTAGACAGGATTCGTCTCTCCCGGTATTGGGGGTTGACATCGCGCTGTGTCTAGGAGAGCCATTACACGAGTAGTCCCTGGCCAGGGCAAGCGAGATATACTGGTAGGCTTCCAGTGTTATCTCAGGTTGTTTTGGGCTTCACTCCGACACGACTTGTACCGCTATTGGGGGACTGACGTTTTACCGCCCCCTAGGCCCGACATGCGATGTATCAGACGAACAGACCGGACTGTACGGAGAATGTCACATTCAGACTCAGTAGGAGTTCAGATGGGGTTCACCTCGTCAGCCTTCTTGTCGGCATCTACCTGGGGACCGTTACGCACAGCTAGTGCCGCTTGCGGTCTGTGGTTAAACCCACTGCCAGCGTAGTGTCGAGTCTTTAGAGTCCCACACAGAGGGTATTCGCCCCTGGGCAAAATGAGTAGAGGTCGCATGGTTTTGCGGCAAGGTTCGTTCTCATCCGCGCACTTGTGCACGTTTGGAGTCCGGACGGATTATACTAGCAGGCTCTGGTTTGAGCCAGATACTGGTATATGTTTTGGGGTTGCTTTTATATCTCGGTATTCTTGTTCCTCGGAACAAGAATGCAGGTGTGTATGCACAGTTGCTTGAGGCGGAGGATGAGGTTTTTCATTAGGGTTTCGGAACGGGTGCGTATGCACAGTTGACAGTCGTCATTTTCCAAACCCTAATAGATTTATGAAATATCAATTAATAATAGTAATTAAATGAAATATTGTTATGGTTGATTTTTGTTGACTTGTTGACCATGGTTGACTTGTTGACCATGGTTGAATGTTGACCACCATCATTGCTTTGCAAGGATACTCCTTGATTCTTGCTTACACTCATTTATTGAAAGTATGATAGTGGTCATTCCAAAACAACCATCAACTATTCTCATTTCAATTATTATTATTAATTAGATAATTCCTTTTCTTTTAGTTATGGTTGCAAAAGAAATGAGCTCATTCTATCATAATCATTCTCTCTCCTCATTTCATCTTCTTCTTCCTCAAGCTCAAGGTGATTCCTTCTCATGTGTTGAGAATCCCTCACCTTGAAAAAGAAAGCACCCCATAGATACTCTCTACTCACTCTAGGATCAAAGGTTTAGCAAGCCGAAGTTTCTAGTTCTCTCAAAGTTCGAGAAAGAGCCCGAAGGTTGAACCCTCAGGTGGATCCATCTTCGACGGAAGAAGGCGACGAGGAAAGAACCATCAACCTCTACAAAGTTTGAAGAAGAAGGAGTTCAAGTTTAGGTATAACCATCTTTCCGAGTAGCTAACTCTCTTTAGCTTGTTTGCTAGTTTTAGTTTAGGAAAAGATCCCGACTTTGTTAGTCCATGTTGCCCCATGCGCTAAAAATTTGATTTTTATACCGTTTCCGCCTCCCCGTAAGAACTGGGGGTCGCAATATGGACTTACAGTGGTATCAGAGCCTAACTAAACTTAAACTAGCTTGGTAGCGAAGTGTATGGAAGTTCGAAACCGAAAAATCGCAAAACCGGAAAATCCAAAACCCTAAGTTTCTGTTGAAATTTTTTGTGCTCTAAAATTAAAACTTTGTACTCCTAAAATCGGCTCAGGGTTTTGTAAGAACACCCAAGAAAAACGATCCCCTAATTCATTCAAACCGCCGCGGATCCGCGGCCTCATCTATTCTCTTGGCCGCGGATCCGCCGCCGTTTGGGCTCTTCATGCGATCGTGTTTTGTGCAGTGTTCTTCTAGTAGGGTTTTGGGATTTTTCAAATATGTTATATGTGCCCAGATTTTCCAGAGAAGAAATTTACTTTTGGGGTCCTATAAATCCGTATTTTTTTCGAACTTCGCTACACTTTGGCTATGTTGGTTATATCTGTGATGTTTGCATGTACTGAACGTCGGCTAATCGCTATAAGTCGATTAGTCGGGGTTATACATCTCTGTGATCTGTGTTTGATATTGGAATGTGTATATGAATGTGTTGGACTGTCGCGGGTGAATAGCCGGGGTGGATGTGAGATGAGCTTTTGTTTTTCTTTCATTCATTTGTAAATGTAAATTGATGTAATAATATTATTTGTTTGGCCGCACAAACGGGTCGGGGTTGTAGCCGTCATTGTATAATTCTTTTTACTGTTTTTGCTCCTAGGATAGACCCATGGAGGGGTGCACAAACTACCGGGTACTTGGCGGGTAGTTTGCCGCAGCCGTAGGGGTCTTAGGTGGGGTTTTGGCTATTCACCGCGACCGTGTAATCCGCTTTTCGTTGCAGGCTCGAACGGATTGCGGATTCCTAGTATATCCAATGTATTCATCTGGGATCTGTAATGTCTATCATTGCTTTATATTTAGGCGTTGCTTATGTTTTACAGCCGCGCTAGCCCAGCCCCCGCTCTGTCGTTAGTTAAGTAACCTAACGGGTGATGACGGGACCCCGTGGCGAATGCGAATGGCATAAGCGTACGTCATATTTTGGTTGTTTTCTGCAATGGTAGGATTAAATGATGGGACGCATTAAAAGAACTAATGCAAGAATATCACGCATTAAAAGAACTAATGCAAGATAATAAACCAAGCTAAAGTCGTTGGAACACTTTCGAAAAACCACTCGGTTCTTTTCAAAACTAACTTTTAAATGCGGAGCTTGAGCCACTCCTTCTAAAAGCTATCTCGTTCCATCGATTATATCAAGTTCACTACGTTCACGGTTTCGCCAAAACCATTCGTAGCCCTCCATCATTTCAGTTAAATATACGGTAGTATTCAAGCTATGTATTTTGACCTCACGCCAAGGCATAGTGATTGGTAGCTGCCGGATATTTATCTGTTGCATAGATAGAATGCGTTGGTTTGAGACAGTCGTACTACCATTTTGGCCTACGTCAAGGGTAGGTACGGGTGGGTTCAAATTAACCAGGATAATGATGGGAAGAACTTGACATGTGACTTATGACATTTTGACCTCACGCCAAGGTCATAAGAGCATGGGGCAAAAATCCACATCGGGAGTTTCATAAGTACTGAAACTTGCTAGATTTGCATACCATTTGGAGTGTGATGATTCTGGTAGGATTCCTTCAGTTTCGTCACGCGATGATATTTGGATCCCGATCCTACTGTGAGTATATGCTACTCCTCGGGAAATTTCTCACTAAACGATCAATGCTATAAACCTAGTAGGTGCCTAGAAAGGTGTTAGCGGGGCTACGCCCCCAGGGAAAAGAGGTTCTTAAATTAAGGAACTTCGCGAAAGCGTTGGAAAACCTCCCTCGAAGTACCGACACTGGCCTGGAGAACGGTTAAGCAAGTATTGTACGGTGGGATTGATCCCGACTGATTCTTCCTTTATGGTTTGAGGAGGGATTCGAGAGACAGTGGGAGCCATCCTGTTTAGACAAATTAAAAACCATTCTAAACTTGCAAGAGCATCGTGCTAAGTGTTTCTTCTCTCCCCCTGCAGCGACCAAATCGAAATGACTGGACTTAAGTTACTTCTAGATAAAAACATACTGACAGGGCCAAACTACAAAGATTGGCTCAGGAATGTAAAATTGGCAATCACTTACGACAAGCTGGGGTATCTTCTTACCACCAAAGCTCCCCCCGTCCCAGGTCCCACCTCCAGCGTCGCGGATAAGGAAATCCGTAAGACTTGGGAGATTGATTGCGCGAAGGCCAGGTGCCTCGTGCTTACCTCTATGGACAACGAACATCAGAGGAGGCATGAGAATATGGACCTCGAGTCCATATTTCTCCATACAAAAGAACTGTATGGAGAGCAGTCTCGTATCGCAAGATACGAAGTGTCGAAGAAGTTATTTTCGACAAAGTTGGCCGTCGGATCATCGGTAGCGGACCACGTGCTTAAGATGATTGGCTACACTGAGGAGCTCGCGGAACTTGGGACCACGTTGGACAGTGAACTCTATACGGATTTAATTCTCCAGTCCCTTCCTTCCACTTACGCCCAGTTCATACTGAATTTCAACTTGCAAGAAAAGGAAGTTGAACTTTCAGAACTCCTCAACATGCTGAGGAGCGCAGAGGGCACCCTACAGAAGGGTAGGGAAACACCCGCTTTGTTTGTAGGAGGATCTTATTCCTCTAGGTCCAAGGCGAAAGCCAAGGGAAAGAGGAAGAAAGCCCCCGCCAAACCAAGGGGCGGTGTTAGGAAAGTGGGAACGAAGGGAAAGGAAAAGGCAACAAAGATAGCGGGGAAGCTTGTGGGTAAAGAGGAATGCTTCTATTGTCACAAGAGTGGACACTGGAAGAAAGATTGCAGGGCTTGGAAAGCCAGGACACAGGAACTGAAGCAGGTTGCGGCTTCAGCTTCAGGTGTGTATGTTATTGAAAACTGTCTTTCTATTAACTCTACTTCCTGGGTATTGGATACCGGATCAGGATCTCATATCTGTAATTCTTTGCAGGCGTTGAGAAACCGTAGGGTTTTGAAGGCAGGTGACATGACCCTCAGAGTTGCGAACGGAGCTAGCATGGATGCTAAAGCCGTGGGGGACTATCACCTGGGAATGTCAGATGGGCATGTTTTGGTTTTGCGTAATTGCTTTTTTGTACCCAACGCAACTTGTAATATCATTTCTGTATCTTTGGTTTCTAAAGAAGGTTATGAATTTGCGTTTGTAAGTAATGTTGTGAACATTCACCTTAATCAAGTTCTGATTGGGTCAGGTACACTGAGCAATGGTATATACGTATTAAACCAACCACAGATTTTCAATATCCAGAATACACACAAAAGAAAGTCTCCAGATATCAATCAGACTTTCTTATGGCATTGTAGACTGGGTCACATCAATGAGAGAAGGTTGACTAAGTTACATACAGAAGGATATTTGGATCCGTTCGAATATCAATCGTATGCCACTTGTCAATCCTGTCTCAAAGGAAAGATGACAAAGACTCCGTTCACTGGACACGGAGTAAGAGCGAGCGAGCTCTTGGGACTCGTACACAGCGACGTGTGCGGTCCAATGTCTACACATACGCGAAGCGGTTATTCTTACTTCATTACTTTTACGGATGACTTTTCAAGGTACGGTTATGTCTTCTTAATGAAACATAAGTCCGAAGCTTTTGAAAAGTTCCAGGAATATAAGAATGAAGTTGAAAAACAAACCGGCAAAAGTATCAAGATTCTAAGATCGGATCGAGGTGAAGAATACTTAAGTGCCGAGTTCCTGAATTACTTAAAAGAGAATGGGATTCTCTCTCAGCTTACTCCTCCATACACTCCGCAACATAACGGTGTATCGGAGAGACGGAACCGGACCCTATTGGATATGGTATGGTCCATGATGAGTAACGCTGAGTTACCGCGATCATTCTGGGGGTATGCGCTAGAAACAGCTGCATACCTTTTGAACCGAGTTCCTACTAAGACTGTGCCTACCACACCATATGAGTTATGGAGTAGGAAGAAACCCTATTTTCAGTACCTGAAGATTTGGGGATGTCCAGCTTATGTCAAAAAGCAGCATACGGACAAGCTCGAGGCACGCTCAGTACTGTGCAAGTTTGTGGGATACCCAAAGAACTCCAGGGGGTATCTTTTCTATTACGCAGAGGAACAAAAAGCCCTTGTTTCTCGTAATGCCCATTTTCTGGAACATCAGTTCTTAGAAAAAGAAGTAAGTGGGAGCGCAATAGAACTGGAAGAAATTCCAGAACCTCAGACTATTGCTGAAAGCTTAGTGGAACCAGAAGGTTCGAAAGAACAAGACATTCCTACGCCGCTCCGCAGGAGTAGTAGGCAGTCTCATCCGCCCGAGAGATACTACGGTTTTCTCATAGACGGGGATAGAGAGGATAGCATCATAGATTATGATGAGCCTACTAACTTCCAGCAGGCCGTTTAGAGCATTGACTCGGTAAAATGGCTGGATGCAATGCGGACCGAAATGGAGTCCATGTACACCAACAAAGTATGGACGTTGGACATTGCTCCAGACGGGGTAAAACCCGTAGGATGCAAGTGGATCTTCAAAAGGAAGATTGGTGTAGATGGACAGGTTGAGACCTATAAAGCTAGACTTATAGCAAAGGGTTTCCGTCAAAGACCTGGTTTGGACTATGATGAAACCTTTTCTCCAGTGGCTATGCTGAAATCCATTCGGATCCTTCTTGCCATTGCTGCCTTCCACGATTATGAGATTTGGCAGATGGACGTAAAAACCGCTTTTCTAAATGGAAATTTAGAGGAGTGTGTCTATATGGATCAGCCAGAGGGCTTCATTCAGAGTGGGAGCAGCTGAAAGGTGTGCAAGTTGCTTAAGTCCATCTATGGACTAAAGCAGGCATCGCGGAGTTGGAACATCTGTTTTGATGAAACGGTCAAGGAATTTGGCTTTATCAAAAATCCAGATGAACCATGCATCTATAGTAGATTTGTAGCGAGAACTGTAGTATTCCTCGTTTTATACGTGGATGACATTCTCTTAATAGGAAATGACATTCCTATGCTACAATCTGTCAAGGGGTTCTTGTCACATAGGTTCTCCATGAAAGACCTGGGTGATGCCTCATACATCCTGGGGATCCGGATCCATCGTGATAGATCCAAGAGGATATTAGGACTTTCACAGTCCAGGTACATCGACACCGTACTGAAAAGATTCAGTATGGAAGATTCCAAGCGCGGTAACCTACCGGCTTGTCACGGGATCACCCTCTCTAAAGAGATGTCTCCCAAGACTGATTTGGAGAGGGATCGCATGTCTATTATACCCTACGCTTCTGCGGTAGGCTCTATAATGTATGCGATGTTGTGTACCAGACCGGATGTAGCTTATGCACTGAGTGTAGTAAGCCGGTATCAGTCAAACCCTGGGGAGAAACACTGGATAGCAGTAAAGAACATTCTCAAGTACCTGAGAAGGACTAAGGAGATGTTCTTGGTGTATGGCGGAAAAGACCTCCAGATTGAGGCCTTTGCTGACTCCAGCTTCCAGAGTGACAAGGATGATTCCAAGTCCATGTCGGGTTTTGTCTTTACCCTCAATGGAGGGGCGGTGTGTTGGAAGAGTTCCAAACAGGAAACCGTTGCAGACTCGACGATGGAAGCGGAATACATCGCTGCATCTGATGCCGCAAAAGAAGCTGTCTGGATAAGGAAGTTCTTAAAAGAACTTCAGGTGGTTCCGTCCATTGTTGACCCAATACCTCTGTATTGCGACAACAACGGGGCTATAGCTTTAGCGAAGGAACCCAGGTCCCATCAGAGATCCAGGCACATCTTGAGGCGGTATCACCTGATCAGGGAGATCGTGGATCGCAAGGAGATCGAGGTTCGGAGGGTTGCTTCAGAAGAAAACACTGCAGATCCATTCACCAAGGCCCTACCCCAGACTCAGTTCGAGCGGCTGATCGAGATGATAGGTCTTCGATACGCCAGTACATGGCCTTAGTGCAAGTGGGAGATTGTTAGTGTATATGCCCTAGAGGCCATTACTGTATCATACTAGTTTGTATATTACTTAATGGAAGCTTGGGATATTCACCTTGTATAAACAATCTTGCTCAATATAGTAGTATGCTACTTGGTTTGTTTCTACTTCAATGTGTACATGTGTTTATTTTGCGATATCACCTATACGCATTAGTGGAGCCCTTAGGATCTTTGCTTGATTACCAGCATTGTGATGGCAGTCACACTAGTGGGGGCTGGGTAATCTGTAAGCACATCCTTATACAGGTCCCTAGTCGCAGGACTATCGAGACAGGGCATCGATACTCCGGAGTAGACTAGCGTATGCGCTTCTCATCCCAGTGTGGGAGATGGTCTGTCCCACAGCCATCAGTACGTCGTACTGGAGATAGTATACGGGTGCTCGTTGGGTTACGAGTACACTGGACAGGACTCGTCAGGAACTGACAGGTTGGTATTATACCTATCGTCAGTTATCAATTCCCAGGTGACATGAGTACAGCTTAGTCCGCTGACTTGACACTCGCACTTCGCCTCGAGTGTGTTCCAACTGTACTTTGACTACTACCCTACCACGGCTCAAAGGAGTCGTGCAAACAGGTGGTAGTTGGGTGCAGTCCCGAAGCACTTGGAGGCAGTGCCGGTTAGACAGGATTCGTCTCTCCCGGTATTGGGGGTTGACATCGCTCTGTGTCTAGGAGAGCCATTACACGAGTAGTCCCTGGCCAGGGCAAGCGAGATATACTGGTAGGCTTCCAGTGTTATCTCAGGGTGTTTTGGGCTTCACTCCGACACGACTTGTACCGCTATTGGGGGACTGACGTTTTACTGCCCCCTAGGCCCGACATGCGATGTATCAGACGAACAGACCGGACTGTACGGAGAATGTCACATTCAGACTCAGTAGGAGTTCAGATGGGGTTCACCTCGTCAGCCTTCTTGTCGGCATCTACCTGGGGACCGTTACGCACAGCTAGTGCCGCTTGCGGTCTGTGGTTAAACCCACTGCCAGCGTAGTGTCGAGTCTTTAGAGTCCCACACAGAGGGTATTCGCCTCTGGGCAAAATGAGTAGAGGTCGCATGGTTTTGCGGCAGGGTTCGTTCTCATCCGCGCACTTGTGCACGTTTGGAGTCCGGACGGATTATACTAGCAGGCTCTGGTTTGAGCCAGATACTGGTATATGTTTTGGGGTTGCTTTTATATCTCGGTATTCTTGTTCCTCGGAACAAGAATGCAGGTGTGTATGCACAGTTGCTTGAGGCGGAGGATGAGGTTTTTCATTTGGGTTTCGGAACGGGTGCGTATGCACAGTTGACAGTCGTCATTTTCCAAACCCTAATAGATTTATGAAATATCAATTAATAATAGTAATTAAATGAAATATTGTTATGGTTGATTTTTGTTGACTTGTTGACCATGGTTGACTTGTTGACCATGGTTAAATGTTGACCACCATCATTGCTTTGCAAGGATACTCCTTGATTCTTGCTTACACTCATTTATTGAAAGTATGATAGTGGTCATTCCAAAACAACCATCAACTATTCTCATTTCAATTATTATTATTAATAAGATAATTCCTTTTCTTTTAGTTATGGTTGCAAAAGAAAAGAGCTCATTCTATCATAATCATTCTCTCTCCTCATTTCATCTTCTTCTTCCTCAAGCTCAAGGTGATTCCTTCTCATGTGTTGAGAATCCCTCACCTTGAAAAAGAAAGCACCCCATAGATACTCTCTACTCACTATAGGATCAAAGGTTTAGCAAGCCGAAGTTTCTAGTTCTCTCAAAGTTCGAGAAAGAGCCCGAAGGTTGAACCCTCAGGTGGATCCATCTTCGACGGAAGAAGGCGACGAGGAAAGAACCATCAACCTCTACAAAGTTTGAAGAAGAAGGAGTTCAAGTTTAGGTATAACCATCTTTCCGAGTAGCTAACTCTCTTTAGCTTGTTTGCTAGTTTTAGTTTAGGAAAAGATCCCGACTTTGTTAGTCCATGTTGCCCCATGCGCTAAAAATTTGATTTTTATACCGTTTTCGCCTCCCCGTAAGAACCGGGGGTCGCAATATGGACTTACAGCTGTCTATTAAGTTTACCGGCATGTATCTGCGTACGGTACATGGTTGCGACGGACTTTTGATCACATCAAAATTCCGTGGCAACCGATCATTTGAGACCGAACTGCTAGATTTATAACATTCAACTTAGTTATCTCATAACTACTTGTGGGTTCCAAATATTGTATCACATTCCAGATAAATAGACAATGTTAAACTTTCCGATCGAATAATCAAACATCCAAGATTTCCCAAATAGCTCAACACTTGAGGGGAGTTTAAAAACATCCATTTCATGCCACAGTACCAACGGTCCAGCCGTAGAAGGGTCAAGCCAACGCCTCACATGTGGCAACGCCATACTGCCCCAAACCCTAAGGTTCAAAAGGCAGTTCAAGACGGTCACATAATCGAGTTAAGATTTGTTGTCTTCTATAGGGTCCATCGCGTTACTTGCACGACTTAGAACGTTCTTAAACTACGGAAAAATCCAACACTTGGAAATTTTCCGGGTCGGGAAAAAGTGAGTTATTGATATTCGTTCGAACTTTTTAACACGTTCTAAAATTATCCGGAAAAACTTAAACGAAGTTAAATAATCCGATCGAATCAATGAGTCCCCAACACAACCCAAAAAACTCAACTCTTGAGTAAATATAAAAATATCCAGAAGAATCAGGAATTACAGACGGACATTACTGTGCAAACCACGTGCCATGATTCAACTTTTTGGCCGCGGAACCGCCGCGCGAGCCATGGTACGGCCGCGGTTCCACGGCGCTTTAAGGTGATCAGTGGCACGTGTTGCACAGTAATCCTTGTATTTCCCTGCTGATTTTTTTGAGTATTTTTAAATCACAAAAAATCACATTTTGAAAAAATTTCCAGAAACTAGGGTATATCGGGATTTACGGGTTCGATTGGACTTTAAATTTCGTCTAGACTTCGCCTAAAGCTCTAGCTTGGCTCTGATACCACTGTAGGGTTCCTAAGCACTCTAATAAGGTTCTACAAGGCATCAACCATGCCCGATTAAAAAAAATAGCCGTGCCGAACAACCCTAACCAAGATCGTATACTATAGATTATGCGAAACTTAGCAAGTTAAACTCTTTAACTACAAGTGAAAGGGATTACAACCTTTGTAGATCCGGTCCTTCACTTCTAAAGCTCTGTGTTGACGTCCCTTCGCTACGATCATCGAGATCCCGGACTCGGGTGATGGTTTCCTCGGAGAAATGAGCGGGCTAGGTCGTTGACTTCGACGCCGAAGATGATCTACGTCGAGGAGACTCAAACTCAAGCTCCATCTTCACTAGGTCAAGAACTTTGTGAAGAGAACACCCTAAACTAAATGGCAAGTAGTAGAGGATGATGAAATCGGAAGTGGGTTCACTTTGGATTTGGGTTTCTCACTCTTTTTCTTCACTTGAAATTTTTCTAGCAAGCTTTTATTCTTCTTGAAGAAGAATAAGAAGAAAGAAAAGAATAAGAATGAATTGTTTTTTTAAAAGAATAATCAGGTGAAGTCTATCATAATGCAACCATGGGTGAGCTAACCTTTGTAGAGACTAAACCATAGTTAATTATAATGGTTTGGTTAATGAATATCTTAATCAAGAAAAAATGAGTGGACTTTGTCAAAGTTGCTTCAAGCTTCATGAAGCTTCAAGCCATGACAAAAGAAGCCACCATTTTGAATAATTAAGATAAATAAAAACCTAAATTATAATTAACATGGTGTATGTCACACACCCATCCATGTTTGCATGTATCATCAATCATGATACAAACTAGTGCACAAACATATATCACATATACAACTTGTGCACATCAAGTGAGAAAATCAATCTTAAGTAAACCAATACTAGTTAATATAAAGTAATATATCAAATATATAATTATACATTAAATCATTAAATCAACACTTGATTTAACGATCCGGTCATATCGCATATAACCGACTAATATCTAGTGTATCAATGTATCGAATCAACACTTGATTCGGTAACCCGGTTATATCTCATATAACCGTCCGATGATACAAATCGCGAGAATAGAATACAGTATCACATACCGGTATTATTCTCGGTCCCGCGCATATCTCATATGCGCTCCTATTTCGTTTCGCTTGAGCCAGGAAACCTCTGTGTAGGACTCTAAAGACTCGTCAATACACCGGCAGTAGGTGGTGATCATATCAATCACCCACAAGCCGCAAGCGGTCTGCTAAACGAAACGGCCACCCAGGTATTGAACGATCAGAAGATCAACGAGCAAGCCTGCTCACACTCCTGCGAATCCAATCAGTAACACTTACCGCACAGTCCGGTCTGTTCGTCTGATATGTCGCATATCTCGCCTAGGGGTGGTAAACGTCAGACCCCGGTAGCTTGATAAGTCATGCCGATGTAAGGTCCACAACAAGCGTGAAACTACTGATAACACTTACCAGTAAATCACTGCAACCCTGGCCAGGGATTTCCAGTTATGGCCAGTCGAGCATAGCGCAACATCAACCCCCAATACCGGGAGAGACGAATCCCCTCCTATCGCTCATTGCCTCCATGTGAATTGGGACTGTACCCAAAAACCACCTGTTTGCACGACTCAGTAGAGCCGTGGTAGGGTGGAAATCAAAGCACAGTGGGAGACACACAAGACTCTATGACGATCTCGGGTCAATTGACTAAGTTGTACCAGTGTCACCAGAGAACTGCCATCTGACGTGAGGTATAATACCATCTGGGAGTTCTTGGCGAGTCCGTTCAGTGTACCCAGTTTCCACTGAGCACCCGCATACCGTCTCTGATGTCAAACACCAATGGATATGGGATCATCCATCGCCCATCACATGGGTCGAGAAGATATACGCTAGTCTACTCTGGAATATCGATGCCCCGTCTCGATATTCCCACGACTAGGAACATTAAAGGATGTACTCATTGACTACCCAAGCCCCACTAGTATGATCTACATCATAGTCCTGGAAGTCGAGTACACATCCTAAGGGCTTTATCAACATGTAACAGGGAGACAATAAGTATACATGTTAAGATAAAGAGCAACCAGATAGCGTACTATCATGTCGAGCAAGAAAGTCCTACCTATATATGTCCCAGCATCCACTACAATATACATCTCATGTACAGTAATGGCCTCTAGGGCATACATATAACTAACACATGATCCGTGCACAAGTGCACGTATATGATCGAACCCTGCCATAAAACCATACGGCCTCTACAACGTTTCGCCCGAAGCAGAGAAACCCTCTATGTGGGACTATAAAGACTCGTCAATACGCTAGCAGTGGGTTTAACCACAAGCACGTCAGTGGCACTAGCTGTACGTAACGGCTACCCAGGTATTGAGCGAAAGGGAGGCCGACGAGAAAACTCATCCTGAAACCCCTACTGAGCCTGACAGTGACAATATCCATACAGTCCGGTCCGTTCATCTATGAGTATCGCATATCGAGTCTTAGGGGGTGGATAAAGTCAGACCCCTAATAATTTGACATTCAGTGTCGGTATGAAACCTATCACCACCTGAGAAACTACCGATCCTAGATCAGTAATTCTCGACTATCTTGGCGAAGGATTTCTGGTGATGGCCATCCGTGCACACCACGACATCAACCCCCAATACCGGGAGAGACGAATCCCCTGACGATCCGCTCACTGCCTCCATGTGGCTCGGGACTGTACCCAACTAAAACCTGTTTGCACGACTCCTTTGAGCCATGGTAGGGTAGTAATCAAAGCACAGTAGGAACTCACATGAGACAAATGACGATCTCAGGTCGATAGATTAACCTGTACACATATCATCTGGGAACTGCTATCTGACAATAGGTATAATACCAACTAGCATGTTCCCGGCGAGTCCGTCCGATGTACTCATAACCTAATGAGCACTTGTATACATCTTAGGTGAACAAACTAACACCAATGGCTTGCAAGACCGGCCACCGCCCCTCGTCGGGGTCTCGATCAGTATACACTAGTCTACTCTTGAAGTATCGATGCCCAGTCTCAAAACTCCCATGACTAGGGACATTTTAAGGATGTGCTTATAGACCACCTAGCTCTCACGTATATGATCGCCATCATACTGCTGGTAGTCAAGCAAGAATCCTATGGGCTCTATCAACATGTAATAGTGATCTGTAATGTCACCTAAAGCATGTACATGATGATAAAGACAAACCAGATAGCATACTATCATCTCGAGTAAGATTGTTCTACCGGTATTGGTCATCCCTCAATCATTGCAATCACGTGCCTGCGATCTAATAATTGACTTGAGGGCACTATAGCCAACAATCTTCCACTTGCACTTAAGGCTAATTATTGCGATGTCGCATACTCACAGCCCGTGTGATACCGAACACCCAACTTCTCTACTAATCAGTTTCCAAAGCTCGTTTGTAAAACTATTGTGTTCGAGAAATAGCCTCAGTGAGTGGATCCGCTCCAATGTTTCTTTCTATATCTCTCTTTATCTCAAGTTCGCGGAGAAAGCCATCTCCCGAAATGAGCAATACCTATCTTAGAATATTCCTGGATATCTGATGGGACCTAATTCATAAATGAACTCTAAATCTAGCAAACTTCTTAAACTGTATCATCAACTGAATTTAATCAGTATCCTGCGCCGTGCCTCCCTCAGTATCCTCTTGGACCACCTGTCCAAACTAATGCCCCTCGTCAAGAAAGAAAACTATAACTCTGATAGTCACTCTATCATCCAGGTCACCTTGGAAGCCTGGAATGATAACCGTCTCCCGAAGGAGGCAGCCGTTACCATATCCCTAGAACATCCACTTATGTTCATAAACTTCTTCCGAACGTTTCTTCAGGATTGGATTAATATATAAACTTATTGCAGCTATTGCAAAAACAATATCTGGTGTGGTACATGACATCTGATGATTGACTCAATTGCCTAAGAAAGTGGTATACCAATCATGCACATCCCTCTCCCCTTTAGTCTGTAAGACACCTTTAGAGAGGGTGACTCCATCACCTGTAAGTACACCACCATGCTAGGAGTCAGCCATTTTAAAACACCTTTAGAATAGTGTCAAAATACACAGATTGGGAAACTACCCAAATATAGATCTAAAACCATAGATCTAGTTACCGGAATTCCTGATATATTATCCATATCCAATGTGGAGAAACCACTATGTGATAACCACAGTATAACCGATCGTAGTATAGGAATTTCACTTCCTATAAAGTGCATGTCATCCAAATACCAAGACATCACACCCTACTACCTTCTTAACAGATCCATCTCCTATTCTGATGAAGTCAAAGCCTATGACCGTCACATAAAAAATAGATGATCTATCTCCGCTATACCTGCTTTAGTCTATAAATAGACACAAGCTACTTGTCCACTATGCTTCCGCTGCTCCCACTGACTATAACAATCCTGTAGCAGAGTCATATACACGTGCACTTCTAAAGCTAGTTTACAACGACGCTATACTCATCCTCCTGCCGGGTCTCATAGTCTAGAACAACAGTAATGGCAAGTCTGGGTAAACAAGAACCTCCATGTCACCGTCTTTGAGGATACCGAAGTACCTCTCGGGTGCCTGAGGTTACCCACCATATCTGCGGAGTGGCTAATGGAATGTCAAACCCGATTGAATCTTTAGGTTCTATTAAATTTTCAGCAATTGTTTATGGTTCTCGAATCACTTCCAGTTCAACCAAACTCCCACTACTGTTTTCTGAAAAATTCTATTTTGCTAAAACTGTGGCGAGTCAAGAACAATATCACTATTGATCTTCCAGATGGTAGAAAGTTAACCCTCGTCATAGCCCGGGATAACCCACAAACTGCCATTACTGAAACGTGCCTTAAGTTATCCAGAGTCTGGTTATAAGCATAAGCCGGACAACTCCATATACCTTAATATCGTTAAGATATGAACCATTCTATATACAATATAGAAACAGATGTACTAATTTAATTGGAACCAGATTCAAATCATGCAGCTGTCTCCAGTGCATGTCAACTAAATGGATGGAGGTCGATCTGTATTACTGAACTAGGAGTGCATCCAGATATGAGTAACCTAAAAGAGAAGCAAGTTCTCAAAACCATTACTATCAACTAAATACCAAACACTAGTATCTACATCTTCGATCACCTTGAAGAATCCTGATACTTGCAACACATGGTTCTCCACTTTATTCTTGTACCTATAACTTCTCAAAATTTGGACCTTGTATTTCTTCGAAATACTTGTCTAAAACTGGAGAAGTCATAAGTAAATCGAATATAGTACGAGGACCAACCCCTTTGTCTTAATGGACACTGGAAAACATAAAATACTTTGTATAAGTCCCCTATATTGAATAACTCAAACCCTGTGCGTCGTAGGTTGAAAACTGTATTATGGTTAAGAAGAATTACACTGCTCTTTAATGCTCCTTACCCAATCATCAACTGATGTAGGTAAATGTCATGGACATAATTTCAAAAAGTTATATCTCGCTTTATAAAATAATCGTACAAATATATGAGTGTGAAATTGGTGCATAACAACAGATATTCAAAACCAAATATTTACCTTCCGGCAAAACCCCATGTGATTTCCTAAAATATCACCAATTACAACGAATTCCGATATAATGAGGATATAATCACTTAATTCCCAATAACTTACTCCCACTCATCATCTGTAAAACCATACAAATGTAAGAATCAAACCTGGTAAATACATACTCTGGAGTAAGGATCTAATTGGGAAATCAGTTTTTAGTTAACAACGCATAGTGAAACTGAAACATGAAAATGTTTTCGAATGGGTTGTTGGGTATTCCAAGTAATGCCTCTTCCATTATCCAGATTCATGACTGTAACCTTATATTTCCTTGCCATCTCTCCAAATCCCTTTATTTGTCTTTACACATTACCTTCTGTACACTACCCTTAGGCTAAATAGTTTTCTTCCTTTCCTACCGTTCGGCACCAGCCTATGGTTTGGAAGAAGACTATCCAATAAGCGTAATAGGTGTACTCTCCTAATCGTAGGAGCCCTTGGAACCTGAGAGAAGGTAAAGATAAAAGACAACTGAATAATCCTTATTCTATTTCTCCTGAACCAGAATCCATTCTCGAATTGGAACAAGTTCCTTCGAGTTCGTATATAACTATACGATGGATTATCCAATAAATATGGATCTTCATAGTGATATGGGGTGTTCGAGAGAAATGCAAAGGTAAAGTAGGAGTGGCGATGATATATGTGGTTTCGTCATGAATGATAGCAATCGCAATTTACTTTGCCCTCTTTCTAATCCCTTTATTTATCTTTACTTATTACCTTCTGTAGACCTCACTTAGGCTAATTGGTTTTCTTCCATCCCCACCTTTCGGCACCTGCCTATGGTTTGGAAGAATACTATCCAATAAGCGCAATTAGTGTGCCCTCTCCTTATCCTAGGATCCCTCAGAACCTGAGAGAAGGTAAAAGGAAAAGACAACTGAATAGTCCTATTAAATTTCTCCAGAACCGGAAACCATTCTCGAATCTAAAAGAAGTTTCTTCGAGTTCGTATGTAACTATACGATGGTCATATCCAATAAATGTGGATCTTCGTAGTGATACGGAATATTCCGGAGAAATGCAAAGGGTAAAAGTAGGAGTAGCAATGAAGTATGGAACTCTGACAATCCAATAGCTAGTGTGTTTTAAGAAAGTTCGGTTAATTTGGTTTATGTTAGTGTATATGCCCTAGAGGCCATTACTGTATCATACTAGTATGTATATTACTTGATGGAAGCTTGGGATATTCACAGTTGTATATACAATGTTGCTCGAAATGGTAGTATGCTACTTGGTTTGTCTCTGCTTTAATGTGTACAAGTGTTTCTTTTATTATATCACCTATACGCATTAGTGGAGCCCTTAGGATCTTTGCTTGATTACCAGTGTTGTGATGGCGCTCACACTCGTGGGGGCTGGGTAATCCATAAGCACATCCTTATACAGGTCCCTAGTCATAGGACTATCGAGACAGGGCATCGATACTCCGGAGTAGACTAGCGTATGCGCTTCTCATCCCAGCTCGGGAGACGGCCTGTCCCACAGCCGTCAGTACACCGTACTTGAGATAGTATGCGGGTGCTCGTTGGGTTACGAGTACACTGGACAAGACTCGTCGGGAACTGTTGGTTGGTATTATACCTATCGTCAGTTATCAGTTCCCAGGTGACATGAGTACAGCTTAGTCCGCTGACTTGACACTGTCACTTCGCCTCGAGTGTGTTCCCACTGTACTTTGATTACTACCCTACCACGGCTCAAAGGAGTCGTGCAAACAGGTAGTAGTTGGGTGCAGTCCCGAAGCACTTGGAGGCAGTGACGGTTAGACAGGATTCGTCTCTCCCGGTATTGGGGATTGACATCGCGCTGTGTCTAGGAGAGCCATTACATGAGTAGTCCCTGGCCAGGGCAGGCGAGATATACTGGTAGGTTTCCAGGGTTATCTCAGGGTGTTCTGGGATACACTCCGACATGACTTGTACCGCTATTAGGGGACTGACGTTTACCACCCCCTTAGGCCCGCCATGCGATGTATCAGACGAACAGACCGGACTGTACGAAGACTGTCACATACAGGCTCAGTAGGAGTTCAGATGGGTTCACCTCGTCAGTCTTCTTATCGGCATCTACCTGAGGACCGTTACGTACAGCTAGTGCCACTTGCGGTCTGTGGTTAAACCCACTGCCAGCATAGTGTCGAGTCTTTAGAGTCCCACACAGAGAGTTATTCGCCTTTAGGCAAAATGAGTAGAGGTCGCATGGTTTTGCGACAGGGTTCGTTCACATCCGCGCACTTGTGCACGTTTGCTGTCCGGACAGCTTATAATAGCGGGCTTTGGTTTAAGCCAGATCCTAGTATATGATTTGGGGTTGGTTTTATCTCATTGTATTCGTGTTCCTCGGATCACGGATGCGGGTGCGTATGCACAGTGGACTGAGACAGAGGGAGAGGACTTTGATTAGGGTTAATGACCATTGTCATTTTCTTAACCCTAATGCTTATGTGTGTATTATGAATAATTGATATTAGTTAAATAATTGTGCATGGTTAGGGTTGTTGACCTTTTGACCATACTTGACTTGTTGACCTAGGTTGACACTTTGACCATCATCATTCCATATAAAAGATGCTCTTTGATCCTTGCAATTTGCATTAAATATGAAATGATAATGTTCAATTCTTGATTAACCATGACAATTATCTAGCTAATTATCTAATTTACATAATTCACACATATATGTGAGAATGGTTCATTATTCTCCTCATTCTATCATATAGATTCTCTCTCCTCCTCTTCCTCTCTCTCAAGCTCTCCCCTCTCATGTGTTGAGAAACACTTGAGCTTGAGTTAAACCTCTCCAAAGTAATCTCTACTCTCATCTAAGGTTCTAGGATTAGCACTTCTAGCACCTTAGTTACTTCTAGCTTTGAAGTTGAAGCCAAAGGTTGAGGCTCTCGGGTGGATCCTTCTTCGACTAGAGAAGGCGACAAGGTGATCTCCTTCTTCCACTCCAAGGAGCAAGGAGAGAAGGACATAAAGCCCAAGGTATAACCTTTCTTCCATATAGCTAAATCTAGTTAGCTTTTAGTTAGTTTTTGTTTAGCAAAGATCCTCCTTAAGCTAGTCCATGTTGCCAAGTTCGATAAAAATCCGATTTTTATTCCGTTTTCCGCCTCCCCGCAAGCACCGGGGTGGGCAACGTGGACTTACTGTGGTATCAGAGCCTAACTAAACATAAACTAGCTAGTTAGTAAAGTGTATGGAAGTTCGATCGGAAAAATCGCAAAACTAAAACATCAAAACCCTAAGTTTCTGTTGTTTTTTTTCTGCTCTAAAAATAAAAAATCATACTTCAAAAATCGGCTCAGGGTTTTGTCAAGAAGCACACCAAAACCGGTCCAGGGAACAGTTCAAAGCGCGGCAGTTCCGCGGCAAAAGTATGCCTATTGCCGCGTAACCGCGGCCGTTTTGACTCCGTTCTGGACCGAGTTTGGTGCAGTATTTCTCTGTTAAGGTTTTGGGATTTTTAAGATGGTTTATTTCTGTCCAGATTTTCCAGAAAAGAAATTTGTATTTGGGGTGCCTATAAATCCGTATTTTTTGATCGAACTTCACTACACTTTGACTAATGGGTTATATCTGTGATGTTTATATGTATTGAACGTCTGCTAATCGCTATACGTCGATTAGTAGGGGGTTATACATATCTGTGATCTGTGTTTGTTGATGGTATGTGTATATGAATGCGTTGGATTGTCGTGGGTGAATAGCCGGGGGGTTTTGTGAGACGAGAGTTTTCTTTTCTTTCAATTCATGTAACATGTAAATTGATGTAATATTATTTGTATGGCCGCACAACCGGGTCGGGGTTGTAGCCGTCATTGTATAATTCTTTTTATTGTTTTTGCTCCTAGGATAGACCCATGGAGGGGGTGCACAAACTACCGGGTATCTCGAAGTGCCGAGTGGCCTACTCACAGAGTTGAGGGAGGTTGCTTCGCTTCGGGTACTTGGCGGGTAGTTTGCCGCATCCGTAGGGGTCTTGGGTGGGGTATTGGCTATTCACCGCGACCGTGTAATCCGCTTTTCGTTGTAGGCTCGAACGGATTGCGGATTCCTAGTATATCCAATGTATTCATCTGTGATCTGTAATGTTTATCATTGCTATATATCTATATATGATATCTATTTAGGTGTTGCTTATGTTTTGCATCCGCGCTAGTCCAGCCCCCGCTCTGTCGTTAGTTAAGTAACCTAACGGGTGATGATGGGACCCTGTGGCGAATGCGGATGGCATAAGCGTACACCATATTTTGGTTGTTTTCTGCAATGGTAGTATTAAATGATGGGACGCATTAAAAGAAAAATAAACCAAGTAAAAGTCGATTGGAATACTTTGAAAACCACTCGGTTCTTTTCAAAACCAAACTTTTAAATGCGGAGCTTGAACCACTCCTTTTAAAAGCTATCTCGTTCCATCGATTATATCAAGTTCACTACGTTCACGGTTTCGCCAAAACCATTCGTAGCCCTCCGTCATTCCACATGAATGGTCAAAAAGTATTCAAGCTATGTATGTTGGCCAAAGTCAAGGCATAGTGATTGGTAGCTATTGGGTATTCATGTGCAGCATAGGTAGATGCGTTGGTTTGGGACAGTCGTACTGCCATTTTGGCCAAAGTCAAGGGTAGGTACGGCTGGGTCCAAATTAACCAGGAGAATGACGGGTAGAACTTGACATGTGACTTATGATATTTTGGCCAAAGTCAAGGTCATAAGAGCATGGGGCAAAAATCCACATCGAGAGTTTCATAAGTACTGAAACTTGCTAGCGCTGCATACCATTTGGAGTGTGATGATTCTGGTAGGATTCCTTCGGTTTTATCACGCGATGATATTTGGATCCCGATCCTACTGTGAGTATATGCTACTCCTCGGGAAATCTCTCACTTAACGATCAATGCCATAAACCTAGTAGGTGTCTAGAAAGGTGTTAGCGGGGCTACGCCCACAGGGAAAAGAGGTTACTTAATTAAGGAACTTCGCGAAAGCGTTGGAAAACCTCCCTCGAATTACCGACACTGGCCTGGCTGAACGGTTAAGCAAGTATTGTACGGTGAGATTGATCCCGACTAATTCTTCTTTTATGGTTTGAGGAGGGATTCGAGAGACAGTGGGAGCCATCCTGTTTAGACAAACTAAAAACCACTCTAAACTTGCAAGAGCATCATGCTAAAGTGTTTCTTTTCTCTCTCCTAATTGCAGCGACCAATCAAGATGACCGGACTTAAGTTATTACTAGATAAAAACATACTGACAGGGCCAAACTACAAAGATTGGCTCAGGAATGTCAAGATGGCAATCACTTACGACAAGTTGGGGTATCTCCTTACCACCAAAGCTCCCCCTGTCCCAGGTCCCAAAACCAGTGTCGTAGATAGGGAAATCTATAAGACCTGGGAAATAGATTGCACGAAGGCCAAATGCCTCGTGCTTGCCGCGATGGACAACGAACATCAGAGGAGGCACGAGAATATGGACCTAGAGTCCATATTTCTTCATACAAAAGAACTGAATGGAGAGCAGTCTCGTATCGCCAGATACGAAGTGTCGAAGAAGTTGTTTTCGGCAAGGTTGGCCGTCGGACCATCGGTAGCAGAACACGTGCTTAAGATGATTGGCTACATAGAGGAGCTCGCGGAACTTGGGACCACGTTGGAGAATGAGCACTATACGGACTTGATTCTCCAGTCCCTTCCTTCCACTTACGCCCAGTTCATCCTGAACTTCAACTTACAGGAAAAGGAAGTTGAACTTTCAGAGCTCCTCAACATGCTGAGGAGTGCAGAGGGCACCCTACAGAAAGGTAGGGAAACATCCACTTTGTTTGTAGGAGGATCTTCCTCTTCTAAGTCCAGGGCGAAAACCAAGGGAAAGAAGAAGAAAGCCCCCGCCAAACCAAGGGGCGGTGTTAGTAAAGTGGATACGAAAGGAAAGGCAAAAGCAACAAAGGTAGCGGAGAAGCTAGTGGGGAAAGAAGAGTGCTTTTACTGTCACAAAAGTGGACACTGAAAACAGGATTGCAAGGCTTGGAAGGCCAGAACCCAGGATCTGAAGCGAGTTGCGGCTTCAGCTTCAGGTGTGTATGTTATTGAAAACTGTCTATCAATAAACTCTACTTCCTGGGTATTGGATACCGGATCAGGATCTCATATCTGTAATTCTTTGCAGGCGTTGAGAAAACGTAGGTTTTTGAAGGCAGGTGACATGACCCTCAGAGTTGCAAACGGAGCTAGCATGGATGCTGAGGCCGTGGGGGACTATCACCTGGGAATGTCAGATGGACACTTTTTGGTTTTGCGTAGTTGTTATTTTGTACCAAATGCAACCTGTAATATCATTTCTGTATCTTTATTATCTAAAGAAGGTTATGAATTTGCATTTGTAAGTAATGTAGTGAACATTCACCTTAATCAAGTTTTGATTGGGTCGGTACATTAAACAACGGTATATACGTATTGAACCAACCACAGATTTTCAATGTCCAGAATACACACAAAAGAAAGTCTCCAGAAATCGATAAAACTTTCTTGTGGCATTGTAGACTGGGTCACATCAATGAGAGAAGATTGACTAAGTTACATACAGAAGGATATTTGGATCCGTTCGAATATCAATCGTATGCAACTTGTCAATCCTGTCTCAAAGGAAAGATGACAAAGACTCCGTTCACTGGACACGGAGTAAGAGCGAGCGAGTTCTTAGGACTCGTACACAGCGACGTGTGCGGTCCAATGTCTACACATGCACGAAGCGGTTATTCTTACTTCATTACTTTTACGGATGATTTTTCAAGGTACGGTTATGTCTTCTTAATAAAACATAAATCCGAGGCTTTTGAAAAATTCCAGGAATATAAAAATGAAGTAGAAAAACAAACAGGCAAAAGTATTAAGGCACTGAGATCTGATCGAGGTGGTGAATACTTGAGTGCCGAGTTCCTGGGTTACTTAAAAGAGAATGAAATTCTCTCTCAGCTTACTCCTCCATACACTCCGCAACATAACGGTGTATCGGAGAGACGGAACCGAACCCTATTGAATATTGTACGGTCCATGATGAGTAACGCTGAGTTGCCGTGATCGTTCTGGGGATATGCGCTAGAACCGGCTACATACCTTTTGAACCGAGTTCCTACTAAGACTATGCCTACTACACCATATTAGATGTGGTGTGGGAAGAGACCCTATCTTAATCACATTAAGACATGGGGATGTCCAGCTTTTGTCAAAAAGCAGCATGCGGACAAGCTCGAGACACGCTCAGTACAGTGTAAGTTTGTGGGATATCCAAAGAACTCCAAGGGATATTTATTCTATTGTGAAGAGGAACAAAAAGTTTTTGTTTCTCGCCATGCCCACTTTCTAGAACACCAGTTCATAGAAAAAGAAATAAGTGGGAGCGCAATAGAACTGGAAGAAATTCCAGAACCACGAGCTATTACTGAAAGCTTAGTAGAACCAGAGGGTTCGAAAGATCAGGACATTCCCACGCCACTCCGCAGGAGTAGTAGGCAGTCTCATCCGCCCGAGAGATACTACGGTTTTCTCATAGACGGGGATAGAGAGGATTGCATCATAGATTGTGATGAGCCTACTAGCTTCCAGCAAGCCATTCAGAGCGTTGACTCAGTAAAATGGCTGGATGCAATGCGGACCGAAATGGAGTCCATGTACACCAACAAAGTATGGACGTTGGACATTGCTCCAGATGGGGTAAAACCAGTAGGATGCAAGTGGATCTTCAAAAGGAAGATTGGTGTAGATGGACAGGTTGAGACCTATAAAGCTAGACTGGTTGCAAAGGGTTTTCGTCAGAGACCTGGTTTGGACTATGACGAAACCTTTTCGCCAGTGGCTATACTGAAATCCATTCGGATCCTTCTTGCCATTGCTGCCTTCCACGATTATGAGATTTGGCAGATGGACGTAAAGACCGCTTTTCTAAATGGACATTTAGAGGAGTGTGTCTATATGGACCAGCCAGAGGGTTTCATTCAGCGTGGGAGCAGCGGAAAGGTGTGCAAGTTGCTCAAGTCCATTTATGGGCTAAAGCAGGCATCACGGAGTTGGAACATCTGTTTTTGATGAGACGGTCAAGGAATTTAGCTTTATCAAAAATCTAGATGAACCATGCATCTATTATAGATTTGTAGCGAGAACTGTAGTATTCCTCATTTTATACGTGGATGACATTCTCTTAATAGGAAATGACATTCCTATGCTACAATCTGTCAAGGGGTTCTTGTCACACAGGTTCTCTATGAAAGACCTGGGTGATGCCTCATACATTCTGGGGATCCGGATCTACCGTGACAGATCCAAGAGGATTTTAGGACTCTCACAGTCCAGGTACATCGACACCATACTGAAAAGATTCAGTATGGAAGATTCCAAGCGCGGTAATCTACCGGCTTGTCACGGGATCACCCTCTCTAAAGAGATGTCTTCCAAGACTGATTTGGAGAAGGATCGCATGTCTATTATACCCTACGCTTCTGCGGTAGGCTCTATAATGTATGTGATGTTGTATACCAGACCAGATGTGGCTTATGCACTGAGTGTGGTAAGCATGTATCAGTCAAACCCTGGGGAGAAACATTGGATAGCGGTAAAGAACATTCTCAACTACCTGAGAAGGACTAAGGAGATGTTCTTGGTGTATGGCGGAAAAGACCTCCAGATTAAGGCCTTTGCTGACTCCAGCTTCCAGAGTGACAAGGATGATTCCAAGTCCATGTCGGGTTTTGTCTTTACCCTCAATGGAGGGGCGGTGTGTTGGAAGAGCTCCAAACAGGAAACCTTTGCTGACTCGACTATGGAAGCGGAATACATCGCTGCATCTGATGCCGCAAAAGAAGCCGTCTGGATGAGGAAGTTCTTGAAAGAACTTCAGGTGGTTCCGTCCATTGTTGATCAAATACCTCTATATTGCGACAACAACAGGGCTATAGCTTTAGCGAAGGAACCCAGGTCCCATCAGAAATCCAGACACATCTTGAGGCGGTATCACCTGATCAGGGAGATCGTGGATCGCCAGGAGATCGAGGTTCGGAGGGTTGCTTCAGAAGATAACACTGCAGATCCATTCACGAAGGCCTTACCCCAGACTCAGTTCGAGCGGCTGATCGAGATGATAGGTCTTCGATACGCCAGTACATGGCCTTAGTGCAAGTGGGAGATTGTTAGTGTATATGCCCTAGAGGCCATTACTGTATCATACTAGTATGTATATTACTTGATGGAAGCTTGGGATATTCACAGTTGTATATACAATCTTGCTCGAAATGGTAGTATGCTACTTGGTTTGTCTCTACTTTAATGTGTACATGTGTTTCTTTTATTATATCACCAATACGCATTAGTGGAGCCCTTAGGATCTTTGCTTGATTACCGGCGTTGTGATGGCGATCACACTCGTGGGGGCTGGGTAATCCACAAGTACATCCTTATGCAGGTCCCTAGTCATAGGACTATCGAGACAGGCATCGATACTCCGGAGTAGACTAGCGTATGCGCTTCTCATCCCAGCTCGGGAGACGGCCTGTCCCACAGCCGTCAGTACGTCGTACTTGAGATAGTATGCGGGTGCTCGTTGGGTTACGAGTACACTGGGTAGGACTCGTCGGGAACTGTTGGTTGGTATTATACCTATCGTCGGTTATCAGTTCCCAGGTGACATGAGTACAGCTTAGTCTGCTGACTTGACACTGTTACTTCGCCTCGAGTGTGTTCCCACTGTACTTTGATTACTACCCTACCACGGCTCAAAGGAGTCGTGCAAACAGGTAGTAGTTGGGTGCAGTCCCGAAGCACTTGGAGGCAGTGACGGTTAGACAGGATTCGTCTCTCCCGGTATTGGGGGTTGACATTGCGCTGTGTCTAGGAGAGCCATTACACGAGTAGTCCCTGGCCAGGGCAGGCGAGATATACTGGTAGGTTTCCAGTGTTATCTCAGGGTGTTCTGGGCTACACTCCGACATGACTTGTACCGCTATTAGGGGACTGACGTTTACCGCCCCCCTAGGCCCGCCATGCGATGTATCAGACGAACAGACCGGACTGTACGGAGACTGTCACATACAGGCTCAGTAGGAGTTCAGATGGGTTCACCTCGTCAGTCTTCTTATCGGCATCTACCTGGGGACCGTTACGTACAGCTAGTGCCGCTTGCGGTCTGTGGTTAAACCCACTGCCAGCGTAGTGTCGAGTCTTTAGAGTCCCACACAGAGAGTTATTCGCCTTTAGGCAAAATGAGTAGAGGTCGCATGGTTTTGCGACAGGGTTCGTTCACATCCGCGCACTTGTGCACGTTTGCTGTCCGGACAGCATATACTAGCGGGCTTTGGTTTAAGCCAGATCCTAGTATATGATTTGGGATTAGTTTTATCTCATTGTATTCGTGTTCCTCGGATCACGGATGCGGATGCGTATGCACAGTTGACTGAGACAGAGGGAGAGGACTTTGATTAGGGTTAATGACCATTGTCATTTTCTTAACCCTAATGCTTATGTGTGTATTATGAATAATTGATATTAGTTAAATAATTGTGCATGGTTAGGGTTGTTGACCTTTTGACCATACTTGACTTGTTGACCTAGGTTGACACTTTGACCATCATCATTCCATATAAAAGATGCTCTTTGATCCTTGCAATTTGCATTAAATATGAAATGATAATGTTCAATTCTTGATTAACCATGACAATTATCTAGCTAATTATCTAATTTACATAATTCACACATATATGTGAGAATGGTTCATTATTCTCCTCATTCTATCATATAGATTCTCTCTCCTCCTCTTCCTCTCTCTCAAGCTCTCCCCTCTCATGTGTTGAGAAACACTTGAGCTTGAGTTAAACCTCTCCAAAGTAATCTCTACTCTCATCTAAGGTTCTAGGATTAGCACTTCTAGCACCTTAGTTACTTCTAGCTTTGAAGTTGAAGCCAAAGGTTGAGGCTCTCGGGTGGATCCTTCTTCGACTAGAGAAGGCGACAAGGTGATCTCTTTCTTCCACTCCAAGGAGCAAGGAGAGAAGGACATAAAGCCCAAGGTATAACCTTTGTTCCATATAGCTAAATCTAGTTAGCTTTTAGTTAGTTTTTGTTTAGCAAAGATCCTCCTTAAGCTAGTCCATGTTGCCTAGTTCGATAAAAATCCGATTTTTATTCCGTTTTCCGCCTCCCCGCAAGCACCGGGGTGGGCAACGTGGACTTACAGTTTATGAGTTCTAGTCTAGGGTCGGGACATGGTCACTCATTCAGCGTGCATTCTAATCTAGATCAGAATGGTTAATCACTTCATCTAATCAGGATGTCTTCCACTGTTTCCTCAAAGTCTCCTCCATACCGTAAAGAAGAATTAGTCGGGATCATCTAAAATCACCCGAGGAATAAACCAACTCATCAGTGGGAATCGGGATCCAACTATCATCGCATGATAACCTGATGGAATCCACTCAAGTTATCACACTCCAGAAGGTATGCGCATACCTGGCAAGTTTCCTGTATGTTTGAAACTCTCGATGTGATTTTTTACCCCATGCTCTTATGAACTTGACGAAGTCTAACATATCATAAGTCGCATGTCATGTTCTACCCGTCATTGTCCAGGATAATTTGAACCCACCCGTACATACCCTTGACGAAGGCCAATATAGTAGTACGACTGTCCCAAACCAACGCATCTATCTATTCAACAGAAAAGTAACAAATAGCTACTATATATTATGTCATGACGAAGGCCAACAAACATAGCATGAATACTAAGTGCTACCCGTCTGAAATGATGGAGGGCTACGAATAGTTTTTAGCAAAAATCCTTTAACGTAATGAACTTGATATCGTTGAGGGAACCAGATAGCTTTTTACAAATATATAGTGGCGAAAACCTTTGCTAAAGAAGTCATTCATGGTGAAGGGATCTCGGCTCTTTCCTCGTGGTATGAGGTGCAGGATATTCCAACTGAATACCACGATGCAAAGCAAAAAAGTAATCGACTACAGTGAAGTTATTACCCTGACGCAAACTTCTGCCCAAAAGGCCACTCCCGCTGAAGGGATCTCGGCTCTTACCTCGTCGAATGAGGTGCCGGATATTCATAACAGAATACCGTTGTGCAAAACAAAAGAAAACGCCCTTGTAATAATAGCTTTTGAAAATTGTTCTAACAACATTGAATAGGTCTGTTTTCCTTACATTGATCTGAATCAACGCAGTCCCATCAATTAATCACACTCGAAAAGAACAAAAATATGTTGTACGTATATGCCATCCGCATTCGCCACTGGGCCCCATCATCACCCGTTAGGTTACTTAACTAACGAAAGACCGAGGGCTGGACTAGCGCGGGTGTAAAACATATACAACATCTACTAGTATATATATAACAATATATAATAATCGTTCTAGGCATGATATAAGCAACATGACAGATAAGCGATAAGCTGTAAGTGCACGGCGGCGCCCCAGCCTCCATCTCGAGGCCAAATGCGGAAGCGATGGTTAACTTTAATTTTTCTTGAACCGGCACCACCGCGCACTAAAACTCGGATCGTACCATTAACTAGTTCTAGCTAACTACAAGATGGGGAAGAGAGATATACCGAGCGATCCGTGTCCTCCGGTCTTCTCGCCGTTGTCCCGATCTCCCACGGAATGTCCGGTCTCCACCTCCTCGCCGGAAGGGCACCACGTCGCCTGCTTCTTTTACGGGCTCCCACCTCTATACCGAGGCAACTCGGGCACGAAGTTGGCGAGCCGACGTGCCCAAGATTTGCTGTAGAATGTAGTGTAGAGGCTATGTCTCATTTGGGGTTCATGGAATTGCCATATGGTGGAGGTATGATATAAGCTTTTGGAGATGGTGTTGTGGGATTTTTCCAAAGCCAAAAGAGAACAAAAATCCCACATATCAAATTTGGACAGCCCCCATGAGCTTTGGCCGGCCATGGCTTGGTGGGAGAGGAGAGAATGAGAGTGTGTATCAAAAATGAGAGAGGCCACCCAATAATGCATGAGGGAATCAAATGATATCATGAAAGAACATGATCACAAACACATCCACACTCAACCACAACCATCATCAAAACCATGTCACACAAAAGTCAAGCCATGATGGAAAAAGAAAGTCAAATGATGGTGCAAGTATCATGATACAATAATATCCAAAGACCCCCTTCCAAATTGCTTATTTGCACAAATGCAAATAAGCCCTCCTCCACCAATCTTCGGCCAATGAAAGATACAAAGAAATATGGCCGAAACGGAAAGCAAACTGGCAACTCCAGAAAACTGGTCCCATAATAAATTACAGGAAAACCCCGCTACTGTATATACATACCCGCATTTGTATTCCGACCGAAATACAAATGCATTGAGACAAAATCTACACTGTACAATACTAGGATCCGGCTTAAACCAAAGCCGGCTAGTATTATCCGTTCGATCCTGATCTGTGCAATACCGCACGTATCTGATAGAACCCTGCCATATCTCCATACGGCCTCTACAGCGTTTCGCTCGAAAACTTGAGCAACTGAATGTGGGGGACTCTAAAGACTCGTCAACACCTTGGTTGTGGATTTAACCACTAGCACGTCAGAGGTATAAGCCAATACGTAACGGGCTACCAGGTATTGACCAAAAGGGACGTCGATGAGCGAACTCATCCAGACACCCTACTGAGCCTGTCAGTGACAATATCCGTACAGTCCGGTCCGTTCGTCTATGAGCATCGCATGGCGGGCCTAGGGGGTTGGTAAAAGTCAGACCCCCAAAAGCGGTACAAGTTATGTCGGAGTGTAGCCCAGAACACCCTGAGATACTACTGGAATACCTATAAGTAAATCTCCTGCCTCGGCCGAGGGCTTCGTGTAATGGCTCTCCTAGACACAGCGCGACCTCACCCCCAATACCGGGAGAGACGAACCCCTGAAGATCCGCTCACTGCCTCCATGTGGCTCGGGACTGTACCCAACTAAAACCTATTTGCACGTCTCCTTTGAGCGTGGTAGGGTAGTAATCAAAGTACAGTGGGAACTCACACGAGACAAATGACGATCCTCAGGTCGATGAACTAACCTGTACGCATGTCACCAGGAAACTGCTATCTAACGTCTGGTATAATCCCAACTAGCAGGTTCCCGGCGAGTCCTGTCCGGTGTACTCATAACCCAATGAGCACCTGTATACATCTTAGGTGAACCAACTGACACCAGTGGCTTGTGAGACCGGCCACCGCCCCTCGTCGGGGTCTCGATTGTATACACTAGTCTACTCTGGAGTATCGATGCCCTGTCTCGAAACTCCCACGACTAGGGACCTTTTAAAGATGTGCTTATAGACTACCAGCTCCCACGTATATGATCGCCCTCATACTGCTGGTGGTCAAGCAAGAATCCTAGGGGCTCTATCAACGTGTAATAGCGACATGTCAGGTCACCTAAAGCAGTACACGATGATAAAGATAAACCAGATAGCATACTATCATCTCGAGTAAGACTGTCCTACCGGGATAGGTCCTCCCTCAATCATTGCAATCACGTGCCTGTGATCCAATAATTGACTCTGAGGGCACTATCTCCAACAATCTCCCACTTGCACTAAAGGCTAATTATTGCGATGTCGCATACTCACAGCCCGTGTGATACCGAACACCCAACTCCTCTACTAGTCAGTCTCACAAAGCTCGTTTCCGAAACTATTGCGTTCGAGAAATAGCCTCAGTGAGTGGATCCGCTATGATGTTACTTTCTATGTCTCTCTATATCTCAAGTTCGCGGAGAAACCCATCTCCCGAAATGAGCAATACCTGTCTTAGAATGTGTCTGGATGTCTGATGGGACCTAGCTCATAAATGAACTCCAAATCCAAACATCTTAGATGGTATCGTCAACTGAACTTAATCAGTATCCTACGCCATGCCTTCCTCAGTATTTCCTTGGACCACCTGTCCAAAATACTGCCCCTCGTCAGAAGGAAAAACTAAAACTCTGACAACGTACTTGTCGTCCAGGTCACCTTGGAAGCCTGGAATGATAACTGTCTCCCGATGAGGCTGTCGTTATCATATCCCTAGAACATTCACTTATGTTCTAAACCTGCTTTCGACTGTTTCTCCAGGATTGGATCAATGTCAACTTATTGCATCTAGTACAAGAACAACATCTGGTGTGGTACTTGACATCTCATGATTGACTCAATTGCCTGAGCAAGTGATCTGCCAATCATGTACATCCCTCTCCCCTTTAGTCTATAAGACACCTTTAGAGAGGGTGACTCCATTACCTGCAGGTACACTACCGTGCCAGGAGTCGTCCATTCTAAATACTCTTAGAATGCTGTCTAAGTACCCAGATTGGGAAACCACCCAAATCTAGATCTAAATCCATAGATCAAGTAACCGGTATGTCTGATATAATGTCCAAGTCCCATGTGGAGAAACCACTGTATGACGACCAAAGTATAACCGATCGTAGTATAGGAATATCACTTCCTACTCTATGTATGTCATCCAAATACCAAGACATCACACCCTACTACCTTCTCAACAGATCCATCCCCTATTCTGATGAAGCCAAACCTATGACTGTCACATCAGAAATTGATGATCTATCTCCGCTATATCTGCTTTAGTCTATAAATAGACATAAGCCACTTGTCCACCAATGCTTCCGCTGCTCCCACTGACTACGACAACCCTCTGGCAGAGTCATATAGACGTACACTTCTAAAGCCAGTTCAGAACGATGCTATACTCATCCTCCCGCCGGGTCTCGCAGTCTGGAACAACAGCAATGGCAAGTCTGAATAAACAAGAACTTCCCTGTCACCGTCCTTGAGGCTATCGGAGTACCTCTCGGGTGCCTGAAGTTACCCACCTTATCTGCGGAGTGGCCAATGGAATGTCAAACCAAATTGAATCTTTAGGTTCCTTATCAAATCTTCAGTAATCGTTTGTGGTTCTGGAATCACTTCCAGTTCTACCATACTCCCACTACTATTTTCTGGAAAAAAAATCCATTTTTTTAATAAAACTGTGGCGAGTTTAGAACAATCTCACTATTGATCTTCCAGATGGTAGAAAGTCAACCCTTGTCATAGCCTGGGTCAACCCACAAACAGCCATTACAGAAACGTGCCTTGAGTTATCCAGAGTCTGGTTTTAAGAATAAACCGGACAACTCCCCATACCTTAACATCGTTAAGATATGAACTGTTCTATATCCAATATAGAACCAGAGGCACTGATTTAATTTAACCAGATTCAAATCATGCAGCTATCTCCAGTGCATGTCAACTAAAAGGAAGGAGGCCGATCAGCGTTACTCAACTTAGGAATGCTTCCAATTATGAGTAACCTGAAAGAGAAGCAAATTCTCTTAAATCATTACTATCAACTGAATATCATACTCAAGTATCTACATCTCCGATCACTTTGAAGAATTCCGATACTTGCAATATCTGGCTCTCTACTTTATTCATATACCTATAACTTCTCAAAATTCGGACCCTGTGTTTCCACGAAACACCTGTCTAAAAACTAGAGAAGTCATAAGTAAACCGAATATAGTACGAGGACCAACCCCTCTGTCCTGATGAACCCTGGACAACATACAATACTCTGTATAAGTCCCTTGAGTCTGATAACTCATTCACTGTGTGTCGTAGGTTGAAAACTGTACTTATGGTTAAGAAGAATTACACCACTGTTTAATGCTCCTTACCTAACCATCCACTGATATAGGTAAATGTCATAGACATAATTTCAAAAAGGTATATCTCACTCTATGAAAATAGACGTACAGATATATCGATTTGAAATTGGTGCATAACAGCGGATATTCAAAACCAAATATTTGCCGACCGGCAAACAACCCAGGTGACTTCCTCAAATATCACCGATTACAACGAATCCCGATATAATGAGGATGATCACCTAATTTCCACTAACCTACTCCCACTCATCATCTGTAAAACCATACAGATGTGAGAATCATACCCCGTAATACATACCCTGGAGTAAGGACTAATTGGGAAATCAGTTTTCCTTTAACAGTACACAGTGAAACTGAAACATTGAAATGTTTCGATGGGGTATCCCGGTATTCCTAGTAATGCCTCTTCCAGATTCACGACTGTAACCGTATAATTCTTTGCCACCTCTCCAAATCCCTTTCTATGTCTTTAGTCATTACCTTCTGTACACCCCTTTAGGCCAAATGGTTTTCTTTCTTCCCTACCTTTCGGCACCAGCCTATGGTTTGGAAGAAGACTATCCAATAAGCATAATGGGTGTACTGTCCTAATCCTAGGAACACTCGCAATGCGAGAGAAGGTGAAGATAAAAGACAACCGAATAAACCTTATTCCTATTTCTCCTGAACCAGAATCCATTCCCGAACTGGAACAAGTTCCTTTCGAGTTCATATATAACCATACAATGGAGTATCCAATAAACTGTGGATCTTCGTAGTGATACGGAGTGTCCTGGAGAAAAACAAAGGTGAAGTGGGAGTGGTAATGAAATACCTGGTTTGGTCGTGAATATCAGTCGCAATTTACTTTGCCCTCCTTCTAATCCCTTTCTTTGTCTTTACATAATACCTTCTGTACACCACCGTTAGGCTAATTGGTTTTCTTCATTCCCCACCGTTCGGCACCAGCCTAAGGTTTGGAAGAAGACTATCCAATTTGCGTAATAGGTGTACTACTCCTAAACCAAGGAGTACTCGCAACCTGAGAGAAGGTAAAAGAAAAAGACAACTGAATAGTCCTATCCGTTTTCTCCAGAACCTGAAACCATCCTCGAATAAATTCTTTCGAGTTCGTATCTAACCATACGATGGTTTTGTCCAATGGAAGTGGACGTTTGTAGTAATACGGGGTGTCCTGGAGAAAAGGGTAAAAGTAGGAGTGGCAATGAGGTCTGCAACTCTGACAATCCAAAAGCCAGTGTTTAAGAAGGTTCGGTCAACTTGGTCTCTGAGTCATAGTCTTAGGGTCGGGTCAATGGTCGCTGCCGAAGAGAGAGAGAAAAGAAACACTCAGCGTGCACTCTAACCTAGATCAGAATGGTTACCAATTTATCTAATCTGGAAACCTCCCACTGTACCGTCAAATTCTTCTCCAAACCCAAAAGAAGAATTAGTCAGGATCACCCGAGGAGTAAACCAACTCATCAGTGGGAATCGGGATCCAACTATCATCGCATGATAACGTGACGGAATCCGCTCACGTCATCACACTCCAGAAGGTATGCGCATATCTGGCAAGTTTCAGTTTCTTTAGAAACTCCCGATGTGATTTTTACCCCATGCTCTTATGACCTTGACTTTGGCCAACAAATCATAAGTCACATGTCAAGTTCTACCCGTCATTCTCCAGGTTAATTTGAGCCCACCCGCACAAGCCCTTGACTTTGGCCAACAAGGCTATACGACTGCCCCAAACCAACGCATCTATCTATGCTGCATATGAATACCCAACAGCTACCAAACAATGTGCCTTGACTTTGGCCAACAAACACAGCTTGAATACTATTGACCACCCATATGAAACGACGGAGGGCTACGAATGGTTTCTGGCAAAAACCTTTAACGTAATGAACTTGATATCGTTGAAGGAACGGATAGCTTTTATGAAAATATAGTGACGAAAACTTTTGCTAAAGAGGTCACTCCCGGTGAAGGGATCTCGGCTCTTTCCCCGTAGAATGAGATGCAGGATATTCCAACTGAATACCACGATGCAAAGCAAAAGTAATCGGCTATAGTGAAGTTATTGCCCTGACGCAAACTTTTGTCCAAGGGGTCACTCCCGGTGAAGGGATCTCGGCCCTTGCCTCGTCGACTGAGGAGCAGGATATTCCAACTGAATACCACGGTGCAAAACAAAAGTGAACGTCCTTGCAATAACAGCTTTTTGAAAAGTGTTCTAACAACATCAGATTAGGTTTGTTTAACTTGCATTGATCCGAATCAACGCAGTCCCATCAATTGATCATACCACAAAGAACGAAAATATACTGATGTACGTATTTGCCATCCGCATTCGCCACTGGGTCCCGTCATTACCCGTTAGGTTAGCTAACTAACGACAGAGCGGGGACTGGACTAGCGCGGATGCAAAACATATACAACATCTACTAATATATATACCAATATATAATATTTCGCTCAAGGCGTGATAAAATGCAACATCACATAAATGTACAGCATCACAGAACAATACAGATATCTGGGATCCCCGGGTTTCACAGAGCCGCTACTGAAACCCGACGTTCCCCTGGTCGTGTGGATAGCCTGTGCAATGAAATCCTAGACCCCTACGGGCGCGGCAAGTTACCCGCCAAAACCTGAAGCGAGGCAGCCCCCTTCAGCAACGTGAATGGACCACCCAGCACTTCACGAAATCCGGTAACTTGGGCACCCCTCCTGGGTCAACCTGTACCCCCTACGAGTGCGGCAAATAGCCCGCCAATTCTAGAGTAAAGCCCCCTCCGTCTCAATGCCATGAGATGCGGGCTTGTTGCCCTCTAGAACCCGGCTATCCGTGCACCCCTCCGCGGGGTAATCCTAGTACAGAAAGTAAAATATACATACAACGGGTACATCGACCGCAACCTGGTCGTGCCCCAAAAGAATAATACAAACAGGCAGTGACGGCAGTCCACATGTCGGACGCTCGCCCCGCAATATCAAATGTACATAATACAACAAAAACTGTACTAGCATTGCATCCAGGCTATCCCCCACGACCAATCCGCAACATCACAGCAATACACAGAACATCAACGTGAAAGTCACGTTCGCAAATCCGTCTAACCGGGCTATAGCAGTTAGACAGGATTTACCGATCAAGTGACATTCACGGTCGCAGATATAATGTAAATACTGTGAACTAATGTGTTTAAAATATCCGATCGATCAAATTTACCAAGTGGGCCCCCAAGTACTACTGTAGCACATCAAGAAATCTGGGCCCAAAAAATAACATTCCAGAAAACCTATTTTCCACTCAGGAGCATTCTGTAGAATTTTGGGGGACTGAACAGTTCAAGTCGCGGCGGAACCGCGGCCCAAGCATGGGTTTGGCCGCGGTTCCGCGGTGGTTTGGACTGTTCACGAGCCCAAATTTTCACAGAACACTTAGAATGTCCTACACATCATTCTGAAACAACCTGAAAAATTTTTGGACTTCAAAAAATTTCGACAGAAACTGATGTGAAGAAAAATACGGTTTTTGGAAAATTGTTCGATCGAAAATGTAAAACACATTAGACAAAGCTAGACTATGCTAATGGCGAGGCTCTGATACCACTGTAAGTGCACGGCGGCGCCCCGGCCACCATCCCGAGGCCAAATGCGGAAGCGATGGTTAACTTTAATTTTTCTTGAACCGGCACCACCGCGCACTAAAACCCGGATCGTACCATTAACTAGTTCTAGCTAACTACAAGATGGGGAAGAGAGATATACCGAGCGATCCGTGTCCTCCGGTCTTCTCGCCGTTGTCCCGATCTCCCGCGGAATGTCCGGTCTCCACCTCCTCACCGGAAGGGCACCACGTCGCCTGCTTCTTTTACGAGCTCCCACCTCTATACCGAGGCAACTCGGGCACGAAGTTGGCGAGCCGACATGCCCAAGGTTTGCTGTAGAATGTAGTGTAGAGGCTATGTCTCATTTGGGGTTCATGGAATTGCCATATAGTGGAGGTATGATATAAGCTTTTGGAGATGGTGTTGTGGGATTTTTCCAAAGCCAAAAGAGAAAAAAAATCCCACATATCAAATTTGGACTGCCCCCATGAGCTTTGGCCGGCCATGGCTTGGTGGGAGAGGAGAGAATGAGAGTGTGTATCAAAAATGAGAGAGGCCACCCAATAATGCATGAGGGAGTCAAATGATATCATGAAAGAACATGATCACAAACACATTCACACTCAACCACAACCATCATCAAAACCATGTCACACAAAAGTCAAGCCATGATGGAAAAAGAAAGTCAAATGATGGTGCAAGTATCATGATACAATAATATGCAAAGACCACCTTCCAAATTTCTTATTTGCATAAATGCAAATAAGCCCTCCTCCACCAATCTTCGGCCAATAAAAGATACAAAGAAATATGGCTGAAACGGAAAGCAAACTGGCAACTCCAGAAAACTGGTCCCGTAATAAATTACAGGAAAACCCCGCTACTGTATATATATACCCGCATTTGTATTCCGACCGAAATACAAATGCAATGAGACAAAATCTACACTGTACTATACTAGGATCCGGCTTAAACCAAAGCCGGCTAGTATTATCCGTTCGATCCTGATCCGTGCAATACCGCACGTATCTGATCGAACCCTGCCATATCTCCATACGGCCTCTACAGCGTTTCGCCCGAAAACTTGAGCAACTGAATGTGGGGGACTCTAAAGACTCGTCAACACCTTGGTTGTGGATTTAACCACTAGCACGTCAGAGGTATAAGCCAATACGTAACGGGCTACCAGGTATTGACCAAAAGGGACGTCGATGAGCGAACTCATCCAGACACCCTACTGAGCCTGTCAGTGACAATATCCGTACAGTCCGGTCCGTTCGTCTATGAGCATCGCATGGCGGGCCTAGGGGGTTGGTAAAAGTCAGACCCCCAAAAGCGGTACAAGTCGTGTCGGAGTGTAGCCCAGAACACCCTGAGATACTACTGGAATACCTACCAGTAAATCTCCTGCCTCGGCCGAGGGCTTCGTGTAATGGCTCTCCTAGACACAGCGCGACCTCACCCCCAATACCGGGAGAGACGAACCCCTGAAGATCCGCTCACTGCCTCCATGTGGCTCGGGACTGTACCTAACTAAAACCTGTTTGCACGTCTCGTTTGAGCGTGGTAGGGTAGTAATCAAAGTACAGTGGGAACTCACACAAGACAAATGACGATCCTCAGGTCGATGAACTAACCTGTACACATGTCACCAGGGAACTGCTATCTGACGTCTGGTATAATCCTAACTAGTAGGTTCCCGGCGAGTCCTGTCCGGTGTACTCATAACCCAATGAGCACCTGTATACATCTTAGGTGAACCAACTGACACTAGTGGCTTGTGAGACCGGCCACCGCCCCTCGTCGGGGTCTCGACTGTATACACTAGTCTACTCTGGAGTATCGATGCCCTGTCTCGAAACTCCCACGACTAGGGACCTTTTAAGGATGTGCTTATAGACTACCAGCTCCCACGTATATGATCGCCCTCATACTGCTGGTGGTCAAGCAAGAATCCTAGGGGCTCTATCAACGTGTAATAGCGACATGTCAGGTCACCTAAAGCAGTACACGATGATAAAGATAAACCAGATAGCATACTATCATCTCGAGTAAGACTGTCCTATCGGGATAGGTCCTCCCTCAATCATTGCAATCACGTGCCTGTGATCCAATAATTGACTCTGAGGGCACTATCTCCAACAATAGCATCACAGAACAATACAGATAATCTGGAAGCCCCGGGTTTCCTTTGAGCCGCAAGTGAAACCCGACGTTCCTCGGGTCATTTGGATAGCCTGTGCAATGAAAATCTAGACCCCTATGAGCGTGGCAAGTTACCCGCCAAAACCAGAAGTGACGAAACCCCCTTTATCAAAGTGAATGGGCCACCCGGCACTTCATGGAATCCGGTAACTTGAGCACTCCTCCTTGGGTCAACCTGTACCCCCTACGAGTGCGGCGAATAGCCCGCCAATTCTAGAGTGAGGCCCCCTTGGTCTCAATGCCATGAGATGCGGACTCATTGCCCTCTATAACCCGGCTATCCGTACACTCCATCGCGGGGTAATCCTAGTACAGAAAAGAAAAATATGTACAACGGTGACATCGACCTCAACCCGGTCATGCCCCAAATAAATAATATAAAAGCAGGAAGTGACGGCAGTCCACATGTCGGACGCTCGCCCCACGATATCAAATGTACAAATGAAACTAAACTGTACTAACATTGCACCCCAAGCTATCCACCAAGACGATTCAGCCACAACACAGCACAACACAGAATATCAATGTGAATGTCACGTTCGCAAACCCGTCTAAAAGATCTTTAGCAATTAGACAAGTTGTACCGCTCTAATGACATTCACGGTCACAGATAGTAATGCATATACTGTAAAACTTTAAACGGTGTTAGAAATATCGACTTCGAAACACCCCAAATAGCCCCCAAACTAAAAGATAAATCCATATCCAAACTGGGCTAAATAAGTGTTAGTTATATGTATGCCCTAGAGGCCATTACTATACATAGGATGTATATTGTAGTGGATCCTTGGACATATATAGGGAGGACTTTCTTGCTCGACATGATAGTATGCTATCTGGTTGAACTTTACCTTAACGTGTACACTGATTGTCTCTCTGTTACATGTTGGTAAAGCCCCTAGGATGTGTACTTGACTACCTGGACTATGATGCGGATCATACTAGTGGGGACATGATAGTCTATAAGTACATCCTTCAAAGTCCCTAGCCGTGGGTATATCGAGATGGGGCATCGATATACCAGAGTAGACTAGCGTATACCTTCTCGACCCATACAGATGGGCGATGGATGATCCCATATCCATTGGTGTTTGACATCAGAGATGATATACGGGTGCTCAGTGGAGACTGGGTACACTGGACGGACTCGCCGAGAACTCCCAGATGGTATTATACCTTACGTCAGATGGCAGTTCTCTGGTGACACTGGTACAGAGTAGTCTGTTGACCCGAGATCGTCATAGAGTCTTGTGTGGTTCCCACTGTGCTTTGATTTCCACCTTACCACGTCCAAGAGGGCGTGCAAAACGGTGGTTTTTGGGTATAGTCCCGAATCACATGGAGGCAATGAGCGATAGGAGGGGATTCGTCTCTCCCGGTATAGGGAGTTGATGTTGCGCTGTGTTCGATTGGCTGTAACCGGAAATCCCTGGCCAGGGTTGCTGAGATTTACTGGTAAGTGTTACCAGTAGTTTCTCGATCTGTTATAGACCTCATATCGACACGACTTATCGAGCTATTGGGGTCTGACGTTTACCACCCCTAGGCGAGATATGCGACAGATCAGACGGACAGACCGGACTGTACGGTAAGTGTTACTGGTTGGATTCACAGGAGTGTGAGCGGGCTTGCTCGTCGATCTTCTGATCGCTCAATACCCGGGTGGCCGTTACGTTTAGCAGACCGCTTGCGGCTTGTGGGTGATTGATATGATCATCATCTGCTGCCGGCGTATTGACGAGTCTTTAGAGTCCTACACAGAGGTTTCCTGGCTCAAGCGAAACGAAATAGGAGCGCATATGAGATATGTGCGGGACCGAGAATAATGCGTGTATGTGATACCGTATTCTATGCTCGCGATGAATGTATCGATTGGTTGTATGCGATATAACCTAGTTATCGAATCAAGGATTGATTCGATAAGTCGATACATTAGATATTAGTCGGTTATATGCGATATGACCGGATCGTTAAATCAAGTGTTGATTTAATGATTTAATGCATAAATATATATTTGATATATTACTTTGCATTAACTAGTATTGGTTCACTTAAGATGGATTTTCTCACTTGATGTGCACATTGTATATATGATATACTTTTGTGCATTTGATTGTATCATGTTTGATGATACATGATAGTTTGGTGTATAGTTTAAACCATGGTTGGTCAATGGTTAGGGTTTCTTTTGCTTCATTTACTTATTCATTTATTCATTTATTTATCCATTTTGTTTATTTTAGCAAAAGAAAATGATAGAGAGAAAATGGTGGCATTCTTTGTTTGTAATTGAAGCTTCATGAAGCTTTGACTACATGACCATTTTGTCTCATGCTTAACCCTAAACCATTAAACCTAACCATGGTCTATTCTCTACACCTAACTAAGGTTAGGATATGATAAGTATTCATTTGATTATTCTTTTTGAATAAGATTCATCATATTCTATCTTCTTCTTCTTCTTCATCTTCAAAGAAGAAAAGCTTGCCTCCATCAATGGCAACTTGAGCAAATGAGTGAGAAATCCAATTCTAAAGTGAACCCACTTCCTATTTCTTCATCCTCTACCTCTTGCCAAGTAGTATAGGGTGTTTCCTTCACAAGTTTTCATGGCTTGGTGAAGGTGGAGCTTGATCTAGTGATGCCTCGACGTAGATCATCTTCGGCATCGTCGTCGACGACCTAGCCCGCCCATTTTTCCGATGAAGCCGACGCTAGAGCCCCGGATTTCGATTTGGACAGCGAGGAGACTTCATTGCGGAGCTATGGAGGTGGAGGACCATATCTACAAAGGTTGTATTTCCGTTCTTTTAGTTAAGTTGTTAACAAGTTTCATTTGTCGCCTAAAATTCTAGTTAACGATCTAGTCTAGGGTTTCTCGGCACCCGTAAAATTTGAAATTGGCATGGTTGATGCCTTGTGAGACCTCTTTAGCGTGCCTAGGAACCCTACAATAAGCAATACCACTGAACCAATATTCCAGAGACTAAACCATACGCAAAAAACAAAACCCAAATGCCAGAGGAAAACCGGCCAGGCCAGAATTTTAGCCTATGTGGCCGGGTCAATACGGGTGAAATGTGTTCGTTTTTAGGGTGCAGTCTAGTTGTCATCAAGGTAGTCTTCTGCAATTGCTTAAAAAAAATTGAAGACTCAGAAAAGTTGACAGAAACTAGAATACAAGTTGGTATTGTTTCGAAGTTGTTTCGGTTTCGATACTTTAACATTGTCTAAAACAACTAGTATGTGGTTAATGGGTTGGCTCTGATACCATGTTGGGTTACGCCAGCGCCCCGGCCATCAATCCGTGGCCAAATGCGGAACAAAAACTTTTACAAACCGGCGCTAACGGAATCTGATTCCTGGATCGTACCATTAACCCTACACTATTTATATGAAAAGGAGTTTAGAGAGGTTATACCGAATGATCCGTGTCCTTCGGTCTCAACCTCTGTCCCAAGATCCTCACGGCTTCATCGATCATGTTTGATCTCCGGTCTCCCCCATCGAAGACGATCCACCTCGAGAGTTTGTATTACGGGCTCTGACCTCAAAACCGAAGCAACTCGAGTATCTAGTTTGCTAACCTAGATAGCCAAGATGAAATAGAGAGAGTTTGTGATTACATTATCTTAATACACCCTGGGTTTCTCAACACATGAGACATATAGGGTGGAGATTGAAGAAGATGCCATGGGTGAGAAAGTGTGATGCAAAGAAAAAAACAAGTGAGGAAAGTTGTGGCTGCCTTGAGATTGTGTGATCTTTTGTTGTGAGCATGAGCAACTAAAGAAAAACTCCAAGGAAAATATATGCCTCTCACAACTAAATATCTTACAACCTCACTATAAATAACTTGCATCCATGACTCACCTCATGACTCAATACCATGTGTCACCAAGTGCATGCACCATAAGAATCTAAGCCAAAACTTACACTCACACTTTCCACCAAATAAACATTTAAACCAAAATGTTTAATCCAAAATAAAATGGCATCTACTAAAGTATCTTGTAATGAATTACAAGATTAACCCGCATCTGTATATACATACCCGCATCCGTATTCCGACTGAATACGAATACTACGAGACAAAAATAATCCAATAATATAATACTAGGATCTGGCTTAAACCAAAGCCCACTCGTATTATCCATCCGATCATGATCCGTGCATAAGTTCACGTATATGATCGAACCCTGCCAAAAAACCATACGGCCTCTGCAACGTTTTACCCGAAGCAGGGAAACCTTCTGTGTGGGACTCTAAAGACTCATCAATACGCTGGCTGTGGGTTTAACTACAAGCACGTCAGTGGCACTAGCTGTACGTAATGGCTACTCAGGTATTGAACGAAAGGGATACCGATGAGAAAAATCATCCTGAAACCCCTACTGAGCCTGACAGTGACAATATCCGTACAGTCCGGTTCGTTCGTCTATGAGTATCGCATATCGAGTCTAGGGGGTGGATAAAGTCAGACACCTAATAACTTAACATTCTGTGTCAGTATGAAACCTATCACCATCTGAGAAACTACCGATCCTAGATCAGTAATTCTCGACTACCTTGGCTAAGGATTTCTGGTGATGGCCACCCGTGCACACCGCGACATCAACCCCCAATACCGAGAGAGACGAATCCCCTGACGATCCGCTCACTGCCTCCATGTGGCTTGGGACTATACATAACTAAAACCTGTTTGCACGACACCTTTGAGCCGTGGTAGGGTAGTAATCAAAGCACGGTAGGAACTCACACGAAAAAAATGACGATCTTAGGTCGACAGACTAATCCGTACACATGTCACCAGGGAACTGCTATATGACAATAGGTATAATACCGACTAGCATGTTCCCGGCGAGTCCGTACGGTGTACTCATAACCCATTGAGCACATGTATACATCTTAGGTGAACAAACTAACACCAGTGGCTTGTGAGACCGGCCACCGCCCCTCGTCGGGGTCTCGATCAATATACACTAGTCTACTCTTGGAGTATCGATGCCCAGTCTCGAAACTCCCACGATTAGGGACATTTTAAGGATGTGCTTATAGACTACCCAGCACTCATGTATATGATCCACATCATACTGCTGGTAGTCAAGCAATAATCTTATGGGCTCTATCAACATGTAATAGTGATCTGTAATTTCACCTAAAGCATGTACACGATGATAAATACAAACCAGATAGTATACTATCATCTCGTGTAAGACTGTTCTACCGGTATAGGTCATCCTTCAATCATTGCATTCACGTGCCTGCGATCCAATAATTGACTTGAGGGCACTATAGCCAAGAACGACTACCCAGGTATTGAACGAATATAAGATCAACAAGCAAACTTGTTCAAACTCCCGTAGGGCCAATAAGCAACACTTACCATACAGTCCGGTCTTCATCTGATATGTCGCATATCAAGTCTGGGGGGTGGTATCGTCAGACCTTAATAACTCGATAATTCATGCCGATGTGTGGCCTATAACCAATCGAGAAACTACTGATAATACTTAACAGTAAATCTCATCATCCCTGACCAGGGACTTGTGGTTATAGCCAATCGCGCATAGCACAACATCAACTCCCAATACCGGGATAGACGAAACCCCTCCTATCGCTCACTGCCTCCATGTGTCTCGGGACTGTACCCAAAATCCACCTATTTGCACGACTCAGTAGAGCCATGGTAGGGTAGAAATCAAAGCACAGTGGGAACCACACAAGACACTATGACGATCTTGGGTCTACAGACTGTTAGTTATATATATGCCCTAGAGGCCATTGTTGTACATATGATGTATATTATAGTGGATGCTTGGATATATATAGAGAGGACTTTCTTGCTCGATATGATAGTATGCTATCTGGTTTTACTTTGTCTTAACATGTTGACTTGTATTGGTTTACTGTCTTGCTCTCACATGTTGATAAAGTCCTTAGGATATGTACTCGAGTACTAGGACTATGATGCAGATCATACTAGTGGGGCCAGGGTAGTCTAAGAGTACATCCTATAACTGTTCCTAATCGAGGGAGTATTGAGACAGGGCATCGATACTCCAGAGTAGACTAACGTATATGCTTCTCGACCCATATGATGGGCGATGGATGATCCCATATCCATTGGTGTTTGACATCAGAGAAGGTATACGGGTGATCATTGGAGATTGGGCACACTGAACGGACTCACCGAGAACTCCTAGATGGTATTATACCTATCGACAGATAGCATTTCTCTGGTGACACTGGTACAGGTTAGTCTGAAGACCCGAGATCGCCATAGAGTCTTGTATTATTCCTACAGTACTTTGATTTACACCTTACCACGTTCAAGAGGATGTGCAAAACGGTGGCTTTTGGGTACAGTCCGGAATCACATGGAGGCAATGAGCGATAGGAGGGGTTTCGTCTCTCCCGGTATTGGGGGTTGATATTGCGTTGTGTTCGATTGGCTATAACTGGAAGTCCCTGGCCACGGCTGATATGGAGACCTACTGGTAAGTGTTATCAGTAGTTTCTCGACCCGTTATGAGCCTCACATCGACCCGACTTATCGGTTACTAGGGTCTGACGCTTACCACCCCTAGACTAGATATGCGACATATCATACGAAGTGACCGGACTGTACGGGAGTGTTACTGATTGGATTCACAGGAGTATGTACAGGCTTGCTTGTTGATCTTTTGATTGCTCTGTATGTCTACGGCAGCGCCCCGGCCGTCTGTACGAGGTCAAAATGCGGAAACGAAAACTTTTTCAAACTAGAAACCGGTGCTATCGTATACTTAAATCCCGGAGCGAACCATTAACCTACTACTAGCAACTAGAGAAAGGGTTGGAAAGCTATACCGATCGATCCGTGTCCTTCGGTCTTTGGCCACCATCCCAAGCTCCTCGCGGCATCTCCGGTCTTGATCTCCTCGTCGGAAAGGGCACCATATCTATGAGTCTTTTTACGGGCTCCCGCTTCATCCGAAGCAACTCGGGCACGAAGTGTGCTAGCCGACGTGTCTAAGGCGTTGTAGAGAATGTTTGTGATCACTTTGTCTCTTGCATCCATGGCTTGGATGGAGGTTAGAGGTGTTGCCATTGATGGAGATAAAGAGCTAGAGGAAGAAGAAAGAGAAGGAGAAGCTTTCTCTTCTTTTCTTTTTCTTGTGTTAGAATGATCAAAATGAGAGAGAGTGAGTTTCAAAAATACAAAACCAAACTATAGATCAAGGCAGCCCCTCTCTCTCTCTTCTCATCATATTAACACAAATCAATCTCATAATGTGACATTTACACACTAAAAGAGACCATGAGTCACTATATATGTCTATGTCATATTAAATGCATCTCATGATGAATTCTAGCTCATTATTTCCACCATCCAAACATTAATCAAAATGTTTGGTCCAACAAAAAGAGCCGGCAACATCTAAAGTAAACTCGTGACGGATCATAAGGATACCCCTCACCTGTATATACATACCTGCATCCGCATTCCGACTGAATAAGAATGCGATGAGACTAAAGTAATCCAACAAATCTAATACTAGGATCCGGCTTAAATCAAATCCCACTAGTATGATCCGTCCGATCATGATCCGTGCAATACCGCACGTATATGATCGAATCCTGCCATATATCATACGACCACTACAACGTTTCGCCCGAAACTTGAAAACTGTCTGTAGGGGACTCTAAAGACTCGTCAATACTTTGGCTGTGGATTTAACCACTAGCACGTCAAAGGTACTAGTCGTACGTAACGGGCTACCAGGTATTGACCAAAAGGGAGGTCGATGAGCGAACTCATCCCGACACCCTACTGAGCCTGTCAGTGACAATATCCATACAGTCCGGTCCGTTCGTCTATGAGCATCGCATGTCGGGCCTAGGGGGTTGGTAAAAGTCAGACCCCTAAAAGCGGTACAAGTCGTGTCGGAGTGTAGCCCAGAACACTTTGAGATGCTACTGGAATACCTACCAGTAAATCTCCTGCCATGGCCAAGGACTTCGTGTAATGGCTCTCCTAGACACAGCACGACCTCACCCCCAATACCGGGAGAGACGAACCTCTGCCGATCCGCTCACTGCCTCCATATGGCTCGGGACTGTACCCAACTAAATCCTGTTTGCACGACTCCTTTGAGCCGTGGTAGGATAGTAATCAAAGCACAGTGGGAACTCACACGAGACAAATGACGATCTCAGGTCGATGAACTAACCTGTACACATGTCACCAGGGAACTGCTATCTGACATCAGGTATAATACCAACTAGCACGTTCCCGACGAGTCATGTCCGGTGTACTCATAACCAAATGAGCACCTGTATACATCTTAGATGAACCAACTGACACCAATGGCTTGTGAGACCGTCCACCGCCCCTCGTCGGGGTCTCGACTGTATACACTAGTCTACTAATGGAGTATCGATGCCCAGTCTCGAAACTCCCAGGACTAGGGACCACTTTAAGGATGTGCTTATAGACTACCCAGCTCTCACGCATATGATCTCCATCATACTGCTGGTAGTCAAGCAAGAATCCTAAGGGATCTATCAACGTGTAATAGCGACCTGTAAGGTCACCTAAAGCAGTACACGATGATAAAGACAAACCATGGTAGCATACTATTCTTTATCAACGTGCAATAGCGAACTACAATGTCACCTAAAGCATGTACACGATGATAAAAACAAACCAGATAGTATACAAACCTCTTAAGTAAGACTGTCCTACCGGTATAGGTCCTCCCTCAATCATTGCAATCACGTGCCTGCGATCCAATAATTGACTCTGAGGGCACTATATCCAACAATGTCCTACTTGCACTCAAGGCTAATTATTGCGATGTCGCATACTCACAGCCCGTGTGTTACCGAACACCCAACTCCTCTACTGATCAATCTTGCAAAGCCCGTTTGCGAAACTATTGCGTTCGAGAAATAGCCTCAGCTAGTGGATCCGCCCTGATGTTTCTTTCTATGTCTCTCTTTATCTCAAGTTCGCGGAGAAATCCATATCCCGAAATGAGCAATACCTGTCTTAGAATATGTCTGGATATCTGATGGGACCTAGTTCATAAATGAACTCCAAATCCAAACTTCTTAGAGTGCATCGTCAACTGAAACCAATCAGTATCCTACGCCATGCCTCCCTCAGTATCCGCTTGGACCACCTGTCCAAAATACTGCCCCTCGTCAGAGGGAAAACTATAATTCTGACAGCCACTCTGTTATCCAGGTCACCTTGGAAGCCTGGAATGATAACTGTCTCCTAAAAGAGGCTGTTGTTATCATATCCCTAGAACATCCACTTATGTTCTAAAACTGCTTCCGAATGTTTCTCCAGGATTGGATCAATATCAACTTATTGCATCTACAGCAAAAACAACATCTGGTGTGGTACTTGATATCTCATGATTGACTCAATTGCCTAAGCAAGTGATCTGCCAATCATGCACATCCCTCTCCCCTTTAGTCTGTAAGAAACCTTTAGAGAGGGTGACTCCATCACCTGTAGGTACACTACCATGCCTGGAGTCGTCCATTTTAAATACCTTTAGAATGTTGTCTAAGTACCCTGATTGGGAAACTAGCCAAATCTAGATCTAAAACCATAGATCTAGTAACCAGAATATCAGATATAATATCCATATCCTATATGGAGAAACCACTGTGTGACAACCAAAGTATAACCGATCGTAGTATATGAATATCACTTCCTACTCTGTGTATGTCATCCAAATACCAGGACATCACACCCTACTACCTTCTTAACAGATCCATCCCTTATTCTGATGAAGTCAAACCTATCACTGTCACATCAGAAATAGATGATCTATCTCCACTATATCTGCTTTAGTCCATAAATAGACATAAGCTACTTGTCCACTATGCTTCCGCTGCTCCCACTGACTACGACAACCCTCTAGCAGAGTCATATACACGTATACTTCTAAAGCTAGTTTAGAACGATGCTATACTCATCCTCCTGCCGGGTCTTATAGCCTGGAACAACAGTAGTGTCAAATCTGGGCAAACAAGAACCTCCCTGTCACCGTCTTTGAGGCTACCGGAGTACCTCTCGGGTGCTTGAAGTTACCCACCATATCTGCGGAGTGGCCAATGGAATGTCAAACCAGATTGAATCTTTAGGTTCTTATCAAATTTTCAGTAATCGTTTGCGGTTCTGGAATCACTTCCAGTTCTACCATACTCCCACTACTGTTTTCTGAAAAAATCCATTTTTATTAAAACTGTGGCGAGTCAAGAACAATATTACTATTGATCTTCCAGATGGTAGAAAGTCAACCCTCGTCATAGCCCGGGTCAACCCACAAACAACCATTACAGAAACGTGCCTTGAGTTATCCAGAGTCTGGTTTTAAGCATAAGCCGGACAACTCCCCGTACCTTACCAATGTTAAGATACGAACTATTCTATATCCAATATAGAAACAGAGGCACTGATTTAATTGGAACCAGATTCAAATCATGCAGCTGTCTCCAGTGCATGTCAACTAAATGGAGAGAGGCCGATCAACATTACTCAACTTAGGAGTGCTTCCAATTATGAGTAATCTGAAAGAGAAGCAAGTTCTCTTAATCATTACTATTAACTGAATACCATACACAAGTATCTACATCTTCGATCACCTTGAAGAATCCTGATACTTGCAACGCCTGGTTTTCTACTTTATTCTTATACCTATAACGTCTCAAAACTTGGACCTTGCATTTCTACGAAACACATGTCTAAGAACTAGAGAAGTCACAAGTAAACAGAATATAGTACGAGTACCAACCCCTCTATCCTAATGGACATTGGACAACATACAATACTCTGTATAAGTCCCCTGAGTCTAATAACTCATTCCCTGTGTGTCGTAGGTTGAAAACTGTACTTATGGTTATGAAGAATTACACCGCTATTTAATGCTCCTTACCTAACCATCCACTGATATAGGTAAATGTCATAGACATAATTTCAAAAAGTTATATCTCACTTTATAAAAATAAACGTACAGATATATCAATTTGAAATTGGTGCATAACAACGGATATTCAAAACCAAATATTTGTCGTCCGGTAAACAACCCAGGCGATTTCCTCAAATTTCACCAATTAAAACGAATCCCGATATAATGAGGATGATCACCTAATTCCCAATAACTTGCTCCCATTCAACATCTGTAAAACCATACAGATGTGAGAATCAAACCTGGTAAATACATACCCTGGAGCAAGGGCTAATTGGGAAATCAGTTTTCTTTTAACAATACATAGTGAAACTGAAACATATAAATGTTTCGAAGGGGTCCGGGTATTCCTAGTAATGCATCTTCCATTATCAGATTCACAACTGTAACCGTATATTTCTTTGCCATCTCTCCAAATCCCTTTATATGTCTTTAGTCATTACCTTCTGTACACCACCTTTAGGCCAAAAGATTTTCTTCCCTCCCTACCGTTCGGCACCAGCCTATGGTTTGGAAGAAGACTATCCAATAAGCATAATGGGTGTACTGTCCTAATCCTAGGAGCACTCGCAACCCGAGACAAGGTAAAGATAAAAGACAACTGAATAAATCTTATTCCTATTTCTCCTGAACCAGAATCCATCCCCGAACTGGAACAAATTCCTTCGAGTTCGTATATAACCATACGATGGAGTATCCAATAAACTGTGGATTTTCGTAGTAATACGGGATGTTCTGGAGAAAAGGGTAAAAGTAGGAGTGGCAATGAGGTATGCAACTCTGACAATCCAAAATCCAGTGTTTTAAGAAGGTTCGGTTAACTTGGTCACTGAGTCATAGTCAAGGGTCGGGTCATGGTCGCTGCCAAAGAGAGAGAGAAAAGAAACACTCAGCGTGCACTCTAACCTAGATCAGAATGGTTATCACTTTATCTAATCAGGAAACCTCCCACTGTAACCTCAAATTCTCCTCCAAACCTGAAAGAAGAATTAGTCGGGATCACCCGAGGAGTAAATCAACTCATCAGTGGGAATCGGGATCCAACTATCATCACATGATAACGTGATGGAATCCACTCACGTTATCACACTCCAGAAGGTATGCGCATGCCTGGCAAGTTTCAGTTTCTTTAGAAACACCCGATGTGATTTTTTACCCCATGCTCTTATGACCATGACTAAGGCCAACAAATCATAAGTCACATGTCAAGTTCTACCCGTCATTGTCCAGGTTAATTTGAATCCACCCGTACAAGCCCTTGACTCGGGCTAACAAGGCTGTACGACTGTCCCAAACCAACGCATCTATCTATGCAACAGAAAAGTAACAAATAGCTACCATGCACCATGCCTTGACTAAAGCCAACAAACATAGCATGAATACTAAGTGCTACCCGTCTGAAATGACGGAGGGCTGCGAATCGTTTTTGGCGAAAAACCTTTAACGTAATGAACTTGATATCGTTGAAGGGACCGGATAGCTTTTTATAAAAAATATAGTGGCGAAAACCTTTGCTAAAGAGGTCACTCCAGGTGAAGGGATCTCGGCTCTTTCCCTGTAGAATGAGGTGCAGGATATTCCAACTGAATACCACGATGCAAAACAAAAAGTAATCGACTATAGTGAAGTTATTACCCTGACGCAAACTTCTGTCCAAGGGGTCACTCCTGGTGAAGGGATCTCGGCCCTTGCCTCGTCGACTGAGGTGCTGGATATTCATAACCGAATACCACTGTGCAAAACAAAAGAGAACGTCCTTGCAAGAACAGCTTTTTTTGAAAAATGTTCCAATAACATCAGAATAGGTTTGTTTAGCTTGCATTGATCCGAATCAATGCAGTCCCATCAATTAATCACACCACAAAAGAACGAAAATATGATGTACATATATGCCATCTGCATTCGCCACTGGGTCCCGTCATCACCCGTTAGGTTACTTAACTAACGACAGAGCGGGGACTGGACTAGCGCGGGTGTAAAACATATACAACATCTACTAGTATATATATCAATATATAATAATCGCTCATGGCATGATAAAATGCAACATCACAGAAATGTAATAAGCATCACAGAACAATACAGATAATCTGGGATCCCCGGCTTTCATAGAGCCGCTACTGAAACCCGACGTTCCCCTAATCGTGTGGATAGCCTGTGCAATGAAATCCTAGACCCCTACGGGCGCGGCAAGTTACCCGCCAAAAACTGAAGTGAGGCAACCCCCTTCAATAAAGTGAATGGATCACCCAACACTTCACGGAATCCGGTAACTTGAGCACCCCTCCTTGGGTCAACATGTACCCCCTACGAGTGCGGCGAATGGCCCGCCAATTCTAGAGTGAAGCCCCCTCCGTCTCAAAGCCATGAGATGCGGGCCCGTTGCCCTCTAGAACCCGGATATCCGTGCACCCCACCGCGGGGTAATCCTAGTACAGAAAGTAAAATAGACAATGGGTGCATCGACCTCAGCCCGGTCGTGCCCCAAAAGAATAATATACAAACAGGTAGTGACGACAGTCCACATGTCGGACGCTCCCCCCGCAATATCAAATGTACAAATACAACCAAACTGTACTACCATTGCATCCAGGCTATCCACCACGACAAATCCGCAACATCACAGCACAACACAGAACATCAACGTGAATGTCACGTTCGCAAATCCGTCTAAAAGAGCTATAGCAATTAGACAGGATTTACCGATCAAATGACATTCACGGTCGCAGATATAATGTAAATACTGTGAACTAACATGTTCAAAATTTTCGATCGACAAAATTTCCCCAAAGTGGGCCCCAAGCACAATACCCAGCACTCAAACAAATCTGGGCCCAAACAAAAATTACCAGAAACCCCATTTCCAACTCAGAGAACACTGTACAAAATTTGGTGCATTGAAGACATGGAATAGCGGCGGAACCGCGGCCAAAGCATGGGTATGGCCGCGGTTCCGCAGCTCAACAGAAGTAATACGCAACCAAATTTTCACAGTAATCTTAGAAAAGCCTGCACGAATTTCTGTAATACTCCAAATAATTTTCCGAGCACAAAAAAAATTCGACAGAAAGTTCAAGACTTGGAATCGCGGTTTCGGAATTTTTGTTCGATCGAAGTTCTAAACGCGTTAGAGCAAGCTAGTAAAGGTTAATGGCGTGTCTCTGATACCATATAAGTCTACGGTAGCGTCCTGGCCGTCTGTACGAGGCCAAAATGCGGAAACGAAAACTTTTTCAAACTAGAAACCGGCGCTACCGTATGCTTAAATACCGGATCGAACCATTAACCTACTACTAGCAACTAGAGGAAGGGTTGGGAAGCTATACCGATCGATCCGTGTCCTTTGGTCTTTGGCCACCATCCCAAGCTCCTCGCGGCATCTCCGGTCTTGATCTCCTCGTCGGAAAGGGCACCATATCTACGAGTCTTTTTACGGGCTCCCGCTTCATCCGAAGCAACTCGGGCACGAAGTGTGCTAGCCGACGTGTCCAAGGTGTTGTAGAGAATGTTTGTGATCATCTCTTGCATCCATGGCTTGGATGGAGGTTAGAGATGTTGCTATTGATGGAGATAAAGAGCTAGAGGAAGAAGAAGAAGAAGGAGAAGCTTTCTCTTCTTTTCTTTTTCTTGTGTTAGAATGATCAAAATGAGAGAAAGTGAGTTTCAAAAATACAAAACCAAACTATAGATCAAGGCAACCCCTCTCTCTCTCTTCTCATCATATTAACACAAATCAATCTCATAATATGACATTTACACACTAAAAGAGACCATGAGTCACTATATATGTCTATGTCACATTAAATGCATCTCATGATGAATTCTAGCTCATTATTTCCACCATCCAAACATTAATCCAAATGTTTGGTCAAACAAAAAGATCCGGCAACATCTAAAGTAAACTCGTGACGGATCACAAGGATACCCCTCACCTGTATATACATACCTGCATCCGCATTCCGACTGAATGCGAATGCGATGAGACTAAAGTAATCCAACAAATCTAATACTAGGATCCGGCTTAAACCAAAGCCCACTAGTATGATCCGTCCGATCATGATCCGTGCAATACCGCACGTATATGATCGAACCCTGCCATATATCATACGGCCTCTACAACGTTTCGCCCGAAACTTGAAAACTGTCTGTGGGGGACTCTAAAGACTCGTCAATACTTTGTCTATGGATTTAACCACTAGCACGTCAGAAGTACTAGCCGTACGTAATGGGCTACCAGGTATTGACCAAAAGGGAGGTCGATGAGCGAACTCATCCCGACACCCTACTGAGCCTGTCAGTGACAATATCCGTACAGTCTGGTCCGTTCGTCTATGAGCATCGTATGTCGGGCCCAGGGGGTTGGTAAAAGTCGGACCCCCAAAAGCGGTACAAGTCGTGTCGGAGTGTAGCCCAGAACACCCTGAGATACTACTGGAATACCTACCAGTAAATCTCCTGCCTTGGCCAAGGACTTCGTGTAATGGCTCTCCTAGACACAGCGTGACCTCACCCCCAATACCGGGAGAGACGAACCCCTGCCGATCCGCTCACTGCCTCCATGTGGCTCGGGACTGTACCCAACTAAAACCTGTTTGCACGACTCCTTTGAACCGTGGTAGGGTAGTAATCAAAGCACAGTGGGAACTCAAACGTGACAAATGACGATCTCAGGTCGATGAACTAACCTGTACACATGTCACCAGGGAACTGCTATCTGACGCCAAGTATAATACCAACTAGCATGTTCCCGGCGAGTCATGTCCGGTGTACTCATAACCCAATGAGCACCTGTATACATCTTAGGTGAACCAACTGACACCAATGGCTTATGAGACCGGCCACCGCCCCTCTTCGGGGTCTCGACTGTATACACTTGTCTACTAATGGAGTATCGATGCCCTGTCTCGAAACTCCCACGACTAGGGACCACTTTAAGGATGCGTTTATAGACTACGCAACTCTCACGTATATAATCGCCATCATACTGCTGGTAGTCAAGCAAGAATCCTAAGGGCTCTATCAACGTGTAATAGCGACCTGTAAGGTCACCTAAAGCAGTACACGATGATAAAGACAAACCATGGTAGCATACTATTCTCTATCAACGTGCAATAGCGAACTACAATGTCACCTAAAGTATGTACACGATGATAAAGACAAACCAGATAGTATACAAACCTCTCGAGTAAGACTGTCCTACCGGTATAGGTCCTCCCTCAATCATTGCAATCACGTGCCTGCGATCCAATAATTGACTCTGAGAGCACTATATCCAACACGCTCAATACCCGGGTGGCTGTTACGTTTAGCTGACCGCTTACAGCTTGTGGGTGATTGATATGATCATTACCTACTGTCGGCGTATTGACGAGTCTTTAGAGTCCTACACAGAGGTTTCCTGGTTCAGGCGAAACGGAGTTGGAGCACATATGTGATATGTGCGGGACCGAGATTAATACGATATGTGATACCGTATTCTATTCTTGCGATATGTGATATCAGTCGGTTTCATGTGATATAGCCGGGTTATCGGATCGAGTGTTGATTCGATAAAATGATACATATTATATTAATCAGTTATATCTAATATAGCCGGTATTAAATCAAGTGTTGATTTAATAATTTAATGTATAATTATATATGTGATATATTAAATTACATTAACTAATATATTGCTCAATTAAGTATTTCATTTTCTCACATTTGGATACATTTAACACATATGTGATTTGTTTAATGTATTCTTTTCTTATGTCACAAATTATATATATGTGTGATATATACTATTATGACATGCTAGGTTATAAATGCAACTAGGGTTAAATGAGATTTATACCATGGCTAAAATTAGGGTTAGATTTATTATTTATTTTAGTTAATTCTAAATTCTGGATAATTGCTTAAGATATTTTCTTAAGTTGACTTAGTCCACTCTTTAGATATTTGCTAAGATATTTATTAACCTAACCTCTAACCTTAGCCCATGGTTTATTCTCTACAAGAGTTAGCCATGATACTTTTAACCCTTGGTTACATTTCTAACCTCATCACAATTTCATTCTTACTTGAGCTTGAGTTTCTTCTTCTTCTTCTTCTTCATTTTTTCTTGCTCTCTTGATTTATTCATGTGATGAAAATAATGAGAAATAAATTTCTAAAGTGAACAAAATTCCTACTTCATCATCCTCTTCTATACTAGCCATATAGATTAGTGTGTTAGCTTCACTAATCTCTAATTAGTGATGTAATACCTTGGGTTTGTGATTCCTCAAGGTAGATCATTTTTTATTGTGAAGACTTCAAGCTAGCATGGATCATTCACCTCATGGAGCCTCTCTAGAGTCCGGGAGAATGATGATCGTAGCGAAGGGACTTCAACTTGGAGCTTATGAAGCGAAGGAACGGACTACAAAGGTTGCAATCCCTCTCACTTAGTAGTAAAGTTGTTTATTTTAAGTTTATTACCCTAATTCTCTAGTAAAGATCCTTACTTAGATTGTTAGGCACTTGTAAATTTTGAAATACGGCATGTTTGATGCCTTGTAGAACCTTTTCATAGTGCCTAAGAACCTTACAGTGGTATCAGAGCCTAGCTAGAGCATTAGGCGTTGCGTAGGCGAAATTAAAAGTCCGAACGAACTCCGAATAACCGATTTTTCCCACTTTCTGGAAAAATTTCAAAAAATTTTCAAAAGTTGAAATTTTTCATGTTAAAATTATTCTGAAAATCATGCAGGTAATTCTATGGACACACCTGAAGAACGAAACCCTAACTCGTCTAAGTGACCGCGGATCCGCGGCTAAAAATGGTTTTGGCGGCGGATCCGCGGCGCCACTTAAGAGGCTTGGGTCGGACCCTTCAGGTGTAGTTCCGTAGGTACTGGGGCATGCTTCTGGGAATTTTTAATTATGCTTAAGTGTTGAGCTCTCTTTGAATTTTGGGAATTTGTTGATTCAATCGAATTGTTTAACGTCGTCTAGTTTTCTGTAATGAGATACAATAATTGGAATCTACAAATTTGTTTGTTGCGTGTAAATCTAACATTTCGGTCTCGGGTGTAATCGGAAATCATGTTGAATTATCCGAATTATTTTGAAAAAGTGTTTTCATGGGTGATACCTAAATGCGAGCTTTACATTGTTAGGCATGAAATCTTGGATATGTAATATCCCGGGTTTGTGTTGTCTAAGGGCAGTTATGATTCCAATTGTTCTAGTTTTTCATTTTTCTTTTTTGCGACCGTAAGTGTAATATGTGGTGTATCACCGATTTTCGTTGCTATATTTCAACGGCAATTGGAATACGCATATTTACTTACGTTGATGACATGTGATGTTATGTGTTGCTGTGATATGTTATATTGGATCGTCGTGATTTGAATAGCCGGGGGTTTTATGTGAGATGAGGGTTTTTATTTTCATTCATGTAAAATTCAATGTATGTAATATTCTTTTATTGGGGAACTTCCGGGTTGAGTATGATGTCACTATTGTATATTATTTACTTTTCCGCATTAGGATAGACCCAAGGAGGAGAGCACAAGCAACCGGGTTATAAGGTCCAGTGGGAGGCCATCTCGAGGAGTCGAAACCGGGTCTCCTAACCCTAAAATTGGTAGGGTTGCTTGCCGCTCTCGTAGGGGTCTAGGGATGTAGGTTTGGCTATTCATCACAACCGTGGAATCCGTGTTTTTCACAGGCTCAAAATAAAACACAGACCTTCTAATATATCCAATATTTCATATGTTATCTTCTGATGCTGATATTCTGTGATGTGATCATTTTATATGCGTGAGACGAATGATTTATTGTTATATATATGATATATAATAAACGTTGCTTATGTTTTGCACCCACGCTAGTCCCGTCCCGCTATGCCGCTAGTTAAGTAACTTAACGGTGCAAAATGAGACACCGTGACGAATGCGGATGACATAAGCGTACGTTGTATTTTCGTTTCTTCTGTGATACTTAGGAAGCTTAAATGATGGGATTCATTAATGAGATTAATGAAAGAAAAATAAACCTAAAAGATGTTGTAGAATCAAATTTTCAAAAAGGGTAGCTCTAGTTCTTGCTTTGCATAGCGGTATTCCTTGCAAAATATCCAGCACCTTATTCGATAAGGAAAGAGCCGAGATCCCTTCACCGGGAGTGACCACTTTAGCAAAACTAGCAGATTCTACTGTTGGATATATGTATGCCCTAGAGGCCATTATATTGTATGTACTGATGTGTGTGTGTGTGTATTCAGAGGACAGTCTTGCTCGACATGATAGTATGCTATCTGGTTTCTCTTTATCATATGTTCACTTGATCATGTTTTTACTCATTTGGTACATGTTGATAAAGCCCTAAGGATATTGGCTTGACTACTGGGATTATGATGTGGATCATACGAGTAGGACACCTGTAGTTTATAAGCATATCCTTGAAATGTTCCTAGTCGTTGGTATATCGAGACAGGGCATCGATATTCCAGTGTAGACTAGCGTATACCATTCTTGTTCCATATGATGGGCGATGGATGATCCCATATCCATCTGGTGTGCTGACACCAAAGATTGTATACGGATGCTCAGTGAGACTGGGTACACTGAACGGACTCACCGAGAACTCCTATGTGGTATTATATCATACGTCGGATAGCAGTTCTCAGGTGACACTGGTACAGGTTAGTCTGTAGATCCGAGATCGCCATAGAGTCTTGTGTGTCCTCCTACTGTATCTTGATCTCCACCCTACTACAGCTCTACTGAGTCGTACAAACAGGTGGATTTTGGGTACAGTCCCGAGGCACATGGAGGCAATGAGCGATAGGAGGGGTTTCGTCTCTCCCGGTATTGGGGGTTGATGTTGCGCTGTGCACGATTGGCTATAATAGGAAGTCCCTGGCCAGGGCTGCTGAGATATTACTGATAAGTGTTATTAGTAGTTTCTCGATCTGTTATAGACCATATACCGGCATGACTTATTGAGTTAGGGGTCGACGATTCCATCCCTAGACTTAATATGCAGCATATCTGATGAAGAGACCGGACTGTACGGTAAGTGTTGCCAGTTGGATTGACGGGAGTTTTGACAGGTTCGCTTGTTCTTCTTCTGATCACTCAATACCCGGGTGGCCGTTACGTTTAGCTGACCGCTTGCGGCTTGTAGGTGTTTGATATGATCATCACCTACTGCTGGCGTATTGACGAGTCTTAGAGTCCCACACAGAAGTTTCCTGGCTCAGGCGAAACGATGTGGTGTGCATATGAGATATGTGCGGGAGCTTGATTAAATACGTATATATGATACCGTATTTTAATCGGGCGTTTTATATTAGTCGGGTCGTATGAGATATGACCGGTTTATTAAATCAAGTGTTGATTTAATATTGACTTTTATCTCATTTATTTAAACCCTTTTCTTTTGATGGATGCATGCATGTATATGTACAAGTTGATGTGCATACACACATACATACATGCATTTGTATCATGGTTGATGATACAACTTAGATGGCAATATAAGACTCACATGGTTCATATTTATATATATGGATATTTTGGTTTTAGTGAAGTTAATGCCCTGACGCAAACTTCTGTCCAAGGGGTCACTCCCGGTGAAGGGATCTCGGCCCTTGCCTCGTCGACTGAGGAGCAGGATATTCCAAATGAATACCACGATGCAAAACAAAAGTGAACGTCCTTGCAATAACAGCTTTTTGAAAAATGTTCCAACAACATCAGAATAGGTTTGTTTATCTTGCATTGATCCGAATCAATGCAGTCCCATCAATTGATCACACCACAAAGAACGAAAATATACTGACGTACGTATATGCCATCCGCATTCGCCACTGGGTCCCGTCATCACCCGTTAGGTTAGCTAACTAACGGCAGAGCGGGGACTGGACTAGCGCGGATGAAAAACATATACAACATCTACTAATATATATACCAATATATAGTATTTCGCTCAAGGCGTGAATAAAATGCAACATCACAGAAATGTACAGCATCACAGAACAATATAGATATCTGGAAGCCCCGGGTTTCACAGAGCCGCTGCTGAAACCCGACGTTCCCCTGGTCGTGTGGATAGCCTGTGCAATGAAACCCTAGACCCCTACGGGCGCGGCAAGTTACCCGCCAAAACCTGAAGCGAGGCAGCCCCCTTCAGCACCGTGAATGGACCACTCAGCACTTCACGGAATCCGGTAACTTGGGCACCCCTCCTGGGTCAACCTGTACCCCCTACGAGTGCGGCGAATAGCCCGCCAATTCCAGACTGAAGCCCCGTCCGTCTCAATGCCCTGAGATGCGGGCCCGTTGCCCTCTAGAACCCGGCTATCCGTGCACCCCTCCGCGGGGTAACCCTAGTACAGAAAGTAAAATATACATACACCGGGTGCATCGACCGCAACCAGGTCGTGCCCCAAAAGAATAATACAAACAGGCAGTGACGGCAGTCCATATGTCGGACGCTCGCCCCGCAATATCAAATGTACATAAAAAACAAAACTGTACTAGCATTGCATCCAGGCTATCCCCCACGACCGATCCTCAACATCACAGCATAAACACAGAACATCAACGTGAAAATCACGTTCGCAAATCCGTCTAACCGGGCTATAGCAGTTAGACAGGATTTACCGATCAAGTGATATTCACGGTCGCAGATATAATGTAAATACTGTGAAATAATGTGTTTAAAATGTCCAATCGATCAAAAAATAACAAGTGGGCCCCCAAGCAATACTGTAGCACTCACAGAAATTCTGGGCCCAATTTTAATATTCCAAAACCCCTATTTTTAGCCCACAAGCCCACTGCAGAAAAACGACGACATGATCCCTCATTACTGCGGCGGATCCGCGGCGTGAGAAAGGTTAATGGCCGTGGATCCGCGCTCTTACTGAGGGATTATGTTGTCGAATTTTCCCAGTGTTCTTAGAACTCCCTGCACATCATTCTGAGACAACCTGAAAAAATTTTGGACACCAAAAAAAATTCGACAGAAACTGATGAGAAGGAAAATACGGTTTTTGGGATTTTGGTCGATCGGATAAGTAAAACGCATTAGAACAAGCTAGACAAGGTTAATGGCGTGGCTCTGATACCATGTTGCGCCACGGCAGCGCCCCGGCCGCCTATCCGAGGCCAAAATGCGGAATCAAAAATTTTCCTTACTTGGAAACTGGCGCTACCGCGGACAATATACCCGGATCGTAACCATTAACCGATACTAGCTAATAAGAGAAAGGGTGAGAGATATACCGAGTGATCCGAGTCCTCCGGTCTTCTCGTCATCGTCCCGATCTCCCGCGGAAACTCCGGTCGTCGCCTCCTTGCCGGAAGGGCACCACATCGTCTGTATCTTTTACGGGCTCCCACCTCAATACCGAGGCAACTCGGGCGCGAAGTTGGCTAGCCGACGCGCCCAAGATTTGCTGTAGAATGTAGTGTAGAATGCGCTTTGTCTCAATAGGGTTTTAGTTACCATGATGGAGGAATGGAGTTAAGGAAAAATGGTGCTTTCATTTTTCCCAAAACAAGAAGAATGAGGTGAAGAAATATGTGTCACCCAAAATTGGAAATTTCTCTCATCATCCTAAAATGGTGGCCGGCCCTTTCATAATGTGAGAATGGTGGAGGGATAAATCAAGCATGAAGGGAGGTGAGTGTAGGATAAAGAGAAGAGGTGACCACATCATAAACATTATCATTTCAAACTTACATCCAAACCATACCCTCTCTTATCACAATTAATGCAAGTTATGGTGGAAAAGAAAAGATGCCATCATAATCAAAGCATTTGCAAGAAACCCCTCCACAAAGTGTTATTTGCAAACTTGCAAATAACCCCCTCCATCGGAAAAGTCCGGCCGGGAAAGAACAAAGGAAAACCGGCCGGAACGGAATGCAAACTGGCAACTCCAGAAAACTGGTCCCGTAATAAATTACAGGAAAACCCCGACACTGTGCATACACACCCGCATCTGTATTCCGACCGGATACAAATGCAATGAGACAAAATCTACACTGTACTAAACTAGGATCCGGCTTAAACCAAAGCCGGCTAGTAATATCCGTTCGATCCTGATCCGTGCAATACCGCACGTATCCGATCGAACCCTGCCATATATCCATACGGCCACTAGTACAAACCGTCCGATCCTGATCCGTGCAATACCGCACGTATCTGATCAGACCCTGCCATATCTCCATACGGCCTCTACAGCGTTTCGCCCGAAAGCTTGAGTAACTGAAAGTGTGGTGGACTCTAAAGACTCGTCAATACAATGGCTGTGGATTTAACCACTAGCGCGTAAGAGGTATAAGCCAATACTTGACGGGCCACCAGCTATTGACCAAAAGGGACGTCGATGAGCGAACTCATCCTGACACCCTACCGAGCCTGTCAGTGACAATATCCGTACAGTCCGGTCCGTTCGTCTATGAGCATCGCATGGCGGGCCTAGGGGGTTGGTAAAAGTCAGACCCCCAAAGGCGGTACAAGTTGTGTCGGAGTGTAGCCCAGAACGCCCTGAGATACTACTGGAATACCTACCAGTAAATCTCCTGCCTCGGCCGAGGGCTTTGCGTAATGGCTCTCCTAGACACAGCGCGACCTCACCCCCAATACCGGGAGAGACGAACCCCTGCAGATCCGCTCACTGCCTCCATGTGGCTCGGGACTGTACCCAACTAAAACCTGTTTGCACGACTCCTTTGAGCCGTGGTAGGGTAGTAATCAAAGCACAGTGGGAACTCACACGAGACAAATGACGATCTCAGGTCGATGAACTAACCTGTACACATGTCACCAGGGAACTGCTATCTGACGTCTGGTATAATCCCAACTAGCAGGTTCCCGGCGAGTCCTGTCCGGTGTACTCATAACCTAATGAGCACCTGTATACATCTTAGGTGAACCAACTGACACCAGTGGCTTGTGAGACCGACCACCGCCCCTCGTCGGGGTCTCGACTGTATACACTAGTCTACTAATGGAGTATCGATACCCAGTCTCGAAACTCCCACGACTAAGGACCATTTAAGGATGTGCTTATAGACCCCAGCTCCCACGTATATGATCGCCATCATACTGTTGGTCGTCAAGCAAGAATCCTAGGGGCTCTATCAACGTGTAATAGCGATCTGTAAGGTCACCTGAAACAGTACACGATAATAAAGGTAAACCAGATAGCATACTATCATCTCGAGTAAGACTGTTCTACCGGGATAGGTCCTCCCTCAATCATTGCAATCACGTGCCTGTGATCCAATAATTGACTCTGAGGGCACTATCTCCAACAGTAAGATGACTTAATGCGATGAAAAGGATATACGATGTGATATGATGACTTGATTGATATGTCGGTATACGGATGTGAGTCGATTGAGAGGATTGATACCTTTGCCGGTTCCTTGATATGAGATTGTATGGATGTGACCTAGGATATAGGCATATAGAGATATAAAATGTTGTGAATCATGAGTGCTATGCCGTACGAGACGTTAGGTCCGTACCCTCATTGTCATATAGGTTGATAGGATCCCCAATTATTAATGCCGACGTGCGATGATTTACCGTACGTGATGAGTTTTATGATGATTGATCCGTACCCTTGACTAGAGGATACCGTACGATGGATTATACCGTACGTGATGTTGTGAGGCTGGATGCCGATTGATAGATTCACCGACTCGGTCATGTTAGATACGTATACCTGTCAGCATTCGCATACGATTTACTTTATGCTACGTTCATGTCACTCTCATTGCATTTCATATACCTGTGCTAGTACACCTACACCATTATCGATGATGCGTATGTTATACGTACACAGATTGGCCGGCTCACACACTTCATCATCGATAATTGCTATGCCACTCACACAGTAGAATTGCTACATCGTGCTATTATATTGCTATGCTCACATTATGATGATATGCACATGCTCACATCATTGTTCCATGTTACATGATATACGGATATGCTTACATTCTGTTATATGTCGCTGTAACATTTCAAAAAAAATAAAATATTATTTTGGGAAAATTCTGGACAAAAAATTATGGAAATTCTAAAATTTGTTATTTAGTGGTAATTGTGTTTAATGTGGGGTTTTTGGTAAAAAGTTTACCAAAACGGCTTTTAAATATTTTATCTGGTTTTATGAATATTTTATTGGAATTTTATCTGGACTACACACTTGTGCATGTTAACTTGGGTTGAGCCTAGGGTTGAACCATGCTTAGATGACCATGGTGGTCTAACCATTTGATTAGGATTAATTGAGCTTAATTAATGGTGATTAGGGATGGGGTTGACTTGTGTAGGAGAGAGAGAGGGGGGCATGATGGATGTGCCACAACAAGCATCTAGTAAGAGAGAGGATGACGGGGGTTAACTCATCTCATTTCAAACTTTTTGTTTGCCTCTCAAACACTCACATCTCTCTCACCCTCACACATCACACCCCTTAAGGAAAACCAGCAGCAGCAGCTGCTGAAACATTGCATCAGCCAACCCTACACAGCCACATGACATCATAGCACACAAACACCATAGCCCAACACCTACACACTCACATCAGCACAACTTCAGCCCCCATATCAACACATCAGCAGCTACATCAGCCCACCATCAACACATTTCAGCCACCCAACATACTTCAGCTGCATCAGCAGTAGCATCATCTTATACCAACAGCCACAGAAACCCCATCATATACTACAACCCACACCCTCATCAAACACTACAACATCACTCTCCCACTTCACCAAAGAAAACACAACAACATCAGCCCTTCACACCAAAACAACAGCCCCTGCAGTAGCTGCTGCAAACACCAACAAAGATTAAGAGAAATTGCAAGCAGCAGATGCAGCATCAGCAACTGCAACAAGGAAAGAGATCAGCCACAAGCAGGAGCTCAGCAGCAGCAACCCATCCTTCCACCTCATCCTCCTTCTCTTCTGCTACATCCTAGGATTTCCTTGAGGTATAATCTCGCAACCCAACTCTTTACTTGCTCAGTTATGGGTAGTTAGCTGAAACTTAGTGTTATTAAGTAGATTAGTGCTAGTTTAGATAAATTTGGGTGAGATTTGGCCAAGAGATGGTTGTGATGGTTGGTATAGCCTTATTAGGTGTATTTGATACCAGTTTAACCAAGATTACCCCAGATTCCCAGTAAGTTACCTGAATGTTTCGACTTGGCGTATTTTATCGATTTTGTCGATTTTGTGACCTTTATTGAATCTGCTACCACCCGAGATACCCTAAAATAATATTGACTTGGCAGTGAGGTATGCAGGCAGATAGAAACCAACACCCAAAACCCTAGCTCCAACCCCCATTTTCTGGCCGCAGATATATTCCCTCTGGCCGCAATTTGCGGCCAGAGCAGTAGGGAACTGCCTCGTTTTTTGTGCACGACTCTTTTACCTGTAAACTCGACCCCTGGTATGTCTAGTTTTGTCTAATTACAGTTAGGGTAGAATCTGGGTTGATTTTCCTATGTTGGCACATGATTTACGACTTGTTTTAGCATGGATTTGGTATTCGATGATTCGTTTCTGTCGGGTGGCGTTTGAACGCCAAGGGCAGAGGGATATTGGCCGTGTTTGCATGGGAGGCTGTAGGTTTTTACCTATCGGCGTAGCGTGTACCACTTTGGTTTCCGACATGGTTTTCATGTATTTTAGCGTGTGATATCCTTGTAGGTACCCCACATAGCGTCGAGGCGTTGGAGATGCAAATGGCAACATCGGCACCGGCACACATGAGCAAGGTGAGTAGATTTATATCTACGGGGAGAAGTCGGGTGGATGGCGTATAGCACCCCCGCAGTTCGTAGTGATGTATACGGATGCGTATACACACTAACAATTAATATATGTTGTTTGGGATTAATTATTGATGTTTAGGATGGATATTTGGTGTGTTGGATTGGTAAAAGGTTACGAAAACCTAGGGTAGTGGGTGCACTACACATACATATACACACATACATACTTGCATACATCCTTATTTCTTATAAGGTTATGGGATTCTATATAGATATGTGTTCACGTGGGTATGGGACTATGTGTTCACATACGGATTTGAGGATGATACTTGGGTTTGAGATGAGTCGATGATATTTGATCCGAGATTATGATATCGGTGATATGGTAAAATTCATATTTGAGATACGTCTTGATGCTTTAGCGGATTTTGGGATAATGATGCCATAGGATTAGTGATATATATAAAATGATCGACATGTGATTACGATACGAGATAGGATATGATATGTTATGATATGAAAAGATATTTATGATAGGCCGCCTCAGGCGAGGTATACTCCTTGAGATGATATGTGCTGATGATATCGATTCATACGAGACTGTTGAACAGTAGTCAGATCATGATTATAGTGAAGATATTAGCTTTGTACTAGACGTAGGTCAGTACCCGGATTATCATCTTTGATAAAGAGGATACCAGATGAGTAATATAATGAATATGATTTTGAACTGTACCCAGATTTGGGGATGCCGTACGATGGATTCACGTACGAGCTATACTTTGATGTTTGATCCGCACTCTTGATTTGGGAATAACTGATTATAGAGATATGGTATCGGATGTGATATTATCGAGGCGGGATCACAGACTATATATGTACATATATGTATCGACTCAGAGGTTAGGCGGTTTCCCTTACCTATTGTTAGCTTAGCTCAGCCTTATACTGGTATAGCTATATGACTCTTATGACATTAGATGCAGTTTAGCGATCATTGTGTTTAGTATTCAGCTCCCGCACATTATTGTTGTTGCTCCGCATTGCATACTGTTGTGATTCATATTCCATTATTGATATCATGATGTTAGGACACCAGCACCATTACCGATGATGCGTATGTACCACGTATACTTATTTGCCGGCTCACACACATCTTCATCGGTAATTGCCATGTCACTACACAGTAGTATTATTGCATCAGGATATGACCCTTGTATGTGCATACTATTATTCCATGTTGCATGATATACTCTTATACTTGCACTTCATTGATATGTCACCTACATCATACTTTCTGATTATGCATATTGAGATATGTTATTTCTATGATATTTCTGGATTTGGGAACCGTGGGTATTTCAAAGAGATTATGTAATTGTTTTAAAAACCCGGTTACCCTTGACATGATATTTCAGTCCGTCCACCATGTGTTTTCTCGGTGCTGAGAGCGACATGTGAAACCCGATTCGAGGAGGCGGATGAGGCCGATTGCGGGTACATGGTGGGCCCGGTGCGGTACCCCAGGGCAAGAAGATCGCAGGAGATGGCGTTGAGCCTGGCAGGGGAGCACTACCGACCGGAGATATTACCCGACGCGTCGGATATCCGGAGGATACCGTCGTGGTCTTGAGATTGATGGTAGGGGATGGTCTGGATTGACGGCGCCCTAGATAATGAGACTTATCAGAGACATTGAGATATTGAGATTGTGGCTATGTTTTGTGCCGATGCTGGGCACAGGTTTCATGATGTTTTTCCATGATTTTGACTATATCCTCATATTTACATGCATGATGCTTATTGTCATTGGGTGACACGTGGACGGGATCCACCTATATATAGACATTGATCACATACAGACTTGATTACATTGATCATACTTTTCATGCATTCATACATCATCCATATGATATATTGCCACCTGATGCACTGACACGGGCATATGGAATTACATTTGGGTTAGAAAGTTACCCTAGCTATTGTTATAGGTTGTTGGTTATATATTTAAGGATTATATATATTATGATCGTATGACCTAGGATTGCGTCATACATGCGTATTTCTATTCGTAGATCTTTTTCTACTCACGAGTTGGCAACTCACCCCCGTTGTGACCCAGTTTCTTGCAGGTGTTGCCGTACGGGTTTCATTACGGCTTTGCGGGCACAGCTTCTTTCAGGTGACTTGCTGGTAGGTGGGTTATTGTATCATACCCATCATTATGCATTGTATATTATATTTCAGTTGTATCTAGAAGTTCCATCAACCAAACATGTACTTATTTGAGATAGAGACCAGTGGTGTTTATTCTTTCGACCTTAGAGTCGCACGTTATATTTCTCTGGGTTTCATGCTGTTGAGTTCCCTTTTCTGTAGTGATCCTCGCCTTTAGGCATTGTATATTATGTTGCAAACTGGTTGATTTACATATGGTTTTCCTACACTCTACTACTTTTCTTGGATTGGATTTCTGGGCTCGGCTTACTTAGAGCACGTATGCCTTGAGACGTTCGTAGCCTAAGTGCCGGTCATGTTCCGTACTTTCGGGTCGTGACAAAGTTGGTATCAGAGCGTTAGGTTTTACCTTCGGAGTATAGGATGACCCTTGGTTGATGGAATAGGTGACTAAAGTAGAGTGACGTACCGTAGGTATGTCCGCGGCATATTTACGATACTCCACTCCACTTAAGAAGCCTTAGGATGTACATTTCCTTGTTCAGTAATATATTCCTTCCTGATCTAGCCTCATCGGTACCAGTTATGGTTTTGCTGCCACGATTACGGGCAGGGAGAGCTACGGCTAGTGTTGCGGTCAGCATGAGCTCGTCACGAACGAGGACTGACCAGGGCGTGATTCTGGCGACACACGATTGTAGAGATGTGTCTTTTTACTGTGTTTTCGCGCCACGAGCGTTGGATGGATCGCTGTATGAGATTGCTCAGACGTGCCGATCAGCACCAGAGGATTGAGCCACTGACAGAGGCAGCCAGATTTTGATGATCGTTGATGTATTGCTCATTCGTGATGATCGAGGCACTGTTCAGTGTGGACGAGTGAGCCAGTTACTGCTGCGAACGACGGGATATCGCCCCAGATGTTGGATCTATTGCTGTACGAGTTGTACTAAGGGATGATAGATGGTCGCTAGTCACCAAGGATGAATGACTAGGACATGTGGATCGTTCGCTACCCCGATGCGAGGTCATCAGATTGATTGATACCAGCTAGAGACGACTTCACGCGGAGACGTTGAGAGTCGACAGAGACGATCGAATGTCAGAAACCTATTATTCCAAGTTTAAAGTATTCGGGAAGCCATGCAGGCAATTCTATGGTCCCTCTAGAAGAATGAAAGCCTAACTTGACTTAATGACCGTGTGAAAGCCTTTGAACCTTAGGGTTTGCGGCAGTTCTGCGGCGCCATTAGTGAGGCTTGGGTTTGCCCTTCTACGGCTGAACCACCGATGCTGTGGTGTGTACTCGATACTATTATACTGTACCCAAGATGTTGAGCTCTTGGGGGATTATGAGGTCTTGACAAATCGATCGTATGGCTCGACTTGATTCGAATGCTAGATGGTGAGATGCACTTCTTGGGAGACTCCTGATACAAGGATAGCCGTTGGAGCTCAGTCCATGCAGCCACGACGAGACGAGTCCGAAGCAGTCGACATTAGAGAAAAGTGGAGCAAGAGGTTCGTGCAGGTCTGGATATGATGACGTTCCACTTACGCCGACATCAGAGATACGATGTGCATTCCGAGACATAGTACTGGATATACCTTCCAGGAGGAGTCACGATGAGTATGCAGCTGCTCCGTAACAAGAAGCAGATATAGTAAAGGATGAGGACTTCCGGACTGTTAGGCAGAGACGAGACTTGGAAGAGACCGTGAGCAGGATTCCTTCCAGGACACTGCTGCAATGATACTTGCATCCAGGATCAAATGTGTCACGTGCATTCCGAGAGCCAGAGGCCGACGCCAGTGACATGCGGCTTTACGAGTGGTCGCGATGATTGATCGAGAGATGACTATAGGAGTGCTAGAATGGAATCGTCCCCGTTAGCACACCTGTCAGGGCCGATGAGCCGATGGATCGTGAGATTGGTAATCCACAGAGAAGACTTGGACCCAGGAGTGGTCATGATACGCACACCAGCAGGCCAGATTTCAGGATTGTCGATGAGACATGCTATGAGTAATCCCGACAGTTGGCCAGAGATTCTTGGAGGATGTGCTTGAGCGGAACTAGTCCGCCATACTTAATTTCGGTATTTTAGGCGATTTATTCGCATGAGTTGATTTTGATGATTGAGGAGTTTCGATTTTCGCACAGTTGTTGCACTTGATATCGTTTTCGTGCCTTGGTTTCACATGTTTGTGATTTTATGGGGTTTAGACATTTGAGTTGATTTTGTGCGTATGCACGCACATGATTTGGTTTTTGCACTCTGTATAGTTTACATATGCTTGTAGTGCATTGACATATATTTTGTGCACTTGGATGCACTGGACTTCGATTTCGAGGGTGATGCTCGATATTTGTTTTATGCATTTTATGCACCTGATTGGATTTGCGCGTGTTCGGCGCTTGATATTGGATTTCATGATTTCGTGCATGATGGATGCACCGGATTTGGATTTTTAGCGCATGTTGGGCGCATGTTATGAGATGAGATTTGGTGCATACCGGATGCATTAAATCAGGATTTTTCGTGCATGTCTGATGCACCTGATTTTGCTGTCAGGTACGTACGTTGCCTATGACCGATGTTGTGTGCACACCCTTTGCACCTTGATGTCGTTTTGTGCACCTGCTTGGCACAGGTATGGATTTTGATTTCCGTGCGCACCGGACGCACAGGGTTTTCATATGCACTTTTGGATTGGTTGCTTATGGAGCAGTACGTTTTTATGATATTGCGATTTGTTTCCGCACTTAGCAGGACTAGTCAGAGGACAGTGCCTAGATATATTTTACATGCATAGATAGATTTCAAAGGGATTTCCAAAAGCGATCTATAGTCTCATTATTTACATACGTGTCCGATATGACACGAAACGTTTAAAACAGGGAACCCTTCTAAATTGTTTTCAAAACGGCGGATCGTGCATACTAAACAAAAGATATATACGTATATGGCTATTTTCTTATAAAGACGTCCGCCACTGTGCAGTGTTATGCGCATTGCACATTGACTTTAAAGAATTTGGCATGCATTCCCTTCAAGATATTTACATGTACGGATTTGGTATTTGCATGTATAGTTCCGATTTCTAGCATATCGGTTTTGCCTTGGATTTGGCATTCGTGTTTCACCTTAACTCCGATGATTGCGAGATGCTTGACGGAGTATTGTTTTCGAGTTATCTGTTCGTTACGCATGCGCATGTATTGCGCTACGATGCGTTCTATGGATTGATGATTTCGGAGCCCCGTTGACTTGGACATTTTATTGAACTGTTTTAGAATTTGGGGGTTTAAATTTAAATTCGAGGACCGAATTTCTTTAAGGGGGGAAGACTGTAACATTTCAAAAAAAATAAAATATTATTTTGGGAAAATTCTGGACAAAAAATTATGGAAATTCTAAAATATGTTATTTAGTGGTAATTGTGTTTAATGTGGGGTTTTTGGTAAAAAGTTTACCAAAACGGGTTTTAAATATTTTATCTGGTTTTATGAATATTTTATTGGAATTTTATCTGGACTGCACACACTTGTGCATGTTAACTTGGGTTGAGCCTAGGGTTGAACCATGCTTAGATGACCATGGTGGTCTAACCATTTGATCAGGATTAATTGAGCTTAATTAATGGTGATTAGGGATGGGGTTGACTTGTGTAGGAGAGAGAGAGAGGGGGCATGATGGATGTGCCACAACAAGCATCTAGTAAGAGAGAGGATGATGGGGGTTAACTCATCTCATTTCAAACTTTTTGTTTGCCTCTCAAACACTCACATCTCTCTCACCCTCACACATCACACCCCTTAAGGAAAACCAGCAGCAGCAGCTGCTGAAACATTGCATCAGCCAACCCTACACAGCCACATGACATCATAGCACACAAACACCATAGCCCAACACCTACACACTCACATCAGCACAACTTCAGCCCCCATATCAACACATCAGCAGCTACATCAGCCCACCATCAACACATTTCAGCCACCCAACATACTTCAGCAGCATCAGCAGTAGCATCATCTTATACCAACAGCCACAGCAACCCCATCATATACTACAACCCACACCCTCATCAAACACTACAACATCACTCTCCCACTTCACCAAAGAAAACACAACAACATCAGCCCTTCACACCAAAACAACAGCCCCTGCAGTATCTGCTGCAAACAGCAACAAAGATTAAGAGAAATTGCAAGCAGCAGATGCAGCATCAGCAACTGCAACAAGGAAAGAGAATAGCCACAAGCAGAAGCTCAGCAGTAGCAACCCACCCTTCCACCTCATCCTCCTTCTCTTCTCCTACATCCTAGGATTTCTTTGAGGTATAATCTCGCAACCCAACTCTTTACTTGCTCAGTTATGGGTAGTTAGCTGAAACTTAGTGTTATTAAGTAGATTAGTGCTAGTTTAGATAAATTTGAGTGAGATTTGGCCAAAAGATGTTTGTGATAGTTGGTATAACCTTATTAAGTGTATTTGAGACCAGTTTAACAAAGATTACCCCAGATTCCCAGTAAGTTACCTGAATGTTTCGACTTGGCGCATTTTATCGATTTTGTGACCTTTATGGAATCTGCTACCACCCGCGATACCCTAAAATAATATTGACTTGGCAGTGAGGTATGCAGGCAGATAGAAACCAACACCCAAAACCCTAGCTCCAACCCCCATTTTCTGGCCGTAGATATATTCCCTCTGGCCGCAATTTGCGGCCATAGCAGTAGAGAACTGCCTCGTTTTTTGTGCACGACTCTTTTACCTGTAAACTCGACCCCTGGTATGTCTAGTTTTGTCTAATTACAGTTAGGGTAGAATCTGGGTTGATTTTCCTATGTTGGCGCATGATTTACGCGTTGTTTTAGCATGGATTTAGTATTCGATGATTCGTTTCTGTCGGGTGGCGTTTGAACGCCAACGGCAGAGGGATATTGGCTGTGTTTGCATGCGAGGCTGTAGGTTTTTACCTACGGCGTAGCGTGTACCACTTTGGTTTCCGACATGGTTTTCATGTGTTTTAGCGTGTGATATCCTTGTTGGTACCCCACGTGGCGTCGAGGTGTTGGAGATGCAAATGGCTACATCGGCACCGGCACACATGAGCAAAGTGAGTAGATTTATATCTACGGGGAGAAGTCGGGTGGATGGCGTATAGCACCCCCGCAGTTCGTAGTGATGTATACGGATGCGTATACACACTAACAATTAATACATGTTGTTTGGGATTAATTATTGATGTTTAGGATGGATATTTGGTTTGTTGGATTGGTAAAAGGTTACGAAAACCTAGGGTAGTGGGTGCACTACACATACATATACACACATGCATACTTGCATGCATCCTTATTTCTTATATGGTTATGGGATTCTATATAGATATGTGTTCACGTGGGCATGGGACTATGTGTTCACATACGGATTTGAGGATGATACTTGGGTTTGAGATGAGTTGATGATATTTGATCCGAGATTATGATATCGATGATATGGTAAAATTCATATTTGAGATACGTCTTGATGCTTTAGCGGATTTTGGGATAATGATGCCATAGGAATAGTGATATATATAAAATGATCGACATGTGATTACGATACGAGATAGGATATGATATGTTATGATATGACAAGATATTTATGATAGGCCGCCTTGGGCGAGGTATACTCCTTGAGATGATATTGGCTGATGATATCGATTCATACGAGACTGTTGAACAGTAGTCAGATCATGATTATAGTGATGATATTAGCTTTGCACCCGACGTAGGTCAGTACCCGGATTGTGATCTTTGATAAAGAGGATACCAGATGAGTAATATAATGAATATGATTTTGACCCGTACCCAGATTTGGGGATGCCGTACGACGGATTCACGTACGAGCTATACTTTGATGTTTGATCCGCACTTTTGATTTGGGAATAACTGATTATAGAGATATGGTATCGGATGTGATATTATCGAGGCAGGATCACCGACTATATATGTACATATTTGTATCGACTCAGAGGTTAGGCGGTTTTCCTTACCTATTGTTAGCTTTGCTCAGCCTTATAGTGGTGTAGCTATATGACTCTTATGACATTAGATACGGTTTAGCGATCATTGTGTTTAGTATTCAGCTTCCGCACATTATTGTTGTTGCTCCGCATTACATACTATTGTGATTCATATTCCATTATTGATATCATGATGTTAGGACACCAGCACCATTACCGATGATGCGTATGTACCACGTACACTTATTTACCGGCTCACACACATCTTCATCGGTAATTGCCATGTCACTACACAGTAGTATTATTGCATCAGGATATGACCCTTGTATGTGCATACTATTATTCCATGTTGCATGATATACTGTTATACTTGCACTTCATTGATATGTCACCTACATCATACTTTCTGATTATGCGCATTGAGATATGTTGTTTCTATGAAATTTCTGGATTTGGGAACCGTGGGTATTTCAAAGAGATTATGTAATTGATTTAAAAACCCGGTTACCCTTGACATGATATTTCAGTGCGTCCACCATGTGTTTTCTCGGTGCTGAGAGCGACATGTGAAACCCGATTCGAGGAGGCGGATGAGGCCGATTGTGGGTACATGGTGGGCCTGGTGCGGTACCCCAGGGCAAGAAGATCGCAGAAGATGGCGTTGATGTTAGTTGTATGTATGCCCTAGAGGCCAGTATTGTACAGATTATGTATATTATATTGGATGCTTGGACATATATAGAGATGACTTTCTTGCTCGACATGATAGTATGCTATCTGGTTGCTCTTTATCTTAACATGTACACTAGTCTCTTTATACTGTCTTATAGTTACATGTTGGTAAAGCCCTTAGGATTTGTACTTGACTACCTGGACTATGATGCAGATCATACTAGTGGGGACATGGTATTCCATAAGTACATCCTTCAAGGTCCCTAGTCGTAGGTGTATCGAGACGGGGCATCGATATACCAGAGTAGACTAGCGTATACGCTTCTCGACCCATGTGATGGGCGATGGATGATCCCATATCCATTGGTGTTTGACATCAGAGATGGTATACGGGTGCTCAGTGGAGACTGGGTACACTGGACGGACTCGCCGAGAACTCCCAGATGGTATTATACCTCACGTCAGATGGCAGTTCTCAGGTGACACTTGTGCAGGTTAGTCTGTAGACCCGAGATCGTCATATAGTCTTGTGTGATTCCCACTGTGCTTTGATCTCCACCTTACCACGTCTATGAGGGCGTGCAAAACGGTGGTCTTTGGGCACAGTCCCGAGTCACATGGAGGCAATGAGCGATAGGAGGGGTTTCGTCTCTCCCGGTATTGGGGGTTGATGTTGCACAGTGCTCGATTGGCCGTAGCAGGGAAGTCCCTGGCCAGGGCTGATCAGAGATTTGCTGGTAAGTGTTACCAGTAGTTTCTCGACCCGTTATGAGCCTCACATCAGCATGACTTATCGGGTTATTGGGGTCTGACGTTTACCACCCCTAGACTTGATATGCGACATATCAGACGAAGAGACCGGACTGTACGGTAAGTGTTACTGGTCGGATTCGCAGGAGTGTGAGCGGGCTAGCTCGTCGATCTTCTGATCGCTCAATACCCGGGTGGCCGTTACGTTTAGCAGACCGCTTGCGGCTTGTGGGTGCTTGATATGATCATCATCTGCTACCGGCGTATTGACGAATCTTTAGAGTCCTACACAGAGGTTTCCTGGTTCAAGCGAAACGAAATAGGAGCGCATATGAGATATGTGCAGGACCGAGAATAATGCGTGTATGTGATACCGCATTTCATTCTCGCGATAAATGTTTCGATTGGTTATATTTGATATGACCTAGTTATCGAATCATTGATTCGATAAATCGATACATTGAATACTAGTCGGTTATGTGCGACATGACCGGATCATTGAATCAAATGTTGATTTAATGATTTAATGTATAATTATATATTTGATATATTACTTTGCATTAACTAGTATTGGTTCACTTTATACGGATTTTCTCACTTGATGCACATAGTATATGTGATATGCTTTTGTGCACTTTTTTGTATCATGTTTGATGATACTTGATCATTTAGTTAAGTATATAGAATTAATCCATGGTTAATTTGATAATTAGGTTTTTGCATATTCATTTATTTATTTATTTGTTTATTTATTTATTTGGAAAAGATAAAGATAAGAATGGTGGCTTTCTTTGTCATTAGTTGAAGCTTCATGAAGCCTTGACTTTTGTAACCATCCTTATCTTCATGCTTAACCCTAACCCATCCAAGTGATCATGGTTAATTCTCTACACTTAACCCTAGTTTAAGTTATGATAAGTATTTATTTTCTATTTCTTTTTAATAAAACTTATCATAACTATCTTCTTCTTCTTCTTCTTCTTCAAGCTTGCTACTTTAATGGCAACTTGAGCAAAAGTGAGTAAAATCCAATTCCAAAGAGAACCCACCTCCTATTTCTTCACCCTCTACCTCTTGCCAAGTTTTTTTGGGTGTTTACTTCACAAGTTTCACAAGTTTGTGAAGTCGGAGCTTGAACTTGCGATGCCTCGAGGTAGATCGTCTTTGACACAAAGCCGACGACCTAGCTTGCCCGTTTCTCCGATGAAGCCAAAGTTCGAGTTTGGGAATCGAGATGGACAGCGAGAGGATGCCTTCGTGGAGCCAAGGAAGAGGATTACCGGATCTACAAAGGTTGTAGCATCTAACCTATAGTTAATTTGTTAACTAGTTTTATATTTCGCCTAGACATCTAGCAACGATACGTTAACTAGGGTTTCTCGGCACCATAATTTTTAAATTTGGCATGTTCGATGCCTTGTGAGACTTCATTAGGATGCCTAGGAACCCTACAGTGGTATTAGAGCCTAGCTAGAGCCTTAGGTGAAGTCTAGACGGAGTTTGAAGTCCGGACGAACCCGAAACCCATATACCCATGAGCTCTCTGGAAATTTTCTAAAATCTGGGATTTTTTAATATTAAAAATGTCTAAAAAATTCAGTAAAGAATTATAAGAATTACGATGCAAAATATTTCACATGAACAGTTCCTTAAGCCGCGGAACCGCGGCAGAAGCATGCCTTCTGCCGCTGTTCCGCGCTCAAAAGGTGACGTCATCCATACTTAATTGCACAGTAATTCCTGATAAATTCTACTGAGTTTTCTGGTTATTTTTAAATTGACTCTAAGATTGAGTGCTCTGGGGTTATATTGGGAATCGACGATTCGATCGGAATATCAAATTTTGTCTAAGTGTTTTTCCAGATAACTGTAGAATATGTTAAAAAGTTCGACCGGATATAAATACCCAAGTTTTCCCCTGCCGGAATAATTCCAAGTGTTGGATTTTTCTGTGGTTAAAAGACGTTCTGAGTAGTGCAAGTAACGCGATGGTCCCTCTAGAAGACAACAAACCTTAACTCGATTATATGACCGTCTTGAACTGCCCTTTGAACCTTCGGGTTTGGGGCAGTACGGCGTGCCACATGTGAGGCGTTGGCTTGACCCTTCTACGGCTGGACCGTTGGTACTGAGGTATGAAGTGAATGTCTTTGAACCTATTTCATGTGTTGATCGGTGTCGGGAAAACTTGGGTGTTCGAATGTTCGATCGGAAAGTTTAATATATTCTATTTTTCCGGAATTGGATACAATAATTGGAATTCACAAGTAGTTATGAGATAACTGAATGAATGTTATAAATCTAGCAATTTAGTCCCATATGATATTGAAAAGAGTTTTCGATAATGAGACTAAAATTCGGGATTTATATCTATTAGGCATGCGATGTCTAAAGAGGTTGCGGATTCCAATTGTTGTAGTTTTACACTTTCTTTTCTGTGACCGTAAGTGTAGTATGTTCATATCGCCGGTTTCGTTGCTATACGTCAACGACAATTGGGGTATGCATACTTACTTACGTTGATGACATGTGATGTTGTGTGTTGCTGGATATGTTATATTGGATCGTCGTGTTCGAATAGCCGGGGGTTTTTATGTGAGATGAGTGTTTTTCATTTTCATTCATGTAAAAACTTGTATGTAATATTCTTTTATTTGGGGCACTTCCAGGTAGCGGAAGCTGTCACCCTTTGTATATTATTTGCTTTTCCGCATTAGGATAGACCCAAGGAGGGGAGCACAAGTAACCGGGTTCTGGGGTCCAGTGGGAGACCAACTCGAGGAGTCGAGTCCGGGTCTCCTAACCCTAGAATTGGCAGGGTTGCTTGCCGCTCTCGTAGGGGTCTAGGGGTGTGGGATTGGCTATTCATCACGACCGTGGAATCCGTGTTTTATACTGGCTCGTATTGAAAACACGGACGTCCTAGTATATCCAATATTTAATATGTTTATTCTGCTGCGATATCTGTGATGAGATCATGTGATGTTTCTGTGATGGATATAGTATATAGTATATATGATATATTATATAGACGTTACTTATGTTTTACACCCGCGCTAGCCCTGCCCTGCTCTGTCGTTAGTTACCTAACCTAACGGTGCACGAGGGGACATCGAGGCGAATGCGGATGGCATAAGTGTACATCATATCTATCTGTGATGTTTAGGTATTTAAATGATGGGACTTCATTAATGTGATTAATGAAAGAAAAGAAACCTAAGATGTTGTAGAATCAGATTTTAAATAAAACAGGTAGCTACAGTTCTTGCTTTGCATAGCGGTATATATGATATACCCCGCACCTTATTCGATGAGGAAAGGACCGAGATCCCTTCACCGGGAGTGACTCCTTTAGCAATAACTGGCAGATGCTACACACTCAGTTTGTTTTTGATTGCTTTTATAATTTCTGCTTTGCACAGTGATATATATGATATATCCCGCACCTCATTCGACGAGGAAAGGGCCGACGATCCCTTCACCGGGAGTGACCCCTTTAGCAAAACTGGAAAAACCTCAAAATCACTCCATTTCAAAACTTCATTTGATTCTACAACGATATCGAGTTCATTACGCAATAGGTTTTCAGAAAAACCTGACGTAGCCCTCCGTCATTTCAGATAAAGACTATTTAGTATTCGTGCTGCGTTTGTTGACCTCTGTCAAGGCGTAGTGTGCGGTAGCTAACTAGTAATTATCTGCAAAGCATGTGATGTGATTGGATTAGGGTAGTCGTGCGACCTTGTTGACCTCTGTCAAGGGTCGTGCGGGTGGGTTTGATTCAATCAAGAAATGACGGGTTGAACTTGACTAGTGCACTATGATTTGTTGACCTCTGTCAAGGTCATGGTACACTAGGGGCAAAATATTATCGAGAATTTCAAGTGTTGAAATTTACAATGAGATTGCATACCTTCTATGAGATAGTTGGATCCCGATACCCACTGCGAGTAAGAGTTACTCCTGGGAGAGTTTTACACATTGCAATTAGCTGATCAAGTAGGTGTCTAGAAAGGTGTCAACGGGGTTACGCCTCTGGGAAAACGAGGTTTACAGTAATTAGGTTCGTGCGAAAGCACGGGGGACCTCCCTCAAAGTACCGACACTGGCCTGGCTGAAAGATTGGCGAACTTGTAGTGTGTAATTAATCCCAGCTAGTCTTTCCTTTTAGGGTTTGGAGGAAGATTTGATAAAAAGCAGTGGGAGCCATCCTGATTAGATAAGATAATAACCAATCTGATCTTGCACGAGCATACGCTAAAGTGTTTTCTTCTCTCTCTCTCCAGGTAGCGACCATTTCATGCCCTAATGAAGATAATAATATGGATGTATTGACCGAACCCGCATGTTATACTGTGCTGGGGAACGTTGGTTCCGTTCTTTCCTATAAGAGTTATAGAAATGAACAGGATATAGGGGAATACCAGGATTCCCATGCCACCCGAATGAAGAAAGTACATGTTGATGCATTTTCTTCGGGTGTGTTCGTTACTGAGAACTGTTTCTCCATTTGCTCTACGTCCTGGGTATTAGATACCGGGTCAGGATCCCATATATGTAATCAGTTACATGGGCTTAGGAAAGGTAGAGAACATGGTCAGGATCCCATATATTGTTGCAGCTAAGACTGTCGGGGAATATCACCTTGTATTACCAACTGGTAATACATTGGTTCTGAACGAATGCTATTACATGCCGAACCTGATATGCAACATTATATCGGTTTCTTTATTAAGCAAAGAAGGATATAATTTTGTATTACAGAACAATGTTATGAACATTTTCCGTAACCAAAAGTTGGTTGGATTAGGCACGTTATGCAATGGCATTTATGTTCTAAATCAATCAACAGTTCTGAGCATAACAAACACACACAAGAGGAAGAGTTCAGAACTGAACGAATCCTTCTTGTGGCATTGTAGACTGGGTCACATCAATGTGACACGACTAGCTAAGTTGCATAAAGATGGATATTTAAATCCGTTAGAATTTTCATCTTATGACACTTGCCAGTCATGTCTCAAAGGCAAGATGACCAAAACTCCGTTTACGGGACACGGAGAAAGAGTTACCGAACTCTTGGGACTAGTACATAGTGATGTATGCGGTCCAATGTCTACACATGCCAGGGATGGTTCTTCGTACTTCATTACATTCACTGACGATCTCTCAAGATACGGACGTGTGTACTTGATAAGACACAAGTCTGAATCTTTTGAGAAATTTAGAGAATATAAACAAGAAGTCGAGAAACAAACCGGAAAAAGTATTAAAATCCTTCGATCTGATCGAGGAGGTGAATACTTGAGCAATGAATTCCTGGACTTCCTAAAAGAGAATGGGATTCTCTCTCAGCTGACTCCTCCATATACACCTGATCAGTCGAAAATATTGCATATTTTAACCGGCAATTTCCTTATCATTTGCATCCATATAGAAGTGTACGGTATTCATAATTCACATATTAGCAAATCGGTCGCAAAATATCAGATTACATGTATTCGACCTTAAAACCGGCATTTCTAGGGAAATTGACTGCATTGCATTACATAGCATATTTTCTATATCTTGCAACCCGTGTTTCGAAGTCTATGCAGGAAAAGAGAAGCTTGCTCGATCATTACATTGCTCGACCATTACAATTGCTCGTAAACTCACTTAACTCAAATCTGGTATCAACACAGAAGGGGAACTGCAAATCTAAATATCAGAAGAAGCCACAAACAGCAGTACCAAGCAACAGAAGAAAGCCCAAGGCCCAAGCCCATCAATGCGCGGCGGAAGAGCGGCCTAAAGGTACCTCTTGCGGCGGTTGCGCGGCGGGTCCAGGACATCAGCTCCTCAAATTTCACCACAATTCCTGTTTCAGTGGCTACAGCTCAGAAATGCATTCCAAGTTCCAGAATACTCCAGATACTTCCACCAGATCAGCAAACACCTAAACTAGCCTAATCATTCTAGAACTTTCCCTAAACCCTAGCTTAAACCCTAAGCTAACTCCTAACAAACTCCTTCTAGAAACTCTTCAACAAACTTTAGGAGGGAAAGTTCTAATTCAAACCTAAACCTAGGGTTTGGGAGTTCTATAAATAAGACCCTAGGCTCACTCATTATTCAATCCTTGGCAACCTTGGGAAAGTTTAGAAAAATCAATCCCATTCTTCATCTTCCTCTTCCTCAAGTTTAGTGAGAGAGCTTGTAGGAAACCCTAACCCTAAATCCAACCACAATTCAAGATCTTGAGTGCAAACCAAGCAAGATGCCTTCAACCCTTTTATGAGCCGAGCCGATCTTCAATCGGGCAAGAGATCAAAGTAGATCCACGATCCACGGAGACGAGCGAAGCCGAGTCAACGATCGATTTCTTCTTCTTGTAGATTCTTGAAAGAATGTATTGAAATTGTTGATTAAATAAAAGGTGATATTCTTTTATCTTGTTTTCTTTAAATTCCGCATCATGTTATCTTTACAATTCTTGAATATTATCTGTGTGGTGATGTGTGAATAAAACTCCGCTCGTCGAGGAGTCGAGACGATCTTTAGTATGATGATGTAACAAATTTGTAATCGATTCTTGAATCCCACGAGTTTGTAAACCCTAGCAAGTTCAAGAATCGACGACCCAATTCGTTGCGATGCTTTCTTGATCGACATCGCTCGAGATTGGGGAGTTCCGATCGTTTCTTGAAATTGCTAGAGGCTAGAATATAAATGCTATCCTCGAAAGAACAAGGGTTAAGAGATGAAACCCTAATTTCATCAAGAAAACCCTAACTCTCGTCGATCACCATTGATCTAGTATCAATTCTTCGAAGGACAAGAACACGAAACCCTTTAGATTACATCACGTCTAAAGATCCGATCGATTCCTACGAGCCTCACTTATATTCTTGATTGTTGATTGGAAATATTATCAAAACTACCGATTCTTGATTGTTTATAGTTTCTTGATTCTTGCATAAAGAATAGTGACACTCGAATACAAATCACATCTTGAATCATGTTTTCGTTTATTGTTGCTTAACATTTCATTTCAAACGTATCAAAATACAATTGAATTGTGCAATCCCTGTGGACGATCCGCACTCATTCATTAACTACATCCGACACCGTAGTTTGATTGCGGTCAATATAATTTTTTGATTGTCTTTACTTTTTACATATACACGTCAGAAAATGCATCAATCAAAATGGCGCCGTTGCCGGGGATCGCGCTAATTCATTTACATTTTTAGTTTGAAGTGAAAGAATTATTACGTTCTACTTCTTGAATTCAAAATTCGTACAAACTCTTATACGTGTGTTGTGATTGACTGCAAGGTGATCTGGAGCATTCTGTGCTGTGGAAAAATTATTTGGGATATACCAGAGAGCTGGAGATAGAAACAGAAAGCAGATGAAGAAGTTTGGTACACTGTTCCCAATACCTAACCGCGGAAGCGCGGCGTATACACAGGAATAGCGGCGGAAACGCGGCTGTATTGAGGGATCACTGAAAAATTTTCAGTGCAGGTGATTTCTTGCTCTCTCCCCTCTCTCTTTTTAGCTCCAATTAACCCTTTGCTGCAGGATTCTTTGCAAATAAATCGCAGCGCCGCAAAGCAAAAATAAAATTGTGTGTGATTTTGATTTCTTGGTTGTTTGCATTCTAATACGGAAATTTAAGGGGCACGGCCAAATCCAAATTAGGTGGGGATTTCATTACCCTTCCTAGGCCCCGAAAATCGTCAAACTTGCATCCGCATTACCTCCATTAACTAAAAGAAATCTAGAGAAGACTCTAAGGACTGTCGCGCTCAATAGGACAAGAGAAGGTCGTGGGTAATTCATTGCTTATCCGCGTTTTCTTGTGGTGCCTAAGGCGAGTGTGTCTAAGGCTAGTGGTTATTAATTAGGTCCACTGTAGTGGTGGTTCCTTCCCACTTACCTGGCACTTATCCGGCCACAGGGGGACAAAGAGGCAGTGGAGGATTCTATCCTGCGGCTTGTCTTTTGGCAGTTAGGAGCGGTCTAGAGATCGGACCTAGGTGACCATCAGATTCTAGGGTTTGTGTGCTGCATTTGTTTTGTCGCATCATTTTTTCAAAATCCGTCCCTTTTTCAAAAGCAAACACCGCATTCATTCATCCCTAATTATAAGTCAACGTTGCCACTTGTACTAACCCTTTTTAGTGCAAGATAGGCTGGACACGGGATTCTAGTGCCCGTTTAGTCCGCGTACCTTTTATCGACTCCGAAGTCGATAATTCTCCATTTACCTTTTCTTTACCCACTACCACACCCACACCGATGGATCCGAATCCATCAAACTTCTTTAACCCTAATCTGCCACCGTCCGTTGGTGCGCAGAATCCTACTCCACCCCACATTTCTCTCCAGGAAAGATGCTATCCACATAGAGGTCCTCTTTCGACCTGCTTATCCACACCACTAGCCAATGGGGACAACTTTGAAATAAAGCCCCAGTATATCAATCTTTTACCCAAATACCACGGACTCGAGACCGAGGACGCTTACGTTTTCATTACCAAATTTGAAAACGTATGCGCAATGATGGGTACGTCACAACTTTCAGTGGATGCTATGCGTCTACGACTTCTTCCATTTACTTTGTGCGATATAGCCGAGAAGTGGCTATACAACACCACCGCACACTCTATTACGAATTGGGAAGAATTCGTCGCTGCATTCCTTAAGAAATTTTACCCAGTCCAGAAGACGGCTCGAATCCGTAGCGAACTGAACCAATTTGCCCAGCTCCCTGCCGAACCATTTTCAAAATACTTTGAACGTTTCAAGGATCTATTGGTTCAATGTCCTCACCACGGCATCCCGAGATGGGAGCTTTGCCGAATCATATATGAGGGCAGTAACCCTAGCACTAAACAGAGCCTTGAAAACATGTGTCAAGGTACTTTTATGACCAAAGATGATGGGGAAGCCTGGCGATACTTAGAAGAGTTCGCTGAAAAGTCACTAATTTGGGAGAGTGGAACACAACCATTGAATAGGGGTGGCATACACCAAATAGATGTGTCCATAGGTGTCCGAGCTGAAATGGCAGCAATGCAAAAGAAGCTCGACGCTATGGAACACAAATTTGCAGCAGCCTCCCTAAACCCAATGTCGCTCCCCAAAACTGTTTGTGGGTGCTGTTCTGATCCGTCACATTTAACGGAAGAATGTCCATTAAACTCTGCGTTTCAAGATCACGAGCATTCTAATGCCGCATTTCAAAGACCTCGAAACGATCCATATTCTTCCAGTTACAATCAGGGTTGGAGGAACCACCCGAATTTTGCTTGGAACCAAAACCAATCTCAAAACACGGTTCCAAACACGAATCAATTTCAAAGGGCTCTTCCTCCACCACAACAGCAACCCCTACAACTCACTCAGCACCCCTACCAGTCACAAAATTTCCAAAATCAGGGCAACACTCCTGCACAGTCTAATCCTATGCAGTCCTGTTCTGACGAGTTCTCTCAATTCACTCAAACCATGAAATCACTTTTATCAAATTTCATGGATGTTTCGACTGAAGTTAGATCTTCCGTCAGTGAAATAAAGAAAAACTCAGCATCCCAAGCTGAGAGTATTCGCACGATGGAAGCTGAAATCGCACGCTTAAAAGCCGAAATGAGTGCGAGAGAAAAAGGGAAACTTCCCTCTCAACCCCTACAGAATCCTGGGCATTAAAATGTAAATGCCATTACAACGTTGAGATCGGGAAGAGTGCTGAACAATCATGTCGGGGAAGATATTGATAATACTGAAAATCATATCAACACCCCGGCTGAGTCTTTTCCACACACACACACTTCACCTTCTGATCCTTCTTCTTCTACCAAACCACCTTCGCACGAGCCTATTCTCCATTTCCCTTTAGGCTCAACACCTTCACCCAACCCTTATAGTTCTCCACAGACGGTCCCCACACCTCCTTTGGGACCTCGTCTACCCCCCTTTCCTTCTCCTATGATGGACCCCGCGCTTATTGCGAAAGCACCTTACCCGAATCGGCTAAGGGCTAATAAAACGAGTCCTCATATGGAGAAAATTTTAGAGATGTTCAAACAGGTTAACATCAATATCCCTCTCCTAGATGCGATTCAGCAAGTCTCCGCTTATGCGAAGATTCTTAAGGACTTGTGCACTAGGAAGAGGAAGACTCAAGTGCCGAAGAAGGTCTTTATGTCTAACAATATCAGCACTGCTTTTATACCCCAGCTTCCAAAGAAAAGAAAGGACCCAGGTTGTCCTACAATTTCGATTTCGATTGGGGGTAAAAACATAAATCGTGCTCTTTTAGACCTTGGCGCGAGTGTTAACCTGTTACCTTATTCTGTCTATGAGCAATTAGGGATTGGAGAACTGAAACCTGCTCATTGCACTCTCCAGATGGCAGACCGATCTATCACCAAACCAAGGGGTGAATTAGAGGATGTATTGATAAAGGTCGGGGAATTTGTTTTCCCTGTAGACTTCATTGTACTCGACACACATCCTGTAGCAAACCCCCGGGGCCAAATTCCGGTGATTCTAGGTCGTCCTTTCCTTGCCACTTCCAACGCTGTTATAAACTGTAGAAATGGTTCAATGAACTTATCATTTGGAAATATGACCATTGAACTAAACATTTATAAAGTTGGAAGTCAGCCGTCAGAACCCTCTGCTCATATTTTAGATGTGTGCTCTGTCCATGAGATCGCTCCCGACAGTTGTGGAGCTGAGGATCTTTGCTTTACTGATCTCGATGACATTAGCACATCTCTGCTTGACTTTGCACTAGATCTTAGTGAGGACACTTTAGCTACACATGAGTCCTGCACTTCTGACTTTTCTCCACCCGAGTCTGTATCTTTCACAGGCTCTGAGCTTCTTTGTAGATCCAAAAATCAATCTATGACCCTTCCTTCTATCATTTCTCCGCCTGAGTTAGATCTAAAAATTTTACCTTCTCACCTGAAATATGCATATCTTGGTGAGAACGAGTCATTACCGGTTATCATTTCCGCTTCTCTTGCATCAGAGCAAGAGAATGCCCTTTTATCGGTATTGAGATCTAACAAAGAGGCGTTTGGTTGGAGTATGGCGGACATCAAAGGGATTAGTCCCTTGATAGTTGAACATCATATACATGTGATGGATGATGCCAGACCGACCCGAGAACCACAGAGACGGTTGAATCCCGTCATGAAGGAAGCTGTCATGAAAGAGATCGTCAAGTGCTTAGATAATGGTATTATATACCCCATCTTCGATAGCCAGTGGGTGAGTCCTATACATGTCGTTCCTAAGAAATCCGGCATCACAGTTATCACAAATGAGGCGAATGAGTTGATTCAGACACGCGCCCAAACTGGGTGGCGTGTATGCATCGATTATAGAAAACTCAACGCCGCTACGAGGAAAGACCATTTTCCTCTACCATTTATTGATCAAATGCTGGAACGCTTAGCGGGACGAGAGTTTTATTGTTTTATGGACGGATACTCAGGCTACAATCAGGTCCCCATCGCCAAAAAGGATCAAGATAAAACCACTTTTACTTGTCCTTTTGGTACCTTTGCTTACAGTCGCATGCCCTTTGGGTTATGCAATGCTCCCGCTACCTTTCAGCGGTGTATGATGGGGATATTCTCTGATATGGTAGAGAATTTCCTGGAGATCTTTATGGACGACTTCTCGATTTTTGGAGACTCTTTTTCTGATTGCCTAGCGAATCTGGACGCTGTTCTTACTCGTTGCAAAGAGAAGAACTTGACATTGAACTGGGAAAAATGCCATTTTATGGTCCAAGAAGGAATAGTCCTTGGACATGTCATTTCACAGAAAGGCATTGAGGTTGACAGAGATAAAGTAGATGTCATTCAAAACCTGCCTCATCCCAAAAGCGTCAAAGATATTCGCTCTTTCCTTGGCCATGCGGGCTTTTATAGGAGATTCATTAAGGACTTTAGCAAGATTGCTAGACCTTTAACACTACTCCTGGCCAAGGATACGACCTTCCATTTTGACTCGGATTGCGAGACAGCTTTCGACTCACTTAAACACTCACTCACTTCAGCCCCCGTTTTATCATCACCAAATTGGGACTACCCCTTTGAGCTGATGTGTGACGCATCTGATTTTGCAGTAGGTGCAGTCTTAGGACAGCACATCGAAAAGATGCCACACGTGATTTACTATGCTAGTAAGACCCTGAATGATGCGCAAATCAATTATACAACCACCGAGAAAGAGCTTTTAGCGGTTGTATTTGCGTTAGAAAAATTCAGGCCTTACTTAATCGGCTCACCTATAGTTGTATATACTGACCATTCCGCTTTAAAACATCTTCTGGCGAAGAAAGATGCAAAAGGTCGACTAATACGTTGGATCCTACTGTTACAAGAATTTGATCTTGTTATCAAAGATAAGAAAGGATGTGAAAACGTAGTAGCTGACCACCTTTCACGCATCGTTTCTTCCCCTGTGACCCTGCCGATCAATGACTCATTCCCTGATGAACAACTCTTGAGCATATCCGCTGAACCATGGTTCAGGGATATTGTGAACTATCATGCCACGGGACTGATACCTAGCGATTGGTCAAAATAGGACAAATATCGTTTTCTTTCCCAAGTAAAACACTATTACTGGGACGAGCCCTATTTGTTTAAATATTGTCCTGACCAGATCATTCGCCGGTGCGTCCCAAATGAAGAGTTCAAGAGTGTTCTTTCATTTTGTCATGATCAGGCTTGTGGGGGTCACTTTGATCCTAGAAAAACAGCGGAAAAGGTTTTGCAATGTGGATTTTATTGGCCGACCTTATTCAAGGACGCATTTGAGTATTGCAAAACCTGTACACAATGTCAGTATACGGGTAGAATATCCCAGAGGAATGAAATGCCTCAGCAACCCATTCTGGTTGTTGAAATGTTTGATGTTTGGGGCATAGATTTTATGGGTCCTTTTCCCAACTCCTTTGGGAATCTGTACATATTGCTGGCGGTTGATTATGTCTCAAAGTGGGTAGAAGCCATTCCATGTCGCACTAATGACAGGAAAGTTGTCATTAAGTTCTTAAAAGAGAATATCTTTTCGCGATTTGGACACCCACGCGCTATCATTAGCGATAATGGGACACACTTCTGCAACAGATCTTTCGAGACTCTGATGCGAAAATACTCAATCAACCACCGTCTTTCTACACCCTATCACCCCCAAACAAGCGGGCAGGCTGAGATCTCAAACAGACAAATCAAACTTATCCTGGAGAAAACAGTTGCTAAAAATAGAAAAGACTGGTCGACCAAATTGACGGATGCTCTTTGGGCATTCAGGACTGCATATAAGACCGACCTAGGAATGTCTCCATATAGGATAGTGTTTGGAAAAGCATGTCATTTACCTGTCGAGATAGAGCATAAAGCATTGTGGGCTATAAAGGAAATAAATTTTGATCTAAACCTTGCTTGCAACTTTCGGAAGCTGCAACTTAACGAGCTAAGCGAACTCCGCGATGAAGCTTATGATAATGCTGTAATCACAAAGAATAGGACTAAGGTTTTTCACGATAAAAGCATTTTAAGGAAAACATTTTTACCTGGTCAACAAGTCCTTCTTTATGATTCACGATTACACCTTCACGCGGGTAAGCTCCGATCTCGTTGGAAGGGACCTTTTGTTGTGCGGTCTGTATACCCGCACGGGGCAGTAGAAGTTGAAAATGTTAAAAACGGCACTGTTTTCAAAGTAAATGGACATAGATTAAAGCCGTATTTTTCCACTGACCCCACGGAGGAGCTCTTGTTCTTACAAGAGCCAGTTTATTTGGATTAAAATTCCTCCGTCTCACCTTCATATCCTGTATATCATTGCATCATCTTTTGAATGAAGGTGAGTGAAAGATAAGTTTGGGGGAAGTTCTTCACTTATATATTTTGCCCCCACTAATAATTCCCCCCAGATTTACAGGTTTTGTAGATATAGCTGTCGGCAACAGTGAGGACACTGTTGAAAACAAATTTGGGGGAGGTTTGTGCTTATTTTCGCATCATTTGCATATCATCTGCATAAGCACAAAACATTTCTTTTAAAAATCTATAAAAATTGAAAAATTTTCAAAACCCATAAAAATTGAAAAATTTTCAAATATAAAAATAATTTTAATATTTACACTTTTTTGTATATAAATAAGATAATGAAAGTTTAGATAGTGAAAAATTGCATCCATGAGATTAGAAAATTTTTAGAAAACTAAGAAAATTAGAAGTTTTCTTATACGAACTAGTAATAAGTAGTTATGAGCCGTTGTCCCAAGGGTTAGTAAGATGAAGGACGTCACTAATCTGAGGATAAAAATAAGTCTGAAAAATAGTTTCTATTCTGGAAGCCAAACATTTTGAACGTTGCTACCCTGCTATTCGCACTTACACACGTCTTGAAGCCTGGGATAGTAGAGGATACCTTGAAATGCTCTTGTCTTAAAGCCAAAAGTATGAAAAAAAAATATGTGTTTTAAAGTGGTGAGAAAAATGGATACTGGTTTTGTTATCACCGAGGGCAATAAAAATATATAGCAAAAGGGTGCTTCTTCACCTAGTGCCCCAAGGTCAACTGGTCTGGGAGTCACTGCTATGCCTGAGGTGGTGCAAGACGAGGAAAATACACCAAGCATGCAAGCACATTAGTAATCGGTCGGTTAGTACCTCAAGAAGTATTAACGGTCGCATGAAAGTGTGTAAGCAATCTCGTTTGCCAAGAAGTACTGAGGCCGATGGGCAAGGGTATGATAGCTTGAATTGAATTCTCCGGGTGTAGGGATGTCTTTACACACACGCAGGGTGATATGATCGATGTTTGGAATAAAGATAGGAATGAAGAATAAGACGATGTTTTATTGAGGGAGGACGTGATTTCTGACATTTTTTCATGACCATTAAGATAGGGCTCATGACAACCGAAAAGCTAGCTTAGTTGGAAACCCTAATTTTCAAAGTTTTTCTTTTACAATTCTCTTCTTTAAATGTAATATTCATGATCTTGCTTTTATTATTGGATTTTGTGGGTGCAATCCGCTGAAAACCCTCAGGAGACAACACTCCTCCTACTAGGGACACCTAGAGGTTTAAAGGCTTGTTGCACATGCTCAGTGCAATCGTGTTGCCTACGAAAGTGTGCTAGTTAGTTTTTTCTCTTTCTTTATTTTCTCCTTCTCTTTTTAATAAAACATTCGCTCGAGACGATCGAAATTAAGTTTGGGGGTATTTGATCAGTCGAAAATATTGCATATTTTAACCGGCAATTTCCTTATCATTTGCATCCATATAGAAGTGTACGGTATTCATAATTCACATATTAGCAAATCGGTCGCAAAATATCAGATTACATGTATTCGACCTTAAAACCGGCATTTCTAGGGAAATTGACTGCATTGCATTACATAGCATATTTTCTATATCTTGCAACCCGTGTTTCGAAGTCTATGCAGGAAAAGAGAAGCTTGCTCGATCATTACATTGCTCGACCATTACAATTGCTCGTAAACTCACTTAACTCAAATCTGGTATCAACACAGAAGGGGAACTGCAAATCTAAATATCAGAAGAAGCCACAAACAGCAGTACCAAGCAACAGAAGAAAGCCCAAGGCCCAAGCCCATCAATGCGCGGCGGAAGAGCGGCCTAAAGGTACCTCTTGCGGCGGTTGCGCGGCGGGTCCAGGACATCAGCTCCTCAAATTTCACCACAATTCCTGTTTCAGTGGCTACAGCTCAGAAATGCATTCCAAGTTCCAGAATACTCCAGATACTTCCACCAGATCAGCAAACACCTAAACTAGCCTAATCATTCTAGAACTTTCCCTAAACCCTAGCTTAAACCCTAAGCTAACTCCTAACAAACTCCTTCTAGAAACTCTTCAACAAACTTTAGGAGGGAAAGTTCTAATTCAAACCTAAACCTAGGGTTTGGGAGTTCTATAAATAAGACCCTAGGCTCACTCATTATTCAATCCTTGGCAACCTTGGGAAAGTTTAGAAAAATCAATCCCATTCTTCATCTTCCTCTTCCTCAAGTTTAGCGAGAGAGCTTGTAGGAAACCCTAACCCTAAATCCAACCACAATTCAAGATCTTGAGTGCAAGCCAAGCAAGATGCCTTCAACCCTTTTATGAGCCGAGCCGATCTTCAATCGGGCAAGAGATCAAAGTAGATCCACGATCCACGGAGACGAGCGAAGCCGAGTCAACGATCGATTTCTTCTTCTTGTAGATTCTTGAAAGAATGTATTGAAATTGTTGATTAAATAAAAGGTGATATTCTTTTATCTTGTTTTCTTTAAATTCCGCATCATGTTATCTTTACAATTCTTGAATATTATCTGTGTGGTGATGTGTGAATAAAACTCCGCTCATCGAGGAGTCGAGACGATCTTTAGTATGATGATGTAACAAATTTGTAATCGATTCTTGAATCCCACGAGTTTGTAAACCCTAGCAAGTTCAAGAATCGACGACCCAATTCGTTGCGATGCTTTCTTGATCGACATCGCTCGAGATTGGGGAGTTCCGATCGTTTCTTGAAATTGCTAGAGGCTAGAATATAAATGCTATCCTCGAAAGAACAAGGGTTAAGAGATGAAACCCTAATTTCATCAAGAAAACCCTAACTCTCGTCGATCACCATTGATCTAGTATCAATTCTTCGAAGGACAAGAACACGAAACCCTTTAGATTACATCACGTCTAAAGATCCGATCGATTCCTACGAGCCTCACTTATATTCTTGATTGTTGATTGGAAATATTATCAAAACTACCGATTCTTGATTGTTTATAGTTTCTTGATTCTTGCATAAAGAATAGTGACACTCGAATACAAATCACATCTTGAATCATGTTTTCGTTTATTGTTGCTTAACATTTCATTTCAAACGTATCAAAATACAATTGAATTGTGCAATCCCTGTGGACGATCCGCACTCATTCATTAACTACATCCGACACCGTAGTTTGATTGCGGTCAATATAATTTTTTGATTGTCTTTACTTTTTACATATACACGTCAGAAAATGCATCAATCAACACCACAGCACAACGGTGTATCGGAGCGGAGAAATCGCACCCTATTAGATATGGTGCGCTCTATGATGAGTACAGCTGAGTTACCTATTTCCTTCTGGGGGTATGCACTTGAGACAGCGGCATACCTATTGAATCAAGTTCCATCTAAATCTGTACCTACCACACCATATGAGATATGGAGTGGGAAGAGACCATGTCTTAAACGAGTTAAGATATGGGGTTGTCTGGCCTATGTCAAAAGGCAAAATCCAGACAAACTCGAGGCACGGTCAGTTTTATGTAAGTTTGTGGGATATCCTAAACATTCAAATGGATATTATTTCTACCACAGTGAACAACAAAAGGTGTTTATTGCTCAACATGCCACCTTTTTAGAAAAGGAATTTCTTGCAAAAGAGATTAGTGGCTCTGAGGTAGAACTGGAAGAAGTTCCAGAAACACAAACTATAACTGAAGATTTAGTGGAACCAGAAGATTCGGTAGTACCCGACGAACCTCAGCCTCTCCGCCGATCTGGTAGGGTTTCTCGTCCACCTGAGAGATACTACGGTTTTCTCATTGATGGTGGAAGCGAGGATTGCATCATGGAGGATGATGACCCAACTAGCTTCGAGCAGGCCATCACGAGTGGTGACTCTGTGAAATGGCTGGATGCAATGCGGTTCGAGATGGAATCCATGTACACCAACAAAGTATGGACTTTGGAAGTTGCTCCTGAAGGGGTAAAACCCATTGGGAGCAAGTGGATCTTTAAGAAGAAACTTGGTGTAGATGGGAAAGTGGAGACTTTCAAAGCTAGACTTGTAGCAAAGGGTTTTCGTCAAAGACCAGGTGTGGACTATGACGAGACCTTTTCTCCAGTGGCTATGCTTAAATCCATCCGGATCATGCTTGCCATCGCTGCTTACCATGATTACGAAATCTGGCAAATGGATGTTAAGACCGCCTTTCTAAACGGTGATTTAGAAGAGTGCGTGTACATGACTCAGCCAGAGGGCTTCGTAGACAGTGGGAGCAGCGGGAAGGTGTGCAAGCTGCTTAAATCCATTTATGGATTAAAGCAAGCATCGCGGAGTTGGAACATCTGCTTTGACGTCGTTATCAAAGAGTTTGATTTCGTCAAAAATCCAGATGAACCTTGTATCTACAAGAAGGTGGCAGAGAGTAAGGTTGTCTTCCTCGTATTGTACGTGGACGACATACTCTTGATAGGAAATGATATTCCTATGCTGCAATCGGTCAAGCTCTTCTTATCACAAAGATTCTCGATGAAAGATCTTGGTGATGCCTCCTGCATATTGGGAATCAGGATCTATAAAGATAGATCCAAACGGATACTGGGATTGTCCCAATCCAGGTACATTGACACCATACTAAAGAGGTTTAGTATGGAAGAGTCCAAGCGTGGGAACTTGCCCACGATCTCTGGAGCCACTCTCTCCAAAGAGATGTCTCCCAAGACTGATTTGGAGAGAGCTCGCATGCAAGGGATACCCTATGCTTCGGCAGTAGGCTCTATCATGTATGCGATGCTATGTACCAGACCCGATGTAGCATACTCACTAAGTGTAGTGAGTAGGTATCAAGCTGATCCTGGAGAGAGTCACTGGAAAGCTGTGAAGAGCATTCTCAAGTACTTGCGAAGGACTAGAGATATGTTCTTGGTGTATGGTAACGGAGAACTCCAAGTGGAGTCCTTTACCGATTCCAGCTTCCAGAGTGATAAGGACGACTCTAAGTCGCAGTCGGGTTTTGTCTTTACCCTTTACGGAGGGGCGGTTAGCTGGAAGAGTTCCAAGCAGGAAACCGTGGCAGACTCGACGATGGAGGATGAATACATCGCTGCCAACGATGCTGCTAAAGAAGCTGTCTGGATCAAGAAGTTCATTACTGAACTTGGAGTGGTTCCATCCATTGAGCATCCAATACCTTTGTATTGCGATAACAATGGAGCGGTGGCTTTGGCCAAGGAACCCAGGTCCCATCAGCGATCCAGGCATATTCTGAGGCGGTATCACCTGATCCGGGAGATAGTTGATCGCCGGGAGATCGAGGTCAGGAGAGTTGACACGAAGAACAACACGGCGGATCCACTCACGAAGGCCATTCCCCAGATACAGTTTGAGAGACTCTTCGGGATGCTCGGTATGAGATACTACAGCAGCTGGCCCTAGTGCAAGTGGGAGATTGTTAGTTGTATGTATGCCCTAGAGGCCAGTATTGTACAGATTATGTATATTATATTGGATGCTTGGACATATATAGAGATGACTTTCTTGCTCGACATGATAGTATGCTATCTGGTTGCTCTTTATCTTAACATGTACACTAGTCTCTTTATACTGTCTTATAGTTACATGTTGGTAAAGCCCTTAGGATTTGTACTTGACTACCTGGACTATGATGCAGATCATACTAGTGGGGACATGGTAGTCCATAAGTACATCCTTCAAGGTGCCTAGTCGTGGGTGTATCGAGACGGGGCATCGATATACCAGAGTAGACTAGCGTATACGCTTCTCGACCCATGTGATGGGCGATGGATGATCCCATATCCATTGGTGTTTGACATCAGAGATGGTATACGGGTGCTCAGTGGAGACTGGGTACACTGGACGGACTCGCCGAGAACTCCCAGATGGTATTATAGCTCACGTCAGATGGCAGTTCTCAGGTGACACTTGTGCAGGTTAGTCTGTAGACCCGAGATCGTCATATAGTCTTGTGTGATTCCCACTGTGCTTTGATCTCCACCTTACCACGTCTATGAGGGCGTGCAAAACGGTGGTCTTTGGGCACAGTCCCGAGTCACATGGAGGCAATGAGCGATAGGAGGGGTTTCGTCTCTCCCGGTATTGGGGGTTGATGTTGCGCAGTGCTCGATTGGCCATAGCAGGGAAGTCCCTGGCCAGGGCTGATCAGAGATTTGCTGGTAAGTGTTACCAGTAGTTTCTCGACCCGTTATGAGCCTCACATCAGCACGACTTATCGGGTTATTGGGGTCTGACGTTTACCACCCCTAGACTTGATATGCGACATATCAGACGAAGAGACCGGACTGTACGGTAAGTGTTACTGGTCGGATTCGCAGGAGTGTGAGCGGGCTAGCTCGTCGATCTTCTGATCGCTCAATACCCGGGTGGCCGTTACGTTTAGCAGACCGCTTGCGGCTTGTGGGTGCTTGATATGATCATCATCTGCTACCGGCGTATTGACGAGTCTTTAGAGTCCTACACAGAGGTTTCCCGGTTCAAGCGAAACGAAATAGGAGCGCATATGAGATATGTGCAGGACCGAGAATAATGCGTGTATGTGATACCGCATTTCATTCTCGCGATAAATGTTTCGATTGGTTATATTTGATATGACCTAGTTATCGAATCATTGATTCGATAAATCGATACATTGAATACTAGTCGGTTATGTGCGACATGACCGGATCATTGAATCAAATGTTGATTTAATGATTTAATGTATAATTATATATTTGATATATTACTTGGCATTAACTAGTATTGGTTCACTTTATACGGATTTTCTCACTTGATGCACATAGTATATGTGATATGCTTTTGTGCACTTTTTTGTATCATGTTTGATGATACTTGATCATTTAGTTAAGTATATAGAATTAATCCATGGTTAATTTGATAATTAGGGTTTTGCATATTCATTTATTTATTTATTTGTTTATTTATTTATTTGGAAAAGATAAAGATAAGAATGGTGGCTTTCTTTGTCATTAGTTGAAGCTTCATGAAGCCTTGACTTTTGTAACCATCCTTATCTTCATGCTTAACCCTAACCCATCCAAGTGACCATGGTTAATTCTCTACACTTAACCCTAGTTTAAGTTATGATAAGTATTTATTTTCTATTTCTTTTTAATAAAACTTATCATAACTATCTTCTTCTTCTTCTTCTTCTTCTTCAAGCTTGCTACTTTAATGGCAACTTGAGCAAAAGTGAGTAAAATCCAATTCCAAAGAGAACCCACCTCCTATTTCTTCACCCTCTATCTCTTGCCAAGTTGTTTTGGGTGTTTACTTCACAAGTTTCACAAGTTTGTGAAGTCGGAGCTTGAACTTGCGATGCCTCGAGGTAGATCGTCTTTGACACAAAGCCGACGACCTAGCTTGCCCGTTTCTCCGATGAAGCCAAAGTTCGAGTTTGGGAATCGAGATGGACAGCGAGAGGATGCCTTCGTGGAGCCAAGGAAGAGAATTACCGGATCTACAAAGGTTGTAGCATCTAACCTATAGTTAATTTGTTAACTAGTTTTATATTTTGCCTAGACATCTAGCAACGATCCGTTAACTAGGGTTTCTCGGCACCATAATTTTTAAATTTGGCATGTTCGATGCCTTGTGAGACTTCATTAGGATGCCTAGGAACCCTACAGTTGAGCCTGGCAGGGGAGCACTACCGACCGGAGACATTACCCGACGCGTCGGATATCCGGAGCATACCGTCGTGGTCTTGAAATTGATGGTAGGGGCCGGTCTGGATTGACGGCGCCCTAGATAATGAGACTTATCAGAGACATTGAGATATTGAGATTGAGGCTATGTTTTGTGCCGATGCTGGGCACAGGTTTCATGATGTTTTTCTATGATTTTGACTATATCCTCATATTTACATGCATGATGCTTATTGTCATTGGGTGACACGTGGACGGGATCCACCTATATACAGACATTGATCACATACAGACTTGATTACATTGATCATACTTTTCATGCATTCATACATCATCCATATGATATATTGCCACCTGATGCACTGACACGGGCACATGGGATTACATTTGGGTTAGATAGTTACCCTAGCTATTGTTATAGGTTGTTGGTTATATATTTGAGAATTATATATATTATGATCGTATGACCCTAGATTGCGTCATACATGCGATTTTCTGTTCGTAGATCTTTTTCTACTCACGAGTTGGCAACTCACCCCCGTTGTGCCCCAGTTTCTTGCAGTTGTTGCCGTACGGGTTTCATTACGGTTTTGCGGGCATAGCTTCTTTCAGTTGACTTGCTGGTAGGTGGGTTATTGTATCATACCCATCATTATGCATTGTATATTATATTTCAGTTGTATCTAGAAGTTCCATCAACCAAACATGTACTTATTTGAGATAGAGAGTAGTGGTGTTTATTCTTTCGACCTTAGAGTCGCACGTTATATTTCTCTGGGTTTCATGCTGTTGAGTTCCCTTTTCTGTTGTGATCCTCGCCTTTAGGCGTTGTATATTATGTTGCAAACTGGTTGATTTACATATGGTTTTCCTACACTCTACTACTTTTCTTGGTTTGGATTTCTGGGCTCGGCTTACTTAGAGCACGTATGCCTTGAGACGTTCGTATCCAAAGTGCCGATCATGTTCCGTACTTTCGGGTCGTGACAAAGTTGGTATCAGAGCGTTAGGTTTTACCTTCGAAGCATAGGATGACCCTTGGTTGATAGAATAGGTGACTAAAGTAGAGTGACGTACCGTGGGTATGTCCACGGCATATTTACGATACGCCACTCCACTTAAGAAGCCTTAGAATATACATTTCCTTGTTCAGTATTATATTCCTTCCTGATCTAGCCTCATCGGTACCAGTTATGGTTTTGCTACCACGATTACAGGCAGGGAGAGCTACGGCTAGAGTTGCGGTCAGCATGAGCTCGTCACGAACGAGGACTGACCAGGGCGTGATTCTGGCGACACACGATTGTAGAGATGTGTCTTTTTACTTTGTTTTCGCGCCACGAGGGTTGGATGGATCGCTGTATGAGATTGCTCGGACGTGCCGATCAGCACCAAAGGATTGAGCCACTGACAGAGGCCAGCCAGATTTTGATGACCGTTGATGTATTGCTCATTCGTGATGATCGAGGCACTATTCAGTGTGCGGACGAGTGAGCAAGTTACTGCTGCGAACGCCGGGATATCGCCCCAGATGTTGGAGCTATTGCTGTACGAGTTGTACTAAGGGATGATAGAAGGTCGCTAGTCACCAAGGATGAATGACTAGGACATGCGGATCGTTCGCTACCCCGATGTGATGTCATCACATAGATTGATTCCAGCTAGAGACGACTTCACGCGGAGACGTTGAGAGTCGACAGAGACGATCGAATGTCAGAAAGTTATTATTCCAAGTTTAAAGTATTCGGGAAGCCATGCAGGCAATTCTATGGTCCCTCTAGAAGAATGAAACCCTAACTCAACTTAATGACCGTGTGAAAGCCTTTGAACCTTAGGATTTGCGGCAGTTCTGCGGCGCCATTAGTGAGGCTTGGGTTTGCCCTTCTACGGCTGGACCACCGATGCTGTGGTATGTACTCGATACTATTATACTGTACCCAAGATGTTGAGCTCTTGGGGGATTATGAGGTCTTGACAAATCGATCGGATGGCTCGACTTTATTCGAATGCTAGATGGTGAGATGCACTTCTTGGGAGACTCCAGATACGAGGATAGCCGTTGGAGCTCAGTCTATGCAGCCACGACGAGACGAGTCCGAAGCAGTCGACATTAGAGAAAAGTGGAGCAAGAGGTTCGTGCAGGTCTGGATATGATGACGTTCCACTTCCGCCGACATCAGAGATGCGATGCGCATGCCGAGACATAGTACTGGATATACCTTCCAGGAGGAGTCGCGATGAGCATGCAGCCGCTCCGGAACAAGAAGCAGATATAGTAAAGGATGAGGACTTCCGGACTGTTAGGCAGAGACGAGACTTGGAAGAGACCGTGAGCAGGATTCCTTCCAGGACACTGCTGCAATGATACTTGCATCCAGTATCAGATGTGTCACGTGCATTCCGAGAGCCAGAGGCCGACGCCAGTGACATGCGGCTTTACGAGTGGTCGCGATGATTGACCGAGAGATGACTAGAGGAGTGCCAGAACGGAATCGTCCCCGTTAGCACACCTGTCAAGGCCGATGAGCCGATGGATCATGAGATTGGTAATCCACAGAGAAGACTTGGACCCAGGAGTGGTCATGATACGCACACCAGCAGGCCAGATTTCAGGATCGTCGACGAGACATGCTATGAGTAATCACGACAGTTGGCCAGAGATTCTTGGAGGATGTGCTTGAGCGGAACTAGTCCGCCATACTTGATTTCGGTATTTTGGGCGATTTATTCGCATGAGTTGATTTTGATGATTGAGGAGTTACGATTTTCACACAGTTGTTGCACTTGATATCGTTTTCGTGCCTTGGTTTCACATGTTTGTGATTTTATGGGGTTTAGACATTTGAGTTGATTTTGTGCGTATGCATGCACACGAGTTGATTTTGTTGGTATTAAAGCGCTAGGTTTAACCTTGGTTCGAGTCTAGGTTTGACTATGTGGAGTTTAGGGCGTATATATTTCGGAACCTAGGCTTGACCTTACGGAACTTAGATTTGAACAGAGGGTATTAGACCCGAACTTTCGTTACATAGGTTGACCCTAATTGATGGAGTAGGTAGTTTGAGTAGAGTGACGTACCGTATGTATATTCCGCGGCATAATTACGATACGATACTCCACTTAAGAAACCTTAGGATGTACATATTTTGAGACTTATGATTCTCTTCGTTCTCTTGATCATACATCCATTTGAGATCCTTGATTCTATTCGTTTCCATGATCATACTCTCACTGATTCCGTTCCTCCTTATGATCATGTATCCATTCTGGATCTGTTGATTCCTTTCATTCCGTTGATCTGTTTTCATTGATACATACTTGAGGTTCCGGTCACCATAGTTTGAGTGCAGATTGAGCTGATGCTAGTGTTGCAGTCAGGGCAAGCTCGTCATGAACGAAGACTAACCATCGTGTTTTCTGGTGACATGGGAACTTCTCAAGTTAGTGTTAGTGTTGTGACCTCTTATTTGAGGCGAGTGTTCGACTTTTCACCGGAGGATCAGGCCATTGATAGAGGCTGCCTGTCGCGAGAGGACTGTTGATGTACAGCATACCTCAGAGATGGTGATATCGTCTATACTTGAGGATTGAGGTATTATTTAGCGTGTGGACCAAGGGTATTCACATGTTGTCTAGGCGAAGTTAAAAAGTTCGAACGAATGTTAGAAACCCATTTTTCCAAGTTTAAAGTATTCGGAGGAACATGCAAGTAATTCTGTGGACCCTCTAAAAGAATGAAACCCTAACTCTACATAATGCCTATGGAACCGCTTTTGAACCTTAGGGTTCGCGGCAGTTCCGCGGTGCCATTAATGAGGCTTGGTTCTTCCCTTCTACGGCAGGTCTATAGGTACTGTGGCATGTACTGGATGTTATTAAACTGTGCTTAAGTGTTGAGCTCTCGGGGAATTATGGGACTTTGATGAATCGATTGAAAAGTTTAACGACGTCCGGACATCATGTGATGGGAGACCTGTAAGTGGATCGGCTTCGGATAGAGGACCTTACCCAGATGCGTTGTGAGTTGATCAAGAACGGACGAGTATAGAGTATTCCTCCGATGGTTGGGACGAGTTTCCGAGGACGTGTTCGGCTAGATATCTTCTACAGAGTGATGAAGATACCGAGTTCGTGATTTCGAGTCCGTGTGAGAGACTCCAGATTGAATGTAGCCGAGAACATTTATAGTACGCAGATAGCATGACGTGACGTCAAAGAGGACGATAATAAAGAAGAGTGGAATGAGAGGTTCGTACGAGAAATTAACGAGCTGTTGTTACTCCCCGTTGAGATTGGAGATCTGATATGTATACAGAGGCGTGAGATACGACCAGTTCCTGAGGAAATGCTCTGCTGAGAACGCAGATGTCTAGAAAGCGAGAAAAGATTATGCAAGAGTACCAGCCTACGTATAGTTCGGTATAGGCGAGATTGGAAGAGACCTTGAGCAGGTTCCTTCCAGGACACTGCTGCGATGAGATTTGCACCGAGAATCAGTTGTGTCATGAGTATTCAGAGGGTCAGAGGCCAACGCCAGTGACGTGTTGCCTTGCGAGTGGTCATGCTAATTGGCCGAGAGTTGACCAGAGGGGTACTAAAGTGGAATCGTTTTCTTTAGTACACCTGACCGGGACGATGAGCCGATGGTTTACGAGATTGGTAATCCACAGAGAAAATGAGGACCCAGAGACAGAGACGCCGGACCGTGAGTAGGAGGCAGGCAAATGTTATTGCTCTGCCAGTTTTGGCGCACCGACATTTTTCGACATTGTAGAAGGTGTCCCTCAGTGTCATTTGTTGCGATTTGCGTTGTGATCCGAGTATCACGCTTATATCGCTTGGATTTGAGTTTTGACGATGAAGTTTCATGATATTGTTTTCGTGCACCATGGCTGCACCTACTGGGTATTTACATTTTGTGCATAGTTATTGCACTTGATATTTGTTTTATACACCGTTGTGTTGGTTTATGATTTGTACACAGTTATTGCACTTGATATCGGTTTTGTGTCTTGGCTGCACGTGTTTATGATTTCGTGGATTTCATATAGTTGATTTGATTTTGTGCATATGGTGTAGGGTTACTAGGCACTCTAACAAGGTTCTACAAGGCATCAACCATGCCCGATTAAAATTTTAGCTGTGCCGAACAACCCTAAACAAGATCTTTGCTAGATTATTAGGGTTACACATGCAAGCAAATATCATTTACGACTAAGTGAATACGAAATACAACCTTTGTAGATCGGTCCTTCACTTCTAAGGCTCCTTGTTGTAGTCCCTTCACTGCGATCATGGTCCTCCCGGGCTCTTGCATGGCTTCACGAGGCAGAGGGAGCGTCCTTGCTTGAAGTCTTCGAGGCCGAAGATGATCTACGTCGAGGGAATACTAACTCAAGCTTCTTCTTCACTAACTAGAGAATTAGTGAAGTAAACACCCTAAACTAAAGTGCTAGTCTAGTAGAGGATGAGGAAATAGGAAGTGGGTTCACTTTAGAATTTATTTTCTCACAATGTTTTACTCTCTTTTGAAAACCCTAGCAAGCTTTTCTTTTGCTCAAAGAAGAAGAAGATGAACAAAAGAAAAGATGAGGATAATGATCAAGTCAAGAGAGCTAACCATGGGTGAGTGAGTATCATATACTAACTCTTGTAGAGACATAACCATGGCTAATCCAAAATGGTTGGGTTAATAAAAATCTAAAGTAAAACAAAGTTAGTGGACTTTGTCAAAGCATCCACAAGCTTTTACAAGCTTCATGCTTGTGACAAAAGCTCCACTAATTTGTAATTAACTTAAATAATTATAAACCACCATTTAAGATAGAATGGTGTATGTCTTGCACACCCATGAATGATGTATCAACAACCATGATACAAAAAGAAAACACATTTTAATATATATCACATATATATTAAAGTTGTGCACATGTGAGAAAAATCCTTAAGTGAACAAATGTTAGTTAATGTAAATTAGTATATCAAATACACAATTATACACTAAATTATTAAATCAACACTTGACTTAATAATCCGGTTATATCTCATATAACCGACAAACATCCAATGTATCGTCTTATCGAATCAACACTTGATTCGATAACCCGGCTATATCACATATAACCGACCGATACAAAAAGTCGCGAGAATATAATACGGTATCACATACACGCATTATTCTCGTTCCCGCACATATCACATACGTGCTCCTATTTCGTTTTGCCAGAACCAGTAAAACCTCTATGTAGGACTCTAAAGACTCGTCAATACGCCGGCAGTAGGTGATGATCACATCAAGCACCCACAAGCCGTCTGCAGTATTAGCTGGACGTAACGGCTACCCGGGTATTGAGCGATCAGAAGATCAGCAAGCAAGCCCGCTCCAACTCCTGTAAAAGCCTGACGGTTACACTTGCTCTACAGTCCGGTCTCCTCGTCTGATATGTCGCATATCAAGTCTAAGGGTGGTAAACGTCAGACCCCAATAACCGATAAGTCGTGCCAATGTGAGGCTCATAACGGGTCGAGAAACTACTGGTAACACTTACCAGTAAATCTCTGAATCAGCCATGGCCAGGGACTTCCCTGTTATGGCCAATCGAGCACAGCGCAACATCAACCCCCAATACCGGGAGAGACGAAACCCCTCCTATCGCTCATTGCCTCATTGTGACTCAGGAATGTACCCAAAAACCACCGTTTTGCATGCCCTCTTGGACATGGTAAGGTGGAAATCATAGCACAGTGGGAATCACACAAGACTCTATGACGATCTCGGGTCTACAGACTAACCTGTACAAGTGTCACCAGAGAACTGCCATCTGACATGAGGTATAATACCATCTGGGAGTTCTCGGCGAGTCCGTCCAGTGTACCCAGTCTCCACTGAGCACCCGTATACCATCTCTGATGTCAAACATCAATGGATATGGGATCATCCATCGCCCATCTCATGGGTCGAGAAGCGTATACGCTAGTCTACTCTGGTATATCGATGCCCTGTCTCGATACACCTACGACTAGGAACATTAAAGGATATACTTATGGACTACTCTGTCCCCACTAGTATGATCTGCATCATAGTCCAGGTAGTCAAGTACACATCCTAAGGGCTTTACCAACATGTCACTATAAGACAGCATCAAGAGACAAGTATACATGTTAAGATAAAGAGCAACCATATAGCATACTATCATATCGAGCAAGAAAGTCCTCTCTCTATATGTCCAAGCATCCAATATAATATACATCATCTGTACAATACTGGCCTCTAGGGCATACATACAACTAACAATCTCCCACTTGCACTAGGGTCAGCTGCTGTAGTATCTCATATCAAGCATCTCGAAGAGTCTCTCAAACTGTATCTGGAGAATGGCCTTCCAAAGTGGATCCGCTGTGTTGTTCTTCATGTCAGCCCTCCTGACCTCGCTCTCCCGGCGATCAACTATCTCCCGGATCAGGTGATACCGCCTCAGAATATGCCTGGATCGCTGATGGGACCTGGGTTCCTTGGCCAAAGCCACCGCTCCATTGTTATCATAATACAAAGGTTTTGGATGCTCAATGGATGGAACCACTCCAAGTTCAGTAATGAACTTCTTGATCCAGACAGCCTCTTTGGCAGCATCGTTGGCAGCGATGTATTCAGCCTCCATCGTCGAGTCTACCACGATTTCCTGCTTGGAACTCTTCCAGCTAACCGCCCCTCCATAAAGGGTAAAGACAAATCCCGAGTGCGACTTAGAGTCGTACTTATCACTCTGGAAGCTCGAATCGGTAAAGGACTACAATTAGAGTTCTCCGTTACCATACACCAAGAGCATCTCTTTAGTCCTTTGTAAGTACTTGAGAATGCTCTTCACAACTGTCCAGTGACTCTCTCCAGGATCAGCTTGATACCTACTCACTACACTTAGCGAGTGTGCTACATCGGGTCTGGTACATAGCATCCCGTACATGATAGAGCCTACAGCCGAAGCATAGGGTATCCCTTGCATGCGAGCTCTCTCCAAATCAGTCTTGGGAGACATCTCTTAGGAGAGAGTGAGTCTAGAGATCGTGGGTAAGTTCCCACGTTTGGATTCTTCCATACTAAATCTCTTTAGTATGGTGTCAATGTACCTGGATTGGGACAATCCCAATATCCTTTTAGATCTTTCTCTATAGATCATAATTCCCAGTATGCAGGAGGCATCACCTAGATCTTTCATTGAGAATCTTTGTGATAAGAAGAGCTTGACCGATTGCAGCATAAGAATGTCATTTCCTATCAAGAGTATGTCATCCACGTACAATACGAGGAAGACAACCTTACTCTCTGCCACCTTCTTGTAGATACAAGATTCATCTACGTTTTTGACGAAATCAAACTCTTTGACAACGACGTCAAAGCAGATGTTCCAACTCCGCGATGCTTGCTTTAATCCATAAATGGATTTAAGCAGCTTGCACACCTTCCCGCTGCTCCTACTAGCTACGACGCCCTCGGGCTGAGTCATGTACACGCTCTCTTCTAAATCACCGTTTAGAAAGGCGGTCTTAACATCCATTTGCCAGATTTCATAGTCATGATATGCAGCGATGGCAAGCATTATCCGGATGGATTTAAGCATAGCTACTGGAGAAAAGGTTTCATCATAGTCCACACCTGGTCTTTGACGAAAACCCTTTGCAACAAGTCTAGCTTTGAAAGTCTCCACTTTCCCATCTACACCAAGTTTTTTCTTGAAGATCCACCTACTCCCAATGGGTTTTACCCCTTCAGGAGCATCTTCCAAAGTCCATACTTTGTTGGTGTACATGGATTCCATCTCGGACCACATTGCATCCAGCCATTTCACTGAGTCCCCACTCGTGATGGCCTGCTCGAAGCTAGTTGGGTCATCATCCTCCATGATGCAATCCTCGCTCCCACCATCCATAAGAAAACCGTAGTATCTCTCAGGTTGGTGAGGAACCCTACTAGATCGGCGGAGTGGCTGGGGTTCGTTGGGAACTACCGGATCCTCTGGTTCCACTAAATCTTCAGTTTGAGTTTGTGTAGCCGGAATTTCTTCCAGTTCTACCTCGTCGCCACTAATTTCTTTTGTAAGAAATTCCTTTTCTAAAAAGGTGGCATGTCGAGAAACTAACACCTTTTGTTCCTCGCTATGGTAGAAAAGATATTCATGTGAATATTTAGGATATCCCACAAACTTGCAAAGAACTGACCGTGCCTCGAGTTTGTCCGGATTTTGTTTTTTGACATAGGCCGGACAACCCCATATCTTAACTCGTTTAAGATATGGTCTCTTCCCATTCCATATCTCATATGGTGTGGTAGGCATAGATTTAGATGGAACTTGATTCAATAGGTATGCTGCTGTCTCCAACGCATACCCCCAGAAGGAATTAGGTAACTCAGTTGTGCTCATCATAGAGCGCACCATATCTAATATGGTGCGGTTCCTCCGTTCCGATACACCATTGTGCTGTGGTGTATATGGAGGAGTCAGCTGAGAGAGAATCCCATTCTCTTTTAGGAAGTCCAGGAATTCATTCCTCAAGTATTCACCTCCTCGATCAGATCGAAGGATTTTAATACTTTTCCCGGTTTGGTTCTCGACTTCTTGTTTATATTCTCTGAATTTCTCAAAAGCTTCTGATTCCTGTTTCATCAGGAACACATACCCGAATTTAGAGAGATCGTCAGTGAATGTAATAAAGTACGCAGAACCATTCCTGGCATGTGTAGATATGGGGCCGCATACATCACTATGTACCAGCCCCAAAAGTTCCGTAACTCTTTCTCCGTGTCCCGTAAACGGAGTTTTGGTCATCTTTCCTTTGAGACATGACTGGCAAGTATCATAAGATGAAAATTCAAACGGATTCAAATATCCATCCTTATGTAACTTAGCTAGCCGTGTCGCATTGATGTGACCTAGTCTACAATGCCACAAGAAGGATTCGTTCAGTTTCTAACTCTTCCTCTTGTGTGTGTTTGTTATGCTCAGAACTGTTGATTGATTTAGAACATAAATGCCATTGCACAACGTGCCTGATCCAACCAACTTTTGGTTCAGGAAAATGTTCATAACATTATCCTATAATACAAAATTATATCCCTCTTTACTCAATAAAGAAACCGATATAATGTTGCATATCAGGTTCGGCATGTAATAGCATTCGTTCAAAACTAATGTATTACCATTTAGTAATACAAGGTGATATTCCCCGACGGTTTTAGCTGCAACAATTGCACCATTTCCAACCCTTATGTCTTTATCACCTTCTCCAAGTTCTCTACCTTTCCTAAGCCCATGTAACTGATTACATATATGGGATCCTGACCCAGTATCTAATACCCAGGACGTAGAGCAAATGGAGAAACAGTTCTCTGTAATGAACACACCCGAAGAAAATGCATCAACATGTACTTTCTTCATTCGGGTGGTATGGGAATCCTGGTATTCCCCTATATCCTGTTCAGTCTTATAACTTTTATAAGAAAGAACGGAACCAACGTTCCCCAGCACAGTATAACATGCGGGTTCGGTCAATACATCCATATTATTATGTTTATTAAGGCATGATATGGTCGCTACCTGGAGAGATAGAAGAAAACACTTTAGCGTATGCTCTTGCAAGATCAGATTAGTTATTATTTTATCTAATCAGGATGGCTCCTACTGTTTTTATCAAATCTTCCTTCAAACCCTAAAATGAAAGACTAGCCGAGATTAATTACACCCTACAACTTCGCCAATCTTTCAGCCAGGCCAGTGTCAGTACTTTGAGGAAGGTTCCCCGTGCTTTCGCATGGACCTAATTAAAGTAAACCTCGTTTTCCCAAAGGCGTAGCCCCGTTGACACCTTTCTAGACACCTACTTGATCGGCTAATTGTCCTGTGTAAAACTCTCCCAGGAGTAACCATTACTCGCAGTAGGTATCGGGATCCAACTATCTCATAGAAGGTATGCAATCTCATTGCAAATTTCAACACTTGAAATTCCCGATAATATTTTGCCCCAAACGATCTATGACCTTGACAAGGTCAACAAACCATAGACCGTAAGTCAAGTTCAACCCGTCATTTCTTGATTGAATTAAACCCACCCGCACGACCCTTGACAAGGTCAACAAGGCCGTACGACTACCCAAATCCAATCTGCATCATATGCATAAGCAGATAAATACTGGTCAGCTACCGCACACTGCGCCTTGACAAGGTCAACAAACGCAGCAACGAATACTAAGCAGGACTTATCTGAAATGACGAAGGGCTACGACAGGTTTTTCTGAAAACCTATTGCGTAATGAACTTGATATCGTTGTAGAATCGAGTGAATTTTGAAATGGAGTGATTTTGAGGCTTTCATTAGTTTTGCTAAAGAGGTCACTCCCGATGAAGGGATCTCGGCTCTTTCCTTATGGAATAAGGTGAAGGATATATCATATATATCGCTATGCAAAGCAAAAACTCCAAAAGCAATCAAAGGACAAACCGAGTGTTGTAGCATCTGCCAGTTTTTCTAAAGAGGTCACTCCCGGTGAAGGGATCTCGGCTCTTTCCTCATCGAATAAGGTGCAGGATATATCATATATCGCTATGCAAAGCAAAACTTGTAGCTACCCTTTTTGAAAATTTGATTCTACAACATCTTTTAGGTTTCTTTTCTTTCATTAATCACATTAATGAAGTCCCATCATTTAAGTCACCTAAACATCACAGATAAATACGACGTACACTTATGCCATCCGCATTCGCCTAGATGTCCCCTCGTGCACCGTTTGGTTAGGTAACTAACGGCAGTGCGGGGCAGGGCTAGCGCGGGTGTAAAACATAAGTAACGTCTATATAATATATCATATATACTATATACAATATTTATCACAACATATCAAATGATCACATCACAGATATCGCAGCAGAAGAAACATATGAAACTCTGGATATACTAGGACGTCCGTGTTTTATTTTGAGCCTCTATAAAACACGGATTCCACGGTCGCGATGAATAGCCAAACCCACATCCCTATACCCCTACGAGAGCGGCAAGCAACCCTACCAATTCTAGAGTTAGGAGACCCGGACTCGACTCCTCGAGTTGGTCTCCCGCTGTACCCTAGAACCCGGTTATGTGTGCTCCCCTCCTTGGGTCTACCTAATGCGGAAAAGTAAATAATATACAAATGGTGACATCAACCTCATCCCGGAAGTGCCCCAATAAAAGAATATTACATACAATGAATTTTACATGAATGAAAATAAAAACCCTCATCTCACATAAAACCCCTGGCTATTCAAAAACGCGACGATCCAATATAACATATCCAGCAACACATAACATCACATGTCATCAACGTAAGTAAATATGCACATCCCAATTGTCGTTGACATATAGCAACGAAACCGGCGATATCACATATTACACTTACGGTCCCAGAAAAGAAAGTGTAAAACTACAACATTTGGAATCCACAATCTCTTTAGACATCGTAAATCCGAAATATCACATACTTCGCATTTCATGCCTAACTATATGAGTTCCACATATTGTATCACATTCCAGATAAATAGACAGTATTAAACTTTCCGATCGAATAATCAAATACCCAAGATTTCCTAAATAGATCAACACTTGAGCGGAGTTCAAAAATTCCAGAATACGTCACAGTAGCAATGGTCCAGCCGTAGAAGGGTCAAGCCAATGCCTCACATGTGCCAACGCCGTACTGCCCCAAACCCTAAGTTTTAGAGGCGGTTCTGACGGCCACATAATTAAGGTTTGTGTTCTTCTAGAGGGTCCATCGCGTTACTTGCACGTTTTTCCGAAAAGATTTAAACCCAAGAAAAATTCAACACTTGAAAGTTT